>OY740781.1:27830368-30287848 GCA_963514005.1 Raja brachyura
CGTACAGTTTAGGTCTCCAAATCTGAGGAAAGACATCCTTGCCATAGAGGGGGTACAGAGAAGATTCACCAGACTGATTCCTGGGATGTCAGGACTTTCATATGAGGAAAGATTGGATAGACTCGGCTTGTACTCGCTGGAATTTAGAAGATTGAGGGGGGATCTTATAGAAACTTACAAAATTCTTAAGGGGTTGGACAATCCAGATGCTGGAAGATTGTTCCCGATGTTGGGGGAGTCCAGAACAAGGGGTCACAGTCTAAGGATAAGGGGGAATTCCTTTAGGACCGAAATGAGGAAAACATTCTTTACACAGAGAGTGGTGAGTCTCTGGAATTCTCTGCCACAGAAGGTAGTTGAGGCCAGTTCATTGGCTATATTTAAGAGGGCGTTAGATGTGGCACTTGTGGCTAAAGGGATCAGGGGGTATGGAGAGAAGGCAGGTACGGGATACTGAGTTGGATGATCAGCCATGATCGTATTGAATGGCGGTGCAGGCTCGAAGGGCCGAAGGGCCGAATGGCCTACTCCTGCACCTATTTTCTATGTTTCTATGTATTACGCGGCTTGGCAGGGCACAGGTCCGACGACGGAACCATTCACCCGCCCCGCACATCGACTAGCAGGGAGAACGCGCGCAAGAAGTTGGCCCCCAATATCGACTGGGCGACATCAGCAACAGTGAACTTCCACCTATATACATCAAAGAATTGGATGAAGCGATTCAAAGTAACATTAGCAAATTTGCAGATGACACAAAGCTGGGTGGCAGTGTGAACTGTGAGGAGGATGCTATGAGAATGCAGGGTGATTTGGACAGGTTGGGTGAGTGGGCAGATGCATGGCAGATGAAGTTTAATGCGGATAAATAGTAAGATTAAATGAGAACTTACCAGTTTGAAGTTTGATCTTTATTTTATGAGGCGTTACGATGAGGGATTACGTGAAGACCCCGCCAGCATGCATGCGCGACATTCTTCAAAGCAGTGGTGTGAAATCACAGATACCAAAGTTGACTAACATAGTAAGATAAGAGAGAACTTTATATCCCAGTTGACCTTTATAAAAGAGGGTTTGGGAGCGGAGGGCATGTAATCTCTCATCGTAACTCCTCATAAAATAAAGATCAAACTTCAAACTGGTAAGTTCTCATTTAATCTTACTATTTTACTTCGGAGTCACGTGAGTGACTACGTGAAGATTTCAAAGCTCTGTGATTTCATGCCCTGGAACGAGTCCATGCTCACACACTGCCATGCTAGGAAATGGAGGATGTAACGTATTTCAGACATGAGCTGTGCTGAAAAACAAAAAGGTATTTATTTCATACCTAAAAAAATAATGCCCCTACATTGGGGTAAATCATGAAACAGAACTTAAATTTTTTCCCGCAAATGTCTCGGGAGTTGCCATGGGTTTATTGTGGAAGCGCTGAAAAGTCAGTTCATTACTCCAACCCGAAGGATGTGGTCCATTGGAACTTCCATCATCCTAGCCGCCGATGTAGATGCAGCCCTGGTGGAGTGAGATTTAAAAATATTAGTGTCCACCCCCGCTGCACCCAATACCACCCTTAACCATCTGGAAATGGTTTGTACTGTGACCTTATGGTGAGGGCATTTGCGTCTAATGAGTAAATAGCCCTCTCCGTGCCCCTGAGACTCTTGGTGACGTCTATATATTGCAATATCTATGTCACGATGCAGAGCCGGCAATCCGCAGGATAGGCCAGAAATTCTAATTTTTGGCCAGTGGATCCGGGTCTATCCTGTTTACGTAACCCCTGTATAAGGAAGGTTATCTTGCCATTAGTGATATACATGGCGTCCATACTTAGCTTATGTAGGGACTGGACCCGTTGTGCTGTTACAAGTGCCATTAACATAACCATTTTATAGGTTAATTTATCCAGTATGAGTCCCGATATAGGTGTCCATCCTCGAAGCACAGTCAAAACTATGCCTATGTCCCAAGTATGGGTGTATCTGGGCCTTGGTGGATTAGAATTAAATATACCCCTCATTAGTTTAGATACCAGTGGGTGTAATCCCACAGCCAGGTGATCACACCCTCGCCCCAGATAATTGGATAGGGCACTACGGGCACAATTAATGGCACTGTAGCTCAATCCCTCATCAAAATGAAGGGTAGCCAGGAACTCCAGCACTTCAGTGATCGTGGCTGTGTCGCGTGAAGTGTTCGTTCTGGTGCAGAACACTTCCCATTTCTTCACATATGTAAGATATTGTTTCCTGGTGGACTCCCTGCACGACGCTGTGATGACATTTATCGTCCTGTCTGAGAGTCCGTAGTCCAGAAATAGCCTGTTCAAAATCTGCAAACCAACAGGTTTATTCGGTCATGGCACGGATGACTTTCCCCTGTCACAGGGTGTACCACAAGGCTCGGACGTTTGTAGATCCGAATGCAGGGTTCTGCGGCCATATTTTGTACTAGTGGGAACCATGGTTGGGTAGGCCAGTTGGGAACAACTAAAATACCCGTTGCGAAGTCTTGTTTGTAAGACCCGACTGATGAGGCAGAAGGGGGGAATGCATAGAAAAACAAATCCCCCCAATGCAGTGAGAAAGCGTCCATCGCTGCTGCCCCAGGGACTGGTTCCCAAGCAACATATGTTGGTAGTTGGTGATTTAATCTGGATCCAAATATTCCTTTCCAGACACCAGTGCCAGATATTATTAACCAATTCATCGCATGATATCGACTTTATTCCACTGATATGATTAATATAGGCCACCACAGTGGTATTATCAATCTGTAATCATACATGCAAATGGTGCATGTCTGAGCAGTAGGCCCGGAGTCCATGAAATGCTCCCAGCATTTCTAGATAATTAATCACTAGTGCTCCAAACTGGGTTAATTCTTGTGCACTCCATCTGCCACCACAACTTGAGGTGGTATTAGTTGCTCCCCAATCTTTTGCACTGGCATCAGTCTGTAATGTAACCGAGGGATTCATGATAGTGATGGGGTTAGAACAATGCTGAGTATTGTCTATCCACCAATTTAACTCTAATTTTGCATTCCCTGGTAGTTCCATAGGCCTATCAAAATGGCCTGCATGATTTTTAAGAGCTAATATTTTTGCTCTTTGTAGATTTTGGTAATGGAGTTGTCAAAATTGTGCTGCTGGAAATGCAGCCACTAGTTTCCCAATTACTCTGGCTACTTGCCGAATGGATGGTTTTCTGATGCTAGTGAGGCTTTTACATGCTTCCGTCTCCCAGCAGCCAGTAGCTTGAGCGGTTTTTGGAGTTTCACCCCCTGGCTCCTTATGGTCGGGCTCATGTTGCCCCAAATGGGGTTGTTGACAAGCACATTTAGAGAAATACAATTCTCTGGCGCAAGGTATTTATCTGTTGTATTGTTAATTGCCTGTTCCTTCAGCTGGTTTGTTGCCATGTAATTTCTACTGGCTGCCAGCTTAGGATGCAATGGCAGCCCTTTTTGGGTAGGCATGGCGAATATGTTGACCATACCCAGTAATTCTTCTTGCGCTGGAGGAGCGGCACTCCTCCCGACTGTCGCTTCCGCTATGCGTTCGACGATATGTCGCGCATGCTTGCTGGCGGGGTCTTCACGTAGTCACTCACGTGACTCCGAAGTAAAATGTGAGGTTATCCACTTTGGTAGCAAAAACAGGAAGGCAGATTACTATCTAAATGGCGTCATTGGGAAAAGGGGAAGTACAATGGAATCTGGGGGTCCTTGTACAACAGTCTATGAAAGTAAGCATGCAGGCACAGCAGGCAGTGAAGAAAGCGAATGGCATGTTGGCCTTTATAACGAGAGGAATTGAATATAGGAGCAAAGAGGTCCTTCTGCAGTTGTACAGAGCCCTAGTGAGACCACACCCGGAGTATTGTGTGCAGTTTTGGTCCCCTAATTTGAGGAAGGACATTCTTGCTATTGAGGGAGTGCAGCGTAGGTTTACAAGGTTAACTCCCGGGACTGTCATATACTGAGAGAATGGAGCAGCTGGGCTTGTACACTCGGGAGTTTAGAAGTTTGAGAGGATATCTCATTGAAACATATAAGATTGTTAAGGGCTTGGACATGCTAGAGGCAGGAAACATGTTCCGATAGTTTAAGAATAAGGAGTAAGCCATTTAGAACGGAGATGAGGAAACACTTTTTCTCACAGAGAGTGGTGAGTATGTGGAATTCTCTGCCTCAGAGGGCGGTGGAGGCAGGTTCTCTGGATGCCTTCAAGAGAGAGCTAGATGGGGCTCTTAAAGATAGTGGAGTTTGGGGGATATGGGGAAAAGGCAGGAATGGGGTACTGATTGGGGATGATCACATTGAATGGCGGTGCTGGCTCGAAGGGCGGAATGGCCTACTCCTGCACCTATTGTCTGTTGTCTATATGAATGGGAGTCGAAATTTAAGTCCAGGGTCCGCGCACCGTAAGTTCGAATGTCGCTTCCGTTAACGTCCGAGAGGACGGGTCCTACCTTACTGAAGTGGGTATCTCGGGCGGTCAGTGGCAGGATGCTGGTTATGGCACCGGAGACGACCAAGAAATGGAGGCCGGAGTGGCTATCATGGACGTGGAGGCGTTTGTTCGGGCCGATCGCGTTCGCCTCGGTGGGCGATCGGCCGAGGCATTTCCCTGAAACGAGCAGGGGCTTCGACATCTTCGGGCTTCCACACCGTAACGGAGATGGTAGTAACACCAACGCCGTTGGCTGTACGCCTCCGGCAGCGGCGATGCTTCTTCGGCACTGGTCGGATCCTGACCTTCATCCCGATGTCGTCTCGGTTACACCCGTGCTGTGGCAGTGGGGCGGGAGAAAGAACAAACGTCCCGCCGTCCGTGGGTCCACAGCTCGTCGACTCTCTTTGCGACGTGCTGGGGATTGATGGCCCCGGCGAACATCAGGCGGACCTCGTCTGGCGTCTGCTCCAAGAACGCCTGTTCGAATAGCAGACACGGGCGCTGCCCGTCCATCAGGGCCAGCATCTTCGCCATGATGGTGGATGGACACCGATCGCCGACACTGTCCATGTGTAGGATCTTTGCCGCCCTGTCTCTACGGCTGAGACCGAAGGTATGTAACAGCAGGGTCTTCAAATCTTCGTACTTTGCGATCGTCGGCGGGTCTCTGATATACAGCAGCAGCCTCGAGGCACAGTCCTGTGGCAGAGCCCCCACCACGTGAAAATACGTCGTGTCATCCGCTATTATTCTGTGCTGATGGAACTGTGCCTCTACATGGGCGAACCACACCTGAGGCTGATCGGGCCAAAAGGAAGGTAGCGTGAAGCCTGGTGATCCCTGCATCGTGCCGGCTGATTCTGCGGGGACTTAGTCCTCCTGTATGATCTCTTGTCTAACAACGGCTAGACAGGTCGGGGTCACCAATTTAGCGGATGCAGAAATGACACCCACGTTTTCTCAACGGTGTTTATTGAACAATCGCTACTTGACAAACACGTCTGATCACAAAGCGAAACCACGCGAAAACAGCAACCCCTCCCGAGTCACGTGACCGCGGCTTCCGAACACCCGGTTGGATATCTGCGTGCGCCAGCAGGCACTGCTACAAAGTTATAGTTTAGTTTATTATTGTTACGTGTGCCGACGTACAGTGTGAAGCTTTGTTTGTGTGTGTTTTTTTTACTCTGTGTCTATAAGAGGGGGGCTTGACAACAAAATGTCTTTTAAGAGTAGACATTTGGAAAAGTGTTTAGTCAAACCAAGAGTCAATTTGTGGCTTGAGAATTTTTTTTAATGTTTAAGAACTGCAGATGCTGGAAAATCAAAGGTAGACAAAATGCTGGTGAAACTCAGCGGGTGAGGCAGCATCTATGGAGCGTAGGAAATAGGCAACCCGAAACGTTGCCTATTTCCTTCGCTCCATAGATGCGGGTTTTGACCCTAAACGTTGCCTATTTCCTTTGCTCCATAGATGCTGCCTCACCCGCTGAGTCCACCAGAATATATTTTTTAAATGGGAGGGAGGAAGAGATGAGCTAGGAAATCATTGGCTCGGACGGCATTGCTCCTACAAATAGTAAGTAGTAAGTAAAGTACATTTGATGTATATAGTAGGTATGTTGCAAAACTTACCTTGAGCAGCGCCTTGAGGGGGGCGGGCTTAAAGTGCCGTTTTTCAACAGACCTGGAAAATCGATGAATGTCGGGCGATTTCGTTGCGGAAGAAAAATTGCTCCGACATTTCATGAATGAAGGTATTTTTAAATTACTCTAAATTATTTATTAACTAAAGTAATTTAAAAATCACCTTCAAAAGCCGTGAGCACCGACAACCGGAAGGATTTTGCGCAGGGGAGAAGAAAAGGTTTATTTTATATTAAAAGTTGGTTTTTCGGGAGGCTTTAATGATATTTTTATGTTGCGAAATGGGGTCTCAAAAAATGTATGAACAAACAATATTTTTCGTCCCGACTTCACCGCTAACCGCAACGTTCTAATCCACTGCATTCCACTAAAACCCACTCGCTAGTTGATTTAAATGGCCATTAATTTACAGGCATAAAATACTAAATTCCTTCGATTTGGCCCAGAAATTCATGAAATTGAGATTTAAAAATTATGTTATATTGTGGATTATTGTGTGAATGTTATTTGGACACTTAGGCAATTTTTAAAAAGTTTATCTTTTCTTAAGAAATGGATAAATGTTTAGATCTACTCATTGAATTTTGTAATTAGCTACAATTAGATAACTAACTAATTATATGCTTTAATTTCTGGTCATGCAAGTAAGATTGTTTCATATTTGTTTCAGAATGCTTCAATCTATAATAACTGAAAATTTCATTGAGTTCTCTTAATTTTTAAGAAAGTTATGGGCTTTTAACTGTTCCAGATCACAGCTTTTGAGTTAAGTCAATTGAAAGGCAATGGGGAACAAGATGCTAATTTCCGAGTATGAAAATGGCCATAACTTTCTTAATACTGAAGATATGAAAGTAAATTAGGTGTCAAATTAAACTTCTTTTTATGCTTTATCTGATGGGATAAATTGCAGACTTGATTTTTTTAAATCTCAAAATTTTGTAACATTGCTATATATAGCACGTTTAAATCAACTCGCGTTGAAACCAAAGTACTTTACATGAAATAAATAATAAAGTTTCCGTACATCAATAAAAAAAATAGGGGGAAGCACCTAGGAGTCCACAATTCTCAGTTAACTCGGGATGGTTAGTCATGTGCAGTTTATGTCATCAGATGTGAATGCTCTCATCTGCGGGGAGCGAAGGAGGAAGTGGAATAAAAGGACGCACAGCCTCAGTAGAAGTTCGGTCGGGTGTGGAGCGCGGTTGTTTCAGCGCTAGTTGCTGGGTGTCCGTGAGTTTTGACTTAATCTAACATGGATTGCGGTGTGGTAACTTCGAAAACCCTTCTCCTTTTCATCAGCCTGGTTTTCTGGGTGAGTATTTGTAAGCGATAAATTGTTTTGTGTGTCTTTATGGTAACATCTGCTAGTGCCGCCGGCCTGTAAATGGACAAGGGCTCGCTCGGCTCGGCTCGGCTCGGCTGTGTAAACTCCCCGGGACCCGATAGCTTTTGCTTCTTCTCCGCATGCTGAGTTTAGGGTGTTTTTCGTCCATGACCCGACACGATTCGGCATTGGAGACCGAGCCTGCTCTTACTTCAACTGTTCTTGTAATTTTACACAAATTTGTAACGATACTCCGCATGTCCCTACACCCCTCCCCACCCAAAAAACAAACGTTTATTTGTCTTGAGGTGACTGTGTTTACTCGGGGTCACCGGGAATCCCATTTTCAACAAGGACGATCCTTCGCTCTGCCTCGAACAGTCCCGTTTTAATCGCCGTTTAAACTGTTTTAATAACTCTTGCTAGTCTCACTTCGTAACGTCAACTATTAAAATCTGTTTTGTTTGTTTTTAACCGATCTTTGATACAAAGGGCTTGGTCACTTCCTGGCCTTGTTCCAGTTACCACAATGGATATGTTGTTTCTGCAAACGGATATTTCCAATCGGTGTGGTGTAACTTGAAGAAAAAATCCTTTCTCCAAGTAGAATAAATCATGTCTGTTTTGAATGCAACTCGAACTTGGATCTGTACATGTACTTGGTCCTCAAATATTCCAACTGGAATTTAAACTGGAGGTGGAATTGTTCTGTTCTGGAATTGTTTTTCTAGATTTGCTATTAGCAAATATGACAGCTGTTTAAGAAAGGAGAGAAAATGGAGAGGAAAAATAGGTGCTGGAGGAACTGTGATCAGGCAGCAATTTTGGAGGGAATGGATAAATGATGTTTTGGGTTGGGATAATTTGGACTAATTGGAGCAGAGAGTGAAAGCTTTGGAAAAAAAAGGGTGGGGCTTTATTTCCTATTCTCTTCCGTCTTCAAAGAGTTTAGTTTGGAGAAACAACATGGAATACTGGCCATTTGGCCCACTGAGTCCATGTAGTCCATATTGAACACTGATCTGTCCACACTAGTTCTGTTATCCCACTTGCTCATCCAATCCCTACATGCTAGGGGCATCTTAGAAGCCAATTAACCTACAACCTTGCAATAAGGAAACCAGAGCATCTGGAGGAAATGCACGTGGTCACATGGAGACCGTGCCAACTCCACACAGACGCACCCGAGTCAGGATCGAACCACACACACGCGCACACACGCGCACACACACACACACACACACAGTCAGGATCGAACCTGGGCCGCGCAGCTCCACTGTTGCTTCACTGTGCTGCCCCTGATCTGACTTGAAATATTAGTTTGTCCACTTCTTCTGCAGTTGCTGCCGACATGTATTCTCCAATCGCTCTTGTTGTTCAAGATTCCAGCATCTGCAGTTTGTCTCCAGAGGAAATGTGGAATTGCCGCCATAAACCATGCTACAATAGTTAAATTGAGAAACTGATAATGTTAAAGGATGAGCAGAACTGTATTTATCAACCAGAAGTTCCATTTAATTATTCTGGGGAATTAAATTGGGGAAGTGAGAAAGATAAGTGATGTTCATATTCAAGTGTTGTCGCTAGTAAATTGGTGTCATTTTGACTACAGAGTGTGAAGTGGTTTAAAGATGAGCTGAATGTATTGAACCAATTAATATACTTTTTTTTAAAAAAAGTTGTTCAGTCCTGTGTTACAGCAAAGTGACCTGCAACTGGTGCCACACATTCACAGTAAAAGATTATCAGCTGAGCTTTCAGACTGTTTGAATCCTGTAATTCCTTATACAATATCATGGGTGTGTCTTCACTCAACGACGCTAGCATTCAAGAAGGCTCACTGTCTTGGTGAACATGAGCAAGATGTGCTGGCCTTTCCAGTGCTTGTATAATGAAAAGCAAAGAAATTAAAAGAATGTATTGTGATGATCACTGGACTAGAAACTAAGACAGTCACATGTGCTCTAAGCAGATCATCTGCGTTGAATGACGTTGCCCAAAACCTTCCCACCCATTAAAATCCACCAAGAATGAATGCTCTTGCTTGGATTAGTACAACTCCACCAAGTACACTGGTTACAATCGCAAAATACACCACAGTAATTTAGATTTTACAGCAGCATCTCCAATTTTCAAAGCATAGAAAGGGACTGAAGTAGTGAGATTGATGTCGATGGGCATGCAAGGTCGACATTGACAAGCAAACTGAAGGGCCCCAATTCTTGGCTGTACACTCTAATGCACTAGGAGGTAGAGATATTTGATCTAATGATGCAGCAGAGAAACCGGCCCTTCAGCAACTGCTGCCTCTGGTTCAGTATCGAACCAGAGGCAACAGTTCTATGAGCTGTGTCACCCTGATTTGAATAACATTTTTCAGTCCCTTCTAGTTTTAACCCGAGAACCCGACAAATGTTAATAGAAAACAGTTCTGGTGTAACAATATCTGTGGAGTACATGGATAGGTGACATTTCAAGTCGGGGCCTTTCTTCAGTGATAAGAGTGATAAATGGTCCCGACCCACAACACTTATCCACATTCATCAGTGATGCTGCCTGACCCACTAAGTTACTCCAGTATTGTGTATTTTTCTTTGTTAAACCAGCACCTGCAGTTTCTTGCACCTCCAAATTTTAATAGAGTTGTATTGTGTTACCCAAAAGTCCTGTTAGAAACAAGGAATTGCAGATGCTGGTTAATAGAAAAGACAAAGCACTGCAGTAACTCGAGGTCACTCAGCATCACTGGAGAACACAGCCAAGTGATGTCTCTGGGTGGATCAGTATGAAGAAGGGTGCCAACCTGAAACGTCATCGATATTATTCTCCAGGGATGCTGCCTGACCTGCTGAGTTACTCCATCATTGTCTATTTACATTCCCCTAGCAATTTAGACTGTTCTCGTGTAATTGAATTGGTTTGGAGGCATCACGTTAAATCGCCTGCAATCCAAATTTAGAAGAGCAAAAAAAATACAAAGCATGGGGTTTGGATGGAATCTTTTGGGATGATTTTTTAAAATTTAAAAAAAAAATTTTGTTAAAAGTAAGTACAATCGTATGGTACTTGAGTACCTAATACATACATACATATTTCCATTCTTGTACAACTTTGTATTTTTGATTTAATAATAAAAGAACAGTGGGAGAAAAAAGAAATAAAGAGTGTCGGAATATATAGACAAGCGAGTAGAAACGGATAGCAAAAGAAATAAAGGGCATAGAAGAGAAGCTGAAAAGATTGAAATAGAAGGAGAAAGTAAAGAAAAGAGAGATCTACCTATTTCGTATTTTTGCCCATCCGTCACCCGGTTCTAAACCATTTAATTTCTAATGTTATGTTGCACCATATGCTTGTAAAAAGTTGATAAAAGGAGACCAAGTCTTTGAGAATTGGTCTACTTTGCCTAGTAGGAGAAATCTCATTTCTTCAAGATGAAGCGTTTCAGACATATTTGAAATCCACATTTTGAATGTTGGTGTGGTTGCATTTTTCCAAAATTTGAGTGTTTTTTCTGTTATTAGACCGTAATTAAGAAAAGCTTCTTGAAATATAGTTGGTTTACTTCCCTCTTCCATTGATCCAAAGATAATCAGTTCTGTATTGGGGTTCAATTTTGTGTTAAATAGTTTTGTAAAAATTCCAAAAATGTAATTCCAAAATTTATACAGTTTTATACAAGAGACAAAGGAATGTGCTATAGTGGCATTTTGAGTTAGACATTTGTCGCAGATGGGGGAAACATTTGAGAATATTTTATTCAGTCTAGTTTTAGAATAATATAATCATGTAAAATTTTTAATTGTATTACAGAAAAGATTTTAAAGTATAATTGCTATCTGGAACCTCCTGCCATATGCATCTTCTTTAAGAGACATTTAGATAGGCAAGAAGTTCCAGATAGCAGTCATACTTTAAACTCTTTCCCTTAAGATTCTGTCCAAACCCCATGCTTTATATTTTTTTTATACCCTTTCGGTGGAGGGGAGAGGATAGATTTAGACTATATACCCTCTCTATGCCTCGTATGACTTTTCTATACACGTCACTACCTGGTCTTTTACTCCAGGGAAAACAAAACTAGCCTATCCAAACCCTCCCCAACCAAAGACATCCAACCCAAGCAATATCCTGGCGAGTCTCCTCTGAATTTGTTAGCAAAACATGCTTCCTATTACTTTGTGAATAGAACTGCATGCAATACTCCAAATGTGGTCTAATGAGTATTTTGTAAAGTTGCAACATCATGTCTTAACTTTAATATCTATCTATATTACGCTTTTGACTCGCTGCGATTTGATTTCCGAGAGAATGCCGCCACTTACAGCTGTCATTTTTGGCCACCTCGCTCAGAGCCCCCCTCCGCCAGACTGGACCAGAGGACTTTTCCCATCGATGAAAGATCAGAGAGATATTAATGTTTCTAAAAAAATTGCCATTCTTTCTGCTGCCCCTGCTGGTGGGGGGAGGGACTATAAAACCCGGATGTGGTGTGCATCACTCAGTCTCTGCAAGATGAAGAAAGCGAGAGGGTCACGTCTCTCTGAGCTCTGAATAACACTGAACACGTGTCTACTCATCTATGAGTGCCCTTAATGTGGTTTAAAAATATAGTTGGTTTGAAGTAAAAAGGCACTGCAAATGGTGGTTTGGGTTGAAGTAAAAAGGCACTGCATGCGGTTGCTTGGGGGTTTGGGGTTGAAGTGAAAAGGCACTGCAAATGCAGAGGATTCTTCCCATCAATGAAAAACAAAAGTATGGTGTTTTATGGTGGTTTCACCCTGTTTGAAATAGTATGAAACTGCATTTGAATGTGGTGGCCTTGCACCCTGCATGAAATGGTATGAAACTGCATTTGAATGTGGTGTTGTTGTACCCTGCATGAAATGGTATGAAACTGCATTTGAATTTGGTGGCCTTGCACCCTCCTTGAGATGGTATGAAACTGCTCTTGAATTTGGTGGCCTTGCACCCTGTTTGAAGTGGTATGAAACTGCACTTGAATTTGGTGGCCTTGCACCCTGCTTGAAGTGGTAGGAAACTGCACCTGAATTTTGTGGCTTTGCACCCTGCTCGAAGAGGTAAGAAACTGCACTTGAATTTGGTGGCCTTGCACCCTGCTTGAAATGGAATTTCAAGGAATAGCCGTGAGTCAACTGCCAGCCCACCAGCCGTGAGTGAGCTGTCAGCACATCAGGCTTGAAGGACTGAGCTGCCACCCCAGCATCCATTTGGCCCACAATGTCCATACTAGACCTCTGGAGACCAGTATTCCCTGCAGCCAACAACACCCATACCAGTGCTCCAGAAAGCCCCCCCCCCCCCCCCCCCCCCCCCCACACAATATTGAGGCTACCAATATTGGAATCGGTGGCGAGGTGGAATATTGCTTCGGGGGACCAGCCCTCCCGTGTGAACATGGGACCCAATGGGTCCCATGTTCTCTTATCTTTGCCTTTGTCAGCCACCTTTACTGCACGTTTGCCAGTGTTGCTGCTGTTCAGAAAGTATGAACTTGAACCCATGATCCCTCTGTTCATCAGCTTTCCTTTGACCTTGCCATTTACTGTACATGTCTGATCCACTGAACTCTACATTTCCAAAATGCATAACTTGTACGGTGGCGTCGCAGTTGAGCTACTGCCTTATAGCTCCAGAGTCCCGGGTTCGATTCTGACTACAGGTGCTTGGCTGTACGGAGTTTCTACCTTTTCCCCATGATCTGTGTGGGTTTTCTCTGACGTCTTCGGTTTCCGCCCACACTACAAAGAACAACAGATTTGTAGGTTAATTGGCTTGGTGTATATGTAAAATTGTTCCGTGTGTGTAGGGTGGTGTTAATGTGCGCGGATCGCTGGTCAGTGCGGACTCGGTGGGCCGAATGGCCTGTTACACAGTGTATCACTAAACTACTTGACAGGATTAAATTAGAGGCAACTCTCTACCCAATTATCCATCTGATCTCACTATCCACAACGGCAATTTTGATTCGCCAAATTATTAATTGTATATCATGCATCCAAGTCAATCATATGTATCTTAAATGGCGAAGATTGCAGCACCAATCACTTTGGTACATGGGAAAAGGGCCTACCTCCTATTTTGGATCTAGTGAGGTTGCCTTGGGTCGGATCTGCCTTAGCCCACCATGCTACACCTTGTCAAATGCCTTCAAGTCTCCATAGACAATGTCTATTGCCCAGTCGATCTTCTTGGCCATCTATTCAAAACTGCAGGAGAGTCTTGACCCAAAACGTTACCCATTCGATCTCTCCAGAGATGCTGCCTGTCCTGCTGGGTTACCCCAGCTGTTTGTGTGTCTCTCTACTCAAAACTCTTATCAGATTTCTAAGATCTTCCTGCACAAAGCCATGCTGGCTATCCCTGATCATCTGACTATATGGGCTTATACACTCTGGATAAGGATGAGATAGAAGGATGAGAGGAAATCTCATTGAAACATATGAGATTGTTAAGGGCTTGGATACGCTAGAGGCAGGAAACATGTTCCCGATGTTGGGGGAGTCCAGAACCAGGGGGCCACAGTTTAAGAATAAGGAGTAAGCCATTTAGAACGGAGATGAGGAAACACTTTTTCTCACAGAGAGTGGTGAGTCTGTGGAATTCTCTGCCTCAGAGGGCAGTGGAGGCAGGTTCTCTAGATGCTTTCAAGAGAGTGCTAGATAGGGCTCTTAAAAATAGTGGAGTCGGGGGGATATGGGCAGAAGGCAGGAACGGGGTACTGATTGGGGATGATCAGCCATGATCACATTGAATGGCGGTGTTTGCTCGAAAGGCCAAATGGACTACTCCTGCACCTATTGTCTATCCATAACCAGCCACCTTTCCAAGTGTACATGAATCCTGTCTCTTAGCATTTCTCCAATAATTTCCTTGCCACCGATGTAAAGCTCACTGACCTGGCTTATCGCTGTTGCCCTTAAATAAAAGAATAACATTGTCTATCCTCCATTCTTCTGGTACCTTGCGTGTGGCTCACTAAGATACAATAAAATTAGTTGGCTGATTTTTTTTTTTTGTTAATATAAAAAGCAGAAATATTCATGCGTCTTATTTACTAATAGAAACATAGAAAATAGGTGCAGGAGTAGGCTATTTGGCCCTTCGAGCCTGCACTGCCATTAAATATGATCATGGCTGATCATTCAACTCGGTATCCTGTATCTACTTTCTCTCCATACCCCCTGATCCCTTTAGCCACAAGGGCCACATCTAACTTGCTCTTAAATATAGCCAATGAACTGGCCTCAACTACCTTCTGTGGCAGAGAATTCCAGAGACTCGCCACTCTCTGTGTGAAAAATGTTTTCTTCATCTCTGTCCTAAAGGAATTCCCCCTTATCGTTAAACTGTGACCCCTTGTTCTGGACCTCCCCAACATCGGGAACAAGGATTGTGGTGGAGTGAGACTTAAACAATCTAAATCATAGAAACATAGAAAATAGGTGCAGGAGTAGGCCATTCGGCCCTTCGAGCCTGCACCGCCATTCAATGTGATCATGGCTGATCATCCAACTCAGTATCCCGTACCTACTTTCTCTCCATACCCCCTGATCCCCTCAGCCACAAGTGCCACATCTAACGCCCTCTTAAATATAGCCAATGAACTGGCCTCAACTACCTTCTGTGGCAGAGAATTCCAGAGACTCACGACTCTCTGTGTCGGTGTAATGGTTTTGATCTGCTGCCAACTTCTTGTCTGCTAATAAAGTCTTTCTCAAACAACAACCTTGTGATGGTAACATCACGTTGAAAGTTATTTAAATATTGGCCTCTATTCAACTATTTCTGTAACTGGCTACCTTAAAACATTGTTTAGGAAGGAACTGCAGATGCTGGTTTATACTGAAGATAGACACAAAGTGCTGTAGTAACTCAGCGGGTCAGGCAGCTCCTCTGGAGAAAAAGGATGGGTGACATTTTGTGTCGGAACCCTTCTTCAGACTGAGGACTTGCTTCACTCCAGCACATTGTGTCATCTGCCTTAAAACCTTCCTTGGATGTCTGGTGCAAGGAAAGGTGTTTAAAGTTAAAGCACAAATTGTTCAACTATGCAAAGATACTATGACAAACAGTTTTCATTCGAACAGGAAGTATGTTGATTTAGAAACTAGGTCCGGCCATGATTCCACTAACTTGGCACCAGATACAAATATGCAGCCTAATAAATTTCTTATCTAACCAATGTTTTTTGACAGGTTTTGAACTATCAAAAGGTGTTCACAGGTTACTTTTCTTGATAATGGAATGGGTTTTAGTGAGTGATTGACATATTATGTTTTTTTTTTTTTGCTCCAAGCCACAACAAAGATAAATGCAAACACTGGTTAGAGAAACTCTGATCAGGCAGCATCTGTTGGGTTGAATGGATGCTCGACGTTTCAGGCATAGAAAATTCAAAGCACTGACCGACCATTCCCCTCCATAGATGCTGCCTGACTAGAGTTCCTCCAGTAGGTTTAGCTAGAGATTCCCGCACCAGTTGTCTTGTCTCTAAAGAAATACCTACACACTCACAAGTGGCAGGAATAGTCAAGCACAAGCTTGTAACACTTTCGTTTCTCCTCCGAGGAATGATATGGAGGAAACGGGCATGATGAATTTTGGGGAAATGTGATTCAATATAGTAAATTACCTTCCTAAAATATTTCTTGCGCAATCATTCCGAACAAGGAAGTCAGTTAGCAGTCTAGATTTTGCTGAAGTGTTGGGATTAGAGTTGAAAATTCTAGATGTGATGGTACAGTTTGGGGAATAATGGCCATTACCACATTTTAAAAATGCTGATCTTCAACCCCATAAATCTTGCATGGAAATGGGCCCTTTAGCCCACAAAGTCCACACCAACCATCAATCACAATTTGCACTATTATCCCACTTTTGCATCCATTCCCTACACACTTGGGGCAATTTAGGGACCAATTAACCGACAAACCCTTTGGGATATGTGAGGAAACTGGAGCACCTGGAGGAAACTTAGCTGGTCACTGGGAGAACATGCAGACTGCACGGGTAGTGCTTGAGGTCAGGATTGAACCGGAGTCTCTGGCACTGAGACAGCAACTGTGCCTCTGGTGAATTTCACAGTGACATTTCTTGAAGGTTGGAACAGAGTTTAAAACCATATATTTATATTAGGCTTGCATCAACTGTTTCAGAACCAGCTTCCTTTAGCAAGTAGAGCCAACATTGTTCTTTCAGCCAAAAAACAACTTTGGTAAGAGCATGAAAGCTGAATGAGGTCTTCATTCTCCAGTCTTAAACAATAATTAGATAAGAATTAGTTGAAATGTATGAAGCCTAAGAAATCATTGCACCTATTTGAAGGAGTGATAGAATATCACATCAGTTTGGTTTTGCACTTGCAATATGGATTATTAGCCTGGCCTTCAATACTTTACTTGCCAAAGGAATTGTGATTATACCAGAAACCATATGCAATCCTATTCCAATTGGGTCACAGACAACAAAGCAAACTTGCATGAATGATTTTGTACTTTTGAGTAGACCCCAGTTCTTGACAATTATTGCACCAACCACATTGATTAGTGCAAAGCATGGAATAAACTAACAATGTACCTAATGGGAGATAGACACAAAAAGCTGGAGTAACTCAGCGAGACGGGCAGTATCTCTGGAGAGAAGGAATGGGTGATGTTTTGGGTCAAGACCCTTCAGACCTAATGGGATTGTGGATACTAGAATTGACTGTTTGGATGTTGGAAGAGGGGAGTGGTAGGAATGAACAAGGCAGCCAGGTCTTGACCCTGTTACAACTAAAGAGGCACTGACAATATAACTAAATTATGGGTTAAAGTTAACCAGAACCAAGGAAGAATTATAACTTTAAGGTGGCTGATTGGTATGATAACATTGTCATAGTCGCATGATACGGACACAAACCATTTTACCAACCAACTTGAGCCTAGAGTCATCCTGTTAGTCATCTGACATTCTCTTCCTTGAAATGGGATTTGTGCTTGAAGGAAATCTGGACAAGGCTGAAGTGTGTAATGGCTTTGCAAATTCATGAAAGTAGAAATTGTGTTATCACAGATTTGTATATAAGCAAGACTAGTCATTACTCTACAAATTCCATGATTACCTGTTGCCAAAACTTGAATTCCAGCGGTTGGTGCTGTAAACAAGCCTAGATTGTGTCAAGATCTATTTAAGGCAGTCTATTTGACAATTGCATTCCAAGTTCGTAATGTGGTCGTGTTATTATTATTTTTGGCCAATGTTAAGGGTATGCAAAGAATTGGGTGACTGCTTTGCAGAATGACCATGTGCTTCAAGTTACCTAGTGGATTATACATCTTACTTTGGCCATTTAAAATGTGCCAACAAAGCCCAAATTGAGATTTCAACAGCGGTTCATCTACTAACTGTACCACGGCCCCAGGGACTTTGAATTCAACTATTTCCAATAAAAGACTTTTTCAGTTTGAGAACCAAACAGTTTTGAGTGAAAAGTAATTATTAACATATGATAACTACATTCTTTCTGCACCTGCTACCAAATTTCCTGCAATTATGTGGATCTCTCTTTCTCCTTTATCTATCTGTCTGCATCTCCAGACCAGTAAGCTGCAATTAGCAAACCACTTGTTACTTGGTTATCACTTGTTACAGATGCTGCCTTTGCCCTCCACCACTCTCTCCTTCATGCAACTTGTTTGGTTTCACTTTTTCCTCTTTCTGAAGGAAGATGACCCTGTTTTTTTTCACCCGAGTGCTCCAATATTTTATTTGAAACCAACGTGACATCTACAAGCTATCTTGTCATTGTCCAAATGATCAGTGATAGTTAACGATCTGCATGGGATCCGCACACTGGTGCAGAAACTTTCCAGCATCTCGTTAACAATGATGGTGATATTTGTCGATGCCCCATTTACAACCAGTTTATGCAATATTTTTCTCTACCTTTATCCATTTACCCCCACCCCCCACACACCACACCAAACAAAACCAGGAGTGGGGCTGTTTATTAAGTTAGACAATAGGTGCAGGATTAGGCCATTCGAGCCAGCACCGCCATTCAATGTGATCATGGCTGTTCATCCCCAATCAGTACCCCGTTCCTGCCTTCTCCCCATATCCCCTGACTCCGCTAACTTTAAGAGCCCTATCTAGCTCTCTTGAAAGTATCCAGAGAACTGGCCTCCACCGCCCTCTGAGGCAGAGAATTCCACAGACTCGCAACTCTCTGTGAAAAGTGTTTCCTTGTCTCCGTTCTAAATGGCTTGGCCCTTATTCTTAAACTGTGGCCCCTGGCTCTGGATTCCCCCAACATCAGGAACATGTTTCCTGCCTCTAGCGTGTCCTAACCCTTAATAATCTTATATGTTTCAATAAGATCCCCTCTCATCCTTCCAAACTCCAGCGTGTACAAGCCCGACCTCTCCATTCTCTTAGCATATGGCAGTCCCGCCATCCCGAGACTTAACCTTGTAAACCTACTCTGCACTCCCTCAATAGCAAGAATGTCCTTCCTCAAATTGGGTGTTGAAGCGAATTAAGTAGCTTCTAATTATTCTTGTCATATTTGTGTAATCACACCTTAACAATGTGATATGCAATCATGTTGACTAGAAACATCCAGAACTGAAACCCACAATTGCAGGATGTAAAATCAACAATCATTCTTCAAGCTTTCAATAACAATACCAGGGAACCTTCTGCATCCAAATGATGCAGCCTTGGAGAATACAATTCCCATGGTTGAAATTATATAAGAGTCTTAAAATGCATATGATCTCAAATGTATATCACAAGTGGGTACTGATTGGGGATGATCAGCCATGATCACATTGAATGGTGGTGCTGGCTCGAAGGGCCGAATGGCCTTCTCCTCCACCTATTGTCTAGCGTATGGCAAATCTGATTACACAATCTAGTTTAGAATACTGAAAACCCCTGCCACTTTCATAAATGAAATTAAAATGTTTTTTTGTATACTTAATCTTGAACTTGATGACCAACATGTGCCATTAGTGTGACACAAGGGTGGTCTTGTAAACATAGTTGGTCAATTTATGAAACTGAATCTGCTGTGGAACATTTAGTGGAACAGGAAGAATACAATATTGCATTGAAACAAAAACTATGACCATTGTAGAATATAGGACTTTGGAAAAGAGGATGTTCATGGCTTTGCTTATAAAAAGTGAAAATGGCGATTGTCAGCAATCTTGTGAAGTAGCCACGGAATGCCTAAAAATGTTGGAAATTTTGAAAAATTATAAGGAAGATGAGTAGGTTATAATCTGTTTGACCTTGGAACTCACATACTGGGGAAGCATGATGGGGGGGGGGAAATAGCCAACATGGAATGCAAGGACAGTAATAAATGTGTCAATGTATTTACTTCACAGCATAGCTCGCCTAATTAAAGTGGACATTGAGGGTTATAAATAGCTAAAACTAATACAAACTGCTGAAAAGCAAGCTTCCATATCTGTTAAGGGGACAGTTGTTTGCAGTTCTGTCTAGCTTCGTATCTATTGTTATCTGGAGATTACAGCTGCTGTTTGTCACTGTTTTGCAGGCAAGTCTCCCAGAAGTTAACGAACAGCCTTTTTTTAAATACACTGACCCCATCAAATCTCCGTACATTTATGGTATCCATTTGTTAAATGTATGGCAGAGAGTTTTCAAAGTTACAGGAAACGTATGGTTAAAGATAATTCTGGAAAAAGACAAAGGTGAAACATTATAGAGACCTCATTATGATTTATTTTCAAATCCATGTAACCATTGTAGAAACATGAAAAAGACACACAAAAAATGGGTGCAGGAGTAGGCCATTCGGCCTTTCGAGCCAGCACCACCATTCAATATGATCATGGCTGATCATCGAAAATCAGTACCCCGATCCTGCTTTTCCCCCCATATCCCTTGATTCCTTTAGCCCCAAGAGCCAAATCTAACTCACTTGAATATATATCCAGTGAATTGGCTCACTGCCTTCTGTGGCAGAGAATTCCACAGATTCACAACTCTCTGGGTAAAGTTTTTCCTGTCCTAAATGACCTACCCTTTATTCTTAAACCGTGACCCTTGGTTCTGGATTCTCCCGACATTAGGAACATTTTTGCTGCATCTAGTCTGTCCAACCCTTCAAGAATGTTATGTTTCTATAAGATCCCCCCTCATACTTCTAAATTCCAGTGAATACAAGCCCAGTTGACCCATTCTATCATCATTGTGTTATGAAAATATACAATTTTGAAAGTACTGTGAATCTTTGGAACATTTGGTGCTTTCCCAGTGTGCACAGTTGAGGCCTTCAATAAGCCGACTTGCTCGATAGACTCACTACTGGTTTACGAGCTGTTTTATTTTGTGTCTCTGCCTCTCTGAGTAAAGCCAGATACAGGGTTCAGATATAGCACAAAATGCCCTCCAGCAGATAATTGATAATTGATCCAGCAGATTACTGAATAATTGAATCAAACTACTTTGTAACATAATTCCTGTCCACCATCCTCATTTTGCAAGATTTCAATTCTGCCAGACACCCTAAACTAGATCTCGAGCCAACAGTATAATAATGCTGCTTGTATGCATTAAACCAGACAATTGTACACTAATTATCATGAAGGTGAGATTCCTTAAGGTTTAATATTGAGTTGGATCACGGGCTAATTCACAAGCCAGTTTGTATGTTCATTAGTAACCAGGCAACTGGAGTAATCTGGAGCAAATCTCCATCATTAAGTGTTTAACATTAACACTATCTTGATTCTGTAATGGCACAAATTTTAAATCTCATTCAGTTGAGCTTCTATTAATTCAATCTGTTGCTTCACTTCCATTCACATCTCATACTTGTGCCCAGTGATATTACAGTCACTTGGGCACATGATTGTGCATGAAATGGCGGCCCTGTAGTCCATCTGTCCTTTTAAAAACATTTTTGTCCCGTTGTAGTTTGCTGTGGTTTTTAACTGTGTATGGGGGGGGGGGGAACTTTTGAATCTCTTCCCTGCACGGGAGACCAGACCTTTTCCCTGTCGGGTTGTCGTTGGGGCTTGGCCTAGCACCGTGGAGCGGCCTCCAGCTGGAACGACCTGGGGTCTCCTGTCGCGGAGCCTGCGGACTTACCGTCGTGGGGCTGGCCGGCGTGGAGAGCTGTGGTGGCGTGCGGCTGCGACACGACTCCGGAGCATCGGAGGCTCCAGCTGCAGCTTGTGGACGGTGACATCGGGAGCTCGCGGGTCCCTGGTGGAAGACCGCTTTTCGGAGCACCGGCGGCCGCAGCTTCTCCCACCCGAGTTGCGGGGCTGAAGGCGACCAAGAGCAGGGCCTGACATCGCCTGCCGCTGCTTTAATGGTCGCGGGACTTACCATCGTCCGCCGGGAGCTTTGACGTTAGAAACCAAAGTTCCTGACCGAAAGATAAAGTTCATTGAATTGAAAAATGGAGGGAATGTGATCATCATCAGATAGATGGGGTCACCTTGATTTGGTATTATGATCAGTGCAGGGATTGTGGGCTGAATGCCCTGTTCATGTGCTGTATTCTAGTTAAGTATGCTATGACTTTCATGGAAACATTCATCTTGGTACTCTTGCATGTTTGATGTTTAGCCACATCACCTGAACAATTAACCAAATTAGTGTTTCTTCTGTGCAAGAAGTAACTGCAGATGTTGTTTAGCCAGAGAGGGTGTTGCAGAACTCTCATCAAACTTGTCTATATGTCTAGTGTCTATCACTAATGACTTTGAATTAATTGCTGATGTTCTTGTTTTGTAGGCTGCAGGAGCTGTTCTCACTTATGTGGGAGCCACATTGTTATCAACCTTCAAAAACTACAGTCACTTTTTTCATGACAAGTACACTGTGCTCCCAGCTATGATCATCATTGGCATCGCACTTGTGATGTTTTTGATTGGACTCATTGGATGTTGTGCCACTCTGAGAGATTCTCGCTGTGGGTTGGGTTTGGTGAGTTGATCTTTGCTTCCCAAATTTATATATTTTTTTCTTTAGCAAAAATCCATGCTGGGGGGGGGGGGGAAGGAGTGTCGGGCAGATACTGGAATCAAGTGGGGTGTGGAGACAAGGGGGAATATTTGGCTGGTGGTGGGATTTTGCTGGAAGTGGCAAAGGATGTGGAAATTGAGATGGAAGGTGAGGGTTTGGGGAAGATGGGTAATGTAGGTACATACATGTGTGGAAACAGAAAAATGCAAGTGAGGGCATCCTATCCTACACCATAGAAGCCATGTATCCTGAAGGAGGACACTTCAACCCCTGGAGTGGAATGCCTATTCTTTAGCAGACGCACTAGAGAAATTGGGGATTTTCAATTTTGTTCTGGCAGTTTGTGTCCCTCAACCTCAAGTTGAAACAGTCATTGAATCTGAATAGGAAGTGGTTTAAATTGCTTAAATGTCGCATACTGAAAAATGAAGAAACCATCTTGTTCATTAAAACTGATCAGTCTGTTTCCTTTCTGATAAATTTATCATTGAGGTGAAGGAAATGTTGTTTAGGAACTTGGAGAACGAAGAAGAGTGATGAACTTGAGTACTAAATGCAGATGAGCGATTTAAGTACAAGGCAACAAAACACGAATGTAGTCTAGACGTGGATGCTAATACAAATTAAATACTAGGTTGACACGATGACTTGCCCCTCACTGGCTTTTCTCCCCTTTAATTTTTATCTCTGCCAACAGTCTGTCTGTCCTTTCTTCTGTTTTGTTATTTTAAGTATGTGTTAACTTTTATTTTATGTGGCTGTGTCATTTAGTATGGCGGAATGGTAACTCAAATTTCACTGTACCTTAACTGGTACATGTGACAATAAACTGAACTTGACGGTGAAACCTTGGTGGGTTCCCCCTCTTCCAATTACATCCAACTATGCAAATAGCAGGGATTTATTTCATAGCTGAGTCTTGGACAAGGTTTGCAGATCAATTAAGCTGTCAATTCTCTTGCCATCTGACTTCAATAAGCTATACTGGCCATCTAATTCTAGTACGATAGAAAATATCACTTGGTCCAATAAATTTAGTTCACATGTACTGATTATTAAGGCCACAAAACTAGTAGGGTGGCGTTTGGACCTCTCTCGCTATTGCCTGCACAACCAAGCCTTGATCTGATTTGTAGTGGTAAAATACAGTTTATTTACCAGTAGCTTGAGCCCAAATTTGGTCTTGGTTTGTTGTCACATTTATTAGGATCCATGGGAAAACTTTCAAAGGCCACTCGCCATGTTGGTGCGTTGTGCTGCTCTGCATAAAAAAACTTGGAGGTAGCTAAGTGAAAAGTAGGATTTTGTAGAGGGAATGGATAAACTTGTCAAATGGCAAATTCAGTGAGGTGCCTTTTCCTCTATCCCAGGCATGGAATTTGTTTGATGTAAATGCTGGATAAAAGCTGTAAGGAATGTTGCTAACACTGGTTGTGTTTTTATTTTTAGTTTCTGTTCATCCTCCTCGTCATTTTTGCTGCAGAGGTATCTGCCTTTGTTCTGGGATTCATCTACAGAAGACAGGTACTTAAAAGATGAATATAACAGCATTTTTCTGACTTCCATTTCTCCTCTCATGAAATAAACTTTGGCTATGAGACAGCAGCAAAATGCATGGAATCTTGATGATTGTGACCCGCTTATTTTGGGGAAAGCAGCTATTTTTGACCTTCAAGATATTTGTCTGGTCCAACTAGTGATTCAAACGTGCTAATGTAAAATCAGGAAGTAGTAAAAGGGTGGATGTATTCTCAGCGGATGAGGAAACAACGGGAAGGTGTTGGGAGCAATGAAAAGGTCCTCCATTTGGCTCAACAATGGAGGACCCGGCCTGGGGAAACTGCCGTGGGGGGGGGGGGGGGGGGGGGGGAAAGAGAGAACAAAGGAGTACCTGGCGCAGGATACTTTGTAACTTTGAAATTCTTTGCTTGCATACAAAAGTGTGCTGACAAACTATTCAATTCAAAACAGAAATTAATCTTGGTGAGATGTATGAAAAGTTCTTGTATGCAACTCAAAAGTTGACATGCAGCCTCAAGGCCATTATATGTTGGCCTTGAGAGAAAACATTATGATTACAATTGCATAGGGCCTTGGTGACCCTGCAACTGGAAATGTGCACAGTCGTAATATTATACAAGAGATATTATTTGCCTTGGACAAAGGGCATTGAAGAGTTCTGCATTTCTTTGCACAGAGTAGACGTGTATTTTCTCCAAGTTTGGGAGAATGAGAGATCGTAAACTCTTGCAGGACAACAGGTGAATTTATTTTAGAAACATAGAACATATGTGCAGGAGTAGCTTATTCGGCCCTTCGAGCCAGCACTAGCATTGAATATGATCATGGCTGATCATTCAAAATCAGCACCCTGTTCCTGCTTTCTCCCCATATCCCTTGACTCCGTTAGCCCTAAGAGCTTTATCTAATTCTCTCTTGAAAACATCCAGTGAATTGCTTGCTGTTACAAGCTCCACTGCATAATGTGGCAGAGAATTCTTAATAGCTGAGGAGTTTGAAAACCATGGTCATATCTGGGAATAAGAAGCCAGGGCATTTAGGCCTTGGGTGAGAAACATCCTTGCACTTGGGATGGGGAACGTTTAGAGTCCTTTATTTTGGAGGGATGTGCAGCTTTAGGGAGTTATTCAAAACTGGATGATTCCAGCAAATTGGAGATAATGCTGTTTTTAAAAATAAATCAATAACAAGTGAAGCAACCTTGAGTGCCAGATGGTAATCTGCTTTTATTTTTCTTAAACAAAGGTTTAGAATAGTAATAAAGGATTTTTGTATAATTAGTCATGGGCATAGATGAAAATTAAGCAAACTAAACCATGGTACTAATTAATAAAAAACAAATGTATTCCACCACACAATATAGCACAGGAACGGATCCTTTGGCACTCAATGTCTGTGCTGAACAAGTTGCCAAGACCAATTCTTATTTGCCTGCACATACTCCATTTCCTGCATTTCCATGTGCCTATCTAAAAGGCACATGGAAACGAAAAGATACTATCGTATCTGCTAAGAGGATCTAGAATGTACCATGCCCTACCTTGACTCTATTTTAATTTCCAAATTAGCAAGAAGGTCAACATGGAACAATACCAGAGTAAGATTTCTGTGCTTCCAATTATTGGAAATAAATGATTTCTTCAATGTGCACATATTTTGTTAGAAATTGGACTAATTGACTGTTTATTCCCACAGGTCCATGACACTTTGGATCAGTCCATGGTGACTGTCTTTGATAAATATAATGGGGAAAATGCAGAAAGTAGAGCTGTGGACTACTTGCAGACACAGGTAATATGGAGCTAATAACAGCCAATGTAACTCCACTTTTTAATAAAGGAGGGAGAGAGAAAACTGGGAACCTTACAATGGTAGTGGGGAAGATGCTTGAATCGATTATTAATGATCTAATAGCAGCACATTTGGAAAGCTGCGATATAATCAGTCCAAGTCGGCATGAATTTATGAAGGGGAAATCATGCTTGACTAATCTGGAATTTTTTGAGGATGTAACTAGTAGAATAGACAAGGGAGAGCCAGTGGATGTGGTGTATCTGGACTTTCGAAAAGCCTGTGACAAGGTCCCACACAAGAGATTGATGTGCAATAGACAACAGGTGCAGGAGTAGGCCATTCGGCCCTTTGAGCCAGCACCGCCATTCACTGTGATCATGGCTGATCATCCCCAATCAGTACCCCGTTCCTGCCTTCTCCCCATATCCCCTGACTCCGCTATTTTTAAGAGCTCTATCTAACTCTCTCTTGAAAGCATCCAGAGAAATGACCTTCACTGCCTTCTGAGGCAGAGAATTCCACAGATTCACACCCCTCTGTATGAAAAAGTTTTTCCTCATCTCCGTTCTAAATGGCTTGCCCCGTATTCTTAAAGTGTGGCCCCTGGTTCTGGACTCCTCCAACATTGGGAACATGTTTCCTGCCTCTAGCGTGTCCAAACCCTTAATAATATATATTTTAATAAGATCCCCTCTCATCCTTCTCAATTCCAGAGTATACAAGCCCAGCCATTCCGTTCTATCAACATATGATGGTCTTGCCATCCCGGGAATTAGCCTCGTGAACCTACGCTGCACTCTCCCAATAGCAAGAATGTCTTCCTCAAATTTGGAGACCAAAACTGCACACAATACTCCAGGTGTGGTCTCACTCTGGCCCTGTACAACTGCAGAGGGACCTCTTTGCTCCTCAAAATATTCCAGAAGATTAGTCGAGCATGATTTCCCCTTTGGAAACCCGTGCTGTAAAATTAAAGCACATGGTATTGGGGGCAGGGTATTGACATGGATAGAGAACGGTTTGGCAAACGGGGAGCAAAGAGTAGGAATTAACAGGTCCTTTTCAGAATGGCAGGCAGTGACTAGTGGGGTCCTGCAAGGCTCAGTGCTGGGACCCCAATTATTTTATATACACAAATTAAAAGAGGGAATTATATGTAACATCTCCAAGGTTGCAGATGACACCAAGTTGGGTGGCAGTGTGAGCTGCAAGGAGGATTGTATGGGGCTGCAGGGTGACTTGGTTAGCTTGGGTGAGTGGGCAGATACAGTATAATGTGGACAATTGTGACATTATCCACTTTGGTGGCAAGAACAAGAAGACAGATTATTATCTGACTGGTGTCAGATTAGGAAAAGGGGAGGCGCAACGAGACCTGGGTGTGCGTTACCTCCCACACTCCAAAGATGTACAGTTTTGTAGGTTAATTGGCTTTGGTTAAATTCTCCTTAGCATGTAGGATAGTGCCCGTGTATGGGGTGATCGCTTTGAACTCGGTGGGCCGAAGGTCCTGTTTCCGCACTGTGTCCCGTCTCAAGTCATAGATGGCTTTGCATTACAAGTCACGATATGGACTATTTTTAAGGCTCAACCCGCCCCTACTCCTTGAAACATGACTATTGCCTATATTGTTGAAAAGTTATCATTTGCCATGAATGAATTACTAAATTAAAGGTTACAACTGACTGCTATGAAGTCTTGCTGAAGCTAAGTCAAAAGTGCTAAGAAATGTTGACATGTTAGGAATGGGATGAGGGGAGAGGAGAGAAAATTATTTATTTTATGTAGGTAACACCATGGAGCCCTGATACCAAAGATGAAGGTATCGGACAACTGTACAACCAAACAATCTTGTCCTACTGTAATGGTGATGTGGGGGAAGCCGCTTCTCAAGCCGCTTCTCTGAATTCTTGATAAATTTAACAGTAGCTCTTAGCAAGCAGATGTAGGTAAGTGCATCTACCACTGAATCCTGGATTTCTCCTGAGCCTTGACCAGGAGTAAACCTAATTGAGAGTTGCAGAAATTATAAATCTGATTGGCATCGTAAAACACACTAATTACATACTTGGCACTGCAATCGAGATATCTGGAAGGTCGGATCATATAAAATCCAAGGTGAGATGGCCAATTGAATTCCTTTGGAGGAAGGAGTCAAAGGTTAGCTGCGAAGTTATTTTTATGACTTGGAGGCATGTGACCGATGGTGTACCGCAGAGTTGGTGCAGAATCCACTGTTTGTCATCCAGATGTAGATAATAACGTAGTTTACATTGTTAGTAAATTGTCAAATGACCGGTTTGAGAATAAAACACTACTTGGATAGAACGGTTCCCAACCAAAGCTGCCATACATCATGACATAATGCCATGGGACATTTCAATATGCAGGTAGATTGGGAAAATCAGGTTGGTACTGGATTCCAAGAGAAGGAATTTGTAGAGTGCCTACGAGATGGCTTTTTGGAGTAGCTTGTAGTCGAGCCTACTAGGAAGGCAATTCTGACTCTGGTATTGTGGAATGAATTGGGTTTCCTTAGGGAGCTGAAGGTAAAGGAACCCTTAGGAGGTAGTGAACATAATATGATAAAATGCAACCAACAGTTTGAGAGGGAGAAGATGAAATCAGATGTGTCAGTATTACTAAGTCAAGGTGATTACAGAGGCATGTGGAAGGAGCTGGCTTAAGTTGATTGATGAGGTTTCCGAGTACTTAGAAGCACATGATAATATAGCCTGAAGTCGACATGATTTTGTGAAGAGGAATCTTGCCTGGCGAATCTGATGGAATTATTTGAGGAAATAAGTAGCTGGATAGACAAAGGAGAGATGGTGGATGTTGTTCACCTAAATTTTCAGAAGGCCTTCAACGTGCTGCATGTGATGCTGCTGAAGAAGATGAGAGCCCATGGTATCAGAGGGAAGATATTAGCATGCATAGAAGGTTGGCTGGATGGCAGAAGGCAAAGAGTGGGATTAAAAGGAGCTTTTTCTGGTTGTCTGCCAGTGACAATTCTTCAGGGATCTGTGCTGGGGCTGCTACTCTTCACATTGTATATCAATCATTTAGATGAGGGAATTGAATGCTTTGTGGCTAAGTTTGCAGATGATATAAAGATGGGTGGATGGACAAGTAGTGTAGAGAAGCAGGAACTCTGCGGTAGGACGGACCGGTTGGGAGAATGGGCAAAAAAGTGGCAGATGGAATACAGGTTAGGAAAGTGTGCAATCATGCATACTGGTAGTAGGAATAAAGGTGTAGACTATTTTCTAAATGGGGAAAGAATTCGGAAATCTGAGGTGCAAAGGGACTTGGAAGTGCTGGTGCTGGATTCCCAAAAAGTTAATTTGCAAATGAATCGGTAGTAAGGGAGGCAAATGCAATGCCGGCATTTATTTCAAGAGAACTAGAATGTAAAAATAAAGATGTAATGCTGTGGCTTTATAAGGCACTGGTCAGACTGCATTATGGAATATTGGGTTTTGGACTCCATTTCTGAGGAAGGATGTGCTGGCTTTGGAGAAGGTCCAGAGGAACTCGTGGGTGAGTCTAGAATCGGAGAGCACAGCCTCAGAATAAAAGGACGTACCTTTAGAATGGAGATGTGGGGGAGTTTCTTTAACCATACGGTGGTGAATCTGTGGAATTTATTGCCACAGATGGTTGTGGAGGTCAAGTCATTGAGTATTTTTTAAGCGGAGATTGACAGAATCTTGATTAGTAAGGATGTCAATCTCCATTTTGGGGAGAAGGCAGGAGAATGGGGTTGAGAGGGAATTATAGATCCGCCATGAATGAATGGCAGCATGGACCTGATGGGGCGAATGGCCTACTTCTGCTCCTGTGACTTGTGAACATGAACCATTTGTAAACATTTCCAAGAGCCACTGGAGACATGCTGAATTTCCTCAGGTAGTAGAGGTGATGTCTGATAAATATTGAGTAGGATGAAATCTGATGCCTCTACAACAACTTGGTAAAATAACCAGTAGAAGTAAATTAGCCTAGGCAATAAGATTTTCCATCTGCCTGCATTGGTCATGTATCATTTTCCTTCCACTTCACAATTATGCACCACTTTGTGTTGGTCTATCACATAAAATCCCAATAAAATACATTTATGTTTGTGGTTGTAACGTGACAAAAATGTGGAAAAGTTCAAGGGGTATGAATACTTTTGCAAGCCACTGTATGCCCTCAACTGCATGTTGAAGAACACAAGAATCTGCTTCAAGTAGAGGGACAGAAGGTTGGAAGCATTTCCATGTAATCTGGCAGGCCATCTCCATGCATACAACACCAGAAATTTGAATAAATGCACCACAACATGCTAGTACTTTAGACATCTGGCCAACTTGGTGTGATCAGGCCATTCATTTGGCTCGACAAAAATATTGGCATTCAATAGTAAAGCAAGATAAGATGGATCAGCCATGATTGCAAGGTGGAGTAGAGTTGATGGGCCGAATGGCCTATTTCTGCTCCTAGAACTTGTGAAGTATAAATTGTGAACACCTGCACTCTGGCTCTGAATGCACGAAGAATAAAGTAGTCCTAATGTTTCCATCTTTTCCTGCAGATGACGTGCTGTGGAATTCTGAACTTCACCTACTGGGAAAAAACTGAGTGGTTCAAAGCAAACAAGACTCTGCCCATCAGCTGCTGTAAGACTGGATTTACCAACTGCACGGGCAACCCAAGTCAACCCCAGCTGCTCAACACTGGAGTAGGTGTCAAATTTGCAGGCTCTTCACCTGTCAGAATTTGCAGCAGTGCTACTAACACTGTCAATGTGGTTAATGCTCTGCTTTTCTATGTACGTTGCAAAATATACTTGGCTAATAAATTAATTACGATTAGAAAATGGTTTGGGTGGGGAACAGTTTATTTTAAAGTTTGATTTCAATCAAACTGAAGTTTAGATCTGTATCATGTCGCTAGTCCCAGAGTCTTCCACTGATGGTGCAAGAGGAGCTAAACTTGGCAGGAATCTATTTGAATCAGCCCAATTTACAATTTGAAAAAACATTATTGTATGAAATGCTGGTTTCCTCTTTCTGTCTATCATACGTAATTTACTCTCACCATAGTTTTGCAATCTATGACGTCCAAATCGAGAATTTTCTGGTTTCAAATGAACACTTCCTGTCAGTATTTTCTCAGTTATTTTTGCCATACTTATTGCCAGGTAGATATAAGATTGGAGTGAAGGGATTGTATTTAGAATACCATCTTAACTATGCATATTTTGGACAAAGAGTTTCCTTCCACTTGGGCCATCTTTGCCTTTCACTGAGGGTAGGAAGGTTTAATACTCCTATAACTCATGACGTGGCATATATACTCAGAATATTGATCTGAGAAATAGTCAGTAAACCATACCTGTATGTCCTTGTGCCTGCTGCGGTATTTGATAAGATTGCAGCTAATCTTGTATTTCAGTAAATGTTTCCTGCACTTGCCTCATTGCCTTGGTGCATGTTTGAATGATGTCAGATTAGGAAAAGGAGGGGGGTGCAATGAGACCTGGGTGTGCTTGTACATTAGTCACTGAAAGTAAGCATGTAGGTACAGCAGGTAGTGAAGAAAGCTAATGGTATGTTGGCCTTCATTGCGAGAGGATTTGAGTTTAGGAGCAAGGAGGTCCTACTGCAGTTGTACAGGGGCCTGGTGAGAATGCACCTGGAGTATTGTGTGCAAATTTGGTATCCTAATTTGAGGAAGGACATTATTGCTATTGTGGGTGTGCAGCGTAGGTTCATTAGGTTCATTCCCAGGATGGTGGGACTGACAAATAATGACATATGATGAAAGAATGGGTCGACTGGGCTTGCATTTACTGGAACTCAGAAGGATGCGAGGGGATCTTGTAGAAACATATAAAATTCTTAAAGGATTGAACTAGGCTGGATGCAAAAAAAATATTGCCGATGTTGGGGGTCCAGAACCAGGGGTCACAGTTAAAGGATAAGGGGTAGGCCATTTATGACTGAGATGAGGAAAAACTTCTTCACCCAAAGAGTTATGAATCTGTGGATTTCTCTGCCACAGAAGGCAGTGGAGGCAAATGCACTGGGTGTTTTCAAGAGGGAGTTAGATTTAGCTCTTATTTGGGCTACCAGAATCAAGGAATATGGGGGGGAGGGGGGGGAAACAGGGTACTGATTTTAGTGGATCAGCCATGATCATATTGAATGGCCTACTCCAGCACCAATTTTTCTATGTTTCTGTGCCTTGATTTCCCACCATCTAAAAATTGTAGCAGTCCTAAATGACTGGTTTCAGTCAACCCAATGAGGAAACCGCATTCCCTTATCTGTCCATCTCTGTTCAATGAGGTTTGCTTTATTCTCAAACAAAGGCCCAGTGTTGCCTTAAGCATTGCTGCAGTGCCTCTACACCAGAATGATTTGCTTGCAGTAGGGATATCAGACCTATGCACAATATTCCCTAAACTTGAGCAAGCTGTCTTTTATTCAAATCAACATTCCAGTTGCTTGCTGTACTTGAGTGTTCAATGATTTCAGGATACCCAGTTGCATCTTTCAGTTTTCTAATAACGATCCAATTAAAGTGGTCAATCTTTCATTTTCCCCTGTGTGCATTCATCTGTCCCTTTGGTTGATCTCCTCTCCACCATTACATGCTAATCCTAGCTATGAACAGCTAGTCCCCAGACCAATATGTTGCTTGAGCTATCTGAAAATTAAAATGCGGATGCTGTACATCTACATTGAGAACTGAACTCTGTTCTCTGGGGGACTTTGGGGGAAATGAGTTTGCATATCTATAAATAGACACGTTCTGAGATGCTCTTTGCCCACTGGATATTTCCATTTGACACAAGTGCATGTATTCATAAGTGATAGGAGTGGAATTAGGTCATTAGGTCAGTAAGGCCTTTGACAAGGTTCCCCATGGAAGGTTGGTTAAGAAGGTTCAATCTTTGGGTGTTAATGGCGGAGTAGCAAGATGGATTCAACAGTGGCTGAATGGGAGATGCCAGAGAGTAATGGTGGATGGCTGTTTTTCAGGTTGGAAGCCGGTGACCAGTGGGGTGCCTCGGGGATCTGTGTTGGGTCCACTGTTGTTTGTCATGTACATCAATGATCTAGATGATGGGGTGGAAAATTGGATAAGTATGCAGATGATGCTAAGATAGGTGGTGCTATGGATAATGAAGTAGATTTTCAAAGTCTACAGAGAGATTTGGGCCATTTGGAAGAGTGGGCTGAAAGATGGCAGTTGGAGTTTAATGCTGATAAGTGTGAGGTGCTACATCTTGGCAGGACAAATCAAAATAGGACGTACATGGTAAATGGTAGGGAATTAAGGAATGTTGTGGAAGAGAGGGATCTAGGAATAACTGTGCATAGTTCCCTGAAGGTGGAATTGCATGTAGATAGGGTGGTAAAGAAAGCTTTTGGTGTGCAGGCCTTCATAAATCGGAGCACTGAATATAGGAGTAGGGAAGTAATGTTAAAATTGTACAAGGCATTGGTAAGACCAATTCTGGAGTATGGTGTACAATTTTGGTCGCCTAATTATAGGAAGGATGTCAACAAAATAGAAAGAGTACAGAGGAGGTTTACTAGAATGTTGCCTGGGTTCCAGCAACTAAGTTACAGAGAAAGGTTGAACAAGTTAGGTCTTTATTCTTTGGAGCGCAGAAGGTTAAGGGGGGGACTTGATTGAGGTCTTTAAAATGATGAAAGGGATAGACAGAGTTGACATGGATAAGCTTTTCCCATTGAGGGTAGGGAAGATTCAAACAAGAGGGCATGACATGAGAATTAAGGGACAGAAGTTTAGGGGTAACATGAGGGGGAACTTCTTTACTCGGAGAGTGGTGGCTGTGTGGAATGATCTTCCAGCAGAAGTGGTGGAGGCAGGATTGATTTTAACATTTAAAAGTAAAGTGGATAGGTATATGGAAGGGAATGGAGGGGTATGGTCTGAGTGCAGGTAGATGGGACTAGGGGAAAATAAATGGTCGGCACGGACTGGAAGGGCCGAGAAGGCCTGTTTCCGTGCTGTAATTGTTATATGGTTATTTGGCCTATCAAGTCTACACCATTCAATCATGGCTTATCTATCTTTCCCTCTGAACCCCATTCTCCCGTCTCTCCCCATGCTAATCAAGAATCTATCTATTTCTGCCTTAAAAATACCCATTGATTTGGCCTACACAGCCTTCTGTGGCAATTAATTCCACAGATTCACCACCCACCTCATCTCCTTTCTAAAGGAACATCCTTTAATTCTGACAACTGTTGAAGTCACTATTTTAAAAGTGTTCAAAAGTATTTTTGTTAACAAAAACTAACTAAACCTTCTAGAATACTAATGCAGGGAGGTGAACTGTGCAACTTGAAGCAAGTTTTCAGTGGATGGACTGACGGGTAGTTGTTGATATTGTGCCAATGCAAGTGGTTCATCCTCCAGATGCTGATGGCAAGTCGGTGAAGAATGGGTAGTGAACATCATGAAATGGAGAGCCTAAGAACTACAAGAAAAGACAGCGCTGGAGTAACTCGGTGGGCCAAGCAGCATCTCTGGAGAACATGGCTAGGCAACATTTCGGACCGAGACCGAAACGTCACCTATCTGTATTCTGAGATGCTGCCTTATCCACTATATTCCTATTTATTTATTTATTTTTTTAAAGGTGGTAGGCTACCCAGAACTAGAGGAAGCCTTCTGAACTGGAGGTGATTGAGCAAGAGCAAAGCATTACATTTTTGTAGAAACCAGGAACTACAAGTCAAGTCACTTTTATGTATATAGCACATTTAAAAAACAACTCTCGTCGGCCAAATTGCTTTACATTGGTATAAGAATAGTATAACAAACAGCAGTGGTTCATAGATTAAATATAAACATCACTACATACATATTGCCCTCGCGCAGAGGACGTCAGGAAAGGCTTGGGAGTAGAGATTAGTTTTTAGTCTGGACTTAAAGGAGTCGATGGAGGGGGCGGTTTTGATGGGAAGCGGGATGCTGTTCCACAGTCTAGGAGCTGCAACCGCAAAGGAGCAGTCGCCCCTGAGCTTATGCCTAGACCGTGGGATGTTCAGCAACCCCAATTTGGCTGATCTGAGGGACCTGGAGGTGGTGTGGTGGGTAAGCGGACTTTTAATGTAGGTGGGGGCAAGCCCATTGAGGGCTTTGTAGACGTAAAGGAGGATCTTGAAATTTATTCGGAAACCGCACAGGGAGCCAGTGGAGAGAGGCCAGGATCGGGGTGATGTGGTCCCTTTTTCGGTTGCCCATCAGGAGTCTCGCTGTGGCGTTTTGGACCAGTTGCAGGCGGGACAGGGAAGATTGGCTAATGCCAGTGTAAAGGGAGTTGCGGTAATCTAGGCGGGAGGAGATAAATGTGTGGATGATCTTTTCGAGGTCATCAAACTGGAGGAATTGTTTTATTTTAGCTATCGTCCGAAGCTGAAAGAAGCTAGCTTTTACCATGTCATTGACTTGTTTGTCATATTTCAGTGCTGAGTCAAATATCACGCCAAGGTTTTTGACGTGAGGTTTGAGTAGCGGGGTAAGGCTTCCAAGGTTGCCTGCTATCATTTTGATTGAGTCTGAGGGGCCGAGAAGGATGACCTCAGACTTACTCTCGTTTAGTTGAAGTTCTGGGCCATCCAACACTTTATATCCTCGAGGCAGCGGGTAAGGTTAAGCAGATTTGATTGGTTTTTGGGCTTCAGGGGGAGATAGTTGTGTTTGTGATACTGATGGTAGTTAATTTATTTTAATCTTGACCCATGCATACTGCTAAACAAGATTTGGCTTGTACAGGCATAAGTATGTAAACCACAGTGATAGCGTACAAAAACACAGTGCTGTAATAACTCAGCAAGTCAGGCAGCATCTCGGAGAACATGGATAGATCATAAGATCATCTTAAGTGATAGGAGCAGAATAAGTCCATTCAATCATGGCTGATCTATCTTTCCCTCCTAACACCATTTTCCTGCCTTTTCCCCATAACCTCTGGCATCCGAGTCAGGATGGCAACATCACCTGTCCATGTTCTCCAGCGATGCTGCCTGACCTACTCCTTTCCAGGCCTTTGTCTCTTTTAGCATTAAATTTATGTTGGACAATACTCTTTAGAAATAACACTACCTTTCTTTAGCTTGATTGATTTAAAATGTTTTCTTTCCTAGGGCTGCGAGTCCAAATTGGAGAAAAGCTTGGAATCTATTCTGAGCTACGCTATGCTGACCACCCTGGGATTTATCATCATTCAGGTGACTTGTTAGCACTGGCCTACATTAATGCTCTGAGGAAAATCCAGTAGTGGTAGGCTGGCTGTTGTGCACAAATGGGTAATGCCTGAGAACCCAGTATTGGTGAAGTTTGGATTTTGTTATTTATCAAAGGCTCGTGTGATAGGGTTGTTTTGTTTTTGCAAGGCAGGCCACTATCCTCATTGAGTTTTAACAGCACAACAGTTCCCACTTCACCTGCATCCCTCTAACTTTCACTCTCCGCACTCCTGAATTCTACCACATAATTACCACACTATGAGCAATCAGTGACCAAGTGCCCTGCCAAGTCATACATGTTAGTGGGTACACAAAAGGCTGGAGAAACTCAGCGGGTGCAGCAGCATCTAAGGAGCGAAGGAAATAGGCAATGTTTCGGGCCAAAACCCTTCTTCAGACCATATACATACATGTTAGTAATGGGAAGAAATGGAGCTCCAAGCGGGGGTATTCCATGTGGTCACTGGGAGAGGATATAAACACCACATACAATTCCTAGATTCACTTGAGCAATGGGAAAGCAGCTCCTTTGGTTGCGCCCCCTGCAACTTACTATTTAGAACTGGTAAATACTAATGGTAGTTAATTTGTTTTAGTCTTGGCCCGTGCATACTGCTAAACAAGATTTGGCTTGCACAGGCATAAGTGTGTCAATTAATTTAACTTGTTTCCTCTTTCAGCTCTTTGGCATGATCAGCATCTGTGTGCTCGCCTGCAGACGACAGGAGAGTGGCTACCACCCTATCTCACCAGGAACATATGCATGAAGGAAACCCAAGCCCTGAAGACTTGAGCTTACTTTTAAGAACCATTGCACTATTAACAAGTGGAAGAATGTTTAGACCCACCAATTTATTTCCAGCTATTTGTAAAATGGGAACCATCACAAAGCATTTTTACTTTTGAAGCTATCGGTTGTTAACTTGGACCACTGGACTAAATTGTGCTGATTATAATCTATGCAACACTTCTCCCCAATGTGGCTGTTCACTTGAGCGGTAGAATTGTAACCAAAGTGGAATAAATGGTCGGGGGTTGCATTTGAAAGGAACTGCCCACGTGGATCTGGGGAAGAAGGATCCACAATATTTAACAACTTTTAGTCAGATGACCTTGATTCATTTTGCATTCAGTTGATGGGGTGTAGTTTGGTTCACCAGGGGACCCTAATCCAAGGATACAATTTGCCTTTGTTCAATTTACTTTTAACAGGCTGCTGTAACCACCACTGCACTTATTTGCCTTAAACTAGTTTGGAATTTTGTCATTGGTGTTCAAAAGCAAGAACCCACTTTTGCTGTGATTTAAAAAAATAAAAAATCTGTGCACAAATCACTGATTCTTTCCTTGGCTGTGAATACAATTAACTAGAGGATAAATTGTTGCACTTGATGATTAAAATTAAATTGTTTCAATAATTATAGCTAAGTTGTTCAATCTGACCTGTTTTGGAGTTGTTGCCTATAAGTACATTCAAGTTTGAAAATTTAAAGTGCTTGTATCTTAATAAATGGCAGTTTATGATTTTTCACTCCTTGATCATAGTTACTGATACCTTTTTCCAGTCTTATTTTTAATAGTATTGTTTTGAATTGGTGTTTTGTAATAGTTCAATTCTCAGTCTTTCCTATAAATGTAATCCATACCTGGCTTGGAGACTGCTTTTAATGCTCGCGTGAATGTGTATAATGCAAACTGTTAATAAAAAATTAAAGAAACACATCTTTGCAGCAGTTTAAAATCTAATTATTGATCGAGCATTTCCATTACACTTGGTTGTGTGTATTGTTTGAAATGTTGACAGCTCGGGATGTTTGATAGCACCTGGTGTTAACATTTTGGGCCAAAGATCCTTGAACTGAAAGGTGTCGAGTCTGAAATTGGATGGATGAGACTTGAGGGCCTGTCCTACCAGCATCCGACTCCATGCGATGAGCGCGATCAAACTAGAAGCGGGGGCCGCGCGGAGGTCAGGTGATCCCCTGTACAGGGCCGTTCCCACCAGCATGCGTCTGCATGCGGCAAGCGTGACCAAACCGGCAGCGGAGGTCGGGTGAGTGGCGCAAAGTGAGGCAAACTTGGAGCGAAGTCTTCAGGTAAGTTCGCCAGGACAGAGAGGGGCACACAGAGAGGGGCACAGAAGCACACACATAGAGGGCCACGGAGCCACACACATAGAGGGTCACGGAGGCACCTACCGAGAGGGTCACGGAAGCACAACATCGAGGTGGTGTGTAATGCGTCGTGGCGACTGCGAGCCGACAAGCCGGGACTAACTCCGCACAATTCCGCACGGCTCCGGCGATTGAAGTGGGACCGGCCCCACGATGCCGGACAGCTCAAGCGACCACATTAGGTCGCGCTCATCGCATGGAGTTGCATGCTTGTAGGACAGGCCCTTAAGAAAATCTCTTATCTGGAGCCAGTGCTAATTTATACAGTGCATTAGTTTACAGTTACTTCCAGAACTTGAGGGAAGGGATAAAATTTCTCATGTATTTCATGCAATTGTGGGCAGCATACTAGTGTTGCAGTAGAGTTGCTGCCTTAAGGTATTAGAAACTTGGGGTTGATTCTGACTACTGGTGCTGTTTGTCTGGAGTTTGTAAGTTTCCCCTGCGAGCATCTGGGGTTTCTATGGGTGCTCGGGTTTCCAGCCACTTTCCAAAGATGTACAGGTTTGTAGGTAAATTGGCTTTGATAAAATTGTGCCTAGTGTGTAGGATGGTGTTGGTGTGGACTCAGTGAGCCAAAGTGCCTGTTTTCACCCTGTATCTTTAAATAAAGTACTAAACGTAAAGTTGTGCATCAATGGTTGGGTCCCAACCCAAAATGGTGTTTCAGATAATGTGGTGGACTTGTACATAGACTAAAGTGGTGACTGTATCTGTGGATTACCATGTTACCATTATCTTGGCAAGTTTGAAATGTCTGAGGGTGATTAGTTGCAACCTAAGTGTCTGGAAATGTGTTTATTTGCAGAATTGTTTTAGACCTTGCTGAGCTGGGGGGGGGAGGAGTTGACATGTTTGTGTACATGTAAATTGCTACAAACTGTCATTGACATTTAACTTGAAGGTCGCAGTTTTTCTTAGTCTAACATTCTCGGCCAGTAATTTTAATTGTTGTTCCCCAAGGCTCTGCTACCATTATAATCACTCGTAGAACACGAATAGCACATGAACAAGCCATTAAGCCCACAATGTTTGAGCCAAGCATAATGCCAAAATAAGCTAACTCCATCTACCCATGCATGATCTATTCCTTTCATCCATGTGCCCATTTTTTGAGAAGCTCCTGACATCAATTTTGTATATGTCTCTTCCACCACTACCTTTTTAAATAGAAACGCTTGTACCACACATCACCTTTAAATGTTGCCCACCTTGCCCTTTAAAGCTGTCCTCTAATCTTTTCACCCTGCGGGGGGAAGTGTGTGGAACTAGACACAATGGTATTGTTTAAGGAGCATTAGACAGACACATTAACAGCGAATGGAGGAATATGGATCATGTGCAGGCAGCAGTTGGGTTCATTTGGTGTTGTGGTTGGCAGAGTTATCATGAGCTGTAGGGTTTGTTCCTGTTCTGTGGTGTCCTCTGCTATTAGGTAGGTGTGAACAAAAGAAATGCTGAAGAAACTGTGCAAAAAGGATGCTCTGAGCTCTTCTGTGAGCTGTTGCAGCATTGCTGCCAAGAACGTTTACAAGGCATCGTACAACAATGGTAGTTCCAGGGCAGAGGCGACTTGTATAAAAGGGACGGGTTGCACCCAAACTGGATGGGGACCAACATCCTAGCGGGAAGATTTGCTAATGCTACACGGCTGCGTTTAAACTAGATTGGCAGGGGGGTGGGATCTTGTGCAGGACAGGCACATGAGAGGCTACAAGTTGGTATGGAGGCTGGTTTGGGAAAGGTTAGTGGAAAGAAAGGCGTAGAGCGAGGAAAGATGGTTGGTTTAAACTGCACTATTTTAATGCAAGGGGCTTTACAGGTAAGGCAGATGAGCTTTGTATGTGGGAGGTCGTGTCTCACAAATCTGATTGAATTTTTTGAAGATGTGACCAAAAAGGTTGATGAGGGCAGAGCTGTAGATGTTGTGTACATGGACTTCAGTGAGGCATTCAACAAGGTTCCACATGGTAGGCTGCTCTGGAAGGTTAGAACACATGGGATCCAAGGAGAGATAGCTGAATGGATAGCAAATTGGCTCAGTTGAAGGAAGCAGAGGGTGATGGTGGAAGGTTGTTTCTCAGAATGGAGGCCTGTGACTAGTGGTGTGCCTCGAGGTTCGGTGCTGGGCCCATTACTGTTTGTCATCTACATCAATGATTTGGATGAGAACATACAGGGCAAGATTAGCAAGTTTGCTGATGATACAAAAGTTAGTGGTTTATCAGATAATGAAGATGGTTGTGATAGTTTGCAGCAGGATCTGGATGGATTGGCCAGGTGGGCGGAGGAATGGTTTATGGAATTTAATACAGAAAAGTGTATGGTGTTGCATTTGGGAACATCAAACAAGGGCAGGACCTACACAGTAAATGGTAGGCTTCTGGGTAGTGTTGAGCAGAGGGATCTAGGCGTGCAGGTGCATGATTCCTTGAAGGTTGAGTTGCAGGTAGATAGGGTGGTCAAAAAGGCTTTTGTCACTTTGGCCTTCATCAGTCATTGAGAGTAGAAGTTAGGAGGTAATGTTGCAGTTGTATAAGATGTTAGTGAGACCACATTTAGAATAATGTGTTCAGTTCTGGGTGCCATGTTATAGGAAAGATATTGTCAAGGTTGAAAGGGTTCAGGAAAGAATTGAATTGAATACATTTTATTAGCCAAGTATGTATACATACAAGGAATTTGCCTTAGTGCTTTGCTCACAAGTAACAATATGATATACAGTATAAAAATAAAACATTATACATGTGAAGAATAAAATAAAATACCAGAGCAAAAGGAGGCTACAGACCTTTTGGCTGTTGAGTGGAGCTACTGCTCGTGGAAAAAAAAAAAGTTTTTATGTCTGGCTGTGGTGGCTTTGACAATCTGGAGTCGCCTTCCAGAGGGAAGTGTTTGAGAGTTTGTGGCCAGGGTGAGAGGGGTCAGAGATTATCTTACCCGTTCGCTTCCTGGCCCTTGCATTGTAAAGTTCTTCAATGGGGGGGGGGGGGGAGAAAGTTGCCAATAACCTTCTCGGCTGATTGAACGATGCGCCGCAGCCTCCGGATGTCGTGTTTGGTGGCTGAGCCAAACCAGACCATGAAGGAGAAGGTGAGGACAGACTCTATGATGGCCGTATAAAACTGGCCCATCATTGCCTGTGGCAGACACAAAATACTGGAGTAACTCAGCGGGTCAGGCAGCATCTCTGGAGAAAAGGAATGGGAGACATTTTGGGTCGAGACCCTTCTTCAGATTGAGGGTCATTGCTGAGGGACTGTGGAAGATTGTGTTTCCTCAGCTGCCGCAGGAACTACATCCGCTGTTGAGCTTTTTTGACTGTGGAGCGATGGTGGCCTCCCATTTAAGGTCCCTGGAGATGATGGTTCCAAGGAACTTAAATGACTCCACAGATGTGACTGGCTTTGTTGATGGTGAGGGGGGGAGGGAGCTCTCCTAAAGTCTACAATCAATTCCACCATCTTAAGAGCATTGAGCTCCAGGTTGTTGAGATGGCAAGAGTCAGCAAAATTAAGGCACATGGTATTGGGGGTAGAGTGCTGACATGGATAGAAAATTGGTTGGCAGACAGGAAACAAAGAGTATGAATTAACGGGTCCCTTTCAGAATGGCAGGCAGAAACTAGTGGGGTACCGCAAGGCTTGGTGCTGGGATTGCAGCTATTTACAATATACATCAATGATTTGGATGAAGGGATTCAAAGTAACATTAGCAAATTTGCGGGTGACACAAAGCTAGGTGGCAGTGTGAACTGTGAGGATGATGTTATGAGAATGGACAGGTTGGGAGAGTGGGCAGAGGCATGGCAGATGAAGTTTAATGTGAATAAATGTGAGGTTATCCACTTTGGTATCAAAAACAGGAAGGCAGATTACTATCTAAATAACTCTAAGTTGGGAAAAGGGGAAGTACAACAGGATCTGGGGGTCCTTGTTCATCAGTCTATGAAAGTAAGCATGCAGGTACAGCAGGCAGTGAAGAAAGCGAATGGCATGTTGGCTTTTATAACAAGAGGAGTTGAGTATAGGAGCAAAGAGGTCCAATGCAGTTGTACAGGGCCCTAGGAAGACAACACCTGGAGTATTGTGTACAGTTTTGGTCCCCTAATTTGAGGAAGGGCGTTCTTGCTATTGAGGGAGTGCGGAGTAGGTTTTCAAGGTTAATTCCCGGGATGGCGGGACTGTCATATGCTGAGAGAATGGAGTTTCTGGACTTGTACACTCTGGAGTTCAGAAGGATGAGAGGGGATCTTATTGAAACATATAAGATTGTTAAGGGTTTGGACAGGAAACATGTTCCCGATGTTGGGGGACTCCAGAACCAGGGGCCACAGTTTAAGAATAAAGGGTAAACCATTTAGAACGGAGACGAGGAAACACTTTTTCTCGAGTTTGTGGAATTCTCTGCCTCAGTGGTGGAGGCCAGTTCTCTGGATACTTTCAAGTGAGAGCTAGATAGGGCTCTTAAAGGTATCTGAGTCAGGGGATATGGGAAGAAGGCAGGAACGGGGTACTGATTGGGGATGATCAGCCATGATCACATTGAATGGTGGTGTTGGCTCGAAGAGCCGAATGGGCACCTATTGTCTATTGACGCCAACTGTGTCACTTCCTCTCTGTAGGCAGATTCCTCCCTATTCTGGATCAGTCCAATAAGGGTTGTGTCGTTCGCAAACTTGAGAAGCTTGACTGAGCAGATTGTGGAGGTGCAGTCGTTGGTGTAGAGGAGAGGGGAGATATGCCGCCTTGTGGTGCTCATATGCTGAGGATCAGCGGGTCCGAGATGTGCGTTCCCAGCTTCACATGTTGCTTCCTGTCTGTCTGAAGGTTGGTGATCCATTGACAGAGCGGTTCAGGCAGTCAACTGGGAGAGTTTGGAGTGTAGTGTAGTAGCTCTGGCACAATGGTGTTGAATGCAGAGCTAAAACCACAAACAAAATCCTTGCATAGGTTCCCTAGCAGTCTAGGTGCCGAAGGATGAAGTGCAGACCTAGGTTGACTGCGTCATCCATTGACCTATTGACCCATTTGCAAATTGCAGGGGTTCCAACGGGGTTTGTGATTACGAGGATGCTGCCAGGACTAGAGGGTGTGAGCTACAGGGACAGGTTGAGTAGGCTGGGTCTCTATTCCTTGGATTGTAGGAGGATGAGGGATCTTATAGAGATATCCAAAATCATGGAGGAATAGATTGGTTAGATGCACAATCTTTTTCCCCGTTGGGGAATTGAGGACCAGAGGACATAGGTTTAAGGTGAAAGGGATAAAATTCAATCAGAATTCAAGGGGTAACATTTTCACACAAAGGGTGGTGGGTGTATGAAACAAGCTGCCATAGGAGGCAGCTGAGGCTCAGATTATCCCATTTTTTAAGAAACAGATAGGCTGGTACATGGTAGGACAGGTTTGGAGGGATATGGACCAAGTGCAGGCAAGTGGGACCAGTGTAGCTGGGACATTGTTGGCCGGTGTTGGCGAGTTGGGCCAAAGGGCCTGTTTCCACACTGTATCACTCTATGACTCTATATCTGGCTTTGTCCTGAGCAATCTTTGAAAGTAGTAAATACAAGAATAATCATGAGATTAATGCTGTTAAATTTAGGATATTATCTAGAGGAAAAAAAGAACACTTGTTGAACTTCAAACGGAATGGCAAAAAAATGAATTCATGCACTTACAAACATTCACCACAGAAATTGGCTCTTTTTGCCCACACATCGATGTGGACCTTTTTAATCATCTTCCTTATTTGTCCTTATTAAGACTGCATTCTCTTATACCTAGCCTTTATTTAAATGTATCTTTAAATACTTCTTAAACATAGTAAATGGATCTTATTCCATCACCACCTCTGTTAGTGTGTGTTATAAAATAAAGAGAGGCATAGACAGGGTAGATGGTAATATTTTGTCCCCAGGGTGAAAATGTCAAACATTGGAGGGCACAGCGTTAAGGTGAGAGGGGAAACTATTAGTTTTAGTTTAGAGATACAGCACAGAACCAGGCCCTTTGGCCCACCGGGTCCGTGACGACCACCACACATTGTCCTACACTGGGGACAATTTTTCCAAGCCAATTAACCTACAAACCTGTGCTTCTTTGGAGTGTGGGAGGAAATCGGAGCACCCGGTAAAAACCCATGGGAGAACATACTGAAAGCACCCGTAGCCTTACAGCACCAAACCTGGGTGTTTGGTGCTGTAAGGCAGCAACTCTACCACTGTATCATCGTACCGCTCACAGAAGGAATTGTGCAAGGCATGTTTTTGTGGTTGTAGGTGCCTGGGACACGTACCTCTCTCCATAAAAAAAACTATTAACTTAAGCCACCTTGTTTTTGATCATCATACCATGGGGGAAAAATATTTCTAACTTGCTAACCTATCCAGGCCTCTTGTAAGTTTTTATACCTTTATCAGTTCACCTCTCTGTAGATGTTTAGTGCATGTCCCTTTAATTGTAGGTTGTGTAGCCACTCCCCTTTCACCAAGTATATTACTGTCTCTCCATCCCTGGTACCTCCTCTAGTAAAACGTGCAGACCATGTACAACTAGGGCATCGATATATATGTGATTAATAAAGACTCGGTAAAGAAACACTGTGTACGTGTATACGCCTTTACATGGTGTCAGTCGTTTCGAATTGCGCGCCTCCTGTTTATCGGGTTTAGTTTTTTTTGCCCCAGTTACCCTTCCCTGCCTGGTTATGGCTTCCTCCTGCCGCAAGCCTGAGTCCCTTGTCTTTGACGACGACATCGCTCACCGGTGGAATGTGTTCCGCCGGGATTTTCGGCATTATGTGGCTATCGTGCACCCGGGAGTTTCCTCTGCCATTAAAGCGTCGCTGCTATTGAATCTAGCCGGCTCCGAGGCTCTGGAGCGCTCTGAATCGTTTGAGTACGGGCCGAATGAGGACCTTGACTGTCTACTGGGGAAGTTCAACGAGATGTGCGATGTGCCCACGAACTCTATTCTGGAGCGTTTTAAGTTTTTTGGACGTCGTCAGAAACCCGGTGAGTCTGTCGGCAACTTCTACGCTGACCTACGGCACCTGGCTAGGCGATGCCACCTGAATGACGCTACCCCAGAGACCCTGACCCGCGATGTCTTGGTGTATGGTCTACGAAATGAAAAGCTGCGGTCGGAGCTCCTGTGTAAGGCAGACTTGACTCTCCAGGCTGCCCTGCATGCTGCAAAGATGTCTGAGGCTGTTATTTCTGCTGCACCACCCCCTGATCATGAGGTTCGGGCAGCTACCGTCGCAACCCGCCGTCCTGCTCAGCAAACTCGCCGTGGGGCCAGCTATGGTTCAAGTTCCAAGCTGGAGAAGCGCTGCCCGAACTGTAACTTTGTGACTCATCGTTTCAACGTGTGCCCTGCGGTGGGAAAGATTTGTAACTTCTGCAACAAGCCTAACCACTTCTCGTCAGCATGCAGAGCTAGAAAAAATCCTGCCCAGCAACAGCGCAGGCACTCTAATTACCTGGTACGGGATGGTACTGCGTCTGGTTCTTATCACCCTCCTGACAACCTCCCACTGTCTGATTCGGACTCTTCTCAGAGTGGGCTCAGCGTGTTTTCAGTTAGGAAGACACCTGCTCGAATAACAGACCCTACTGTGCAAGTTACTGTCAATGGTGCTACGTTCTCTGCCAAGGTCGATACTGGGGCCGCAACGAACGTTATGTCTACTAGCCTTTTCAAGAAGATAAGGAATAATGAGCGAGTCACCGTTGAGCGCTCTGTCCTTCGTGCTTATGGGGGAGGGTTGCTTGTCCCTGTGGGGAAGGCTACCCTGAACTGTGAAGTGCTAGAGACCGTTCGGCCCCTCTCCTTCTTCCTGGTTAACGAAAAATGTGTTACACTGCTCGGTGTTCGGGCATGCCAAGACCTCGGATTGGTCAATTTTCACCGGGAGATCCGTTTAGTTCAGCAACCTTTGGACCCGTTAGCCGAGTACCCCGATCGGTTTGACAATGCGCTGGGGATGCTCCCCTGCAGTTATGAGATCTCTCTAAACCCTGACGTGGATCCAGTTATACGCCCTCCACACCGGGTCTCCTTTGCGATGAAGGATAGGGTCGAGTCCACCCTTCGGGACATGGTGGCTACAGGCATTCTGAAAGAGGTGAGCGAGCCCACTCAGTGGGTCTCCACCATGGTGGTTGCTGCCAAGAAGGACAAGAGTGAGCTACGGATCTGCATCAACCCCAAAGATTTGAACCTGGCTATCAAGCGCCCGCACTATCCCATGCGTACTGTCGAAGATGTTGCTGCACAGGTTGGCCCTGCCACTGTGTTTTCGGTGCTGGATGCTAAGAGCTCGTTCTGGCAGATACCGCTAGATGAACAATCGTCCTACCTGACGACCTTTGCCACTCCCTTTGGGAGGTTCCGATTTCTGCGCATGCCGTTCGGGATCAGCTCCGCCAGTGAAGTTTTCCAGAGGACGATGGAACAGCTGTTTGCGGGGCTCCCGTGCGCTATCATTGTAGATGACATCTTGGTGTATGGTAAAGATGTGGAACAGCACGACCACAACCTCCGACTAGTTTTGGATCGAGCTCGGGAGATAAATCTGAAGCTCAACCCCAGTAAATGCCGGTTCCGTGTCCCGGAGGTCACCTATGTGGGACACGTCTTCACAGCGTCCGGGCTGAAGCCCGACCCACAGAAGACCGCTGGTATCTCGGAGATGCCTGCTCCTGTGGATGTGCCGAGCCTCCAGCGTTTCCTTGGCATGGTTAATTACTTGGGAAAATTCATCCCCGATCTGAGCGAGTTGAGTGCCCCTTTAAGAGACTTGGTGAAGAAAGACACTGTATGGTCCTGGTTACCGCAACACCAGGCTGCTTTCGATATGCTGCGTTCAAAGCTTGTCTGCACTCCGACGCTGCAATATTTCGATTTGAACCGTCCTATTGTCCTCACGTGCGATGCTTCAAAGTTCGGGCTGGGTGCTGCTTGTTTGCAAGTTCATGATGGGGTCCAGTTGCCCGTGTCCTTCGCGTCCCGCACGATGACTCCAGCTGAGCAGCGCTATGCCCAGATCGAAAAGGAACTGCTGGCTGTTGTGTTTGCATGTTCAAAGTTTAAGGACTATATCCTGGGCACCGAATTCTCTATTGAGATCGACCACCAGCCTCTGGTCACCATCCTCGGCAAGCCGATTCACGCTGCCTCCTCCAGGCTGCAGCGGATGATGCTGCAGCTGCAGCGTTTTACCTTCTCCGTAGTGTACCGTAGAGGCAAGGACATGTTTATTGCTGACACGCTGTCTCGGGCTCCTCTGGCTTCGACCACCCGTCACCCTTACGAGGCTTCAGGTATGATTGTCCTGAACGTCAACTTTGTTCCTTCAAAACAACTACAGTCCTTAGTTAAACACACTGCTGCTGACGCCTCGCTCCAACAGCTGGCTGCGGTCATTCAAAGGGGTTGGCCCGAGCGACGTTCTTCCCTGCCCGCCGCGGCAGTGCCCTACTTCCTGGTCCGTGACGAGCTGGTGCTACGAGATGGAGTTATCGTTAAGGGTCACAAGGTTGTGGTACCTGAGGCTCTTCGCCAACAGTATTTCGACACCGCTCATCGGGGTCATCCTGGCGCCGAGGCCACTCTCTCTATCGCCCAAAGCCAGTTTTATTGGCCTGATATGGCTGTGTATTTTCGGGACCGGGTGTCATCTTGCCCCACCTGCAACAGTCTCGCCCCGCAGCAGCAGCGTTTGCCCCTTCTGCAGCAGCCCGCACCGGACCTGCCATGGTCGGCGCTGGCAACGGATATTTTTGAGTGGCACGGCAAGCACTTCTTGGTGCTTGTCGACTCTTACTCCAACTGGTATGAGGTCGACCAGCTGTTCTCTCTCTCCTCTTCTGCTGTTATCGCGAAGCTGCGCCGCCACTTCGCGACCTTTGGATCACCAGCGAGCCTGCAGTCAGACAACGGCAGCCAATTTACCAGTGCGGAGTTCAAGGACTTTGCTGACCGCTGGAACTTTCGGCATTAAACTAGTAGCCCTGAGTACCCTCAGAGCAATGGCCTGGCCGAGCGTGCTGTTCGCAGCGCTAAGGACTTGTTGAATCGCTGCCGCGCATCGAAGTCTGACATTTACCTCGCCCTCGTCAACCTGCGAAACATTTCCCGTGACGGTGTTCTGGGATCCCCGGCGCAGCGCCTCATGTCCCGGGTTACTCGACCTCCCATTCCGGTGGCCCAGCAGACTCTTACCCCAGCTGTTGTAAAACCTGCCGTGGTCCGTGAGCGTATTGCTACGAAGCAGTCCATTCAGAAGCGATCCCACGACAGGTCTTGCCGTGCCCTGCCTCCTCTGTCTCCTGGTCAGGTTGTCCGCATGCGTTCCACCTCCGGTCACCCTGGCATTGCGGTTGTTGTTGGGACGGCTGGTTCACCTCGCTCCTATCTGGTGAACCTCGATGGTACTGTTTACCGTCGGTCCAGGCGGCACCTCCGCCTGGTGAACGAGCCTCCTCCTCCAACTCCTCCTGCTGACCCCCATGCTCCCCCTCTGTCCGCTCTCCCGCCTGTAGCGGTCACTAATCCTGTGCCTGCTCGCCCTGTCCCGGTTCTTCTCCCTGTGTCTGTTCCCGTGCCTCCAGCCGTCTCTTCCCCATCGCCAGGTCGCTCGCCTCCAATCCCTTTGTCACCACGCAAGTCCCCACATCGTAGTCCTCCTGTCGTGGGGTCTCCCCCGGTGCCCGTTCCTTTGGGGGGTGAGGGTGTGAGCGGGGTTCGTACCCGCTCGGGGCGGATTGTAAGGGCGCCTGACCGTTATGGCGATTATATTTGATTGCTGTTATTTTGCTGTCTATCCTTTTCCAGTTGCTCTAGTGTATGAGACATGGTCGGCTGTCACGTTCCTTTCTTTTGTAAGAGGAAGGATGTAGATGTTTAGTGCATGTCCCTTTAATTGTAGGTTGTGTAGCCACTCCCCTTTCACCAAGTATATTACTGTCTCTCCATCCCTGGTACCCCCTCTAGTAAAACGTGCAGACCATGTACAACTAGGGCATCGATATATATGTGATTAATAAAGACTCTGTAAAGAAACATTGTGTACGTGTATACGCCTTTACACTCTCAACCTATTTTAGGGAAAACAAGTACAAACTATCCCCAAGGCTACAAGTCCTTCGATCGAAGTAACATCCTCTGCTCTTTCTAATGTAATCGCATCCTTTCTGGAGTGGTAGACAAAATTGCTGGAGAAACTCAGCCCGTGAGACAGCATCTATGGAGCGAAGGAATAGGTGACTCTTCGGGCCAAGACCCTTCTTCAGACTTGTGTGGGGGGGGGGGGGGGGGGGGGTGTGGTAGGAAGAGGCGGAGACACTGGGCTGTGGGAGAGCTGGGGAGGGGAAAGAGGGAGAAAGCAAGGACTACCTGAAATTGGAGAAGTCAATATTCATACTGCTGGGGCGTAAACTTCCCAAGCGAAATATGAGGTGCTGCTCCTCCAATTTGTGGTGGGACCCACTCTGTCCATGGAGGAGGTCCAGGGCAGAAAGGACAGATTCGGAATGGGAGGGGGAGTTGAAGTGCTGAGTCACCGGGAGATCAGGTTGGCTATTGTGAATTGAGTGGAGGTGTTGGGCAATGCGATCGCCAAACCTACGCTTGGTCTCACCGATGTGGAGCAGCTGACACCTAGAGCAGCGGATGCAATAGATGAGGTTGGAGGAGGTGCAGGTGAACCTCTGCCGCACCTGGAAAGACTGCTTGGGTCCTTGGATGGAGTCAAGGGGGGAGGTAAAGCGACAAGTGTAGCATTTCCTGCGGTTGCAAGGGAAAGTGCCAGGGGAGTGGGTGGTTTAGGTGGGAAGGTAAAGTGCGATCCATCAGGATTTTGTGAACTTATCGTATAATGTCTCAACTCATGGTGCCAGTAAATGGGGTAAGGAGGGAGTGGTGTTCAAGCTATTGATGTACCCATTGTTACATCTTTGATCTGTAGAAAGTCCAAAGGTTCGAAGGTATTTTATTGTCACGGACCATAGAAACGTAGAAATGTAGAAATTAGGTGCAGGAGTAGGCCATTTGGCCCTTCAAGCCTGCACCGCCATTCAATATGATCATGGCTGATCATCCAACTCAGTATCCCGTACCTGCCTTCTCTCCATACCCTCTGATCCCCTTAGCCACAAGGGCCACATCTAACTCCCTCTTAAATATAGCCAATGAACTGGCCTCAACTACCCTCTGTGGCAGAGAGTTCCAGAGACCCACCACTCTCTGTGTGAAAAAAGTCCTTCTCATCTCGGTCCTAAAGGATTTCCCCCTTATCCTTAAGCTGTGACCCCTTGTCCTGGACCTCCCCAACATCGGGAACAATCTTCCTGCATCTAGCCTGTCCAACCCCTTAAGAATTTTGTACGTTTCTATAAGATCCCCTCTCAATCTCCTAAATTCTAGAGAGTATAAACCGAGTCTATGCAGACTTTGTTCATAAGACAGTCCTGACATCCCAGGAATCAGTCTGGTGAACCTTCTCTGCACTCCCTCTATGGCAATAATGTCCTTCCTCAGATTTGGAGACCAGAACTGCACGCAATACTCCAGGTGTGGCCTCACCAAGACCCTATACAACTGAAGCAGAACCTCCCTGTTCCTATACTCAAATCCTTTTGCTATGAAAGCTAACATACCATTCGCTTTCTTCACTGCCTGCTGTACCTGCATGCCTACTTTCAATGACTGGTGTACCATGACACCCAGGTCGAGCTGCATCTCCCCTTTTCCTAATCGGCCTCCATTTAGATAATAGTCTGTTTCCTATTTTTGCCACCAAAGTGGATAACCTCACATTTATCCACATTATACTGCAATTCAGGTACAGTGAAACTCGATTTACCATAGTCATACTAGAAAAAGCAGCAAGACATACAAGAACATAAAAGTTAACATCAACATCTACCACAGCGGATTCCCCACATTCCTCATTGATGGAAGGCAATAAAGTCTAATATTCTTCACTTTTTATTTCCACCCGCAGTCGGGTCGATTGAAGCTCCCGCAGCTGGTGATCTAAGCCCCCACGTTGGGGTGGTCGAAGCACCTGCAATTGGAGCAGTCGAAGCTCCTGCGGCCTGGAGCTCCTGAAGTCGATCTCTAACCAAGTGAACATGAGGTCCACGATGTTAAAGTCCGCAGGCTCCTGCAGTTGGAGCTCCCAAAGTTGATCCCCAGCAAGATCCGGCCGGCTCCTCGATGTTAGGCAGCAGTGCGAACTGAGATACAATATGGAAAAAAAAATCGCATCTCCATCGATATAAGAGATTTTAAAAAAGTTTCCTCCAACCGCCCCACATAAAATAAAGCCAAAGAATTTTAAAAACATACATTTAAAACATACTAAAAAACAACAACAAAGAAAAGGATGAGACAGACTGTTGGCGAGGCAGCCATTGCGGTGCCACCTGGTGGGTTGTGAATGGGAAATTGTTCAACGTATGGCAAGTTTAACCGGAGAAATTAGCGTGTCAGTGGAAGGGAACTGATTAGGATTCTATTCAAGGAAAATGTCTTCAGTCCTCCTAAATTGTGGCTTCACCTCAGCCACAATGGTTAGAGCCTAAACCACATCTCATCTATTTCTCCAAACTCTTGCTTTCATCATTCTCCTCCTGAACAGACCAACAACGGAGTTCCAACAGTCTTCACCTTTCATTCTACCAAACTCCTAATGGACAAACCTTTCATAATTTCCACCAACGCCAACCAGATTCCGACACCGGACACATGTTCCCTTTCGGTATTCTGCTTACATTCCTTCCAATGACTTTACGTTTCACACCCTTTCATCTCCCTTTTATCTCTAGCCTTTCCCCTTCTATCTGCAAAACGTATCATCTGCATCCATCTGTCAATGCCAAGCTTTGTCCCACTTTTCCAGCTCTCTCCCCCCCTACTACAATCGGTCCGAAAAAAGGTCCCAACCCGGCCTTCTGAGTTACTCCAGCACTTTGTGTTTTGCATAATAAAAAGGTAATCCAGTGAATATGGTTAGGAAAGGTTTAGAGGGATATGGGCCAAATGCACGATGATGGGACTAGTGTAGGTCGGGCATCTTGGTCGGCATAAGCAAGTTGGGCCAATTTTCAATCTGTATGATTCTAAAATAACTCTGCTTATGATTCACATGTGTTTGACTTTTACAATTACACATTTAATTGTAGTGACTGACTCTGTCTTTGAACATGCAAACAGAAATTTGGTTCTCGCAGAGCAGTGAACAAAATATGTCTTGTAGTGATCTGCTCCTGCCCTCCAGACATTATGAATGGTTTCCAACCCTAACAAACATACTGACGTTCGAAGGGATCTGATGCTGTTCTAAAACCACGATGCAATCTTGGCTTGTGCTCAATCATATGATTAGCAAAGGCTGGAGATTTAGCTATTCACTCAGTTTATATATTTAAGTTTTTGGAACTTGTGCTGCAAGCCTCCAATTTTAATACAGTGAGTGTGCAAAGTAGAGCTTATCCTGGTGCTGCATTGAAATTATCTATTATCATACATAGAAACATAGAAAATAGGTTCAGGAGTAGGCCATTCGGCCCTTCGAGCCTGCACCGCCATTCAATGTGATCATGGCTGATCATCCAACTCAGTATCCCGTACCTGCCTTCTCTCCATACCCCCTGATCCCTTTAGCCACAAGTGCCACATCTAACGCCCTCTTAAATATAGCCAATGAACTGGCCTCAACTACCTTCTGTGGCAGAGAATTCCAGAGACTCACCACTCTCTGTGTAAAGAATGTTTTCCTCATTTCAGTCCTAAAGGAATTCCCCCTTATCCTTAGACTGTGACCCCTTGTTCTGGACTCCCCCAACATCGGGAACAATCTTCCAGCATCTAGCTTGTCCAACCCCTTAAGAATTTTGTAAGTTTCTATAAGATCCCCCCTCAATCTTCTAAATTCCAGCGAGTACAAGCCGAGTCTATCCAATCTTTCCTCATATGAAAGTCCTGACATCCCAGGAATCAGTCTGGTGAATCTTCTCTGTACCCTGTACTCTGACAATATGGCAAGGATAAATACAAGGATAAATACAAATAAACAGTTAGCATTGTCCTGTCCCATGTTGCTACAATAACATATAATCCTAACTGTAAGAATGATAGGTGGAACTACTGATGCTGGTTTAAACTGGATCACGCAGCTTATCTGGAGAAGAGGTTACCTTCTCCCCAAAATCCAGAAACACAACTGCCCAAGCAGACCCATTGTTTCTGCCTGTGCCTACCCCAATGAAATAATTTACATATACCTCGCCGCCATCCTATCCCCTCTGGTCCAAACCCTCTCGAACTATGTCCAAGATACCTCATACACCATTCGTCCCTTTAATGACTTCCATTTTCCAGGCCCCATTCCCTATCATCCCAAATCTCAATTCAGTTTATTGTCATATGTACTGAGGTACAGTGAAAAGTTTTTTTGTTGCGTGCTAACCAGTCAGCAGAGAGACAATAGGTCTCGATCCGAAACATCACCCATTCCTTCAATCCAGAGATACTGCCTGTCCTGTTGAGTTACTCCAGCTCTTTGTGTCTATATTCAGCAGAAAGACAATACATGATTACAACCAATCCATTTACAGTGTACATGATAAGGGAATAACATTTATTGGAAGGTAAAGCCAGCCAAGTCCGATCAAGGCTAGTCCGAGGGTGGCACAGAGATACCAGGAGACACAGAGATAACTGGAGACACAGAGTGAAAGAGAGCCACAGAGATAACGGGGGGCACAAATATAAGGAGGGGCACGATGTGAAAATGAGACATCAAAAGGGATGGTACTCAGGGAAAATGGAGAATAGATCATTGTTGGCCAGAAGAAGGTACAAAGAAGCAGAGATAGATGCAAAATGCTGGAGTACCTCAGCGGGTCAGGCAGCATCTCTGGAGAGAAGGCTTCTCTGTGACAAAGAAGCACACAGATTTAACATTTAATCAGGGAAATGGGAAGGGAGAGGGGATGGAGAGGGAGGGAGGAGGGAGGGGAGAGGGGAGAGGGGGAGGGGGAGAGGGGAGGGGGGGAGGGGGAAGGTGGGGGGGGGAAGGTGGGGAGGGGGAGGGGGAAGGAGGGGGGGAGGGGGGGAGGGGGGGAGGGGGGAGAGGGGGGGGGAATAAAGTGGATGAGCTTGAGGCTTAGTTGCAAACTGGCAAGTATGATGTTGTGGGAATTACTGAGACATGGCTGCAAGAGGGCCAGGGCTGGGAACTGAATATTCAAGGGTATACCTCCTATCAAAAAGACAGACAGGTGGGCAGAGGGGGTGAGGTTGCTCTGTTGGTGAGGAATGAAATTCAGTCGCTTGCAAGGTGTGACATTGAAACAGGAGATGTGGAGTCAGTATGGATAGAACTAAGGAATTGTAAGGGTAAAAATACCCTAATGGGACTAATCTACAGGCCCCCAAACAGTAGCCTGGACATAGGATGCAAGTTGAATCAGGAGTTAAAATTGGCATGTAGCAAAAGTAATGCTGTGGTTGTTATGGAAGATTTCAACATGCAGGTAGACTGGGAAAATCAGGTTGGTACTGGACCCCAAGAAAGGGACTTTGTAGAGTGCCTTTGTGATGGATTCTTAGAACAGCTTGTATTGGAGCCTACCAGGGAGAAGGCAATTCTGGATTTAGTTATGTAATGAACCAGATTTGATGAAGGACCTCGAGGTTAATGAGCCATTAGGAGGTAGTGACCACAACATGGTCAGGTTTAATCTACAATTGGAGAGGGAGACGGGTACATCGGAGGTGTCAGGGCTACTGTTGAATAAAAGGGACTATGGGGCCATGAGGGAGGAGCTGGCCAAAGTTGACTGGAAAAATACACTAGCAGGGATGACAGTGGAACAAGAATGGCAGATATTTCTAGGAAGGTGCAGATCAGTTCATTCCTAGGAGGAAGAAAGATTCCAAGGGGAGAAAGGGGCGAACATGGCTGACAAGGAACGTCAGGAACAGTATAAAAATTAAAGCGAAGAAGTACAACGTAGCAAAGATAAGCGGGAAGCAAGTGGATTGGGTAATGTTTAAAGAACAACAGAAGATAACCAAAAATACAATACGGGGAGAAAAGATGAGGTATGAAGGTAAGCTAGCAAATAATATAAAGCAGGCGAGCAAAAGCTTTTTTGGTTATGTGAAGAGGAAAAAAAATAGTTAAGACCAAAGTTGGACCCTTGAAGACTGAAAAAGGTGAATTTATTATGAGGAACAAGGAAATGGCAGATGAGTTGAACAGGTACTTTGGATCTGTCTTCACTAAGGAAGACACAAACAATCTTCCTGATATAGTAGTGGCCAGAGGATCTGGGGTGACGGAGGAACTGAAGGAAATCCACATTAGGCAGGAAATTGTGTTGGATAGACTGATGGGATTGAAGGCTGATAAATCTCCAGGGTCTGATGGTCTGCATCCCAGGGCACTAAAGGAAGTGGCTCTAGAAATCGTGGATGCATTGGTGATAATTTTCCAATGTGCTATAGACTCAGGATCAGTTCCTGTGGATCGGAGGGTAGCTAATGTTATCCCACTTTTTAAGAAAGGCGGGAGAGAGAAAACAGGGAATTATAGACCAGTTAGCCTGACATTGGTGGTGGGGAAGATGCTGGAGTCAATTATAAAAGATGAGATGACCGAACATTTGGATAGCAGTAACAGGTTAGGTCCGAGTCAACATGGATTTACGAAAGGGAAATCATGCTTGACTAATCTTCTGGAAATTTTTGAAGATGTAACTAGGAAAATGGACAAGGGAGAGCCAGTGGATGTAGTGTACCTGGACTTTCAGAAAGCATTTGATAAGGTTCCACATAGGAGATTAGTGGGCAAAATTAGTGCACATGGTATTGCAGGTAGAGTGCTGATGTGGATAGAGAAGTGGTTAACAGACAGGAAACAAAGAGTAGGGATTAATGAGTCCCTTTCAGAATGGCAAGCAGTGACCAGTGGGGTATCGCAAGGATCAGTGCTGGGACTGCAGCTATTTACAATATACATCAATGATTCCCGTTCATTACGGAGCTGGAGCTGCCGTCTGTGAGGGAATTCCCGTTCCAGCGCAGGTCCGCAAATACAGCAGGTACAGTAAACTCAGTACCTGAAAACAAAGGGGAAGCCTCCATTGTGTCCGGAAACGTGGTCGACGGGCAGGACTTCGGGTCAGACTGAAGCGCAGGGGACTTCGGCCCCCTCTCCCTACTATCCTACTGGCCAGCGTAAAGTGGAGGACTTAAGGGCAAGGCTGCTTTATCAAAGGGAGCTGAGGGACTGCTCCGTGTTCTGTTTCACAGAGACATGGCTCACCCCCAGCTCCCCAGACTCAGCGATCCAGCCTGAAGGGTTCTCCATCCACCATATGGACTGTACATTGATGTCTGGGAAAGGGAGGGGAGGGGGCGTCTGCCTCATTGTCAACTCTGCGTGGTGCTCAGACAGGCAGTCCTGTCCAACTCCTGCTCTCCGCACCTGGAACATCTGGCGGTGAAGTGCCGTCCCTTCTACCTCCGAAGGGAATTCACCTCCATCATCCTGACCGCGGTCTACATCCCATCCAGGCAGACGCCCGTCTGGCACTAGAGGAGCTGCACGCCGTTGTCAACAAACACAAGATGTCTTACCCAGATGCATTTACCACCATTGCCGGGGACCTCAATAAGGCAAACCTCAAGACCTCACTCCCTAACTTCCACCAACATGTCTCCTGCTGCATCAGAGGACCAAACATCCTCGACCACTGCTACACCACCATCAAGAATGCCTATCGTTCTATCCCTCGCCCTCACTTCCGTAAATCCGACCATACCGCGGAGCTGCTTCTTCCTGCCAACAGGCAGCAATTGAAGAGCGCACCCCCAGATGTGAGGACTGTACAGAGGTCGGGCGGGGGGGGGGGGGGGGGGGGGGAGAGGAACAACTACAGGACTGTTTGGAGACTGGGCAATGCTCAAGGACTCGGCAACGGACTTAAACAGATACGTTACAGTCGTTACAGACTTCATAAAGAAATGTGTGGAGGACTGCATCCCTACAAAAACCTTTTGAGTGTTTCCTAATCAGGAACCTTGGATGAACTTTGAGATCCGCACCCTTCTGAAGTCCAGACACCGGACATTCATGTCCGATGATACAGTGGCCTACAAGAAGTCCAGATACGACCTTGGTAAGGCCATCAAAAAGGCCAAAAGGGACTTCTGCTCCAAACTGGAGGATGAGACAGATGTTCGACAGCTGTGGCGGGGCCTGAATGCAATCGTCTCCTACAAGGCTAAACCAGGAGGCAGCTCGAATGTCGGCGAAACATAATTCTCTGACGAGCTCAATGCATTCTACGCACGCTTTGATTGGGAGAATACTGATGTGCCTTCCTGAGCCCCCATTCGCTGTGATGGTATTTCAGTCTGTCACAGAGGCCGACGTCAGGAAATCCGTCAGAGGGGTGAACCCTCGAAAAGCGCCTGGACCTGATGGTATACCCGGTCGTGTGCTAAAAAGCTGTGCGGACCAACCGGCTGGAGTTTTTACGGACATTTTCAACCTCTCACTTCTGAGGTCTGAGGTCCCCACCTGCTTTAAAAGGGCATCAATTATACCAGTGCCCACGAAGAGTAAGGTGACGTGCCTCAATGACTATCGACCAGTGGCACTAATGCCTGTGGTGATTAAGTGCTTTGAGAGGTTGATCATGGAGCAAATCAACTCCTACCTCGACAAAAACCTGGACCCACTGCAGTTCGCTTACCGCCACAACAGAACTGGGTCTCTGCGCATCCCTCTGCAATTGGATCCTCGACTTCCTCATTCACAGACCACAATCTGTTCGTATTGGTGGAAATGTGTCAGCCTCGATAACAATCAGCACGGGAGCACCTCAAGGCTGCGTGCTCAGCCCCCTGCTGTACTCACTCTATACTCATGACTACGTAGCTGGTCACAGTGCGAACTCCAGACACCACTGCTGTGGGACGTATCACTGATGGGGATGAGTCAGAGTATAGAAGAGGGATCGAGCAACTGTCCATATGGTGCCAGCACAATAACCTGGCCCTCAACGCCAGCAAAACCAAGGACCTGATTGTGGACTTTGGAAGGAGTAGGATGGGGACCCACAGACCCATTTATATCAACGGGTCAATGGTTGAAAGGGCCAAGAGCTTCAAATTCCTGGGCGTGCACATCTCTGAAAATCTTTCCTGGTCCGAGAACACTAATGCAATTATCAAGAAAACACATCAGCGCCTCTACTTCCTGAGAAGATTACGGAGAGTTGGTTTGTCAAGGAGAACTCTCTCTAACTTCTACTGGTGCACAGTAGAGAGTTCTCCTGTGAGTAGTGCCCTGGAGAGGAAAAGACTACAAAAAGTAGTAAACACTGCCCAGTCCATCATCGGCTCTGGACTTCCTTCCATCGAGGGGATTTATCGCAATCGTTGCCTCAAAAAGGCTGGCAGTATCATCAAAGACCCACACCATCCTGCCCACACACTCATCTCCCTGCTATCTTCAGGCTGAAGGTACAAGAGCCTGAAGACTGCACCAACCAGGTTCAGGAATAGCTACTTCCCCACAGCCATCAGGCTATTAACCTGGCTCGGACAAAACTCTGGTCATTAATAACCCATTATCTGTTATTTGCACTTGATCAGTTTATTTATTCATCTGTGTATATATTTATATAATGGTATATGGACACACTGATCTGTTTTGTAGTAAATGCCTACTATGTTCTGTGTGCTGAAGCAAGAATTTCATTGTCCTATCAGGGACACACAACAATAAACTCACTTGAACTTGAACTTGATTTGGATGAAGGGATTCAAAGTAACATTAGCAAATTTGCAGATGACACAAAGCTGGGTGGCAGTGTGAACTGTGAGGATGATGCTATGAGAATGCAGGGTGACTTGGGACAGCTTGGGGGAGTGGGCAGATGAAGTTTAATGTGGTAAATGTGAGGTTATCCACTTTGGTAGCAAAAACAGGAAGGGAGATTACTATCTAAACCTATGTTCGGAAAAGAGAAAGTACAACGGGATCTGGGGGTCCTTGTACATCAGTCTATGAAAGTAAGCATGCAGGTACAGCAGGCAGTGAAGAAAGCGAATGGCATGTTGGCCTTTATAACAAGAGGAATCGAAATATAGGAGCAAAGAAGTCCTTCTGCAGTTGTACAGAGCCCTAGTGAGACCACACCTGGAGTATTGTGTGCAGTTTTGGTCCCCTAATTTGAGAAAGGACATTCTTGCTATTGAGGGAGTGCAGCGTAGGGTTTACAAGGTTAATTCCCGGGGATGGCAGGACTGTCATATGCTGAGAGAATGGAGCAGCTGGGCTTGAATACTCTGGAGTTACACAAAAAGCTGGAGAAACTCAGCGGGTGCAGCAGCATCTAAGGAGTGAAGGAGATAGGCGACGTTTCGGGTCGAGACCCTTCTTCTGACCCGAAACGTCGCCTATCTCCTTCACTCCTTAAATGCTGCTGCACCCGCTGAGTTTCTCCAGCTTTTTGTGTAACCCTCGATTCTCCAGCATCTGCAGTTCCTTCTTTAACACTTTGAATACTCTGGAGTTTAGGAGGATGAGAGGGTATCTCATTTAAACATATAAGATTGTTAAGGGTTTGGACACGCTGGAGGCAGGAAACATATTTCAGATGTTGGGGGAGTCCAGAACCAGGGGGCCACAGTTTAAGAATAAGGAGTAAACCATTTAGAATGGAGTCGAGGAAAAACTTTTTCTCACAGAGAGTGGTGAGTCTGTGGAATTCTCTGCCTCAGAGGGCGGTGGAGGCCGGTTCTCTGGATGCTTTCAAGAGAGAGCTAGATAGGACTCTATAAGATAGCGGAGTGAGGGGATATGGGGAGAAGGCAGGAGCGTGGTACTGATAGGTGATGATCAGCCATGATCACATTGAATGGCGGTTGGAGTGTTTGGCAAGCGCGAGATCACGGGCGTTCTGCGGGACGACCGTTGGCGGTGATCCACGGCCGTGACGTCACCCGGCCGGCCGGCCCGCGAGGCAGCCTGGGTAACCGACCTCAACAAGATGGCGGCGAAAGCAAGCCGCGCCCTGGCCTTCTAAAGTCGTAATTTACACATTCACACTGCAATGGATTCCCAAAGCGCGAAGGTATTTTCATTCGTCTTTTGTTAATTAACGTGCAATTGCTGAGAAAACGAGACAGTGTACATTGCAATTCGACTTAAAAAACTATCTTTCAGCGGTATTTTTCACGTTGGTACCTAGAAGAGGAGGTCCCGCCCACCTGATGGTTATTGGTCATACGTGGTTTCTGGCGGTTGGGGTGCATTCTGATTGGTCGGTCCGGCTGTCAGTCAACGTCCCAGTCATTAAAATTCTGGCGGGAAACTGCTGAAACGACTCAGCTGATGAGGCGACAACCAAAGATATACAACTGTAGGATCTAACTGGGCGCCGTGCAACGGAGTGGACGCCTCAAACCATGGCAGACTGTTTAGTGTAGTGATTTGTGTCGGAAGGAACTGCAGATGCTGGTTTAAACCGAGCACAAACACAAAAAGCTGCAGTAAGTCAGCGGGACAGGCGGCAACTCTGGAGAGAAGGAAAAAAGGGGTCTCAACCTGAAACGGGAATGGGTGACGTTTCAGGTTGAGACCCTTTTTTTTCTCTTCTCTCCAGAAATGCTGCCTGTCCCGATGAGTTACTCCAGCTTTTTGGGTTTATCTTTAGTGTAGTGACATAGCATGGAAACAGGCTCTTATGCCCACCAAATCTACGTTGACCATAGATCACACTAAAGTTCAGTGACTGAAGACATATTAAAATATGGAGTAACTCACCAGGGACAAGCAGCATCTCTGGAGAAAAGGAATAGGTGATGTTTCGGATCGAGACCCTTCATCAGATAGTATCTACTGTAGATCGCACTAGTTCTATATTATCCCATTTTCTCATCCACTCCCTACAAATGAGGGACTGTCACTGACATTTTCTGCTTTTACAACAGCCAAGGAACATAGAAATATCAATGTGGAATGTAAAACTAGACTTAGCAATAAATGTTATAGAGTACTTTTAGTTTTAGATTTAGAGATATAGCGTGGAAGCAGGCCCACCGCGTACACGTCGACCAGCGACCCCCGCACATCAACACTCCTACACCCACTGGGGACAATTTTTACATTTACCAAGCAAATCAACCTACAAACCTGTACGTCTCGAAGATCTCGGAGAAAACCGACGCAGATCACGGGGAGAACGTATAAACCAAAGATTATAGAGGACATTCCTCTATAATCTTTGGTATAAACTCCATACAGACAGCACCCGTAGTCTGGATTGAACCTGGGTCTCCGGCGCTGCATGCGCTGTAAGGCAGCAACTCTACCACTGCGCCTCCGTGAGCGCCCCCCTGCGCTGGGGTAACTCGGCAGCTCTGGAGACCAATGGCTGAGACATTTAGAGTCCAGCATCTTCTTCAGACTTAGTTGATGCAGTTAACCAGTTCTATTCTCCTCAACTGCTTCTATTGGCCCATCATCCTCATATCAGTCAGCAGAAGGGTCCTAAACTGAAACGTCACCTATCTTTGTTCTCCAGATATACTGCCAGACCTGCTGAGTTACTCCAGTACTTTGTGTAGTTTTATATGAACCATCATCTGCAGTTCCTTGTGTCTTACCTTCTTTACCTTTTAGATTCCAGCATCTGCAGCCTCTAATCACCTTGCGCTTTTTATATATCTCCACTCACCCCACTCCATGCCATACCATGCCTGGCTCCATCTACCCTTTTTAGTTCTCCAATCAACCATCAAACATTGTCTCTGATATCCATCCTTCCCCCTTCTGGCTTCCTCGCTCTACTCACTTGGTTCACTTCTGTCTCAGCCCTCCCTCTCATGTCTGAGTTGAGTTTAGTTTATTGTCATGTGTACCATTGGTACAGTGGGAAGCTTCTGTTGCGTGGTAACCAGTCAGCGGAAAGACAGAGGGGGAGAAGTCTGAAGAAGGGTCTCGACCCGAAACGTCGCCTATCTCCTTCGCTCCTTAGATGCTGCTGCACCCGCTGAGTTTCTCCAGCTTTTTGTGTAACCCCAGCGGAAAGACAGTACATGATTACAGTTGAGCAATCCACAGTGCACAAATACATGATAATGTGAATAACATTTAGTGCAAGATAAAGTCCAATCAAAGTTAGTCCGAGGATCTCTAATGAGGTAGATAGTAGCTCAGGACTGCTTACTAGTTGTTGGTAGGATGGTTCAGTTGCCTGATAACAGCTGGGAAGAAATTATCCCTGAATCTGGACATGTGCATTTTCACACTTCTATATCTCTTTCCTGATGGGAGAGGGAAGAGGGAGTGATAACCTCAGACTTGAAACAGATGATGCCTGATCTGCTGAGTTTCTCCAGTGGTTTGTTTTATACTTTTGAAAAGCACTTTGGGCAGGTTTTATATGTTAAAAGTGGTATGCATATTGTTGCGGAAGCCACTGTGTTATCCAGTCTAACAATATGTTAGAATACTGAGTTCTTATGGAATCCTAAGTTTACAAATATGTGTATAGATATGTATATTCATAGACAAATCTGTTTACAAGCCTGCTTCTAAAAATATCACCAAGCATCACAGACCTCATGTGAGTGTAATTAATGTTGATTTAATACAACTTTCTGTATCAGATAAATCCGACTGTTAGGGAGATTAGTGAAATATTAGAGGTAGAATGAATGGATTGACCCATAGAGGGTTACCCCCCTTATCTAGGAGTGGGCCCTTTCTTAGTGTTGGGCTTCCCCCCTCAATTTACAAAGGGATTCTGGATCTATGGAGGAGAGAGAATACCCTTTTTTAGGAGTCCATATACAGGGCTCGAAATTAGCGGTTGCCCAGGTGCCAATGGCAACCTACAGTCCCGCCGGGCAACCTAAAAGCCATTCCATTTTGCCCGGCTTGGCAAGCACCCGGGACACCCGCCCGCCATCGGTGTCCGGGTCTCGACTCGGTGCTAGTTCTCTGCTCTTGGCGCTAGGTTCTCTGCGCTAGCTCTCTGCCCTCGGCGCTAGCTCTCTGCTCTCGGGTCTCCGCCAGGCGCTAGCTTTCTGATCTCGGGTCTCCGCTCGGCACGGCCGGCCACCGAGCACATCATCGGCCGTGGTTGTGCGCATGTGCGGCCCTGCACGTGTGCACTGCCATGGCAACTGGTCGGCGTCGGCCACTTTCTCCCTACCTTTGCATTGTGGGAGTTCTGGCCGCCATTGCTGTCCGGTCGCTGCCTCACCGTGACCGCTGAAAATAACCGCAGAATTACTCCCTGGAGCTGGAGTAACTCCCTGGAGTATCTCTTGCTTCTTGGTTTCCTGGTCCTCCAAAATTATTCGAAATGGAATTTAAACTGGTGGACCCACCACCACCAAACTCCAAACTCTGGAAAAATAACAGCCTATTGCATTTTATCTGTTTATTTATTGTGTGTATATATATGGTTTATAGTATATAGACACACTGAACTTTTATCTCCTGTTCTATGTTATGTTTACATATTCTGTTGTGCTGCAGCAAGCAAGAATTTAATTGTCCTATCTGGGACACATGACAATAAAACTCTCTTGATTCTTGACTTGGACTTAAGCAAAAAAGGGTTCTTGGGAAAGATAAAGCTACCTTAAATTTAGTTGCGTCTGGTTGGTACCTATGGTAGGGTGAAGACTATTCCATGCTTTAATTGTGCGGGGGAACTCCATAGAGCAGCCAGCATCTCTGGATAGAAAACATTGGGTGACGTTTCGGGTAGAAACCCTTCTTTACATTTCCTCTGGTTGTAGTGTTTTTAGTTTAATTTAAAGATACAGCGTGGAAACAGGCCTTCAGCCCACCGAGTCCACGCCGACCACCGATCATCCGTACTATCCCACACATCAGCGATGTAAACCAAGAGTGTTTTATTCTCTCACGTCCCAGTTAGAACAATGAAATCCTTACTTGCAGCAGCCAACAGAATATGTAAACATAGTACTCTGTAAACAATGTTATAAACGAGAAACCAAAACTCCATACAGACAGCACCCATATTCAGGATCAATTCCGGGTCTCTGGCAATTTTAGGCAGCAAATTTATGGCCAATGTACTGCCCCAGTAGCCTTGAACTGAATTAAAACATACAGTAGCTGTGAAGGCGGACATAGCGTCACTTAGAGATTTAAGACTGAAAATAGATATTCTTTTTTTTAAAGTATCCAACGTATAACTCAACGTATAATTTTTGGTTTGTTGGAAAATAAAATATAGTGGCACACTTGGTGGACTTGCTGCCTCACACGCCAGATATCTGTGTTCAATCCTGTTCTCAGTCTGTGTTGAATTTGCACATTCTCCCTGCAAGCATGTGGGTTTCCTCCCACATCCAAAAGACATATTGGCTGACTGATTCCAGACTGATTCCTGGGATGTCAGGACTTTCATATGAGGAAAGATTGGATTGACTCGGCTTGTACTCGCTGGAATTTAGAAGATTGAGGGGGGATCTTATAGAAACGTACAAAATTCTTAAGGGGTTGGACAAGCTAGATGCTGGAAGATTGTTCCCAATGTTGGGGGAGTCCAGAACAAGGGGTCACAGTCTAAGGATAAGGGGGAATTCCTTTAGGACCGAGATGAGGAAAACATTCTTTACACAGAGAGTGGTGAGTCTCTGGAATTCTCTGCCACAGAAGGTAGTTGAGGCCAGTTCATTGGCTATATTTAAGAGGGCATTAGATGTGGCACTTGTGGCTAAAGGGATCAGGGGGTATGTTTCTATGTTTCTATGTTTGTAGGTTAACTTGTCTCTGTAAAATTGCCCCTAACGTGCAGGGAGTAGGTGAGGAAATTGGGATAACATAATTTGTGTGAATGGGTAGACAAAAATGCTGGAGATACTTAGCAGGTGAGGCAGTATCTATGGAGCGAAGGAAATAGGCAACGTTTTGGGTTGAGACCCTTCTTCAGACTGATGTCTGGAGGGGTGGGGGTGGGTAAAAGAAAGGAAGAGGCGGAGACAGTAGGCTGTGGGAGAGCTGGGAATGGGAGGGGAAAGAGGGAGAAAGCAAGGACTACCTGAAATTGGAGAAGTCAATGTTCATACCGCTGGGGTGTAAACTACCCAAACAAAATATGAGGTGCTGCTCCTCCAATTTGCGCTGGACCTCACTCTAGCCATGGAGGACGCCCAGGACAGAAAGGTCAGATTCGGAATGGGAGGGGGAGTTGAAGTGCTGAGTCACCGGGAGATCAGGTTGGTTATTGCGAACTGAGTGGAGGTGTTGGGTGAAGCGAACGCCAAGCCTGCGCTTGGTCTCACCGAGGTTGATCATACGCTGAATAACCATATTTTTGTTTGGAAGTGGAGAGAGATAATAGAAATTGCATTCATTGCAACATGTAAAAATAGATGAGGTACTGTCTTATAATTTTGCTGCATGTCATTATGGTATATATCATGTCTTGATTGGTGAATATGTTTAGTTTGTGACTTTATTTGAAGCAGAAATAATATGTGAATGCTTCATTGAGTATAATTCTGACTGGTGACTACACACTTCATCCGAGCACATTATCGCACGTGTCATGCAAACCGTCTTAAATGACCACCTAAACTGTCATTTGGCAATCTAAAAAGCTGTCAAGGTTGCCGGGCTGGCAACATGGAAAAAAAGTTAAGCGAGAGCCCTGATATATGTTTTGGTGTTTTGTTTTGTTTGCCACGTAAAACACCTTTGTTTGTTCATATGTTTTGGTTTGTTGTTCAGAATGGTTCCGGTGTTGAGTTGAGGGGATACAGTGAAATCAATCACATTAAGTGTAATGATGCAATGTCAAGGACCTAAGCTGATGTCTCTAAATGTTAATGGTTTGGGTAATCCAATTAAGAGGGCTAAAGTCTTGACTCAATTGAAAAAAATGACGATGCATATTATTTTCTCACAAGAAACCCATTTATCGAGACAAGAGCATGAGAAGCTGAAAATATTTGGATATAAAAACACATATTATAGCTCACATACTTGTAGTCATAAAAAAGGAGTGGCAATCTTGATATCAAACTCAGTTAAATTTGAAATGTTTAAAGAAATAAAAGACAAAGAAGGGAGGTATATCATAGTAAAGGGCGAAGTTGATAATAATATCCTGACACTGGTGAATATCTATGCTCTCCCAGATAGTGATAAACATTTTTTCAAATCCCTATTTGATATTGATGTGAATCTGAGTGGTGTATTGAATCATAAGCTTGACACGACAAGTAAAATTTACCAGCAACCTACTGCAAGAGTAAAGGTGAATGGGTCCTTAACTGAGAAATTTGTGTTAGGAAAAGGAATGAGACAGGGATGTTGTCTTAGCCCCTACCCTGTTTGCTATATATATTGAACCATTGGCTCAAGCGATTCGTCAAGATAGGGAATTGAGAGGAGTAACTATAAGAGACAGAAAACATATAATTGGCCTTTTTGCAGATGATGTAGAAACATAAAAACATGGAAAATAGGTGCAGGAGTAGGCCATTTGGCCTTTCGAGCCTGCACTGCCACTCAATATGATCATGGCTGATCATCCAACTCAGTACCTGCCTTCTCTCCATACCCCCTGATCTCTTTAGCCACAAGGGCCACATCTAATTCCCTCTTAAATACTGGCCTCAACTACCTTCTGCGGCAGATAATTCCAGAGACTCACCACTCTCTGTGTGAAAAATGTTTTCCTCATCTCGGTCCTAAAGGAATTCTCCCTTATCCTTAGACTGTGACCCCTTGTTCTGGACCTCCCCAACATCGGGAACAATCTTCCTGCATCTAGCCTATCCAACCCCTTAAGAATTTTGTAAGTTTCTATAAGATCCCCCCTCAGTCCTCTAAATTCTAGCGAGTACAAGCCAAGTCTATCCAGTCTTTCCTCATATGAAAGTGCTGTCATCCCAGGAATCAGTCTGGTGAACCTTCTCTGTACCTCCTCTATGGCAAGAATGTCTTCTCAGATTTGGAGAACAAAACTGTACGTAATACTCCAGGTGTGGTCTCACCAAAACCCTGTATAACTGTAGTAGACCCTCCCTGCGCCTATACTCAAATCCTTTCGCCATGACACCCAGGTCTCGTTGCATCTCCCCTTTTCCTAATTTGCCACCATTAAGATAATTTCCAATTCCACTACTACTGTCAGGTGGCCTGTACACAACTCCCACTAGCGTTTTCTGCCCCTTAGCATTTCACAGTTCTACCCATATCGATCCCACATCCTCCAAGCTAATGTCCTTCCTTTCTATTGCATTAATCTCCTCTCTCACCAGCAACGCTACCCCACCTCCCTTTCCTTTCTGTCTATCCCTCCTGAATTTTGAATATCCCTGGATGTTCAGTTCCCAGCCTTGGTCCCCCTGGAGCCATGTCTCCGTGATCCCAACTATAGCATAGTCATTAATAGCTATCTGCATATTCAACTCGTCCACCTTATTACGAATGCTCCTTGCATTGAGACACAAAGCCTTCAGGCTTGTTTTTCCAACACTCTTACTCCTTATACAATTATGTTGACAAGTGGTCCCTTTTGATTTTTGCCCTGGAAACTCACCACCTCTTATTCTCTGTGTATTATTTTTTTCTTCTTTTTGCCCCACATGTTGGGTCTGAGTGCTTCCCTTCTCTGCCTCCTGCCTCAGACCCCGTCTACTGGCTTTCTCTATTTGAGTCCCTCCCCCCAACCGATCTAGTTTAAAGTCCCCCGGTAGCCTTTGCAAATTTCCCTGCCAGGATACTGGTCCCCCTCGGGTTCAAGTGCAACCCGTCCTTTTTATACAGGTCACTCCTTTCCCAAAAGAGGTTCCATTGATCCAGAAACTTGAATCCCTGCCCTCTGCACCAGTCCTTCAGCCAGGCATTTATCCTCCACCTTGCTCCATTCCTACTCTCACTGTCGCGTGGCACAGGAAGTAATCCTGAGATTGTTATGTTTGCGGTTCTTTTACTTAACTCTCTTCCTAACTCTCTTTTTTTACCTATGTCATTGGTACCAATATGTACCATGACCTCAGGCTCCTCTCCCTCCCTTTTCAGGATATCCTGGACATGTTCAGACACATCCCGGACCCTGGCACCAGGGAGGCAAACTACCATCCGGGTCTCAGGACTGCGTCCACAGAATCGCCAATCTGACCCCCTAACTATAGAGTTATAGTATCCGATTACTAATTCTCTCCTCTTCTTTTCCTTACCCTTTTGAGCAACAGGGCCACTGTCTGTACCGCAGGCCAGGTCGCTGTTGCTACGCCCAGGTAGGCTGTCCCCCCGAACAGCACTAAAACAGGAGTACTTATTTCCAAGGTGTACAGCCACTGGTGTACTCTCTCGCGCCCACCTCTGCCCCTTGCCCCTCCTAACCGTGACTCACACGTGTGCCTCCCATGTGATGATGTATCTCACAGAAGTAAACACCTCATTTCCAAGGATGATGGGGATCATAGATAAATTTAATTTTTATGCAGGATATAAAGTGAATATTTCAAAAACTCAAATCCTCCTATTTAATTGTCCTCCTCCAGAAGAAATCAAACAAAATTATAATATTAAATGGGATTCAAAATCAATCAAATACCTAGGGGTACATATAACAAACAATATATCAATGTTGTATGGGGCCAATTATAATCATATCAACCAAAACATAAGAAAGGATATAGAAAGATGGTCCACCTACCAAATGGATTTTAGTAGTAAGATAAATGTGGTGAAAACGAATATTTTGTCAAGGCTATTGTACTTGTTACAATCTCTGCCAATAGAGGTACCATTTAAACAATTCACAGAATGGGATAAATTAATATCTAGATTTATTTGGGGAGGAAAGAAGGCCAGAATTCGATACACTACACTCCAGTTGCCAAAGGACAAAGGTGGAATGGCACTTCCAAATTTTAAGATCTATTTCTATGCAGCCCAACTTCGACCACTAATTAATTGGTGTGAGGATAGCTATATAGCTAGGTGGAAAGAGATTGAAACATATATCCCTGACTTCCACATCCAAACACTTTTTGGAAGAAAAAGCGCTTCCTGGACATATCAGGAGTATAATCGATCCAATAACAATATTTACTTTAGAAACCTGGTTCACTCTTACCAGACAACTTAAACTGAATAAACGACAAAAAGTTTTAAGATGGATAGCTTGGATAATGAATTTAAACCAGGGATGTATGACTCAACATTGTGGATGAAGAAAGGAATTACTGCATTTTGTACTGTTATTGAAAATGGAGACCTTAGAAATTTTCAAGATTTGAACGATACATTTGCACTTCGGAACCAAGACTTGTTTAGATTCCTCCAACTGAGAGATTATTACAATAAAAAGGTAAAAAGGGAGGCACTAGAAGAAAATAATCCAGTGATAGAAGTGATAGTTAATGCATATCATCAAAAAACATTAAGGATTATTTCTAAACTTTATCATAGATTAATGGAATGTCAAGCCAAAACTACGTTTTATGTCAAATTTAAGTGGGAAAATGAATTGAACATCACAATTTCAGAAGAATAATGGCATCGTTTGTGTGTAACACTACAGACATCCAGTAATTCACAAAATTTGAGAGAATTTAATTGGAAAATTTTGATTTGTTTCTTTATTACGCCTAACATAAAAAGCAAGTAAATTCTAAGGCAGCAAACATGCTGGAGGCAATGTGGTCAAACAGATGCAAATCATACACATATCTTCTGGAGTTGCCCAAAAATAGAACCATTTTGGGACAGAGTAAATTCAGAATTAACGGAGGTGTTAGGATATATAGTCTCTAAGAAGTGTTCCATTTTATACCTGGGTAATATAAATATAGTGGTGCTGAACGAAGACCATTACTTGGTTAAAATCCTACTCACAGCTGGCAGAAAGGCCATTACAAGAAAATGGCTTGCAGCGGACACACCCAGACTTAGACAATGGTTAGACATAGCACAGGAAATATTTGTCATGGAGAAAATGACATATTCTCTAAGAGTGAAAGAAAATGAGTTTAACAGAAAATGGGAAAAATGGATTAGGTATAGAAATAAAGACATCAACACTGTATAATATTATTGACAATAATGTAAGTTATTGGAAAATGTTTTAATAAGAAAATAGTTCTGTATACTGCATCATTAATTGTAAACTGAACCCCCTGCTACATTGTTGTACGTTTCACTGTATTGTATGTTTCGTTGTTATATTTGTGTATACATAAAAGCAATAAAAACTAAAGTGAAAAAAATAAATAAAAGTGGCATGCAATGCTAGACTGCGCAATGGTGCAATGATTCTTTTATTGTCACATGCGAAGTGCAAATGCAGTGATATTCTTTTTCTTACAAACAGTCCAGTAGAGTACTGCCATACCCCCAATCCTTGATTAGTAATTGTACCGAAATACTCATCTGAGCCCGCGTGCACGAGGCGCCACTTTAAAAGTCCATGCTCCAGCGCTTCTTATGAGCGCTGCCTGCTCCAGGCAAGTCCCAGGCTGTTGCGGGCCTCCAGTCATCTCTTTCCTTGTACACCTTTGCCCGTCCACCTTTGTTCCCTGGGGGTGTCTCCTGTAGCCCACCACAAAGGCTGGACCCCGGTTTCCCCCTCCTCTTCACTGTTGTTGCATTCCCATTTACCTTTGGTTTAGATCAGTTTAATTGTTTCATGTTTAATCTAGATTTAAAGAAGAATGATGTGTAGAATGTTGTCTACATTTGTCACTTCAGAGGATAATGTGACATTGCGATTGAAGAAAGTTTGAATTGAGTATAATGTAACTCATGTAATGGCATTGACAATAGATGAAGGAAGATCTAACGGGCGGCAGATTCTAAAAAGATTTGAAGCCTGGGGAAAAGGTACAAGAAACTTCATTAAAATGTTGTAGAAAGTGAAGAGGCAGCAATTAAGCCACTGCATAGGTAAAGGAATAAAAGTGGAAAATGACGCTGCAATTTCATCAGAAGCACAAATCAAGATATTTTACTGTATCGTGAGGTTGCAAAGAAATTCTGAGATCATTTCAATATCTTTCCTCAACTGCCATATTTAATTAAAATGTAAATGAAGATAATTTTGTATTTCCTATGAATTATGGGAGGGTTGGGGGTTACATGCCAATGCAAGATCCACATTTACAATTCATAACATATCCGAAGGCCTCAATGATAGACTCGGGCACAAAATGGATAGACAATGATTGGCCATTTAAGTGCCCATTGATGAAATACAATAATTGTTTAATCCTGAGCAAAAAAAAACAAATTGCTGGAGGAACACAGTGGGTCAAGCAGCATCTGGGGAGGGAATGCACAGACAGTTTACATTTATGGAAGAGTCTGTATTTCCCAGATGTGCCAGATCCGATGCCTTGGTCTTCAAGTGGCCTTTTCCTCAATCAATCAAAGGTTGCGCTGGTGCATTGAAGGTGGTAGTGAATTTCATCAATGATATTTGCAGTGCACCATTGCAAAAGGACAAAGGACATTTATTATCACATACACCAAGTGGTGTGAAATTTGACTTGCCAATGCAGCACACGAATAAAGATAAGACACAACATTAAAGGCTTTAACAATAAACATAAAAACATCCCCCACAATGGTTCCCACTGTGGGGGAAAGCAACAAAGTCCAGTCCCATCCCCTGTTCACCCATAGTCATGTTTTTCTGGCCCTCTTGCCGGAAAGCTGTAACTCCAGTGTCGGGTGAACACTCTTCAGCGGCCTTGAAATGTCTGGAGCGGCTGCTTCCTCCCTGGAGACTGCGGCACCCGAAGTCCTCCGGCTACACTGGCTGGAGCTCCGACTGGCGATCTCGAATCCCAGGCTCTGCGGTGTTTTAAATCCAGCGCTGCCCGTGGCTAGACGCTCGCAGCCACAGCTCCTCGGATGTTGGAGTCGGCGGTCACCGCACTCCGGAGCGTACCGCAAGGCGACCCGGTAAGGCATCGCCCGCTCCGTTGGTGTCCCTGCGCTATGCTGCCGCCGAAGCTGCAGTCCCGGTCGGTCCCGACAGGAAACGCCACTCCAAACCGATAGTAGGCCGCAAGGAAGGGGGCGAAGAAGCAGCTCGGAGGAAAGCTGCCTCTCCGACCAGGTAGGGACCAGGAAATAAAATTTCCCCCTTCCCCTCCCCCCACCCACCACATAAAAGACTAAAAGAGCTCCAAAACAAACACTTTAACTCACTAAAAATAAAAAAAATGGTGAAAAGACTAACAGCTGCTGGCAGGGCAGCCATACTCGACGGCGCCCCCCTACGGTAAAAAACATTGATAGGTGTTGACACTAGTCATCCCTGAGATTGGCAATGTGTGACACCCATTTGCTGGTATCATGGCTTGCATGTTGTCATACAGTAGACATAAGGTGGAGATAAATATCTATCAATGGCGAAGTTTAAGACCCTCCTGATCAAAGTCTTTGGTATGGTTAGAAGGGGCCATGTTGTAGGTGCTGTTTTTGTATTTTACTGTTACTTGCCACATGGTGAAGATCCTTTCCACAACGTCTCCTTCTCATTGATCAAAGCTGTGAGTTTAGCCCCCTGCTCTGCTCTCCATATACCCATGACTGTGTAGCTGAGCACATTTGCAATTCCATCTATTCATTTGCTGGCAGCGCTATTGTGGTTGGTTGAATTATCAATGGTGATAAGTCAGCGTATTGGCAGAAGATAGAACACCTGGTTGAATGGTGCTGCAACACCAACCTCTTGCTTAACGTCAACAAGAAAGACGGAACTGCAGATGCTGGTTTACAAAAAAAGGAACAAAGTGCTCGAATAACTCAGAGCAGCAGGTGGCATCTCTGGAGAGCATGGATAGGTGACAATTTGGGTCAGACTGTTTCAGTCTGAAGATGGGTCCTGACCTGAAACATCACCTATCGATGTTCTCCAAACCAGTTGCCTGACCTGTGTTACAACAGCACATTGTATCTTTTTTTCCAAGGAATTGATTGGCTTCAGTTTCACTCATAGATAACAGTTTTTACTTTAATTGTAATGGCAATTTCTGTTTTTTCTAATATCTAACTTTTCATTACCATTAATACACAGGCAGGGAGGAGTAGAACCTGTGCAGACGTCAACAAAACCAAATCCTCCAGTCGTTCTGAAAGGTTAAATGCTTTTAAATATATAAAAGATACACGGTGGAATACTTGACTGTAGTTGTAGCTTGTATTCCAAGAGAGGGAGAGACAAGCCCAGGCTTGTCTCAGGTTCATGTATATTGTGACAATGACTGGTGCCGTTGAAATGTGTCTACCAATTGATAAAAGAGACAAGCTCAAACTCGTTCTGTAGTGATGTATATTGGCTGCATCTTGTAACCATGACTGACATCTTTGGAATGTGATTAAGTGACACACAGTATAAAACACCGTGCAAATCTTTGTTTATTGAAGTGGTGGCACGGGGAAGTCAAGTGTCTGTTGCTTACTTGACTGGTGTATCCCCGTCACTTCCGCCAGCTGATGATCAGTAAAGCTTGAGTTGGTTTACCTAACGTTTTTGTGAGTTGTCTGTTTTTAAAGTAGTGAACCGTATCATTTTTTTCCCAGCTTAATTAATTCTTTATTGAAGTAGGTGTACAGACGAGAAGTACACAGACCAGATCTTCTTTATCCATATACAAATTGTAGCTTTCCATTCTCACTATCTGATCTGGTAAAAACTGTATTCTTTCTCCTGTGCCTGCTCCAGTCTGATCTGGCCACTCCCTGTGACCATGCTATATGTAACGTTCATCTACGCACCCCAAGTGTTCAAAATAATTCTGTAAGAAATATCTAGACAAAATAATAAAATATGCTAACAGTAACTAGCCTAAGCATAAATGGCTCCTACAGTTACAGTTAAGGTGGCCTTTGATGGACGGTCAGTGCAGCATGGATGGACTGCCTCTCTGTCTCTGACGAATTCACTCCCATTCTTGGCTCTTGTTGGTGAGGCAACGAAGTGCAGTGCAAGCTATGAAGCAGTAACTCGGTGACTAAGGCTCAGTAACATTTTGTTTTCTTTATTTTTAATGCAGGTTTCCATGTGGCTATCAAAGATGTTTGGAGACCAGCAAGTTCCTTCCTATGAAGTAAATCCATGGACAACGGATATTCTCTGCCGTCTAATGGAATGGAATGAAACTCGAGATCATGATGTTGAACTACTGATTGAGGATGTTAAACAAAAAACTGAGGAATACAAGTCTGACAGTGAGTTATCTGCTGAATATTACTGTTAGGTTTGATTCTGGAATGTGCTTTCTTGTAGATGACTTTTAGAATTAGGTTTAGAGTTCTTTCCTCTGTTCCAACTCTTCCATATGTCTTGTAAGTGTCATTGTCAGAGCCACCCTATATTCAGTGATATCTTGAGGTAAAATGATGCCACTCAACTGTAACCCCTCCAGCATATTGTTGTACAGTCCAAAGTAGTAGATTCAGTCAGTCTGAAGAAGGGTCTTAACCCGAAACGTCGCCTATTCCTTCTCTCCATAGATGCTTCTTCACCCGCTGAGATTCTTCAGCACTTTTGTCTACCGTTTAAAGTAGTAAGTAGTGTTTTTTAACCATGGCAAACTTTTCAATGCCAACAATGGTGCTTTTAAATAGAAATAGAAATGTATTTTAAATAAATAAAACAATTCTTAATAATTTTGATTAGATTGAAGTGTCTGCCATGATGAAAGATGCAAGATTTATTTTTAAGAATGTTTTGGGATCTTGGTGCCGTGACAGTTTGGCCACTCGTGGTTCATACCATGGATCTTGTGCTAGGATAAAGAATGGATTGTCTGTAAATAGACACAAAATGCTGGAGTAACTCAGCGGGACAGGCAGCATCCCATTCCTTCTCTCCTGTCCCGCTGAGTCACTCCAGCATTTTGTGTCTATCTTCGATTTAAACCACCATCCACATGGATTGTCAGTATCTAGGCTGAGGCTAACACCAATTTTAATCTGATGTGATAATATGATAATTGTTCTTGAATCTGCTAACTCCTGTCCAACTTTCTCTGTGTGTACAGCTAGCTACTTGGAGGATTTCCTTATGGCCAGCGTTGGTCTGTCCGCTTCGAGCCTTTCCAGTAATGGATCTGGCTTCCTGAAAATGTTGGTGGATAGCAGTCTTGTTTTGCAGCTGAAAGATACATCCCAAACCAGGTAATCATTTGATGTGAACAACCAGTAAATGTCTTACGGAACATTGTTTAAAAAAACTAATATAAGTTGGCACTTTCTACCTCTTACCCTTCTGAATGGAATGGTCATTATTTCATCACAAGGGAAAGTGGAAATGCATTAGACATGGTCTAACATGTGTGATTGAAATACACAAGAGTCAAGAGAAGTCAAGAATATTTTATTGTCATGTGTCCTGAAGCAGAACAATAACATTCTTATTTGCAGCAGCACAACAGGTATGTAAACATAGTACTCAGTAGTTAGAAACATAAAAACATAGAAAATAGGTGCAGGAGTAGGCCATCCGGCCCTTCGAGCCTGCACTGCCATTCAATATGATCATGGCTGATCATCCAACACAGTATCCTGTACCTGCCTTCTCTCCATACCCCCTGATCCCTTTAGCCACAAGGGCCACATCTAACTCCCTCTTAAATATAGCCAATGAACTGGCCTCAACTTCCGTCTGTGGCAGAGAATTCCACAGATAGTTAGCTGTGTGAAAGACACATCTTCTAGATGCGCTGGGACGCATCTTCAGTGATGTGACCTGGGGTCATCGGGTGTTTTGGGTCTCACGACATCAGACACTCTCGCCCAGGCGACCCAGCCGGGGTTGATCAAGCCCCGATTTGCGCCCCAGCAGCAACCGCCCACGGATCAGCCCTCTTAATCCAAAGCCACCTGGTGGCTTTCTCTGCGGCTTCGCTTGCGGATTGAATGGCCCTCTTCTTTGCCAGCCCTGTATTGCCCAACAGGTTAAGGATTTTGCAGAGTGAGTGTCCTGCAAAGCCTCGACAGCCCACCACTATGGACTCATGGTATGTCTTCCAGCTTCTGTCCTGGCACATCTCCACCAGTTCCTGGTACTTTGCGAGTTTCCTCTCGTTAGCCTCTTCAATACGCTCTTCCCAGGGCACTGTCAGCTCCAGAATGATCAGCTGTTTTGTCACTTCCAAGGTGATGATCATGCCTGGCCTTAATAAACCCCCAAAAAAACACAAAAAGAAGTGCAATGCCTATTTCTCCCCTCACTAGATTGTAGTATCAGGAGTTATCCGGAGATTACTACCCTTGTTCTGCTTTTTAATCTTCTGCCTAATTCCCTATATTTACTTCGCCGGACAACATATTTTTCCTATTTATGTCATTTGTGCCAGTTTGCAGAACAACTCTGGCTGCTCTCCCTCTCCCTTAAGAATGTTTTGCAACCATTTGGAAACATCCTGGGGTGGAAGATTGCAACCTTCAACCTGTTTCGACTAATGCAATCAAATCAACGTCCACAAACGGAAGATCAAGTAGAACAAGTTGTCCAACAACTTTAGGCTGTGCACGCCACACAAAAGAAGAAGAAGAAGAATCACCCTGGACCCTGGCACCAGGAAGGCAACACACCATCCTGAAGTCTTGTTTGCTGTCCCAGAATCTGTTGTCCGTCCCTTTACCTAACGAGTCTCGTATCATGATGGCTCAGTCTGACTTTTCCCTTCTCGTCCGTGGCTCTGAGCCACGCTTGTCACTGCAGACTGGACCACTGCTGCCACTGTTCCCCCCCGACTGGTCCTCCCCAACAACGGTTTACAAAGCAACATACCTGTTGTTGATGAAATGGCGCCAGGGGATTCCTGCCCTCTCTGCCTACTTTTGACTCCTGGGACCTTTGTTGTTCATATAAATGACTTGGATGTAAATGTAAATGTGTTGGTTAGTAAATTTGCAGATGACTGCAGAATTGGTGGAGGTACGAACAGTGAGGCAGTTTGTCCAAATAGATAATAGGATATAGTTTAATCCGAGCAAGTATGAGGTGTTGTAATTAGGGATGTCGAATGAACGGGGAGAGTAAACAGTTAATGACACGATTCTTTTTAAGAGCTTTGCTGTGCGGAGGGATCTTGTGATCCAAGTGATAAAGAAGGCGTATGGCAAGCCTGCCTTCATGGTTCAAGGCATGGAGTGTAAAAGTCAGGAAGTTATGAATTAGCCAGAAGGAGCGATTAGACAAGCTTGGGTTGTTTCCTGCAGAGCATCAAAGGTTGAGGAGAGATCTGATAGAAGTGTATAAAATTCTGAGAGGCATTAACAGGGTATACAGTGAGAACCTTTTTCCCAGGGTGAAAATGTCAAAGTCCAGAGGGCATAGCTTGAAGGTGAGAGCGGCAACACTTAAAGGAGTTGTGAGGGGCAATTTTTAATTTTTACACAGTGATGGGTTCCTGGAACACTACCGGGGATGATGGTGGAAGCAGATACAGTCGTGGCATTTAGGACACTTTTGTATTGCAACGTGGATCTGCAGGGAATGGAGGGATATGGATCACATGCAGACAAAGAGGATTAGTGTCCTATGTTGGCATCATGTTTGACACGGACATTGTGGGTCAAAAGGCTTGTTCCAGTGCTGTGCTGTTCTATGTCCTTTCTGCCTTTTTGAACAGAGGAGTCAATTTAGCTCTAGTTTTTCTGCAACCATGCATTATTAATCTTGGAAGTTTACTGAACTGCTAAAATTGTTTTGTGCCAGCGGTGTCACATGCTGTAAAGAGGTTGAATGTGTAATCCTGCTGTAGCCATTCCCACGTGACTGCTTTTGTGCGAATTCGAGGAGTAGTGGAATTTATTCCATGCACTGTAAAATAGTTAAAACGCCATCTCATGGTTGGTAGGCAGAAATGCTGGAGAAACTCAGCGGGTGAGGCAGCATCTATGGAGCGAAGGAATAGGCAACGTTTCAAGTTGAGACCCTGCTTCAGACATCTCTTAAACATCTCATGATTGGGCCGTTTTTTTCAAATTAGAATCAAGGGCCAACATCTGAAGCCTGAACTATTCTAAAGAGCAAAGAATTAAAAGAAAATATGATTTAGGAAATACAGAAATTCATTTTAACTGACCTCTTTATCACGGATTTCAGTTACAGCGGACCAAATCTGTTGAAGACAATTTGTTTTTTCACGGAATGAACACCGTTATCTGGATGGAGCGAATGGTGTTTTTGAACCATTATAGCTTAGCTTAGTTTGGAGACACAACATGGCAACACCAAGTCCATGCTGACCAACGATCAGCGGTACACTGATCGTTGAATAGGCCTTCGGCCCAACTTGCCCGCACGGGCCAACAATGTCTCAGCTACACTAGACCCACTTGCCTGCGCGTGGTCCATATCCCTCCAAACCGGTCCTATCTATGTACCTGTCCAACTGATTCTCAAATGATGAGATAGTCCTAGCCTCAACTACCTCCTCTGGCAGCTTTGTGTGAAAAAGTTACCCCTCGGATTCCTATTAAATCTTTTCCCCTTCACCTTGAACCTATGTCCTCTAGTCCTTGATTCTCCTACTCTGGGCAAGAGACCCTGTGCATCTGCCCGATCTATTCCTCTCATGATGTTGTATACATCTATAAGATCACCCCTCATCCTCCTGCGCTCCAAGGAATGGAGACCCAGCCTACTCACCTCTCCCTATAGCTCACACCCTCTAGTCCTGGCAACATCCTCATAAATCCTTTCTGAACCCTTTCAAGCTTGACAATATCTTTCCTATAATATGGTGCCCAGAACTGAACACAATATTCTGAATGCGGCCTCCCAACTTCTAAACTCAATGCTCTGACTGATGAAGGCCAAAGTGCCAAAAGCCTTTTTGACCACCTTATCTACCTGTGACTCGACCTTCAAGGAACCGTGCACCTGTACTTCGAGATCCCTCTGCTCTATATCACTCCCCAGAGCCCTACCATGTACTGCATATGTCCTGCCCTTTTAAGACATCCCAAAATGCAACACCTCACACTTCTCTGCATTAAATTCCATCAACCATTCCTCAGCCCACCTGGCCAATCGATCCAGATCCTGCTGCAATTGTTCACAACCATCTTCATTATCTGCAACACCACTCACTTTTGTATCATTAGCAACATTGCTAATCTTGCCCTGTATGCTCTCACCCAAATCATTTTTGTAGTTGACAAACAGTAACGGGGCCAGCACCGAACCTTGAGGCACACCAGTGGTCGCAGGCCTCCAGTCCGAGAAGCAACCTTCCACCATCACCCTCTGCTTCCTTCCATGGAGCCAATTTGCTTTCCATTCAGCTATCTCTCCTTGGATCCCATGTGATCTAACCTTCCAGAACAGCCTACTATACGGAACCATGTTGAATGCCTTCCTGAAATCCATGTACGCAACATCAGTGCACAGCTCTGCCCTCATCGACCTTTTTGGTCACGTCTTCAAAAAAATCAATCAGATTTGTGAGACACAACCTCCCACGTACAAAACCATGCTGACTATCCCTAATCAGCCTTTGCCCATCCAAATGCCTGTATAATGTATCCCTCAGAATACTCTAGTAACTTTCCAACTACAGATGTTAAGCTCACTGGCCTATAGTTCCCAGCATTTTCCCTGCGGTCCTTCTTGCAAAGAGGCACAATATTTGCCACCCTCCAGTCTTCCGGCACCTCTCCTGTATTTAAGGACAACTCGAAAATTTCTACCAGTGCTTCTGCAATTTCCGCTCCAGTTTCCCGCAATGTCCTCGGATATATCCGATACGCGCTAGGGACAATCCACTGTTAGTAGGATAAAACTACTGCATTCCAAAGACAAAGACATTGTGATGGCATGTTTTTTTTTTCCGGGTGCTGACAGGCAAGCCTGCAGCCCGACTGGCCTCTGTGAACTACGCAAACTGCTGGCAAAGCCTGCAGCCCCACAGTGCTGGAGAACCTGACCCCGGCTGCCCCCCCTCCTCCCCTGCTCTTGAACCCTGGCATACCAGTTCCACCTCACACACTAGGGATAACTTGCAGTGTGCAGGTAAAACCAGAGCACCTGGAGGAAACCCACTCGGCCACAGGGAGCACCCGTGGTCTAGATCGAACCCGGATCTCTGGTGCTCCAGGGTAGCAACTGTACCATGGCTCCACCGTGCCATCCCAAGGTGTTGTGTATTTTGTGTCCTTTACTATTTATTGTCTGGTGGACAATTGGTAATAACGGTCAGCGTCGCCCCCTGTGTGGTCCGTTATAGCAAAAGTTTACAGCAATGATTCGATGGCAAAAGATTTGGGTACAGATTAGATCTAGGTTGAGTTGATTTGTGATCAACTAAAATTGAGTGAGCTAATTGTTCTCTCGACTGCTCTGACATTCAACAAGATCAAGACAATTATTCTGTCTCCACCATTTTCCCACCCGATTTCTATATTCTTTGATGATGCTCCTCTATAAGTACTTTATTTGCAGACCTATATGCTGTTGCAAGTAAAGGGCCTGTCCCTCTGTACGAGGTGATTCAAGAGTTCTCCCGAGTTTCCCTCGATTCAAACTCGGAGAATTATGGTAATAGCCGTTCGTATGTACTCGGGGCTCTCGTGGACATTTTTCACAGTGCTGAAAAAACGTCTCGAGTTACCGCGTTTCCCGAGTACCTGCCGTTAGCATTACGAGCCGCTACGGGACATCCACGAGCTCCGACGTAGCCGCTACGTACATTCGACGTACTTACCATGAGTTTGATTTTTTTTAAACTCGGGAGAGCTCTTGAATTACCTCGTACAGTGGGACAGGCCCTTAAGGATTTCATTGTTCTGTTTTCGGTACATATGACATTTAAACATCTTGACTTGATTCCTCTGATACACAGAAATAAGTTTAGGATATTTTTAATGTCTGATCCACTACATTCCATATGGATGGACATCTCCAACAATTCAGCGCCCTCTGCGTGAAAACATTTCTCCTTTTTGGCTTACCTCTTTTGAGACTGACCCGCAGTTCGAGACTCTTAAGATAGGTGAAACATCCTCCATCTACTTCTTAATCATGTAGAGGCTTTAACTAACGTCTTGTGCTTAACTTGTTCCCAATGAATATCACTATGTTCTGAAAAGGTAATCTCGCATATTTATTCAAGGTCAGGTCGGAGGGAGTCCCCACTCCACCACCGGTACCATGTAATCTTGTGCTACCTGCTCCATGGTCGGATAGTCGGTGAATAAACCCTCTTCCCCACCTGGTTTTCCAGGTGAGGAGGGGGCTGTTGACCCCCAGCAGGACCATAAACAAGACCTGTCAAAGGGCGGATGAGCTACTAACGAGCCAACGGCCATCCACACTTCAGTAGAGGTTTCGATCACTGTCGTACATAGCATTGTAAGGAATGATGATGAAGCACACACACCATAATCCGATACTTCCAGCGGCGGAAGTCCGCAGGAACTGGAGGACAGAGATGTGTGGTGCGTCCGTCGCCACTGTGTTGCTAATGTTTTTCAACGCTGATGAATGAATGAATGAATTTATTCAAACATTACCCACTAATGGTTTCTTACTTATCCTCGTATGAAAATCTCCCCAAAAATCTCAGGTTGGCATGGTGAGTCAGCATAACTGACACAGATTTTCCAGTGATCATGTGTATCTGCTTTATGCGCAATAATATGTGGTTTTGTGTATTTAGTCATGTCCCATCTGGATTTTCATTGTAAAATATACCACTTAACAGTTTCACAAAAAGCTGGAGAAACTCAGCGGGTGCAGCAGCATCTAAGGAGCGAAGGAGATAGGCGACGTTTCGGGTCGAGACCCTTCTTCAGACCTTCACTTAACAGTTTGTTTAGCTTGCTAGATGTAATTTAAACTACAATGGGTGCATGTACTTTGGTTATAATTGCAACAGATTTAATGAACAAGTTATGTACAGTACAAAGCAATGCTTTACACAGAATAAGTACAGTATGTTCCTCAATCCCTCTATGACATCTATACAACCTCTTTTCCCTCTGATGTGTCTCATTCACTGCAGATTATTTTCATCCTTGTCCTGCTGCCACTCACTCCCATACTTTAAGATTGTTTTAAGCTCACATTCCAACCATTTTACCCCTGAATCCTGCAAAGTGCTTGTTGCATTTTATTTGTCATGAGCCCTTTTCCCTTTCGTTGATTGAGTTATTCCTTCTGATCTACATTTAGTGTTTTGCAGACTGACCTACACCTTGGATGGGACCCTCACCAATTGTTTAGAGTTCTTAACAAATGTTGCTTACTTCTCTTCGGATATTTCAACCCCATCTTTTATCAGTATTTTGGCTCCTCTTTTCCTGTTTCAAGTACCATATTTAGTTAGCACCATCTTAGTAGATTTAATGTCCTAGTGTGTGCGCCAGGCACTCTGCTTCCAACATAACACCCATAGTCTAAATTGACTCTCCTGACTCTCACATACTGCCAGTATAAAAGATAATTCTGTTATGCTCTTCAGTTATTTTTGACTTGACTGTTATGCTTTGGTTTTTAATAAGTATCACATTTTGTATTAGCTTTACAATATTAATCTTAATATTATCAACTTTGTTCCATTGCAGCAAAATAGTAAAACACTAAGGCAAATCAGTAACATTTTAAAGTAGGCTTATACGTTTAAAACACTTTTCTGAGTGGACCAGCCTACTAAATCTCTTCTTGTATGACAGGCGCTTTTCTGTTAACAGTTGGCCTTGCTAGTGAAGGCCAGATTCTGGAAATTAATAAATAAAAACAATCTCAAAATCAGTTGGATCGATCTTTTCTGCACTCCTTCCAATGGCAAGTACTTTTTCCTTTAGACAAGTAGAAGAAAATTGTACTTATTACTTATTGTACTTATTGGACTCACTAAGGCCCTGCGTAGTAAATTGTCTTCCACAAATCCTATTTCAGTAAGGGTTTATAAATCATTTTCTTATTTTAATTGTCGGCTGCATGCACAAATTAACATTCACTGGCTTATGTACAAGGACAACAGTTCCTTCGGAAAATCGATATTTCCCAATCATTCAGTATTTCAACAGGGGTGGGAGATTGCAACCTTCACGTGGTCCGCCCTGTTTCGACAAATGCAATCAACCCGGCATGCACAATCATAGAAACATAGAAACATAGAAATTAGGTGCAGGAGTAGGCCATTCGGCCCTTCGAGCCTGCACCGCCATTCAATATGATCATGGCTGATCATCCAACTCAGTATCCCGTACCTGCCTTCTCTCCATACCCTCTGATCCCCTTAGCCACAAGGGCCACATCTAACTCCCTCTTAAATATAGCCAATGAACTGGCCTCAACTACCCTCTGTGGCAGAGAGTTCCAGAGACCCACCACTCAACAAGTTGTCCAACAAGAACAAGTTGTCCGACAACTTTAGGCTGTGCACGCCATACACAAGAAGAAGAAGTATTTCAACAGAAATATCGAAGTGGTTAATTTCTACATCAGTTTCGCTTTCCTGTCCTTGCCTCTGTCCTTGAATGTCTTAACATTCAAACCTGACTGTGCACTCAAGTTACAGTATTTGAAGGCCTTTGGGATGGAGAATTACAAATATTTATACATGAATGAAGTAATTTCTCCTTATTCCAACTGTAAATGGCCAAGAACTATCCCAACACTATGCTGCCATGTTGTTGTCTACTCACTGAGCTTGCCCATATCTTCTCAAAGACAATTTGCTTTCTCATCTCTACCAACATTGCCCATTATTTTCACATTCCCAATCGGACTTTCATATAGTGGAGGAACTAACTGCAGATGCTGGATTTCATATTAATGGTTAATTTGAAATATTGGCATGTTTAATTTCACTTGTCCATTTTAATCCTATTCTTTGAATGACAGAAAAGGTCAGGAGACTTTATATGACATAGCAGTGGTAGGACAGATTGTTCTTTAAGACTGCTCTGCCATTCAATAAGTCAATAGCTGATTCTTTATATTAACACCATAGTTCTGCTTGAGCTCTTTGGTATATATAAGTCCATCGACCTACACTTTGAATATAATATACGTTGCTACCCCTCAGTATTTGAACTCTTATTGGTAGACAAAAGTGCTGGAGAAACTCAGCGGGTGCAACAGCATCTGCGGAGTGAAGGAAATAGGCAACGTTTCGGGCCAAAACCCTTCTTTTGAACTCTTATTGCTTATTATCTCTTAATCACTTTCCACTATTTTAACAAAATGAATATTCTTTTACTTTCCCATACCTAGTTTTGTTCATAATTGATAAATATATGCTTTTGGCAGTGTTATATTGTTTTGTCATACAGATTCATTTTGGAAAATATTAAATGTCCTAAACATCTGATTGTTAGAATATGTTTAATTGTTTTCTTTTTTTGGCTGGACCTGTTATTTTTGTTTTTCTTTTTCTCATCTGCATAGTTTGAGGTTTGGGAGTTGAATGTCCAGGCCTCTAATCATAAAAAATACAGAACATACTCAAAGCAGTTAGCAGGTCAGGCAGAAAGAGAAAAAGAGTTAGGTTTTGTGGTCCGTGATCCTTCTTAGATTTTAATTACGCCTTTTCTAAAGCCATTCTTATGTATTCTCTCAGTTTGTGTTTCTGTGTGTTTTTTTTAACCTTTTCAATGGGAGAGAGTTAGTGGACAGTACATTTACACTTGGGCAGGTACGTGGATAGGTAAGGTTGAGAGGGATATGGGGCAAATGCGGGCAGGTGGGACTAGTGTGGATGGGGCATCTTGGTCAGCAGTGGCAAGTTGGGCCGAAGGCCTGTTTCCGTGCTGTATGACTCGATGACAGTTGTGACCATTTCATACTCTGAAACCACAATAAAGATTGTGATGAGAAAAGATTGATTCTTCGCCCTGATATATGTTATTGATCTGCAAACCCTGAAACGAAGACTGGCCACTACAGAAGGAATGTGGAAGAAAGTCTGAAGAAAGGTCCTGACCGAAAATATCACCCATCTTTTTTCTCCAGAGATGCTGCCTGACCTTCTTAGTTATTCTAGCACTTTTTGTTGATCTTTGGTATAAACCAGCATCTGCCGTTCCTTTCGACACAACAGGAAATTAACCCCAATTTGTGACTGACAACGTGCATGAACAACTTAGTGACCAAGGGTATTTACACCGACTGCAGTGCACATTAAAATTTAACTGTGCAATAGATTTTAAATCCAAGTTCTTCAAAGATTTTTAGATGAATGTAGGGCAGGATAAGATGCCTATCTTATGCTATTAAGTTTAGTTTATTATTGTGTGAACCAAAGTGTGCTATTTTTTCCCTGATTTTTCAATTTAAAATACAGACTGCTGGAGAGAAATGGTTCTGTCAGTATTTCAGTTTTGTACAAACTAAAATAGGAGCATCGTACAGCGCAGAGAAAGGCCATTCAGCCCATTCGTTTATGTGTTGACTTCACAAGGTTCCATCCTTGGCCCCATTCTCTTCTCCCTGTATATGCTCCCCTTAGGCCAAGTCATTGAAAGGCACGGCATTTCCTTCCATTGCTACGCAGACGATACACAACTGTATCTCCCCCATAAGCCCAAAAACCAATTAAATCTGCTTGACCTTACCCGCTGCCTCGAGGATATAAAGTGCTGGATGGCCCAGAACTTCCTCCAACTAAACGAGAGTAAGTCTGAGGTCATCCTTCTCGGCCCCTCGGACTCAATCAAAATGATAGCAGGCAGCCTTGGAATCCTTACCCCACTACTCAAACCTTACGTCAAAAACCTTGGCGTGATATTTGACTCAGCACTGAAATTGGACAAACAAGTCAATGCCGTGGTAAAAGCTAGCTTCTTGATGACCTCGAAAAGATCATCTGTACATTTATCTCCTCCAGCCTAGATTACTGCAACTCCCTTTACACTGGCATCAGCCAATCTTCCCTGTCCCGCCTGCAACTGTAACTCCTGATGGGCACCCGAAAAAAGGACCACATCACCCCGATCCTGGCCTCTCTCCACTGGCTCCCTGTGCGGTTCCGAATAAATTTCAAGACCCTCCTCTTTGTCTACAAAGCCCTCAATGGGCTTGCACCCACCTACATTAAACGTTTTCTCACCCACTACACCACCTCCAGGTCCCTCAGATCGGCTGACTTGGGGTTGCTGAATGTCCTGCAGTCTAGGCATAAGCTCATGGGCAACCGCGCCTTTGCTGTCGCAGCTCCTAGACTGTGGAACAGCATCCATATAACCATATAACCACATAACAATTACAGCACGGAAACAGGACTTCTCGGCCCTTCCAGTCCGTGCCGACCATTTATTTTCCCCTAGTCCCATCTACCTGCACTCAGACCATACCCCTCAATTCCCTTCCCGTCCATATCCCTATCCACTTTACTTTTAAATGTTACAATCGATCCTGCCTCCACCACTTCTGCTGGAAGATCATGTCAGCCAGAGCAGTGTACTGTACTGCATGTCAGATGTGGGAGGTCATGGTGTCGGATGGCCCTCTTGACGTCCACATCTGCATCAGGTGCAGAGAGATGGGGCTCCTAAGGGACCGTGTTAGGATCCTGGAGCAGCAGCTCGATGACCTCTGCCTGGTAAGGGAGAGTGAAAAGGTGATAGAGGAGAGTTATAGGGAGGTGGTCACTCCAAAACCACAGGAGAGAGACATGTGGGTCACGCTAAGGAAGGGCAAGGGGCAGAGGCATGAACAAGTGAGTACTCCAATGTCAGTACACCTGGCAAATAAGTACTCCTGTTTGAGTACGGATGGGGGTGACAGCCTACCCGGGGGTAGCGACAGCGGATGGGCCTTCAGCACAGAGACCGCCCCTGTTGCTCCGAAAGGTAGGGAAAAAAAGAGGAGGGCAATAGTAATTGGGGACTCTATTGTTAGGGGGTCGGATAGGCGATTCTGTGGACGCAGTCGGGAGACCAGGATGGTGGTCTGCCTCCCTGGTGCCAAGGTCTTGGATGTGTCTAAACGTGTCCAAGATATCCTCAAATCAGAGGGAGAGGAGCCTGAGGTCATGGTACATATAGGTACCAATGACATAGGTAAAAAAAAGAGAAGAGGTCCTGAAGGGAGGATTTAAGGACTTGGGAGGAGAGTTGAGGAAAAGGACCAAAAAGGTAACAATCTCAGGATTACTGCCTGTGCCACGTGACAGTGAGAGTAGAAATGGAGCAAGGTGGAGGATAAATACTTGGCTGAAAGACTGGTGCAGAGGGCAGGGATTCAAGTTTCTGGATCATTGGGACTTCTTTTGGGGTAGGTGGGACCTGTACAGAAAGGATGGGCTGCACTTGAACCCGAGGGGGACCAATATCCTGGCGGGGAAATTTGCGAAGGCCACTGGGGAGACTTTAAACTAGAATGGTTGGGGCGAGGGATGCAAATAGCAAAAGCTAGTAGACAGAATGGGAGGCAGGAAGCAGAAAAGGGAAGCACTCGGACACAAGAGGAGAAAGAAAAAAAAGGAAATAAACAGAGAACAAGAGATGGGGGGTTTCTTAAATGTGCATATTTTAATACTAGGAGCATTGTAAGAAAGGTGGATGAGCTTAGAGTCTGGATAGACACCTGGAAGTATGATGTTGTGGCGATCAGTGAAACATGGTTGCAGGAGGGCTGTGATTGGAAACTAAATATTCCAGGATTTCGTTGCTTCAGGTGTGATAGAATTGGAGGGGCAAGAGGTGGAGGTGTTGCATTGCTAGTCAGGGAAGATATTACAGCAGTGCTTTGGCAGGATAGATTGGAGGGCTCATCTAGGGAGGCTATTTGGGTGGAACTTAGAAGTGGGAAAGGTGTAGCAACACTTATAGGGGTATATTATAGACCGCCAAATGGGGAACGAGAATTGGAAGAGCAAATATGTAAAGAGGTAGCAGATATTAGTAGTAAGCACAAGGTAGTGATTGTGGGAGATTTCAACTTTCCACACATAGACTGGGAAACACATTCTGTAAATGGGCTGGATGGTTTGGAGTTTGTAAAATGTGTGCAGGATAGTTTTTTTGCAGCAATACATAGAGGTGCCTACTAGAGGAGGGGCAGTGCTAGACCTCCTGTTAGGAAATGAGACGGGACAGGTGGCGGAGGTATGCGTAGGGGAGCACTTCGGGTCCAGTGATCACAATACCATTAGTTTCAATATAATTATGGAGAAGGACAGAACTGGGCCTAGGGTTGAGATTTTTGATTGGAGAAAGGCTAACTTTAACGAGATGCGAGATGATTTAAAAGGAGTGAACTGGGACATTTTGTTTGATGGGAAAGATGTAGAGGAGAAATGGAGGACATTTAAAGGGGAAATTTTAAGAGTACAAAATCTTTATGTTCCTGTTCGGTTGAAAGGAACCAGTAAAAATTGGAAAGAGCCCTGGTTTTCAAGGGAAATTGGACATCTTGTTCGGAAAAAGAGGGAGATCTTCAATAATTATAGGCAGCATGAAGTAAATGAGGTGCTTGAGGAGTATAAGGAATGTAAAAAGAATCTAAAGAAAGAAATTAGAAAAGCTAAAAGAAGATATGAGGTTGCTTTGGCAAGTAAGGTGAAAGTAAATCCAAAGGGTTTCTACAGCTATGTTAATAGCAAAAGGATAACAAGGGATAAAATTGGTCCATTGGAGAGACCGAGTGGACAGCTATCTGCAGAGCCAAAAGAGATGGGGGAGATATTGAACAATTTCTTTTCTTCGGTATTCACCAAGGAGAAGGATATTGAATTATGTGAGGTTAGGGAAACTAGTAGAGTAGCTATGGATACTATGAGTTTCAAAGTAAAAGAAGTACTGGCACTTTTGAAAAATATAAAAGTGGATAAGTCTCCAGGTCCTGACAGGATATTCCCTAGGACATTGAGGGAAGTTAGTGTAGAAATAGCCGGGGCTATGACAGAAATATTTCAAATGTCATTAGAAACTGGAATAGTCCCCGAGGATTGGCGTACTGCGCATGTTGTTCCATTGTTTAAAAAGGGTTCTAAAAGTAAACCTAGCAATTATAGACCGGTTAGTTTGACTTCAGTGGTGGACAAATTAATGGAAAAGCTACTTAGAGATAATATATATAAGTATCTGGATAAAGAGGGTCTAATTAGGAACAGTCAACATGGATTTATGCCTGGAAGGTCATGTTTGACTAATCTTCTTGAATTTTTTGAAGAGGTTACTAGGGAAATTGACGAGGGTAAAGCAGTGGATGTTGTCTATATGGACTTCAGTAAGGCCTTTGACAAGGTTCCTCATGGAAGGTTGGTTAAGAAGGTTCAACTGTTGGGTATAAATGCAGGAATAGCAAGATGGATTCAACAGTGGCTGAATGGGAGAAGCCAGAGGGTAATGGTGGATGGCTGTTTGTCGGGTTGGAGGCAGGTGACTAGTGGGGTGCCTCAGGGATCTGTGTTGGGTCCTTTGTTGTTTGTCATGTACATCAATGATCTGGATGAAAGGGTGGTAAATTGGATTAGTAAGTATGCAGATGATACCAAGATAGGGGGTGTTGTGGATAATGAAGAGGATTTCCAAAGTCCACAGAGTGATTTAGGCCAGTTGGAAAAATGGGCTGAAAGATGGCAGATGGAGTTTAATGCTGATAAATGTGAGGTGCTACACCTTGGCAGGACAAATCAAAATAGGACGTACATGGTAAACGGAAGGGAATTGAAGAATACAGTTGAACAGAGGGATCTGGGAATAACCGTGCATAGTTCCTTGAAGGTAGAATCTCATATAGATAGGGTGGTAAAGAAAGCTTTTGGTATGCTAGCCTTTATAAATCAGAGCATTGAGTATAGAAGCTGGGATGTAATGTTAAAATTGTACAAGGCGTTGGTGAGACCAAATCTGGAGTATGGTGTACAATTTTGGTCGCCCAATTATAGGAAGGATGTCAACAAAATAGAGAGGGTACAGAGGAGATTTACTAGAATGTTGCCTGGATTTCAACAGCTAAGTTACAGAGATAGGTTGAATAAGTTAGGTCTTTATTCTCTGGAGCGCAGAAGGTTAAGGGGGGACTTGATAGAGGTCTTTAAAATGATGAGAGGGATAGACAGAGTTAATGTGGACAAGCTTTTCCCTTTGAGAGTAGGGAAGATTCAAACAAGAGGACATGACTTTAGAATTAAGGGACAGAGGTTTAGGGGTAACATGAGGGGGAACTTCTTTACTCAGAGAGTGGTAGCGGTGTGGAATGAGCTTCCAGTGGAAGTGGTGGCGGCAGGTTCGTTGGTATCATTTAAAAATAAATTGGATAGGCATATGGATGAGAAGGGTATGGAGGGTTATGGTATGAGTGCAGGCAGGTGGGACTAAGGGAAAAAAGTTGTTTCGGCACGGACTTGAAGGGCCGAGATGGCCTGTTTCCGTGCTGTAATTGTTATATGGTTATATGGTTATATGGTTATCATTCCACACAGCCACCACTCTCTGAGTAAAGAAGATCCCCCTCATGTTACCCCTAAACTTCTGTCCCTTAATTCTCATGTCATGCCCTCTTGTTTGAATCTTCCCTACCCTCAATGGGAAAAGCTTATCCACGTCAACTCTGTCTGTCCCTTTCATCATTTTAAAGACCTCAATCAAGTCCACCCTTAACCTCCTGCGCTCCAAAGAATAAAGACCCAACTTGTTCAATCTTTCTCTGTAACTTAGTTGCTGGAACCCAGGCAACATTCTAGTAAACCTCTGTACTCTCTCTATTTTGTTGACATCCTTCCTATAATTAGGCGACCAAAATTGTACACCATACTCCAGAATTGATCTCACCAATGCCTTGTACAATTTTAACATTACTTCCCTACTCCTTTGTTCAATGCTCTGATTTATAAAGGCCAGCACACCAAAAGCTTTCTTTACCACCCGATCTACATGCGATTCCACCTTCAGGGAACTATGCACAGTTATTCCTAGATCCCTCTGTTCCACAGCATTCCTCAATTCCCTACCATTTACCATGTACGTCCTATTTTGATTTGTCCTAGCACCTCACACTTAGAAACATAGAAACATAGAAAAATAGGTGCAGGAGTAGGCCATTCGGCCCTTCCAGCCTGCACCGCCATTCAATGTGATCATGACTGATCATCTAACTCAGTATCCCGTACTTGCCTTCTCTCCATACCCCCTGATCCCTTTAGCCACAAGTGCCACATCTAACGCCCTCTTAAATATAGCCAATGAACTGGCCTCAACTACCTTCTGTGGCAAAGAATTCCAGAGACTCACCACTCTCTGTGTAAAGAATGTTTTCCTCATCTCGGTCCTAAAGGAATTCCCCCTTATCCTTAGACTGTGACCCCTTGTTCTGGACTCCCCCAACAGATCAGCTTATCAGCAACTTATCAGCATTAAACTCCATCTGCCATCTTTCAGCCCACTCTTTCAAATGGCCCTAATCTCTCTGTAGACTTTGAAAATCTACCTCATTATCCACAGCACCACCTATCTTAGTATCATCTGCATACTTACTTATCCAATTTTCCACCCCATCATCTAGATCATTGATGTACATGACAAACAACAGTGGACCCATATAGACAACATCCACTGCTTTACCCTCATCAATTTCCCTAGTAACCTCTTCAAAAAATTCAAGAAGGTTTGTCAAACATGACCTTCCAGGCACAAATCCATGTTGACTGTTCTTGATCAGACCCTGTTTATCCCCCTCCCCATTAGAACTGCCCCCTCCATCGACTCCTTTAAGTCTAGACTAAAAGCGTATCTGTTCTCCCAAGCCTTTCCTGACGTCCTCTGAGCGAGGGCTATTTGTATATATGTATGTAGCCTGCTTGTGTATACTACTCTTATAACAAATGTAAAGCGCTTTGGTCAACAAGAGTTGTTTTTTAAATGTGCTGTATAAATAAATGTGACTTGACTTGACTTTTTGAAAAAACTATCCAGTTCATTGTGAGTGCTGAGAAGCTGGTTTGTTGTTGGGTATAATAGAGCAATGCAATCTATTCTCTGATTTTTTATTCCATGCACATACATATTTCCAGCAGGATAGATTTGACTAGCATTGGGCTGAATCAGAGACTGCCTTGCGTTATTTAGCTGTTTTATAACCTTTTCTTTTTTTAAAGCTTTATGCTTGCAATTGACGACTTGACATCTGACCGTTTAACAACCGAAGACAGAAGTCAAAGAGAAATTCTTAGTGACCTTTCGAAGAAACTGACTGAAAGCGTCATGCTGGAAAAGTCTCTGCACGCGTGAGTATCAAGGAGCTGATATTTGTTTATTTCCATTACCTTTCCCGCACCCTCACTGGCCCTATGTATCACCTTCATGACAAGTGACGTTTGGCATGACACATCAATTAAAACTATGCTTCTGCAGTATAAATCATTAGCAAGCCCACTGGCTTACGTTTCTTCTGACTGAAGAATGGATTGAATTGTAAAAAATAATGTTGCACAAATCCCACATCATGAATAGATTTGATTTAATTGATCACTGTAAATTTGCAAAAGTGATGCTCAAAAGTAGAGGTTTCCAAATATACTTTTAAAAACATTGAATATGACTTCAGTCACTGTAACCTTATTTGCTGATAAACTAGTTAATTATATAGTGATTTGCATCAGTAATTTAGGAGTATATAAGAGTACACTTATTTTATATTAGCACTGTCAGGCTGTTCCAAACCACTTCACTCAAATAATAGTTGAAGACAGAAACGGTTGATGTCTTAGGCTGATGACTGTTCATCAGTGAAAGGCTTCCTCTGTGGCAGCCAAATAACATGTTGGAATTTTGTATTCATTATGAGTGTGACATGGTTAAGTCTAAAACTGGGATCTCAAATGGAAACAAATTAAATTATGGCGGTGTGAAAAAGTAATTGATGGAAGTAGTTTAAAAAGATTTTCTGGACAAAAATCTGGGTAGGCTTTCATAGTTGGATCCTGAGGGACTGTGGAAGAGCAGAGGGTAAATGTTTGATTGTTTGGTATTGAGATTGTATTATTGCAATGAAAATATCTCTCCACTAGAAGGACTGGCACCTCTTACCCCGGAACTAAGAGTCTCTTGCATCAATCAGACCACAGCCATTTGCAGAGCTACTGTATTCATAACACAATTGAAAGTGCCTCATCATGACAAACTGCAATTGGTGTGAAGACGTTCTATTTCCCAGTAATTTTATTATGTGAATGTCTCTTGGGGATGTAGACTAAAATGCTGGAGAAACTCAGCGGGTGAGGCAGCATCTATGGAGCGAAGGAAATAGGCGATGTTTCGGGTCGAGACCCTTCTTCAGACCCTTGGGGATAGTGTTCAGCTTAATGTTTAATATAGAAATTGTCATCCTAAGCGCTTCACAGGCTTCATTTCAAATTAAAGAAAATTTAACATCGTGCTACAAATAAATATATTAAACATGACTTGGAAAAAGAGGGAAGGTTTAAATAAAAACTGATTAAAGCGAAAAGTGGAGACATTTCAGGAGGAATTTGTTGATCACATGGCCAATCTGGGTCCCACAGAATAAAGGTCAGTGATGTTAAAGATTGTAGAACTGATGGAGGTTATAGGATGAATGAAATTGAGCCCAATGCACTAATTAAAAAGGATAAGAATTTGAAAACTGAATCAATCTACATATTACTAAAACTCTCATCTTGTCTCTGTGTGTGTGTGTGTGTGTGTGTGCGCGTCTTTGCGATTCATGCTCCGAATTACGCCAAAATGGTACACAATAGCGCTACAATGTTTGGACCACCATACTCACAATTGTCCTATGGTGTGTTGTACCAAAGTTATGTTCAGATTTACGGTATATTTTACAAGTTATTCACATTTAAAATTAAAAAAAAAAACTTTTCACTTAACTTCACACTGCAAAAATCCAAATCCTATTGCTGGCCCTACATGCTACAGTGTTGCAAATCACAGGACACTGAGTCCTGGCAACAAGTGTAATTGGATTTGTTTTCCTGGCAGCATGTGCGATTGGATTTTTTTTTAAGTTTAAAAAGAGGGAGGGTGAATAAGGGGAAATGAGCAGTTGGGGGCTATGTTTAAGAAGGAACTGCAGATGCTGGAAAAGCGAAGGTAGACGAAAATGCTGGAGAAACTCAGCACGTGAGGCAGCATCTATGGAGCGAAGGAAATAGGCAACATTTCAGGTCGAGACCCTTCTTCAGACTGATGTGAGGGTGGGGGGCGGTGGGAAGAAGAAAGGAAGGGGCGGAGACAGTGGGCTGAGGGAGAGCTGAGAAGGGGAGGAGAAAGCAGGGACTACCTGAAATTAGAAAGTTCAATGTTCATACCGCTGGGGTGCAAACTGCCCAAGCGAAATATGAGGTGCTGGTCCTCCAATTTAGGGTGGTTCTCACTCTGGCCATGGAGGACGCCCAGGACAGAAAGGTTGGATTCGGAATGGGAGGGGGAGTTGAAGTGCTGAGTCACCGGGATATCAGGTAGGTTAATGCGAACCGAGCGGAGGTGTTGGGCGAAGCGATCGACAAGTCTACGCTTGGTCTCACTGATGTAGAGCAGCTGACATCTAGAGCAGCGGGGGGGGGGGGCTTTTATATATTTGAATATATATATAGTTGGGGGCTATGGGTGAGTGTTGGGGTATTGCATTGGGGGACCAGGCCTCCCGTGTGACAGGGACCCAACGGGTCCCACTTGGTCTAGTGTTTTACTAAAGTCAGTGCAGTTCAGTGAGTGCAGATTACAAATTATTGGAAATGACGTGTGTTGCGGTGCAGTTTGCTCTCAAGATAATGGAAAGTTGGATCTATCGGAGCCTTTATATATTTGAATGTGGAGATTATAAATGTGAAGGTGGATTTTAGGGGGAAGGCGACTTGAGTGGAGTTGGATGGTACTGAAGTAGATAAGAGGGAACTGCAATTGGAGACATTTGTGACAATTAGTTTGACTCTACCAGGGCGCCGGGGCGATGGCGGCCCTGCCGGCAGTCTGTTCGTTTTTTCATTATTTTTTGTTATTTTTTAGTGTGTTAAAAGTTTATTTCAATGTTCTTTCGGTTTGTTTTATGTGGGGGAGGTGATCGGGGGAAACCTCTTTTCAAGTTCTTACCTTATCGGAGATGTGATTAATTTTCGGATCACATTCTCCGGGCTCTGCGGCCTTCCATCCTTGGAGCTGGACGCTCCTCGGACTGACTTTGAGTCCTATCGCGGGGTGCGGACTTAACATTGGAGCTGATCCCTTGCCTGGGATCGTTCCCACCGCCGCCACCGCAGACTTTACCATCAAGCTCGCAGTCGGGAGAGGCTAGTCGGGAAGCTCCAACGTCGCGGTAGGTTCGACCAGCCCCGACGCGAGGTTCGATTGCCCGGCGCGAGGGAGCTGATCGCCTCGATGCGGAGGGCCCGAACGCCGCCGGCTACGGGAGTCATGATTGTCCTGACAACTGGGGCTTGAGACCCACGACCGAGGAAGAGCTAAGGGAAGGACTTGAACTTTATTTCGCCTTCCATCACAGTGAGGAATGTGTAGGAGTCACTGTGGTGGAGAGAGCAGGCTATTCTAGACTGGGTATTGAGTAATGAGGAAGGGTTAGTTAGCAGTCTTGTTGTGCGTGGCCCCTTGGGCAAGAGTGACCATAATATGGTTGAGTTCTTCATTAGGATGGAGAGTGACAAAATTAAGTCAGAAACAAGGGTTCTGAACTTGAACAAAGGTAACTTTGAAGGTATGAGATGTGAATTGGCCAAGATAGACTGGCATGTGATTCTTAAAGGGTTGACAGTGGATGTGCAATGGAAGGTATTTAAAGACTGCATGGATGAAGTACAAAAATTGTTCATACCAGTTTGGCAAAAGAATAAATCAGGGAAGGTGGTGCATCCATGGATAACAAGGGAAATCAGGGATAGTTTAAAAACAAAAGATAAGGCATACAAATGGGCCAGAAAAAGCAGCCTACCGGAGGACTGAGAGAAATTCAGAATCCAGCAGAGGAAGACAAAGGGCTTAATTAGGAAAGGGAAAATAGATTATGAAAGGAAAGTGGCAGGGAACATAAAAACTGACTGCAAAAGTTTTTATAGATATGTGAAGAGAAAGAGACTAGTTAAAACAAATGTTGGTCCCTTGCAGTCAGAAACAGGTGAATTGATCATGGGGAACAAGGACATGGCAGACCAATTGAATAACTACTTTGGTTCTGTCTTCACTAAGGAAGACATAAATAATCTGCCGGAAATAGCAATGGAACGGGGGTCAAATAAGATGGAGGAACTGAGTGAAATCCAGGTTAGCCGGGAGGTGGTGTTGGGTAAATTGAACGGATTGAAGGCCGATAAATCCCCAGGGCCAGATAGTCTGCATCCCTGAGTACTCAAGGAGGTAGCCACAGAAATAGTGGATGCATTAGTGATAATTTTTCAAAATTCCTTAGATTCTGGAGTAGTTCCTGAGGATTGGAGGGTAGCTAATGTAATCCCACTTTTTAAAAAAGGAGGGAGAGAGAAAGCGGGGAATTACAGACCAGTTAGTCTAACATCAGTAGTGGGGAAACTGCTAGAGTCAGTTATTAAAGATGGGATAGCAGCGCATTTGGAAAGTGGTGAAATCAATGGACAAAGTCAGCATTGATTTACGAAAGGTAAATCATGTCTGACAAATCTGATAGAATTTTTCGAGGCTGTAACTAGTAGAGTGGATAAGGGAGAACCAGTGGATGTGCTATATCTAGACTTTCAGAAGGCTTTCGACAAGGTCCCGCATAAGAGATTAGCATACAAACTTAAAGTACACGGTATTGGGGGTTCAGTATTGATATGGATAGAGAACTGGCTAGCAGACAGGAAGCAAAGAGTAGGAGTAAACGGGGTACCGCAAGGCTCAGTACTGGGACCCCAGCTATTTACAATATATATTAATGATTTGGACGAGGGAATTCAATGCAACATCTCCAAATTTGCAGATGACACGAAGCTGGGGGGTATAGTTAGGTGTGAGGAGGATGCTTGGAGGCTGCAGTGTGATTTGGATAGGCTGAGTGAATGGGCAGATGCATGGCAGATGCAGTATAATGTGGATAAATGTGAGGTTATCCACTTTGGTGGCAAAAACATGAGGGGAGACTATTATCTGAATGGTGGCAGATTAGGAAAAGGGGAGATGCAACGAGACCTGGTTGTCATGGTACACCAGTCATTGAAAGTAGGCATGCAGGTGCAGCAGGCAGTGAAGAAAGCAAATGGTATGTTAGCATTCATAGCGAAAGGATTTGAGTATAGGAGCAGGGAGGTTCTACTGCATTTGTACAGGGTTTTGGTGAGGCCACACCTGGAGTATTGCGCACAGTTTTGGTCTCCAAATTCACCAGACTGATTCTTGGGATGTCAGGACTTTCATATGAAGAAAGACTGGATAGAATCGGCTTGTACTCGCTGGAATTTAGAAGATTGAGGGGGGATCTTATAGAAACTTACAAAATTCTTAAGGGGTTGGACAAGCTAGATGCTGGAAGATTGTTCCCGATGTTGGGGGCGTCCAGAACAAGGAGTCACAGTCTGAGGAAAGGGGGAATTCCTTTAGGACCGAGATGAGGAAAACATTCTTTACACAGAGAGTGGTGAGTCTCTGGAATTCTCTGCCACAGAAGGTAGTTGAGGCCAGTTCATTGGCTATATTTAAGAGGGCGTTAGATGTGGCACTTGTGGCTAAAGGGATCAGGGGTATGGAGAGAAGGCAGGTACGGGATACTGAGTTGGATGATCATCCATGATCACATTGAATGGCGGTGCAGGTTCGAAGGGCCGAATGGCCTACTCCTGCACCTATTTTTCTATGTTTCTATGTTTCATGTTAAAATGTGTTTTTGAGTGATCTGTTGCTTTTAATTGTATGACTGACATGGCCAATGAAATTCCTCATATGTTGCAAAACATACTTGGCGAATAAAGTGTGATTCTGATTCTGATTCTCTTTGATTGGCAAAGGAAAGCAATAAGGTTATTGATAGCACTTTCTCCAAAATTTAACAGGAGGAAATCCCTGCCCATTCAGTACTGGATCTTGGACTAGTAGCGAAACAGATCAGAAGCAGCAGGTTAAGGAGAGAGTGATGGATGTTATGTTTCAGATGTTCTTGAAGGAGAGCCTGTTAATTAAAATAGTAATTAATGAGATCACTGGTGGTAAAGGAGTGGGAGGAGGAGTAATTAGGAGCTAAGGTGCTAATTGCCTAGTGAGGAATGGAATTAGGTGAATGGCAGTGCAGGAGAGTGTCTCAGTCCCACACGCAAGAAGCAGTTCGGCCTCTGCCCCAAAACCAAAAGGAAGAGCGCAGTATATACCGAAGCAACCAGACCACTATTTACTGAACCACTGGCCTGTTGTAAATTAGTCTAAAACTGTAAAGTAACATATTTTTAAGCATAAACATTTTGACAATAGGCTTTGTAATGAAGTTAAAGGTGTACCACTATACTAATTTAGCATGTAGAGTCATAGAATTGTACAGCACAGAAACAGGCTTTTTACCCTTCTACACTGATCTAATGTGCCCACACAAGGTCTGCATCCTTTTATACGTTGTATACTCAATTGCTTGTGTAAATACTTCATAAACGTAACAATTATATCTTCGTGCACCTCCTCCTCTGGCCAGAAAATAATTACACACTGATTTTTTTTCCCCCCAAAATGAAAATATTTTAATGTCCCTGTAAAACTTCTTCCTCTCACCTTAAACCTATGGCCATTTGTTTTTGATACCAAATGATGGCATAAAGATTATATTTATGCCTCTTAGATACATATACTATTCTCCCCCTCAGCCTCCTTTTGTTCCAGGTAAAATGAGCTCCACGTATCTAACCCAATGTAGGCCACATCTCGGTGAAAATCTCCTCTGAAATCTCTCCAGTGTAACCAAATCCTTCCCATGATGTGGCAACCAGAACTGCACAGAATACTGCATGTAAGGTCTAACCAGTGTTTTGGGATGTTGCAACATACCGACCAACATGTATCTTATGACTTGACCTTTGGAAGGCAAGCATGATGTATGCCACCTTCACCTACCTCCCTGCTCATGTTGCCATTTTCATGGAACTATGGACTTGGCCCCCAAAGTCCTTCATCAACCTTCCTTCATGTCCTACCATATGTGTCCTCTCCCTGTTTGATGACACAAGATGCATAATTTTGCACTTGTCAGAATTAAATTTATTGCCAATGTTTTGCTCAAATTTCTATCTGATCTATATCCTGCTGTAGATTTGGACAAGTTTCCTCGCTAACCACAACACCAATGGTCACCCTAAAGCGAACATGTGAAAACTGTTCCTTCCATTAGAGCTGATGGGGGTGAAAGATGTAGAATTACAATAATCTTTCTTGTTTTAAGGGATATACAGAAGACAGACGATGATGTCACGGAACAGAACGCGAAGGCAGAGAATAAGAAACAGAATATGGATTTCTTCGTAAAAAAGATGAAAGAATGGAGTCAATTGAGCCAAAATTTAGAGGTTGGTGCCATAGTTTTACGAGTGACCAGACCAAGGGGGATCCGTTGGGTCCCATCCCCTCAACGCGGGGGGGGGGGCGACATTCGGTGTCACACAAACCACCCCCCACACACACACTAACAACCCCCCACACACACTAACCCCCCCCTTGATATTATATTAATATTATTCATTCGCTCTTACTCCATTCCCAGCCCTAACAACTCACGCATAATACCCAACTTCGCAGGCATGGCTAGAGAGGGGGGGGGGTGAAGAGGGAAGGGGAGGGGGTAGAGATTGAGGGGTGGGGGGGGGGGGTCGCAGCGTCACAGGGGATGGCTGGTTCCCGAACGCAATACTCCACCACTCACCCATAGGTCCCAATATTCACCACTCCTTAGAAAGGGAGGCGGGTCAGAGAGGGAGGGGGGCAGGGAGGGAGGGGCAGAGAAGAAGAGGGGCAGGGGGGGCAGAGAGGGAAGGGGGGGAGAGAGGGAAGGGGGGAGAGAGGGAAGGGGGGGAGAGAGGGAAGGGGGGAGCGAGGGAAGGGCAGAGTGGGGGGGGGCAGAGAGAGAGGGACCCATCCCCCCTCTCCCCCCTCCCCTCTCTCCCCCCCCCCCTCTCTCCCCCCTCTCCCTCTCTCTCTTTCTCTGCCCCGGGTAGGGGTAGAGAGAGAGGGAGGGGGAGGGGGTAGAGACCGCACCTTCCCAGGTCGTAGAGCAGAATCCTCCCCACCAGGCACCGGGCCCGAGCTAGGCTGCGGCCGGCGTGGACCAGAGTGAGGCCCGGAGCGATCTGAGGCCGATGAAAAGCAGCGGAGTCTTCCGTGAGGGTAAGCCCACCCACCAGCGTGACAGACGATTGGGGGGAGACGGAGAGGAGGCGTCCCCTGTGACGGTCGCCACGGCCACTTTTCCACTGCGCTTGTCCGCGCCCGCGCTGCGATAACGTCCGGCGCTGCCATTTTGTAGAACTTGAAGGAGCCCAGTGGAGCACGCAGCATGACTTGAGCACGTGTTCAACGGCTTTAATCCAGAGCCCTGGAAGGGGGGGGGGGGGGCGGAGGGCAGCTGTGCCACGTAACTCGCAGCTTGTGAAAAACAGTGGGGCTGCACGTTGTAAATTCTGCACAGCTTGCCACGAGGAGCAGAGGCATTGTGACGTCATCCAGCTCGCTTCAGCACGTTAGATTTTTAAAAGATGTCAGATTGATGAACAATTTTAGTACAAAACTCAGAAAATAATGAATCAAATTTTCAGATGATGGAATTTTTGAAATCGTGAGTTAAATCTCTACCGGAATATGTAAAGATTTCACCGTTACCGCATCGGGTTTTCGAGGAGATGTGAATCAAAAAAGAATCAAGCAAACAAACCCACAAGTAAACATCCAAGATCGGAGTTTTATAATATAACTAGACCAAGGGTGACCCGTTGGGTCCTGTCCCCTCAACGCGCGGTTGTAGGGGGGGCGGGGTTGGGCCTGAGGCTTTACACCCCCACAAACACGGGGGGGGGGAGGGGGTTAGATTGGGGGTGAGGTGGGGGGAGGTGGAGACGGGGTGGGGAGAGCAGAGGGAGGGGAGAGGGGTGAGATGAGGGGAGAGAGAGGGGGGAGAGAGAGGAGGGTTGGAATGGGTGGGCGGGCGGGCATGGGCCCAAGTGAGGCCGCCGCCGCCGTAATGTTCTAGAAGCCGAGCCGGAAGCGCGACCAGACTTCTTTTGTGGGAGTCCAGCTTCTTTTGTGGGAGGCGTGGCGCGAGCATACTTGGGCTAGGTGCGGGGAGGGGCGTGACTTCACAAAAGAAAGCAGGTGTCCTCAGGATCTGAAGAACCTGCTCGTTCTTTCTGTGCAAGAAAGGGGGGGGAGGGGGTGGGGGGGTGACTTAACTCGTGCAAAACAGCAGATGTTTAATCCAGAGCTGGGGGGGGTGGGAGGGGAGAGGGACACAGAGAGGGACACAGAGACACAGAGAAACAATAAAATTCAATGGTATGAAAAAAAAAGAAACAAACAATGCTTTAATTAACAGCGGGGGGGGGGATCAGGAGGCAGGTGGGGGGACATGGCCAGGATGCAGGTGGGCCTCGATTGGTGGACATGTGGGCATTGTGACGTCAGCAGTTGGCAAGCTGCGATTATTTTTTTTAAAGTGAGTTATGTGAACAATTGTATTCAAAATCATTTGAAATAATTGACCAAATTTAGAGAGGAGTGGATTTCTGAAACCATAAGGTAAATCCCTATCGAAATATGTAAAAATCTCCTCGTTTTGCGTCTGGCTTTCGAGGCGATACGTTTCATAGGCAAAATCACACACACACACACACAGAGTTTTAAAAGTATACACGAGACCAAGTGCAGACCCGTTGGGTCTGTTCCCCCATTGCGCGGGGGGGGGGGGAGGGGGGGGCATGCGGCCTCACACACACTAACCACCCCCACACACAAACTACCTACCCCGCACGCACGCTAAGTACCCCCCTTGATATTATATTAGTATTATTTATTTGCTCATTTTACCCCATAACCGGCCTATCCACTGATGCATAGCCCCCAACTCGCAGGTGTGTCTAGAGAGGGAGTGGGGAAGAGAGTGAGGGCAGAGAGAGAAGGGGCAGAGACAGAGAGAGAGGGGCAAGACACAGAGGGGGTGGAGGGGAGGAGGAGAGGGAGGGTGGGTGAGGGGGGGAAGGTGGGGGAGGACGGGGAGAGAGACGGGACGAGCGAGAGAGGAGAGGAGAGAGGGAGGGGGAGAGAGAGGGAGGGCTGAGAGGCAGGCTGAGGGGGAGAGTTTGGGGGAAGGGAGGGAGTGGGGGGAGGATGGAGGGAGGGGAGGGAGTGGTGGGAGGGGAGGGAGGTTTAGGGGGAGCATGGGGGAGCGGGGGAGGGGGGAGAGAGATGGGGAGAGAGAGAGAGAGAGAGGGGGAGAGATGGGGGAGAGAGAGGGGGAGAGAGAGATGGGGAGGGAGAGAGAGAGAGAGAGAGAGGGGGGAGAGAGAGTGGGGGAGAGAGAGAGGGGGGGAGAGAGAGAGGGGAGAGAGAGAGGGGGAGAGAGAAAGGGGGAGAGAGAAAGGGGAGAGAGAGGGGACAGAGAGGGGAGGGACAGAGAGAGAGGAGGGAGAGAGAGGGGAGAGAGAGAGGTAGGGGGGACAGAGAGATGGAGGGAGAGAGAGAGAGGTGGGGAGAGGAAGAGAGGGGGAGAGAGTGAAGCGGGAGAGAGAGGGAGTGGCGGGGAGAGAGAGAGTGGCGGGGAGAGAGAGGGGGTGAAAGAGAGAGCGGGAGAGGGGGGAGAGAGAGAGGGAAGAGAGAGTGAGAGAGGAGGGAGAGAGAGAGGGAAGAGAGAGTGAGAGAGGAGGGAGAGAGAGGTGGGGAAGAGGGAGAGAGAGGGGGGAGAGAGAGATGGGGAGCGAGAGAGAGAGAGAGATGGGGAGCGAGAGAGAGAGGTGGGGGAGAGAGAGAGAGAGGAGGTGTGAGAGAGAGGGGGAGAGAGAGAGATGGGGAGAGAGAGAGGCGTGGGAGAGAGAGAGATGTGGAGAGAGAGAGGCGGGGAGAGAGAGTGGCGGGGAGAGGGAGAGGGGGAGAGAGGGAGAGGGAGAGGGGGAGAGAGAGAGGGGGGGAGAGAGAGAGGGAGGAGGGAGAGAGAGGTGGGGAAGAGGAAGAGAGAGGGGGAAGATAGAGAGATGGGGAGAGAGAGAGAGATGGGGAGAGAGAGAGGTGGGGGAGAGAGAGAGAGAGAGGAGGTGTGAGAGAGAGATGGGGAGAGAGAGCGTGGGAGAGAGAGAGGTGGGGAGAGAGAGAGAGGGAGCGAGAGAGGAGGGGAGAGAGCGAGAGGAGGGGAGAGTGAGAGAGAGGAGGGGGGGTCCGCAAGGTTTTTTTCAAAGCTCGCTTGCCCGCTTGCAAGGTTTTTTTCAAAGCACAGCCGAGCGGCACGACTGGTAGCGCATTCGGTTTGCAGCGGCAGGGAGGGAGGGGCTCCCCCGCCATGTTCTACCATCGGGCGAAGAGGATACAGAAACAGGCCTCTGATGACCTGCTGTGACCTCCAGATCTGCAGATCACTCGTTATTTCTGCGCGTTTTGAAGAAGGGGGGGGGGGGGAGAGTGGTAATGTACCTTGTGGAAAACTGCGCATGCGCGTTGACAGCAGCTGCATTAATCCGGGGCGGGGGGGGGGGGCTGGGCCACGAGCAAGGGCATTGTGAGGTCCGCAGCTGGGCAACTGTTATATATTTTAAAAATGTCAGTTTGGTGATAAACTTTGGTAAATATCTCAGGAAATAATTGACCAAATTTATAGAGGATTGGATTTTTGAAATCATTAGAAACATTTCTACCAGAAGATGTAAAGATTACACTGTTATTGTAACGTCAGCAGCTGGGCAGCGGTCAGATTAAAAAAAAAGGTCAGATTGGTCAACAATTTTAATTAAAAAGCCGGGAAAATAATGTACCAAATGTACAGAGGAGTGGATTTCTAAAATCACAAGGTAAATCTCTATTGAAATATGTAAAAATGTTCCCGTTTTGTTGTCTGGTTTTCGAGGAGATACGTTTCACAGGGAAAATGACACACACACACACATACACACACACACACACACACACACACACACACACACACACACACACACACACACACACACACACACACACACACACACACACACACACACACACCCCCCCCATTTTTTCCAGGGTAAAAAAATATATATATATTTGTGACCATCCACACCTGCACAGTGGGGGGAAGCTGGCGACCAAAGACGCAGAAGCGACACAAAATGACGCCGTCTCTCCACGCGTGCCCACAATGCTGGGGGCTGCCGAAGGCCAGGTAAGTCTTCATGCTGCTGCTGGCCCCGCTGCTTTCCTCGGAGGCAGAGCTGCCCAAACCATTGGGCTCCATTTTGCACCCCCTCGCCGTCTGGCTCTTCAAGTTCTTGGCCTTGTTGGCAGCCAGTCTCTCCACAGCATTCTGCCGACCCCACCTGTCCCCCTCCATTTGACTGCGGAGGTAGCCGGGACCCTTGGACAAGAACCTGAGCGGCAGAGAGACGCTCGCCTCGGGCGGCATGCTTGCAGTGGGCGCGATCTCGCTCGGCATCTTACTTTGATCCAGCCAACGAGGACAAACACGTTTTCACATCCGCAAAGAAGGAAAGACCAGGACTTACATGAGGCATGACAGGCTGGCTGCAATTGCCTCAATCCACATTCACTATGACTTTGCCCATGACTTGGACAAAGTGGTGAGTAGGTTTGCACAGTTACATTCTCAGAAAACGGAACTATTTCATGTTGAAGTTGATGTGATATGAAGTTGTTAGGTCAGGAGGACCATTAAAGGTGCACTGCACGCACAAACACAGTCTAACAGTAACAGGCAATCAAATCAACACACAAAACATTTAAAAAAAAAAGGTTTTCTTTACTGCAAAAAGTACAGTATTTTATTTGCAGTTTTCGCATGCTCCTTTATAACATTTTACATAACATTTTACAACAGTACAACGTGATTATTAAAACAAGGACAACAATTCTTAATTTTAAAACAAAATGTATACAACAATGACCCCAATCATCCCATTACTCATTACAGACGAGCACTCATTACTCTTGACTCAACCAAAATTATCTCTGAAATATTGGTCATAAATTTGGTGCAACAAATTTGAAAATAAGTCTCAGAATCCAACAGAGAGCATCTAAAACCACAGAGCTTTCAGGGCCCTTAAGCGGGCCTTGGAATCCGGACGTGAGGTGTGTTTTTTGTGTCTCTCTGTGTGTCTTGTGTGGGGGGGGGGGGGTAAGGGGGAAACAGTTTCAGTCACCTCCTCCATGGAGAGGTGACTTTTTCCATGTCGCCTCCCCCGTGGCCTAACATCGAGGATCGGTGCGTCCTTTCCCGGAGACGTGCCCTGGGCTTCAGCGGCGGGTGCAGCGTGGATTTGGCGCGGAGCGGACGAGCCCTCGCCGGGGGTCGCCGGAGGGGCTCGCTCTGTTCACTGGCCCGTGGCAGCCTGAAACCGCAATCTGTGGAGCTCCAGCTGGCGCGGCGTCCGCAGCCTGGGATCACTCATTGGGGACCCCGGAGGAGAAGAAGCTCCGACCGCCGGCCCGCGGCCTACTTCTCCCGCGGGCGTGGTGGGGACTTACTACCAGGAGCGGGGTCCCTCGCCGGGGATCCCTGGAGAGGAGCTCTGACCGCCGGCCCTGCGGTCTACGGTGCTTCTGGCTGTGGAGTGTGGGAGGAAACCAAAGATCTCGGAGAAAACCCTCGCAGGTCACAGGGAGAATGTACAAACTCCGTAGGTGTGATCAAACCCGGGTCTCTGGCGCTGAAAGCACTGTAAGGCGGCAACTCTACGGCTGTGCCACCGTGCCGCCCTGCGCCATCATGCTCACTAATGATATCTATCACCACTCCTTTTGTCACTAGGTCTAAATTCTAGATAGCAACTGAAATGCATAATCGTCATATGTACCGAAGCAGCACAACATGTTGGTAAATAAGGTACTCAATAGAAAATATAACAAACATAAAAAAAAAGATGAATACAATTAAAAAACCTAATACGGTGCAAACAAAATCCAAAACAAAGCCTGAAGTACTAGTACAATCAAGACAGTTCATAGTTCGGAGTTTAGTTGTAGTTTGTAGTGTTTTGGTGGTGGTTGGGAAGAAGCTTAAGGCTTCTTCCCAACCTATAGGTGGACGTTATAGGTTTCAGTCTCCTATACCTTCTTCCCGACGGCAGGAGTGAAATAGCCAGGATGGTGTGGATCCTTAATGATGCTGGCTGGCTGCCTGCCTCTCTGAGACAGCGCCACTTATAAATCCCTTCGGTGGTGGGATGATCAGTACCCATGATGGCCCAGGCAGTGATCATCACTTTTGGCAATTGTTACTGAGTGTTTTGATTTGCTGAATCAGGCTGTGATGCAACCAGTCATTATGTTGTGCACGTGTAGAAATTCAAGAAAGATACAGGGTCACACCATCTTGTGCAATTGGGAGTAGACATTACATTTACAACCTTGATTGTGATGTCCACATTACTGTGAATAAAGTAAGAGGAAAACATCCATCAAAGCTCATCTGTTCCAAAGAAAGTAATCTCAGCTTCTCCAGTCTCCATGTAAATGTTATTCATCATCCTTTGAACCATGTTACCAAATCTTTGCCATTTTCCTCTCTCAATTGCAGTGGTATGATAATGGCATGTATTATAACTGCTCTGGTTGATTTACATTTACTTAAGGTCAGCGTAACCTGTTGACTTCTGAACTCCAAATTAGAGCCCATGATCCTGTATGTTTTTTGAGCAGTTTATTAATATGTTGTATTACCATCAAAGATTTATGTACAATTACCTCCACATTTTTCTCTTCTTGCTTTCCTCTAACATTGTAATAGCCCTGGAACTACTTTTTGCAATTGTTTCTGGAGGCTGCAGAAAGTGGTGACATTGCCTGGACCATTACGGGTATTGACTTCACCGTCGAAGGCATCTTCAGGAGGAGCTGCCTCAAAATGGTGGCTAATATCATCAAATATCCACATCACCAGGGTTTGCTCTTATTTCTCTGTTATTATCAGGTAGAAAGTGCAGGAACCTGACAACTGTGGCCTCCAGATTCAAGCAGAGCTTTTTGACCCCCCCCCCGCCCCCACCCCGCCACAGATCCTTCCCTGAGGCTATCAAACTGTACAACTCCTCCCCCTACTGTCGTGGGGTAGACTGAAACTGACTCCCCTGCCCAATCTTTGCACATCCCCAATCCTTTCCACTCGTTACTTTAATTTCATGTATTTTGTGTTTTATGACTGTTGGTAGATCAGTTTCCCTCCTGGGATATATAAAGTTCTATCGTATCGTATATTTATTCCATTTGGATAAGTATATGGTACTTTCAACTGGGGTCTTGAATTTTCACGTTATTATTGTTTCCCCCCACTACCCATGCAGTTTATTTGTTTTTATTGCCGGTGATTCCTGGAACTTATTTTGCATTATTACTTCTCTTCAGTTTTGGATTATTCATTTTCTTTTAACAGAATGAGCTGAAGAAGGTTGGATTTGACCCAAGTTTGAATCATCGATCATTGGTGGAACTCTCTATGGTGGGTATAAGAATGTACATAATTTGAAATAATTAAATATGACCTGTGTAGGTTTTATAGTTATGGTGTAATTGAGCAAGGAAGCAGGCTCACTATGTCAGCTGTCAAGTACCTACCTATTTTAATTCCATTTCCCAGCAATTTACTTCTATTGCTTGCAATAGGATTAAAATAGACAGGTGAAGTAATTTTACCACGGTATTGTAGCCTGTGAGGAATTATTTTTTTTTTCCGTGTATTGAAGCTAAATGATTTTATGATGAAGAATTAAGAATTCACCAGTTGTTTGTCCATCTTTTTCGTGGACCTTTAGTGTGTTGTCTGGCAGTAAGATAGTTGAAACCTAAAAGGACACAAAGTGCTGGAGTAACTCAGTTTGTCAGGAAGCATCTCTGGAGAACATGGACAGGTGACGTTTCTAGTTGAAACCTATTTGGAACTAAATGTGCTGAATGTCCATGGTGCATGATAAATAAGCGCTGAGGAAACTTCAGATTGGTTTCTGTCCCAAACATTGATAGGTTTCTAATATAAAAGAAGCTTAGATCAAACTGTTAGAGAGTGGAAGCCTTTGAAACTGATTGTTCAGTGTGTTTTCTTTATAGAAACTGGAAAATGTAAAGAAGGAAGTGGCATCTTTAAATGCAAAACTGAAATCCTACCTTGATCTGACACCTGTAAGTGCCTTGGATTGCATTTATTTCTGCCTGCAAGATAAGGAATGCAGTTGACATTTTTTCCTCAACACATCTCTTGATCTGCTTTTGTAATCTTTCATGAAATCTCAGTTCTGATGGAGGTTTGTGTAATTTGTTATTTTGCAGAATCTCTATGCTGCCAAAGTGAAAGTTGAAGAAACAAAACTGGAGCTGGTGAGTCGTTATCTTAACTAAAACTTAAATTAGAAACCAATCTGAAAAATGTGCTTCAGGTCAGGCAGCATCTGTGGAGAGGGAAACAACGTTGCAGGGCAGAATACTCTCATTAGAACCAAAAGCTATGAAAGTAATTTATTTTATGACACGAAAGAAAGAGAAAGAATAAAGCACATGTTTCTTTTAATCGAATAACAGGTAAATGCTAAAAGATATGGCGCTTGGCAAGGTAAAGCCATATTGCAACAAATAAAGAAATGTGAAAAGTATAGAGGAGTAAAGAGAGAACTATTAAAACCATTGTACTAGGTTGAATGAAGCTAGCAGCCAAGATAGTTTAACCAAACATGGAATAGATAGGGTAATTTTACCCAGACAGGGAGATTCAAGAATCAGAGGAAATAGGTTTGTGAGTAGGAAAAGATTTAACAGGAAGCTGAGGAGGAACTTTTTCCACACAAAGGGTGGTGGTATATGGAACGAGTAGCCAGAGGAGGTAGTTGAGGCAGATACTATAACAACATTTAAAAGACATTTGGAGAGGTACATGGATAGGAAAGGTTTAGAGGGATATGGGGCAAATGTGAGCAGGTGGACCCAACGTAGATGGGTAATTTTGGTCATTTTGTGCTTGTTGGGCCGAAAAGCCTGTTTTTATGCTGTATGACTGAGAACGCATGCCTTGAGTGAAAGGGAAGGAAAAGCAGATAAGTAATTGTAAGGTAATTAATGGAGAATGAGGCATTATATTCATGCCCATTTGAAAGTTACCCAGTTAGTTCTGTTTCATTGCTCTTCACCCAGATATAGTTTTTTTTTGCCCCCTATCTAAATACTTATTCAGATTTCTCCTCTCAATTTTTTTAATTTCACCACCCTTCATTAGCGATCCCAAGATACTCTTGTTGAGGAGCAATGGCATTAACCCCAGCAAATCGTACAATATTTATCCATCCAACCTAACTCAGTGTAACAGATTATCAGAACATTTTAGCTTGATATTTGCGGGAGCGCAGTGTCTGTAAATTTGCTATCATTTGTCCAATGTTGCACTACACTTCAAAAGTATTTCAATAGCCATTAAGTGATTTGAGATATCCTGAAGTTCTGAAAGGCATTTAATATACGAAAGTTTGGATGTCACCTTTCAGTGCATTTCTAAACCTCAACAACTTGCATGTAACTTTTTTGTTCTTCCACCTAGTGCCTCTGGCCCTTTTGACCAATCATAAACCTGTACGTTCTGGTTGTCAACCCTTCTGCCACTAGAAATACTTTCTCCTTATAAATTATGGCAAATCCCACTTTGCTGCAAACATCTCTATGATATATCCCCAAACTTTTGTTTTGATCTATACAAAACAATTTCAACCTTGCAAGGACCATGTCCAAATTTACTTACAATTATCTCTTTGCTGCACAATACCAATAAATACTTTGCACTGGTTTGAAAACAGTCCATTCTGACTTGGGAATGGTCATTCATTGTTCCTGGGTTTAAATCCTGGAACTCTTTACGCAGGACTACTGTCAGAGAACCTTCAGAATCAGAATCGTTTATTGTCATTTGAACATTTAAGTTCAAACAAAATTGCGTTTCTGCAGTCATCATCAAACAAAAAAACCAAAACACACAATTAACACAATTCCACACAAAACATCCATCACAGTGAATCCCCAAACACCTCCTCACTGTGATGGAAGGCAAAGTTTTATCTCTTCCCTGTTCTCTGTGCCCATTCCTCTCTCGCAGTCAAGCAGCCAAACTGCTGCATCGAGCCGATCGAGGCTCCTGATGTTAGATGTTAGAGCCCCCCCCCGGCGGGCGATGGTAAGTCTCGCGGCCATTTAAGCAGCGCCTGGCCATGTAACGCCCCACTCCGGGTTGTTTTAAACCTCTCGATTCGGGCGGGTGAAGTTTGCCCTTGTGGGAGCTCCGAAAATCAGTCTCCCACCAGGGACACACGAGCTGTCGATGTTACCGTCCACAGTCCTGCAGCCGAAGCCTCCGAGCTCCGAAGTCGGGTCCCAGCCGTGTGCCACCACAGCGCTCCGCACACCGAAGTCGGCCAGCTCCCTGATGGTGAGTCCGCAGGCTCCGCGACTGGAGCCCCAGGTTGATTCCGGTTAGAGGCTGCCAGCTCCACGATGTTGGGCCCACAATGTTAGGCTCACCTCCAGTTTAAATTCCATTTGGAATACTTTGGAGGACCAAGAAACCAATAAACTAAGACAACGGCAACGGAGACTCGACAAGGAAAAAGTCGGGAAGAGATAAAAAAGTTATCCCCCCCCCCCCACATATACATAGCTAAAAATAATATAAAAACTAAAACCAAGACATCCACTTAACAGGACGAAAAGAAAAAAAAGACAGACGAACTGCAGAGGCCGCTGCCGACAGGCGCCGCCATCCTTCTGTTAATCAAGAACTGCAACAGTTTAAGAAAGTAACTCTCTATCACCTCAAAAACAATTGGAAATGTACAATAATTGTTTGCTAGCAATGCCTGCATCCTGACAATAACATAAAAAACAAAAAAAAAGGCACCATTGGAAACCAGAGGTTAAACTGATTATTGACTTGACTGACAAAATACTTGATTACTGACAAAATAACATTGAATAATTTTATAATGTTGAATTATTTTTTAGAAAAAAATTGATCTTCTTCTTGCTGAGAAGATGGAGAATCTGGAAAGTTTGATGTCTCAAGGGAATTTATTCAAATGAATTGTTAACTGGCAATGTAACAAGAGGCATCTCTGACTTCACACTATAAGCATATAACTTTGCTGAGAAGACTAAAACAGTGGAGTTAATCTATTTTTTTTAAATATCTGCAATGTTGATTTGTCTCATTGGGTTGATTAGGTTTATATCAAGGTTAACAAGAATTGTCCTTTTGTAAGTGGACATTGTGGATGACATTTAAGTGTGCCAAAGCTTCTTAAATAGCTCATCAACTGCTGACACTTGTGAAAATGTCATTGTTATACCAGCCAACAATGAACCCTCGGTCGTGTCATGAGGTTTGTGCAATTAGTTAATTCCTTGTTCGATCCATAGTACTGCATGTAAGTTACAATGACTGTTGATAACATTTCAGAAAGTTAACTTTTTTGTAGAGTTATTGTTTTGCATTTCTGACTCAAAATAGAGTTTTTTTTTTCTTACTCATATCCCCACGTCATTTATCTGTTGGGTTTTTCCCCCTTTGCATTGGATATCGTCCCTATGTATCATTTATGAATTTATACTGTGTTTTTTCTTCAAAAGGGAGAAAGGATGTCAACCAAGTTATTTTATGATTTCATACACATTTCTCCCAGCAGCAATTACCATCTTAAATGTGGGGAAATCATTTTTATATCTCCAGAGAGTATTATCATTAACCTTGGCATGGGTCAGCTGACTTGGCATGTTTACTGAATTTGGCACCTTCCTGCTGCATTGTGCTGTTACCGGTAGGGCTATTGGACAAATGTGTCTTAATTTCATGTCTGTAATACATTACTTTCTCTCTTCTGAACATTGGTATGAATGATTCCTAGTTTTCTAACATGCTAATCAAATGATGTCTAATGCGTTGTCCAAAAGCAAGTAATATTACTCCACGTGTAAATGCATAATAGCAGATTTTGAATAATATATTTTGGAGCTGTGCCTTTATTAAAGCATGTGAATGAGAAAATACCATTTGATCTATTGTCGTTCATCATTTGTAGCTCATCTCAACGATTCCAATTTTCATCGTTCCATACATTTTGAACAAAGCTTTCATTCCTACTCGCTGTTTTAACCAACGTAGAAAAATAGATCAAGGATCTGTAGATGTTTGAATCTTGAGCAAAACACAAAGTGCTGGGGTAACTAGCAGGTTAGTCGGCACCTGTGGAAGGAATGGACAGGTGATGTTTCAGGTCAGGACCCTTCATCAGGCTCAAGCAAAAAAAAAAATGTTTGAACCTACCAAATGTACCCAGAGCTTCAGTTGCCTGTTGGGACTAGGCTGCCTTTATAATTAGATCTAAACTAAATTAAAACAAATGTAAAATGCTGAAATCAGGTTGAGCAACAGTGTGACACATGAAAAACAGTTATGTTTTGGGCTATTCAGTCTTCAGAGATACTGCCTCATCTGCTTCATTGTGCCCTATTTCACCAAGTTAGGGCCAATTACAAACTTACTAACCAACCAATGTTTGGGTCACTATAAATGACCCAATTGTTTGTTGAGGAATCAGTTTACTAAAACAACCAAATTGTCTGTTGATGTGAATGCTGAAAATGTTTTCCATTAGTTATTTCTAATCGATGGCAAAAACTCACCAAATTAGCCGGGAATGTAAAGTGTATACATACGTACATACATATCTTATGCATGCAAGTATTATCCACAGGGTTAAGTATCACCACTATAATCTTAACTTGCCTTGTGAAATAGGAACTGCTGGTGTTAGCAGGATTAATGCATAAATGAATAATATAGTGCTGCACAGTATTTGTAACACTACCACGAATCTGAACGTTTATGTTAATGTGGTTGAAATCTGATGATAAACATGGTTCTCTTGTGGAGTGCAATGTTATGTAAGGGATTTTGAGGTATCTTCATAGAGAGGACTGAGCGGGGACAGTACTAAGGGGGGGAAGTACTGTATCAGTGCTGAGAGTGCGATTGGAAAGAGACACTTTAAAAATCGGGGGTTACACAAAAAGCTGGAGAAACTCAGCGGGTGCAGCTGGAGAAACTCAGCGGGTGCAGCAGATAGGCGACGTTTCGGGTCGAGACCCTTCTCCAGTCTGAAGAAGGGTCTCGACCCGAAACGTCGCCTATCTCCTTCGCTCCTTAGATGCTGCTGCACTGGCTGAGTTTCTCCAGCTTTTTGTGTAACCCTCGATTCTCCAGCATCTGCAGTTCCTTCTTTAACACTTTAAAAATCGGCATCGGCATCGAAGACCAGCACGAAGCGGAGACGTGCTGAGGACCAGTATTTAGCAGGTGGAAAGGAGTTGCCTAGGGGGTTTGAGGCCCCGCCTGAGTGTGGTTTAAGAACTTCGGAACAGGTTTAAGAACATCGGAACAGTACTGGGAATCAGTGTTGGAGTATAGATTGGCTGAGAAATACTCATTTCCCTGCTACTTTCAGGTAGAAGGTACAGGAGCCTGAGGACTGCAACGACCAGGTTCAGGAATAGCTGCTTCCCCACAGCCATCAGGCTATTAAACTTGGCTCGGACAAAACTCTGAACATTAATACCCCTTTATCTGTTATTTGCACTTTATCAATTTATTTATTCAATGATCTGTTTTGTAGTCAATGCCTACTATGTTCTGTTGTGCTGAAGCAAAGAAAGAATTTCATTGTCCTGTCAGGGACACATGACAATAAACTCTTTTGACTCTTTGACTTTAAAGCAACACTGAGAGGGATTGGGAGACGGGTCTATTATCTGGAACAATTATTTAAATTCTAGATTTTCCAATTCAAATTTCACCAAATTCAGGGCTTCATTTTGAAGGACACTGGTTATTGTATAGAGATCCGTTTTGATCTACTCCGGGCTTTCATATTGAGGGCACTGGCTATTGTATATTAATAAAATTGTAAAATAAACTTGTAAATAACTTAGTACTAATAGATAATATATTGTTCATTTGGAGAGTGTTTGTGTTAGATACTGCAGTTGTATTCGTAGTTTGAATCGTAACTGTATGTTAATATAATGTGATTAAGAATGCTGTTGTAATTGGAGTCTAAATCGTGACTGCGATCAATGGGGCATATCCTGTGGTTCCAGGGACGAGTAACCTGTTAGTGGAAAAGTAACTTGGGAGAGGAATAAGTACCCGTTAGTGGAAAAACTACTTTAAAGGAATAAGTGGGTTACACAAAAAGCTGGAGAAACTCAGCGGGTGCAGCAGCATCTAAGGAGCGAAGGAGATAGGCGACGTTTCGGGTCGAGGCCCTTCTTCCTGAAGGAATAAGTACCTGTTAGTGGAAAATTACCTTGAAGGGAATAGTACCGCCAGGTGAAAAAGTACTTTGAAGGGAACGTCTCCTGTACCCGTAAGAGGGGTTCCGTTTATTGACAACAGCACGATTTGGGTAATTTAGAATATTGTGATTTATTTAGAACTGTACAGTTAGTGAATGCTTATTAATCGAATGCTTGTGTTTTACATTGCAGTGTGATTTTGTATGCTAGTTGTTAGTAGTATTATTTCTTGTTTAAGTACGATTTTGTAACGTGTTACGAGCTCAATTGCCTTTGTTTAGATTGAAATGTTTTGAGTGTAGGAGATTTGCTGCTGAAGTGTGTTTGATTGTCCCGTTGCACCTTAAACTGAGATTGTTTACCGGTTTGAAAGCTTGTGTGAATTCCGTGTGTGAGATTGTGTGATAGAATTTTGGGTGCCCAGGTTGAAAGGAGAGATTGGGGGTTACACAAAAAGCTGGAGAAACTCAGCGGGTGCAGCAGCATCTAAGGAGCGAAGGAGATAGACGACGTTTCGGGTCGAGACCCTTCTTCAGACTCAGAGAGATTGATTGTGTGAGAGACTTACTGGCGCATTGAAGAACTTTTGGCCATTGTCTGTGAACGAACTTGTTAAGTCTTGTGAGTGGAGTGTGAATCGTTTGGATACCGTGTCCATTGTTAGTAACAATGGGAAACCAGATAGAGTGAGATACAATGGAAGATTCCGAAAGCCCATTACAATTAGTTTGTCGTGAGTTCAGACAGAAAGCGGAAAGATTGAAATATTTTTCGGGAGCGTTGAATAAGAAATTAGGAGGCGATTTGTGACCCGAAGGAGGGGTTGGAACATTGGAGGGCGTGAAATACATTGAGAAGATTGTTTGGCAATGTAGCCAAAGTGATGTAGCGAAGGAACTTATTGGGCTATGGAGACAATATTACGAAGGAGTAAAAGAACGTAGAGAGGCTGCGATAATGGCAAACTGGCAGAAACCAGCTTTGAAGCTTGGAATGGAGTTAAAAGACGATGAAGGAAACAAACCTCTAGATACTTTAAGGCAATGCGAAAGACTTGGGACCAATGGTAAAGAAAGCAATTGATCTGGCAGATCCGAATGTATATGAAGAACAAAACCTGTCTAATCAATGTACTGTTAAGTTTTATCAGACCCCGAGGACAGTTGTTGCCCAGCTACGCCAGCATCTGGGGAGTGAGGTATGTGAGTATGTGGACCCGCAAGTGTGGGCAGAAGATGCAACTCAGGTAGGATGTGTTCACATTGATCCCGTCCAGGCAGCTCTCCAGAAAGGGGTAACACTACCTTCGATACTACAGTACCCATTAAAACAACAGGCAATTCCTAGTATATACAAGCTGATTCGGGGATTGCTGGAACAAGACAACTTAGTGAAGTGCCTGTCTATTTGCAACACAGCAATCCTTGCAGTGCCCAAGGCAGGGAAAGAGGGCCAGTACAGGCTGGTCCAGGACTTAAGATCTGTCAATGCAGTAGTAGAACCGCTGCATGCCTTGGTGCCAAACCCACCTCATATTCTAGCTTTGATTCCAGCGGAAGCTAAGATTTTTTCAATTGTAGGCCTGCAACATGCCTTCTTCTCATTACCTCTACACAAGAACAGCCAGTTTCTATTTGCTTTTACTTACACGGGACAACAATATACGTGGACAAGACTACCTCAGGGATTTATTAATTTGTCCACCTTGTTTTCACGATGTCTTCAAGAACAAGTAAACACTTTGTGTTTTAAAAGGAAATCCACTTTAGTACAGTATGTGGACGACTTGTTGGTGGCTAGTATAGATGAGCAGAGTAATCGTGAGGACACTGCTCAATTATTGAATCATCTGGCAAATTTAGGATATGTGGTCTCTCAGTCCAAAGTATTGATGGCTCAACAAAAAGTAAAGTTTCTGGGAGTAATAATTTCAGATACAGGGAGAAGTTTAGAAAAGAGCAGACTGGAACCAATTTATGAATTTCCTATTCCAAAAGAGGCGAAACAGATGAGACAGTGGCTCGGTATGGTTAACTACTGCCGACCCTGGATCCCTAATATTGCACTAGACACCAAGGAATTGATTCCTTATACAAGCCGATAGGGTGAATTTCAGTTGTCCAAAGAAGCTCAGGAAGCTTTCGAGAATTTGAAGAGATCTTTAATGCAGGCCCCAGCATTAGGAAGGCCATTCTACGATAGACCCGCCAAATTTACTGTACCATCCTTTCTGAATGCTCAATTGCAGTCCTCACCCAAAAACACGGGGATAAGTGGCTTATTATTCATCAAAGCTCGACCCAATAGCAAGGGGACACCCACTATGCACCCAGATCCTAACAGCAATCTATAATAGTCTAGAGTCTGCTGCAAACCTGACCTTACAGCAGGAAATAGTAGTGTACAGTTCCCATTCGGTGGCAGCCTTGTTGGGACAACTTCAAACTCAGCATCTGTCAATGGCTCGTCAAAACAAATACGAATTTTACCTATTGCATAATCCAAAACTCCAATTTAGACACTGTACTAATATTAATCCGGCATCTTTCCTCATTTCACCTCCAGAGGGACAGTCAGAAGCAGGACATGACTGTTCATAATTAAAGAAGAAACATCTGTAAGGGGGGGGATCTAAAAGACGCTCCTATAGAAGACCCTGACATGATGCTATACATAGAAGGGAGTGTATCCATTGGGCCCCAGGGAGAGAGATTTTCTGGGTATGCTATTGTAGACCAGATTGGGAACAGTGTAGAGGCAGCTGCCTTTGAATCACCCTATTCAGCACAACAGGCTGAACTGTTTGCTTTGATTAGAGCATGTATTGTTGGGAAAGATTTAAGGGTGAACATATATACAGATTCTAGATATGCATTCGGAGTAGTACATGACTTTGGACAACTATGGAGGAGTGGAGGATTCCTAACCTCAGCAGGAACTCAAATATCTCATAAGCAAATAGTGACTGATTTATTAAAGGCTCTGATGCTACTTAGGCAAATTTCAGTGATGAAGTATAGCGCTCACGGAAAGGGACAGACCCCAATAGACATAGGTAATCGTTGTGCTGATCAAGCAGCAAAGGAAGTATCCCGGGAATGCAAGGTGGTGGTGCTAAGAATGATGAGGCAGATAAAAGGTTCAGGTAACAAGTCTCCCTCGGAAAAGCCAATGCCAACCATCCAGGAAATTATTCAGTTGCAGGAAGAAGCTTCTGAATGGGATATAAGATTATGGAAACAGCTTAGATGGACAATAGTTTGCATGTAAGGATTGTGGGTTACTCCGGCAGGGCAGACTTGTATGACAGATCCTCTTGCAGTTTGGGTTGTGGAGTGTATGCATTTTGCAATTCACTTTGGTGCGAGAGCAATTGGTGATGCTCTTTCGACTTCTTGGTGGCATCCAAGATTACAAACTTTGGCCCAGAAAGTGAGTAGCTATTGTATTATTTGCCAGAATTGTAACCCTGGGAAAGAGGTAGGTTGCAAAGATGGGAAAACGCCTATGCCCATGGGTCCTTTTGAAACTCTTCAGATGGATTATATCGAGCTAGAGAAATGCCAGGGATATAGATATGTACTTGTGATTGTTGATGTATTCCGCAGATGGATCGAGGTCTATCCAACACTTAATAACAAAGCGGCTACTGTTGTCAAGGTGCTTGTGCGAGAAATTATCCCTAGATTCGGTATCACAATTCGGCTTAATTCTGACAATGGTCCTCATTTTATTGGCCAAATTAATAAAGAATTCTGCGAACAGCTGGTTATTCAACAGCAACTACACTGTGCTTATCGACCACAGGCTGCTGGACTTGTAGAAAGGTAAAACAGACCCTGAAAACTAAATTGGCTAAATTGAAGGTGGAGACAGGAGTTGGTTGGATCAAATTACTCCCTATAGCTTTGTTTCAGAGGCGTGTCACGCCTGCAGGGAATTCGAGACTGAACCCAGCTGAAATTGTTTATGGACGACCTTTGAAAACCCCTTGAAACCAAAATGCCATAAAAGTCGTAAGCTTCCATCACATGACTGCGGAGATGACCAATTACGTTCTGGCCTTGACTCGCACACTAAGGGATTCGCATTCTAGGGTGTGAATTACCTCTTTTGGTTTTTCCATTAAAGTCAAGCCTGGTGATTATGTACTGGTGAAGAATTGGGTAAGGAAAGGTTTGGAGGTTCGGTGGGAGGGACCTTACCAGGTTCCCCCTGAGAACTCCAACAGCGGCTAAGATAGAAGGAAAGAATACGTGGGTTCATCTTCACCATTGTAAAAGTATTAGTGGGAGAATAGGCTGCTAACTTTTTATCATCAAGGAATTTCTTAGGTAACATCGTACCCATCGAGAGTCAAGAGTATGTTCAGCTGACGAGATGGACAAAGAGGATTTGTGCCCATGCAAACTCAGGAGATGGAGACTCGTCAGTCAGAAATTGTGAAACTATGCCCATGCAAACTCGGGAGGTTACTTAGAGTTCTGATAAATTACATTGCCATTGTTGTTAAGTTGTAATACAGGAACCGTGTCATTATTATTATTTGTTATCATGTATGATTAAAGAGAGGAATTATAATTTTGGGTGCCTAGAAAATGGAAGATTTCTGCTTTTGTAGATTGATTAGTAGGACTGGGATTTCACTACAATTGACATTCTTGGGTGTTACCACTAGGTCAATTTGCAATCAGACACATCTTCAGTTGTGTACCTCAACGTCACTGGATGTTTCGGCCTTTTATCACAAGACACCCTCAGACACTTGGGTGTGTGTCTTATTGTTAGCCTCTAGATGGTCACGTGTCAGCCCAGACAGCATCTTTCCTCTTCAGCCACAGCCAGTGACTGCTCCGTTCGACGGCATTGGCAAGTTCTTTTATTGCCCTCCTTTGTGCCTGCCCTTTGACTCCTACTTCCCTCAGGTGCTTTTCGATGGAACTGGCTACAAAGCCCCAGCACTCCACCTCCACTGGACACACCCTTACCCTCCAACCTCTCTCCTCTGCTGCAAGGTTTGAATATCGAAGCTTTTTCCTTTCATAAGCCTTGTCCACTGCCTCCTGCCATGGGACCGTCAGCTCAATGATGAAAACATGCCGACAGGAGTTGGACCAGAGAACGAGGTCTGGTCGCAGGTTGGTAACTGCGATTTCAACTGGGAACGAAAGCCTCTGGCCTAGGTCAACAAGCATTTCCCAGTCCCTGGCTGCGTTCAGTGGGCATGAGTTGAGAGGCGAGGGGTTAGTCCTCCGTTTCTCTCCATCCCGGATGAAGGGTGGTATTTGCGGGAATGTTATCTGGGCATTGATAGGCATGGCCTTGGTGGTAACTCTCTTGCACTCGAGTTCAGCGGCCAAACACCTCAACACCTGGTTGTGTCGCCAGGTGTATCTGCCTTGTGTTAAGCTGGTCTTACAACCGACCAGGATGTGCTTGAGGTTTGCTGGAACTGCACACAGGGGGCAGGCTGGATCCTCTCCCAGCCAAAGATTTAGGTTTGTGGGAGAGGGAAGGATGTCATATGTGGCTCTGATAATGAAGCTCAACTTATTTGACTCCATGGTCCCAAGCTCTCTCCCTGTGATCTTCCTCCTCTCATTTTGGGTGTCTAGAAAATGGAGGATTTGTGCTTTTGTAAAGCCTGCTTGACATCTTTTGCAAAAGCTACAAAGACCATGAGGATTATGGCTCCAGTGTCTGTGGCCTGGGAACAGGTTGAGTACAGGTTGATGTCCAGATGTCCTTTAATTGTTAATATGTATGAGGGTTTTGCAGAGGGAACTAGGTCCTGCTGCAAATGCATGCTCAGGACTGGTTGGGAGATGATGGGTTATAATAATTGGTGTTGGATAATAAAGAGAGTTGATTACCAGTGCTTGTATTCGGTTGGCTGAACTGGACTGAGGGGATACGATTCGGACCGGAATTACAGGGTCTGGGATTTCTATAACGCACTTGATGAAAATAGAAGGTTCCAAATCTTGGGAGATAAGGCAGCATCTATGGAGGTAAACGAATGGTAAACGAATCGCCTTGAAAACCAGTCTCTTGCCTTTCCAAATCATGGTGCTTGCAGTCTGTTTGCAGCAAATGTTGTCTACCCACGAGATGTTTGGGTGAATTTTATGGGAGGGATCAGTTTTTCTTAAGGCACAAAAACTGGAAAGAAGCATTAATCTTAGGAGGGAATTGACCATGGAAAAGTCACAAGAGTGGGAATTCGTTAAGATTTTGTAGTTGAAATGGGGCTGGAGCCCAGCTGTGGTTGCACGTCCATTAGCATTTGAAGATCAAAACAGCTGTGGTCCTTCGAACAGCGTGTCCTGTTATTGTTATTTTTATCATTAAGTTGCACTGTATGCTCTTTCCACCATGATTTAAAAAAAATTGGGGTGGGGATTGTTGTGAGGTAAGTTTATTGGGCTGTTGATACGTAAACAGTGGAAATCAGTTCTCATTTTGTGGCCCAAATATTTTACAGAACAACATTACTTAAAGTGTATAGGAAGTGTATAACTTCAGATACTGGTTTATACCGATGACAGACACAAAATGCTGGAGTAACTCAGCGGGACCAGGCAGCATCTCGGTGTGGAGAAGGGTCTCGACCTGAAACGTCACCCTCCAGAGATGCTGCCTGACCCGCTGAGTTACTCCAGCTTTTTGCGTCTGTCTATAATTAAAGTGCTTGTCCTAAAATGGAGGCTGCACCTGAAAAGGCCTGAGCTAGACGGTGACTATGGCAACGCCGGCAGGCAGGCAGGGGAGGAAGGAGGAAACGGTTCCGGGTCGCGGCGGCTGACCTTTCCAGCGGAGAAGCCGGTGCAGCGTCTGCCATTTTGTGAGGAGCCGCAGCCCAGCTCCTGCCCAGAACCATGTTGCCGCTTCGCCAACCAGCCAGCGGCATTCACGCGAACTCTGTTCGGACATCGTGCTCCAGCAAGCAAAGCCGCTAATTGAAATCGCAGGTTGGAAGGAGTTCGGGTACGGTTTTAAAGGCGCGTTCAAAGCTGTGCTCTCCGCCATTTTGGGAAGCGCGGCTGCTTGGGTGGGGGAAGCGGCGTGCGAAGTGACTTTGTTTGCAAAAATCGGGTTGGTTGGGATCGCGTCCGATCCCGTTGTCTGGTCGGTGCAAGTCCGCCCTCCCCCTCGCAGTGGGCGGCCGCGCAGCAGCCCGGTGAAGCCGTAGTGCGCAGGAGTGGAAGTGGGGGAGAGAGAGAGGGAGGGAGGGAGGTTGTTTTGGGAGACGCGGACACAGAGGTCGAGACGGTAAGAAACGGGGGAAGCGACGGTGAGGAGCAGTCGGGGAAAGCAGAGGGTGCGAGAGTTGTAGAGGAGGAAGGTCTGGGCAGGCGGAGAAAACGAAGGCTGGTGGGGTTGGGGCTTTCGTGGCCCACTTAGGTTGTGAATTCCAATGATTCACTTCCCTCTGGCGATGGAGGGAAACTGACAAGTGAGCAGACGTCGTGAGGTGGAGAAGAAGCATTGGGAAAGGAGAGGGAATACAGGGGAGGGGAGAGGGTGGTCTGAGGTAGACGTGGAAAAGAAGATGGGGATAACGAGGGGAGGAAGATCAACACGGGAAATTCAACGTCACGGGACACGACTAGGCTAATGGAAATTAAAAGCAGCGACTTGCGGATAAATGCACGTACAAAAGTAGTTTTTTAAAAAGTTCCTATAAGGGTGAAAGGGAAGAACAACAATTTCGGGGGGGCACCTGGATGTCAGAGTGTAAGCGGGAGGAGAAGTGGTATTTACGAAATAAATTAGGAGGATAAAATGTTCTCTTTAGAGCGGAGAGGAAAGGAGAGGTGTTGCGTGTATAAAGTTGAGAGGCATAAACCTCGTCGGCAATAGTAAACATTTTTCCACAGCACTGTTGTCTATAAACAGAGAGCATTGGTTTAGAGGGGACAGAAGGATTTTTTATTTCATCCAGAGGCAGGTTGGAGTTTGGAATGCATTTGTTGACTCGATAGTGGAAGCTGAGATTGGCATGACATTTAGTTATCTAGATGAGCATTTTAATTGACCAGGCATAGAAGGCCTTGGACAAGTAATCGATGAGTAAAGTTGTGCTTTTTAAGGTTGGGATGGGCCAAAATATATTTTTCCTCGATACATGTAACAATAAAATAAACGATAAATGCCAAAGCAGGGCATTTGGCTTCTTGTGCTGTAGAGTTAGATCAGGCTAGGTTGTGTGCCTTGGCACCACGTTCCATGCTTCCCTGTGTTCCTTGATTCCCTTATTATCTAAGAATCTATTAACCACGGCCTTAAATATAGTCAGTGATTGAGCTTCTTTGGCTCACTTAGATAGTGAATTCCAATTATGCATTTCTCTCTGGGTGAAGAAATTTGTTTTCATCGCTGCCTTGAATGGCTGCTCCTTTATTTTGAGACTGCAGTCGTTTCTTTTGAGACTGACCTTTTTATAGACATTTGTGGAACTCTTCAGGTACCTTGCCATGCTGCCCCAAATTTTTGTACGTTTCATTAAGATCACCTCTTATTGTTTGACTAGAAAGTACAGACCTAGTCTGCTTAATCTCTCCTTTGATGGCAAAGTAGCTGTCTCAGGAATAAATTACTGAACTTTTGCTGCACCCCAGTCACCTTTAGGCAGAGGGTGGATCTGATCACTGGGTTCCACACTGGTCTTGAAGCATGTAGTTGAAGCAATATATGCTTGCCTTCTATGTTAAATTCCTCATGAAATAAAAGTGAACACAATTTTCCTTCCTAATTACTTGTTGAAGGGGCCTGGAAACAACACTGTCAGGAACAATTTCATCCAGTGGATTAGATCAAAGTTCTACAGATCATGAATTGAATTGGGCATTTGATATTTGTGATGGTGAAACCCAGCAAGAAGATATCGGAGGATGAAGCATTTTCAACCATCTGCTAGAAATGATCTAGTTCACCCTTCAGGAGCCACTTTCATTTTATGTGTAGGTCACTGAAAGCTTGTGTTCAGGCGAGTCTTTTCACTTGCTAGGCTGTTTCCACTCAGTTGAAGTACTAGCATATACCTGATAGAGTACAAGGAGAAAATTGCCTAGATATACCCTGTCCATGATAAGTATATAATATGGTCATTTATCCATCCTTAAGTGCAGTGGTGGAAGATAATTTTGGTGGTAGTAATTGACATTTAATTGTCAATTAACAATGTGACCATTATTCAGTTTAATTTCTTAGTTATTCATTTTCCAGAAGTCTTATCTCTGCTTATAAAGCCAACATTTGTTACCCATTCTTAGATGCCCTGCTGATTGTGGTGGTGAGCTAATGCTCTGAATCACTGCAGTCCTTCTGTTGAAGGTGATGTTGGCTAACCAACTGCAGGACTGTTGGTTAGGAAATTCCAAAACCTAGGGACAAAGGAGGGATGATCATATATTTCCAAATCTGGATGGACATGTGTATCAATCTGAGTTTGGCATATGCATAATTACGGTGAGGTACAAGCACAATGAAACACTTGCAGCAGCATCACAGGCACAGACTCAAACATCACACAAAAATATACAGGACACCTACAGAACCTGCAGCCCTTGTCCTTGTTGATAGAAAGTGTAGCTCTTGAGTGTACTGTTTAAAAAAAGGTTCTGGTGAATTTTGGAGATTCACTCGGCTTATTCCTGGGGTGACAGGTTATCATGTCCACATTGGCTCGAGTTTTGTCTGTATTTCTTGGAGTTCAGAAGCATGTGATCTTATTGAAATAAGATCCATGGGGCTTGACAAGGTTGAGACGTTTTCACAAGTGGGAAAGTCACAAACAATGGTAAGTAGGGAGCAATCTTTTGAGACTGAGGTGCTTTAGAATTTCTTCTCAGAATCTGCAGAATTCTCAGTCCCAGGTGGTGATGGAGGCTAGATTATTTAACGTGATAAATATGTGAAAGATTGAGTTATTGCAGGCAACATGGAACTGGGACAAAAGAGAAGTTAGAGGCCAACAATATAATCAACGATACAATTCAATATAATCATGGCTGACTTGATTATGCTGGGGCAGACTTGAGCAGTCTGGTCTCCTTTTACTATTTTCTTGTATGATCAGTGCACCAGCTTAGTTCATAATGAACTTTGGAATAAATGAATGTTTAAGATGGTGATTGGGATACGTCAAGTCGGTGGCTTTATCCTGCATGGTTTCAACATGTTGGGTGTTGTTGGAGTTGCACTCATCCAGGCAAGTGAGGCATCCTTCACCTTCAAGGAGCTGCAGCCACCCTATGCATCATCCCCTTTTAGCATTGAGAAATTTCTATTCACTCTTCAATTTCCACTGCACCCGCTTCCCTTCTAAAAGCACCTTCCCAGTAACCATGGGAGATGTTGTGCTTAGCTTATGCGACTTCTCATCCCACATTGAGGAGCTAGAACCTTTTTAGGTAAAAGAGCAATTCCCTTGCCCTTCAAACATGCTTGAGATGTTTTAGAAACTAAATGCAGATGGGTGATTGCTTTGCAGAACCGTTAAGTAAGTTGTCTACCATTTTAATTCTCCACCGATTCTGATCTGTTTATTCGGCCTCTTGCATAGAAGAGTGCAGTACCGGAATAGACCCTCTAGCCGATACTGTCTGTGCTCTACCTGATGCCATGTTGAGGTTATCCCTTCTATGCTTGCACGTGATTTATATCTCCCCCCCCCCCCATTATCCTATCCCTATCTAAAAGCCTCTTAAACACTACCAGGTCCTGGACCTTGAGATCCCTCTGTTTGTCACTGTTAAATATCCTGCCATTAACTGTATACTTCCCCCTTACATTTGATCTGCAAAACTGCAACATGTCACTCTTGCATGCTTGAGGCACAGCATTCCATTTATCACTTAGGAATGTTATAGCCCTTGCATTAAATTCAACAAGTTCAGAATACCTGTTTGTATCAGAACGCGCCTGTTACAGTGAGACTAGGGAATATTGGGAGTGGGTTGGGTGGCATCTCTGGGGAAAGGGATGATTGGTATTTTGGGGTGATAACCTTTTATGGTGGGACGTAGACACAAAATGCTGGAATAACTCAGCGGGACAGGCAGCATCTTTGGAGAGAAGGAATGGGTGACATTTTGTGTCTGATGGCTGATGGGGTGGAAGGTGAGGCCAAGGGGGACTCTGTCCTTGTTACGAATGGGGGAGGGGGAGCAAGGGCGGAGCGGCGGGATATCGAGGAGACCCTAGTGAGAGCCCTATCTATAATAAAAGAGTGGAACCCCCTTTCCCTAAAGAATGAGGACATCTCCGACGACCTGGTATGGAAAACGGGGCGTAGACGGAGGAGTTGGGGATAGAGTCTTTACAGGAAGCAGGGTGGGAAGAAGTGTAGTCTAGATGGCTATGGGAGTCAGTGGGTTTGTAATAAGTCAGTCAATAGTCTGTCTCCTGTGATGGTGAAGGTGAGATCTAGAAACGGTCGGGAGATGTCGCAGATGGTCCAAATGAATTTGCGTGCAGAAGTGAATTTAGTCATGAAGTTGATTAAGTTATTGAGTTCTGCATGAGTGCAGGAAGTAGCACCGATGCAGTCATCAATGTAGCAGAGGTAGAGTTTGAGGTTAGGGCCCGTGTACACCTGGAACAGTGATTGGTCGACATGCCCTACAAAGAGGCAGGCATAGCTGGGTCCCATGCGAGTGCCCATAGCTACACCTTGGATTTGGAGGGAGTCAAAGGAGAAGTTATTAAGGGTAAGGACCAGCTCTGCTATGCGGAGGTTAGTGTTAGTAGACGGAAATTGGCTGGTTCTGCGGTCGAGGATGCAACTGAGGGCTTTAAGACCTTCCTGGTGGGGGATGGAGGTGCAGAGTGACTGGACATCCATGGTAAAGATGAGGGTGGGGGCCTGGAAAACGAAAGTCATTGAAGAGACGAAGAGTGTGTGAGGTGTCTTGGACATAGGTAGGGATGGATTGGACTGGTATGTTAAAAATTAATTCAATTTCTAGGCATGTTGAAATTAATTCAGTGATTTAGCACGGAATGAGAACTGTTGTGAAAAATGGCAGATCGACTGTCAGAACCTATAGTCCGGGTTGGGTCCGAACTGGGAGATCTGGAACCGGAGCTGGAATCCACGAGGTAAAAGATGGAGGCGCTGGCAAATCCTGAGAAAATACAAATGGCTGTGGCAATGGGTCTGGGTTAAGATGGGAGTTGTTGGCTTGGGCCATTAGCTCTATTTTTGTTTCCCTCTGCCAACACTGCTCAAGCGTTTTCTGTTTCTGTTTCACATTTTCAGCATTTGCTGATGTGTGTTATTTGCTTTAAAATCCCTGCCAGCCCTGATGTAATTCAATTTTGTCTCCACCAATGCTGCATGACCTGCTTGACCTTCCCAGTGATTACTTTATTGTTTCTCCTATGTTCTGTCTCTACTTCTAGTACCTCCACACAAACTAGATGCTATTACCAAACTTCCCTCCTCTCTCAGTGTACGCCATTCAATATTGCCATCCATTTCCTCTTGGTCTCTACCCTATCATACAATTCCCTTTGTTTTCATTGCTGAAGTATTCTTGTTTCTTTTGCCACAAATTGTCCTGGACCTGCTGAGTATTTCCAGTATTTCCACAGTTCACTTCAAATTTATGGCATCTGCAGTTTTATTTTGCATTTCCTATTCCATCTCACTCATGACGTGCATCATAGCTGGTTCAAAAGACAAATGAGCGTGCAGATACTGGAATCTGGAACAAGAAATAGAATGCTGGATGAATTCAGTCGAGCATGCATCATCTATGAAGGGAAAAGGTGTAAGTCAACGTTTTTGAGTTTGGACCCTGCATTAGAACTGAGGAAAGAATTTGGAATGTCAGAGAGTGAGGTATTCACTGCAGAATTCTTAGCCGCTGATCTGCTCTGATAGCTACAGTATTTATATGGCAAGCTCAATTGAGTACCAGGTCAATGGTGACCAACTGGGTGTTAATTCACGGAATTCAGCAATGGCAATGCAAATGAATTTCAACGGTAGGTGGTTAGTCTTTCGTTTTGGAGAAGGTCATTTCTTGGTCCTTTGAAAGTAACCCTTGTTACTTGTCACTTATTAGACATGCCTGAATGTTGTATAGATCTTGCTGCACACTTGGACTGCTTCATGTCCTGAGGAGCTATAAATGGAATTGAACATTGTGCAATTATTAGTTGGTAATCCCGCTTCTCACTTGATGGAAGGAAGGTCATTGATAAAGCAGCTGAACATTGTTAGGGCTAGAAAACTGCTCTGAGGAATTTATGCATTGATGACCCGATGCTGGAATGAATTTCCTCCAACAGCTGCAAGCATATTTGTCTTTGAGTTATGATGACTCTTATGGGAGCGTTTCCCTTTTGCTGCCTATTAACTTAGTTTTACCAGGGATCCAAGATCTCACAGAGGCTCGCATGGTAGTTGCTCTCGCTTGTCTGGAATTCAGTTATTTGCTTAGACCAAGCTTGTAGTGTCTAGGGGTTGTGATGCCATGTAAAATGTTAACTGAACAACATTTAACAAGTTATTGGTGTGTAGATTCTTCTTAAAAGCACAATGAACAACACTTGCCATCACAATTTGGAGTTTTCCATGGTCATTAATAGAAATAAGATTTGGCTTGTGTTTTGAATAAGATATACCAGGCCTTTTTCCATATTGTCGTATTGATACCCGGTGTTGTCACTGTCTGGAATATTTTGAACAGTTGTGTCGTTAGATTTGGAATTTAGCTCTTCTGTATTAAAGCCAATATGTTGCCTGGTTCAATACTCTTGGCTATTTTCAATCCTCTCAGCTGTTTCTTTGTCAAATGTAATGATTCCAGTTGGCTGAGGACAGATTTTAGCAATAGGAGAGAGTGCAGATCTTCTACTTGGCAGGTCCAGCTGAATGTGATTGTGACTGCTTCAGCCTTCAGCATGCAGGTCTTGCCCATTGTTGAGAATGGAGATGCCACATAGTCATAATCAAACAGCATGAAACCAGGCCTTTCATCCCACCATGCTCATGTTGACCGTCAAGTACCTATCAATGGGAAACCTATTCCTCTGCACTTGGTTTATACCCTAGTGTATTTCCACCATCTTCTAAGACAATGTTCTCCAGATTCCAACCACTCTGAGTGGAAAAGTATCCTTGGATACCATCTAAACAACTTACTCCTTCCCCAAATCTGTGGTTTCTAGAAAAAAATCATGTGACTTACCCTTTTGATACCTCTTAATTTTGTATAACTCTACTATCACGTTGTCTCTCAGATGCCTCTACTGCAAGGAAAAAAAAATCCAGCTTCGAGTCTCTGCTCATAACTGAAACACTCCATCCCAGGAAACATGAATTTTCCCAGTAAGATGAATTTCCTCTATCTTTGTCAGCACTGTTGCATCTTTCCTATAGTGTGCACAGTACTCTAGCTATCAATGTATGATAATGATGGATCATAATTCCCTGCTTTTGTATAAATTGCTCTGACTAGTGAAAGTCTTATCTATGCTGCCACCTTCAAGGATCTATGGTCTTGCTCTCCAAGTCCTCTCCATTCTTTAATACTCCCCAGGGCCCCACCATTCATGGTGTCTGTCCATGTTTAATTAGTACTACCAAATGCTTTAACTCACACTTGATTAACTTGCATCTGTGATTGCCCTACCCAGTTTGCCATCTGAATGACTGCTCTCACTCTCAACAACCTCATCAATGTTCTTATAACCAGCTTCTGTCAGAAGTTTAATTGCCCATCATCAATAATTCGCAAGAGACAGCAGAACTGTAGAGATTTGACCAGATTTGCTCTGAAGGTAGACAAAAAATGCTGGAGAAACTCAGCGGGTGAGACAGCATCCGGAGAGAAGGAATAGGCGATGTTTCGGGACGAGACCGTTCGAAGGGTCTTGACCCGAAACGTCGCCTATCCCTTCTCTCCATAGATGCTGCCTCATCCGCTGAGTTTCTCCAGCATTTTTTGTCCACCTTCGATTTTTCCAGCATCTACAGTTCTTTCTTAAAGATTTGCTCTGAGATCGCTTGATTCTGTTTGTTGCATGGTGTTCTTGTTGAGCAGGTGTAGTCATGTAGAACAGCTGCACCTATTCAGCATCTCATTTTTAGGCATGCCTGATACTGCTGTCAGCATGCCTTTTTCCACATTAGGCCAATGTTGATCCCTGACTTGGTTCTATGGGTAGAATGAGGGATATGCCAGGTTGTGGGATTACTAATTGCACCGGGATTGCTGCTTTTTGTCGACAGCACCGTCTCGATACTCTGCGCACCAGGGGTAATTTTACAGAAGACGGTTAACCTGCAGATCTGCTAGTCTTTGTTATGTGGGAGGCACCCAGAGAAAACCCAGACAGTCACAGGGAGAACGTACAAACACTATACAGACAGCATCCGTAGTTAGGGTCAAGCCCAGGTCTCTGGCGATGTAAGACAGCAACTCTCCAGCTGCGCCATTGTGCCACCCATAAAATCTACAACTTTTACTACTTGGGAGAATTGAAAGTTGGTAGGGGCACCACAATTTCTAAGTGCTGTTCTTCATCTTATTCCAGACAGACTTGGAAATGTACAGGTGTTCTCTCACAACCTTCTCCCCACCCTCCTCACCCAAAGCACCGTCTGGGATAGATACAGAAATTATGTCTAAAATTTGAAACATGTGGATGTATTTATGACCCAGTTGGGCCTCTTGAATTTGCGCTGCCATACAATGAGATCGTGTCTGATCGGATTATAATTTAAACTTAATCCCACCCCAAACATGATAACCCTGTTAACAAGAATCTCTATATTTCTGCCTTCAAAAATACATGAATCTGTTTCCATCGTATTGGAGGACAGTTTCAAAGACGTGCGACTCCTTATTTTATTAGTCTGAACTCCTTATTTTATTAAATGGTGATTTGTGGATTTTGTTCTCGATAAAGGGAAAGTCCTTTCTGCATCCCCCTTGTCAAGACGCCTCAGTCACACAGAGGGTGGTGAATCTGTGGAATTCTTTGCCACAGAAGGCTGTGGAGGCTAATCAATGGATATTTTAAAGGCAGAGATAGATTCTTGATTTAAGCGGGTGTCGGGGGTTATGGGGAGAAGGCGGGAGAATGGGGTTAGGAGGGAGAGATAGATCAGCCAAGGTAGACACAAAATGCTGGAGTAACTCAGCGGGGTGAGGCAACATCTCTGGAGAGATGCTGCCTCGCTCGCTGAGTTACTCCAGCATTTTGTGTCTACCTTTGATTTAAACCAGCATCTGCAGTTCTTTCTTACACAATAGATCAGCCAAGATTGAATGGTGGAATAGCTAGATGGGCTGAATGACCTAATTCTGCTCCTTTTACTTATGATCTTATGACCTTATTCATTAAGGCTTTGTGGACAGATATTGAAAAAAGGTGAATGAACAAGGAAACTAAATGCATTTAATTCATTTTGCAGACTTTGTGTCCTACAGAATTTCACAGCAAATTAGGTGATTTTGAAGTTACTGTTACAATATGGGGCAAATGCAGCAGACAATTTATGCCCATCAAATCCCATAAATAGTCATGAGATAATGAGCAAATAGTGATTCTATCCTTTGTGACCACCTGAAAGGACAGATGAGGCCACAGTTTAATATCTCTTTGAAAGTTGACACCTCTGACATAGCTGCAGTTCCTCGACATTGCTTGGATGTGTTGGCCTAGAGACAATGTTCTTAAGTTTCTGGAATGTGACGGTGGTTTGCTTTCTGAAAAGGTGATGAGCATGTTATCACTTGACCATGACTCAAGGAACAGAAATAAACCATGTTCACAAGGTCGGGGACAAAGAAGCAGAGAAGAAGTGAAAGGGCTGGCTTGAAGAAAGTTAGCCACAGGCAGATGAAAAAAAGTTGCAGGAAAGAAAGTTGTCTGCTGTGGAGAAACAAAGAAGCGGGTGCCCTGATTCTTGAAGAAATGTGAGGAAGAGGTATGTATAAGAAGGATCTGCAGATGCTGGTTTAACCGAAGATGGATACAAAAAGCTGGAGTAACTCAGCGGGACAGGCAGTATCTTTGTAGAGGAATGGGTGACATTTTGAGTCGAGACCCTTTTTCAAAGGTATGCCTGAGGATTGCGAATACCACTCTGAAATATTAGTACTAGCAAGAGAAAGAAAACCACCTAATGGGTGTGTAGACCCATAAGGCAAGATAGCCAAAGGGAGAGAAAGTTATAAAGAAACATAGAGAGAGAGCGAGAGAGAGAAGGGAAATATATGAATAATGAGAGAGCAGTAATAGGTGAGAACTAAATAAGAACATTGAAACCGAGAAAGTTTCAGACCATGGTGTCTGTGTTGAACGTGATGCTAAATTAAACTAATCCCGTTTATCTGCTCATAATCCATATTCCTCCGTTCCCAGCATATTAATGTGCCTATTTAGTGCCACTATTGGATCTGCTTTTATCACCACCCCTGTCCGTGTGTTCCAGGCACCTACCATTCTTTATGTAAAAAATAACTTGCCCCACACATCACCTTTCAACTTCCCAAAATAGATATGGTGGACTGAATGCTGCCTTTCTATGATTTTATGAATTCAAATTGTGGAAGAATTTATGCAGGCAGATTTTAATTGTAAATTTCTGCAAATGACTTGTGTGCCATGGTGTTGCTCGGTTGAGGGCAAATTTTCATAAAGTGTGGCATCTATTTTCCATAATAAATGGTCAATAGACAATAGGTGCAGGAGTAGGCCATTTGGCCCTTCGAGCCAGCACCGCCATTCAATGTGATCATGGCTGTTCATCCCCAATCAGTACCCCGTTCCTGCCTTCTCCCCATATCCCCTGACTCTGCTATTTTTAAGAGCCTTGTCTAGCTCTCTCTTAAAAGCATCCAGAGAACCTGCCTCCACCTCCCTCTGAGGCAGAGAATTCCACAAACTCGAGAAAATGTGTTTCCTCGTCTCCGTTGTAAATGGCTTACTCCTTATTCTTAAACTGTGGCCCCTGGTTCTGGACTCCCCCATCATCGGGAACATGTTTCCTGCCTCTAGTGTGTCCAAGCCCTTAACAACCTTACATGTTTTAATGAGATTCTCTCTCATCCTTCTAAATCCTTCTATGTTTCTAAACTCCAGAGTGTACAAGCCCAGCTGCTCCATTGTCTCAGCATATGACAGTCCCGCCATCCCGGGAATTAACCTTGTAAACCTACGCTGCGCTCCCTCAATAGCAAGAATGTCCTTCCTCAAATTAGGGGACCAAAACTGCACACAGTACACCAGGTGTGGTCTCACTAAGGCTCTGTTAAACTGAAGAAGGACCTCTTTGCTCCTATATTAGATTCCTTGTTATAAAGGCCAACATGCCATTCGCTTTCTTCACTGCCTGCTGTACCTGCATGCTTACTTTCATAGACTGATGCACGAGGACCCCCCAGATCCCGTTGTACTTCCCCTTTTCCCAACTTGACGCCATTTAGATAGTAATCTGCTTTCTTGTTTTTGCCACCAAGTGGATAACCTCACATTTATCCGCATTAAACTTCATCTGCCATGCATCTGCCCACTCCCCCAACCTATCCAAGTCGCCCTGCATTCTCATAGCATCCTCCTCACAGTTCACACTGCCACCCAGCTTTGTGTCTTCTGCAAATTTGCTAATGTTACTTTGAATCCCTTCATCCTAATCATTGATGTATATTGTAAATAGCTGCGGTCCCAGCACCGAGCCTTGTAGTACCCCACTAGTTACTGCCTGCCATTCTGAAATGGACCCATTAATCCCTACTCTTTGTTTCCTGTCTGCCAACCACTTCTCTATCCATGTCAGCACTCTACCCCCCAATACCATGTGCTCTAATTTTGCCCACTAATCTCCCATGTGGGACCTTATCAAATGCTTTCTGAAAGTCCAGGTACACTACACTGGCTCTCCCTTGTCCATCATCCTGGCTACATCCTCAAAATAAATCCAGAAGGCAAGCATGATTTCCCCTTCGTGAAGCCATGCTGACTCAGACCGATCCTGTTACTGCTATCCAAATGTGTGGCTATCTCATCTTTTATAATTGACTCCAGCATCTTCCCACCACCGATGTCAGGCTAACTGGTCTATAATTTCCCGTTTTCTCTCTCCTGCCTTTCTTAAAAAGTGGGATAACATTAGCTACCCTCCAATCCACAGGAACTGATCCTGAGTCTATAAAACATTGGAAAATTATCACCAATGCATCCACGATTTCTAGAGCCACTTCCTTAAGTACCCTGGGATGCAGACCATCAGGCCCTGTGGATTTATCAGCCTTCAGTCCCATCAGTCTAACCAACACCATTTCCTGCCTAATGTGGATTTCCTTCAGTTCCCCTGTCAACCCAGATCCTCTGGCCACTACTACTATATCAGGAAGATTATTTGTGTCCTCGGTAAAGATGGATCCAAAGTACCTGTTCAACTTATTTGCCATTTCCTTGTTCCCCAAAATAAATCCACCTTTTTCCGTCTTCAAGGGTCCAACTTTGGCCTTAACTAATCTTTTCCTCTTCACATATCTAAAGAAGCTTTTACTATCTTGCTTTATATTCTTGGCTAGCTTACCTTCGTACCTCATCTTTTCTTCCCGTATTGTCTTTTTGGTTATCTTCTGTTGTTCTTTAAACATTACCCAATCCTCTTGCTTCCCGCTCATCTTTGCTACGTTGTACTTCTTTGCTTTACCTTTTATAGTCCTTGACGTCCCTTGTCAGCCATGGACGTCCTTTTCTCCCCTTGGAATCTTTCTTCCTCCTAGGTATGAACTAAATCTGCACCTTCTTATTCCTAGAAACACCTGCCATTTTTTTTTTTGTTCCACTGTCATCCCTGCTAGTGTATTTTTCCAGTCAACTTTGGGCGGCTCCTCCCTCATGGCCCCGTAGTCCCCTTTATTCATCTGCAACACTTACACCTCTGATCTACCCTTCTCCCTCTCCAATTGTAGATGAAAACTGACCATGTTATGGTCACTGCCTCCTAATGGCTCATTAACCTTGAGGTCCTTTATCAAATCCGGTTCATTACATTACACTAAATCCAGAATTGCCTTCTCCCTGGTAGGCTCCAATACAAGCTGTTCAAATAATCCATCACAAAGGCACTCTACAAAGTCCCTTTCTTGGGGTCCAGTACCAACCTGATTTTTCCAGTCTACCTGCATGTTGAAATCTCCCATAACAACTCCCATTACTTTTGCTACATGCCAATTTTAACTCCTGATTCAACTTGCGCCCTATGTCCAGGCTACTGTTTGGGGGCCTGTAGATTAGTCCCATTAGGGTATTTTAACCCTTACAATTCCTTAGTTCTATCCATACGGACTCCACATCTCCTGTTTCAATGTTACCCCTTGCAAGGGACTGAATTTCATTCCTCACCAACAGGGCAACCCCACTTCCACTGCCCACCTGTCTGTCTTTTTGATAGGAGGTATACCCTTGAATATTCAGTTCCCAGCCCTGGCCCTCTTGCAGCCATGTCGCAGTAATTCCCACAACATCATACTTGCCAGTTTCTAACTGAGCTTCAAGCTCGTCCACTTTATTCCTTATACTTCGCGCATTCATACACAGTACTTTGACCTCCGTATTCACTTCCCCCCCCCCCTCGCAATTGGCCCTGACCTTACTCTGTTGTCCATTCTCAAGCTTTCCTTCCCATTAATTCGAGAATCTTTTGTAATTTTTTCCTGTAGCCACTTCCCTTTCAACTCCATCATTATACTTCCAATTTGTCAATCCCTCCCCTCCACTGTTTAGTTTAAACCCACACGTGTAGCCCTAGCAAACCTGTCCCGTTCCCCCTCCAGTTAAGGTGTAACCCGTCCCTTTTGTACAGGTCACCCCTACCCCAGAAGAGATTGCAGTGGTCTATAAATCTAAATCCTTGCTCCCTGCACCAGCCCCTAGCCACACATTCAGATCCCCTATCTCCCTGTTCCTATCCTCACTGGCATGTGGTACTGGAAGCAATCCAGAGATCTTAGTCTTAGATCTTTGAATAGGTGGGTTATTTTGCTTTATTTTCTGAAGCAATTCATGTACATGTATAGTATGAGAGAAATCTGGTATGTAAGTGGCCAAATATTGATCTCATTTCAAATTATGTTCAATGCATAAAAAATCTGAAATATATTAAAGAGAACATTCGTCAACTTTTTCATGTCAATTATCCGTTGCCTATGATCTATTTGCTTTGTTAGACTGTTTCAGGGGACAGCAAAGATTCAACTCCAGGCACTCCCCGTCACTTTAGGCGACTTGCATAAACATTCACTAGAATAAACATTTCACAATAGGTGGTCCTGTTTCCTACTTGACTTGTGTTATTGCAACGGGTGGTTGGCGAGGGCTTCCCATCCGATATAAAAGCGTGGCCCGGCCGCTTCCAGTTTTGGCCACTGTCGGTGGGGAGAAACACATTAACTGCAGACTGGTCAATCTAACCTTGGTAGTGAGAAGTTTTGGAAACAGTGATTAGCAACAGTCACTTGGTTAATTGTAACGGGAATGGCAGCATGGCAAATTTTCTAATTGTTTCAAAGTTTTTGCTGAACTCGGAGGGTCAATCAGGGAAATGCTTTTGTTGTGGTTTGAACTTGATTTCCAGAAGGCATTTAAGAAGGTGCATTTCTTGGGTTTAGCTTGAAGCTGTGGAATAAAAGTGACCAAGTACTAGGAAACAGAGTGGTAGTGAAGGATTGTTATTTAGTCTGAGGGGAAGTGGAGTAGCCCAGCTTGTAGTACAAGGACTAAGGCTTTATTCAGTAAAAAATAGTGACTTTGGCATGGGTATACGGGGCATGTGTTTCAAATTTTCAGATGGCACAGAAGCTGTGAGCAGTGAGGAAAATAGTAAAACGAGGTGGGTTGATTGGTGTCAGATGAAACTTGATGTTGAGAAATGTGAAGTGCTACACTTTGATAGGAGAGAATGAATGAGAAGCGGTAGTATAAATCAGAGGTCACATTATAAAGTTGTTCGGAGAACAGAGGATTTGAGGCCATATGTAAGCATAGTTCAGAGTTGCAGAGAAAATTTAGAAATTGGTGTAAAAATAATTCTGGATTTTTTAGTTTTATAAACCGAGTACTACAGCAAATAAGTCATGATGAACCTTTAAGACACCAGTTTAGCCACAGCTGGAGGGAGTATTTGGTCCATGTCTGAGCATCACATGACTTTAGTTATAAAGCATAGATTGGGGAAGCTGATGGTTTTTCTCTCTGGACCAAGCAGGCTGTGAAGGGATCTGATCAAGGTACTTAAAATCACAAAGTGTAGGTAGAGATAAATTGTTCTGTTGGCTGAGAGTTAGGAGACTCTCCTAACTCTCCTGTTATATGGTTATATGGTTATATGTTATATGGTTATAGGAGACATAGAATGAAAGTAATTGTCAGATGAAACTAAATTGATGTGAGCAGTTTTTTATTATGTGGCAGGCCATACAGGGTTAGGAATGCACAGTTAAGGGAAGTAATGGAGGCGGTTTTAATTTTGCTGTTGACAAAGGAGTTGGGTGTGTATATGAAAGAGAATTTGGAAGCCAATGCAGGCAGGCAGGGTGAGTGGGACTGACTGGATTCCTCAAGCATAGACTTGGATGAACTGAAATAAATTTGCATTCGGTGAGAAATAGTAGTGGGTGGACAGATGTGACTAAAGGCTGATAAATCCCAAGGGCCTGGTGGTCTGCATCCCAGGGTACTCCAGGAGATGGCTCTAGAAATCGTGGACGCATTGGTGATTATTTTCCAATGTTCTTTAGATTCAAGATTGGTTCCTGTGGATTGGAGGGTAGCTAATGTTAACCCACTTTTCAAGAAAGGAGAGAGATAACGGGGAATTATAGACCAGTTAGCCTGACATCGGTGATGGGGAAGATGCTGGAGTCAATTTTTAAAGAAGTAATAATGCCGCATTTGGATAGCAGTAAAAGGATTGGTCCAAGTCAGCATGGATTTATGAAGGGAAAATCCTGTTTGACTAATCTGGAATTTTTTTTTGGGATATGACAAATAAAATGGATGAAGGAGAGCCAGTGGATGTAGCGTATCTGGACTTTCAGAAAGCCTTTGATAAGGTCCCACACAGGAGATTAGTGGGCAAAATTAGTGCACATGATTTTGGGGGTAGGGTATTGATATGGTTAGGGAATTGGCAGACAGGAAGCAAAGAGTAGGAATAAACGGGAATAAAGCGAGTGGGGTGCCGCAAGGCTCGGTGCTGGGGCCGCAACTATTTACAATATATTAATGATTTAGATGATGGGATTAAAAATAACACTAGAAGAGCAGGGTTGGTGGAGGGTGGGGAGAGGGAGAATAATGGAGGAGGGGAATAGGGGACTGAAGAGGGAGAGTGAGATGTGTTCACATTGATCTTATATTTTACAAGTTATTGCCATTTTAAACGTTTAAATTGACAGGCATGCTTGCGCAGTTGGGGGCTATGGATGAGTGGTAGAATATTGCGTTGGGGGAACGAGACCCAATAGGTCCGCACTTGGTCTAGTAAAATTATAAAAGGACTGGACAAGCTTAATGCAGAAAAAATGTGCCCAATATTGGGTGAGTCCAGAACAAGGGGCCACATTCTAAGAATAAAGGGGAGGCCACTTAAAACTGAGAAGAGAAAAAACTTTTTTGCCCAGAGAATTGTTAATTTGTGGAATTTGCCGAATGGCCGCTTCCTGCACCTATTTTCTATGTTTCTATTATTGAGATCTAAAAGGCCTCCTTCAATACTGGAGTAATTCAGTGAACTACAGAGGAGTGACATGCTTTATCTGCGGATTTATTTTAGATTAAGGATTGTTTGTGAAGGTTGTAAGGAAGAGAAGTGCATTTAAATTAAGAGTAGTTTGTGGATATATGAAACAGAATCTACTGTGAACGGCAGTATGCAGTGTATATTCAATGTAGTAACTATGTTACTAAAACTCATCTTGTTTGTTTGTATGTAGGCATAGAGGGAGAGGAGGGGGTGGGGGAGGAAGAGGGGAAGAGGGAGGGTGAAGAGGCGGGGGAGGCAGTGCTGGGGGATGATGGGGAATGGAGGAGGATGGGGGTAGGAAGAGGGATGGTGAGGCGCAGTTGGGGAAGGGTTGTTTTGACTCGCGTCACAACGGGAACCCCTCAGCCACGCCTTGGCAGTTGGGGGCTATGGGTCAGTGGTGGAATATTTTGTTGGGGGCCGGGGCCCAACGGGACCGCACTTGGTCGAATAGTATATTTATAAATTTGTATGTATTTTACTGAAAATAATGTTGTGCATAAATCCTGCAGTTTCATTATTGCCATTTGCAAAGACATAAATACGTTGGCTTCTATGGCATTATTTTTTCAGACCTCGACAGATCCTTTGGGTTTTTATTTTTAATCATAAATAATAAAAATATATATTTTTAATCTGAGGGGTGCCTCAGGGATCTGTGTTGGGTCCTTTGTTGTTTGTCATGTACATCAATGATCTGGATGAAGGGGTGGTAAATTGGATCAGTAAGTATGCAGATGATACCAAGATAGGGGGCGTTATGGATAATGAAGAGGATTTCCAAAGTCTACAGAGTGATGTAGGCCAGTTGGAAAAATGGGCTGAAAGATGGCAGATGGAGTTTAATGCTGATAAATGTGAGGTGCTACACCTTGGCAGGACAAATCAAAATAGGACGTAAATGGTAGGGAATTGAAGAATACAGTTGAACAGAGGGATCTGGGAATAACCATGCATAGTTCCTTGAAGGTGGAATCTCATATAGATAGGGTGGTAAAGAAAGTTTTTGGTATGCTAGCCTTTATAAATCAGAGCATTGAGTATAGAAGCTGGGATGTAATGTTAAAATTGTACAAGGCATTGGTGAGACCAAATCTGGAGTATGGTGTACCATTTTGGTCGCCCAATTATAGCAAGGATGTCAACAAAATAGAGAGGGTACAGAGGAGGTTTACTAGAACGTTGCCTGGGTTTCAACAGCTACGTTACAGAGATAGGTTGAATAAGTTAGGTCTTTATTCTCTGGAGCGCAGAAGGTTAAGGGGGGACTTGATAGAGGTCTTTAAAATGATGAGAGGGATAGACAGAGTTGATGTGGACAAGCTTTTCCCGTTGAGAATAGGGAAGATTCAAACAAGAGGACATTACTTTAGAATTAAGGGACAGAAGTTTAGGGGTAACATGAGGGGGAACTTCTTTACTCAGAGAGTGGTAGCGGTGTGGAATGAGCTTCCAGTGGAAGTGGTGGCGGCAGGTTCGTTCGTATAATTTAAAAATAAATTGGATAGGCATATGGATGAGAAGGGTATGGAGGGTTATGGTATGAGTGCAGGCAGGTGGGACTAAGGGAAAAAAGTTGTTCGGCACGGACTTGAAGGGCCGAGATGGCCTGTTTCCGTGCTGTAATTGTTATATGGTTATATGGTTCTATCATAGAAATATCTTGGTTTTCTTAACTGGAGCTGAAGTAATTAGTAGTGGGCTCTTAGAAACATAGAAACATAGAAAATAGGTGCAGGAGTAGGCCATTCGGCCCTTCGAGCCTGCACCGCCATTCAATGTGATCATGGCTGATCATCCAACTCAGTATCCCGTACCTGCCTTCTCTCCATACCCCCTGATCCCTTCAGCCACAAGTGCCACATCTAACGCCCTCTTAAATATAGCCAATGAACTGGCCTCAACTACCTTCTGTGGCAGAGAATTCCAGAGACTCACCACTCTCTGTGTAAAGAATGTTTTCCTCATTTCGGTCCTAAAGGAATTCCCCCTTATCCTTAGACTGTGACCCCTTGTTCTGGACTCCCCCAACATCGGGAACAATCTTCCAGCATCTAGCTTGTCCAACCCCTTAAGAATTTTGTAGGTTTCTATAAGATCCCCCCTCAATCTTCTAAATTCCATCGAGTACATACCGAGTCTATCCAATCTTTCCTCATATGAAAGTCCTGACATCCCAGGAATCAGTCTGGTCTTCTCTTCTCGCAAAGAGATATTTCTAGCTAAAATGTGATGGCAAACTTGATAGGTTTTTCTGTGTAACATATTGAATATGTCAGATGGAAATTTGTGCTATAAATATTGTTCATTCTTTGTTTTAGTTTTGGAGATACGGTGTGGAAACAGGCCATTTAGCTGACCATTGATTACCTGTAGACTAATTCTATGTCCTACACACTGGGGGCAATTTCTAGAAGCCAATTAACCTACAAACCTGCATGTCTTTGGAATGTGGGGGGAAACTGGAGAAATCTCATTCAGGAGAACATAGAACATACGTGCAGCAGGCCATTCAATATGATCATGGCTGATCATCCAAAATCAGTACACCCTTCCCACTTTTTCCCCATATCCCTTGATTCACTCAGCCCAAAGAGCTAAATCTAACTCTCTCTTGAAAACGTGCAAACTCCCCACAGACGACACCCGTAGTCGGGTTCAAGCATGGGCCTCTGGCGCTGTGAGGCCGCAGCTCTTCCACTGTGCTGCCCATTTTGCTAACTAATTTATTAGATTTTGGGAATTCTGTTTCCCTAGTATGATTTTACTTCAGAGCTGCTAGTCTGGCAATAAATTCCATAGGTCACCATATTGTTTATTGTATTGAATTAAAAAGATCCTAAACCCTTTGTTTTTGCTCAGTTAGATTATATTCAATGGAAGTGATATGCCAGTACAGTGTCACCATACTGTTATCTGTGTAGGAAAGAATGCAGATGCTGGTTTAAATCGAAGGTCGACTCAAAATGCTGGAGTAACTCAGCGGGGCAGGCAGTATCGCTGGCGAGAAGGAATGGGTGATGTTTCATGTCGAGACCCTTGTTCACTATGCTACATTTGTGTATGGATAACTTAGATCTTTGTTTTATCTCAGTGTGGTCTCATTGGTCATTGAATACATGTGAGAAGATCCCTCGCAAGGACAAGGTAGCCACTTTGCAGATTGAAGGGCAGCCCAGAGTGCTAGGGACCTGGGTTTGATCCAGGGTTTGGGTCTTGTCTGTGTGCAGTTTGTACATTCTCCTTATGGCATGGGTGTTAATTGACTGCTGTAAATTACCCCTTGCTGTAAGTAAATGTGAAGGAATCAAAAGGGAGTTGATAGGTATGTTGGAAATAATAAATTCCAGAGGAAAGAGGAGTGGGAATGGGGTTGATGAGTGTAAAAAAAACAGTGCTGGAAGAGCTCAGCACATGATGTTGCATCTGTGGAAGCAAAGGGGCAGTTGATGTTTCGGGTAGAGACCCTGAAAGTGTAACACAATAATAATTGATTGGTTTGTTCTGGGAGCAGACAAGGAACTATTGAGCAGAATAGTCTCCTTTTATTTATTAATGTATTAAAGATAAAGGACTTGATTGGGGAAGAATTAGGAATGCTGTTGCACTGCAGCTTCCAAACTGATTATAGTTACTCAGGTAGAATAATCATTCTATAAAAAGACAAAGTGCTGGAGTAATTCAAGACATCAGGCAGCATCTCTGGAGAACATGGATGCGTGATGTTTCGGATCAGGAACTTTCTTCAGACTGACTGTGGTGGAGGGAGAAAGCTGGAAGAGTGGTGTGAGTTGGACAAAGTCTGGCAAGTGTATAGATCTTTGTCCTATCCCTACCTCTCTTCCGGCTTTACACGGACATGCACAAGCATCTCAAAATGTCACCGTTTCATGTTCACCAGAGATGCTGCCTGACCCGCTGAGTTAGTACAGCACTTTCAGCCTTTGCAAATCATGGGCTAAACTGTTTCTATGACCTCACTTCAACAGTCTGCTCATAATGGTTGATATGATTTATAGTCTTGTGAATTGCTTAACTAAAGTGGCGATGTTGAACTGAAAATATGACGGCTTTATTTTGAAGGGCTCCTGATATGTATTTGAAAGTCTTTGGTAACCTGGGAAATGTTTATAAACCTGGCTCAAAGATGCAACTTATAGGAAATACAAATGGCAGGTTTATACTCCTGTGTTATATGAAACGTGGTTAAACTGAACAATATGTTTTGATGTAAGCTGGTTACAATGTTGGCAGAAATTATTGTGATCAGGGTTGGTGATTGATTGAAAGGCAGGAGACATTGATTCCAAGAAGGGAATGTTCTCTAATGTTATTCCTTAAGAAGTTCCCCATACCCCAGGAAAAGTTATTCCTTGAGTTCCCCAGCAATCTGCAGAGGTTACCTTGATGGAATAGATCAAGAAACAGAAAATTGTTTATCTACAATATATCTGTTTACTCTGGAAACACAAGTTCTGTCCATGGAAGATAAAGAAATGAACCATGAATGGGACAATGCAGCAAAATTCAACATTGGAAAATCTGAAGACAACCAGTTGGCTTTGGAAAAAGGAAAATTGGAGTATTTTCATTAGTTGTATATTTTGCATAGAAATCACTGAAAGCTGGAGCACCGAAAAAATCTAAATTCCTTATAGAATGATAGCATTCATCTCAAGAAAGTTCGATTCAGGGGATCGACATATGGATGTTTTGGCTTTGGAATGGAAATAGTAAAGTCATCTGAATGATATTAAGGCTTGTGTGAGAAGAGCAAATTTGATATAAAACATCAACACGGAGTCAAATAAGTGGTAATGGTATCTTAAAAATGTGTGCTGCCTCTGAGCAGACTGCATAGCATTCTGATCACCACAATGTAAATACAGCTACTGTACTGAAAATGTTTGGAAGTCAATAAGCAGAATAAATAAATTTTGGAGGATTATTAGTGTTTATAATTTACATATGTTGTGTTAAACTGTAAAGTGGTTGAGAGGTGATTTAAAAATATATTAAAATAATCTTAATCCAGGGAATACTTTGCAGTAAATGCAGATCAAGGAAACATTTCTTCGAGCTTGGAGTGAAAGCCAGGTAGTGCAGGGAGAGCTAATATTTGTCTTTTACAATTGTAAATTTGACTCTGGGTGATCACGTTTGCAAAATATGTTGCATTATCACTGAAATGACTTGTGTTTATGCATGAAGACCTTAATTTTTTAATATTTCTCTACATTGCAAGTCTCTATATTTTGCAACAGCTTGTAGATGTGTCATTTTAAAAAAGTGGTGGTGAGAGTAATTGTATTCTCATCTAACAGTACAACTCCATCAGCTTTGACTTTACAAAATATGTAAGTAATTAATTGCCGCAATAAAATTACTGGCTGAGCCTATAGTGAAAGTCTGGGTGTGATGGTTAGAAAATTGCTGGGACATGCCCAAACATTTATTCAGAGTTTGAATAACAAATGACATTTGTGTCATTAACACCATAACTTTACACGTATTGTTTTAAAAGTAGTCTTTTAAAAGTAGACAAAAGAGTGTCTTCTGTCTTTGAAATTCTGGTCTTTGAAAATAACATCTGAATTCTATAATATACTATGTTGAAAGAATATGCTTCAATGCTTATGACGTACTGGATCACACTTGCTTTCAGGAGACCCCATATGAGTAATTTTCATTGCAGCGAGTAAGACTACTTTTACTGCCAGTTATAACATGCTAAGTTGGTATTTCTGAATTTTTGTATGCTCTTAATGGTCGATAATGATTTGCACTTTGGAATACTGATTCAGAATGTTAAAGTGTGTGGCTAAATTTTATAAACCAGATTGTTGAAACTATTTCTGAACGTTAAATTCGAAGCATTTGGCTCGTTTTAGTCTAATTTTTAGGCAATCCCTCAAACTTGTTTCAACCTCATTTGAGTTCTGAAGTGGCTGCTTAGGCGAGGGTGGGTTTATCACAATATGACACTGGTGGGGCAGAAGGTGCTTGACTGGTGGGAATAGGGTTTGTGAGCCCCATGTTGCTTCCACTGGTTGTCTGTGTACTCAAAGTGAATTAACGAAGCTCAATACCAACCCAAAATGCTGCTTCTGCATTTTGAGTAGTTGTGCAATAGGAGCTCCATTGATTGGTGGGCGTGTTATATTTTTACAAGGAGGATTTCAAATCAACCTTAAAGCCATCTGCTTGAAGTCCCATCCACACTAAAATCTGAAGTTTAAAGTTGTTTTGGGTCGAGACTATTTTTCAGATTGTTGTGGTCTGTGCAATCCCTTCCGCAGAGTTCCTCCAGCACTTTGTGAATTAAGGAGATCAGTTTTAACTGTCTGACATTTGCATGGAGCCCATCCTCACAAGAAGCAGTTGAGGCAAAGGCGGGTTAACTCCATTCCCAAGAGTGGACTAGATCGGGTAAATGCACAGAGTCTCTTGCCAGGAGTAGGGGTATCGAGGACCAGAAGACATAGGTTTAGGGGGAAGGATTTAATAAGAATCTGAGGGATCTTTTTCACAGGTAGGGTGGTAGGCGTATGGATGAGCTGCTAAAGGAGGTAGTTGAGGCAGGTACAATCGCAACATTTAAGAAACAGTTAGACAGACAGGCACATGGATAGGGCAGGTTTGGAGGGATACGGGCCAAATGCAGGCAGGTGGGACTAGTGTAGATTGGGGCAGGTCGGGCCAAAGTGGCTGTTTCCATGCTGTATGGCTCTATGACCCTATGACTATTACTATCTGCTAATTTCTTAATGGAACTGAGGTCATTATAGTGTGTGCAGGAAAGAACTGCAGATGCTGATTTAAATTGAAGTTAGACACAATGCTGGAGTTCGTTAGCTTGTGTGTCAGCAGACGTATAGCTCGCTGTTGGCTTCTGTCGTTGTCCAACATGTTGACAGAATTGGTCGCCCAACCCGTCAGAGTGCATCGTGTCATCTTTTCCGTGAATCGCCACGAGGACATGCTGGAGTAACTCAGCGGGACAGGCAGCATCTCTGGAGAGAAGGAATGGGTGACGTTTCAGGTTGAGACCCTTCTTCCGATGCTAATGGGTGACGTTTGGGGTCAAAACCCTTCTTCTGACTCCTATTATAGAGTCATCATCGAGTGTCAGTTTCGATTACTGTGTCTATATCTTTTTAATTGGGAACAATGTAATAAGATGTTGGCCTGAGAAATGTTTACTGACTTTCCTGTGGACCTTTCCAATGTTGTGAGTATCTCAGTGAAATGAGATGCCTGCTTTAGGTAGTCCATGTCTTTGAAGTATGCAAGTAAGTGGGATCTTTGCTGCCTAATATACTTGGAGTTCTGTGCTGTGTTGGAGGTTCACACTTTGTTTCATCAGGTCAGGTCATGGATTGTTGAAGGTCACTGTTTTATTGGTGGGCATGTGGGGGGAGGTGTGGGCAGATTGGTAGGAGACATATTTTGCAGATTGTCTTTGTAAAACTCAATCTCTGTGCTTTAGCAAATAACTTGAAGACTTGGGGCATGTATTCTTAACATGAGCATGTACATGCATTGTTTGCCTGTTGCAGGTCAGACTGAAGCTGTTTGAACAGTTTCCCATTTGTCTTGTGGATTAGTTCCACACTAGCAGGAAGGTTGTTGGAGGTGTGGTGCAGTTTGCTTTGAAGTGAGAAACATTGAGAAGTATTAAGGCAATTGCACAGTTTGCTTTTGCATGCCAGTCTGAAGTGAGAATGGATTCTCTGCAGACCTGTTGGTTTTCAGATCATATACCAAAGGTAAATGAGGAGACCGATTTATGCACAATTGAAAAGGATCCTTCATTGTCCATCTCAATTAATAAAGTTAAAGGTTTTAGTGATTCATAAATGGCAATGAGGGAGAAGATGAAATCAGATATGATAGTATTACTGCTGATTGAAGGTAACTATAGAGGCACAAGGGAGGAGAGGGCTAAAGTTGATTGGAAAGAGACCCAAGCAGGAATGGCAGTGGAGCAGCAATGGCAAGAGTTTTTGGGTGGCAAGGGAAGTCAAAGAGAGCATAAAACAAAAAGAAAAGGTATGTAATATTGCAACGGTTTACTGGAAGCTAGAGTATTGGGAAGTTTATACAAGGCAACAGAAGGCAGCTAAAAAGGCAATAAGGAGAAAATTAAATATGAAAGGAACTTAGTCAATAAGTTAAGAGGTTACCAAAAGTTTCTTCAGATTTATAAAGAGTTAAGAGTGGACATTGGATCGCTGGAAAATGACCTTAGAAATAGTAATGCGGAATAAAGAATTGGAGGACAAATTGAATACACAGTGGAAGACACCAGCAACTTGCCGGAAATTCAAGAGAGTCGGGCGATAGTTAGTGGCGTTGCTATTACTCAGGAGAAGTTGCTTTGGGTGCTGAAAGGTCACCTGGACCAGATGGACTGCACCCCAGGGTTCTGAAAGAGGAAACTTTAGAGATTGTGGAGGCATTGGAAGTGATTGTTCAAGAATCACTTGAGTTAGGAGTGGTCCCAGGCGATTGGAAATTTGTAAATGTCACTCCACTGTTCAAAAAGAGAGCGAGGCAAATGAGGGGAAACTATCGGCTGGTGCGTCTGACTTCTGTGGTTGGCATAATTGGTCATTGTTAAGGATGAGGTTTACGAGTACTTAGAAGCACGTGATAAAATGGGCCGTGCAGCATGGTTTTGTGAAGGGGAAATCTTGCCTGTTGGATTTTTTGAGGAAGTAAATAGTAATATACACAAAGATGAATGTGAAATGTTGCCTTTTGGAGTTGAGTATAGGTGCAAAGAGGCCCTTCTGCAGTTGTCTAGGGCCCTAGTGAGACCACACCTGGAGTATTGTGCGCAGTTTTGGCCCCCTAATTTGAGGAAGGACATTCTTGCTATTGAGGGAGTGCAGCGTAGGTTTACAAGATTAATTCCCGGGATGGCGGGACTGTCAAATGCTGAGAGAATGGAGCGGCTGGGCTTGTACACTCTGGAGTTTAGAAGGATGACAGGGGATCTCATTGAAACATATAAGATTGTTAAGGGTTGGGACACGCTAGAGGCAGGAACATGTTCACGATGTTGTGGGAGTCCAGAACCAGGGGCCACTGTTTAAGAATAAGTAGTAAGCCATTTAGAACAGAGACGAGGAAACACTTTCACACACAGTTGTGGGTGTGGAATATTCTGCCTCAGAGGGTGGTGGAGGCTGGTTCTCTGGATACTTTCAAGAGAGAGCTAGATAGGGCTATTAAAGATAGCGGTCAGGGGATATGGGGAGAAGGCTGGAAAGGGGTACTGATTGGGGATGATCAGCCATGATCACATTGAATGGTGGTGCTGGCTCGAAGGGCCAAATGGCCTAGTCCTGCACCTATTGTCTATTGGGAAGTCAAACATGGGAAGGACCTACACAGTGAATGGTAGGGCTCTGGGGAGTGTTGTAGAGCAGAGGGATCTAGGAGTGCAGGTGCATGATTCCTTGAAGGTCAAGTTGCAGGTAGATAATGTGGTCAAAAAGGCTTTTGGTACATTGGCCTTCATCAGTCAGAGTATTGAGTATAGAAGTTGGGAGGTCATGTTGCAGTTGTATGACCAACGTCTTATAAGGTCTACGTGAGTCCGCATTTAGAGTGTTGTGTTCATTTCTGGGAACCAAGTTATAGGGAAGATGTTGTCAAGCTGGAAAGGGTACAGGGAAGATTTACGATGATTTTGCCAGGACTAGAGGGTCTGAGCGATAGGAGAGGTTGAGTAGACTGGGGCTCAATTCCCTGGAGTGCAGGAGGATGAGGGGGGATCTTATAGAGGTGTTTAAAATCAGGAGAGGGATAGATTGGGTAGATGCACAGTCTCTCTTGCCCAGAGCAGGCGAATCGAGGACCAGAGGACATGGGTTTAAGATGATGGGGAAAATATTTAATAGGCATCTGAGGGGTGACATTTTTGCACGAAGGGTGGCGGGTGTATGGAACAAGCTGCCAGAAGAGGTAGTTGGTGCTGAGACTATCCCAACGTTTAAGAAGCAGTTAGACGGGTACATGGATATGACAGGTTTGGAGGAATACGGACCAAATGCATGCAGTTGGGTCTAGTGTAGCTGGGACATGTGGGCCTGTGTCCACACTATGACTCTATGACAAAGGAGAGTCAGTGGATGTTGTTTGCTTGGATTTTCAGAAGGCCTTTGATAAGATGCTGCCAGTGAAGCTGCTAAACAGGGTGAGAGCCCATGGTATTAGAGAGAAGATACTAGCATGGATAGGAGATTGGCTGTATGGCAAAGGAAAACATTGAATAGAGGGGTCCTTTTCTGGTTGACTGCCAGTTACTGATGATGTTCTGCAGGGGTTGGTGTTGGGTCCACTAATTTTCACATTGTATATTAATGATTTAGATGATGAAATTGATGACTTTGTGGCCAAGTTTGCAGATGATACGAAGATCGGTGGAGGGGCACGTCGTGCAAAGGAAGCAGGGAGTCTGCATAACGACGGACAGATTGGGAGAGTTAGTTAGCAGAAAGTTAGCGGATGGTATACAGTGTAGCAAAGTGGGGTTGTGCGCTTTGGTAGTAGTAATCAAGGTGCAGACTATTTTCTAAATGGGGGGGAGGATTCAGAAATTGGAAGTGCAACAGAACTTGGGAGTGCTGTGCAGAATTTCCAAAAGGTTAATTTGCAGATTGAATTGGGAGTAAGGAAGGCATATGCATTGTTACCATTCATTTCAAGAGGACAAGATTGTATGAGCAGAGATGTAATGCTGAGGCTTTGTAAGGCACTGGTCAGACTGCAGGTGGAGGATTATGAGCAGTTTTAGACCCCAGAACTGAGAAGTGATGTTGGAGAGGATCTAGAGGTTTATGAGAATATTCTCAGTGATGATTGTGTTAACATATGATTGATAGGTGCTAAATGTTATTCCCTTATCATTTATATGTACACTGTAAATTGTTCTATTGTAATCATGTATTGGCTTTCTGCTGACTGGTTAGCATACAACAATAGCTTTTCACTGTTCCTCGGTACATGTGACAGTAAACGAAACTGACACTGAAACTGTGGGCCTGTATTCGCTGAAGTTTCGTAGGTTGAGAGTTGGTGGGGTCTAATTGAAGCACTGAATAGTGAAAGGCCGCAATAGAGTGGATACGGAGAGGATGTTTCAATTAATGGGAGAGTCTTCGAACAGAGGGCATAGCCTCAGAATAAAAGAACGTACCTTTAGAATGGAGATGAGGAGGAATTTATTTGGTCAAGGGTGGTGAATCTGCCGAATTCATTGCCACGGATGTCTGTGGTGGCAGGTAATTGTTTAAAAAAAAATAAAAAAATCATTATCGTTCTTTATAAGCCAAGTAGGTTTTGCAACACACGAGGAATTCGGAGATTTTTACAGGTTCTTGATTAGTAAGGGTGTCAAATGTTACAGCGAGGTGGCAGAAGAATGGGATTGAGAGGAAAAGATATATCAGTCGTGATGGAATGGCGGAGTAGACTCAATGGGCTGAATGGTCTAATTCTGCTCCCATGATTTATGTTCGTGGATTGATGCTGTTCCCTGCATTTCTTGTGAATAACAAAGTGTATTGAACTGTGAATCCCATGTGTGGTTTGAATTGGTGAAAAAGTATACAGTAAATCTGGGGTAACCTGGCATTTTTAGCACTTCGGCAATGAGCTGGCAGATTGTTGGGACAATTAGATGTTAACCCTATTAATACCTCTGCCCTCTTTTAATTCACTTTATTTAAGATGTTGCAAAGATATATAAATGTTTCAGTCTGATAATAAAAGGGGTGTGGCGTCCCGGATCCGGTTAATTTAAAGGTCATGTGGCAACCATGGCCCCAGTCAGTTGAACATGGGAACCAGAAACTGGTGAGTTTCAATGAAACGAGGCTGACATCATCTGATGGGCCAGGTGCTGAATCATCAGAAAGAGGATTATTGGTGTTTTACCGTAGTCTGCACGTTTTTTGAATGTAGATGAGCTGAATGACCATTACTTCTTTCATAGAGTTTTAAGTATGTCACTCAGTAGCACATCAATAACATATTGATTTCCTAAAAAATAATTTATGGCACCCTGCTAAGATATCTTGTTTAACTCCAACATGGTTACCAGTTATCAGGATCGCTGGGTTTATATTTGGAGCTTCTGCTCATTAATGCGATACACTCAGAAAGCCTTTTAAAAAGTGTATTATAAATAGACTCCCAAATAGAATTTTTCCTGCAATGCAGTACCACTTAGAGGATGAAGCTGAGAAAATTGGTGTTAAAGGGAGCTGATGAATCGTTCCTTTATATGCAGTATGCAATGAGTAATCAGCCCCCCCCCCCCCCCCCCCCCCCGCCAAGGGGTTTGAGAGGAGTCTGTAAATTGATGCCTCTTGCAATGCAGTAATTTAGCTGCAAGTGCAATTGCTTTCAAATTGAGGTCTTGTTATCTTGAGGAATCTGTCCTGCTGATGCTAGTCTGCCAGACTGTCCATGCCGATCTTGGACTTAAATTTTACCCATAGATTTTTTTTGTTTACTGCAAATACAGTTTAATAATTTAAATGCTGAACATTAGAATTTATTTGAGGTCGGTTTACAATTTGGGAAGTCTGCCAAATGCTAAACCAACCACTCCTCCAGCAAACCAGCTAACATGGAACTAAGCACAGTACACCTACCTGTCGGCTGGCGGAGGAGAGGAGGCGGTGGCGACGAGTTCCCAACCGTCTCCCCCTTTGGCAGCGGCACTTTGGCGTTGGACAAGGACGGCCAAGGCAGCGGGGCGATGTTGTACGAGGAGCGCTAACCTTCCTCCCTCCCCACCTCTCTCTCGCCCCCTCCACCCCTCTTATCCTGGGACCCCTCCTCTCCATCCCGCACTGATCCCCCATTCCCTCCTCTATTCAGTCCTCACTGACATCCCCTGTGCTCCCCTCCCCATCTACCCCCCCCCCCACCACCACCAATCTATTCATCACACTACCCACCTCGCATTAATTCTCCTGCCACCCCCATCCATCCTACACTGGTCCCCCAATTCCTCCTGTACTGACCCCCCCCTTCCCATCCATCCTGCACTTCTCCCCCCCCCCCCCCCCATTCATACTGCACTGATCCACCCATTCATCCCGTACTGACCCACCTTCCATTTACTCTGCACCAAACCCCCCCCCCCCCCATCCATCCTGTAGTGATCTCACCATTCATCCCGTACTGATCCCCTCATTCATCCCGTACTGATCCCTCATTCATCCTATTCTGATCCCCTCATTCATCCTGTAGTGATCCGCCATTCATCCTGTACAGGCCCTCCGATCTACACTGTCCTGACCCCCCCCCCCAATTCATCCTGTACCGATCCCCCCGCCCCCCATTCATCCTGTACTGATCCCCCATTCAAGAAGAGTGGTGGGAACAGTCTGAAGAAGGGTCGTGACCCGAAACGTTGCCCATTTCCTTAGCTCCATAGATGCTGCCTCACCCGCTGAATTTCTCCAGCATTTTTGTTTACCCCCATTCATCCCCCCCAATCCATCCCGTACTGATGCCCCATTCAACACCACTCCCCTGTGCTCTCCCCTCACAATTTTACATACTCCAACCAACATGTACTAATTCACCTGCCTCAATCCATCCATTCCGCACCGATTGCTTTCTCAACCCCTCCCCCCATCTATCCACCCCGCACTGATTCACACACCCCCTGACCCTATTGTGATTCATGGTCTTCAGAGCGAACATTGACTATGTTTGATAACGGAATGCGATCAAATGTGTTTTAATTCCCAATGTTTTTATTTGTTTTGACTCCTTTAAACATATCACCAAAAGAACATTTGCTGCAGTTATGTCCTTTGGTCATCTCTTGTCAGTTAGTGTAATGTTTAACCTGTCAGATGGGTATAGTCGGTTTTAACAGCTATTATCATAAAATGCCTTTAGAAATGTCCTTGCAACATGTATATTTTGCTATGGACAAATTATGTGGGAAGCCAGAGGGCTTCTGTGCCAATAGCAATAACGACTCATGCTATGGCCATGTCATGGTAATTTTCGGTCCTTCACAGAAAACATGCTTGCATCCATCTGTAGTGTGCATGGTCCAGGATTTATTGACTTCGTCCGAGCACATTATCCGCACTTCGAGCACATAACCATATAACAATTACAGCACGGAAACAGGCTATCTCGGCCCTTCAAGTCCGTGCCGAACAACTTTTTTCCCTTAGTCCCACCTGCCTGCACTCATACCATAACCCTCCATACCCTTCTCATCCATATGCCTATCCAATTTATTTTTAAATGATACCAACGAACCTGCCGCAACCACTTCCACTGGAAGCTCATTCCACACCGCTACCACTCTCCGAGTAAAGAAGTTCCCCCTCATGTTACCCCTAAACCTCTGTCCCTTAATTCTAAAGTCATGTCCTCTTGTTTGAATCTTCACCTATTCTCAAAAGGAAAAGCTTGTCCACATTAACTCTGTCTATCCCTCTCATCATTTTAAAGACCTCTATCAAGTCCCCCCTTAACCTTCTGCGCTCCAAAGAATAAAGACCTAACTTGTTCAACCTATCTCTGTAACTTAGCTGTTGAAACCCAGGCAACATTCTAGTAAATCTCCTCTGTACCTTCTCTATTTTGTTGACATCCTTCCTATAATTGGGCGACCAAAATTGTACACCATACTCCAGATTTGGTCTCACCAACGCCTTGTACAATTTTAACATTACATCCCAGCTTCTATACTCAATGCTCTGATTTATAAAGACTAGCATACCAAAAGCTTTCTTTACCACCCTATCTATATGAGATTCCACCTTCAAGGAACTATGCACGGTTATTCCCAGATCCCTCTGTTCAACTGTATTCTTCAATTCCCTACCGTTTACCATGTACGTCCTATTTTGATTTGTCCTGCCAAGGTGTAGCACCTCACATTTATCAGCATTAAACTCCATCTGCCATCTTTCAGCCCATTTTTCCAACTGGCTTAAATCACTCTGTAGACTTTGGAAATCCTCTTCATTATCCACAACACCCCCTATCTTGCTATCATCTGCATACTTACTAATCCAATTTACTACCCCTTCATCCAGATCATTGATGTACATGACAAACAACAAAGGACCCAACACAGATCACATTATCGCATGCGTCATGCAAACCGTCTTAAATTACCACCTAAAACTGTCATTTGGCAACCTAAAAAGCTGTCAAGGTTGCCCGGCTGGCAACAGGGAAAAAAAGTTAAGCGAGAGCCCTGTCTTTGACCGGCAGCAGGCAATCAAATGTACATGTTAGACACAAAGCTGGTGTAACTCAACAGGACAGGTAGCATCTCTTCTCTCCAGAGATGCTGCCTGTCCCGCTGAGTTACCCCAGCTTTTAGTGTCTATCTTCGGTTTAAACTAGCATCTGCAATTCCTTCTTATACATGTACAACTTCATTTGTAGTTGATTTCATTTGCTTTCCAAATATACATGAGAACTGCTGTCTCACGGGGCCAGTGACCAGGATTTGATTCTGACCTCGGCTGCTGTTGGTGTGGAAAAGCTTTGTGTGACCTTGTGGGTTTTCTTGAGTTTAGCAGTCCTGTAAACAAAATAACACGCAGATAAAGATGTAATAATGCAAAATATAAATTAAATATTGTAATACGATAATAGTGCAAAAACCAAAGTAAATTGTGCAACCAAAGACATTCCATTGACGATCCTGGTTACTGAAATTAGTGTGTTGTGTGCAAGAACCTGTTCTTGAACCCAGTCATCATGGTTTTTTAGACTCCTGTACCACCTTCCCAATGGTAAAAATGAAATAAGAGCCTAGCCAAGGTGATGTGGGTCTTTGATGTTAGCTGTGTTCTTGAAGCAGTAATTCCTGTGGATCCCCTCAATGGTGAGGATGTCAGTATCTATTGTGGACCAGGCAATGTCTACCAATCACTGGTCCTACACCTTCAGTGATCATTGTCCTGAGGTGTCTCTATCCTTTCAGCTATTCTATTTAATCCTTGATATCAATTAATTCAAGGTATTTGTTCAGAAGATACACCTGTTCCATACAACCTGTTTTGTACAATCAAAGACCAGCAATGTAAAATTATTTGTGTTTTTGCATTTATTACATATGATTTTTTGTAATGGCATTGAGCTAAGACAAGCGTTATCGCCTTCACTCAGCCTTACTTCTTCTTGCGTATGGCGTGCACAGCCTAAAGTTGTAAGACAACTTGTTCTGTTTGACCTGCTGTTTGTGCATGCCAGGTTGATTGCATTCGTTGAAACAGGGTGGACCACATGAAGGTTGCAATCTCCCACCCCAGCCTTACCAAACAATAGCAATTCCTACAAAAAATAATATGATCGCTGGATCATACTTGATTGTCCTTTTCCTGTACTTGCATGAAGTTGCATCAAAACAGAATTGGTGCTGAAAGCCAGCATGGCTCCCTTCTTCTGCACCTGTTACAGTGATAACTGCAGAATCTGTATATTGGTGATTGTTTGATTGGTGAAAGTCTGCCATCTGAAATATATTGCTGACCTCAGTTCAGATATTATGCCCAACAGGCAAAAGTGGAGGCTGAGAAGGAACTTTTTTAAAATTAAGTTTGATATTTATCCATCAACAATATACATTTAACCCTGAGCTTTATATTGTTAATTGTAAAATAGTTTACATCACTCAAAATTGTCTTTGTTTTAGGTTTGTTGGTCCATGGTTCCTGCATTCTCACCTCGTTGGAATTCAAAATAAGAATGATCTTGGACTGTACCATGGGTCTGCAGTGTGCTTCATTCCTAGTGGGTAGATTCCTGATCACTTTAGATTACTGAAGTACATTTTTGGATTTAGCACCTATGTCAATGATCTTTAAAAAAAAAAAATCAATATTAGATTAGGATTTGAATATTGATTAACTTGGCCATAAATATGCTAAAGTACTTTGAGGTTACTGCTTCTTCGAGGTTGGGTAAATGTTTAGAAACTGCTTTCAGTTTTGCAATGCTGGTAATCCAGGGTCTCAGCTAATTAATTGAAGGAAGTCATATTCCATATTCCATTATGGCAGTGTGAGCTAGATTTTTTTAAATATGGTATTGGTAAATTATCTTACAGTGGCTCTTTAAGGAAGGGATTTACGTTTAATGAATCATCTCTGATCTTCCCTGGTTTGGTCGAAGCGTAACTCCAACCTCAAATTAACATAATTGATTCTTAGGTAGACAAAAATGCTGGAGAAACTCAGCGGTTGAGGCAGCATCTTTGGAGCGAAGGAAACTGGCAACGTTTCGGGTCGAAACTCTTCTTTGACTCAAAAAGGTGCCTATTTCCTTCGCTCCATAGATGATGCCTCACCCACTGAGTTTCTCCAGCATTTTTGTCTACCTTCGATTTTCCAGCATCTGCAGTTCCTTCTTGAACATAATTGACTCTTAACTGTCTTTTTTGGAGTGATTGAAGATGTAAACCTGCCATCACTATAGTTTAGAGAACTATAGTTAAGTGTAAGCTTGCCACCCATTCCCATATCGCAAGAATGAATAAAAAAATATGACCGTTTTTACCAAATTACTACAAATCTTCAACTTTATTCAAGTGATGACCTTTAGTCATCTATGGTGCTGAAAACGAACTTCTGAGTTTTGAAGAAGGTTAGAATGAACCCCCTACATTTGGAGTTGAAATATGGACGTTCACACCTGCTGAGAATTTTTTTTACAAACAACCTGATGTGGAATGCTTCTTGCGGTTGCAGATGTTATGGTGAATATCGCCATGTTGAGAACAGTGACCTAAAGCAATAGTTTGGCTCCAAATTTCTTCCAGTTTAAAAACAAATCTTCTATTATCTCTTACACAATTGTAGTTTCTCAAACAAAATTATATGCTGTGATTTTTTAACTTAAACAATTTCTTCAAGGAAAAACAGCAAAGCATTAGTTAACCTTTCTTCCAAAATAACCAATAGTTGGTGAAGAAGTATGCAATATCGCTATATATGATGGCTTCAGGTATTTAAACTGTAGTTCATCTCAACCTGTATTTGGTGTTGAGCAAAATTGAATCTGCAAAATAAAGTAGAAAACTGACTCCCAGTTTAAGCACCAGGGTTGGAAATCCTAATTTAAAAACCAGTGCAAAATTGATTCTCCGGAGACTGATACTGGGCAAGCAAACTATTTCTGTGTGTATTTCTTCAATTTGATGCAGATTGCCAAACTAAAATCCATATTCTGCCACGAATAAGAGTTATGCTTATTTGGATAAATGGAAGTCTATAATTGTAATTTAACTAAACATGTCCAATAATTTTTCTCCTTTCTTTAGGTTTCTCCCATTTATTAAATCTTTAGTTGAGCACACGTCTTTGGACCTGGTGCTGTATGGTGTTTTGCAGCAAGTGCTTAAGAACTAACTTGACATGAAGATGGAAGCAGCGGAGAAGGCAGACTTCTCTTCCCAGGATGGTCTGGAGGAAACTGAGGCTTCATCAAAAGGTGTTGATACAAAATCTGGTGAAACCTGCAAGGAAGAAGATGGTTCATTTCCAAAAGAGACAGTAGCCAAATTGACAAAAGAGAACAGTGAACATCCATTGAAAACAAGTGGACAGTCTGTTGAACCTTGCTTGTTAATGGAACTTGGGCAAGACTCATCTGAATCTCAGCTTCCATCTGCTGAGAGCGATAAACAAACACCCGGCCGCACTTATGACAGCGATTCTTCCAATCAGTGCATGGTTTCTCCCTCTTCCAGTGGTCATTTGGCAGATTCTGACACCCTCTCATCTGCAGAGGAGAATGAGGCACCCCAGGCAAACGTAGCTGTGGAAGAGGACCCTACAGGAGGATCTGGTCCTTCAGTAGGCAGAAAATCACGTCGATCCAGGTCTGAGAGTGAAACATCGACCATGGCTCCCAAAAAGAACCGTTCTTCAAATGATAAGCAGAATGGCCGTGTGTCAAAGGTTAGAACGCAGAAACAAAAGGAACGGATACGCTTGCTACGGCAGAAACGCGAAGCAGCAGCTCGGAAGAAATATACATTGCTGCAGGACAGCAGTACGAGTGATAGCGACTTGACATGTGATTCCAGCACAAGCTCATCAGACGACGAAGTTTCTGGAAATGGCAAGAGGACGATTAGTTCAGAGATCCCAGGTATTTACAAACATGCTTTGTCGGGGATTATAAATTAATGAAATGAAAGAAATATTATCTTGATAGCCTATCTAGTTTCCTCCTGATTATTTTGGAAATGAAACGTGTTGTACAAAGTAATAGCACATTTGTTTATATTAAATAATTCCATTTATCATCCAGTCACCAATACATTGAACATAGGTCTGGAATTAGATTAAAAAGTTGCTCGTGCCCACTCCTTCACTATCAGTGCTCTGTCATAATTTGTTCATCAGCGCTATTGTCTTACGATTCCCTGTTACAAGATGCATTGTTTTTCGTTAATACTACAGGGATAGATTTCAAGTGGCTCCAGCCTTCATCTCGGTTTAACATGTTTGTATTTTGATTTATAATACTACTAGTATTTAAACAACATCTTCAGCTTTGAAAGTGAGCTTTTTAAAAAAAATTTGTTTTACCTTACTGCCGTTACATTCCTTTGTTCCATTGGAATGAAGATCTACTCCATTTCAAAATAATAAAACAAAAGCCTCAGTTGGACGGAAAATTAATAAAGAAGCTTAATAGCTTTTATGTTTTCTGTTACACATTACAATGCAGTAACAAATAACCAGTGCTGCATATGTTGGAAAGCCTAGGTACTGGGGTCCTTATGGTTGACTTGAGCATGTCCTTGATAAATTCTATTTCAAACATTTAATTGCCCTCTAGAATAGCGGTTAGATTTGATTAAAAATAACCTGCATGATGTTAAACAATTGCTTGGTTACTGGGATTTGATCTGGCATCCCAATCAGTAATTTGGTGTGTTGTATAAATGTAAATTAAGACTGACTTTGGGAAGAAGGAGACTGAATGGAACACCTGTAAGAATATTTGCATCACTGAGTTTAATTATAAACTGCTATTGTCAATGTAAACCCTTTGTAAATCAAATACCTCAATGGCCATATTTGTGAATGGGTACACTACAAACCTGATGATGTCAGGTTAATGCTGAAAGAAATTGTGCATATCAATGTGTAATCTATAATTTTATATCTACATTTACACTCATGATGAATGGCAGTACAAAGCAAATAATGGTTTTTGTTTCCACAAATGGCAAATAAAAATGGGACAGGTTCTTAAAGGATATGCCTATTACTTAGTTTATACTTAGTCGAGCTTTTGTAGTGTCAGTGGCACCTGTACAGTGGTACATTTAAAAGGATGTTCTTTCAAAGAGACAATTTAAAGGAAATTGTTGGTAAAAGAATAAAGGGTAATGTTTCTTGCATCCCTAGCTCTATGGAGATACTTGGTATCGATTGGTAGGCTTGCATAATCGTTCCTGGTTGTTAATGAACCAAGCATTTCTGTAATGTAAATGATTTAATTTATCTTTGTATTGTATTTGGCATTCGTTCAGCCAAGCAAGGTGCTCCCAATCCCACAGGGTGAATCCAACACCATTGGCTGGGAAGTGGTGCGTTAGCAAACATTATTTAGCTGGAAACCAGCTGGATGACAGAAGATTCCTCCAATATTTCGTGACCGACTTTTGAGTTGTTAGGTCAAAGCTGCAGACTTTGGACATTGCAGCTACTGGGATAGATTGGATAAGATGAGAGGAGGGTGACAGCCAATGAGAGAATGTGGTGCATAACCTTGGAGAGGCGAATGAATGCCAGTGGTGGAGGAATGGCTTTGGTCTAGAGGAAATTAAGTGACTAGCAGCTGGAGATAGAATGCAGTGCAGCTGGGTGGTAGAAAGAATGTGGCTTGGGGAGGGTTGGAAAACTGTTAATTTGAAAAGAAAATCAAAAAGTGAAGAAGGAGCTGAGAGTGTGAGAGTAAAAGTGGCAGTTAGGAATCTGGGAGACTGAGGGAGCGTGATATCGAACCAGGGGTGATGAGTCAGAATGAGGGAAAAAGGCATAGGAAGGATTGTTTGTGGAGTCACAGTTCTTCTGTGTTTGCATAATTTGACAATAGGGGTTTTCATATGTCCATAAAGGTGTATTCGCTCGGTCTTTGCAGAAGAACCTGGGTTTCATTTGCCCTGGACCACTTGGCCAGTAGACTAAAGGGCCTGTCCCACTTGCATATTCTTGGCACGCAAATTACGCGATCTCATGCAAATTACGCGATCGCAGGTCGCACGCGATTTCATGTGTACGCACAGCCGTCTGGAGCGCGTGACGTCATTTGAAGATGGACACCAAGCTGGAGTAACTCAGCGGGACCGGCAGCATCTCTGGAGAGAAGCAATGTGACGCTTCGTGTCGAGACTCTTCTTCAGTCTGAAAAGAAGGGTATTGACCCCAAACGTCACCCATTGCTTCTCTCCGGAGATGCTGCCAGTCCTGCTGAGTTACTCCAGCATTTTGTGTCCATCTTCAATTTTCTTGGCCCCGCTCTTGGAGTAGAAGTGGGGGCGGATCTGGAACGCAACGGCCCTGAGCTCGGTGATCGTTTCCCTGCTTCTGCTGCTGTTGGAGGTGAGACGTTGCGTCGTGCCAGGGTCTTGGGCCCGTCCCACTTTGGCCGTCAGTTACACGACAGGCTGTAGGCGCGCGGAGATTTTGTTCGCTACAAAAATTTTGGAGCCCCGCGCGATGTCGCGCGCAACTACATACCCCTCCGCGCTTCTCAGTGGGACCGGCCCCGCGCGGCCATACGATGCCCGTGCACCTCAACGCGACCACGAGGTCGCGTAAGTTGCGTGCCAAGGACACGCAAGTGGGACAGGCCCTTACTTTGTCAAATCCATGGCATAGCTTGGGCAATGGCCACCCTCCCTTTAAAAAAAAATTCATACAAAGGCATCTTCTATTCCTCAGAACTGAGTGGAAGCAAGTCGTCCTTGGACCCAAGGGATTAATGAAGAATGAGATATGTACGACTTATACAGATATGTACTACTTACTATTGCCATACCTTACTGGATGGTATAAAGTTTAGATTAATTATTGGTGTGCCATTGTTTTAGTTTCAGTATACTTTGTCCGTGTTTATTGCAGCAAGATTTAAATCATTGAATTGTGCCTCTACTACTCACTACGTAAGTCTCCAGAATAGATGGATAATTAATTGGAATGTAACTATAGTTCATTCAGCTAATAGCTAGATTACATAAACCACTGTTGGCCTGTTTGATCTCAAATCTATATCGTTAGCTGTTCTCAGATAGGTTGAACGATTTGTTCTAATAGTCAATCAACATTGTTTGAAGAGGGAATATTGTCTGATCTGATTGCATCTGATGAAGCTTAGATGTTATTTATGATCGTGTTATCTATTAATGTGAATATTGTAACATAATAGATGGCCTTAAAAAATAAGTTGAAGAAAGAAATTACAGGGATGTTGAAAAATGTACCCAGCAATATTGAGTGTGCATTTTAAACTATCTTGGAAATTTTGTTATTGTGTGTATGGAATAATAGGAGCATTGAATTGGTTCCCGCAATGATTTGCCCTGACACTTCAAGATACATAGCAGATATCTGAGAAAGCATGCGTTGTCCAAAATATAACATAAGGGGTGCAAAGTTGTTTTTGGAATATGTGCTGCAGCAGGAAGAGAAGGAGGGGGAGGAAGAATTGAGACCTGGAATAGATCTGCCATGATCATCTTGAATGGGAGGGGAGGCCTGAGGGGACTGCGGCCGACACCTGTTTTCTTGTGCTCTGGACTATTTCTCCAAGAAGCTGTAAGTTGTAATATAGCCCATTAAAAAATATATGTATATCCTAATCATTGGTGTGGCTATCAGTCTGCTTTTCTGAAACTGACTTTAGCTATCTTGAAAGTATTTGGTGAGATTGTTTTCAAGGAAATCATGTCAAATGCTCAGCAATATGTACGGGGAGAGATTTTTTCTTTCTCCACAGATGCTGCCTGACTTCAATATTTTCAGCAATTTTTATTTCCAGTGTGACATTTGCGCATTATTTTTGCTTTTTCAACACTATTTGTAGATACTACAATTTGATTTTTCTTCTTCACTTTTATGTATCTTTGGTACTTTGCAGAAAAGTGACATTCTATTAGTTAATGCATCTTTTATAATAAACTAGATACTAGATCTTTTGAGAGTGAATGGCTGTTTATTTCCTCTGGGGAAATTCACAGTCTGTTTACTTATGATGACTTATTTTTAGTATATATTCGGGTGACTCACAATAGACAATTGAGGGCATTCTTTTATACATATATTAAAGAGTGAGGATGTTAGACTTGAGAAGAACTTAGACTGGTGTTCAGTGAGTTTAGATACAAAGAACTCTGGCAATATATGTACAGGTATCTTGGAATTTAACAAAAGGTGAAAAGACTGTTAAAAAATGAATTGCAAAAGTAAGGAAGTTATTCTTAACATTAGCTAGAACACTGTGCCCATCCTTGGGCATGGCACAACAGGAAGTTGCCTCAGCTCTAAAAGAGGATAGATTGGAGATGTACAGTTTGTCTTCCGATCGATGCATTTTTTTTGTTTAGGTTAGAGATGCAGCATGGAAACGGGCCCTTCGGCCCATCGCGTCTGCGCTGACCAGCGATCCCGGCACATTAACACTATTCTTCACACATTGTGGACAATTTTCAATTTTACCAAGCCAACAACCCACAACCCTGTACATCTTTAGAATGTGGGAGGAAGTTGGAGCACCCTGGAAAAACCCAGCAGGTCATGGGGAGAACATACAGACTCTGTACAGACAGCACCCGTAGTCAGGATTGAATCCAGGTCTCTGGCGCTTCAAGGCAGCAACTCTACCCCAGTGCCATTGTGCAGCGCGGAAATAGGGCCCACCAAGTCCACGCCAACCAGCGATTGCCGTACACTACGCTATCCTACACACTAGGGACAATTTACAATTTTACCAAAGTCAATTGACACAGGAATTGCCAGGTTCTATCCTGACTACGGGTGCTGTCTGTACGGAGTTTGTACGTTCTCCCCCTGACCTGCATGGGTTTTCGCCGAGATCTTTGTTTTCCTCCCACACTCCAAAGACGTACAGGTTTGTAGGTATATTTGGCTTGGTAAATGTAAAAAATGTCCCTAGTGTGTGTAGGATAGAGTTAATGTGCGGGGATCACTGGTCGGCGTGGGCCAAAGGGCCTGTTTCTCGAAACTAAAAACTAAACTAATTGACCTACAAACCTGTACGTCTTTGCAATGTGCGAGGAAACTGGAGCACCCGGAGAAAACCCACGTGGTCACTGGGAGAAAGTACAAATCGTACCCACAGCACCAAAAGACCAGGTCGAACCCATATCTCTTTGCTGTAAGGTAGTAGCTCTACCGCTGTGCCACCCTGTCGACCCTTCATTAGTTCATCTTTCTTGGGAAAGTTTTGGAAATCAATAACCTAGGTACACTAAGAAATATATCCCCTGGTGACTTTCGGCATCATTGACTGACGGATCAGGTCACCGAAAAAGTCGTGGCGGTGACGAGGCGTGATGACGTATTGATGCGCAGTGCCTGCTCGAGTGTCTCAAATTTTTGTTTGTCGCTGCTGGATTTAGAAATGTTCTAAATCTTCCGGCGATGCTGATAAGTCAGTCAATGACGCTGGCAGTCGCCGAAAAAATCGCCAAGTAACACGACAGGCCCTTTATACTCTCCCAGCTAAATTACTTGACCACACCACTGAATGCTACCTAATTTATAGGATGTGATAACAGGACAGTTATGTTCACTCTCCAGTGAGAAGGCATAATCAGGACTGGTTGTGTTATTTCTTTAAATTGGATACCTTTTAAATCAAAATCACCACCAAAATCAAAAAACGCCACCCTGTGCTTTTATTTTCTTTCAACTTTCTTCTTTCTTCCATTCTGAACTCTTGGTCCTTGATCTCACCAAAACTCTTCTACTGAAGAGTAGCAATTCATCTTTCCATTAGCTACTTTATAATCTTCCAAATTCAATTTGTGTTGATCATTTCTGCTATTCTCAGTTCAAATGTCATTCATACTGTAATTTCAGATAATTATTCTGCATTTACACCACCTGCAAATTACCTGTGTTCCCCATTGCCATCCAGCATTCACTCCACGTTCGTTTAGATAATGTCAGATAATCATTCCGTATTAAAATCTTCTGCAGGCAACTTGTTCCCTATCACCATCACTTTTCATCTTATATTACCATCCATATTGTCAGCTTAATCTCTCCGTCCTTCAATAGACTGGGTGGCAAATTAGGAATTAACAAACAAACACTATAGTCTAGAGTGCTTTATTATCATTAAACAGAACAATGTAATTCTTACCTGCAGCAGCACAACAATATGTGAACATAGTAATCAGTCAATACCATAATAAGCCAAACATGAAGTTTGGTTTGTAAAAATATAAAAACGTATTGTGTCAAGACAAAAACAATGCCCCCAAGTCTATATCGTTCAGAGCTTAGTTGGCGGTTGAAGTGTTTTTAATAGCTTGATGGTTGTTGGGAAGATGTTGCTCCAACGACGTTAGTTTTCAAGCTCCTATACCACCTTTCCGATTGCAGGAGTGAAATTAGATTGTGGCCAAGGTGGGATGGATGTATTATCAACCGTGAATGTAATGCCTAAAGTTATTACACCTGGGTGTTCCAAACAACATTGTAGAATTGAAGTATAACTTCCTTGCATTTTTATTCCAACCTCCCATTAATACATTCCCGATTCTTTTCCACCGTTCAGAATCAAATACACAGGACAAGGTGTTAAGAAGTCCCTTGTGCCAGTAGGTGGGGAGCATTTCACGACATTCGTTGATTGTTAAGAGTGGTAGACGCTCAACATCGGGGGGGGGGGGGGGGGGGGGATACATATACGTATATCTTGGCCTGGGTAACCTTCAGGACAGTTGGGCACAGGACACATCATCAGTAGTGTACCCTTGCATCGCTGGGTGTTTCGGTCCTTTAACAGTATACACCCTCCACAAGGGCGGCCCACTGCAGGATGATCAGCCCTCAGCGCGTGTCCCGTGTCAAACTGTCCCAAAGATTCACCATGATGTACTTGGGGCCCAGCATGGGGCTTTCCGCTTGAGCCAAATCCAACGGCTGCTTCTTTCAGCCGCGTCTGAGTGATCTTATGGTCTTCCACAGAGCCTGACCGTAGATTCCAAGCTCCTTCAGCAGTCTGATGGTAGATGATGCAACAAATCCTCTGCATCCCACTTCAACTGGATAGACTTTGATGTTCCAGCCACGCTGTGTTGCCTCTGCTGCAAGCTCTGTGTAGTGCAGCTTCTTACGCTCATAGGCCTCCTCAACAGAGTTCTCCCATGGAACTGTGAGCTCTATGATGTAAGCAGTCTTCTGTGAAGGGGACCAGAACACCAAGTCTGGCCTGAGGTTGGTTAAAGCAATTTCAGGTGGAAAGATTAGTTGTCGGCCGATGTCTGCCAGCATCCTCCAGTCACGGGCCCTGCATAGGTTTCCTTCTTCTGATCTGGTGGAAGGATGTTTAGGCATTTTCTGTCCTTCTCGGACAAAGGTTGTTGCTCTTAAGGATGTGGGGGGGGGGGGGGGGGGGGTTGCTCGTTCTTGGAGGCAAGGAGTTGGTCGCACACCGCCTGTTCTCAAGGGCTGTTGCCCGGCTTTTTAGTACCTGATTATGCCGCCACGTGTATTTTCCTTGCGTTAGGCTGGTCTTGCAGCCTACCATGATGTGTTTGAGGGTCGCTGGAGTTGGGCAAAGGTTGGATCCTCGCCGTACCACTGATGGAGGTTCTTTTGTGAAGCAAGCAAGTCATATGTCGCACTGATGATGAAGCTGATCTTGCTTGATTCCATTTCCCATAGTCCTTTCCAGCTGATCTTCCTCCGCTCCACACCTTCCCACTGCATCCATTGCCCCTGTTTGGCAAGAGAGACCACCTTTGCACTTCTTGCGGCCTCCTCCTGTCGCCGCACCTCCTCAACCACCAATGTCCTTAAACTTGCCCATTAAGGAAGTAACCTGATGTCTTGGGTTTAAAGTGAATAAGTATTTCTCCTTAAAATCCATCTTTATGACGTGTCTCTATGGAGAAACTGGAAAGGCTGTTTTTTTTTTCCTGGGGAGTCATGGGCCATGGACTGAAGCACAATGATCTCTGATCTCCATCCATAATTTGGTACGGCATTGTGAATTTGATAGACGCAGGTTAAAAAAAAACATCATTAGCATCTGTGTTGAGATTATGTAAGGAAATGGGACAGTTGGTTTAGCTAGGGATTACTAAAACCTCTGCTGTGATGGGTGTGGTGAACTAAGTGAGGAATGTTGGTTTTCAGTAAATGTGATAGAACTGGAAGAATTTGCAGGGCCAGGATGTGGGTTAAACCCATGAAAAATATCTAAAAGCATTACTATTCACACTGGGCTCTGAGTATGCATACAAGTACTTGCAAAGGATGGAACATTAAAACACAGTTGAGCAAAAAGGCAAGAGACTAGATTATGACAATTTAATACGGCTGGGAGAAATATTGAAACAAATACAATGAGTGGGTGCTTAAGGTATGTTTGTCCTATCAGTAAGTTACTGATTTTGCAACCAGGATGTAGTCTGATATTTCTCCATCTATGCGTACTCTTTTGCTAGCGAATGTCGGTCTTCAAACACTGTTTCTTTGGAAAGGATTGCTCGTTAATGAGTGAGATAAGGAGGAGTTTTTGAATGGCTATCAATATCTAGCAATTTCATACATAGCAAGACAACAAAGAACAAATAAAATCAATAATTGTTATTTGAATGTCGGGGTCTCCTCGCCCTGCATGTGATCCCTATCCCTCCATTCCCCAAAAGACTCCTAAACGGTACTTTTATGTCCACTTCTCCTATTGCTTCTGGCAGCACGGTCTGAGCACCCTGCACGCACTGTGGAAAGAGAAAGTAGAAGCATTGTAGAACCTTCATACTTTCAATGTGGTTGGTCTAGGACAGATTAGGTCTTTATTCTCTGGAGCGCAGAAGGTTAAGGGGGGACTTGATAGAGGTCTTTAAAATGATGAGAGGGATAGACAGAGTTAATGTGGACAAGCTTTTCCCTTTGAGAATAGGGAAGATTCAAACAAGAGGACATGACTTTAGAATTAAGGGACAGAGGTTTAGGGGTAACATGAGGGGGAACTTCTTTACTCAGAGAGTGGTAGCGGTGTGGAATGAGCTTCCAGTGGAAGTGGTGGCGGCAGGTTCGTTGGTATCATTTAAAAATAAATTGGATAGGCATATGGATGAGAAGGGTATGGAGGGTTATGGTATGAGTGCAGGCAGGTGGGACTAAGGGAAAAAAGTTGTTCGGCACGGACTTGAAGGGCCGAGATGGCCTGTTTCCGTGCTGTAATTGTTATATGGTTAGATTGTCAGTGATATTTACATCGAGAATCTTAAAGCTCAACCATTTCCACTCTGGCATCATTGATACTGACTTGGTGTATACACCACTTTGTTTCACAGGTAGTTCTTCTAACCACATGTACTGCATGCAATGCTCTCATTGTGGTCTCCTTAACATTGGCATAGACTTGGCCACCATTTCGCTGAACACCTGCTTTCCATCGCGTAGGCTGCTGGATCACCCAGTTGCTAATTCCCTTCCCATTCCCATACCACATTTCTGTCTCTGGGCCTTCTCCATTGCCAGAGTGAGGCCACACACAAATTGGCGGAACAGCACATCATATTCTGCTTACTGCCCAATGGTATGAACATTGGATTCTCAAATTGTAAGTGCCATTTTAAAAACCACACTTCTTCCCTATCTGGGTGCGATCCATTTCTCCCATTATCCTGTTCCCCTTTCACTGAGATTCCTTACTCTGGTTTCACATTTCGCTCCTCCTCTCCTTAACTTGCATCTACTTCAGCCCATCCTCTGGCGTCACATTTTAGTCTTCTCTCCTTATCTTGCATCTTTTTGTCCCCTTTTTATCTCTGGTCTTTATCCTTCCAATTGCCAAATGCCCCTCCTCGTGTAGGAAAGACTGCAGATGCTGGTTTAAATTAGTCTGAAGAAGGATCTCGACCCGAAACATCACCCATTCATAGAAACATAGAAAAATAGGTGCAGGAGTAGGCCATTTGGCCCTTCGAGCCTGCACCGCCATTCAATATGATCATGGCTGATCATCCAACTCGGTGTCCCGTACCTGCCTTCTCGCCACTCCCCCTGATCCCTTTAGCCACAAGGGCCACATCTAACTCCCTCTTAAATATAGCCAATGAATTGGCCTCAATTACCTTCTGTGGCAGAGAATTCCACCGATTCGCCAATCTGTGTGACAAATGTTTTTCTCATCTCGGTCCTAAAGGAATTCCCCTTTATCCTTAGACTGTGACCCGTTGTTCTGGACTCCCCCAACATCGGGAACAATCTTCCAGCATCTAGCTTGTCCAACCCCTTAAGAATTTTGTAAGTTTCTATAAGATCCCCCTCAATCTTCTAAATTTCAGCGAGTACAAACCGAGTCTATCCAGTCTTTCCTCATATGAAAGTCCTGACATCCCAGGAATCAGTCAGGTGAATCTTCTCTGTACCCCCTCTATGGCAAGAATGTCTTTCCTCAGATTTGGAGACCAAAACTGTACGCAATACTCCAGGTGTGGCCTCACCAAAACCCTGTACAACTGCAGTAGAACCTCCCTGCTCCTATACTCAAATCCTTTGCTATGAATGCTAACATACCATTTGCTTTCTTCACTGTCTGCTGCACCTGCATGCCTACTTTCAATGACTGGTGTACCATGACACCCAGGTCTCGTTGCATCTCCCCTTTTCCTAATCTGCCACCATTCAGATAATAGTCTACCCTCATGTTTTTGCCACCAAAGTAGATAACCTCACATTTATCCACATTATACTGCATCTGCCCATTCACTCAGACTATCCAAATCACCCTGCAGCCTCCAAGCATCCTCCTCACACCTAACTATACCCCCCAGCTTGGTATCATCTGCAAATTTGGAGATGTTGCATTGAATTCCCTCGTCCAAATCATTAATATATATTGTAAATAGCTGGGGTCCCAGCACTGAGCCTTGCGGCACCCCACTAGTCACTGCCTGCCATTCTGAAAAGGACCCGTTTACTCCTACCCTTTGCCTCCTGTCTGCTAGCCAGTTCTCTATCCACATCAATACTGAACCCCCAATACCGTGTGCTTTAAGTTTGTATGCTAATCTCTTATGCGGGACCTTGTCGAAAGCCTTCTGAAAGTCTAGATATAACACATCCACTGGTTCTCCCTTATCCACTCTACTAGTTACATCCTCGAAAAATTCTATCAGATTTGTCAGACATGATTTACCTTTCGTAAATCCATGCTGACTTTGTCCAATGATTTCACCACTTTCCAAATGCGCTGCTATCCCATCTTTAATAACTGACTCTAGCAGTTTCCCCACTACCGATGATAATCTATTTTCCCTTTCCTAATTAAGCCCTTTGTCCTCCTCTGCTGGATTCTGGATTTCTCCCAGTCCTCCGGTAGGCTGCTTTTTCTGGCAAATTTGTATGCCTCATCTTTTGTTTTTATACTATCCCTGATTTCCCTTGTTATCCATGGATGCACCACCTTCCCCGATTTATTCTTTTGCCAAACTGGTATGAACAATGTTTGTACTTCACCCATGCAGTCTTTAAATACCTTCCATTGCACATCCACTGTCAACCCTTTAAGAATCACCTGCCAGTCTATCTTGGCCAATTCACATCTCATACCTTCAAAGTTACCTTTGTTCAAGTTCAGAACCCTTGTTTCTGACTTAATTTTGTCACTCTCCATCCTAATGAAGAACTCAACCATATTATGGTCACTCTTGCCCAAGGGGCCACGCACACCAAGACTGCTAACTAACCCTTCCTCATTACTCAATACCCAGTCTAGAATAGCCTGCTCTCTCATTGGTTCCTCCACATGTTGGTTGAGAAAACTATCCCGCATACATTCCAAGAAATCCTCTTCCTCAGCACCCCTGCCAATTTGATTCACCCAATCTACATGCAGATTGAAGTCGCCCATTATAACCGTGTTACCCTTGTTGCACGCATTTCTAATTTCCTGTTTGATGCCATCCCCCAACTCCAATACTACTGTTAGGTGGCCTGTACACAACTCCCACTAGCATTTTATGCCCCTTAGAGTTTCGCAGCTCTACCCATATCGATTCCACATCCTCCACGCTAATGTCCTTCCTTTCTATTGCATTAATCTCCTCTCTCACCAGCAACACTATATCACGTCCTTTTCCTTTTCGTCTATCCCTCCTGAATATTGAATATCCCTGGATGTTCAGCTCCCAGCCTTGGTCACCCTGGAGCCATGTCTCCGTGATCCCAACTATAGCATAGTCATTAATCGCTATCTGCACCTTCAACTCATCCACCTTATTACGAATGCTCCTCGCATTGAGACACAAAGCCTTCAGGCTTGCTTTTACAACACTCTTACTCCTTATACAATTATGTTGACAAGTGGCCCCTTTCACATCGATCCCTATTACACTTGGCCATACTCTCCTATCCCTTTGTGAGCTTTCTTTCCCGTTAATTCTGAGGTCATTAACCATCCCTTTACTCTCTTTCCCTTTAACTCCGTCCTCGACTATCCCATTTGACACCCCACCCCCCTTATTCAGTTTAAAACCATCCGTGTAGCAGTGGCAAACCTGCCGGCCAGAATGCTGGTCCCCCACCTGTTAAGATGCAATCTGTCCCTTTTGTACAGTTCCCCCTTACTCCAAAACAGATCCCAGTGATCTAAGAATCTAAATCCCTGCCCCCTGCACCAGTTCCTCAGCCACACATTCAGGTCCCGTATCTCCCTGTTCCTGCTCTCGCCAGCACGAGGAACTGGAAGCAAACCGGAGATAACAGCCCTGGAAGTCCTGCTTTTCAGCATTTTTCCGAGCTCTCTGAAGTCCCGCTGCAGAATATTCATCCCCTTCTTTCCAACATCACTTGTGCCAACATGCACGACCACTTCTGGCTGTTCACCTTCGCCCTTGAGGATTGTCTGCACTCTGTCCGTGACATCCTGGATCCTGGCACCAGGAAGGCAGTACACCATCCTCGAATCCCATCTGTTGCCGCAGAAACCCATGTCTGTACCTCTCACAATGGAGTCTCCAACTACAATGGCGTTGCCCAACTTTGGCCTCTTTGGTTTTGGCTCAACAGCCCTTTTTGTTTTGCAAGCCAGTCCGCCGCTCAGTGCGATACCGTCTTCTGTCCTGGCAGCTTCCATGTGGGTGAACCTGTTCACAAGAGGTACAGCACCCGGGGACCTTTGCATTCCATGTTTTCCTCCCTTTCTCACCGTCACCCACCTTCTCTCTTCTAGTGCCTTGGGTGTAACTATCTTACTGTAGAACTTGTCGAGGAACGACTCAGTTTCTCGGATGAACCTGAGGTCATCCACTTGTTTCTCCAGTTCCCCAACACGGTCCTTCAGGAGCTGTACCTGGATGCACTTCTCACATTTGTAGCAGCCAGAGGCACCAGCAGTGTCCTTGACCTCCCACATACTGCAAGCATCACACTGCATCAGCTTGCTTGACATCTCCTTCTTTTGCCTCGGTCTCTCCCTATCCAGTGTTTTGCGCAGCCTCCTCTCCAAAGACTCCCTCACTGCCGCTCCCCAAGAGCTGCCTTGCTTATATTGATTGTTAAGTTGCCTAATTTACAAACCAAATTCTTCAGTTTTCAACTGTTTTCCCCCTCTGACTCACTGAGAACTCTCCTCCCACTTGGGCTAGAGCCAATCAGTGCTTTCTCCTGCTTCTCTTTGTTGCTGTTGCTTCAAAATCCACGGGAACACTGAGTAAAAAAAAAATAATTAAAAAAAATTCCTTCTCTCCAGAGATGCTGCCTGTCCCGCATTGTGGTCTTGACACCATGTAATTGAACTCTCGATCTTCCTTGTCGTTGTTTGACATCCAGCACACAATGATCATGTCATCTGAAACTTGTAAATTGAGTTAGTATTTGGCTGTACAGTCGTGAGAGAGTATAGTCAGGGATTTGGGAGTTTGGACATGAGTTTGGTTGGGATTGTGGTGCTGAATGCAGAGCTATTGTCAATAAATAGGATTCTGATGTAGCTGTCCTTGTTAGATGTACTAGCGATGAGTTTAGGCCCAGGGCGATGGCGTCTGCCATGGACCTGTTGCCTTGGTAGGCGAATTGCAGTGAATCAAAGCTGTCTGGAAGAAACACAGAAAATAGGTGCAGGAGTAGGCCCTTCGGGACTTGAATGATCAGCCACTCAAGATGACCATGGCTGATCATCCAAAATCAGTACCCCTTTCCTGCTTTCTCCTCATATCCCTTGATTCCGTTAGCCCTAAGAGCTATAACCAACTCTCTATTGAAAACATCCAGTGAATTGGTTTCCACTGCCTTCTGTGACAGAGAATTCAGCAGATTCACAACTCTCTGGGAGAAGGTTTTCCTCATCTCAGTGCTAAATGGCCTTCCACTTATTCGTAAACTGTGACCCTTGGTCTGGAATGCTGGATTTTAATCTGTGTTAATGTGTGCCATCATCAGTCTCGTAAAGCACCATGATGGTTGTGATATGTGAGATATTATGCAACAGTGAATATTCAGTAAAACTCTAAAAATCTGCTCCTAAACCATTTGGTTAGCCTGATGGTTCAGGACTTAGCTCAACAGGTCATGTTTTCCAGGGCCCTATTTACTGCATTTTTAATGCGTTTCCTTTTGCATGGGCAATTATTATAAAACAATGTCATCGCTGAATAAAATGAATTAAAAATGTATTTGAGTATTAATAGGAAATCCTTAGTCTGGAAAATGTATTAACCTGGCACCAACAAAATCTTGAGTGGTTGACTGTAGATGTGATTTCTTCCTCTTGCGAGGTGAGATTATGTTTAAGCATAAATTGCTGAGTCAAGGCATCTAAATCGTCATGTTTTAGATTTTGTTCTTTGGCATTAGTAAAATTGCTGAAGTTATTGTGTTTTGTATCATTTTCAGAATTTTGATTGGTGTGTTTATCTGTACAAACATTTGTTATATGAGTGTTCTTTGCCATAAATTCAGATATTTAGGTTCCTTAGACTTGGTAGACCAAGTTTACGTCTAGTTGTCATACCTTTTCAGTGGTTCAGTAAGATTTGATTCTAGTTGCTTTCTTTTTCCTACATATAAATTTGGGAATTTGGAATTCTGGAAGGCATCAATTTACAAATACAGGTCCACCACAGTTTGTTCTGGAACCCTTGGTTCCAGACCCTTTCAGGATTATCATTTTTGCCAGACGAACAGAGGTCATGGCCTTCGAGAGGGGCCAAGATACTGGTCCGCAAAGTGGGCCTCGGAAGTTGGTTTTGGGAACGGATCAGCTGGCTGTGGCTGGGCCAGAGTTTGAGATCCCTGGCCGCAGGGGGCAAATTCCATCTGTCAATCTACCGTGGAGCTCAATGATACTCCCTTGAAGTATCGGGGAAGTCCTGATGAAGTTGAGATCAGCCGCCTCATTTTCCTGCCACCCTTGGTTCCAGAGCCTTTCTGGATATGTTGCCTCACCCGCTGAGTTACTCAAGCATTTTGTGTCTACCTTTCTGGATTATCTGTTTTGTCAGACCAATAGAAGTCATGGCCTCCAGAAGGATCAAACTGTACCGGAATGGTCTGCCCAGGCTGTTGAGGGGCCGAGATACCACATTGGTGCCTGGATGTTGCGAGGATCTTGCCAGGACTCAAGGGCCTGAGCCGTAGGAAGAGTTTGGACAAACTAGGACTTTATTCCTTGGTGCGCAAGAGGCTAAGAGGTGATCTTATAGAGGGGAAAGATTTAAAGAGGACTGGGGGCTTTTTTTCACTTGGTGGGTGGTGGATGTATGGAATGTGCTGCTAGAGGTATTTAAGGCAGATGATATAACAACATTTAAAAGGTATTTGGACAGATAGGAAAGGTTTGATGGGAAAGGTTTAGAGTCATGTGGACCAAATGTGGGCAAGTGGGATCAGTTTAGGTGAGTTGGGCCAATAAGTAGCAATGTTACAAAATTTTGAGATTTTAAAAATCAACTCTGCAATTTATCCCATCAGATAAAGCATAAAAAGAAGTTTAATTTGACACCTAATTCGCCTTCATATCTTCAGTATTAAAAAAGTTATGGCCATTTTCATACTCGGAAATTAGCATCTTGTTTTGCCTTTCCATTGACTTAAAAGCTGTGATCTAGAACAGTCAAAAGCCCATAACTTAAAAAATTAAGAGAACTCAATGAAATTATCAGTTATTATAGATTGAAGCATTCTGAAACAAATATGAAACAATCTTACTTGGATGACCTGAAAAAGCATATAATTAGTTAGTTATCTAATTGTAGCTAATTACAAAATTCAATTACTAGATCTAAACATCTATCCCTTTCTTAAGGAAAGATAAACTTTTTAAATTGCCTAAGTGTCCAAATAACATTCACACTAATCCACAATATAACATGATTTTTAAATCTCATTTTCATGAATTTATAGGCCAAAAGGAAGGAATTTAGTGTTTAATGCCTGTAAATTAATGGCCATTTAAATCAACTAGTGAGTGGGTTTTAGTGGAATGCGGTGGATTGTAACGTTGCGGTTTGCGGTGAATTTAACCCACAGTCGATATGAAAAATACAGCCGGTTCAAACATTTTTTTTGTCCCCTTTTTGCAACATGAAAATGTGATTAAAGCCTTCCTAAAAACCAAGTTTTAATGTAATGTTAAAAATAAAGCCTTATTGCTGGGGATGTCTTCCTGAGAGGAAGCTGGCTTACTTATCTGGCTGGTTGATTTGGAGGATGTTGTGTCGGCTGCCCGGGTGATGTATCTCCAAAGCATTGATGTATTATTGAAGAAGGTGTATGGTTGAATCATTGAGTTTAAGGTCTTGGGAAGTCATATTGCAGTTTATAGAACTTTCGGCTGTATTTAGAATATTGTCTGCAGTTCTGACCGTCCCATTTTAGGAAAGGTATGGAGAGCACGCTGAAAGTTTTACCAGAATGTTGCTCCAATTAGAGAACATTAGATATAAGCAGAGGTTGGACAAACTTGGATTGTTTTCTACGGAGCTTCAGAGGCTGAGGTATATAGGAAGGAACTGCTGATGCTGGTTTAAAGTGGAGATAGACACAAAATGCTGGAGTATCTCAGCGGGACAGGCTGAGGGGAGGCCTGAGAAAAGTATATAAAATTGTGAGGCATAGATTGGGTAAATGGTCAGAACGTTTTTCACGGGGGAAAAGGCAAAGACCAGTGTGCATAGCTTAATGGTCTAAGCAGGAGAGTTTTAAAGAGGTGCCAAGCAGGTTTTATTTTACATAGAGATCAGTGGTTGCCTGGTATGCTCTGCCAGGGTTGGTGTTGGAGGTACATATTGTCGCATTTAAGAAACTTTTAGATGGGCTATGCAGAAAATGGTGGGATGCAGATCATGTGCAGGCAGAGATTAACTGGGCATTATATTCAGCATATTGTGGACAAAGCATCTGTTCCCGTGTTGTACTGTTCTATGTAGATAGTCCCCCTTTTCCTGAAGAGAGGCAAGAGTGTACTACTGAGGCTGAAAGCTATGGTGAATTTCATTTATGTATATTAGATGGTATAACATGGTACAACTTGAATCAAATGTAAAGCAAGATGTTTTGAAATTTCTTGAAATGGTTGTATTAAAGGGCAAGTCTTTCACTACCAGTCTAACATATACTTTAATCGTTTGTTCTGCCAACAGGTTAACTTTAAAAGTGCTGGGTTAACTCAGTGGGTCAGGCAGCAACTCTGGAGAACATGGTTTTGAGTCGAGGCCCATTTTCAGACTGATGGGGGGGGGGGGTGGGAGGAGATAGTAGACCCATTTGGGCTTGCCAGACCAAGGGTACGTGTCCGGCAAAACCGTTACCGAGTCTATACTTGGTCTCGCTGATGTACAGGACGCCACATCGAGAACACTGGATGCAGCAAGTGAGGGGGTGCATGCAAACCTCTGTCTGAGCTGGATGGACTTCTGTAGTTCCTGGTTGGAGGTGAGAAAGGAGGTAAGGGACAGGTGTTACATCTCCTGTGGTTGCAGGGCCACAACATTCTCTGAGTTGTGGAGGGAGCGGTCTCTGCGAAAAAGGGGAAAGGGGTGGGGTGGGATGATATGACTGGTGGTGGGATCACGTAGAAGATGATGGAAATGTCAGAGGATGGTGTGTTGGGTGATATGCGAGGACCAGGGGAGCTCTGGTTACCTTTAAATTTTGAAGATGCCAAGTAATGGTATTGTCTAGAGTTGGTTTCATTGGCAGAAATTTAATGTGCTTGTGTGACACTGCAAACATTTTTAGATTGTTAAATAGATATATTTAAAAAAATAGATTGCTCGGATAATTTTCTCTATCTAGCTCTTTTATAAAGTCAGTCAGCAGAAAGACAATACATGATTACAATCAAGTCATTTACAGTGTAGCTACATTATAAGGGAATAACTTTTTTTTTTAATTTCAAAATAGACTTTATTCAAGTAATAAATATTTACAATACATCAACCGTGCGAAAAATCCATCCGACATTTTCGGAGGCTATACAAATTCTTCCATGCAGTCTATATACATTTTTCAAATTTTACTAATTAATCCCCCACCCGTGCCACTCATGTGGCCCCCCGGCATGGGATACCTTCCCTTATTTTGAGGGGCGTCTCCACCATACAGTGCCCCCATGTCCAGCAGCGGAAGGACCTTAGACTGTGGCCCTCCCCCACCGAGCCTTGGCGTTGGCTGCACCGAGCTTCAGTGCGTCCCTTAGTACGTACTCCTGCAGTCTGCAGTGGGCCAGTCGGCAACATTCCCCGACGGACATCTCGCTCTGCTGGGTGGTGAACAAAGCTCGGGCAGACCAGAGAGCGGGAATAACGCTTAGTGCAAGGTAATGCCAGCAAAGTCCGATCAAGTATCATCCGAGGTCATCAAAGAGATAAATAGTAGTTCAGCACTGCTCTCTGGTTGTGGTAGGATGATTTATTTGCCTGAAAACAGCTGGGAAGAAACTGTCTCTGAATCTGGAGGTGTGTGTTTTTACACTTGTATACCTTTTGCCAGAGGGGAGAAGAGGGAGTAGCCAGGGTGCGACTCATCCTTTATTATTGACTGCATTTTACCTCACGCTGCCTCATCAAGGTCAGCAGATAAATAAGGGGGGGTTGGTTTGTGTGATGGTCTGGGCTGTGTCTACAATTCGCTGCAATTTCTTGCGGTCGTGGATGGCACTATTCCCAAACCAAACTGTGATGGGAATGCTGGTCATCATGTTGTAAATATGACATTCATCTCAATCGCAGGCTCGGCGACCTTTTCAACCTACACTAACGATTGGTCCACCAAGGCTTCCAGGATCTCCCAATTGCTAACCATTTAAACTAATCTTCCCATTCACATACTGATCTTTCTGTCCATTGTCAGTGAAGCCACAGGCAGAATGCAGGAACAACAACTCGTATTCCTCTTTGGTTGTTTCTAACCCAACGGTATGAATATGCTTTGCTTATGTTTTTCAAAAAATGCCTATAACATTTGTACCTTCAGTTTTTTTTTTAAAAGCACTATGTTTCCTTTGCCTTACAGTGACAGGGACAACATAGTCCTTTGAATTTGTTTTTCATTCAGTGTTGGGATTTGCCAAATTTACTGCGTATTTAAAGAAAACAGAAGGTTATCGACATGGCAAAAATGTAGTAACTTAAGTCATTTATTTTTATTCTCATTTCATAGATCATTTAAATTTGTAAAGTATAAGGTTAATTAGTTTAACAAAACAGTACTGTTTTGTACTGTTAACATTCAGTGCCAAAATTCAGCAGTGTTAAATCTATTTGTTTTTCCACTGCAATTTAATTATTTAAAGTTTTCTTAATAAAGTAATCTTTTTAATTTCAAGAAGCTAAAATTATTACATTTGTATTTTTGTTTCTGGTGTTGGTTATAGTTTTAGTCATGCCTTGCATAAACCAATGGTGCCGTTTTGAGACCCTAAATAAGTGAAGTTTAGTACAGTGGAAGTTGTTTCCTTTCTTGGGGACAAGAGGCTTCGTGAGAATGGCCACAATATTTTTTGCTATTGTAGACATTTCCAATATCTTTTGATTAACTCAAAATTTGCTTAATTCAAAAAATCTGCATCAATTATATCTGTACTGTAATTATTCAAGTCTGTTATTTTAGAATGCTTTTTGATAAGGCTGACTGAAAGGGATCCTGTCTCTTTAAAAGGTAAAATGGGTGTGTTGTAATCGCTCTTATCAAATGGCCTCAATGTCTTTCAAGCTGCCAACACTCGTGCAGAGGGGTCTGCAGGCACTGCCACCCAAATGGCCGGACTCCTGGACGGTGGGATCTCATGGGAGCGGAACTGTATCGGCAATGTCCTGGAGGAAGCAATGAACTGTTTTGCAGAGATGCAACGACAGACAGAGGAGAGATTTCGGATGTGGATGGAAAAGTTGACACGCCTGGACACGGATGAAGACGTAAAGCAGCAACCAAATCGACAGGAGCCTAAAATGCCAACAAGTGGCACGCCAGTGCTGCCTCCTAATCAACCCAGCACATTTATGCATCTATCTAGCAATCATTCAAATCTACAACAGTCACTTAACCCTTATACGAATAACCAGCCAAATGTCGACTGTACTCCAGCTTATCAAATGTCCTTTAACAACAATTCTGCAACTGCTTTTCAGGAGAATGGGAACTCCTCTGGTCATGACATCAATCACTCAAATGTTTGAAGCAATCAGATATAAAAATATATACATTTAAACTCAGCCAAACAAGTATTTGAGGAGATCTTTTGAATATGATTTCTTAATATCATACACGAGCAGCAATGCAATTTTTATATATAGTATAGGAACTTCAGTGGCCAGGTTGTTGTTAATCTCAATGACTGCTTGAAATAGAATTTTAAAGCCCAAAGTCACCATGATAACTATAACAACCTACCTCTGATTGTACCTTTGATGACATTGCAGGGCAGATAACCTTTTCTAATCATTAGTGTTTAATTGGCATATTGATTTTCATTAACTTTAACAATTAGAAATTATCATTTAAAAATAGTAAAAAGTATTTTTACAATTTCAAGTATCTTGTTAATAATCACACGTTTCAGGCTGATACACCCGCACGTTTGTGGATGTGAGGCTATCCTAATTTGCAGTCAATGACTAAATAAATTCCTATAATCATATGTCTGGGAAATATGCGAGGGGATGTTTGCAAAAAGGTGCTACATCTTTGCCTGTGTCAAAAATGTCTCAATTCTTCTGCACCTCTTCCTCTTAATTTAGCCTAACAGATATTCCAGTCTAGCCCTTCAATTTGCCATCCTTTCTCTTTGGTCCTGTCTATTGCCTATCCCCGATGAAAACAAAAATGACTAGTCTTTTTGTAAATTAATACCAAAAATCATTTAATACTTTGGAACCTGTTTTGCATCTGTTAGGATAAGAATTGTTTATGCGCATGTTTATAATAATAGCAAAGCGGAGCCTATGAAGCTCCCGTCAATGGCACCAGCTTCCCATTTGCTTTCCATCTCTTCGGCATTTTACATTTATTTCATTGCTCATTACTGACCAATTATAGAACATTTGTTTTTTACAAGTGGGGCAGTGGAAATCCATCAGTGAAAAACCTGTTCTTTGTTGCTTGCACTAAATACTTGCATGTAAAAGCAATTATGTATTGTAATCTGTAAACATTCAGTTCAGATGGAATTGTATTGCAGAAGTAGAATTTGATGCTTAGCTAGAAATACATGTTCAGTGCAAGCAACACGGGGGAAGGTTCTACCCCAATATCTATTCTGACTTCATACTCTTGCTATTACCAACAGAAATAACTGATTGCTCGGTTCAGAATCTTAAATGTATTGGCTTGTGACATCTGAAATGATCAATTCTAAGATTACTGAAATAATTAATTTGTCTAATCCTACTACACCAGGTTGCTGTGCAAGTAGCAGAAACTAACATAATCGCATGACCCAAGTTTAGAACACACTGACCCAGTCAGCAGCATGCTGATGAAACCCCATCCTCCATCCCTTCCCATGTCATCATTCATGCCCTGAATCTGTTGGTAAAACAGTTGACCAAATTGAGATCTCGTTATGTCTTACAACCTGGACTTGAATGTCTATGTGTACACAATTATTAAAATCAACCCGGCCATGCAAGAAATGTTATGACTCAATTGGAACAACTTTTATTTGCCCAAATATTTCAACTTATCTTCATTTTTTAAATCATTCAAAAACGCAATAGAAATTGATCTGGTGGTAATTCATAGTGCTTTGTGGTTAAAAAAGTGATACCCTACATATACTGAGCAATGTATCTTTTAATGGGCTGATTATGTCATTGAATTATAAATTTTAGATTATATGGAGGGAGATTTACATAAAATTTATTAAAATATATAATTGCGTGATAAAAAAAGATCTGGAACGTCCAGGATTATCTCCTTTACATCAGGATCAACGAAACGCTCTCAGTTACCCCAGTAAATGTGTTATTTGTCTGGCGTGATATTGACTAGCACGTTTTTGAACTTGATCCCTAGACTGTACCGAGATAACTTCCACTCTGATTGGACTAGCAGGTAAGAATTCTAAGCACAAACATTTAAATCATTTAAGTGACAGGTAGAATCTCCAGGAGGTTTTTCTCCATGGATGGATTACAATTGATCAAATGACTTATTATCTGCTGTTATCTTGCGATCTCAGTTTAGATGGTAACATAGTATTGCAATTGGTACTTTAATGCTCCCAGACTAAGGAGCATGAATAGTCAGCTAAGGCTCTTGCTCGAGTGTTGTTGATTGATTTCCCCTTAAACTCACAGGAAATGTCATGTAAACACAGGATTAGGATTAACTATGTTTTTCAAGATTGGCTGCCGAAATATTGCAAGTAAAGGATGCCTCGGTGGATGAGGTCTAGAAGTGCTGTCCCAAGCTTATCATTTATTTCAAAGTGCAACCAAAAGAAACTAGGGGGAAAAAAAAAATCTTATTTGGTGCAAGGATAACAATTTTAAAGCTCCTTAATTGTGTATATTCTGCAAAATAGACAAGTTGAAAGTAATTTAAGCCAGTATCTGCTGCTGTTCAACCCCCCACAACCACCAAACCATGAAATGACCATAAAATTGTTGTAGATTGATGGGAATATCATTGGTATAATTAAATGCATATGTGAATTTTGCCCTTTTATTTGGAGACCTGCAGTGAACGTGTGCCATTCAGCTAAACAATTATAGTTCAAATAACGAATGATTAGGATTGATTACCACGATGAGAGCATGAAGCTTCCTTATATATGACATTATAATTTTTTTTTAAAGAAACGATCCAAGGCATGTTCTTTCATTTTCAAATGCACTCATTGAAGTAACTTGAAGTTTAGAATTTCTGTTTATATAAAATGACCATACATCAAACTACTTTAGTTTATCCATTGCACGTGCTGATAAACCAAAGTTGAGACTGCAAAAATAACTACTTTTTTTGACAATTTCTTGGCTTAACATTTTTTGAAAACATTACAACCAACACTTGTGAACTATTACGCATGCGTGTTTAATGTTCACTCGGGTATTGAAAGATCAGTGCTGATATATCTCTGGAATGTAATGTGGCTTGGAATCACAGCCTTGAGCACTGTATCGGCTATTTACAACATACTATTTGGTATTAGGATTTGGTGCTTGTCTGTTATGTGCTGGAAATGTCCCATGACGGATCTTGGGTGAGTAACTCGAGTAAGGTTTATTATGGAAGAATGTGCCACTGACAAAAAATTGGAAAGATGGGAATGGAGGGGAAATTCTACTGGAAAACGGATAACAACAGGTACCTGAAATAGAAACAGAAAATGCTGAAATACTCAATAGGTCAGCCACCACCTGGAGAATAAAGATCAGTTCTGATGAAAGATCACTGACCTGAAATATTAACTTTCCCCCATAATGTTTTGCCTGACCAGAGTATTTTCAACATTCTTTGTTTTCGCTTCTGGGATCAGAGTTGTGCTCTGACAGTATTGAATATCTGACAGTTGCATGTCTTCAGGTCTTCATGATCGCATTGCTGTTTATGCTTGGAAGTGCTATTTGATCAAAAGTCCTTTGGGTATTAACTAAGGTGTCACTGTAAACATATGTTCTATGTTCTGATCATGTTTTCCATCACCAAAAATCTAATTCTTTTTTTCCGTCCTACAGTATTTGGGAGGGTTAAACTTTACAGCATATTTATGGGAACAGTTCAAATCAAACCTCAAGTTTTGCCCCACACCAAAATAAATGGAAGAATGACCCAAAAGATGTTGAATTATTTCACCTCATGCAGCTTATCATGTTTATATGTAGGCTGATTTTTTTTTTTTGTTCTGGAATTAGAAATCAATTTTCATATAAACAGGCACAATTTGGTCTGAAATTTCAGAAATAGGTTGAATGTGTGAATTTTGGTCAGGTAAGGAACTGGCTACTTTTGTGTGAGAGCTGTGCAACAAAATTAAATTCAAAAGTGACAGGGAATGTATTCCTTATTTGTGTATTGGAGTGAATTTTAACTCTTGAACAAACTTAGTTTTCATTGTTTGGGACAGCTTAATTGATAGACAACCAGAGTTCTTCATTGTTTTTCTATGCTACAGATTAATGCATTTTGAAAATTGGTCTACTTTTAACATTCTTCGTAATTTTAACAACGTTTACATTTCCACTTTGTCAGCCATCCAAACAGTTCATAACAAAGATGCAGATAGGTTCACGGGTTTGTTATTTTATTGCCAACTTTGAAGATGTTGGAGAATGGAATGGGGGGAGAAAAGGAAGTGATTTTTGCTCATTACCTCAATATAATCAGTGATTACCATTGGTTTCCCCGTACCACAATTTGAAGGTCTTGACGGACTCAATTTTAGCCTGGAATTTATTATTCTGTGTGAGATGAGCATGTCCTATCCCAGACAAGTGAGAGAGGTTTTGGCAGTTTTTATCATTCCCCTTCCTCTTCCTCACCTGTACATTTAGAATGTTGCAGAATAACAGCTTAGTTCTGTAGAATTCTGTCTTATAGTTGACAATGCTATGATTTGGAGAGTGCCAGTAGTATTAAGGTTGTGATTCATGAAACGTCCGACATTGACTAGTATGCATAGATTGAGATCCATTCTCCTTCATATGCCACTTTTCTCCAAGAATTGTTTTACATTTCGTGAATCTTTCTTGATTTTGAAGATGTACTGGTCTGTGAGCGATTATTACACTCATTAAACTGTGGCTCATTAAAAATGAATGTAAGGTATCTCCAAAGATGAAATTCTTCAGCAGTTTTAGATGAAGCAGCTGAAATAGATCCATGGAAGTGGGGTTTCATTACTTCTGTTATTAAAGATGCTCTTTGCACTGTAACTGAGTTATTAATATTAAGCAACATCTGTGGACACCAGTTGTGACATTTAGAGTACAATTTATTTTTAAAAAGAACTGTACTAGAGGTGGGCACAAGTAGCACAGTCTGTGATGTGATACGTTTTGAAATGGTGATTATAAAGCGTTGAAATTTTTATCGCAAAAATGTCAAAATGGAGACAAGGGCACATGTTTGTCAACAGAATTTGTTTCCCCCAGTCATTTATATAGCTCTGAATGGGGACTGATAACAACCTCTGCCCATCACCCCAATTTCATTATAGATTGAATTTGATCCGTTTTCTTATCCCATTGTTTCGTGGAGCATTAATAGAAGCTGGAATTGACCAAGTATGCGTTTCAATTCAGTAAGAGCTTCCACATCTAAACTAAGAGTGATGTTTTTGAAGATGTAACAATATTGGATTATTACTTTACATTAAATCTTAACATAAATAGGGTCTGAGATAATCCCTTTTGAGGCTGCTCTGTCAAAACGATCGGTGCAAATTCCCCACCTCAAGCCAACCTCAAGTGATCCGCAGGGTTACACAAAAAGCTGGAGAAACTCAGCGGGTGCAGCAGCATCTAAGGGGCGAAGGATCTGCAAATGTCTTGATTGCATTGCTCCTCATTAAATGTGAATTACAAGGCTGACTTTAACCTACCTGAGGCACAGTGAGACATGCTAGTTAGTGCATGACCGACAATGTTTCGCCTCAAACTTCATTGTCAGTGATAATGGCTGTAAACTTTTAAGTTGAAAATAGAGGAAAAAAATCACACATTGCAGATAGGTTTTTTTTGTGCCACTGACTCCAAAGGAAATGGGTATGTACAGAGTCTCTTGCCCAGAGGACATAGGTATAAGGCGAAGGAGAAAAGATTTAATAGGAATCTGAGGGTGTATGGAACAAGCTGACAGAGGATGTAATTGAGGCTGGGACTATCCCAACGTTTAAGAAGCCATTGGACAGGTACATGGATGGGACAGGATGGAGGGATATAGACCAAACGCAGGCCGGTGGGACAAGTGTAGCTGGGACATATTGGCCGGTGTGGGCCTCTTTCCACACTGTATCACTCTATGGCTCTATCTTTAAATTATTTGTTATTGTGTGCAAGTACCATTTCTTGTGCAGTATTAACATGACTACAAATAGGCTCTTTAACTTATTGTTTGAGTCATACAGTGTGGAAGCAGGCCCTTCGGCTCAACTTGCCCAGGCCGGCCAATGTGCCCCATCTAGTCTACACTTGCCCCACCAGTCTGCATTTGGCCCACTGACTCCACACTGCATATTGATCACCTGTTCACACTAGTTCTATGCCACTTTCTTATCTAATCCTTACACATATGGGGCAATTTACAGAGGCAATTATCCTACAAACTTGCACATTTATGGGGTGTGGCAGTGAACCAGAGCACCCGGAGGGAACTTATGCGATTACAGGGAGAATATACTAACTACACACAGGCAGCTCCCAAAGTCAGGATCAAACCCATGATTCTGGCGTTCTTGGGCAACAGCTTTACGAGCTGCTCCACTGTGCTGCCAGTTTTACATGAGCGAATCACTTTTGGTTTAATTATTCTCTGGTTAAATTAACTGAAGCTTTTATGTTTGTGGACTTTCGGGGTTAGATGGGGAGTCATGATTGCTGATGAAAAAAATAGTGATTTTGTTTAGTCTATTGAATTGTCAGCAATCAACTGGGGCATTAGCGATACAAGCTTAAGCAATTGGTTATCTTAGTAATGTGTAGAAATATCTTTATATTTAAAGAAACAAGGTTTTTGTGAATTAGTTTATGTATTCAGAATGTTATAATTCAGTTTTAATGTATGCTTATTTGTTTCTATTCGAGCAATCGAGTGTGATCCAACTCTTTTTATTTGTGCTTTTAATATATTTTGAAACTCCTATCAAATTATTTCATTGTAGAATTCATGGATCTGAATATAAATAAAGGATCAAACATTTGGTCAGTCAGTTGTGCAAGAGGAAACTGCAGATGCTGGTTTAAACCGAAGATAGACACAAAAAGCTGGAGTAACTCAGCGGGATAGGCAGTATTTCTGGAGAGAAGGAATGGGTGACGCTTTTGGTTGAGACCCTTTGTCAGACTGGTCAGGGATAAGAAAAACGAGAGATATAGACAGTGATGTGGGAGATAAAGAACAATGAAAGAAAAATATGCAAAAAAGTAACGATGATAAAAGAAACCGGCCATTACGCTGTTTGAAGGGTGAAAATGAGAAGCTAGTGCGACTTGGGTGGGCGAGGGATAGAGAGAGAGAGAATGCCGATGCTACCTGAAGTGAGAAAAATCAAATATTCATACCACTGGGCTGTAAACTGCCCAAGCAAAAAACAAAAAATGCTGTTCCTCCAATTTGTGTTTAGCCTCACTCTGACCAAGGACAGAGATGTCTGTGTAGGAATGGGAAGGAGAATTAAAGTGTCCAGCAATTGGGAGATCAGGTTGGTTCATGCGGGCTGAGCGAAGGTGTTCTGCGAAACAATGGCCCAGTCTGTGTTTGGTCTGGCTGATGTATAAGAGCCCACATCTTGAACAGTAGATGAGGTTGGAGGAGGTGCAAGTGAAGCTCTGCCTAACCTGAAAGGACTGTTGGGGGTCCCTGGACAGAGGTATAGGGACAGGTGTGGTTGCAGGGAAAGGTACCTGGGGAAGGGGTGGTTTGGGTGGGAAGGGATGTTATCCAGGGAGTTGTGGAGAAAACAGTCACTGCAGATGGTGGAAAGGGATCGAGAATGGAGAATGTGGCTAGTGGTGGGATCCGGTTGGAGGTGGCGGAAATTTCCAAGGATTATGCGTTGTATGCCACGGCTGATAGGGTGGAAGGTAAGGACTCGGGGAGGGAGAGCAATGGCAGAGCTGCGGGGTATGAGGAGACACAAGTGAGGGCCTCATTTATGATGGGAGAGGGAAACCCCTGTTCCCTAAAGAATGAGGACATCTCGTGCAGGAAACAGGGTGGGAAGAAGTGTAGTCGAGATAGTTGTGGGAGTCGGTGGGTTTGTAATAGACGTCAGTCATTAATCAATTTCTTGTGATGGAGATTGTGAGATTAAGAATTGGGAGGGAGGTGTCAGAGATGGTCCCAGTAAATTTGAGAGCAGGATGAAAACTGATGGTGAAGTTGATCAAGTCCATGAGTTCTGCATGGATGCAGGCGGTAGCACCGGTGTTAGTATGTAACGGAGATAGAGTAGGGGATAGGGCCAGTGTACGCCTGGAGCAGGGGATTGTTCAATGTACCCTACAAAGAGGCAGGCATAGGCGGTGCCCATAGCTACGCCTTGGAGGAAGTGGGATGAGTCAAAGGAGAAGTTGTTGCGGAGCAGTTACTTATGGTTACTCTAGAATTGGGCTCGAAGTTCCATCTGTGGCTAAACCAATGTTGTAAGGATTCATCACAACTTCCTTACTCTTGGCTTTATTTCTGAAATAAGGAATCCAGTGTGCTTTTTAAAAAATCAGGTCCAATTTGTCCCTACCCGCAGGTTCAAGAATAGACCTGATGCAGGGTCCACAGATGCTGCTTGACTTGCTGAGTTTTTCCAGCAGTTTGTTTTTTGGTAATTATGTTTCATTGACAAGAATGCCCAGATTCCTCAACATCAATGTTTAATAGTTTCTCAACAACTGATATTCTTTTCTATTTCTCTTCCTGAAATTAATAACTTCTCACATATTTATCATCCTCCATCTTGTCTGTCCTTTTTGCACACACTTGGGGCCTTCCTCACAGCTAAGTTTCCAGCATTGCTTTGATGTGCTAGCAGATTTGGAGATGTTATCAATGTATTCATCATATTTGCCACCATCTAACTATTTGTTGCATTTTCTTTTTTAAATTAGTGTCTTTTGATTATACACTTTCAAACTATTGGATAGTGATACATAATGAATACAACTGAACTCTCAACTTTCTAATTTGTAGTTGAACATATTTTAATTTCTCAAAGCTTGCTTTCCAACTAATTATATCACTCTTAGCACTGTGCAAATGATACCATATACTATTGGTCTTTCTATAATGTATCTAAAATTGTACAAATTTATCTTAATTGTATGTAACATCATGAGCATGCTCCTTTTAAATAAGCATTTGTTATTCTATGCCTCGGCATGTAAATCTGATGATTCATTTTGTCTTCTCTTTGATCTACCACTATTGTATGTACACTTATAGAAAATTCAGTCGTTTTTTTTGTTTCTTTAAAAAGCGTCATTATCCAATGTTGTTATAATATGAATCACAGCAGGTATTCACCTAACCCAAGTGCAGAAGTTTGAAATAAAGGCTCAAGATAATTACTGAAAGAAGTTGCCCCTAAATTTTAGATTTGTTTTCAATTGTACAATCTCTCCTCTGCAAGAAGATTTTGCATCTTGGAGTCTGAGTTCTACAGCACGGAAGCAGCCCTTTAGGCCCACCTTAGCCATGCTGACCAAGTTGGCATAAGGGAGTAATCCTACGTATCTCTATTTGGCTCATAACTCTTTAACCTCTTCCTATCTTAATATCTGTCCATATGTCTTTATAAAAGTCAAAATTGTATTCACTTCTATAGCTTCCTGCCAGCTCATTCCAGATATAGATTACCATTTGAGTGAAAAAATTGCCAATGATGCCATCTTGTATCTCTTCTTTCCCATGAGAAATCTCTGCCCACTAGAACGTTCACTTTGTCCATGCCCTTCATGATCTAGTACATTTCAATAAGGTCACCCTCAGCTGCTTCTCCTCCGAAGAATAAAGTCCCAGTTTCTCTGCCTCGGAGGCAGGTTCTCTGGATGCTTTCAAAAGAGCTTGATAGGGCTCTTAAAAATAGCAGAGTCAGGGGATATGGGGTACTGATTTGGGATGATCAACCATGATCGCACTGAATGGCGGTGCTGGCTCGAAGGGCCAAATAGCCTACTCCTGCACCTATTGTCTATTGTTTATTTATCCAACCTCTCCGTAGACCTCAAGCCCCGGTAACCTTTTTGGTGAATTTCTTCTGCACCCTTTCCAGCTTAATGACATCCTTACTATAGCTGGGTGACTAGAATTGCACAACGTACAAGTGTGGTCTCAACAGCTGTATCGTGATGTCCCAACCTTTGTACTCAATATCTTTCCCTATGCAGGCAAGCATGTCGCGCACCTTCACCACACTGTCCATATAATTTGCACTTTCAGGAAACCATACACCTGTACTCTCAGATCACGCTTTTCCGCAACATTCTCCAGGGCCCTACCATTTACTGTGCAAGCCCTTCCCTGGTTTTGCATACCACTGTTCAACATCTTGCTTGCCAGAGTTAAATATCATATGCCGTACCCTGGCCACCTTCCCATTGATCTAGATTCTGATGTAAACTTGGATATCCTTTCTCCCTGTCCACCATTCCACCAATTTTAGTATCATCTGCAAATTTACTAACAATGTTACATGCATTGTCATCTAAATCATTAACGTAGATAACAAACAGTGGGCCCAACCCCCGCAGCACTCCACTGGTCACAGGCCACCAGTCATAAAAACAAGCTAACCTTTTAATAGAATGTTCCCCCATATTCTTTAGTCTTGAGAATTTGTTTTGTAAATAGAATCAGAATAGTACTTTATTTGCCAAGTATGTTTTGCAATATATGAGGAATTTCTACATACTAGCTGTATGTGCTTTTTTTTAAGATTAGTGCTTAGTTCATTTTTATTTGGAGGATGATATCTTACTCAGACTAATTATCAGTATTTAATTGAGTCATACAGCATGAGAATGGGCCCTTCACCCCAACTTGCCCAGGCTGACCAAGATGCCCCATCTATACTAGTCTCACCTGTTCAGGCCTATATCCCTCTAAACCTTTCCTATCTATTTACTTATCTAAATGCCTTTTAAATGTTATTTATTACCTGTCTCAACTACTTTCTCTGGCAGCTTGTTCTATATACCCACCACTCTGTGTATGGAAAAAGTTATCCCTCTGGTTCCTATTAAATCTTTCCCCTCTCATCTTCAACCTGTGCCCCCTGGTTCTTGATTCCCCAACTCTGGGTAAAAGAGTTCACCCTATCTATTCCTCTCATCGTCTTATACCTCATGACAAAATCATGCCTCATCTTCCTGTGCTCCAAGAAGTAAAGTCCTAGCCTGCCCAACCTCTCGATAGCTCACGCTGTCAAATTCTGGCACCATCCTCGTAAATCGTATCTGCACTCTTTCCAGCTTAATAACGTCCTTCCTATGCCAAGCCAGGGGAGCCATGATCCATATCGTTCAACAGAGATTATCTTACTGGTGCATCATTTAACGTGCATTTTTGCAATGTGGGTTAACTATATTGTAAATTAAGTAAGACCGCGATTATAAAAATAAATTTAAAAAAAATAGAAACCAACAATTAAAACTGCGCAATATAAAACTACAAAAGCGAATAAATACCGCAACAAGACTTAGACCTCAGCCAACTATTTACCTAAGCAGATAAAACAATTAATCGTTCATTAAAAAATTGTAGAATATTACAAGTTCCTTCACAAACATGGCATCTGGGATTCACCATCGAGGAATCTCTGCTTGGTGTGAATATGGTGGCTCCGAGGGCTCTGGACCCTGAACGGATCACAAATCTTGTTGTGCAGGAAAGTCCTCGGGTTCTTCATGGACAAACATCTCCTAGAGATGTGTCCAAGAGTTTCCATGGCCACACCATGTTTCCTACATGTTCTATTAAGAGATGGATAGTACAGGGCCAGCGTATTCTGTACTGGGTATGTGTTTGAACACAACAGGAGGGGTTATAAGCTTTGCCTCATGGAGGATTACCCCCTGAGCCAACTATTTGCCTTCAGATCATTCTTGAAATATGAGACGCCAATCCCTTGGTGCCCCTCATTACACCGGGCCTCAAACTCTAGTTCCCTCTAGTTGTTTTGTGTATCCCTAATAGTATTCCTGTTATAGTTAGCTCTCGCCATATCCTCAGGATAGCTTATTACCGCAAAACGACTCTGCTCCCAAATGAAAAAAATCTGTCCAAATTTATTTCTGCAAACTCGAAATTCAATCCCACCATCCGATGACTAGCAATCTTAAAATCAGAGTACTTTATCACGATGAATAATGAGATCAGCATCCCGATTTTGCACATCATAAGGTCTTCATCCCTTCCCGTGGCATACAAAATGCCATTAGTTGGGCAATTGGGTAGATGTAGAAACTTTTTAATGACATGTCTGAATTGTCTAGACTGACTAATGTATTCTGGGAGTATTCAAAGGCGTAGCAAAATCAAGGACTGAAATGGGTTTTAAAAAGCTTGACTTCCTTGTGCAGCTTAAGTCTTGCCCTCTGAATTCCATTTTTCCCATTCCTCGATTTTTACCACTCCAGGTCCCTGTAGAGTAACCATCTCAGGGGCCTGTCAAGGCGCCCGGATAATCTTCAGTCACCCGGATTGGGAAACGCAACACTGTTTATTTAAAGATCACTTAACGGCAGTGTTATATGTGAAACACTTGTTTTACACCATCATGTACAAGGCGGCAGTTTCATTGAGATTAACCTCGAGGCACTTCCTGCTGCAGACGTTTTCTAGGACGTTGAGATTTTTTGACGTGCCTTTGAGAGAGTCACTCATCATGGCAATGTTATCGTGGTGCAGAATGTATCTCCTATACCAAAGTAAAACACCAAGCCATCCTTCTCCAATGAACTGGAGTATATCCATTACGATGCCAAAACAGATTAGGGAAAGCAAGTCTCCAGGCTTTACCCCCTTCTGCACACAGTTGGACTCGATTATCGCATTGCCGCTCTAAATAAAAATGTTGGTATCGGGATACAAGTCCTCGATGATGTTCACTAAATAGGTGTCAATCCCGAATGTTCCAAAGCTTTCATAATAAGCTTATGGCTGATGGAGTCCAAAGGTTTCACTAAATCAATAAATATTATCGCCTGGTCTTTATGATTCCTCTTGATGTCTTTTATCATATTATTCAATAAAGCAATATTTCGGTTGCATCAGAGGGTGGCTTGACAAATCGCTTCTGTCGCTCATTGAGGGTGATTGAATTGGACAATCGTTGAGCAAATAATTTAGTATAGATCCTCAACATAATCCACCTGATCGTGATTGGCTGCCAATTATCAACCAATTTCAATTTCCCTGCATCATCAGATGTAGGAGTGAGGACTGCCTGGATGCTCTCAAACTTGAACACACTACTCCAAATGCAGCCTCACCAACGACTTGTACGACTGTAACATCAGTTTCCTATTATACTCAATAAACTGACTGATGAAGGCAAACGTATCAGAAGCTTCTTTGCCACCCTATCCATCTGTGATGCCACTTTTAAGGAACTACGTACGTGCCCTCCTAATAACCTCCTGTTCTACAACACTCCCCAAAACCCTGCCATTCACCGTGAATGTCCTGTCCTGGCTTGGATTCCCAAAATGCAACAGCTCGCACTTATCTGCATTAAACTCCATTAACCATTCCTCAACCCACTTGCCCAACTGATCAAGGTTACATCTCACCAAGATTGAAATAAGGATCACTGAATGAAAATTCATTTCATTTCAGATCTGAATTAAAATAACTTTGCAGTGGGCTGTTAATTTTCATTATTTAAGTGGGAGTAACATTGGAAAGTCAAATGTTTGTGCACATTTTAATGAGTGTATTGATTTAGATTAATATTCATCAGTGAAAATATTCTTAACAATAATACTGCGTTTAAGGTGTTTTTCTTATTAATTATTTACAAAGCATTAAATGGATTAAACAAGTCACAATTTTGTCAAACGGAGAGTAAAGGATCCTTTGCAAGATCACAGGCATTGCAGTGATTTGCAGTACCAGTCATCCAGTGTTGTTGCTTGTGCCCACCTTTTTTTCTAAGGATTTGCTTTTGCAATGCCTTACTTATCTTGTGTATCTATATTGTTTGCTAAGTACTGTATTGCCCAAATCCCTGTAAAATCTATAAATGTAAAATAACTGCAATATTAATTAAAATAAATTGTTCAGAGTAAAGATTTATTTTGGCTTTGTCTTTTCAAGTTTTCAGAATACATTGATGGCTTGGCTGGCTTAAAAAAAAACCTGTTCATCTCACTTTCCACCTTAAGATTTGTTTGCTTGAATATTGTCATGGAATTACTTACATTTAATTGTTTTTCTTTGTCAGAAGTGGTACAGCTACATAATTTAAAAGGCTATTAAATAATTTAAAAGGCTATTTTGGCTAAAGGTACCAACATGACCCTCAATGTTCAAGGACATAAGTTTTCAAACATTAATGGGGAATCGATTCCCCTTGGCTCTGACAAATGAAGCTTTTAAATTTGATGGTTAAAAATACACAAGTGGTTAGTAAACCATGAATGATGCTGTAATCATTCACATGCATTTTAATATTTTGTAAAGCTGTATGCATTTTACACCCTCCATTGCAGTAGGCAGTTATGCCTCAATCCTGAAGGGAAAGCACTGACTACAGGCAAAGGTGTACTAAGCTTTAAATCTGTTGGCTCTTGCTTCTAGTTAACCCACTAAAGAATTGAATATAATTTCACCCCTCCCCCTACATTCATTGTGTAGTCTTAATCAGTGAGGTTTAGGATTATTGCTCGTAACCTTATTACTCCCTGTAAAATGTTCAAACTTTGTTGTATGGAAAGGGACTAAATCAGGTTAACAATGTAATTTATACCAGTCCAGAACTAATTTAAGGAAAGATTTATGACTCTGTGATGAGAAGATTACAGGGTATTATTACACTGGAGGTCTTAAAACTAATTTGACAAATTATACCACCTCCCCCAGATGCAATAAATTGATGTATCAGTGCAAGAGGCGGTCATTGAAGTGTTTTTCAGAAAAGAATCATTTTAGCTATTGACGTTATACCGTTGAAAACACAGCTTTTCCATTGTTATGACCAACTAAGTTACAGTAAAAATGTGAATCATGGATGAATACTAAAATGAGCATCATAGCAAATTTATTCAAACAGCTACTATTCCATTTTATATACATCATTTCTAAAAAATAAATACTCTTAATGGCCATCTTACCCTCAACAAGATATGTACATTGAGGCCTACATGAAATTGAATGTCGAAATTGTAGTTTTTTACATTTTATTATTACACTCATTGATATTCAGAAGGTAACCTGTTTATTCTTCAGTTTGGAATTTAATACTCCTTATCCTGTGAAAGCACTTGTATAAATTGCACTTGTATAAGCTATTGAAAATACCATGAAAATTGGATCAATATGTTTTGCCATTATGTTTATAACGTATCTATACCTTGCACAATCTTTTAAACCAAAACTTTACTTTAGATTTCACAAGGAACAATAGAGATTGACAATTATGAACATTGTTTTCATTAACAAGGAGTTTTGTTATGAAGGAAAGGCTTTTAGAGATGTTGGCTAAAATCACAGTGCAATTTACTTTTGTAAAACCTATTGGATCTGAATGGCTGTTTAGTTTTTGAGATTCTTAATGTAAAAGACTTTGCAAACTGCACTACCAAGCCCATGTCAGGATAAACAATTATCCTCCATACTATCATCCCTGGATAAAAGCATTTTAATCCCTCTTATGCTGTCTCAGAATACCGTGGTCCTTTCCCTTGTAGTGATCTGCACTAAAGCAGTACGTTTCTTAAGCTTGACGACGTGTTGTTTGGTAACATGAAGATGCAGGACCACTGCTACAGAAATAACCGGACGTGCCTGTACTTTCTGAATCTGAAGAATGGAAATGTTTCCCAAACATGTTTTAAAGGGGTAGGTGCTAAGCTATTTATATTTGCATGTGTGTACTACCAATAACTGTTGCATGTTATTAAGTGTTTGTTCCATATTAATTGTCATTGTATAAATATTGATTGGGAGAAAGGCTCCGAAGCTTGGTCAGTCAGTGTTAATTTGCTTATTCTGCACCAAGAGATGTAATTATTTGATGGACTACATAATCTTATAAATTTTATAATGAGTAACACATTTTCTGTTATTTTTCTAAAATTCTAATAACAGCTCAAACAAGCAGGTTGATTCAGTTAAGTGTATAACATTCCTCAGAAAATGTGTACATGTTTGGTACTTGCAGTAAAAATGAAAGGGAATACTATGTGACATTATGGTTGAATCACCTTTACTTCCTTGTTTGCATATGATTTTTTTTCCTCAAAATTATATTTTTGAATGCAATATACTTTTGGTCAAGAATTTATTACATTGAAAATACTGAATTTCATTTCAAAAATGAAAAACATTGGGTACTTTCAAAAGACTTTTGTTGTAAAGCCGACATTAGACATGAATATTTTTAGGATCTGTTGTGCTATCCACACACAATTGAATAGCCTGCTTGTACCAACTGCTTAGGGTTGTAGATGGAGAATGGCCACTGAGGCGAGTATTAAAGAGTTGTTTATGTCCTTAAAACTAACTTGGGTGTCACTTGTCTAATTGGATGAAATTGGGGAAGCTATTTCTACCAGCATGTATTCACAGCTTTATGCATCATTGTTCTTCAAAGCACGCCATAATAATGTTTCTCTTCCGATCATTTTTCAGTTTCAGTATTGGAATCAAATTGCATGTTTGTGTTTGTGGTTTTTGGAGATCCACCTGTGAATATGTATGTATTATGTGAACCTGTACCATTGCTGGAATCTTTCGTAAAAATCAATTCCATTCTATTAATTTAGTGTGATTTAGTATATTCTTGTTCGGTGTGAAAAACCCACCTTCACCAGATAGTTTCTTTTTCTGGGGGAATTGCAGCAAAGGTGAGAAAAGTTGAGAAAAATATATCCATATCATTTAAAATAAGCCTCTTGTAATTAGGCCTAAACTGTACATTCATGAAACGCGGCCGTTCATATATCATTGTTTACTTTTGAATGACTAATTGGCAAAAGGATAGGAAGCAAAAGTGCAATTGAATAAATGTGGACAGTACTGTATGTGCCATCGATTTTGTGATTTGATGGGATTAGACGTGCTAGTTGTATCATCCATCAGAATCCTATTCTGGTTCAGTGGGTTTTGCCTCATTCTTCTCTGTACTCTTTTTGGAAAAGTTTTACTTTTCTGTGGAATTTAGTGTGTTTACTGGGGAATTTTTAACCTAATTTGTTTCGGTCTAATTTAGATGGTTATTTTAAGAAGAACTGATGTAATGGATCAATAACAAGCCTGTACCATACTCTTTTAATTCAAAGTTGCATTATTTCTAACTTGGAGCTCCTTTTGAAGCAATATTGTTGGAGTGGAAATTGTTGACAGCTTTGCTCTCTTAATATTCCAATACATTATTGTCGGCACAATCTGTTAATTCCAGATTGTTTATGTGTTGTCTTTCTGCGAAAAAAACCTTAAATTGGTGTTTTCTTTTGTCAATTTGTTAATGCGTTGAACATTATTTGTTTAAGCTTCCACCAGTTCATTTCCAGCAAATTGATGGCTGCATTTAAGTTTTGATGATATCATTTGACCATCCTGTACATTTATGTTGTCCAGGCTGTGTTTTTAATCCTTTTGCATTATAGTTTCTATCTTACATGCCCACATCGTGCATGCAATCTGCAGGTTCATATAAGACTATTTGAATGCTAATGTGTATGAAATACCAGAAAATCTTTTTAAACTTTGTTTACTTTTAAAGGCAATAGACAATAGGTGCAAGAGTAGGCCATTCAGACCTTTGAGCCAGCACCGCCATTCAATGTGATCATGGCTGATCATCCCCGTTCCTGCTCTGAGCGGGGCAGTGAACGAGTCCTGCTCCTGAAGTTTGCTCTGCTTTTTAATTTGATGTTTTTGTTTTCATCCTCCACCCCTATATCTCTTGATGTGCATGCTCCCATTGTTCAGGTAGGATATCTACCCTGAACCTATCTCCCTTTGAAGCTCTTTACCAAGTAGAGTATGATGATAATTCATACAACACTGCCTGTGATTTATTTCCCATTTTCCGCAATGTAAACTGAAATTTAATAAATCCGGGGGGGGGGGGGTTAATGTTCTGATAATGAAATATCTTGCTGCTTCAGCACATTGCAATGTCGAAATTTTCAAGTAAAAATTCTGATTGAAATCAAAATGATTAGTAAAGTGTGATTCGGTGGCACAGCAGTCGAGTTGCTGCCTTACTGTGCTAGAGATCAGGGTTTGATCCTGACTATAGGTGCTGACTGTATCGAGATTGTGTGGGGTTTCCCCGGTTGCTCCTGCTCCTCCCATACTCCAAAGATGTATAGATTCAGAGGGTAATTATCTTCGGTAAAGATTGTAAGTTTCCAGTGTGTAAGGTAGTGCTAGTGTACGCAGATTGGTAGTCAGCGCAGACCCGGTGGGCCGAAAGGCCTGTTCCAACGCTGTATCTCTAAAAAATTTAAATAAGAAAATTTATACCAAGATTAGTTTCACAGTAGAATAAAAACACTCTGTCAGGGTTTAGTTCCTCATTGTTATGAATGCACAAAGTCAAAGGAATATGCGTATCTAGTTGTGATATTGATATATTTTAGAACCATGAATTATTTAATAAATCATTTTGCAATGCTGAATTAAATGGAGAGTGACTCATGCCCCCAAAACATTTCAAGACAGAATTTACAATCTGAGTCAGTTTACTAAATAGACTGCTGGATTAAAATGTATGCTTTTTGATGTATTATCTAAGCAGCAAGTTATTTGGATTACTCTTCTGAAAGGCACTTGCAGGCATCTGTGTTTGTCTCTTGAGGTAATTTGTATTGTCCTTTGTTTGTAAGTGGTGGATATCTGGATATTAGCAAATGCTCTCTTTATAGTTTCATACAAAATTTTACCCCAACTGAAGAAATGGTTTGCAGTGCTTATGAGTTAGATTCTGTAACCCCCAAATAATTATCAGTCAAATATAGGCTGCTAAATATTGGACCTGTCTGAGCCTTGTCCTACAGTGCCCTCCATAATGTTTGGGACAAAGACCCACCATTTATTCTGTACTCCACAATTTAAGATTTGTAATTTAAAAAAATCGCGTGGTTAAAGTGCACATTGTCAGATTTTAATAAAGGCCATTTTAATACGTTTTGGTTTTACATCGTCGTCCGTCCCCCCGCCCCCCCCCCATTTCAGGGCGCCATAATGTTTGGGACACAGCAATGTCATGTAAATGAAAGTAGTCATGTTTAGTATTTTGTTGCATATCCTTTGCATGCAATGACTGCTTGACGTCTGCGATTCATGGACAACACCAGTTGCTGGGTGACTTCTCTGGTGATGCTCTGTCAGGCCTGTATTGCAGCCATCTTTAGTTTATGCTTGTTTTCGGGGCTAGTTCCCTTCAGTTTTCCCTTCAGCATATAAAAGGCGTGCTCAATTGGGTTCAGATCGGGTGATTAACTTGGCCTCTCAAGAATTGACCATTTTTTAACTTTGAAAAACTCCTTTGGTGTTTTAGCAGTATGTTTGGGATCATTGTATTGCTGTGCCAAATTAGTTTTGAGGCATTAGTTTGTACTTGAGCAGATAGGATGTGTCTATCCTAACTTCAGAATTGATTGTCCTACTACCATCAGCAGTTGTATCATCAATAAAGATAAGTGAGCCAGTACTATCAACAGCCATGCATGCCCAGGCCATAATACCCCCACCACTGTGTTTCACAGATGAGGTGGCATGCTTTGGATCTAGGGCAGTTCCTTCTCTCCTCCATACTTTGCTCTTGCCATCACTCTAAGTTCATCACTCACACTCTCATCTGTCCACAAGACCTTTTTCCAGAACTGTGGCTGCTCTTTTAAGTACTCTTTTTAGTGGCAAACTGTGACCTAGCCATCCTATTTATGCAGCTTGCAGTGCAGCCTCTGTATTTCTGTTCATGAAGTCTTCTGCAAACAGTATAATTGACAAGTACACACCTGACTCCTGAAGAGTGTTTCTGAGTAAGCTCACCAGTGCTCTCTTTCTTCTTAATGATGTTCCAAACAGTTGATTTTGGTAAGCCTAAGGTTTGGCTGATGTCTCCAACAGTGTTATTCTTGTTTCTCAGTCTCATAATGGCTTCTTTGACTTTCGTTGGCACAACTTTGGTCCTCGTGTTGATAAACAGCAATAAAAGTTTCCAAAGGTGATGGAAAGACTGGACGAAAGATTAGATGCTGAGAGCTCTTATACCTGCATTAAGGAGGCAATTAAAAACACCCGAGCAATTACAAACGCCTGTGAGGCCATGTGTCCAAAACATTATGATGCCCTGAAATGGGGAGACTGTAGAAACACAGCTGTATTTTCTACATGGTGAAACCAAAATGTATAAAAAATACCCTTTAATAAAATCTGACTGTGTACTTTAACCACATGTGATTTTTTTCTAATACAATTTTGAAATTGTGGAGTACAGAGGCAAATAAATAAATGTGTCCCAATCATGGAGAGCACTGTATCTCCTCCACCTTGAACCAACTTTGTAGCTGTGTTAACTGCTTGATCCTTATTAATCTGGAGATCCTTGATGCAGATGAGCATTGGCCGTGAGCAGTTTGACCCTGGGTTGTGCAGATCGTGACCTTGTTCATGAATGTCCTGGTAATCTGCTGTCTATAAAGTAAACTAAACCCATAAATATGTTCATAAGTTGGGAGCAGAATAAGGCCATCAAGTCTACTCTGCCATTCGATCTTTCCCTCTCAACACCATTCTCCTGCTCTTGCCCCATAACCCCTGACTCCCTTACTAATCAAGAATCTTTCAACCTCCTCCTTAAAAATATTCATTGACTTGGCCTCCACGGCTGGCGGTGGCAATGAATTCCACAGGTTCACCACCCTCTAACTAAAGAAATTCCTTCTTATCTCCTTTTTAAATGTATCAAATTTCACTGATTTTATTAAATTGACATAATACATTCATAGAGCATAGAAAAGTTCAACACAGGAAGAGGCCTTGCAGCTCCCAATGTCTGTGCTGAACATGATGCCAAGAGAAACATAGAGAAATAGGTGCAGGAGTAGACTATTTGGCCCTTCGAGCCAGCACCGCCATTCAATATGATCATGGATGATCATCTAATATCAGTACCCCGTTCCTGCTTTCTCCCCATATCCCTTGATTCCTTTAGCCCTAAGAGCTAAATCTAACTCTCTTGAAAACATCCAGTGAATTGGCCTCCACCGCCTTCTCTGGCAGAGAATTCCACAGATTCTCAACTCTTTGGGTGAAAAATATTTTCCTAATCTCAGTCCTAAATGGCCTACCCCTTATTCTTAAACTCTGATCCCTGGTTCTGGACTCCCCCAACATCGGAAACAGTTTTCCTGCATATCATAGAGAGTCATAGAATGATACAGTTTGGAAGCAGGCCCTTCAGCCAAACTCGCCCATACCGGCCAACAATGTCCCAGCTACCCTAGTCCCACTTGCCTGCGCTTGGTCCATAACCCTCCAAACCTGTCCTATCCATGTACCTGTCCAACTGTCTCTTAAATGATGGGATAGTCCTAGCCTTAACGTTGCCTATTTCCTTTGCTCCATAGATGCTGCCTCAGCTGCTGAGTTTCTCCAGCACTTCTGTCTACCAGCCTTAACCACCTCCTCTGGCAGCTTGTTCCATGCACCCACCACCCTCTGTGTGAAAAAGTTACCCCTCAGATATCTATTATCTTTTCCCCTTCACCTTGAACCTATGTCATCTGGTCCTCGATCCCCCTACTCTGAGTAAAAGACTCTGTGCATCTACCCGATCTATTCCTCTCATGATTTTGTATACCTCTATAAGATCTCTCCTCATCCTCCTACGCTCAATGGAATAGAGACCCAGCATACTCAACCTCTCCCTATAGCTCACACCCTCTAGTCCTGGCAACATCCTCATAAATCTTTACTTAACCCTTTTAAGCTTGACTGTCTTTCCTATAACATGGTGCCCACAACTGAACACAATATTCTAAATGCAGTCTCGCCAACATCTTATACAACTGCAACATGACCTCCCAACTTCTATACTCAATACTCTCACTGATGAAAGCCAAAGTGTCAAAAGCCTTTTTGACCACTTTATCTACGACTTGACCTTCAAGGAACAAATGCACTTGTACTCCTAGATCCCTCTACTCTACAACACTACCCAGAGGCCTACCATTTACTGTGATAGTCCTGCCCTTGTTCGACGTCCCAAAATGCAACACATCACACTTCTTTGTATTAAATTCCATCAAGCATTCCTTCGCCCACCTGGCCAATCGATCCAGATCCTGCTGCAATCTTTCACAACCATCTTCACTATCTGCAAAACCACTAACTTTTGTATCATCAGCAAACCTGTTAATCTTGCCCTGTATCTACTCATCTAAATAATTGATATAGATGACAAATAGTAACGGGCCCAGCACGAACCCTTTGGCACACCATTAGTCACTTCCATGGAGCCAATTTGCTATCCATTCAGCTATCTCTCCATGGATCCCATGAGATCTCGCCTTCCAGCACAGCCTACCATGCGGCAAGTGTCAAACACCTTACTGAAGTCCACGTACACAACATCCACTACTCTGCCTTCATCAACCTTTTTGCTCACGTCTTCAAAAAAATCTATCATATTTGTGGGACATGACCTCCCACGTACAAAACCATGCTGACTGTCCATAATCAGCTCTTGCCCATCCAAAATCCTATAACTCGGAATACTCTCCAGTGACTTACCAACTACAGATGTTAAGTTCTCCGGCCTGTAGTTCCCAGCATTATCCTTGCAGCCCTTCTTGAAAAGAGGCACAACATTTGCCACCCTCCAATCCTCTGCAGGGCTGTCAACATTACATAGAAAATAGGTGCAGGAGGCCATTCGCCCCTTCGAGCCAGCACCCCATTCGGTGAGAGTTGGGAGTGAGAAATTGCGAGAGACCAAGCCAAAGGGAGCGTAGCAACTGAGGGTGTGGGAGGGGGGTGTGGTCCCGCCCTCCCGTTGGTACGGCGCTTTTGCATTTTTCAGCTTGAAATTGTGCAATCTCGTGCATACTGTAGCGAGTCTTAACTTACACTTGAATGCAATATTTATGCTATAAATTAGATTAGCTATGAATAAGGTTAGGCTAATTTACATTCCTAATTACATTCCACAGTATAGCCAGGCTCTGATCAATAGGTGCAGCACATGAATGATCTTAGTATATTCATGTATGGAAATCAGATTATAATCAAACACTTGGCCCATGTTGACCAAGCTTGGTCTCACTACACACCTGGTACTACTCCTGACCCTGACTCCAGTTGCATACCTTGCTACCTTCTCTCATTCCTGACCCTGAGTCCAGCCTTACACCTGCTCCCCTATTCTACCCTGATCATAGCTGCTTCCCAGCTTAGGTTCCCAGTGCTGAACACTTCCATTGTCCCAGCTTTGATTGCCTACTATTCCAGACCTTTGACTCTGGCACATTTGGCCTTACTCCTAGCCCCACTGCACTGACAATATATCTGGCCCACACATAAAGTCCCATATCTGACTCCTGGACTTAACCTATTACGTTCAAGTCCACAGGTGCTTATCTGATGCGGTAATCTTTTATGGGGGCACTTCACAGACCAAATTTTGTATAACATAATTTGCTACATCCATTGGCTTCCTTGTTATCTAACATGCTAGTTACTTTGTCAAAGAAGTCATCAATTGGTTGAACACAATTTCTCATCCATAAAATTATACTCACTCAGCTGTATTAAGTATTCTGTTACCATTTCCTTCATTTTCACCCCCAATATTTTCAGTATTTTGCTGTCTTCCTCTCAGCTGGGGCTTTTCCAAAATGCAAAGTCCAATAACTATATATTTAAGCAATATTATTCTATTAATTGTGATCTTGAGAGTACATAATATTTTTATGTGGTATTCATAGCACAACAATGATAAAAATATCTTTGTTTTGATTGCACCTACTGACATGCAAACATTATTATATTACAGTTAATATGTACTGAGGGCAGTTTTTTGTTCCAATGCTCCCCATTCCCAATTACTTTTACATTGAAATGATTGAAATCCAAGCGAAGTTTAAATGGCATCAGAAAAACAAAACCTCCGGAATGGATGACATTCACTATGTGGTTGGTTGGAGTGGTCGGTATCAGCACAATTACTATATCAAACTTTGAATCTTCAGACGTCCTGGTTCAAGCTAAAACTAAAGACAAATAATAACCTCTTCACACATTCCCCTGCAAGTATCTCTGTCACCCATTTAAAATATGCCCCTTCTTTGAACACGCTCTTAAGCATTGCACCTGAATCATTTTCCATCTGATTACACTCCTTGAGGATGTTCATCTATGTGTTCAATTAATAAAACAGCGAGATTGGGGACATTTCTTTTCACCCTTTCAAAGGAATTTTTTTGGGGGGGGGGTTATAATTAGTCAGTGAGGTAAACAAACATAATAGTTGAGTGGCAAATGACAATGGTGCCTCCTTAATATTTAACTGAAGAAAATAATGGGTTATCGGGGCTGTATCTTGAGACAGACAACCTGACAGCTTTCATGTCATTTTAATATTACACTTATCCCATCCCCCTGGACATTCCGGATAAATAAATTAAGGTTTTGTCAACTAATTACAAATCAGGCTAATTACAAATCAATAACATTAGCCAACTCCGAAACACGAAGCGCTGAGCATTGGGAGCTGGCCTCAGTTCCCCGCTCACATCTGGCAGTGCTCTCTGAACCAGGGGCCGCGGAGCTTTTTTGAAAGTGGGGAGTCTGAGCAATCACTGATCACTGGCCTTGGTGGTACCCGGTGAGTGAGTGGAGCAACCGAGTGGGGGAAGGGGGGGGTGACCCCATTTGAAGGGCACTATCTTCCACCGTTTATACCCAATGCTTTGTACTTACTTCCAGCAGCCACTGGTTGTCCTCCAGGAAACACCAAGCTGCAGCCTGATCCATGCTGGTCACTGAGCACAGAATTCGGCACAGAGATTCTCACGGCAGCACGCAACGCCTCCGACGGCCCGGGACTCTTGCACTGAGGCTGCTCCATGGGTGGAGCTGCAGCGAGCGACTCGCCAGCCCGGCGGCAAACACTCGCAAGCCCCGGCTCCCCATCCGCATCTGTCCTCGCCGCTGTTTCTGCTTCCAAACCTCCCTCAGCCCCAGTTCTCCAACACCCGTGGCCCATGCAGCTGATTTGAGTTTTGAAATTTTTGTTGATCACAGAATTTCTCAATACAGAGCATGAGAAATTTGTGATCAGCGTGAGAATTTGGCGAAATGCGTGAGAGTTGGCAGCCCAGCCTCGGGCACCTATCCTGTATTTAAGGACGACATGAATTTCAACCAGGACTCTCGCAATTTCCTCTCTAGTTTCCCGCAAAGTCCTTGGATATATCTGATCAGGCGCCTGAGATTTGTCTACCTTCAAACGCGACAGTAACTTCAGTACTTCCTCGACGGTAACCCTGACTGCTCTCATGACACTTCCAGTGACTGCTCCAATCTCCTCTGTCCTACTGTCTTTCCCCTCGGTAAATACAGAGGAGAAATACTCATTGAGGTCCTTGCCCATCTCCTGTGGCTCCACACAAAGGTGACTGCTTTGATTTCTGAGAGGTCCCACTCTCTCTCTAGTTACCCTTTTCCCCCTTATCTATCTATCCATCTAACTATCTTCTATACATAACTAAAACTCTCATCTTGCTATCTGCTGGTTTGCGTTGTTTTTACATTTGCCCAAAAATGGTACGCGATAGTGCTATGATATTTTGCCACCTTACCGTTGTCCTGTGCTGCAAATGCGCCAAGATTTGTTCCGATCAGTGGTATATTTTAAACGTTATTAACGAGGACTAGGCGCTGAGCTTGGCTCTGAGCGCGCCAACGGCTGATGCTCCTCCGGGGCACGCAAGAAGGGAGACGAGCGGCAACCTCAAGATCCTTGGGAGATGAGTAGGGAGAGGTGAGGGAGGGATTGGAGGAGGGTAGGAAGGGAGTGGAGGATGTGGGGAGTGGGGAATAGAGGGAAAGGAGGGCAGTGAGGAGGGATAGTGGGGGGGATAGGGGAGCTGGTGGATACAGGGATAGGAGGGGAGATGAGTTATGGATGTAGGAAGGGAGTGACTGAGGGTAGGGGAAAGGAAAGGGAGGGAGAAGTGAGGGCAGGATTGAGGAGGAGGAGAGCGGAAAGAGGAGGGGGGATGGAGTTTTGGGGGGATATGGGAAAATGAGCCGCGCCTGCGCAGTTGGGGGCTACGGGTGAGTGGTGGAATATTGCGTTGGAAAGGATTGCATTGGGGGACCAGCTCTCCCGTGTGCCAGGGACGCAACAGGTCCCACTTAGTCTAGTGTATTTATGAAATCGTTTGGGATTGTCTTTTATGCCAACCGCCAGAGCTATCACCTGGCCCCCTTTTTGCCCTTCTGATCTTTTTTAATTTGCTCCTTACCTTTGTGTTGGTAAGTTGCACAAAGGATCATAGGTAATTTACAGCAGCCAATAAATCGACCAGTTTATTTTGGGGAAGTGGCACGTTGGCACAGCGGTAGAGTTACTGCCTTACAGTGCTAGGGACCTGGGTTTGATCCTGACTACGGGTGCTTTTCTGTACAGAGTTTGTATATTCTCCCCATGATCTGCATGGGTTTTCTCCGGGATCTCTTGTTTCCTCCAACACGCGGGTCGTACAGATTTATAGGTTAATTGGCTTGGTATAATTGTAAATTGTCCCTAATGTGTGTAGGATAGTGTTAGTGTGCAGGGATCGCTGGTCAGCCCAGCTCGGTGGGCCGAAGGACTTGTATCCGCATGCCTCTCTAAACTAAACTAAATTAAACTAAAACGAAACTGAAGAATTCCGGTAAAAAGCCTTAAAGTATTAATTGATTAAGAAGGAACTGCAGATGCTGGAAACTCAAAGGTAGAAACAACTGCTGGAGAAACTCAGCGGGTGAGGCAGTATCTATGGAGCGAAGGAAATGGCGACATTTCGGGTCGAGACCCTTCTTCACACTGATGTGGGGGGGGGAGTGGAAGAAGAAAGGAAAAGGAGGAGACAGTGGGCTGTGGGAGAGCTGGGAAGGGGAATAGAAAGCAGGGACTACTTAAAATTGGAGAATATTTTAATTGAGGTTATAATTGAACTGGATCCCTGGTGCTGCGAGGCAGTGGTGTAATTGTCATGCCATTAAATTGCCCATGTGTGCAAATAATAGCAACAGATATGTTATGATATCTAAAGGAAAAACTGCATGACTTAATGGCACTGTTGCCTCACAAAAGATTTTAAATATTCCAGGCACTGTCACACCAAGAAAAGGTTTTTCTCTCCTCGTGGCTATTTTTCATTTTCTGTATAGTTTCTAATTCACTAAGCGAGTTTGGTATTCCTACTGCGCATGCCCAGGCCGTGGGTCACTTGCGATAAACATTCCCGGCGGCTGTGCTGCTGCGTGGGTGCAGACCTCAGTTTCATCCTAGGTCCTGACAGGGCCCTGCTCTCCGGTGCTGTTGAGTTGCTGCTGGCTCCCGAGTGTCCCATCCTTTTCTGGGAGCGAGCGGGTTGACCATTTTCTATTTTGGGTAATACAGCACATTTTATATTTTGGGTAATACAGAATAGACATAAAATGTAATACAATACAAATTAATTTAAAGATTTGAATTGGAGCAAAGTGATGGGGGGGGACTGGGGTGGGGGGTGGAATTTCCCAGTGTTACATTGACTTTGGAATTTACGCAAAAACATGCCAGTATAACTTGGCCTCCTTTTGAAGAGGCTTTCTCAAAACTGGAAGTGATTTAAAATGTGCTGCCGCTGTATAAAGTGCAGAATTTTGACCTTGTATATCATGACGTTTTCAATACCAGTTAATCTTCTATAATGACGAGTTACTGAGCAGAAGCTATATAGTTTTGTAGCCTGTATTTGCCTGGTCATCTTGTAACACTTGGTCGAATGATAGGTCTTTGCGAGCTTTAGTGGCGATGGTAGGGGAGTGGGTGTTTTGAAATGGTAGAATGGCTAGAATGAAGGATGACTGCAAAATAAAATTGCCCCTTATGTGCTCACACACTGACAGGTTTATAGAGTCAGAAATTGCAGACTAGTTAAATACAATTTTACCTCAGTGTTGATTTATTCCTTATACTTTTCATTTTTGGGCTGTTAAGTTATGCCAAGGATAGCTAAATATTCAACCCTGGCACAAAATGCTTATCTAAAAATGATAAGTCCTTAAACTATCTGTGTTCTACTTTCTGAATGCCGTCAGGTTGCCCTTTTGCTTAATCTAATACTTTACACTGCTGTATGTCTCTCTCTGATGCAGGATAGTTTAATCTTGCCTTCTGTCCTTTATTATAAGGAGCATATTGATTAGAGGTTGGTTAGGCTTGCTTCAGTTCAAGGGTAGACTTTGATATGAATGCCTCACTTGGGAGTACTAGTTAGAGCCACCCTCATTGGCATTGGATGTTGTTGAAGCAAATGTGTTGTCAAAATGTGTACCAGCACCTACTGAAGTATGATGAGTACGCTAAGCAGTCACAACAAAATGTGCTTTGTCTTTGCTTCATGTCTTTGTACATTACTCTATTTGAGGCAAATCTTGCCATGCAATAAAACAAAAGTAACCCAGACTGGATAACATGAAATGAAGAAAAGCTACGAGGACTATATTGGCTTTGTGTTTTTGGCACTTTTGTTAAGAAACATCCAGAATAGAATTGTACATATTCTAATTTTTCAATCACGTAAACAAATATCTGGGTAGTGAATAGTACCCTGATATTTGTTTGCTTATATGGATAGTTCTAGGAAATTGGGTATGTGGCTTGTTCTGGCCATTTAGGGTTTTTTTTTTAAATGGTAGAGCATGTGTATTTGTGGCTCGTAGTTAGACAATGCCAACAGTGCTGTCCACATTTAATGCTTTGTTTTCAGATTGTCTCTCACACCTTCAGGAGTTATGGCAGACTTTATTGAGCACATTGAAAAGTTTGAAGGTTGGCATCTTTTGTTTTTCTCCCATTCCTGCATTTTCATGGGCGAAATGCCAGGGTTATTTCTTTGTGCGTGCTCGAGATTGCACTGCATTTAACAAGGCATCATGTGCAGGAGGAATGCTAGAGGCTATTCACCATAGAAAGTGAAAGAAATTCACTACCTTTAGTTTAATTTTAGTTATCTGCTTGGTTATCAGAAGTGTTTTTGCTTTGCACTCATCTACTTTTACTTGTATATGTGAATGAACTCATCCGTGGTGTTGTGTCCCCCCAGATGGCCCTCCAGTGACAGCACATTATGATATTTCTGACACTAACTCCGACCCAAGTGTGCTGAATGTGGATAATCTTCTAGCAGCTGCCGCCGCTCAGGAGCAATTCTCCTTTGGACATCATGAGTTTAAAGTGAACACAATAAGGAATCAGGGACTACTGGAACAACGTGTTACAGGTTAGTTAATGAAAAACATTTACCTTTTACCTTTTTTCTTTTACCATCAAATTGTGTGCAATAGCTTTAATCTGTACCTATGAGAAATGTTAAGCCACGGCACCAGTGTTTTTCTTACTCTTAATGTGGAACCAACGTAAACACATATTTCAAATCTGGAAGCCAAAAATGTAGCTAAAGAGAACCTATTCTGATAAAATCATGGTCTCATATCAAAGGAAGATCAATTGATTCTCCTTGGTGACTTCAAAGCTAGGGTTAGAAACGGCTCAATAAACATGATTGGCATGGAGGAAGTTGAGGATTATTGCAGAGATGGTGTGGTGTTGTCGCCTATCCTTACTGATTATGGTCTATGGGTCAGGAAGCCACAGATCGAGTTGCCGAAGGTGTACCTTGTCCGAAATCCCAGAGTTGAGAGATCGGTTTGGTTGGAATTATGATGTTGAAGACAGAACTGTGGTGACTAAATAAGAGTCTGATATAAGTATCCTTGATATCCAAATTTTTCTAGTGACGAGTGTGTAGCCAAGGTGATGGTGTTTGCCATCAACTTGTGGCAGCAGTTGGAGAATTGCTATGGATCAAGGCTGTCTCGGGGGCTGGTGTTAATGTGCACAGAGACCCGGGTTTGATCCTGACTATGGGTGACGTCTGTACAGAGTTTGTACATTCTCCCTGTGACCGTGTGTGTTTTCTCCGGGCACTCTAGTATCCTCTCGCACCCCAAAGACATGCAGGTTTGTAGGTTGATTGACTTCTGTAAATTGTCTCCAGTGTGGAGGACAGAACTAGTGTATGGGTGATTGTTGGACTCAGTGGGCCGAAAGGCCTGTATCCATGCTGTATCTCTGAACGAAACTAAAATAAAACCAAACATCCAAACGTGTTCCACGAGCATTTGCTCAATTTCCTGCAGAACTGCTCTCACTTTCCCTTTCCCCATGCAGAATGGAGATGGGGTTCCCCTGTACCTCACTTTTCACCCCCATTAGCCTTCTCATCCAGTCTATATTCCTTCATCACCTCCACCACCTCCAATGGGATCACCCAACCAGATGCTCTCTCGCTCCCTCCGCTCCCCTGCAGGGACCACTCTCTCTGTGACTCACATGTCCGCCCATTCCTTCCCACCCACCCCTCTCCTTCTACCCCTCCTGCCTCCAGATCCAACATATCATTCTCTGACATTTCCTTCACCTTCAACGTGATCACACCACCATTCACATCTTCACCTCCCCACCCGTTTTTGTGCTATCCCGCAACACCACTCGCAGCTCTCTCCTTGTTTCGCTCATCCCTCCACACCTAACCCACCACCTCCCTCGGCACTTTATCCCTGCAACCTCAGCAGATGTAACATCTTCCATGCACCTCCCTGGCTGTGGGAGGGGACTTATTTCTTCTCCCCCACCCCCATGGCTGTTGAGAAGGGGGGGGGGGGGGCTGAGGAAAGAGGCCCAATCCCCCAGGCCATTAGTAGGACGATGGGAGGAATAATCCCATCTAGCCTCTTGTGGCCGCCTGAGAAATGGGAACCTGGCTGTTGGGGGGGGGGGTGGGGGGGGAGGCCAGCTATAGAACCACCTCTTTCAGACCCACCTCTTACAATGAAGGATTCTGATTTATAGCATGGACTACAGGAAGAGATTAGGGTGGGGGAAAACCAGAAACATAGAAACATAGAAACATAGAAAATAGGTGCAGGAGTAGGCCATTCGGCCCTTCGAGCCTGCACCGCCATTCAATGTGATCATGGCTGATCATCCAACTCAGTATCCCGTACCTGCCTTCTCTCCATACCCCCTGATCCCTTTAGCCACAAGTGCCACATCTAACGCCCTCTTAAATATAGCCAATGAACTGGCCTCAACTACCTTCTGTGGCAGAGAATTCCAGAGACTCACCACTCTCTGTGTAAAGAATGTTTTCCTCATTTCGGTCCTAAAGGAATTCCCCCTTATCCTTAGACTGTGACCCCTTGTTCTGGACTCCCCCAACATCGGGAACAATCTTCCAGCATCTAGCTTGTCCAACCCCTTAAGAATTTTGTAGGTTTCTATAAGATCCCCCCTCAATCTTCTAAATTCCATCGAGTACAAACCGAGTCTATCCAATCTTTCCTCATATGAAAGTCCTGACATCCCAGGAATCAGTCTGGTGAATCTTCTCTGTACCCCCTCTATGGCAAGGATGTCTTTCCTCAGATTTGGAGACCAAAACTGTACGCAGTACTCCAGGTGTGGCCTCACCAAAACCCTGTATAACTGCAGTAGAACCTCCCTGCTCCTATACTCAAATCCTTTCGCTATGAATGCTAACATACCATTTGCTTTCTTCACTGCTGAGGCAAGAGTTGAGATGCTGAAAATAAGAGCATTTGCAGGCCGATTATGAGTTCACAAGAGATTTTGATAACATTTGAAATGTAAGGCGGTCCTGGCTTGAAGGGCCGAATGGCCGCCTCCTGCACCTATTGTCTATTGTCTAAATGCTAATGATTTTTCATCTTCAAGGACATTGACCTTTTCCTTAGCTGATGTTTGCTTCTGGTTCATTGTAGGCCGTGGAGACGAAAACTTCATAGCGGCCGATGGCTCCACAGGCTTCTTTGTACCCGATAAGGAAGAAATCCAAATTGCCTCCTCAGATAGTGAGGTTGAAATAGTCGGAGTCCAAGAAGATTCAAGGTACAATCACTCCACAACATGAAGTACTGTACAGCACATTACAATGACAGCCCTTGCAGATCTACTTGCAAGAACTTTGACAGCCAATAAGGGTCATTCCAGAGTTTCATTACTTATTAATGTTTTAATGTTAAATTAAAAATAGAAATAGCTTTGATATTTGCACACGTGTAGAGCACAGTAAAAACTAGGGTTTAAAATTACTAACATACAGATTAGAACATTTAGCTTTTTGGAATGAGTATATTTGTTTTTGGGAGCATTGAATACCATTTAAAAAAAATTACCATTACTGCTCTGTCAGCTCCTGCAGTTTAGTGTCTCTGATTACATTTCTGCAACTTAATTTTCTTTATCACATGGCTCGCTTTAGTATTTATTGTCTGGAAGAACTTTACATTGGAACAATAAAACCTTCAAAAAACAAAGGATTTCATCTAAAAAAGATAATTTGGATTAAATGAATCTATTTGATATCTTAAAAAAAAAAGAGATGGTATCTATTTTCAGATACTATCTAATTGATAGTATATTTAAAAAAACAAAACTAACCACAGTATCGTTCCAAGAAACTCATGCTACCTGCATTTTTTCTGTTATGCTGTAGCTTGGTTTTCTTTTTAAACAAATCTGCAAATGAGACAGTAATCGATGGAATGTGTTCATTTTTGCACCTATCTCTGTGTTGCTTAATGCTTTCTGCTTCCATACAAGTCCAGCAAATAAATTGGCAGATACCTCCTCCCCTTCGTTGACTCTATCTACTATTCCTGCTATCTCAGGAAAGCAGCCAAAATACTAATGGACCTCCCATCCTGGTCATACTCTCTTCTCCCCTCTCCCATCGAGAATGAACATCCTAGCAGACTCATGGACAGCTTTTTTTCACCCTGCTATTATCAGACTCTTGAATGATTCTCTCACAAACTGAGATTGAATTCTTGATCTTCCAGCCTATCTCGTTGCAGCCCATGCACTTTTCATCTGCATTTTCTCTGTAGCTGGAACACCACTTACTGCAGGTTTTTTTCACTTTTGCGCTACCTTGATGTATGTACTTATGGTACAATGTGCATGGATTGCAAAACACAATTCTTCACTGTACGCGTGACAATAATTCTAAACTTAACCAAACATAAATGAAATCCCCTCAGGATGGTTTGGTCGTATTTTCTTTGGTTTGTTCTGAGATGGCTAATTCCAATTTAGTAGAATGTGCTACAGAAATGTAAAGAGAGATGAAAGATTGGTAAATCTGTACCCTCCTCTGGAGAGTATATGTTTATGGACCTGCGATAGGCCAAAGTTGGAATCTGCTGTGCTGTCATCTCTGCAAATAATAAATGTGATGCTCAAGTTTGCGCATGAAGAACAACTGAGTGGAAAAGATACTCTAAAGGCTACTTGTATTAAAAGGGGTTAATACCTAACACGAGTTACTGCCCAAGCAGAGGAGGGTAGTTGGAAATGTGGAATTACAAGCTCCACCATGCTTGGGTGTAGTCATGCAAATTGGAGGTAAAATGTATTGCTGCAGGGAAAATGCTCAGAATTTAGCATACGAGCGGGGCCGAAGGTCTTGTGTTTGTCCTCTATGACAGAAATGATGGAGCAGATTCTACAAAGGAACTGTTGCCCTTACAAATAAACTTGAATTCAAACAAAAAAAAGAAAAGGTTTTGAAGACGGATTGTTCACTTTTGTTTTAAACAGGTGCACTCAGAGCAGACCTGGTGTCATTCAGCGATGTTCAGCATGGAAGCAGAGTCCTCACTCATACTGCCTCGGCAGCAGGGAGCAACAACAACAAATGCATTCATGGCCTGCCATTTCCCAGCCAACCTGGAGCGGGCCACCAGAGGTTGTTGACCTTACCCTGGATGAAGATGCGAGACGCAGATACTTACTGTGATGGAAATCGTGTGCTTTCTTTGTTTTGTTGCAAGAAGAGGAAAAACAAAAAAAAAGCTTGACAACACCTTTCTATCGTTCACAAAGATTTGTAAAGTTATTTCATTTTTGTTCTCTGTTTGGAATTGCTGAAGTTTCCATCATTTAGTATCGCCCAAAAAGATTTGTTTCCTAATTGTCCTAAAATGTCAATACATCAGTATTGTGGGATCCTGCGGGAAGAGTGTTTATAAATTTAATTAGTATTTTACAATGTGCCAGGTGTTTCCGTAGATTATTGGATTCACATTGCATGTACCTAAACTAGAGTTGAAGAGTTATCTGCGCTAAACCTGGCCTTTAAATAGTGTGACCAGACTGGAGCTAGGCGCACTATAAATTTAAGTAAAATGTAGTTGACTTCAAATGTTTCTCTTTTGTTTTGCAGATTTAAGGCTGATTCAGGATAACTGAATTTGTTTAAGGCTAGCATCACAACCGTTTGATTTTAACCTCTTGCATGTACAGTGATAATGTATCTTAATTACAACGTGCCGGCGTTAGACTACACAAGCATCCTTTGTCCCATGGTATTGATTGGGTGCCCTGGGTGCCACAAAGACTAAATGGGAAATTTCAAGTTATTCACGATATTATCTGGCAGTACAGCAATTTGGTTAATTCATTAATATGGAGATGGGCCAGTTGCTGAGTATAAAGTTGAATCCAGTGGATCCTTCTGTCATTCACATTGACTTTCAGCAGTTAGTCATATTAACCTTTATGTTTGCAGTTAGTTTCTCTGCAGTCAGCTGTAAAATCCTATAGTTGCAATTGGGAATATATTGGAATGAGAAAAAACCCACTGAAGGAATGGTGTTCCTTTGTATCCCAATAGACACAACCCAATAAAACAAATAGTTGGACTCTATATCAATGTGGTCCTTGTGTAAACCACCAAACTGAACAGAAATACATTAATACATTTAATTAGAGAGAGGGTTAAAGTCACAAATAATACCAAAAGGGATGTTTTTTAATTTGAAAGTAGTTGAAGTTTAGTATCAAATAGTTGGTTTAAAATCACAGTTTGAGCTATTGCTGCAGCTGGAGGTTAATGAGCACAACTGTAAATACATTTTAGTGTATTCAAGAATAAAAAGTTGCAGTTTTGATGCTCTCTTCCCCCGCATCACTTCATTTCAGGAATGTTCAGCAAAGCACTAATCTGAAAAGTGCCCTGCCACCACATTTGTGACACATGAGAATTTTATCCATTGACAGTGAGACTGCTGAAAACTTTTACAGCGTGCATTATTCCCTCAGGCATCATTTTTATTTTCAAGCTTGAAGGTAAATTGTGGTCACTTTTGATATGCTGCCTGCTGCAAGTGGTGGTTTAAAATAGAACACGTTCCAGTGCCCTCCATAATGTTTGGGACAAAGACCCATCATTTATTTATTTGCCTCTGTACTCCACAATTTGATATTTGTAATAGAAAAAAAATCATATGTGGTTAAAGTGCACACTCAGATTTTAATAAAAGGCTTTTTTATACATTTTGGTTTTACCATGTAGAAACAGTGTTTATGGTAAAACATTTCAGGGGGATATGTTTGGGACACGGCAATGTCATGTAAATGAGTAGTCATGTTTAGTATTTTGTTATATATCCTTTGCATGCAATGACTGCTTGAAGTCTGCGATTCACGGAATCACCAGTTGCTGGGTGTCTTCTCTGGTGATGCTCTGCCAGGCCTATATTGCAGCCATCTTTAGCTTAAACTTGTTTTGGGGGCTAGTCCCCTTCAGTTTTCTCTTCAGCATATAAAAGGCCTGCTCAATTGGGTTCAGATCAGGTGCTTGATTTGGCCCTCAAGAATTGACAATTTTTTAGCTTTGAAAAACTCCTTTGTTGCTTTAGCAGTATGTGTGGGATCATTGTCTTGCTGTAGAATGAATGCCGGGCCAATGAGTTTTGAGGCGTTTGTTTGAACTTGAACAGATAGGATGCGTCGATACACTTCAGAATTCATTATGCTACTACCATCAGCAGTTGCATCATCAATGAAGATAAGTGAGCCAGTACCTTCAGCAGCCATACATGCCCAGGCCATAACACCCCCACCACCGTGTTTCACAGATGATGTGGTATGCTTTGGATCTTGGGCAGTTCCTTCTCTCCTCCATACTTTGCTCTTACCATCACACAGATATAAGTTAATCTTTGTCTCAACTGTCCACAAGACCTTTTTCCAGAACTGTGGTTGCTCTTTTAAGTACTTCTGGGCAAACTAACCTGGCCATCCTATTTTTGCGGGTAATCAGTGGTTTGCAGTGTAGCCTCTGTATTTCGGTTCATGAAGTCGTCTGCGAACAGTGGTCATTGACAAATCCACACCTGACTCCTGAATGTTTCTGATCTGTCGGACAGGTGTTTGGGCATGTTTCTTTATTATAGAGAGAATTCTTCTGTCATCACTTGTGGAAGTCTTCCTTGGCCACCCAGTCCCTTTGCGAGTAGTAAGCTCACCAGTGCTCTCTTTCTTCTTAATGATGTTCCAAGCAGTAGATTTTGGTCAGCCTAATGTTTGGCTGATGTCCCTAACAGTTTTATTATTCTTTCTCAGTCTCATAATGGCTTCTTTGACTTAATTGGCACAACTTTGGTTCTCATGTTGATAAACAGCAATAAAAGTTTCCAAAGTTGATGGAAAGACTAGGTGCTGAGAGCTTTCTTATACCTGCATTAAGGAGGCAATTAAACACAACCGAGCAATTACAAACCCCTGTGAAGCCAAACATTATGGTGCCCTGAAATGGGGGGACTATATATAAACACAGCTGTAATTTCTACATGGTGAAACCAAAATGTATAAAAATGGCCTTTAATAAAATCTGACAATGTGCACTTAATGATGCCTCGCACTCCACATGTACAGAGGCAAATAAATAAATGATGGGTCTTTGTCCCAAACATTATGTAGGGCACTATAAATCATTCTGGAAGCTCGGTGCCATGCACATCACAGTTGTCTAACCAGATGTCCTCACTGAACACTTGCTTTACGATACATTCTTTGTTTTATTAGCTGAAATGCATGAAAGTGACTTAATTGGCTAGGGACATCAAATGTTCTGTGCTCGTTTCCAAATTTGAGGAGATTTTAACAGTTTGGTTGTTAGGGTTAGGAGGTGAAGGTGGAACAATTTTTTTATCCCTCCAATCTGCTAGAAGGTTGAACCTGCATTTGAGATTATGTTTGATTGGGATTGATTGTGAGGCTTTTTATAATTGGGGAGGCTGTAATGCCTATAAATCACAGAATCATCCAGTGCAAAAGGATGTCCTTTCTAATTAGTAACCCCTCGCTCCTGCCCTGCCCCATTGCCCTGTTAAATGTTTGATTCTGAAGAAGAGTGTAATTGAAAGAAGTATTGGATGGAAACCAATATCTGGGTGCTGTAGCATCTGGGCAAATTGTGTTCGTTGTTTTGTGATTGATTTCAAATTTCTGCTTTGTGGATCTGTTAGCTTCCTAATATTTTGAACGATTGTCATTTTAGTCAAAGCTCCAAAGACAACTGGGTCATTTATCCCATTAGATGTTTATTGTAGTGTTGTGGTAAATGACAGTTTTCATCTATTTATAAAACTGCTAATAATGAGATCAGTGTATTATATTTAGTCACCTTCAATCACAAACCTCAGAATCTTTTTTTGCCCAGCATTAAAGTTTTCAGATGAGTTAGCATTTCACTGCATTTTAATTAACAACTGCCGAAAGAGTTGAGGGAAGCATTAGTCAGCAATAGGGTTGCCAACTTTCTCACTCCCAAATAAGGGACAAAAGGTCAAAATAAGGGACAAATTCCCGACGGTAATTTGTTTACGGACTCGGCCGTGGCTGGGTGAATGATGAGTTAGCCTGGGTGCTCGACTGCACACACAGCCCAGCCAGCAGGCCAGCTGAGGAGTTTTGGCCCAGATGTAAAGTCCGGCACCCCATCCAACTCATGAACGGATGATCGGCCATGAGAAGGAAGGGTGGTGGTGTCGGTGGTAAGCGAAGGTCAGACTACTGGCTGGGCTGCCGACCAATGGGGCCATGGGCGAGGCGCTGCTGCTGCACTCCATGGGCTGCACTACGTCGGGACAGGTGAGGCGGGGCCAGACGCGGTGCTCCTACCCGACAGTCCCCTCGACCCAAGTAGTAGCAATCATATACGGGAAAAACCAATTTAACCCAATTTACAGGATGTCCCGGCTGATACGGGACAGTTGGCAACCCAAGTCAGCAATGAACCTTTTTGGTCGCAAGTGGAAATTATCTTCCCAAGAAGTTGCTAAACACTAATGTGTGCGATAATAGTTTACGTTTTATTTTAGTCCTTTGTTTTTATTCAAAGTTTTTTGCATTCTAATATTAGTACTTATTTGTTCAATGAAATTAGTATGATTAACCATGGATTTCTCTTTTCACATCAAACCCCAGCTAACTTCCCCAAGTTCAACTTTTCTTAAACTAGTATCCATATTTATTTAACATTGATTGCTTGCATTAGCTGTGAAACAAGTACTCAGAATTAGGTGATGGATATTAACATCAGAAGCGGGAGCAAAGGAAGGCCAAACTACCTCCTGGGCCTGCTTCACCATTTATTAAGGTCTTTGCTGATCTATTCTTGGCCTCAACACCACGTTCTTTCACTCTCTCCATACCCCTCACTGGCTTATAATGAAAAGTCGCTCACTTGAGTACATTCACTGACTGCATCTCCATAGCTCTCTGAAAACTAACAAAAACAATTAGATTCCACGAAGTAGTTTGAGGCTCTGAACTTGATCATTAGGCTTAAGAGCATCAGCGCATAGCCCGTGACTTTAAGGACTGTGAGCATCGGCTTCCTGTGTGGTATATAGTCAAACATTTCAAACTAAAAGTGAAAGAATGTCATTCAATCCAAAAGTATGATGGTTTAGAGGACAAAACATGGGATATCATCTACAAGCTTATCACATAACCTCAAGATAAATTGCTTGGATGTGCTTAGCATCTTTGGTGGGTTTTCCAGCTGGGAAACCAGATCTTCCTTTGGTGTACAGTGTGTGTGTGTGTGTGTATTGCTCTGAAATCATTTGTTTTAATTTGAACTTAAAGTTTAGTGCACTATTCAAACCAATTGGGCTACTTTGTGACAGCCAGGATTTATGTTATGTTCGTACATTTCAGCAATAATGGATACTATGCTCTCCAGTTTTGTGCACTGTGAAATACTAAACATTTCCATCTAAAACTATCCTTCCTCTTTTGCTGCTCTCGTGCTTCTGCATTTAAGGATAATAGTTGTGTTTAATAATTATCCTGCAAGTAAAAAGCTCTCAGAATTGGTATGTGACAGGTGAAGATTCCCAATGCCCCTCTGTTCCTCTTACTCTGTGGGAGTAATGTCTGGGTGTTACTGGAAGAAGAGAGACCTTGGACGTTGCTGTCTAATTCCATGTGAACTTTAAACTGTCTAGTTGCAAGGTGCATGCTAATTTTTTTTTTAAAGAATGTTAAATTTACTGATGGCCCTCACTGAAACTTTCTAGGTCACCTCTGAGTAATGGCTGCAGCAGTCAGGATGAAAAATTGTGAGCCCATACCTGACAAACACGCATGATGAAATGAATAGTATAAACCCATTCCCTCACTAACATGTTCACCTGGAATTCTTTTCTAACTTTAAGATTTAGTAATGGTAAGAAAACAAAGCAGTGTATTAAATAAAGGCACATATTATTCTTGTTACAGATGTGTCCATTCAGGGTTGGGGTTTGAGACTTAAATAGTTTGTTAATTAGCTTGATTGTTTTTATCTTTTTCCATTGAGGCACAAAGGGGCAACAACTTAGAACTCAATAGACAAATTGATACTTTGATGCTATACATGAGGTAATGTTCAGATTTGATCTTGGCCTCTCCTTAATTTGATGTGAGCTTAGTTAAAGCATCACATCTAACCTAAGTTATTGAAGCTAAGGAAACAAGTAAAGTTAGCATTATCACATCTGGATCATTACTCGTCCATCTCAGTTGAGGAGTACACAGACAGATACCAAGTTACAACTCTTCTAGGATAAATTATAAAGTCACTTTGTTGAAGTAGTTTTGACCACTACCAATACCTATATCGCTACCAATATCCTTTGACCTCTGTTCTGCCATGTATCAATTTCCTGGAGGAGTAAGGATAGGAGCAAAGGATGAGTTGAGTAAATCCTCTTTGCCTGGCACAGTTGCATACAGTGGGAGACTTCCCACAGTATATCACACTTTCTGTTTTACAGCCTAGAACTTCTGATGTTCTAGCTAAATCATAAGGAACCATTCAAGGCAAGGTAATGTAGAAACTATACACAGATACAATCTAAATGACATGCCCACTATCAAGTAGTAGGATATTTGCGCATCAGCTACTTCAGGGAATTTAGTACAGAATTTCACTAAAATCAAAAAAGTACCTCTTTATAAAATGCTGAGCCACTACTACAAACAAAAATGTAAAAAAATATTTTGTATCTGGATACTTTGTACTGGTTGATCTCGGCAGATCAAGCAACATCTGTGGATGGAATGGACAGGCAGGATTTTAGGTTGTTACCCTTCCTCATACTCTGTCCCACCATATATCAATTTCCTGGGGGAAACGAAGGATGAGCTGAAGAGTAAATCCTCTGGAGGAGGATTTTCTTTGGCTGATACAGTTGCATATGATGGGAGCCTGAAGAAAAATCCCAACACAAAACACCGTCTGTCCATTCCTCCACAGGTGCTGCCTGACCCGCTGAGTTCCTCAGCATCTGCAGTTCCTTCTGACTCTCTTTGGTGTGGTTATTTCTTTTCCTTCAGAACCAGCTTGATGGTTTATTTAATTTTTTGTGTCAAATTCTTCAATGAGATCAAATTTGCTGTTATTTTCTTCTGAAAATAGCTACACTGGATAGTATCAGCCAGAGCTAAAATAATTGAGGTATGGATGCTTGTAAGTAGGTTTTATTGAAGCATAAAAAATGTATAGAATTATTATAAGAGTTTTATGCGCAGTTTAAAGAAGCAATTCTAAATCTTCAATATGTAAAATGAAGATGTGATGAGATTGCACTAATTATGGATTTTGTGGTTCTACCCCCCTCCCCCCCTTTCAGAATATGTAAATACTTTATGCTGCCTTGTCTGAAGTTCTGGTGGCAGTGTATACAATTTTAACTGTTATGCAGTGATTATCAAAAAAATAGAAAAATTGAGAAAGGAGAATAAAAAATTACTTTTAAACATCGACGGTTCACTTTTTATTAAAGAACGTTTTAATTGCTTCGGGTAATTGTCAAGCATTCATAAGTTAAAAGTTTTGTTTTTAATTTTGCGCACCCCCCAAAATAAGGTTGCACTATGCTTGATGCGATTTCTAATAGTGTTTAGCTTATTATTATGTTTACCGAGCTACAGTGAAAAAGCTTTCCAAGCAGATCAGATGTACCAAACATAAATACAATTAAGTCAAACTCAAGTACATAGAGCAACGGTGAAGATGGAGTGCAGAATGTAGTCTCAGCATTTTAGCGCTTTAGTTCCATAGACAAAGTCCAATGTCCACAATGGGATAGAGGTGAATCGAACACTACGCAGGCTTATAGAAGGATAGTTCAGAAGCCTGATAACCGAAGGGGAAAAGTTGTTCCTGAGTCTGGTTGGCTGCTTCTCCAAGGCAGGGTGAAGTGTAGATGGAATCAATGGTCCAGTCTGTGTGTGGAAGTCTAGTCTGTGGTGGACTGGGTTACATCTACAACTCTGCAGTTTCTTGCGGTCTTGGGCAGAACCGTTCCCAAACTAAGCTCTGATGCAACCCGACCGTATGCTTTCTGTGATGCATCCATTGAAGTTTGTAAGAGTCACTGGAGACGTGCCGAATGTCTTTGTTGGTATGGCTCCTTGGCTGTCGTATCAATATGGTTGGTCCACATCAGATCATTTGTAACATTAATGCCAATGAACTTGAAGCTATCAATCATTTCTACTTCTGCACCATTGATGCTGAGCGGGGCATGTACTCCACCATGCCTCTTAAACTAATACTTCCACCTCATCTTGCTGACCTTGAGGGAGAGGCTATTGTCCTGACACCATGTCACTAAGTTCTCTATCACCTTCCTGTACATGAAGCCACACACATAAATGTATTGGAAAATTCCCAACAGGTGACAGTGTGTTTCAGTTACAGACAGTGAGTATCAACAGGAATTTTTAGCTTCTAAGGTAGACAAAAATGCTGGAGAAACTCAGCAGGTGAGGCAGCATCTATGGAGCGAAGGAAATAGGCAACGTTTCGGGTCAAAACCTAAACGTTGCCTATTTCCTCCGCTCCATAGATGCTGCCTCACCCGCTGAGTTTCTCCAGCATTTTTGTCTACCTTTGATTTTCCAGCATCTGCAGTTCCTTAAACTAATGTTTAGCTTCCATATCTAAATAAGGCCGGCTTTAATCCTCAGTATATAATAGAAGACTTGTATGCAAAAAATTTGCAGCTGGTTTGTGTTCTTGCTGACAAATCGTTATTTGTACGGATAGTTTTAACCTATCTGTTTTAAAAACTTGTTTAGTCTTAATGTTGCACATATTACATTTATGGCATGATTGCATCTGACCGAAAACCACTCGATCAAAGCAGACTGAGGTGAAAGGTAGACAGTGAAAATGAAAATTTGTAAGTGGGTCAGTCAGCTCACCCGTTATTTGGTCAACTACTCAAGCTTGCCACTCACTACGCCAGTAACTGATCTGGAATTGCCGGTCGGATCAAGCTGACCTTGTTCCTGAGTCATCTGACGTAAAGAATCCCGTGAGCATATAACAAGCCCCAGGCAGAGTAGTCTTTGAGTGGATTACTGCACAATGGATTTGTGGGGAAAATCAATACGTTCTTTAATATCTTGTGATAGCCCATATACAAAATGCATATGTGATGACCTCCAGGGTTAAATGACCATCACTTTTTTACAAGGGTTACAGTAAATAATTCATTCTTAATGACTTAGTGTGAAGAGAAGTAGAAACTTGAGACTAAAGCATCACCTCGAGGGACAACTGTGTGTCATATGTACTGACAACGGAGAACAGAAATTCCTATTTGCTGCAGCATAATGGGCCCATATCAGGCAGATGTATAATGCTCAAAAATACAAGAGCTAAACTGTAATACAAAGTAACCATAATAATTTAATCAGCTTGCTGAGCTAGGCCATGGTGCAACCAGTCAATATGCTCTCTACTGTACACACCTGTAGAAGTTAAATAGAGTATTCATTGACATACTGAATCAAATAGAGGAGTTGATGAGCTTGCTTGTGATTGCATCAATATGCAGGGCCCAGAACAGATCTTCAGAGATATGCGCCTCCTGGAACTTGAAGCTGTGGTATATTAAATTATGTGAGGCAAAAGATAATGTAGATAGAACCTTATAACCCAGGATCCTAGCGGGCATAGCTTTGTGGTGAGCGCGTCAAAATTTAAAGGAGTTTTTATTTACGCAAGAGTGTGATGAGTGCCTGGAATGCACTGCTAGGGGTAGTGGAGAAGGTAGATACAATAGTAGCGTTTAAGAGACCAATTGGTCTCAAGACTAATTGGCAGAAACATTGGATATACAGGGAAGGGAGAGATGTAGATTATGTGCCGGCAAATAGGAGTTGGACTTGGCATCATATTTCGCACAGACGTCGTGGATTGAAGGGCCTGTGCTATATTGTTCCATGTTGACTCTGTCTGCTGCCAATGTTGAAGACCATGAATCTCTGGCTTTCCCCCCCTCAAGTCAACCATCAGCTCATTGGTCTTGCTGAGCAAGATTGTTCTGGCACCGTTCAATCAGGTTTTCAATCTCCCTCTTGTACTCTGACACATTGTTACTCATCATTCATCCAACAATGATGATATTGGCAAATTTAAAGATGGCGTTGGTGACACAATTGGGTTGAGTGTGAGTGGGAGACTGAACACACAGGACTGTAGTGTACCTGTGTTGATGGTTATCAAAGAGGAAATGTTTCTGCCAATTCATATTGATTGTGTAGGAAGGAACTGCAGATGCTAGTTTAAACCGAAGCTAGACACAAAAAGCTGGAGTAACTCAGCGGGACAGGCAGCACCCCTGGACAGAAAGAATGGATTTCGGGTTGAGATACAGAACTGTCTGAAGAAGGGTCTCGACCTAAAACGGTCACACATTCCTTCTCTCCAGTGATGCTACCTGTCCTGTTGACTTACTCCAGCTTTTTGTGCCTATCTTCATATTGATTGTGGTCTGCTGATGAGGAAGTCGAGGATCCGGTTACGTAGAGATGAACCGTTTTCTTAAACTCGTCCCATGTTTAAGTTTGAGAGAATGATGGTGTTGAACACTGAGCTGTCGTGGATGAGCAACAGCCATGTAGAAAAAAACTGCAAATGCTGGTTTATACCTCACATATGAATGAGTCTGAAGAGTCCTGACCCGAAACATCGCCTATCCTTTTTCTTCAGAGATGCTGCCTGACCCCCCAAGTTACTCCAGCAACTTTGTCTAACAACAGCCATACGTTTATGTTCTTGTTGTCCAAGTGGTCCGGTGCAGAGTGTGAAGCCAGTACTATCACAATCCCAGTTGATCCATTGCAGCAGTATATAAATTGTAGTTGTTTGGGTCCTTTCTAAGGCAGGAGTTGAAATGTTCCATAACCAACCTCTCAAAGCACTTCACCACAAAGTGAAGTGGACATTAGTGCATCACACTCCTGAGCAAGTGGCAGAACTGATTTAAGGTGTCAGGTCATGAGTCACTTGACCTCAGCAGCTCTAGTTGAAAGTAGTTACAATATGAATGCTTCAACCTTGTTTCATATTTCTCCCATCTAGCCATAAATGAGTGCTCTCTACTCTCCTGCATGGGGGGAAAAAAGATTCTGACGATCTAAGCCCCTCATAATTTTACAAACCTCTTTTATGTCACCCCTCAGCCTCCTACATTCCAGTAAGGATAAAATCAGTGGATCCATTCTCTCGTAGATATAGACTTCCAATCCAGGCAACATCCTGTATGGCTTCTTTCCCTGCCAAGTCAAGAGTATTTTATTGTCATATGTCCCGGATGCAGAACAACAGAATATGTGAATATGTAAACATAGAGGGGAAGAGAAAAACCAAGAACAAGTTCAATAAATTAAAAATATAGTGCAATAATAATATAGCCTTTTGCAGTTCAGAGCTTATTCGTTGTTGCGATTAATCAATCAATCAGTTTTATTCGTGCAAGTGAAATGAATTTGCTAGCAGCAGTACAATGAAAAAAGAACAACCCTTCACAGTCGCTGCTGCGGGCGTCCAGATGTGTAGACAAGGTAAAGTCCAGGTAAGTCCTGAATCGGTGCCTCCCCACTGGGGACCGCGGCTTCAGGTTGCTGTAGGCCGCAGGCCGGCGGTCGAAGATCTAAAGTCCCCGCCGCGCTGCAGCCGGAAGCACCACCGACCACAGGGCCGGCGGTCGGAGCTCCTCTTCAGGGGTCCCCGGCAAGGGACCCCACTTATGATGGTAAGTCCACGCTGCGCCCGGGGTAGAAGTTGGCCGCGGGCCGGCGGTTGAAGCTCTTTTCCTTTCGGGCCCACAATGAAGGACCCCAGGCTGCGGCCCGTGGCTTCAGGCTGCCATGGGCCAGCGAACGGAGCGCTCCCCTCCGGCGAGGGCTCGCCCGCTCCGCGCCCAGAGTCCACGCTGCGCCCGCAACTGAAGCCCCGGCCGCGTCTCCGGGAAAGGCCGCACTGATCCTTGCTGTTAGGCCACGGGGGAGGCCTCACCTCAAGGATCCAATTGCAGAGGGATGCACAGAGGCCCAGTACCGTGAACTTGGTAACCAGCTTGGAAGGGATGATGGTATTAAACACCGAGCTGTAGTCTATAAACAACAGCCTGACATAAGTTTTTATTGTCCAAGTGGTCCAATGCAGAGTGGAGAGCGAGTGAAATTGCATCCTCCGTTGACCTGTTGTGGCGGTATGCGAACTGTAGTGGGTTGAGGTTCTTGTCGCGGTAGGAGTTAATGTGCACCATAACCAACCTCTCAAAGCACTTCATCACCACAGACGTTAGTGCCACTGGTCGATAATCATTGAGGCACGGCACCTTACTCTTCTTGGGCACCGGTATTATTGATGTCCTCTTAAAGCAGGTGGGAACCTCAGACCTCAGAAGTGAGAGGTTGAAAATGTCTGCAAAAATTCTCGCCAGTTGGTCTGCACAGGTCTTGAGAACTCGACCAGGTATACCATTAGGTCCAGGCACTTTCCGAGGGTTCACCCCCCTGAAGGATTTTCTGATGTTGGCCTCTGTGACTGTGACTGTAATACCGTCAGGGTGAATGGGGGCTCGGGAAGGCACATCAGTGTTCACCCGGGGTGGGAGATCGCAACCTTCACGTGGTCCGCCCTGTTTCGACTAATGCAATCAACCTGGTGTGCACAATCAAATAAGATCAAATAGAACAAGTTGTCTGACAACCTTAGGCTGTGCACGCCATACGCAAGAAGAAGTGTTCACCCTATCGAGCCGTGCGTAGAACGCATTGAGCTCGTCAGGGAGTGATGCTTCGCTGTCGTTTGAGCTTCCTCCTGATTGGGCTTGTAGGAGGTGATGGCATTCAAGCCCTGCCACAAATGCTGAACATCCGTCTCTTCCTCCAGCTTAGAGCAAATGTCCCTTTTGGCCTTTTTGATGGCCTTACCAAGGCTCGGGATCGATCTTCAGAAGAATGCGGATCTGATGGTTCATCCAAGGCTCCTGGTTAGAAAACACTTGGAAGGTTTTTGCTGGAATGCAGTCTTCCACTCATCTCCTGATGAAGTCTGTAACCACTGTGGTGCATTTACTCTTTATGCCATTAAGCTGTCAAGAGTGCAGAGGATTACACAAAAAGCTGGAGAAACTCAGCGGGTGCAGCAGCATCTAAGGAGCGAAGGAGATGGGCGACGTTTCGGGTCGAGACCCTTCTTCAGACTGGTCAGGGATCAGGGAAACGAGAGATATAAACAGTGATATGGAGAGATAAAGCAAGAACAATGAGTGAAAGATATGCAAAAAAGTATTGGTGATAAGGGAAGCAAGCCATTGTAAGCTGTTTCTGGTGTGAAAATGAGAAGCTAGTGCGACTTGGGGGGGGGGGGGGGGGGGGGGGGGAGATGGAGAAGGAATGTCAGGGCCCGAGGGCTGAGGGAGAGGTGGGGGGGGGGGGGGGGGGGGGGGGGGAAGGGAGCAGTCTGGGTTAACAGAATTGAGAAAATTCAATGTTTAAGCCCAGAGGATGCAAACTCCCCAAGCGGAATATGAGATGTTGTTCCCCAAACTTGCGGTGTTGTTCACTCTGGCCATGGAGGAGGCCCAGGACCGAGAGGTCGGATACGGAGTGGGAGGGGGAGTTGAAGTGCTGAGCCACCGGGAGGTCGGGTTGGTTATTGCGGACCGAGCGGAGGTGTTCGGCGAAACGATCGCCTAGCCTCCGCTTGGTCTCACCGATGTAGATTAGCTGGCATCTGGAGCAACGGATGCAGTAGACGAGGTTGGAGGAGGTGCAGGTGAACCTCTGTCGGACTTGGAATGTCATCTGCAGTTCCTTCTTTAACACTTTGTCTACTCCACTGCGATATCTCCTCAAGGTATGCCTACTTTGAAGAAGTTCTCCTCCTCCCTACGAAGACAGTTTCACAACCTCCTCTCTAACTGCTCCCCCTCTGTGCACTCATTGTTCTTGCTTTATCTCTCCATATCACTGTTTATATCTCTCGTTTCCCTGATCCCTGACCAGTCTGAAGAAGGGTCTCGACCCGAAACGTCGCCTATCTCCTTCGCTCCTTAGATGCTGCTGCACCCGCTGAGTTTCTCCAGCTTTTTGTGTAACCCTCGATTCTCCAGCATCTGCAGTTCCTTCTTTAACACAAGAGTGCAGAGGAGATTGGCGAGGATGGGGGCTGAGCAAAAAGGAGAGACTGGGCAGGCTAGGACATTATTCATTAGAGTACAGGAGGCTGAGGAATTTATCTTATAGAGCTGCACCATAGATGTATAGAGGGGAATAGATGTATGCACAATCTTACCCAGAATAAGATCAAGAAGCAGAGGACATATGTTTAAGGTGAGATGGACAAGGTTTCCATTCATAGGGTGATGAGTATATGAAATGAACTGCCAGAGTCGATAGTTGAGGCAGGTATTTTGACAGCATTTAAAAAATACATGGACAGGTACAAGAATGATCCAAGGAATGAGTAGGTTGGCCAATGATGACCGTTTGATCGGCACTGGGCCTGTACTCGCTGGAGTTTAGAAGAATGAGGGGGGACCTCATTGAAACATACAGAACAGTGAAAGGCTTGGATAGAGTGGATGTGGAGAGGATGTTGCCATTAGTGCGTGAGTCTAGAACTAGAGATCATAGCCTCAGAATTAAAGGACATTCTTTTAGGAAGGAGATGAGGAGATATTTCTTTAGTCATAGGGTGCTGAATCTGTGGAAATATTTGCCACAGAAGGCTGTGGAGGCCTAGTCAGTGGATATTTTTAAGGCAGAAATAGATAAATACTTGATTAGTACAGGTAGCAGAGGTTATGTGGAGAAGGCAGGAGAATGGGGTCCGGAGGGAGAGATAGATCAGCCATGATTGAATAGTGGAGTAGACTTGATGGGCCGAATGGCCTAATTCTACTCCTATTCCTAATGACTTTATGTACCTGGATAGGAAAAGTTAGTGAGATACGGGACAAACACAAGCAAATTAGATTAGCTTAGATGGGGCATCTTTGTCGGCATGGAAGAGTTGCGCAGAAGGGCCTGTTTTCTTTCTGTGTGAGTCTATGTCCTACCCGAGTTTGACTTTCCAATGTGCATTACCTCATACTTGTCTGCAATAAATTCCATCTGCAACCATTCTGCCCAAGTTTCCAGCTGATGACTTTTCCATCATACTCCAAATTGGACCCGCAAGTAGCAGAATGGATTAGGAGCATCAGTACATGGGTCACTTGACCACAAGAGTAAACCTGCCGCCTTCTATTTGTGAACACCAATTTTCGTGTCAATTGCAAACTTACTATTCATGCCACTTAGTTACATCTGAGCATCTGTGTACATTACACAGAACAAAAGTCTTTCCACTGATGTGTGGTTGACCACACATCTCTTTAAATTCCCCCAGGCTTTGTAATTATTTAATGAGCACTATTACAATAGAGGCTCACCAACATAGAAACATAGAAAATAGGTGCAGGAGTAGGCCATTCGGCCCTTCGAGCCTGCACCGCCATTCAGTATGATCATGGCTGATCATCCAACTCAGTTTCCCGTACCTGCCTTCTCTCCATACCTCCTGATCCCTTTAGCCCCAAGGGCCACATCTAACTCCCTCTTAAATATAGCCAATGAACTGGCCTCAACTACCTTCTGTGGCAAAGAATTCCAGAGATTCACCACTCTGTGTGAAAAATGTTTTTCTCATCTCTGTTCTGAAAGACTTCCCCCTTATCCTTAAACTGTGACCCCTTGTTCTGGACTTCCCCAACATCGGGAACAATCTTCCTGCATCTAGCCTGTCCAACTCCTTAAGAATTGTGTAAGTTTCTATAAGACATCTCTACTTCTTTAGAAAATTGAGGAGATTTGATATGTTGACAAATTATTGAACTTCTGCAGGTATATTTAGAGCACATATTTTCTGGTTGCATCATGGTCTGGTTCAAATTCAACTCCAATGCCTAGTACAAATGAGATCACATCGAATGTTGTGCACCGCCCGGCCCGGCCATAGATACTGACATTTCCACCATTGAAGGGATCTACAGGAGGCGCTGCCTCAAAAAGACAGCCAGCATCATCAAAGACCCACACCATCCTGGCCATGCCCTCATTTAACCCACACTATTGGGAAGAAGGTATAGGAGCCCAAAAAAAGCATGATCACCAGGTTCAACAAGTATTGTGGCAAAAGCAGATGAACTTGGAGCCTGGATCGGTGCTTGGGACTACGATGTTGTTGGCGTTGTGGAAACGTGGTTGCGATAGGGTAGAGGTTAGAAATAAAAAATATGGAATTGTGGACTCGTTGGAATTGTGATACAAGTTCCCCAATCCCAAGCAGGAGACAGAGGAGTATACAAATGGACAGATTACCAAAATATTTATCAGTGGCTGACTTTGACTTCCCCAATGTTGATTGGGATTTGCTCTGGGCAGAATTTGTGAGGCATACTCACGAGGGTTTCTTGAAACAGTATGGAGAAGGGAACATACTGGACCTTGTGTTGGGAAATGAGCCTGGCCAGGTGACTGGTGTTTCAGTGGAAGAACATTATGGGGATAGCGAACACTCCTCCGTAAATAATGTTTTCAATGCTCCCCCAAGACCACGTGATTCTCGCCACTCCCAAGACTCCTGGTCCAATATTTCTGCATTTAAACTATATTCCCCGCCTAACAAAATATCCATGTCAATGACTTTTAAAATTTATAATTGTATTTGTCTCTGTAGCTTCTTCTAGCATCTCATTCCAGATATGGACTACTCTTGGAGTGAAAAGGTTGCCCTGAATTCTTTCTTAATTCTCTCCCCTCTCATGTTGAGCCTATTCCCTCTTGTTTTCGAATCCTCTACCCTTCGAAGGGGACTGTGAGCATTAATTTTATCCATGCCAATAGTACAGAGGGTCTCACAGTTCAGCACCACTCAAATTCCAAGGGTGCCAGATTATCAGATTTTTAACTGCAGCATTATGAAAGTCAGAATATATTTTCTAGCCTCGTCGCAAATTTCAAGTCTCTAATCTCTCCAGGGCCTTGAACTAGTATTCAAATGGTAAATAAATAAGAAACAGTTTGATGGGAGGAATAGTAACCAGATACAACACCATTGGGGGGGGGGGAGAGCTGGAGTTGGCAATCAGAGCCTTAATACATGAAATAACTGAAAAGCCATTCATGGTTCAAAAAATGGTGAAAGTGGGATCAAGAATAAAATTGAAATGCAATGTACTTGAAAGGAAAAAAAAGGACAGGACTCGGGTAAAAGTTGCCAGGACAGACCTACTTGGGTGCCTCCATTCCTGAGTCTGAAGATGGTCCATACCTAAAACGTCACCTATCCATGTTCTCCAGAGATGCTGCCTGACCTGCAGAGTTACTTCAATACTTCGTGTCTTCTTTTGCCTCCATAAAAGAGCTGGCATAAGGCGTAAACATATGCTTCTTTTACATTGTATCACTTGATTCTAAAATTTATACAATAACAAATGTAAATATATTTAAAGATGTTCTCTTAAAGATAGCGGAGTCAGGGGGATATGGGGAGAAGGCAGATTGGGGATGATCAACCATGATCACATTGAATGGCGGCGCTGGCTTGAAGGGCCAAATGGCCTACTCCTGCGTCTATTGCCTGTTTCTGGTAGCTACATTTTTCCCTCATGGTTTGTACATTTATTTTCTCTGTGGCTTTCTCTGTCCCATCGTGCTTTTTGCCAAGTTTTTCCGCTCTCCTGTAAACACCACCGACTAGTAAAATGTATTTGTGGGCATGTATCATTGGATAAGTAGGTATTGATGTATGTGTGAAGGCCATGTGATAGCCATAAATATGCAAAATTTAAGGGCCATCACATGCAAATATTTTTTAATTTATTCACCCTCCCCCCCCCCTCTACTTTCAGTATGAAGAACGGTTCCGACCCGAAGCTTCACCTATTCTTTTTCTCCAGCGAATTTTACTCTCCATGTGCCAATGTGCACTTTCAAGCAGGGATAGAGATCACAAGTTCTTTAGTTTGGAGACATAATGTGGAAACAGGCCCTTCGGCCCACGAAGTCCACGCCAACCAACGATCACCCCGTACACTTGCGCTACTCTAGGGATAATTTGCATTCTTACCGAAACCTGCACATCTTTGGAATGTGGGAGGAATCTGGAGCAACGGGGGAAAACCCACACAGTCACAGGGAGAATGTACTGACTCCGTGAGACGGCACCCGTAATCAGGATCGAACCCATGCCTCTGGCAAACTCAGTCAGCAACTCTACCACGGCATCACTCAGTGGCATATTACCCAGCAGTGGTTTCAGTTCCATAAATGGAGAGTCACTAGGTTTCTGCCCGAGTCATAGAGTGCTACAGTGTGGAAACAGGCCCTTTGGCCCAACTTGCTCACACTGGCCAACATGTCTCAGCTACACTAGTCCCACCTGCCAGCATTTGGTCCATATCCCTCCAAACCTGCCCTAGATCCATGTACCTGTCTAACTGCTTCTTAAATGTTGGGATAGTCAATAGACAATAGTCCCTGCCTCAACGACCTCCTCTGGCAGTTTGTTCAATATACCCACCACCCTTTGTGTGAAAAAGTTACCCCTTTGATTCCAATTAAATCTTTTCCCCTTCAGCTTAATCCTATGTCTTCTGGTCCTCGATTCACCTACTCTGGGCAAGGGACTGTGCATCTGCCTGTGCATCTATTCCTCTCCTGATCATGAGAATCACATCTGCCAGTGGCTGAGCTCGTCATCACGTTTGATTTATTTAACTTGCCAGTTGTTTTTTGTCTAATCCCCTGGAGGTGTGTTTTACAGGGTCAAATTAGGGTTACATTTAGAGTCTCATTACCATCAGGCTGTGTCATTCAGTTCCACATGGAGCAATGGGAAGCCGGCCAATGGCATTCCATCCTGTTGCATAGGTCACTCAAGGAGTTTATTGCAATGGGTGACTTGACAGGAAATGGCAGGATGACTGATTAGAGACATGAGTCATTGACACAGCACGGAAATAGGCCCTTCAGCCCCACTTCTCCAAGCTGACCAAGAAGCCTTTCTGTGCTAATCCCATTTTCCTGCACCTGGCCCACATCCCTCTATTCCTTTCCCATCCAAATGCTTATTAAATGCTGTAATTGTAGACACCTCTGCTACGTATTCCTTCAGATTTTCCCATACACTCACCACCCTCTCTATGAAAATCTTTCCCTTTAGATCTCATAGAACAATATAGCATAGGAACGGGCCATTCAGCGCACAATGTTTGCGCTGAACAGGATGTCAAGTTAAATTGATCTGATCTGTCTGTACATGACCCATATCCCTCTTATTCCTTGCGCCTCCTTGTGCCAATCTAAAAGTGTCTTATACGCCTCTATTGTATCGGCCTCATCTCCTTAAAATATTTCCCCTCTCATCTTAAATATATGTTCTCCAGTTTAAGACTCTCCTACCCAGGGGAAAAGACCGTGACCTATCTATGTCCCTCAATTTTGTAAACCTCAATAAATTCACCACAGAGCCTCCTGCACTCCACTGAGAACAATCCCAGCCTGACCAATCTCTCCTTGAAACTTTGTTCTATCAGTGACGCAGCTGGTAGAGCTGCTGCCTCACAGCACCAGTGACCTGGGTTCAATCCTGCCCTCAGGTACTGTCTGTGAGGAGTTTGCGCGTTCTCCGTGTACCTCCGCGGTTTCGAAGGTTAATTGACCTCTCTAATTAACCCCTAGTGTGTAGGAATGGAAGCGAAATTGAGATAACATAGAACTAGTCTGAGTGGGTGATCGATGGGTTGGTGTGGATTCGGTGGGCCAATTAGGCATGTTTCCCAGCTACATCTCTAAACTAAACTGAACTAAAACCCTCCATTCCAGGGAACATTCTGGTTAATCTCATGCACTTAAGAGGTATTTAGATAGGTACTTGGATATGCAGAGAATGTGACAATAGACAATAGGTGCAGGAGTAGGCCATTCAGCCCTTCGAGTCAGCACTGCCATTTAATGCTGATCATACCCCGTTTCTGCCTTTTCCTCATATCCCCTGACTATCTGTAAGAGCCCTATCAAGTTCTCCAGAAAGCATCTAGAGAACCGGCCTCCACCGCCCTCTGAGGCAGAGAATTCCACAGACTCACAACTCTCTGTGTGAAAAAGTGTTTCCTCGTCTCTGTTCTAAATGCCTCACCCCTTATTCTTAAACTGTGGCCCCAGGTTCAGGATTCCCCAACATCGGGAACATGTTTCCTGCCTCTAGTGTGTCCAAACCTTTAATAATCTTACATGTTTCAATAAGATCCCCTCTCATCCTTCTAAATTCCAGAGTGTACAAGCCCAGCTGCTCCATTCTCTCAGCAAATGACGGTCCCGCCATCCCGGGAATTTACCTTGAGAACCTATGCTGCACTCACTCAATAGCAAGAATGTCCTTCCTCAAATTAGGGGACCAAAACTGTGCACAATATTCCAGGTGTGGTCTCACTAGGGCCCTGCACAACTGCAGAAGGACCTCTTTGCTCAACTCCTCTTGTTATGAAGGCCAACATGCCATTCGCTTTCTTCATTGCCTGCTGTACCAGCATGCTTACTTTCATTGACTGATGAACAAGGACCCCCAGATCCCGTTGTACTTCCCCTTTTCCCAACTTGACACCATTTAGATAATAATCTGCCTTCCTGTTTTTGCTACCAAAGTGGATAACCTCATATTTATCCACATTAATCCGCATTTGCCATGCATCTGCCCACTCACCCAACCTGTCCGAGTCACCCTGCATTCTCACAGCATCCTCCTCACAGTTCACTGCCACCCAGCTTTGTGTCATCTGCAAATTTGCTAATGTTACTTTGAATCCCTTCATCTATTGATGTATATTGTAAATAGCTGTGGTCCCAGCACCGAGCCTTGCGGTACCCCACTAGTCACTGCCTGCCATTCTGAAAGGGACCCAATAATCCCTACTCTTTGTTTCCTGTCTGCCAACCACTTCTCTATCCATGTCAGCACTCTACCCCCAATACCATGTGCCCTAATTTTGCCCACTAATTTCCTATGTAGGACCTTATCAAATGCTTTCTGAAAGTCCAGGTACACCACATCCACTGACTTTCCCTTGTCCATTTCCCTAGTTACATCTTCAAAAAGATGTCTGGTCTATAATTCCCTGTTTTCTCTCTCTCTCGCCTTTCTTAAAAAGCGGGATAACATTAGCTACCCTCCAATCCACAGGAACTGATCCTGAGTCTATAGAACATTGGAAAATTATCACCAATGCATCCACGATTTCTAGAGCCATTTCCTTAAGTACCCTGGGATGCAGACCATCGGTCCCTGGGGATTTATCAGCCTTCAGTCCCATCAGTCTACCCAACACCGGGACGGATCGGAACACTCCGCGGCCGTGGAGCTCCCGAGTTGGCCGCTTCTTACCGGAGACCGCTGCTTCACGGTGTTAAAGTCCACAGGCCCCACGGTCGGTCTAACACTGGCGATCCTCGGCAAAAGATCCCAGGCTCCGCGATGGTAAGTTCGCGCCGCACCCGCGGCTTGAAGCTCCAGGCCGGTCTCCAGGAAAGGCCGCACCACTCCACGTTGTAGGCTGCGGGGGGGATGGAGATGCGAAAAATTGCATCTCTGTCGAGATAAGTGACTGGAAAATGTTTCCCTCGATTTTCCTCCCCCCCCCCCCCACATAAAACATACCAAGAGACATTAAAACAAACATTCAAGACATACTTAAAATAATAAAAACAGAAGGGACGAGACAGACTGCTGGCGAGGTGGCCATTACGGGCGCCACCCTGTGGATATTGTGGGCTGAAGGGTCTGTCCAGGTGCTGTTCTCAAGTCCAAGCCTAAGGCTCTCCGTCTGAATGCTCATCATGTTTCTAACAAGATATCTGAGAGCAGAAATAGTATCTTATGAGTATGATCTAACAGGTAAGACAGAGATGTGGTTGCAGAGTTACCACAAATGAAAACTCAATATTTTCCCGGTTATTTAAGATCCTAAAATAAATGGAAAGAAAGAAAAGGAGATTCATAAGTGCATACGTTATAGGAGAAGAATTAGGCCATTTGGCCCATCTAACTTTCCCTCTAACCCCATTCTCCTACCTTCTCCCCATAACCCCTGACACCCATAGTAATCAAGAATCCATCAACGCCTGAAAAATATAATTTTACGGCCTCCACAGCCTTCTGCGGCAATGAATTCCACAGATTCACCACTCTCTGACAAAATAAATTAATCTTCATCTCCTTTCTAAAGGTACGTACTATTATTCTGAGGCTATGGCCTCTGGTCCTAGACTATCCCACTAGTGGAAACATCCTCTCTGCATCCGCTCTATTCAGGCCTTTCACTATTCGGTATGTTTCAATGAGGTCCCCCCTCATCCTTCTTAACTCCAGCGAGTACAGGCCCAGTGCCGTTAAATGCTCATCATATGTTAACCTAATCCTCCCTGGGATCATTCTCGTAAACCTCCACTGGACCCTCTCCAATGCCCGCACACCCTTCCTCTGATATGGGGCCCAAAACTGCTCAGGTGAGCTAGCTTTGTTAATGAAGGAAGAAAACCAGGTCAGTGCTGAATAGCTATACAGACGCAGTGGGAGGTGAGGTGGAATCTGTTTGAGTGGAAATAAGGAATAGCCGGGGAATGAAAGCATAGGCTGGGGGAAGTCAACAGGCCTCCAAGGTGTTGCCCCATGGTAGGACAACGTATAAATGGGGAAACATCAAAAACGCACATAAAGAAAACTGCAGTTATCATGGGTATTTTAATCTGCACATTCATTGAACTGTTCATACTGGCAAGGTGACCAGGGAGGAGGAATCTGTGGAATGGGAACTTTACAAGAACCAGCAGTGAGATGCTGTAAAGTTAATGAGGAAGGAATCAAATTGATAATGAGAGAAAAAACTGGCAAGTAATAGGAAATATAGGACCCTAGAGAGGGAAACTGTGGAATGAACATTCCGAAGAAAATAAATGCCACTTAATAATAATAATAATAATAAAAACTTTATTGATCCCCTCGGGGAAATTCAGAAAGAACTTTAGTTAAATCATTACTTTTCATGGCTGAGGGCACTAAAAATCTTTATGATTTCTGAAGTTTCAGAGGGTTTAGAAGAATAATCACCATCACAAGGGTCAAGGTCTGAGATAAACTAATGGGACCTAATGGCAGACAAGATATCAGATTCCAATGGCTAGCATCTGAATGTTTTAGGAAATGCAGCTCCAGGGATAGTGGAGCCATTAGGTTTCATTACGAAAACCATGAATGTGATTCTATTGTTTAAGAGAGGAAAAGTCTAAACTACATGCCTGGTGGCTGAACATCTGTTGTTGGCAAGATGCTGGGATCTATAATTAGGGAAGAAATAGCCAGTCACTTAGAATATTATCCTATACTGTGATCAAATCAGTAGAGAACAGTGCAGCACGGGAATGGGCTCTATGGCTAAACATCTCTAAACTAAACAGCCACCCCTGGCAATGTGTTCCTGGCCCGCAACACACTGTATAAAATAACTTGCCCCGCACATCTCCATTAAACTTTCCGCTCTCATCTTATAGCTATCTCCCCACCCCCCCACCCCCATTCCCCCCACCCCCCCCCCCCCTTTATGTTGGCCATTTCCATCCTGGGGAAATGGTTTTGACTGTCTACCCTATCTATGCCTCTCATGGCGAGGCATGTTTCATCCCTTATGAAAGGACAATCATGCTTTATAAATTTGCTCAAGTTCTTTAAGTTTGCAATAAGTAGAGTAGAACTGGTAGCACATATAGATTTTCAGAAGGCATTCGACAAATTGCAACATAAAACGCTGGTGCACAAGAATAAAAGCTCATGATATTGAGGAAGTGTTTTAAGATGGGTTGAAGATCAATTATCGTTTAGAAGATTGATAGTTGGAACAAGACAGGTCTTTGTTGGGCTGGAAGAATATAATTGGAGTAGTGTTGAAGGATCTGTGCGTGGCCCTAAATTATTAATAATTGTATTAATAATCTGGAGGAAAGGGTGGAGTGTGAAGTATCCATATTGCCGATGACTCAAGGTGAAGAGTGAGTGCACATTGCAATGACGATGCTTGAACTTTGGACACGGCATTGGACACAGGGGCTGCACAGTGGCGCAGCAGCAGAGCTGATGCCCTACAGCGCCAGAGACCCATGTTCGATCCCGACTACAGGTACAGTCTGTACATCGGGCCGTCCATAGCGGCGACCGTGGAGGGCTCAAAGGCCCCGACCACGGGTGAACAAAGAGGAAGATAACTGAACTTTATTGCCTTCCCTCACAGTGGGAAACGTTGATTTCACTGTGGTGGGTGTTTATAGAAACATAGAAAATAGGTGCAGGAGGAGGCCATTTGGCCCTTCGAGCCAGCACCGCCATTCATTGTGATCATGGCTGATCATCCCCAATCAATAACCAGTGCCTGCCTTCTCCCTTTATCCCTTGATTCCACTAGCCCCTAGAGCTCTATCTAACTCTCTCTTAAATCCATCCAGTGATTTGACCTCCACTGCCCTCTGTGGCAGGGAATTCCACAAATTCACAACTGGGTGAAAAAGTTTTTTCTCACCTCAGTCTTAAATGGCCTCCCCTTTATTCTAAGACTGTGGCCCCTGGTTCTGGACTCACCAAACATTGGGAACATTTTTCCTGCATCTAGCCTGTCCAGTCCTTTTATAATTGTATATGTTTCTATAAGATCCCCCTCATCCTTCTAAACTCCAGTGAATACAAGCCTGGTCTTTTCAATCCTTCCTCATATGACAGTCCCGCCATCCCAGGGATCAATCTCGGGAACCAACGCTGCACTGCCTCAATAATAAAGATGTCCTTCCTCAAATTAGGAGACCAAAACTGTACACAATACTCCAGATGTGGTCTCACCACAGCCCTATACAACTGCAGAAGAACCTCTTTACTCCTATACTGAAATCCTCTTATTATGAAGGCCAACATTCCATTAGCTTTCTTCACTGCCTGCTGTACCTGCACGCCAACTTTCAGTGACCGGTGTACAAGGACGCCCAGGTCTCGCTGTACCTCCCCCTTACCTAACCTAACCCCATTGGGATAATAATCTGCCCCCCTTGTTTTTGCCGCCAAAGTGGATAACCTCACATTTATCTATATTATACTGCATCTGCCACGCATCTGCCACGCATCTGCCCACTCACTCAACCTGTCCAGGTCACCCTGCAACCTCCTAACATCCTCTTCACAGTTCACACTGCCACCCAGCTTTGTGTCATTCGCAAACTTGCTAGTGTTGCTCCTAATTCCCTCTTCCAAATATATGGTAAACAGTTGCGGCCCCAACACCGAGCCTTGCGGCACTCTACTCGCCACTGCCTGCCATTCTGAAAAGGACCTGTTCACTCCTACTCTTTGCTTCCAGTCTGCCAACCAATTTTCTATCCACGAAAACACCCTACCCCCAATACCATGCGCTCTAATTTTAGTCACCACTCTCCCGTGCGGGACCTTATCAAAGACTTTCTGATAGTCTAGATACACTACATCCACTGGTTCCCCCTCATCCATTTTACTTGTCACATTCTCAAAAAATTGCAGAAGATTAGTCAAGAATGATTTTCCTTTCATAAATCCATGTTGACTTGGACTAATTCTTTTACTGCTATCCAAATGCCCCATTATTACCTCTTTAATAATTGACTCCAGCATCTTTCCCACCACCGAAGTCAGGCTAACTGGTCTGTAATTCCCCTTTTTCTCTCTCGCTCCTATCTTGAAAAGTGCGATAACATTAGCTATCCCCCAATCCACAGGAACTGATCCTGAATCTAGTGAACATTGGAAAATGATGACCAATGCGTCCACTATTTCTAGAGCCACCTCCCTGAGGACCCTGGGATGCAGACCATCAGGCCCAGGGGATTTATCATCCTTCAGTCCCATTAGCCGACCCAATACTATTTCTCGCCTAATGAAAAATTATTTCAGTTCCTCTACCCCTTTAGATCCTCTGTCCTCCTGTACATCTGGGAGATTGTTTGTGTCTTCCTTAGTGAAGACAGATCCAAAATACCTGCTCAACTCTTCCGCCATTTTCTTGTTCCCCATAATAATTTCACCCGTGTTTGCCTTCAAGGGACCCACATTTGACTTTGCTATTCGTTTTCCCTTAACATATCTAAAGAAGCTTTATTGTCCTTCTTTATATTCCTGGCCAGCTTCCCCTCGTACTTCATCTTTTCAGCCCCTATTGCCCGTTTTGTTTCCTTCTGTTGTCCTATCTTCTTCTTCTTTTGTGTGGTGTGCACAGCCTAAAGTTGTTGGACAACTTGTTCCATTTGATCTTCCGTTTGTGCACGTTGATTTGATTGCATTAGTCGAAACAGTGAAGGTTGCAATCTTCCACCTCCTGTTGTCCTATGAAAGTTTCCCAATCCTCTGGCTTCCGGCTACTCTTTGCTGTGTTATACATCTTTTTTCTAATTTTATTCTATCCCTAGCTTCTCTTGTCAGCCACAGTTGCCACCTACTCGCCTTTGAATCCTTCTTCCATTTTGGAATGAAATGATCCTGCGTCTTCCCGATTATGCCCAGAAATTCCTGCCGTTGCTGTTCCACCGTTATTCCTGATAGGATCCATTTCCAGTCTACCTTGGCCAGCTCCTCTCTCATGCCTTCATAGTCCCCTTTGTTCAGCTGCATCAATGACACTTCCGATTTAACGTTCTCCATCTCAAATTGCAGATTAAAACTAATCATATTATGATCACTACCTCCAAGCGGTTCCTTTACCTCGAGTTCTCTTATCAAATCTGGTTCATTGGACATCACTAAATCCATAATTGCCTTTTCTCTAGTCGGCTCCATTACAAGCTGCTCTAAGAATCCATCTTGGAGTCACTCTACAAACTCTCTTTCTTATGGTCCTGAACCAACATGATTTTCCCAGTCTACCTGTACATTGAAATCCTCCATCACCACAGTGGCATTATCTTTGTTACATGCCAGTTTTAACTCCTGTTGCAACTTGCACCCTACATCCAGGCTACTATTTGGGGGTCTGTAGATAACACCAATTAGTGTCTTCTTGCCTTTGCAATTCCTCAACTCAATCCACAGTGACTCTACCTAGTCAGTCCCTTTGTCCTCCCTCGCAAGGGTCTGAATTCCATCCCTCACCAGCAGAGCTACCCCCCCCCCTCCTCTGCCCACCTGCCTGTCCTTTCTATAGGATGTATAACCCTGAATATTAAGTTCCCAGGCCCGATCCTCCTGCAGCCACGTCTCAGTAATCCCCACAATGTCATATCTACCAACCTTTAAACGAGCCTCAAGCTCATCTACTTTACTTCTTATACTTTGCGCATTCATATACAATACTTTTAATTCCTTACGCATCTCACCTTTCACATCCACCCCTATTACACTAGGCCATACTCTCCTATCCCTTTGTGAGCTTTCTTTCCCCCATTGAGACTATATCCCTTTAAACCTTTCCTATCAAAATGTACCAAAAATCTTTCAAATGTTATTATTATACCTACCTCAACTACCTCCTCCTATGGCAGCTCATATTATATACCCACCACCCACCTTGTGAAGAAATTGCCCCACAGGATCCTATTAACTTGTCCCTTTTCACTTAAACCTATGCCCTCTAGATCTTGATTCTCTGATCCTGGGGAAAAGGCTTTGCCATTACCCTATCTATTCCCTAATGATTTAATACACCTCGATAAGGTCACTCCTCAGCCTCCTGCACTCCAAAGAATAAAGTCCTAACCTATCAAAATCCTCGCTGTAGCATGGGCCCTCCAATATTGACAACATCTTTGTTAAAGAAGGAACTGCAGATGCTGGAGAATCGAGGGTTACACAAAAAGCTGGAGAAACTCAGCGGGTGCAGCAGCATCCAAGGAGCGAAGGAGATAGGCGACGTTTCGGGTCGAGACCCTTCTTCAGACTGAAGAAGGGTCTCGACCCGAAACGTCGCCTATCTCCTTCGCTCCTTAGATGCTGCTGCACCCGCTGAGTTTCTCCAGCTTTTTGACAACATCTTTGTTAATCTTCTCTGCACTCTTTCCTGCTTAACGGCATCCTTCCTTTAGCAGGTGATCAACACTGAACACTATTCTCCAAGTTAATAATTAGTTCCTAATGGCAGGCATAAAGCCTACAGACATAGAAACATAGAAAAATAGGTGCAGGAGTAGGCCATTCGGCCCTTCGAGCCAGCACCGCCGTTCAATATGATCATGACTGATCATCTAAAATCAGTACCCTGTTCCTGCTGTTTTTCCCATATCCCTTGATTCCTTTAGCACTAAGAGCTCAATCCAACTCTCTCTTGAAAACATCCCGTGAATTGACGTCCACTGACCTCAGTGGCAGAGAATTCCACAGATTCACAACTCTCTGGGTGAAGACGTTTTTCCTCATCTCAGTCCTAAATGGCCTACCCCTCATTCTTAAACTGTCACCCCCTGTGATCCCACAACACCGGGAACATTTTTCCTGCATCTAGCCTGTCTAATACTTTAAGAATTTTACATGTATCTATAAGATCCCCTCTCATGCTTCTAAATTCCAGTGAATACAAGCCCAGTCGACCAATTCTTTCAACATATGTCAGCACCCCCATCCCTGGGGATCCTGCGCTGCACTCTCTTAATAGCAATAATGTCCTTCCTCATATTAGGAGACCGAAATTGCATACAATGCTCCAGGTGTGGTCTCAGCAGTGCCCTGTACAACTGCAGTAGGACCTCCTTGCTCCTGAACAAGCCCACCGGGTGGCGCCTGTAACTGCTGCCTAGCCAGCAGTCTGTCTTGTCCCATTTCTCTGTTTTTTATTATTTTAAGTATGTGTTGAATGTTTGTTTTAATGTCTCTTGATATGTTTTATGTGGAGGGTGCGGGGGGGGGGGAGGGGGGGGGGGGGACGGGGGAAACCTTTTTCAGTCACTTACCTCGACGGAGATGCAATTTTTCTCCGTGACGCATCTCCGTCCCCACCTTTGCAGCCTACAATGTGGAGGGGTGCGGCCTTCCCTGGAGACCAGCCCGGAGCTTCAAGCTTACCATCCCGGAGCCTGGGATCTTTTGCCGAGGATCGCCAGTGTTGGACCGACTGCGGGGCCTGTGGATTTTAACACCGTGAAGCAGCGGTCTCCGGTAAGAAGCGGCTGACTCGGGAGCTCCATGGCCGCGGAGTGTTCCAATCCGTCTCGACGCAGGAGTTTCGATCATCCTGGCGAGAGGGCTTGAACAACGGACGGTCAGCAAAGTCAACGTTCAACGGCCCCGACCACAGGTGAACAAAGGAGGAAGATGACTGAAATATTTTGCCTTCCATCACAGTGAGGAATTCTGATTTCTCTGTGGTGGATGTTTATGTTAAACTCTATTTTATGTGCTATGTGTATTTTTGCTCGTTACTTAGTATGAGTGTATGGTAACTCAAATTTCACTGTACCTTAATTGGTACGTGTGATAATTAAATTGAATCTTGAATTTTGAAATCCTCTCGCAATGAAGGCCAACATGCCATTTGCTTTCTTCACTGCCTGCTGCATCTGCCTGCCTACTTTCAGTGACTGATGTACAAGCACATCCAGGTCTCGATGCACCTCCCCTTATCCTAATCTGACACCATTCAGATAATAATCTGCATTCCTGTTCTTGCCACCAAAATGGATAACCTCACATTTATCCACATTGTACTGCATCTGCCATGGCATCTGCCCACTCATCAACCTATCCAAGTCACCCTGCAGCCTCAAAGCATCCTCATCGCAGCTCACACTGCCACCCAGCTTTGTGTCCTCCGCAAACTTGGAGATGTCACATTTAATTCCCTCGTCTAAATCATGAATATATATTGTAAATAACAAGAACTGAAAATTGTATATGCCTGATTGTTGCTGCCTGCAGGCATTGCCTCCAAGCTTCATACTTACCTTTATTTGTTATTAAATATATTAACCCTAGTTACATACATTAATACTATGTGTGGAACATCCCAGCAATGGCATGAAGCCATGTACACCAATCTCAACTGGCAATAGTTCAAATGAACCTTTGAATATAAATAACATCAAGACAGGTCAGTGCAGAATGTATAGGAAGGAACTGCAGAGGGTGGTTTAAACTGAAGATAGACACAAGAAGCTGGAGTAACTCAGCGGGTCAGGCAGCTTCTCTGAAGAAAAGGAATAGGTGAGGTTTTAGGGTCAAGACCCTTTGTCAGACTGAGTCGAAGGCGATATGGGCAATACAGTACAATAAGGGCTTAAAGCCCAGATATCACGTGAACTCTGTGCTGTTGTTTATCCTTTCCATAACTACAGGCATAAAGTCCATACTATATGTAGAGCAGATATTTTCTTATGGCAGGCTTAAAGCCTCTTCACTGCCTGTCATCAGTTTCTAGTGCTTTGGGTATATTCCAAACTAACTGAAAAATGAAAATCAAGTTTGAAATTGCATTTAGTTGCTTAGTAGACCTTAAATTGATCAGCTTGCATCATGGTGTCCAGAACAGAAAGGCACACACTGAACCTCAACTTACTGAGGCAAGGGGATAATGGAAGTACCAAGGCCTTCCGATCAAGGCCTGGCATCAGAACTCCCTAGAAAGTGTGGGGCAGCCATGGCACCTCGCTGCTGTCCAGACAGTAAGACCTGAACTGTAGATATTTTGTGTCTGTCTTCGGTATAAACCAGCACCTGCACAGACATAGTTTCAAGATTAAAAGGCAGTCATTTAAATCTGAGGTGAGTAGAAATTTCACTTGGAGAGGGTGGCGAATCTCTGAATTTCTAGAAGGCCGGATCTTAGGGGGTACTTAAAGCGAAAGTAGGGATGTTTCGAAAGGAGCAGGGAATTGAGTGCCACTGTGAGGTGGCACAAAGGAGGAACGGGGACCTGGGACAGGACATACATGTTCCTGTCGAATGGTGGAGTAGATTTGAGGCACTGAGTGGTAACCTTATGACCCGCTGAGTTACTCCAGCTTTTTGTGTCTGTCACGGCTTCAATAATCCAAAGACGTACAGGTTTGTAGGTTAATTGGCTTGGTGAAAGTGTAAGTTGTCCCTACTGTGCGTAGGATAGTACTAATGTGCGGGGATCGCTGTTAATGTGTTGGTGTGCAGACTGGGTGGGCCGAAAGGGTTTGTTTCCGCACTGTATCTCTGAACTAAAGTAAACATCCTTCAGACGGTGACCTTGAGCAACTACAATCCCACCCAGCCTCCAGACAGATTTGATTGCTTATTCGTCATCATAAGATATTCAGAGGTTTGAAAGATTGAAGGACTAAACTGCACCCCAGCACGTGTGTACTTGCCCCCACCCAGAGGTCAAGTGTGGCAATTGCAGAGTTCTTCATTTGTAGTGACCGAACGAACAATTCAATTCTTATCATGTGCCTGGAAAGTTTCTGGTACTTGTTTGGAGATGGCAACTATATCTATATTTTAATCTATAACTATATTTTACATGAGCTTAGTTATAAAAAGACAGCTGGAGTTTATTGGTGAGAAGGGTGTCTTAGTTTAGATTAGTTTTGTTTACAGATACAGCGCGGATACAGGCCCTTCTGCCCACCTGATCCGCATCAAGCAGCGATTCCTGCACATTAACACTATCCAACACACACACTAGGGACAATTTTACATTATTACTAAGCCAATTAGCCTACAAACCTGTATGCCTTTGAAGTGTGATGAAACCAAGAATCTCGGAGCAAACCCAAGCAGGTCACGGCAAGAGAGCACAAACTCCGTACAGACATGGCCGGATTTATGTATAAGCTTCGCAAGCTTAAGCCTAGGGCCTCGAGATCTAGAGGGGCTCCAGCCAAGGTGTTTTTTTTCCCAGAGTAAAAAAAATCCCGAGATAAAAGAAATCGGAGCGCTATCAGCATTTTCACTTTGACGGAAATGACCCGAAATTCTAGTTCCGGCCCACTGGAAGTTTTGGGGGAAAAAATTGCGACCATCCGCGCCTGCGCAGTTGGCGGAAGCCAGTGACGCAAAATGAGGCTGTCTCTCCGCACGTGCGCAGTGGGCCCGGGCAGGTTCAGATCTCCATTTGCACTCCACACAATCACCTCGATTCCTCGTGTCTACCAAAGATCCTAGGTGTCTACTCCAGGTAAGTAGTGGAATATTGCGTTGCGGGAGCGCCCGTTTTTCCGGGCTGGGGGGGGGGGGGGCTGCGGTGTCTGTGGCGCGGAGTCGGAGCCTCGCTGTGTGGGAGGGAGAAAGAGGGGGTGGGAGGGAGAGCGAGGGAGGGATGTGAGAGGGGAAAAGGGGGGTTGAGACAGAGGGGGAGAGAGTGGGGGAGGGAGGGGGAAGGAGGTGGGAAATTATCTTTAGTTAGATTGCAAAATTAGGGTAGGTTTTAGAGCAATTATATTTTCTCCTCCATATGAATAATATCAAACAATTGTAACTGCTTTCTTTTCCTTGTTTGATGCAAAATGAAAGTCGCAGACTATGGAATACATATTTTTCAGTATTTTAAACAGTATATTTTTAATGTGCGCACACTAACCCAGTCGAACAGTAACAGGCAATCAAATCAACACTCAAAACATTTTCTATGGGGGACAGACTGTTTTTAATCTCTTTCCTGGACGGAGATGCAAATTTTTTTCCATATTGTATCTGCGTCCGCGCTGCGGCCTAACATCGTGGAGCTGGCGGTCCCTTTGCCGGGGATCGACTTTGGGAGCTCCAACTGCGGGAACCTGCGGACTTAACATCGTGGAGCTCATGTTCCCTTGGTTAGGGACCGACTTCGGGAGCTCCAAGCTGCAGGAGCATCGACCGTCCCGATCGCGGGCGCTTCGATCGCCCCGACTGTGGATGGTTCGACTGCCACATCCGCAGGAGAATAAGGAGGAAAGAAGATTAGACTTTATTGCCTTCCATCACAGTGAGGAATGTGGGGGAGCCGCTGTAGTGGATGTTTATGTTTAATTATATGTAGTTGTGTGTCTTGTTGCTTTTGTCTGGTATGACTATGGTAAATCAAATCTGACAATGGTACACGTGACAATAAAGGACCGTTGAACCATTGAACCCTTTTCATTCCCATGTCTCCATTTTTACATTTATTTGCTGTACTTTTCGTTTACACGGTGAAATCTCATCCTTTACAGGCAGGAAGTGAAGTTTTGAAATTGGAAGACTTTTGATGTTCACGTTCAACTTGCACACAGCCACACACATATAGACACATCCCCTTAATCTCCTTAAGGGGCTGTTGAGGGAGACGGCTCTCTGCACATACCCCTGCTTGGAGGACGGTGAATGATATTAAGAGAATGACATTGACTTGCACATAGGTAATCAAAGCCACATTGACATCCCCAAGCAGGTACGAATGTGGCGTGCTCAGTATATCACAGGGTAACAAAGGTTTACTTCATAAGTTCATAAGTTATGGGAGCAGAATTAAGCCATCAAGTCTTCTTAGCCATTCAACTATGGTTGATTTATCTTTCCCTCTCAACCCCATTCACCTGCTTTCTCCCCATAACCCCTGACACCCTTGCTAAACAAGTATCTGTCAATCTTCGCCGTTAAAATACCCATTGACGGCCTCCACAGCCATGAACGCCACAGATTCACCATCTTCTGACTAAACAAATTCCTCTTCATCCCTTTTCTAGATATACGTCCTTTAATTCTGAGGCTACATCCTCTGGTCCTAGACTCTCCCACTAGTAAAAACTTCCTCTCTACATCCACTCTATCCAGGCCTTCCACTTATACTTTAACGTGACTTGGTTGCTAAAGCCACATTACCTGCATATATAATGTTTGAATAGCAGGCACGTTGGGCACAGGCATTGTGGGCCGAAGGGCCTGGTCCTGCCCTGTACGGTCTTATATTTATGTTATATTCTTTCCCATCTGAGTGATTGCACCTTTGTCACTTCAGAGATCTACCCATATTGTCTCAGTGTGTCATCGGCCACCCTCCAGTATGTCCTCACTAAGGTTCTGTTCCTGTTCTATACTGTTTCCCACTCTATGTTCTTTAACACTCTGTGTCCTACTCAAGGATTGGCCTTCCCTCTTTGGAAGCCTCTGTGCATGATTTGCAAAAAGCTAGTATGCACGTACACAAAATAATTATAAAAGTTACAGAATGTTGTTGGAGGAATTGAAAACAAAATAGGAAAGTTATCTTCAGTTATTCAGGGCATTGGTGAGGCCTCATCTGGAGTACTGTGTTTAGCATTGGTCTCCATATTTAAGGACAGATGTGGGAAGTTAGTTCAGAGAAGGTTTACTGGACTGATACCTGGAATGGGCAGGCTGCTTTATGAAAAAAAGTTTGACAGTCTAGGCTTGCATTCAAGGAGTTTGGAAGAGTGAGAAGGGATTTGACTGAAACATATTAATCCTGAATAATCCCCGGATGGTATTATAGCTAGAGCCCGAAGCCTCCAAGTGGCGCAACTAGTCCCACAGAACAGACCTCCAGAGAAGGTTCGAGTCAACTGGCCACAGGCCAGCAAGATGACAGTCTAGCATCAGTTCGATGAGGACATCGACAAGGTGCTAGAAGCAACTGCGAACTGACAGTGCCGTGGGAGGACCGTCAGGTGGAGGCCCACAAGAGGAAGAAGACCAAGTACGAAGAGCTGGCCATAGACTGCCGTAAGCAGGGCTGGAAGGCAAGGTGTATATCTATCGAGGTTGGCTGCAGAGGTTTTGCAGGGCAATCGTTCTACAAAGCCTTGAGTGCACTGGGCATCAACGGAATGGAGAAGAGGAGAGCCATCAAGAACACCACAGGGGCAGCGGAGAAGGCCTCGAGATGCTCTGGATAAGGAGAGAAGGTCCATGGGGAGGAGCGAATGCCACCTGAACACAAGTCGTGGTCTGATCAACCACGGCTCGGTCGCCTGGGGGAGGGTGTCTGATGTTGAAAGACCCGAAACACCCAATGACCCCAGGTTACATCACTGATGATGTGTTCAGGAGCATCAATAGATGTATTTCTATCAATCGACCTCAGAGGCCGAAGTCCAAAGATGCTTCAGGAGGGTGAACTCTCGAAAAGCGTCTGGACCCAATGGTATACCTGGTTGTGTTCTTAAAATCTGTGCAGACCAAATGGCTGGAGGTTTTGCGGACATCTTCAACCTCTCATTACTGAGGTCTGAGGTTCCTCCTGCTTTAAAAGGGCATCAATAATACCAGCGCGCACGGAGAGTAAGGGGACGTGCCTCAATGACTAACTAACGTGGTGATGAAGTGCACTGAGAGGTTGGTTATGGCGCATATCAACTCCTTCCTCAACAAGAACCTAGACCCACTACAATTTGCCGACAGCCACAATAGGTAATCAGAGTCATAGAGTCTTACAGCATGGAAGCAGGCCCTTCAGCCCAACTTGCCCAACATATCCTATCTACACTAACCCCATCTGCCTGCATTTGGCCCATATCCCACTAAACCAATCCTATCTATGTACCTGTCTAAATGCTTCTTAAAGGTCGCAAATGTACCTGCCTCAACTACCTCTTCCAGCAGCTCATTCCATTCTCCCAACACTCTGTGTGAAAAAGTTACCCCTCAGGTACCCGATCTATACCTCTCATGATTTTTTACACCTCTAAAAGATCACCTCTCATCCTTCTGCGCTCCAAGGAATAGAGCCCTGGCCTGCTCCCCAGATCTCAGGCCCTCGATTCCCGGCCCCATCCTTGTAAATCTTCTCTGCACTCTTTCCAGTTTGACAACATCTTTCCTATAGCATGGTGCCCAGAACTGAACACAATATTCTAAATGCGGCCTCACCAACGTCTTATACAACTGCAACATGACCTCCCAACTTCTATTCTCAATACTTTGACTGATTGTTGCTTTGTCGTCCTTGTAATAATAATGGCCTCACACCATGTCAGGTTATATAAAGTTTATTAGGAATAAGCAACACAAGTTCTCACTTGGGAGTTCACTTTAAGACCAACGGAATACAGCAGACCGCAACGCTATCAAGCTAGAGGGCGTAACTACAAATGCATGACTCATAGCATGAGCCACTAATCCACACCGATGAAAGCCAATGTGCCAAAAGCTTTTTTGACCACCTTATCCACCTGTGAATCCACTTTCAATGAACTATATACCTGTACACCTTGATCCCTCGGCTGTACAACACTCCCCAGAGCCCTACCGTTCAAGATTCATCGTTTATAAAGAAGGGTTTTCCCATAGAAGTATTTTTGAGGCCGAGCTGGATTGATTCTTAATAGGCGAGAGGATGAAACTTACCACAAATAGAGTGAAATATTCTCCCCACATTCTCACCAATCCCACCCAGATTCTACCACTCACCTACACACTAGGGGCTGATTAACCTACCAACCCAAATCTGAGGAAAGACATTCCAAATCTGAGGAAAGACATTCTTGCCATAGAGGGGGTACAGAGAAGATTCACCAGACTGATTCCTGGGATGTCAGGACTTTCATATGAGGAAAGACTGGATAGACTCGGCTTGTACTCGCTGGAATTTAGAAGATTGAGGGGGGATCTTATAGAAACTTACAAAATTCTTAAGGGGTTGAACAAGCTAGATGCTGGAAGATTGTTCCCGATGTTGGGAACAAGGGGTCACAGTCTAAGGATAAGGGGGAATTCCTTTAGGACCGAGATGAGGAAAACATTCTTTACACAGAGAGTGGTGAGTCTCTGGAATTCTCTGCCACAGAAGGTAGTTGAGGCCAGTTCATTGGCTATATTTAAGAGGGCGTTAGATGTGGCACTTGTGGCTAAAGGGATCGGGGGTATGGAGAGAAGGCAGGTACGGGATACTGAGTTGGATGATCAGCCATGATCTCATTGAATGGCGGTGTAGGCTCGAAGGGCCGAATGGCCTACTCCTGCACCTATTTTTCTATGTTTCTATGTTTCTAACCCACACAAAACCAGAGCACCTGGAGGAATCCCATATAGTCACAGGGAGAACATGCAAACGCCACGTGGGCAGCACCCATGGTCATGAGTGAACATGGGTCTGCCACGTGCGAGGCAGCGGCTCTACCTGCCCTCCTGGCGAGGCAGCGGGAAGTAATACCATTTACGTGCAAACATTGCGCAATGTCAGGTTGCAAATGCCAAGGCTTCCGAAACAATGGTTTAGTTCGAAACAAGGAACTTCTTCTTCGGCCCCCTTCGGCCATGGCTGACCATGGGTGTCTCCTGGGTGCTATTCCCTATATGGAAGTCGCCTGTTGCGTGACTTTATTTAACATGGGGAGACTGGTGCACAGACAGCCACCCCACGGTCATTGACAGATCTGGGTCAGGATTCAGTCGCATGGAGTCCAAGACGACCGGAGACCCTTTTATGCTGCAGCCTTCATCCGCCTTCCCAGCCGTTGTGACGCTCCACTAAGGTCAGCCATCGTCCTCCGCCTGTTCCACCATTGAGGTCTTGGTTGGATTGCTCATTGTCAGAGACCTCCCACTCGACCTTACCGCCATGGGTGGCCCTACCAGGAGCAGAGCTCCAGACGGCATCGCTCTCAGGATCTCAGGTCCACACAAGCTTCTCCACCACGACAAGGTGACAATCCACGGAGAAGGAACAGCAGATGCTGGTTTAATACCAAAGGCAGACAAATTTGCTGGAGTAACTCAGCAGGTTAGGCAGCATCTCTGGGGAAAATCTAGGTGACATTTCGGGTTTAGTTTAGTTTAGTTTATTGTTATTGTCATGTGTACCAAGGGAGAGTGTAAAGCTTTTTGTTGGATCCTATCCGGTCAGCGAAAACGTGATTACAATAAAGCCGTCTACCATGTACAGATACAGTACAAAGGGAATAACATTTAGTGCAAGGTGAAGTCCAGTAAATTCCGATTAAATATATAGGAAGGAACTGCAGATGAGGGTTTGCAGCTAGTCATACAGCAATGAGGCAGCCCCTTTGACCCAACGCCCATGTCAACCAAGATGCCCCATCTATGTTAGTCCTACCTGCCCCGTTTGGGCCATGTTGCTCCAAATGTTTCCTATATCTGTTCTTCTTTCGTGTGGCGTGCACAGCCTAAAGTTGTTGGGCATCTCGTTCTATTTGATCTTCCGTTTGTGCACGTCAAATTGATTGCATTAGTTGAAACAAGGCGGATCACGTGAAGGTTGCAATCTTCCACCCCCATATATCTGTTCAAATATCTTTTAAATGTTGTTATAGTCATCATTTGATCACGAGGGTCACTGATAATGTTCCTAATGTTAACAGATGCAATCCTGGCACCAAAATTCTCACCCGCACTTGAACACCAACACACCGGTGCTGGCAGATTCACATCCAGAGAGAAGAGCAGAGCCGAGAGGGAGAGGGAGGTTGTGTATGTGGTGGGGGGAGGGGAGTGATGGGGTGCAAGTACAATAGGGTCAGTAACCCCTGATTGGCTGGCTGTAGTGCGACAAGATATAAAGTCCCTGGGTAATGAGAGCTCTCGATTGGACTGCTGTTCTTTGTACGGGAGGCAGCTGCAGGCTCAGCTCCACATTTGAATGTACACCGGGATTGGGAGGCAGCAGCTCCATGGGCCATCTGTCCCAGCGGCCGGCAGCAACAAAGGCAGCAGCAGCAGGATGGTGCTGGTACATGTCGGCTATCTTGTTCTTCCAGTTTTGGGGTCTGTGAACAATAGAGGTACTACCTTCGAGGGGAAGAAATGATCAAATGTGTTCTTCTTCTCTCTTCTTTAAAGGACAAGTGATGTTGCTTTCATTTTTTGCTGATTGTGGAGTGTGTGGTATGTTTTAAATCTCCGGTGTGAAATCTGTGGCACAGTTCAGGTGTTCTTTGTGTTTCGCTCTGTGAGGGTATATTGATGTGTAAATCATAACACATTCTCTGTATTTGTTTACAAAAGCTATCTACGGTGAACTTTCTATACTCTTAACTTAAAATTAAATGTATTTTGCTAGTCGATCTGTCTTACCCCAGGCTACAAGTTAACCTAATTTGTTTAGCGTCTAATGCTGAGAATAGCAGAATTGATAATCCACCTTCACTGTAAGTGCTTTATTGAATATAAGTGTAAGTGCTGTACTGTCGACGACAGACTGGCTTCTTGTTCTCTGCAGCAGTACCTGTCCTGTTAAACAGTGCTGTTTCTTGTGATGTACTAATGTACCCAAGCTGAACTGATGTTATCGTCTTTGTTGCTGTACTATGGTTTCTGCACTGCTTGAGATTGAGATTTATTTGTGATCCTTCCCTGGAACTGCTTCTTCTGTCGCACCATCTGACAGCATAATTCTGCAAATTTGTCAACTCCCTGACCTCCTGCATCCGATTCATTGTTCATAGTTTCTGAGATTTGGTTCTGGAGGCCTCGTCACTACTCATGTTGTTCAGATGTAAATCATAACAGTGAACGGACAGCCTGGGAGTGGAATCAAAGCTGAGGCTGCCCCTGCTCTTTGCTCATGGTCACATATATCTCAAGGCACTCCCGCTGGGTGGCACAGTGGCTCAGCGGTAGAGGTGCTGCCTTACAGCGGCCGGGACCCAGGTTCGATCCTGACTAGGGGTGCTGTCTGTACAGAGTTTTTACGTTCTCCCTGTGACTGCATGGATTTTCTCTGGGTGCTCCGGTTTCCTCCCACACTTCACATGAAACCCACAGGGTGAACATACAAACTCCACACAGACAGCACACAAGATCAGGATTGAACCCAGGACCCTGGCTCTGTGAGGCAAACGCTCTGCCAGCTGTGCCACTGTGCTGCCCTTGCATTTGATCTGAAATAACAATAAAAATAGAAAACTAAAGAAAACCAAAACCGTGCCAACCAACGCAGCAGGGATTACTCGGTAGTGATCAGTAGTGGGAATTTTGCTCATTTCATTCCTCTTTCACCCAGGAACCCTGCATCCAATTACCGGGCTCCAGCTACGGCTCTGAAAAGGATGCCCAGTGACATAGCTGGTACAGTTGTTGCCTCACAGTGCCAGAGTCTCAGGTTCAATCCTGACCTCGGGGGTTGAGTTGCACGTTCTTCCTGTGACCGTGTTGGTTTCCTCCGGGTGCTCCGGTTCCTTCCAACATCCCAAAGACGTGCAGGTTGCAGGTTAATTGGCCTCTGTAAATTGCACCAAGAGTGTAAGGGGTGAGTGTGAAAGGGTAATTGATGGTCAGTATGGTCTCAGTGGGCTGAAGGGCCTGTTTCCGTTCTAAACTAAAACTAAAACTGATAGAGTTTGGACTTGTGATTAAATCCAAGAAATTCCAGGTGGGGAGGAGAAAGGTAAACGGAGTAGGGATTAGCATGGGAATGGTAAAGCTTGGAAATGACAGGGATAATGAATGGTGCAGGCTTCCCTGTACATCTGTTTCCTTCACCATATGGAACACCAGGGCTGCATGATGGCGCAGCGGTAGAGTTGTTGCCTTACAGCACTTGCAGCGCCGGAGACCCGGGTTCGATCCCGACTACGGGTGCTGTCTGTACACAGTTTGTACGTTCTCCGCGTGGGCCAACACTCTAAAGGCATACAGGTTTGTGGGTTAATTGGCTTGGTAAATGTAAAACATTGTCTCTAGTGTGTGTAGGATAGTGTTCATGTGCGGGGATCGCTGGTCGGTGCGGACCTCGTGGGCCGAAGGGCCTGTTTCCACGCTGTATCTCCAAACTAAACTAAACTAAATTAAGAAGCCGTTTAGTGAAGAGGAATTCTGAGGGCCGCAGATTGGTCGTGAGACCTCTGGCTGGTTAATTATCCCCACACGGTGGGCTGCCCTGCTCCAGGAAGTCACTTGGGTTGGACCCACCCATCAAACCATCAGCAAATTGAAATGGATCAGGCTGACTTCCGAGTGATAAAACTGTGCACTGACAGGTTCCTTTATCTTTAAGATTGTGTTAAATATTTAGCTATCCTCTTCATGGACTTCTTCATCATCTCTCCTTTTGCTCTACCTATTGTACCTGAGCTTGACTTGATTGTATTTATGGAATCGCCATAATGCCACCAAAACATCACCCATTCCTTCTCGCCAGATATGCTACCTGTCCCACGTAGTTACTCCAGCTTTTTGTGTCTCTCTACCATTTAAACCAGCATCTGCAGTTCCTTCCTACAAATTGATTGTATTTATGTCCGGTATAATCAGATCAGATAGGATAGCATGCAAAGCGAAGCACAATGATAATAATAAATCCAGATCTAAACCAATGACCTGGTTCAGCATGAAGGCCACTTTAACCAAAATGGAGAAACATGTAGAAACAAAGAACTGCAGATGCTGGTTTATACCTAAATACTGAAAATAGACACAAGATGTTGGAGTAAACTAGTGGTTAAGCAGCATCTCTGGAGAAAAATGGATGGGTGACGTTTCAGGTCGGGACCCTTCTTCAGACTTAATCTTAATCAGAGTCATGATGTGCAGTGAGTTTTAAAATTGGGGTTCTCAATGCAGTCACCAAACCGTCACTGGAGATTTCCCAAATTGCAAATTTGGTGAAAAAAAAGACGAACAGCACATATGCACAGCTTGGCCATATGCATCTTTCTGAAGAAGGGTCTCGACCCGAAACGTCGCCTATTCCTTTTCTCCAAAAATGCTGCCTGACTTGCTGAGTTACTCCAGCTTATTTTGTACATTTTTTCAATGCACTCCTGCAGAACTCCCATGGAAATTCTGGGTGATTGTGTTGGTCATGATCATTGTTATCTCCGCAGGTCCCACCTTTCCAAGGTGGCACTCTTCCCAAGTCACTTGCTGCAGACAGCTTCAGCTCACTCATCAAGACGAGCTTCCTCTGCCTTACTCTGTCCGGCCACAACCGGGCCTGTCCACCCAAGTGGCTTCATCGCACCAGTACGCAGCATCCCCGCTGCCACTTCCCCGGCCTCTTGCCACCTTACCGAGCCGCCGCTTCCAGGACCTGCCCTCATACTTACCTCAGCCGCTGCACCAGCAATACCTCCTGCACCACCAGCTGCTCGATGCCCAGCGGGGAAGGCTGCTACCGTTCCCCAGGTACGTGAAAGCCAATGGCAAGCAATGCTGTTGAGATATGATACCTGTCCGAGATACACCTGAAGTGAATGCTGTCTAGTTCTGAGCCGTTTTCACCCATCCGTGGGATTTATGTGTGACTAGACTCATCCGATCATGATCAAGTTGCAGATTCTATAGTTGCAAACATTGACCCGGGTTGAGAAAGGTCAAATCTACTCAAGTCTTCCATTTGGAATTGGAATTGCCATTGATTTCCTCCAAAGTGAAACAGTCAGTAAGTATTGACCAGGGTCCCAGGTTCAATCCTGACCTCGGGTGTTGTCTTTGTGGAGTTTGCACACACACTCGCCCTGTGATGGTGGGCTCAACAGCCTTGCCTGATGTGCAGTGACTTTTAAAGTTGGGGCTTTTGGAGGGACAGTTTCCAAACGTTCACCCAAGATTTCCCAGTCTGTAGATTTGGTAGAATAACAAGATCAACAGCATATACTCACAGCCTAGCCATCTCAAACGAAAAACAAAGTGCAGGAAGAATTCAGTGGCACGGTCTGTGAGTCCAGCCAGCTGCCTTCCTCCATAGCACACCTCGCTGCACTGAAGAGTTGGGAGCCATGCTCCCCCTGTAAAACTGCACTAAGGTCTAAACCAGGACATCAGTTCAGCCAGATGCAGTCTACAATTCCAGGGCAATGGAATATCTGCCCCAGTTTCTTTTGCAATGATTAAATTCTGGGTCAGCATCAGTAAGTGCTAACTCAATGTAACTTTCCCGATTCGCTCAGAATAGGCCCATTCTCCTGGAGTTTTGTCTTGTTGTTTTGCAGGCGGATACAAGAAAGGGCACCTCCTTACCCTCTGCACCTGCGGCCAGCCTTGGACTTCACCAACCATGCAGCTTCAGCAGTTGCAACGCAGCCCAGGTACCTGACTGAAGGCACTGACTGGTAAGTGCTGGGCAGTCCTTAGTGGTTTGGTTCTACTGAGGAATCGCTGATGCCAAACATTAGTTCTATCATAGAGTCATAGAGTGTTACAATGTGGAAACAAGCCCTTTGGCCCAACTTGCCCACACCGGCCAATATGGCTCATCTACACTAGTCCCACCTGCCTGCGTTTGGCACATATCCCTCTAAACCTATCCTAAATGTTTCTTAAAGTTGTGGTAGTGTCCTCTGACTTGAAGAGCAGAACAAAACAAAAAGTCTGAAGAAGGGCCTTGACCTAAAATGGCACCTATTCCTTTTCTCCAGAGATGCTCTCTGACCCGCTGAGTTCCTCCAGCTTTTTGTATCTATCTTCGGTGTAAACCAGCATCTGCAGTTCCTTCCTGCACATAACATGCATTAAATTGTAAATACTTTTTTGTTTTTGCTCCTGTGTAAGGAATAGGGCACTGAGGAATGTTGATGAACAGAGGGACCTTGTGGTCCAAGTCCTCAGTTCCCTGAACAAGACAACATCAATAAGAAGCATTGACAATAGGTGCAGGAGGAGGTCATTCGGCCCTAAGATTGTGAAGAAGGCATATGATATGTTTGCCTTCATAGATCGAGATATACAATATATGTTGGGAGGTCATGTCAGAAATTTACAATAAAAAGAGACAAGGTTATTTTACAAAAAAAAAGACACAAGGTGCTGGAGTAACTTAACGGGTCAGACAGGACCTCTGGAAAAAATGCCTGGCTGCATTTCTCTCTTTTTGCAGGGTGGGGGGGTGTGCATAAAGAAGCGGAGGATATCCTGATGTAAAATTATGAGAAGCAGATAGTCAAAATCTTTTACTTATGATAGAGGTCTCAAAAACAAGAGGGCTTTGGTTTAATGTGGGGAGAAGTTTTAGAGGGAATCTAACGGGTGTTTTTTTTAATAGAGTAATTGATACAATTACTATATTGAAGAGACATTTAGCCAAGCTCTTACATAGGAAAGCAAGGGAAGGTCACTGTCCTAATAGGGGAAATGTAATTAGTGTAGATGGAAAAAAAAAAATTGGCATGGATGTGGTGAGCTGAAAGGCCTGTTTCTGGGCTATGTGACTTTATGATTCTATGACACTATTTTATGAAGGATATCAAATGTGGTATTATTATACAGATGCTATTAAATCAATCTCCAAACAATCTACAATTTGTCAGTTATTCCAGCAGAATAATACACCTCTGGGACAAACAAAAATTGGTAATTGTAATATATTGAGTGTTCCCCAGATAATTTGACCCGCAGAGAAACGTATTCACAGAGTAGGATCACAGAATTTGGGGTGGCACGGTGGCGCGGCAGGAAAGTTGCTGCCTTACAGCACTTGTTGTGCTGGAGACCCGGGTTCGAAGTTCGATCCCGACTTCGGGCGCTGTCTGTTTGGAGTTTGTATGTTCCCCTCGTGGGTTTTCTCCACACACTCCAAAGATGTATAGGGTTGTAGGTTAATTAGTTTGGTATAAATGTAAATTGTCCCTAGTGTGTGTAAGATAGTGTTAATGTGCGGGGATCGCTGGTCAGTGCGGATTCGGTGGGCCGAAGGTCCTGTTTCTGCACTGTATCTCTAAACTAAACTAAATTAAAACTAAAATAATAGTCATAATCTAATTTAAGTATGTAATGGGCTCAAAATGATTTTTTTTCCCCATTTCTATGCTTATCTACTTAATAAATGTGGAATTTTCATACAAAACATATAACCTCATATTCAACCTGGGAAAGGTCGGCTTCCAAGTTGACGGATTTTCAGAAAAACACAACCTAGATACAATTAAATGTTTTCTCTTGTTGCTGTTTCCTGTTTTTGAAGGGACATCAGTGCAGAGGCACGATTACCTCACACACAATACCAGTTCCTTCCAGTACATCACCTCCACCGTTACCTAGCAATTCCCAGAATACACCATCTAACCAGAGGTGTGTCTTCAACATCAATGGTAAGCATGTTTGCGGATGAACGTTTATTGCGAGGGGGTCAATACTTGATGTGTTTTCTTGGAGATGCAGCATAGAAACAGCCCACCGAGTCTGCGCCAACCAGCGATCACCCGTACACTATGTTATCCCAGTTTATTTTATTAATTAGAGAAGCTTTGATGCAACTTTCCATGGTGCTGGCAAGATCTCAGGTACAACGTACAGTATTGGTCTCCTCGTCTTTGGAGAGATATGCTTGCATTGGAGAGGATGTTGACTGGGCTCCTGGGACGAGGGAGAACACTCAAGGAAAGGTTGAGCAGATTGGTCCCATAATCATTAAAGAATTAAAGGTAAATGATTTTGAAAGGAGTTGACAGGGTGGATGTTGCGAGCATGTTTCCCCTCCTGCGGGTATCTAGAACTTGGATGCAAAGCCTCAGAATAAGGAGTTGTCCATTTAAGATGTAGATGAGAAGGAATTTCTCCTCTCAGTGGGTAGTGAACCTTTGGAATTTTTTGCCCCAGGGATATGTGGAGGCAGAGCTATCGATTAGGGTCAGCACATTGGCGCAGCTGTAAGGTTGCTGCCTTACAGCAACTTGAGACCTGGGTTTGAGTCTGACTGCGGGTGCTGTTTCGTATGGAGTTTGTACGTTCTCCCTGTGACCGCGTGGGTTTTCTCCGGGGCCTCCGGTTTCCTCCCACAACCCAAAGACGTGCAGATTTGTAGGTTAGTTGGCTTGCCTGAACTAAACTAAAGTAAACGATTACAGTCAAGGTGGAGATTGACAGCCATTTAACCTACAGTATAAAGGTATGGAGGGTGTGGGGATAGAGTGGGAAAGTGATGTGGTGTCCGAGAATGGATCGACCAAGATCTCTCTGAGAGGTGGAACAGGGTCGAGGGGCTGGTCGCCCTACTCCTGCTGATGTTATCATTTTCAGCTCAACTTTGGCTGTTTTCCCACTGTTCTCGATACTATCCAATCCATGAGCTGCATGCCATCGTTACGGCACCATGTAGAGATAATGTGAAATGCATCCACAAACTAAAGGGGCTGTCCCACTTGGGCGACTAAATCCACGAGTTCTGGCGAGTTTGCCCTCGACTCATACCCGCAGCATGGTCGACACGAGGTCCTAGGAGGTCTTTGTAACTCTCCTTCATGCTCGTGTACTCGAGGCCTCAGCTAGGTTGCGGCGTATTTTTCAACGTTGAAAAATGCCCGCAAGTAAAAAAAGGTCGCCATGGAAAAAATTGATATTTTTTGTACTCATAGGTTTAGACGTAGTAGGTCGTAGTAAGTCGGCGTGTTAGTCGTAGGTAATTGAGGGTAGTCGAAGGTAGTCGAAGATAGTCGTAGATAGTCTTCATCATAGTTGAAGGGAGGTCGAAGGTGATCGAAGGAGGTCGTCTTCACTCTCCACTATCTGGTGTCCAATTTTCCCGAAGTTAGTTGAAACTAGTCTTTAACATTGTCGAAGGAGGTCTTCTACATAGTCGAAGGAGGTCTTCAACATGACATTTTTTTCAAACTCTCCTAAACTCTTCTAAACTCGCCAATTAGGTTGCCCAAGTGGGTCAGCCCCTTAATGCAATCCATTTACATTTAGGCAGGTTTCCTCAATCTCTCTCTCTCTTTTGCTCCTCCACTGATGGCCCTGTGGGTCTGGGCAGTTTGTGATGTGACTGAACTACACAAGATGTGGGGTGATGGGTTGATCCCCATCTGGGTTGGGTTAGCTGAGTCTCAGCTGAAGTCTAGGACTAGAGGTCATAGCCTCAGAATTAAAGGACGTTCTTTTGGGAAGGTGATGAGGAGACATTTATGGAATCTGTGGAATTCTTTGCCACAGAAGGCAGAGGACAAGACTGGATATATTTAAGGCAGAGATAGATAGTTTCTTGATTATTATGGGTGGCAGGGGTTATGGGGAGAAGGTAGGAGAATGGGGTCAGGAGGGAGACATGGATCAGCCAAAATTGAAAGGCGGAGTAGACTAGATCAGTGAAATGGCCTAATTCTACTCCTATTCCTTATGACCTCATGAGGTGAAAGATCCTGTGGCCTCTGAAGCCCTCCGTGGGGACATCAGCCAGCCTTCCTGGTGGAGGAGTGCGTGTGTGTTCATGCGTAGACCTGTGTGAGCGAGGGTGTGTCTGCACACCAGGGCATGCATGAAATATTTAACAAGCAGGGTTGTAAAATTGTAAATTGATCCTAGTGTGAAGGATTGTGCTAGTGTACGAGGTGATTGCTGGTTGGTGCGGATTTGGTGGGACAAAGAGCCTGTTTCCACACAGTATCTTTATAGTCTAAAGTCTAACATCTAAAGATTGCGCTCAGCTGTAAAAGGACTTGAAGTGCTAGAACGACTCAGTGGGTCAGGCAGCATCCCTGGTGAACATGGATAGTTGACGTTTCAGGTCGAGACCCTTCTTCAGACTCCGCTGTGATGGGACTGTACACAGAGTGGTACAGCAGGAAACTTGCACTGGACATCACAAGCTTACACTTATGGTTAAAGGGTGTCCACCTGTTCTTACCTTTCATCCTGTTCTTGTGCACTGTGGACAGCGTGATGGAAATCTTGAATAATCCTTCCATTTGACTGGATAGCACGCAACAAAAAAGCTTTTCACAGTAACGCGGTACATGTGACAATAATAAACTAAACTGAATAAACGGTAAAACTGGGCACCCCACGGGCAGTTAACATCTTCAGGGGAGAGGACGAAAGGCTGAAGAGTGAACTCTCTAACTTGGTGTAGAGCAGGAATTGGAAAGGCACCTCTCTGGTCTGCCAGCCCCAGTCACTGGACAAAGAGATTATTTGTACACTCTTAAAAATAAAATAAAATCTGTTTTCCAGGTTATTCCTGATCTAAGGAACTATTCTTATCCGCATCTTCACCTGCTGACTCTCCAAGCTTTGAATGCGGGACAACAGATTCCTGCTGTCAGAGAAAGCTATGAGGTGCGTTACTTATGTCATGGGTCCTGAGGGAGCTGATGGAGCATAAACACATACAGTATATAATGAAGGATGCTGGAGAAGGGGCATTGGCTTCACACTGTTTTTCACACAGAAGGTGGTGGGTATATGGAACAATCTGTCAGAAGAAGCGATGGAGACAGGTACAATTACAACATGTAAAAGACATTTGGGCAGGGATATGGGCCAAACACAGGTCGGCACGGATGTGTTGGGCAGAAGCATCTGTTTCTGTGCAGCATAACTCTATGACTCTAAATTTCCAATTTTGCATTGATCCAAGACTATGAGCATGTGTATAGTGATGAGGAAGATAAGAGGCTGCAAGGGGGTATTGACGAGCTACGCACAGTGTCGCTGCTTGTAGAGCTGCTGCCTCACAACACCAGGGACCAGGGCTCGATCCTGACGTTGGGTGCTGTCTGTGTGGAGTTTGCGCGTTCTCCCTGCGACCACATGGGTTTCCTCTGGTTTCCTCCTGCATCCCAAAAGATGCACGGGGTTGAAGGTTACTTGGCCTCTGTAAAATTGCTCCGAATTGTGGGGAGTGAATGAGAAAGTGGGATAACCTAGAATGAGCGCAAACAGGTGATCAATTGTCAGCATGGACTCGGTGGGCTAAAGGAGCTGTATCCAAGCTGGATCTCCAAGCTCAACTGAATAATATAGCTGACAGACTACATTGTTGAAACATATGTAGTTAATCACATTGGTAGAAATGACAGAAATGCTGACTAGGTTTTGAAGGATGTGAAACAGAGAAACTTTGATCTTCAAGGTAAATGAACATAAATCACTGAAAGCCAACCTATAGGTTCAGCAGAGAATAGTAAGATTGAACGAGAACTTACCAGTTCGAAGGTTGATCTTTATTTCATGAGGAGTCGAAGTGAGGGATTTCGTGAAGAGCCCGCCGGCGCGCATGCTCGACATACTTCAAAGTAGCGGCGTGGAATCACAGAAATCAATCAAAAGAAATGACTTCACATAGTAAGAATGAAAACGACTAAGATTACCAGATGAAGGTGATTGAGGGTTGGGCGAGGAGGGCACGAAATCCCTCACTTCGACTCCTCATGAAATAAAGATCAACCTTCGAACTGGTAAGTTCTCGTTCAATCTTACTATTTCATTTCGGAGTCACGTGAGTGACTTCGTGAAGACTTCAAAGCTTCTGTGATGACACGCCCTGGACCACGTCCATGCTGTCACACCACTACCAGGGATGGATGGGAGGAATAACGTGCTGACTAGTCCATACTGCAAAACAAATCATATTTATTAACAACAAATCAAAACCCCTTATTCGGGGACATCTCCACGTTCTTGCCCCGCATCTAGTACGGCTTCTGCGAACTGTAGAGGCGCAGCGACGGGCCGATTGTAGAAACGCTGGAACACCGCTTCATTAGCCCATCCTGCTGTGGCGAGAATATGGTCCATGGGCACCTCCATGACCCTCGCCGCCGACGTCGATGCAGCCCTGGTGGAATGAGATTTGAACACATTAGTGTCGATACCTGACTTACCCAAGACGACTCGAAGCCACCTGGATATCGTCTGTGTTGTCACTCGATGGTGAGGTCTCTTATGAGTGACAAGCAGGTATCTCTCCTTTCCTCTGATGCTTGCCGTCACCTTGACGTAGTAACGGATGTGGGAGGCTAAACATAGCCTAGCATCTGCGGGGTATGCCGGGAACTTCAGCTGCAGCCCTGTGCACCCAGGTCTATGCTGCTTTAGTAGCTCGTCAACAAAGAAAACTACTTCTGTGGGGGTAGACATCATTCTGTCGACACGTAGTTTATGGAGTGTCTGTACCCTCTGTGCTGAAGTCAGCGCTAGTAACATCACCAGCTTCATGGTGAGTTTGTCCAGCTGGAGCCCTTCCATGGGGGACCACGTCCTGAGCAGAGCTAAAACTACCCTGACATCCCAGGTGATATTGTAGCGTGGTGTAGGCGGATTCGTATTGAAAATACCCCGCATGAGCCTGGACACTAGCTTGTTGGATCCCACCTCAATATTGAGGTAGAATGATAGAGCGCTCCTGGCGCTGTTGATGGCACTGTAGCTTAAGTGTTCATCATGGTGCAACCCCGCGAGGAATTCCAGGACGTCGGTTATAGTCACGGCATCGTACGTGATGCGAGAGCGGCTGCAGAAGGCTTCCCACTTCCTGATGTGAGAGCGGTATCTTCGCCTTGTAGACTCTCGGCACGACGCTGCAATGGTATCCATGGTCCGGGTAGAAAGGCCGTATCCAACTAAAGGCCGATTCAGAATCTGCAAGCCAACAAATTTAAATAGCCATGGCAGGGATGTGGCTCCCCTGATACAGGGTGAGTAACTAATTCTGGGCTACCCTGCAAACGGACCCAAGGTTCACTGAGCGTGTCAAAGATCATCGGATACCACGGCTGTGTAGGCCAGTCGGGTATGATAAGGATGCCCTTGGCACCATCCATCTGAATTTTTCGTAATACCCGACTGATGAGGCAAAACGGAGGGAATGCATAGAAAAAGCAATTCCCCCAGTCTAGCGAGAATGCATCTAACGCTATAGCCCCAGGATCTGGTTCCCACGAGACGTAGGTTGGTACCTGATGGTTCAACCGGGACGCAAAAAGGTCAATGTCCGGTTTCCCAAATTTGGCTGTGATTTTTGCAAAAATTTCAGGATGTAACATCCATTCAATATTATCATTGAACTTGCGTGACCTGGCGTCCGCCACAAAATTAAGCTCACCTGGCAAATAGGTGGCTGAAATCCAAATGTCTCTCTTGACACACCAGAGCCAAATTGAATTAGCCAATTTATCACATGAAACTGACCTGGTACCGCCCATGTGATTTAAATACGCCACCGCTGTGGTGTTGTCTATTTGGAGCCGGACATGTGCTCCAAAGATCTTGGAACAATATGCACGAAGTCCGTGAAACGCTGCAAGCAGCTCCAAATAGTTGATCCCTTGTGATACCAACATTGTATTCTCAAGGGTATCCCATCGGCCCCCACAACTAGAATGTTGATTCGTAGCTCCCCAGCCATCAGAGCTCGCATCAGTTTGTAAGTATATCATCGGTTTCGCCTCAATAATAGTTTTAAACGAGTTACTAATGTGGCAAACCCACCATCGTAACTCATCCAATGCTGCAGGCGGCAGCTGCATTGATCGATCATAATGACCAGCATGCCGCCGCAGCGCAGCAATCTTGGCTCTCTGCAAGTTTTGATAATGCAGAGGTCCATACCGGGCTGCCGGAAACAAAGCCACAATCTTGCCAATGACAGTAGCTGTGTGACGAATCGATGGTATACGAGTATTGAGTAAATCTGTACACACCTGTGTTACCTCCTCAATTTTGTTAATTGGTATGGTGACTCTCATGCTAATGGAATTCACCTGGAACCCCAGATAATTAATTACCTGGGTGGGGCAGAACTTAGATTTTTCTGGATGAACAATGAACCCAAGCTGTTGGAACAAATTGACCGCAGCTGCAACCCCTTGTTGAGCTGATTCAAGGTGTGTCCGATAATTAAAATATCATCTAAATAGGCCATAACGATATGATGTCGTTGTCTTAAATAAGCCATAATTGGCTTCACCAATTTAGTAAATAATCGAGGGGCTGTGGTGAGCCCATTAGGCAACGCCCTATATTGCCACAGCTGGTCCATCCAGATAAATTTTAAGAACCTTCTGTAATATTTTTGCATGGGTACGGTATAGTACGCATCCTGTAAATCAATACATGCCATAAAGCACCCTTGTGAGATCAATGATTTGGCCGTTTCAAACGTGTCCATTTTAAAATGAGTATATGTTACAAAGTTATTCAGAGTGGTCAGATCAATAATGACTCTACAGCCTCCATCTTTCTTAGGTCGGATAAAAATATTGGAAACAAATTCAACGGGCTCATGAACCGTTTTCTCTATGACCCCTTTCTGTTCCAACCTTAAAATTTCCTTATAGCCTACGGACTGTTCCGCAGCCGTTAGTTTAAACATACGACCCGGTCTATGCTGAGACGGAGGGATGTCCCCATTAATAAACTCAATGCTATGGCCCTGAATATTCCGTAACACATACTCATCACTGGTAATATCACCCCATGCACCCGCAAACAACCGCAAACGCCCACCAACATGTGAGGTTAAACAAAGAGAAAAAAGAGAACCAGACCGCCTCACCTCTATGGTTACCGGCGGTCCCTGACACGAGTGGGTGGACGTAGAGGTGCTGGGTTGGTTTGAGGTCGTGGCGTCCTCATTTTCCATCTCGGCTTCTGCCGAGCCTGTCCTAAAAAAGACCCCTGTGGTTGGGGTGGTTGATATCGGTTTGGAGCTGGAGGGTAATTCCTGGTAGACGTGCTGGCAGACCCTCGTGAGCGGCCAAGCGGAGCTTTGGAGCTCGATGGCGTGGGGGCACTCTGAGAGCGCATGAGCCCCACGGTCTTGGCTTGTTCATCAAGCTCTCTGACCCTTTTGGCAAGGTCTTCGCCAAAGAGCTGACGGGGCGGCGGCGGCGGGGGTGGTTTGCACAACCCTGCAAATTTGGGGTTGAGCGCTGGGCGGATGCTATTTTTCCGAAAGCCGTTGATTTCATTTTGAGTAGCGCATAGAAGCGCCAGAGCATCCTCCTGGTCCAAATTAAGCTCCTCTCCGTCGACCGACCGCACAAAAGCAGTAATCCCGGCCGTGAGGAGTTTCAGGATTCGCTGAATCTTTAGTTCCTGCTGACGGATAGCCGCACTGATGTTGCCCCAGATTGGCGTATTGACCACAGGCACGTTGAGGGAGTTGCAGTTTGATGGAGCCTTGTGACGGCTCATGGCTTGTAGTAGAACTTCCTCCTGAAGCTGGTGATTATTTAGGAAGTCCACAGTGGCTGCCAGCTTTGTATTGATAGGAAGCCCCAAGGAATGAGGGGCTGCAAACTTGGTGGCCACATCGAGGAGGTCCTCCGCCGGTAACTCAGGCGGGGGTGGGATGGGATCGACCACTGCCTCCTCGTCCTGCTGCTCCAGGCTGGTGTATGAAGCTGGTGATGAAGCCCTGTGCCTGTCGCTGCTGGATGCCTGTTGTTGTTGAAGGAGACGTTCCAGCAGCCGCTCTATACGGTCAATACGCCCTTCACCCTGAACACTCAGGTGGTCGGAGTCCTCCAGCTCTGAAAATTGGCCGGGGCTCCTGTCATCGGCCCGCACCTCGTCGAGGCCCTGCCAGTGCCGGTAGTTGTCGTCGACAGCCGCCGAGGCGAAACTGCGCGATTCCTGCACGGGCGTGTTCAACCGCCTCCGTATAGCGGGAGCGGAAGCCGTTGCCTCTAAGGACAGATGCGGCATGGTGTCGGCACCAGCCGAAGCCTGGATACCTTGGGCCCGTGCAGGCTTGCCAGCTGCCCACATCGTGGACCTTGCCGACGCATGGTCTCGCCCACCCATCCATGGGGGGCTCGGCGACCGTGACGGGACCCCCAACTGACTCGTCCCGGCGTCGGAAGTTGGGGGGCGACGGCTGGACCTCACAGCTGCCCCGGGTCCCGTCCTAGAGCCTGACCGCTCCTTGGCGACAGGCAGAGCCTTAGCCCCGACAGGGTTAGGCTTTTGGGCTCCTGCCCTTCCCCTCCTCAGGGGGCTTCGTGAAGCGGGCCGTGCAGCCGCACGGACCCTTCTGCTCGAGGCCGTCAGCAAGCCTGCTGACGACCTGACTGCCACGGCAGGGTCGTCCTGCTCTGGCGGCACATCACACTCCTCCTCATCGAACTCCTCCGAGCTGTGGTGTGCGGGCGGGTCCGGACCTGAAAAAACAGAGCTCACCGACATCTCCGCCCTCGTTCCGGTCTGCGTTGCAGGTACCCCCGACAACTCTCGCTCCGGAACTGCTGGCCGGCGACTTCTCCTCGAACTCCGGCCTCTCCCATCCATGTTCTTGCTGTGAAGCAAACACAACAAGAACCACCAACTTAAGGTAGCATACTTACCTGCGTGGTTCCCTTATGAAGGGCTGGCGAGGAGCACGCTCCTCCGTCAGCCGTCGCAGCAACGCGTTACGACGATATGTCGAGCATGCGCGCCGACGGGCTCTTCACGAAGTCACTCACGTGACTCCGAAATGAAATTGGAAAAGCAAATGGTAATTTAATCTATATTATATGAGGAATTGAATACAAGATAAGGTAACTCTCGGGAATATAACATCAAATGTTGGTAAAACTGAGTTTCTAAAGGAGGCAACAGGATGGGTGCAGGAAACCATGGAGAATCTTTGGAATTTCCTACCACAGAAGGTTGTGGAGGTTGGGTCATTGAATTCATTTAAACAGAGATCCAAGGATTTTGAGATATTGAAGGAATCTAGGAGGAAAGTGGCATTTGATCTTCAGTGGTGAGCCAGGTTAAAATGCCAAATGAGCTCCTCCTATTCTAATTTCTTAAGTAGGACCGTCGATGATTCGGAGATTTTGTGCAACAATCTTGTGTAAAATTAGATTCTATCCTAATCTCATTGTTTATTCTCCCCACTTCCACACTAGTTTCCCCCAGATTCTACCACCTACCTTCACCTTAGAAATGTGAGGTTATCCATTTTGGTGGCAACATCGAGAAGGCAAGTTATTATCTGAAAAGCGACAGATTGGGAAAAGGGGAGGTGCAATGAGACCCGGGTGTCCTTGTACATCAGTCACTGAAAGTAAGCATGCAGGTACAGCAGGCAGTGAAGAAAGCTAATGGCATGTTGGCCTTCATAGCAAGAAGATTTGAGTATAGGAGCAAGGAGGTCCTACTGCAGTTGTACAGGGTCTTGGTGAGACCACAACAGGAGTATTGTGTGCAGTTATGGTCTCCTAATTTGAGGAAGGACATTCTTGCTATTGAGGGAGTGTAGCGTAGGTCATAGAAAATAGGTGCAGGAGGTGGCCATTCGGCCCTTCGAGCCAGCACCACCAGGTCCAGGTCATTAACCAGGTCCACCAGGTTAATTCCCGGGAAGGCGGGACTGACATATGATGAAAGAATGGGGAGGCAAATTCACAGGATGTTTTCAAGAGCGAGTTAGATCTAGCTCTTAGGGCTAATGGAATCAAGGGAATGGGGAAAGAGCAGGAATGGAATATTGATTTTGGATGATCAGCCATGATCATATTGAATGGTGGGGCTGGCTCGAAGGGCTGAATAGCCTACTCCTGCACCTATTTTCTATGTTTCTATGTAGAAGCAATTAACTGCACACGATTAACCTACGTCTTAAGGTAATGGGAGGAAAGCTGAACACCCGGAGGAAACGCACATAGTCATAGGGTGAATGTTCAGACATCCAGGATTGAACCCAGGCTTTGGGTGTTCTATGAGCTCCACCTCATTGTAAAGAAGGAAAAGGACATGTTGTTCTGTGCCTAATCTGGCTCGAGATCATAAGGTCATAAGTGATTTCAGAATTAGCCCATTTTGCCCATCAAGTCTACTCCGCCATTCAATCATGGCTGATCTATCTCTCCCTCCTAACCCCATTCTCCTGCCTTCTCCCCATAACATCTGACTCCTGTACTAATCAAAAATCTATCTATCTGAAAGCAGATTGTTGGCAGATTGACTTGATGTGGAAGCCCTAGTCTTGAGTGACATTGTGCAAACCCTCCATTAAATGGCATGCTCCAGTTCCTGCAATAGTAATAGTTATTATGATATCATTATTTTCAACTTGTTATTCTTTGCCTGTTCCAGGAATTGTTGCAGTTAGAGGTAAGACTGGGGACTGTGAGCCGGGGCCCCATGCAGTATATGATTGAGAAGTGGACCCTGCCACACAAGTATAGGAAGGTGAGTATGGGTGTCTCTTGTGACCTCTTGCAGAGCGTTAACCAAACCCAGCTATGATCAAAGCGAATAGTGAAGGTGGGTGTGTGGGACAATTAGTTGAGTCTGAAAGGAATGAGGTGTAAGGGTTGCGACCATGAGAATGGGATTGAATAGGCTGCAATGAAGTGGGATCCATATGTCTGAGACCTCATAACACCCACAACCACTGGGACATGAAAATTGAACCAAATTTGGTCACTCTGAATATTATCTCAGTGTACTATTTCTATACATGTGCACTGTATCCGCAATTCTTATCTAAGATGCTTAGATTGTACGGAACTATATCCAAAAATGAATTTCACTCTACCTTGGTACATATGAAAAATAACGTACCAATGAATCATCTCTTTTTAGCTGTAATCCAGGCAGCATTCGGGCTCATTTTCTGACTTATTTCACGTACCTTTCTTAAATGTACAATAAATATTAATTCGCACTTTTTGTAATCCAACAAAAAGTTTGCATTAAAGATTATCTTTGCAAGTTCTCTGTATAATCAGTTATATTAACTTTAAAACTCCTTATTTGTGGATGAAACAAAAATTGTTGGAAATAATGAGCAGGTCAGGTCGGACTACTGCAGAGGGAATTGGAGTGAATGTTTCATGTTGATGAATTTTCATCAGAACTGTGAAAAGTCCATTTTAAGTTCCAACTTAAGGACCACCTCTTGCACCACCATGGACTTGTTTTCTAATTGTGTTTGAACTAATGTCTTGTTCTTGAACAGAACTTAACATAGAACAGTACAGCACAGGATCCGCAATGCCCATGCAGAACATGATGCCAAGTTAATCTCCTCAGCTTGCATATGCTCCATATCCCTCCATACCCTGCATATTCATGTGCCTATCTAAAAGCCTCTTAAATACCACTATCCTATCTGGTCCTTGGCAGCACATCCAGTCACCCACCAATCTCTGTGGAAAAATAAACTTGCCTGCACATCCCCTTTAAACTTTGCTCCTCTCACCTTAACGCTATACATTCTAGTTCTTGACATTTCCACTGCGCAACAAAAGGTTCTCAAAATTGTATATAATTCTATCAAGTCTTCCCTCAGCTTCTGGCATTCCAGAGAAAACAATCCAAGTTTGTCCAACTCCACACTTATAAGTGGGACATGAAAATGGCGCCAAATTTGGGCACTCTATACACTGTTAGTGTACTACACACTTGTACTGTATCTGAGATGCTTCTCTAAGATAGACAAAAATGCTGGAGAAACGCAGTGTGTGAGGCAGCATCTATGGAGCAAAGGAAATAGGCAACGTTTAGGGTCAAAACCCTTCTTCCTTCGCTGAAGAAGGGTTTTGACCCGAAACGTTGCCTATTTCCGTCGCTCCATAGATGCTGCTTCACCCGCTGAGTTTCTCCAGCATTTTTGTCTACCTTCAATTTTCCAGCATCTGCAATTCCTTCTTAAACAACTGCTTCTTTAAGATGCTCAGATTGTGCTTGATATATAGTGCTTATGTATAGTGATACTTGTATTGAACTGTATACAAGAATGAATTTCACTGTACCTCAGTACAGGCGACAAATAATGTACCATTGAAGCATCTCTTTTTAGCTAATGCTCTCTAATCCAGGCAGCATTCTGGTAAACCACATCTGCACCCACTCCAAAGCCTCCACATCCTTCCTGTAATGGCCGACCAGAACTGCACGCAATGCTACAAATGTGGCATAACCAACATGTCTTCCTACCTATTATACCCAATGCCCTGACCGTTGAAGAAATTATACCGTACATCTTTCTTACTATTCTATCTATTTGTGTTGCCACTGTCAGGGAGCTAAGGACATTTTCTTGCTCTTGTGGAATTTATATATGATTTAACTCTGTTTTCTGAGTCTGTGATGTAGCTCCAAGCAAGATTCCCATTGTGTGTTAATCGTACTCTACCAGTGCATATGACAATAAACTCCACTTGACTTCACCTTTCCACTTGGCCTATTTTTCCTTGCCATATTTTGAATCACCAATCTGAAACATTAACTTTGCTTCTCTTGTCTGTAGATGCTGCCTGACATTCACAAGCAAACACTATCACTCACAAGTTGAATTTGACAGCACGTTGGCACAGTGATGCTCGTGCATCAGTATAAGGTGAAGGAGCCATTTGCGCCGTTGATAAATCACAGACATTAATCCGTTATTTTTATTTGCAGAGAATACAACTGGAGCTCAAAGAAGATAAAAAGGATGAAGAGAAAATTGATTTGGATGAAAAGTGTACAATTTGCCTCTGCATGTTGGAGGAGGGAGAAGATGTCAGGTATGCAAAGATGAAGGTACATCAGTGTTCCACCTGACTTGCTGTCATATTCCTCCTCTTCTTCTATACCTTGGGACCTAAGATGTCCTGATTTCACCACATTTCTGTGGATTCTGAGATATCTAATGTGAAATCTGTGGATGGAACAGGTGGAGTTTGACTGGGCCAGTGGATGGGTGGATTGGATTATTTGACACTCCTTCCCCAGCCTATGTTTGGTCTCCATCTGATTCCATTGAAGAGCTTGAAGTGTCTTCCTGGATCTTTCTCCACTAGTAATTGTGTAAGGGTTAAGAGCCTTGTAAAAACAAGCCTGAAGGCTTTGTGTCTCAATGCGAGGAGCATTCGTAATAAGGTGGATGAGTTGAACGTGTAGATAGCTATTAATGATTATGATATGGTGGGGATCACGGAACCATGGCTCCAGGGTGACCAAGGCTGGGATCTGAACATCCAGGGATATTCAATATTCGGGAGGGATAGACAGAAAGGAAAAGGAGGTGGGGTAGCGTTGCTGGTTAGAGAGGAGATTAACGCAATAGAAAGGAAGGACATTAGCTTGGAGGATGTGGAATCGATATGGGTAGAGCTGCGAAACACTAAGGGGCAGAAAACGCTAGTGGGTGTTGTGTACAGGCCACCTAACAGTAGTAGTGGAGTTGGGGATGGCATCAAACAGGAAATTAGAAATACGTGCAACAGAGGTAAAACCGTTATAATGGGTGACTTCAATCTACATATAAATCGGGCGAATCAAATTGGCAGGGGTGCTGAGGAAGAGGATTTCTTGGAATGGATGCGGGATAGTTTTCTAAACCAACATGTAGAGGAATCAATGAGGGAGCAGGCTATTCTAGACTGGGTATTGAGTAATGAGGAAGGGTTAGTTAGCAGCCTTGTTGTGCGTGGCCCGTGGGACAAGAGTGACCATAATATGGTTGAGTTCTTCATTAGGATGGAGAGTGACATTGCTAATTCAGAAACACGGGTCCTGAACTTAAAGAAAGGTAACTTTGAGGGTATGAGACGTGAATTGGCCAAGATAGACTGGCAATTGATTCTAGAAGGGTTGACTCTGAAATTCTGAAGAGGAGGACATAATTAGGAAAGGGAAAATGATTATGAATGAAAACTGGCAGGGAACATAAAAACTGACTGCAAAAGGTTTTATTGATATGTGAAGAGAAAAAGATTAGTTAAAACAAATGTAGGTCCCTTGCAGCCAGAAACAGGTGAATTGATCATGGGGTACAAGGACATGGCAGACCAATTGAATAACTACTTTGGTTCTGTCTTCACTAAGAAAGACATAAATAATTTGCCGGAAATAGCAGGGGATCGTGGGTCAAATGAGATGGAGGAACTGAGTGAAATTCAGGTTAGCTGGAAAGTGGTGTTAGGTAAATTGAATGGATTAAAGGCCGATAAATCCCCAGGGCCAGATAGTCTGCATCCCAGGGTACTTAGGGAAGTAGCCCCAGAAATAGTGGATGCCTTAGTGATAATATTTCAAAACTCTTTACATTCTGGAGTAGCTCCTGAGGATTGGAGGGTAGCTAATGTAACCCCATTTTTGAAAAAGGGAGGGTGAGAGATAACGGGGAATTACAGACCAGTTAGTCTAACATCGGTAGTGGGGAAACTGCTAGTCAGTTATTAAAGATGGGATAGCAGCACATTTGCAAAGTGGTGAATTCATTGGACAAAGTCAGCATGGATTTACGAAAGGTAAATCATGTCTGACGAATCTTATTGAATTTTTTGAGGATGTAACTAGTAGAGTGGATAAGGGAGTAGCAGTGGATGTGTTATATCTGGACTTTCAGAAGGCTTTCGACAAGGTCCCACACAAGAGATTAGTATACAAAGTTAAAGCACACGGTATTGGCAGTTCTGTATTGATGTGGATAGAGAATTTGCTGGCAGACAGGAAGCAAAGAGTAGGAGTGAACGGGTCCTTTTCAGGATGGCAGGCAGTGACTAGTGGGGTGCTGCAAGGCTCAGTGCTGGGACCCCAGCTATTTACAATATATATTAATGATTTGGACGAGGGAATTAAATGCAACATCTCGAAGTTTGCGGATGACACAAAGCTGGGGGGCAGTGTTAGCTGTGAGGAGGATGCTAGGAGGCTGCAAGGTGACTTGGATAGGCTGGGTGAGTGGGCAAATGCATGGCAGATGCAGTATAATGTGGATACATGTGAAGTTATCCACTTTGGTGGCAAAAACAGGAAAGTAGACTATTATTTGAATGGAGTATTGTGTACAGTTTTGGTCTCCTAATCTGAGGAAAGATATTCTTGCCATAGAGGGAGTACAGAGAAGGATCACCAGACTGATTCCTGGGATGGCAGGACTTCCACATGAAGAAAGACTGGATAGACTCGGCTTGTACTCGCTGGAATTTAGAAGATTGAGGGGGGATCTCATAGAGACTTACAAAATTCTTAAGGGGTTGGAGAGGCTAGATGCAAGAAGATTGTTCCCGATGTTGGGGAAGTCCAGGACAAGGGCTCACAGTTTAAGGATAAGGGGGAAGTCTTTTAAGACCGAGATGAGAAAATCATTTTTCACACAGAGTGGTGAATCTTTGGAATTCTCTGCCACAGAAGGTAGTTGAGGCCAGTTCGTTGGCTATATTTAAGAGGGAGTTAGATGTGGCCCTTGTGGCTAAAGGGATCAGGGGGTATGGAGAGAAGGCAGGTACAGGATACTGAGTTGGATGATCAGCCATGATCATATTGAATGGCGGTGCAGGCTCGAAGGGCCGAATGGCCTATTCCTGCACCTGTTGTCTATGTTCCTATGTTTCTATAATTGGTAAGAGTTTGCATGATTATATTTTTCTTCAAGAAGGTTTTAGACATAGACATAGACATAGAAATTAGGCTTTGAGGATGTCCTTGTGGTATTTTCTCTATCCTCTTGGAAATCCCTCCTGTGACACAGCTTGGAGTAGAGTGCTTGTTCTGGGATTCTGGTCCGAGATACACTGGGACTGGCGTAGATGGGGCATCTGGTCAGCATTGGCAAGTTTAGCTGAAGGGCCCATTTCCATGCTATATTTCTCTTTGTCCCATCTTCGCTTGACCCACCTGCTGCGCTTAGTCCATATTGTAATTGTAATTAATTTCATTAGCCATGTATGTAAACATATACATTGTATATGTAAACATACAAAGAATTTGATTTGACAAAAACATACAAAAAAAAGCAACAAGATATGTACTCACATAAAAATGAACATAAACTTAAACAGCCACCACAACGGCGTGTGAGAATCCGCAGGTTTTTTTTTCAGGGACCTCACATTCCCCACTGTAATGGAAGGCAAATAACTTGTATCTTCTTTCCTCCTTTTCTCCCGCAGTCGGGGCGACCGAAGGTCCCGCAGTCGGCGATCGAAGCTCCCGTGATCAGGGCAGTCGAAGCTCCTGCGGTTGGAGCTTTCTCAATCGATCCCTAACAAAGGCACTGTTGGCTCCACGATGTTCTCCGCAGACGGGACAATCGAGACCGCAGTCGGGGCGATTGAAGCTCCCGTGATTGGGGCGGTCGAAGCTCCTGCTGTTGGAGCTCCCCCAGTTGATCCCTAACAAAGGGACCGCCAGCTCCACGATGTTAAGGCCGCAGTGCGGACGGAGATACGAATGGAAAAAGTCGCATCTCCGCCGACGAAAGAGATAAAAAAGGTTTCCCCAATACCCCCACATAATACAAAAACTAAAGGTACGCTAAAACATACAAGTAGATGCAGACCAAAACAACAATAGAAGAAAAAAGACGAGGCAGGCTGTTGGCGAGGCTGCCATGTACAACGCCACCCGGTGGAGGGTCTATCCCTCTAGACATTTCCTTTCCATCTACCGCTGGCTCCACGATGTTCTCCAATGTTGTTACAGGACCTGCCTCTTCTGGCAGCTCTTTCCATATACCCACCATCCACTGTGTGGAAAAAGTTGCCCCTCAAGTTCCTATTAAATATTTCTCCTCACCTTAAACTTCTGTGCTCAGGTTCATGATTCCCCAACTCTGGGTAAAAGACTTTGTGCATTCACCGCATCTGTTGCCGTTTGATTTGACACACCTCTGTAAGAGCTGATTGATCATTTTGTGCCTTCCTTCAGGCGGCTCGCATGCATGCACCTGTTCCACCAGGTCTGTGTAGACCAGTGGCTGGCCACCAGCAAGAAGTGTCCAATCTGCCGTGTGGACATCCAGGCGCAACTGTTCCCGGACAGCTGATGGGACAAACGCACGGGACACAATTCAAACATGAGCGAAATACGTTTCCTTCCCGGAGTGCGGCGAGTAAAACGTGGCCTTCTTACCAATGCTTTGCCTTTAAAGTGATCTGTTTTGGAAACTGGATCAAGCATCAGCGCCCTCTGTTAATGAGGGCTTTACATTCTTTGGAGTAGAGAATAGAAATCCACTGAATCCTGCGAGCTGGTACTCCCAGAGGGTATTTATCTTTCTTATTAGAATCTTTATTTTCATTATTATTGAACAAGAAATCTTGTAGATGGAATCACTCAATAATTCTCAATATTATAAACGTGAGACGTATAGACTAACCAATCTCTTGCTCAAGATTTGTCCATCTAGGGTAACAACTGAGGATGAGCCACTTCCCAAAGTAAAGTTCCCAGGCTTTGAACCATGTTCTTGTATCCAAGTGACTATTTATATAGAGATTGCTTAGACTGAGTGCTTTACATATAGTGTAATACAGTGTGGAAACAGGCTCTTCAGCCCAACTTACTGACACTGACCAACAAGTCCCATCTACACTAATCCCACCTACCTGCATATGGCTCATATCTTTCCAAACCTGTCCTATCCATGTACCTGTCTAAATGTTTCTTAAACATTGCAATATCTGCCTCAACTACCACCTCTGACAGCTCGTTCCATACACCTACCACCCTTTGTGTGAAAAGGTTGCCCCTCAGATTCTTATTAAATCTTTCCCCCCTCACCTTACACCCATGTCCTCTGGTTCTCTATTCCCCTACTCTGGGCACGTGACTCTGTGCGTCTATCCGATCTATTTCTGTCATGATTTTGTACACTTCTATAAGATCACCCCTCATCCCCCGGCGCTCCAAGGAATAGAGTCCTAGCCGGCTCAATCTATAGCTCAGGTCCTTGAGTCCTGGTAACGTCCTCGTAAATCTTCTCTGCACCGTTTCCAGCATGGCAACATCTTTCCTATAACATGGTGCCCAGAACTGAACACAATACTCTAAAGACGGCTTCACCAATGTCTTATACAGCTGCAACATGACCTTCCAACTTCTATATTCACTGAACGTAGACACAAAAAGCTGGAGTAACTCAGCAGGACAGGCAGCATCTCTGGAGAGAAGGAATGGGTGACGTTTCAGGTCGAGACCCTTCTTCAGACTCACTATAGTTTCACTGTAAAAATAAATGAAGTGTTATTTATGGTCCAGCCAATCTTTAAAACTGATAACGACAGGACTTGCTATTTTTGCTTTGGTTATTCAAACTTTTGCAGTATTTAAAGACGATGCCTCTCTCGTTGTATGGAGGTTGTGCCTCACAGCAAGACTAGCGGAAGCCTTTATTTCTTGGTTGAAACAGAATTAAAATGTTCTATTGAAAGATGCTTGAGGAATCTCCCAGGAAATCTACACAGTGACCCTGGGCCAGAGTGATCTAATGGATCAATAAATTGCCCCTCCGTCTCGTTGATTGACTAGAAGAGTATCTCCTGATGACCAGGAGAGAGTTATTCAGGGTGAAAGGTGATTAGTCTTTTTTAGGGTGAATGTTGGAGAAGAGGAAGGACCCTGGAGCTTAGTATCTGATAACAAGATCCTGCAACTATTTATGGGAATGTTAGACACACTCCTTTAGACTTGCTTAATGATGGATTGTACTGTAGTAGACTGTATTTTAAACCATGCAGCGTATCCGAACAGAAGCCTTAAATAATTAACAATCATAATTTATTACTAACAGCAGCTATTGTAGATGTATATTTAACTTCAAACTTTTGTATAACCGATATAATTTATTTATTTAGAGATATTAAAGTTATTTAAAAATGTTACCTCATGTTTACGTTTTGTGTTCTGGTTTCCTATAATAGAAAGGTTAGGGTAAGTGACAATTGCATCCACAATGACAATGACTAACAAGAGAAAATCCAGCTGTCACCCGCTGACCACCTGATACAGGCTCTGGACCTTGTATAATTCCCTATCTGCTTGCATTGTCACAAGGCAGATGAAGAAAAATGAAATTGTGGGTGAATGAGCACATATGGTAAATTTAGGTCAGTTCGCTCACCATGTGCTGTGGCTGTTAAGTAAATGCAATTAACCAACAGCAGGGTGTGACTTCAGCAATGCATTAATTAATTTCCAAAAGAAAATCGGCAGAAATGTTGCTTAGCCAGCAGGACTGGAGATTACACCGCCAATTAAATAATTGAGTCACGATGATTGTGCAAACTAGGATACCTGTGGAAGTAGATTGCAAGTCTAAATATAACCACGCACACCACCGCATATACAGCACTTCAATTTTATTGCGACTCCTGTGATTTGGTGGTTTTTGTTTAAATACCTGGAAAATTAAGCTTTTTCCTCCAATTACGTACAGGTTTGAAGGTTAATTGGCTTGGTATAAATGTAAATGGACCATGAAGGCTCCTTGGCTGACATTGACTTTCCTTGTTCCATATTTCATTGCTTGAGCAATTTTGAAATTTAACCTGAAGGCAAGATCCATGTGGCGCGACGGAGGACTGGGTGGCGAGGGGGGGGTTGGAATCTGCGTCGGACATTAGAAATAATGTTTTCTTTTCTGAATGGCTTGCAGAGTTTGACAGCACCTGTTTCCTGTAAGTGTGGATCTCAGCCACTGAAAACCTGAGCTGGAGGCCTTGTGGACAGGAGTCCTGATTCACAGGGTCAGGAACAACCCTTCAAGGGCAGGTGGGCAGGGACAACACGTCCTCTTGGGAAGAAGAAACAGAGCGCTGGAGTGGCTCAGTGGGTCAGGGAGTATCTCAGGAATGGGTGGATACGTGACGTTTTGGGTCGGGATCGTTCTTCAGACTGGAGCAGCAGGAATTACAGAGGAGAAGCAGTGTGAGTACATCTCACTGATCTCCCGTTGGAGAGGGGAGAACTTTTTCAAAGTTGAAACATAGAAAACAGGTGAAGTTGTAGGCCATTTGGCCCTTTGAGCCAGCACCATCATTCAATATGATCGTGACTGATCATCCAAAATCAGTACCCAGTTCCTGCTTTCTCCCCATATCCCTTGATTTTGTTAACCCCAAGAGCTATATCTAACTATCTCTTGAATACATTCAGTGAATTGACCTCCACTGCCTTCTGTGGCAGAGAATTCCACAGATTCACAACTCTCTGGCTGAATTTTTTTTCCTGATCTCAGTCCTAAATGGCCTACCGCTTATTCTTGAACTGTAATCGCTGGTTCTGGAATCCCCCAACGTGGGGAACATTTTTCCTGCATCTGGCCTGTCCAATCCCTTAAGAATTGTATGCTTCTACTAGACCAAGTGGTTGCGGTGGTGGGGGGGTGGGGGGGGGGGCTGGTCTGCAGTGTCACACACACTAACCAACCCCCACACACATGCACAAACCCTCCCGCACAAACCCCCCCCCTTGATATTATATGAATATTATTCATTCGCTCCTTTTCCCCCATCCCCCGCCCTATCTACTCGCGCATAACCCCCAAATGTGCAGGCGCGGCTAGAGAGGTGGGGGAGTTAGAGAGGGAATGGTGGCAGGGAGGGGGGGCAGAGAGGGAGGGGATAGAGAGAGGGGAGGGGGGAGAGAGGGAGGGGAGGGGGGAGGGAGGGGGACGGGGAAAGGGAGGATGAGGGGGTAGAGGGTGATAGACACGGAGGGGGTAGAGAGGGAGAGGGAGGGGGTAGAGAGGGAGGGGGAGGGGGTAGAGAGGTAGAGAGAACCCACCTCATCTCAGGTGTGGACCTGAGGACCTGAGCGAGGCCGCTTGCAGGCGTGTGTAGAGTGGAAGCAGGTCATTTTAAAAGAGAGTTTAAAATAAAATAATTAAACTTTAATCAGCAATAGGTCGTGAAATAAAGCATAAAATCTGATCTGCTTAGAGGGGAAAAATGTGAGTCAGAATATGTAAAAATCTTATTGTTGCCACTACGTGAACAGAGGGATCTGGGAATAGCCGTGCATAGTTCCTTGAAGGTGGAATCTCATATAGATAGGGTGGTAAAGAAAGCTTTTGGTATGCTAGCCTTTATAAATCAGAGCATTGAGTACAGAAGCTGGGATGTAATGTTAAAATTGTACAGGGCATTGGTGAGACCAAATCTGGAGTATGGTGTACAATTTTGGTCGCCCAATTATAGGAAGGGTGTCAACAAAATAGAGAGGGTACAGAGGAGATTTACTAGAATGTTGCCTGGGTTTCAACAGCTAAGTTACAGAGATAGGTTGAATAAGTTAGGTCTTTATTCTCTGGAGCGCAGAAGGTTAAGGGGGGACTTGATAGAGGTCTTTAAAATGATGAGAGGGATAGAAAGTTGATGTGGACAAGCTTTTCCCTTTGAGAATAGGGAAGATTCAAACAAGAGGACATGACTTTAGAATTAAGGGACAGAAGTTTAGGGGTAACATGAGGGGGAACTTCTTTACTCAGAGAGTGGTAGCGGTGTGGAATGAGCTTCCAGTGGAAGTGGTGGCGGCAGGTTTGTTGGTATCATTTAAAAATAAATTGGATAGGCATATGGATGAGAAGGGTATGGAGGGTTATGGTATGAGTGCAGGCAGGTGGGACTAAGGGAAAAAAGTTGTTTGGCACGGACTTGAAGGGTCGAGATGGCCTGTTTCCGTGCTGTAATTGTTATATGGTTATATAGTGTTTTTGTGAAAATATAAAGATCACGCTTATACACACTTACACACAGGTATAGAGATAGATAAGATTTCCTCTCACCTTCTAAATTCCAGTGAATATAAGCCCAGACGATCCATTCTTTCATCATATCAGTCCCAACATTCCGGGAATTAACCTGGTGAACATACCCTGCACTCGCTCAATAGCAAGAATGTTCTTCCTCAAATTAGGAGACCAAAACTGCAGACAATCCTCCAGGTGTGGTCTCACCAGGGCCCTGGACAACTGCAGTAGGGCCTCCTTGCTCCTATACTCATCCCTTGTTGTGAAGGACAACATGCCATTAGCATTCTTCACTTATTAGTCAGTGAGCCTCATATCAATGACAGAGAAGTATTGGAGACGATTCTTAAGGTTAGAATTTACTTACATTCAGAACAGAATGGGCTAATTAGGGACAGTCAGCTTGTATGGGGGAAGTCATGTCTTACAAATGTGATTGTATTTTTTTGAGTAGGTGACAAAAGTGATTGGTGAAGATAGGACAGTGGATGTTGTCTATATAGATTTTGGTAAGGTGTTTGACAAGGTCTCTCATGGTAGGTTGATCCAGAAGATTGAGATGTGTGGGACCTGTGGTGACTTGATAGATTGGATTAAGAACTGTCTTGCACATAAATGACAGATGGTACTGCTGGAATCGTGTTATTCTAGCGGGAGGTCTGTGACTCATGGTGTATATATTTATATTTATGTTTACGATGATTTGAATTAAAAATATAGGTGGTTGTTTGAGCTTGCAAATGACATAAAAAATTGGTGGAGTTGCAGATGGTGAAGAGGATATAGGTCGTGTACAGCGTGGTAAAGAAGGCGTATGTTTACGCTTGCGGGGCATTGAGTATAAGAGTCAGGAACCCATGGTGAAGCTTTCTAGGACTTTGGTTAGGCTGTATTTGGATTCTTGTGTGCAGTTCTGGTTGCCCCATTAGAGGAAGGAAGTGGAGGCTTTGGATTGTGTGCGGAACTTGTCTACCAGGTGTACTGCCCGTTTTAGCGGGTATTAACCATAAAGTGAGGTTAAACAAATATGGGTAGACATAAATGTTGGAGAATCTCAGCGGGTGAAGCAGCATCTATGGAGTGAAGGAACAGGTGACGATTTGGGTTGAGACCTTTCATCAGACTGTCTGAAGAGGGGTCTCGACCCAAAACGTCACCTATTCCTTCGCTCCATAGATGCTGCCTCATCTGCTGAGCTTCTCCAGCGTTTTTGTCCACCTTCGATTTTTTCAGCATTTGCAGTTCCTTCTTGAACAAATGTGGATTCTTTTCTTTGAAGTGCTGTAAGTTGAGGGGAAACCAGAAGGGTTCATTGTAGTTTAATTTGGCATCATGTTCCACACAAACGTCGTCGGCCGAAGAGCCTCCTTCTGTTCTATGAAATAAACACTCAGCAAAAAATATTTTAAAAATCAACCAAAGGTTTCTTTATTATAGAGTATCAAAGATATGCTTTTTTACTTCTATCAACATAATAACACGAAGGCTAGATGGCCAGCAGGTCTTCATTGCTGACCCAGTGCTGCTATGTGTGGAACCAGCCATGTGACAGATTTCCTCGTTAATTCAGAGTTATTGTAAAGTTTCTCATATTAGCCATATTCATCAAAGGCCCCGTCCTTCCCTTATCTTCAATCTCTCTGCCCACTCAGCTCCTCCCCGGTTTCGATTCCTTCTACGCTGCCTCAAAGGACACAATGACTTTAATGACAGTGAGACCTTTGGTCTATTATTTCCTTACCACCCGGATTTAAAGTATTGTAGGGATGGCGTGCAGAGAGATTATCTCGTGGCTTGAAATACAGTGGAAGGTTTTACTTTTCCAATCAAGTTCCCAGTCTAGGCAGCAGATCTTCGCATTTACTTTTCTTGACTGTGCTCCAACCATCTAATCAAATTTACCCAAATACCGAGCTGAAAGTCTGCTGCTCGGTGCTAATGGTAATGTCCCATTAACTCCCTTCTTCATTGACTTTGTTAGGTCCGAACTCCCCAAAAAACAAACAGCTATGGTGTTCAATCATGTTTTCATGCCTAGCTATTTCTCATGCTTGGACCATGGGGAAGCCTCTCTTTCAACATTGACCTTGTTCTCTGATTTCTTTCTTTCATTTGGTGAAATGAGTTGGAAACTCTTTTATAATGAAGATGTCTCCTCTTTGCTGTTATGTCATAAGCATTCTGTTGGATTCTGAGATGATATGACGGAACAAGAAGAATAGTTTGGCTTGTCTGCCACACAGAGCAGTAATTGGCAAAAATTACAATTGGTTAATGAGCACACGCCACGTAAATTATAGAAAGGGCTGGGATGTCCTTTCTCTTTACAGTTTCCCTGACGTATTCAGGGAGATGACAGTGAACCTGGGTAACCATTTGATTGTCCCACCGCCCTCCCTATTTGAGAAGCTCAGTGCAGTATGCATGCGGCACATTATAAATTCCTGCTGAACAGTGGTTCAATAGGCAATAGGTGCAGGAGTAGGCCATTCAGTCCTTCAAGTCAGCACTGCCATTCACTGTGATCATGGCTGATCATCCACAATCAGTACCCCGTTCCTGCCTTCTCCTCATTTCCCTTGACTCCTCTATCTTTAAGAGCTCTATCTAAATCTCTCTTGAAAGCATCCAGTGAATTGGCTTCCACTGCCTTCTGAGGCAGAGAATTCCACAGATTCACAACTCTCTGGGTGAAAACGTTTCTCCTTATCTACGTTCTAAATGGCCTACCCCTTATTCTTGAAATGTGGCCCCTGGTTCTGGGCTCCCCCAGCTTCAGGAACATGTTTCTTGCCTCCAGCGTGTCCGATTCCTTATTAATCTTATATGTTTCAATAAGATCCCCTCTCATCCTTATAAATTCCAGTGTATACAAGCCCAGCCGCTCCATTCGTTCAACATACGACAGACCTGCCATCCCGGGAATTCACCTCGTGAACCTACGCTGCACCCTCAATAGCAAGAATGTCCTTCCTCAAATTTGGAGACCGAAACTGCACACAAAACTCCAGGTGTGGTCTCACTAGGGCCACATCCATCCATAGTTCCATCCATAGTTTAATTTAGTAAACCAATTTTGGCTAGGATAAGCCATTTGACAACTCAATATCAAATGGTTTCAGTTTCCCATCAGGTCAGCTTTTGAAATTTTCAAGACTTGAGTTTGAGTTAAACTAGACCATCGGTAGGGTAGGAAGAGGCGCTTAATGAAGTATTGAGGGAGGTCATAAGGTGTCAAGAAAAGGCTCTTGACTAAATTAAACAAATGAGCCACAAAGTAGACTTGTGCCAACTGAAGAGATATATCATGGGTTGGTCACAGATGGATATTTAAAGCCTCTTGCTTGGTAGAACTGGTGTTGGAGGAAGAGATTCCTTGGAGTATAGACATTTTTTCTCATCTCAACACTAAATGTTCACCTCCAAAGCTTAACATTCAGAAATGCAGAATTTTAGAGGTTGACTTTATGAGTAAATAGTTATCATAAATAACTTAACCCAAGTTGAATGTCAGTAAGGATAATTTCAGGGGCAAACACTGGGAAATTGAGCTGGACTATTCGTTTGAGGTTTCCCCAACATATGATGCACTCTTAATGATGTCCCAATTTGCATAATCCCCATTTCTGCTCTCAATATCATAAATTGGACCTTTAGAATGAAACCTTGCCATTGGACAATAAAATAAAATATCTTTCAAGTTTGTTTCTCTTTCTGCAATTCAAAGTCTGTTGACAGTAGGAGACCTGATTGAGCATCTTCAGAACTGACCTCAGGCTGCTCATAGACCTTGCAACGTTTGGTGTGCTTCAACTAACATGGATAGGTGACATTTCTGATTGGGACCCATCTTCAACTAACAGCCAATGCTGGCCCCAGCAATTACCCTCTGAGAGGTTGATTCTATGGGTGCCTCAATGGTGACACTGCTGGCAGGGTTACGTAACTGGAGCCATGGTTGTAGCCTCGGCCAGGTGAGTTCTCAGGATTGGAGGCAAAGTCAATACTCTCCCCTCACAGAGACTTCATGGACACCACAATCTACCTGGACTAGGTCTGAAGAAGGGTCCCAACCAGAAATGTCACCTATCCATGTTCTCCAGAGATATTGCCTGACCCGCTGCGTTACTCCAGCACTTTGTGTCTTTTTTGGTAAACCTCAAAGATAGTCCGATCAAAGATAGTCCGATCAAAGATAGTCCGAGTTTACTGGACCCTCTCTTACACTACATTTTATTCACGTTATTCCCTTTATCAAGTATCTGTGGATGGCTCAATTGCAATCACGTATAGTCTTTCAGCTGACTGGTTAGCACGCAACAAAAGCTTTTCACTGTACCACATGGCAATAAACTAAACTAAATGAAATTGAGCAAAAACGAACTGTTGGAGGAACTCAGTGGGTCAGGCAGCAGCTGTGGAGGGAATGGACAGGCAACGTTTTCGGTTAGGACCCTTCTTCAGGCTGCCTGGCAGGGTCCTGAGTTTGGTGTCTGTTGCCTTCTGACAGCAGTATCGATAAATCTGCTGCTGAGCAAACATAATGCAAGACAGATAAATGCAAGACGGGCAGTCAATACAGCAGACAAGATTAAGAAGGAGGGTGGCACTGAGGACAATCTTCTTCCGACAAGAAGAAGATTGCTGGGTCATCCAAAAGCACTGATGGGTCTGGCTTGACTCAAAGATCTCTGAACCTCAACAATGCTGAACCTGAGCTTGTCCTTCCAATCCCACTCATCCCAATTTAGGCAACCAAGCACTCGTTCCAACTGTTTTGGAGAAGGTAAGCATTTTCCCTGACCTGCCCCTGCTACACGATACCATGAACAAGACACGAGCTCCCCACATTGAGATTTCGTAGTTCATAGGACAGTCGGCAAGAGCGGGTTTGGTGTTGAATAGTCTGCTGATATATCTTTTTGCTGAGGATCATCCATTAAAAACCACCAGCAGGGCAAGTTGGCTGTGGAAACATCCACGCACGGGTCAGTAGAAGAGGGGAATACATCAGAAGGGTCTCGACCCGAAACGTCACCCATTCCTTCTCTCCAGAGATGCTGCCTATCCCGCTGATTTACTCCAGCATTTTGTGTCTACCTTCGATTTAAACCAGCATCTGCAGTTCTTTCCCACACATCAGAAGGGAGGGTGGGCTCTTGCCACAAGTTAATATTTAGGGTATAACTCCCTGTGTAGCAGCCCATCTCCCTTCTTCTTGTCCAGCCATTTGCCACATGGAAAGATGGTGGTCACCCCGGTGGCGGTGTTGGTAATCTCCACACGTTCCAGCATCCAGCCAGCGTTTGCGTTGGCGTTGTCGTGCTCAATTTTCACCTTTGTCAACTCTCCCAAATCCAGTATTTCGAGAATGAACCGGTCTGTGCTGCCCCGCTCAAAGAGGTTCCGGAATTTGTGCTTCAGCTTACGATTGCCCGAGTCCCCATTAGTTCCATAAATGGTGATGGAAACATTAGCATCGGTTCCGGCTCCTTTTACATCACTGGTGATGATGATGATTTCATATTTGACAGGTGCTAAACTGCGTACCTTGCTGGCGAAGCTCTCCACTATTTTAGTACACTCGAACACCTTGCATTCATCTCTTTTGTGGCTCAGCTTTACTTTTGCATTGCATTCAAAGATGTACCTGGAGGGAGAAAACGTGTTGACATGACTTCACAGTAGTGAAGAAGTGTCTCGACCCGAGACGTCACCCATTCCTTTTATCCCGAGAACTGCCTGTCCGGCTGAGTTACTCCAGCATTTTGTGTCTATCTTCAGTTTAAACCAGCATCTGCAGTTCCTTCCAACTCACGTAGGTGATACTTACTTGTTACCAAGCTCCTTCTCGGTCACGATAACCTCCTTAACGTGCCACTCCACATCTTTCTTTGAAGTGAACTTCCGCCCATCCCGTGGACAGTGACCCACTAAAATTGTTGCTATGTCACCAACGTTTTTTGAAGAAAATTCAAATTTGTCCTTTGCCCCCCTGAAGATAAAGGAAATGCAGATGATTAACGCCAGCGATCAATTCTGAAATTTCCCAAGGGGAAAAAAGACGCGTTCAACATAGAACTTTTTTGAAATTTCCGAACTTTGATTTTCTTTCCTGCTCCTATTAAATTCCAATGGGCCACAGTATAAATGTATCGGTTTTGTAATTGGAGAGTCATAGAGTCATAGGCAATAGAAAATAGGTGCAGGAGTAGGCCATTTGGCCCCTCGAGTCAGCACCGCCATTCAATGTGATCATGGCTGATCATCCACAATCAGTACCCCGTTCCTGCCTTCTCCCCATATCCCCTGACTCCGCTATCTTTAAGAGCCCTATCGAGCTCTCTCTTGAAAGTATCCAGAGAACCGGCCTCCACCACACTCTGAGGCAGAGAATGCCACAGACGCACAACTCTCTGTGAGAAAAAGTGTTTCCTCATCTCCGTTCTAAATGGCCTACCCCTTATTCTTAAACTGTGGCCCCTGGTTCTGGACTCCCCCAACATCGGGAACATGTTTCCTGCCTCTAGCGGGTTCAAACCCTTAACAATCTTATATGTTTCAATAATATCTTCTCTCATCCTTCTAAACTCCAGAGTGTACAAGCCCAGCCGCTCCATTCTCTCAGCATATGATAGTCCCGCCATCCTGGGAATTGTGTCAGCCTTGATAACAATCAACACGAGAGCACCTCAAGGCTGCGTGCTCAGCCTCCTGCTGTACTCTCTCTATATTCATGACTGCGTAGCCGGTCATAGGGCAAACTCCATGATCAAGTTTGCCGACGACACCACTGTTGTGGGACGTATCACTGATGGAGACGAGTCAGAGTATAGAAGTGAGATCGACTGATTGACCAAATGGTGTCAGCACAATAACCTGGCTCTCAACACCAGCAAAACCAAGGAACTGATTGTGGACTTTGGAAGGGGTAGGATGGGGACCCACAGTCCCGTTTATATCAACGGGTCGATGGTGGAAAGGGTCAAGAGCTTCAAATTCCTTGGCATGCATATTTCCGAAGATCTCTCCTGGTCCCAGAGCACTGATGCAATCATAAAGAAAGCACATCAGCGCCTCTACTTCCTGAGAAGATTACAGAGAGTCAGCATGTCGAGGAGGACTCTCTCGAACGTCTATAGGTACACAGTAGAGAGCATGCTGACCGGTTGCATCATGGCTTGGTTCGGCAACTTGTGCGCCCAGGAGCGGAAAAGACTGCAAAAAGTTGTAAACACTGCCCAATCCACCATTGGCTCTGACCTCCCCACCATCGAGGAGATCTACCACAGTCGTTGCCTCAAAAAGGCTGGCAGCATCATCAAGGACACACACCATCTTGGCCACTCACTCATCTCCCCGCTGCCTTCAGGTAGAAGGTACAGGAGCCTGAAATCTGCAACAACCAGGTTCAGGAATAGGTGCTTCCCCACAACCATCAGACTATTAAACTCAACTCAAACAAAATCTGAACTTTAATTCGCCTACTGCACTTTATATGTTTATTTATGTGTGTGTGTATATATTCAATGGTTCATGGACACACTGATCTGCTCTGTATTATTTATGCCTGCAATATTCTGTTGTGCTGAAAGCAAAGCAAGAATTTCATTGTCCTATCTGGGACACATGACTATAAACTCTCTTGAATCTTTGAACCTTGTAAACCTACGCTGCACTCCCTCAATAGCAAGAATGTCCTTCCTCAAATTAGGGAACCAAAACTGCACACAATACTCCAGGTGTGGTCTCACTATGGCCCTGTACAACTGCAGAAGGACCTCTTTGTTCCTATACTCAACTCCTCTTGTTATAAAGGCCAACATGCCATTCGCTTTCTTCACTGCTGCTGTACCTGTGTGGAAAGAGGTGGAAACTGTGTGGAAAGTACAGTGTGGAAACTGGCCCTTCGGCCCAACTTGTCCACGCTGACCAACATGCCCCACCTGCCTGTGTTTGGCCAAATGTTTCTTGAAAGGAAGGACATTAGCTTGGAGCATGTGGAATCGGTATGGGTAGAGCTGCGAAACACTAAGGGGCAGAAAACGCTAGTGGGAGTTGTGTACAGGCCACCTAACAGTAGTAGTGAAGTTGGGGATGGTATCAAACAGGAAATTAGAAATGCGTGCGACAAAGGCAAAACAGTTATAAAGGGTGACTTCAATCTACATATAGATTGGGTGAATCAAATTGGCAGGGGCGCTGAGGAAGAGGATTTTTTGGAAAGTATGCGGGATAGTTATCTAAATCAACATGTAGAGGAATCAACGAGAGAGCAGGCTATTTTAGACTGGGTATTGCGTAATGAGGAAGGGTTAGTTAGCAGTCTTATTGTGCGTGCCCCCTTGGGCAAGAGTGACCATAATATGGTTGAGTTCTTCATTAGGATGGAGAGTGACATTGATAATTCAGAAACAATGGTTCTGAACTTAAAGAAAGGTAACTTTGAGGGTATGAGACGTGAATTGGCCAAGATTGACTGGCAATCAATTCTAAAAGGGTTGACGGTGGATACGCAATGGAAGACATTTAAAGACTGCATGGATGAACTACAAAAATTGTTCATCCCAGTTTGGCAAAAGAATAAATCAGGGAAGGTAGTGCATCCGTGGATAACAAGGGAAATCAGGGATAGTATCAAAGCAAAGGATGATGTGAACAAAGTAGCCAGAAAAAGCAGCATACCAAAGGACTGGGAGAAATTCAGAGACCAGCAGAGGAGGACAAAGGGCTTGATTAGGAAAGGAAAAATAGATTATGAAAGAAAACTGGCAGGGAACATAAAAACTGACTGCAAACGTTTTTATAGATATGTCAAGAGAAAGAGATTAGTTAAAACAAATGTAGGTCCCTTGCAGTCAGAAACAGGTGAGTTGATCATGGGGAACAAGGATATGGCGGACCAATTGAATAACTACTTTGGTTCTGTCTTCACCAAGGAAGACATAAATAATCTGCCGGAAATAGCAGGGGACCGCGGATCAAAGGAGTGAAATCCAGGTTAGTCAGGAAGTGGTGTTGGGTAAATTGAATGGATTAAAGGCCAATAAATCCCCAGGGCCAGATAGGCTGCATCCCAGAGTACTTAAGGAAGTAGCTCCGGAAATAGTGGATGCATTAGTGATAATCTTTCAAAATCTTTATCTGGAGTAGTTCCTGAGGATTGGCAGGTAGCAAACGTAACCCCTCTTTTTAAGAAGGGGGGGAGAGAGAAAACAGGCAATTACAGACTAGTTAGTCTAACATCGGTAGTGGGGGAAATGCTAGAGTCAGTTATTAAAGATGGGATAGCAGCACATTTAGAAAGTGGTGAAATCATTGGACAAAGTCAGCATGGATTTACGAAAGGTAAATCATGTCTGACGAATCTTGTGGAATTTTTCGAGGATGTAACTAGTAGCGTGGATAGGGGAGAACCAGTGGATGTGGTGTATCTGGACTTCCAGAAGGCTTTCGACAAGGTCCCACATAAGAGATTAGTATATAAACTTAAAGCATACGGCATTGGGGGTTCAGTATTGATGTGGATAGAGAACTGGCTGGCAAACAGGAAGCAAAGAGTAGGAGTAAACGGGTCGTTTTCACAATGGGAGGAAGTGACTAGTGGGGTACCGCAAGGTTCAGTGCTGGGACCCCAGCTATTTACAATATACATTAATGATCTGGATGAGGGAATTGAAGGCAATATCTCCAAGTTTGCGGATGACACTAAGCTGGGGGGCAGTGTTAGCTGTGAGGAGGATGCTAGGAGACTGCAAGGTGACTTGGATAGGCTGGGTGAGTGGGCAAATGTTTGGCAGATGCACTATAATGTGGATAAATGTGAGGTTATCCACTTTGGTGGCAAAAATAGGAAAGCAGATTATTATCTAAATGGTGGCCGATTAGGAAAAGGGGAGATGCAGCGCGACCTGGGTGTCATGGTACACCAGTCATTGAAAGTAGGCATGCAGGTGCAGCAGGCAGTGAAGAAAGCGAATGGTATGTTAGCTTTCATAGCAAAAGGATTTGAGTATAGGAGCAGGGAGGCTCTACTTCAGTTGTATAGGGTCTTGGTGAGACCACACCTGGAGTATTGCGTACAGTTCTGGTCTTCAAATCTGAGGAAGGACATTATGCCATAGAGGGAGTGCAGAGAAGGTTCACCAGACTGATTCCTGGGATGTCAGGACTGTCTTATGAACAAAGACTGCATAGACTCGGTTTATACTCTCTAGAATTTAGAAGATTGAGAGGGGATCTTATAGAAACTTACAAAATTCTTAAGGGGTTGGACAGGCTACATGCAGGAAGATTGTTCCTGATGTTGGGGAGGTCCAGGACAAGGGGTCACAACTTAAGGATAAGGGGGAAATCCTTTAGGACCGAGATGAGAAGGACTTTTTTCACACAGAGAGTGGTGGGTCTCTGGAACTCTCTGCCACAGAGGGTAGTTGAGGCCAGTTCATTGGCTATATTTAAGAGGGAGTTAGATGTGGCCCTTGTGGCTAAGGGGATCAGAGGGTATGGAGAGAAGGCAGGTATGGGATACTGAGTTGGATGATCAGCCATGATCATATTGAATGGCGGTGCAGGCTCGAAGGGCCGAATGGCCTACTCCTGCACCTAATTTCTATGTTTCCATGTTAATCTATCGTAGTACTCCTTTTAAATTGGATTTCCATGATTCAGTATTCCAAAGTTCATCAGCTCTCTGCCTTTGAAAGTTATCCTGTGAAAGCTCAAACACATGGTCACCCGATGATTTATCTCCTTTCTTTCTATTCGTTTCAAGCCTACTCATCTGAGCCTGGAGCAATATATAAAGTAATGGAAACTTTACCTCAGGAACTTCTTTTTCTTGGATGAATTCTCCAGTGTGAGTTCCTTGGATTTCCCTTTCTTCCCTTCAAGAATAATCCAGCCATTCTCCTTTGTCTCAGCATCGTCTCTGTCACTGGTCATGACAAGGATTTCATAGCCTAACCAAGTGAAGAAGGTTGTTATCAGGCAACTCAATCATCTTACCCCAACTAGAGAGCAGTCCTGAACTACTATCTTAGTGACCCTCGGACTATCCTTGATGGGACTTTGCTGGCTTTACCTTGCACTAAATGCTATTCCCTTATCATGCAGTGAAACCATACACTGCAAATGGCTCGATTGTAAACATGTATTGTCTTTCCACTGACTGGATAGCACGCAACAAAAGCTTTTCACTGTACTTCGGTACACGTGACAATAAACTAAACTGAACTGAACCAAACCAGACATCATGCGTCGAAGGCAATGAAATATTACTCTCAGCAGCTGCTCTTTGACCCTTTGAGAGTTTTAAACCTTGCCTCTCAAATAGGAAGAAGCTCTGGTGTGATTACCAATATCCTTACAGGTGATACATTGCTAACTTGATTGGGTTTTCTGAGGAAGTCACAAAAATGATTGAGGAGGTGGATGGTGTCTGCATGGATTTTATTAAGGCATTTGATAAAGACTCCAATGGTAGGCTGATCCTGAAGATTAAGATGCACTGGATTAACAGTGAAACCATACGGAGGTGCTGCGGCTGCTGTTGAGAGGCCGAGGCCGCAGCCTTGCGGGACCTCGCGGGCTGGAGCCTCGCGGATCAGAACCTTGCGGGCCGGAGGTGGAGCCTCGCAATTCAATGGAGCCCGCGGCCATCGGTGCCTGGGTCGACGGAGCTCGCAGCTGGGGCCTGGGCCGGCCCCATGGAGACGTCCGGAGAGGACCCGGCAACGATAGCGGAGAGGTCGGTGCGGCGGTCAATGATGGCGCCGACGGGCGGTCGAGGAAGGACACGTGGAAGTGTGGACGCCTCTGCCAAGGGAAGGAACAAAGGAGGACCCGGCGTGGGGGGGGGACGGACATGAGGTGGAGGACGGGGGGGAAGAACAAAGGGGGAACTGGCGTGGTGAAGACGGGGGGGGTGAGAATCTGTAAGAGCCGTTTGTGGGTGACTATTTGCATAGCTTGGCAAGATATGCAAGAAAGAATTTCATTGTGACCTGTCACATGACAATAAAGTATTCTATTCTATTCTACCTGTTAATATGGGTTTAGAACTGGCTTATTGTGTTGGAAGGACAATATTTAGGCTGCTGGTCTGTGACCAGTGGTGTTCCACAGAGATCTGTGCTGAGACTTCTGCTATTTGTGATATGTGTAAATGACTTGGACGTGAGCTTAGATGGATTGGTTACTAGATTTGCAGTTGACACCACGATTGCTAGGGTCGTGGACTGTAAGGAAGGCAGTTGAAACATACCATGGGATATAGATCAGCTGCAAAAATGGGTGGGGAAATGGCAGATGCATTTTAATCTGAATACTTGTGAGATTCAGAATACTGAATACATTGCACATTGTGAGGTCAAATGTAAAGGGATAATATACAATTAGCATTGATGTACAGAGGGATCTTTGGGGTCAAGTCCATAATCCCTGATAGTGGAGAGAGTGGTAAAGAAGGCATATGGTGTTCATGCTTTCATAGGTTGGGCCATTGCGTATAAGAGTAAGGTGTCATGATGCAGCTTTATAGGACTTTGTTTAGGCTGCATTTGGAGAATTGTGTGCAGTTCTGGTCGCCCCATTACAGGGAGGATGTGGAGGCTTTGGAAAGGCTGCAGAGGAGGTTTACCAGAATGATGCCTGGATTAGAGGGGATAGGGGACAGGGAGTGGTTGGACAGACTGGAATTGCTTTCTCTGGAAAGCCAGATATTGTGGGGAAGCCTGATAGAAGCATGTAAACTTATGACAGGCATCGACAGGGTAGACAGTCAGAACCTTTTGCCAACAATGGAAAAATCAAATACTAGAGGGCATAGTTTTAAGGTGAGAGGGGTAAACTTTAGAGGAGATGAGCAGGGCATGTTTTTATCCCCACACGATAATTGATGGATGCCTGAAACATGCCATCGGAGGTGGTGACGGAGATAATTTTGACACTTATGCCCCTGTCCCACTTAGGAAACCTGAACGGAAACCTAATGGTCGAAACTAACAAAAACCTCTGGGAACCGCACGGAAACCTTGGGTGGGGCACAAAGTCTCCAGAGGTTTCCGTTCAGGTTGCCTAAGAGGGACAGGGGCATAAAGATGTGAGCTGCAGAGAAAGTGATTTTGCTCAGCACCTCCTCACATGGGCCATCGAAGGATTGCAATGAAGATAGACACAAAATGCTGGGGTAACTCAGCAGGTCAGGCAGCATCTCTGGAGAAGGGGAATAGGTGACGTTTCGGGTCGAGACCCTTCTTCAGACTGAGAGTCAGGGGAGAGGGAAACAGGGAAACAAGGTACAAATAAACAAATTAATGAAAGGTATACAGAAGGTGCTTTTAGAGTCATAAGGTCATAAGGCATAGTAGGCCATTTGGCCCATCAAGTCTAATCCGCCATTCAATCGTGGCTGATCTACCTCTCCCTCCTAACCCCATACTCTTGTCTTCTCCCCATAACCTCTGACATCTGTACTAATCAAGAATCTATCTATTTCTGCGTTAAAAATATCCAGTGATTTGGCCTCCATGGCCTTCCGCGGCAAATAATTCCACAGATTCACCGCCCTCTGACGAAAGGGTTAGATTGGATCTGTACAATAGGCACATGTGGGGTGCTGAGCCAGAAATTAGCTTGGCCACAAACACTTCTGTGATCCTTGGCACAGTGTTCTGCTTACTGTAACCCCCTAGAGTGCTATTTAGCATAGGAACATGTGACGTTTGTACATTCAACTTACGTGTGCGTTCCGAGAGGTCCAAAATGTCATTGTTGGCGCAGGGGATTTCACGGATGGTCTGCCCATCGTCCTCATTCTTGGCAAGCCAGCGGTCACAGGGAAATCGGAATGTTTCCTCCATCGTTTCATCCTTCACTTCAACTTGTTCCAAGTGCCAACCAGCTGCTGGGCCTGAAGGGTTAGACAAGACTTTATAGAGTAGCACAGCATGGAAACGGGCCCTTCGGCCCAACTTGTCTATGCCGTCCAAAATGTTCATCTACGTTAATCTAATGTGGCTTTTATTATTAACAGTGCAAGCTGCAATGGTTGAAGAGGTTCTCATGCACATTCTTGTGCCCTTGCTGCAGGTTCCTGGAGAAGTCAAAACAGGACAATGGGAATTAGAGAACTTGTGGCGGCACAGCGGTTGAGTCGCTGCCTTACAACGATACAGAGCCCGATTCGATCTTGACTATGGTTGCTGTCTGTATGGAGTTTCTTGTGTTCTCCCTGTGACTGTGTGGGTTTTCTCTGGGAGCTTTGGTTTCCTACGTCCTACATCCCAAAGATGTGTAGGTTTGTAGGTTAATTGGCTGTAGCATGCAGGGAGCAAAACAGGGATAACATAGATCTAATTTATGAATGATTGTTGGTGGCGCAGACTTAGTGGGCCGAAGGGCCTGTTTCCACGCTGCATCTCTGAAACAAGTTAAATTTATTTCTCTGGATCTTTAATGAACGAATTAACTTGGCGGAAGGGATCACACTATGTGTTCAGACTTGAGTCAGGAAGGGCATGTACTCTGCTGAAAGATTCAGCCTTGAACTGCAAGTGTTTATTCTAATGAAACATTAGGTGTATATTCTGACAAAGCATTGGGGTTCAGGTTGGGGATGGTTTGATGCACACCAGGTTGTAGCACTTTATGCCATCTTGTGGTCAAGTTGGTTGTTGTGTTTAATGTTCACTTGGCCAGGGAGAAGATGAAGGACTTGGTCGAGATGGGAGGGCAATTGAGAGGTGTCGCTTTCTGAATGGCCATAGTATCGGTGCCAGGGTACATCGTAATGGAGTGGCCAGGCAACAGAACATGGTTCTCATGTGTCGGATTCAAATTCATAAGTTCATAAGCTATATGAGCAGAATTAGGTCATTTGGCCCATCAAGTCTACTCCGCCATTCAATCATGGCTGATCTGTCTTTCCCTTTCAACCCCATTTTCCTGCCTTCTCACTGTAACCCCTGACACCCGTACGGATCAAATTCAGCTCTTGGTGCCATGGAAAGGGGGGATGTAAATGTCTGCTCGTGGTGTTGGCATGGGACATCACCAGCTCCTTCTTGGACTCGATTCCAGTGTCCTGCTTGTAGGTTAATTGGTGGTAGTGTGTAGGATGTAGAACTGGGGTAACGTAGATCTCATTTATGGGTGATCGTTGGTTGGCATGGACAAAGGGCCTGTTTTCATGCTGAATCTCTAAACTAAATATAGCCAATATCTCTGGGTTGGGTCAGACTTGGAAAATGCAAATTCCTCATGGTCAGATTGAGTTCAAATTGGCAGTGATTGGGTATTTACAAACCTGTTGTGCTGCAGCAAGTAAGGATTTAATTGTTCAGTTTTTGTACATATGACAATGAAACACTCTCGACTCTCTTGAGGTTCTCAGACTGTTTCACCCACCATCTTCTCCCACGTTTTGGGTGTCAACAAGCAGCAGAGAAGAAATAAACCTGTGGTTGAACTACGGAAAGACAAGTTTGCAGAGACTAAAGGTGGCCTATAATGATGCCATGAGAACATTACTAAGGAAACCTAGATGTGTAGTGCTAATAACATGTTTGTGGCTGCAGGAGTCAGTACTTTAGAAGCTATCCTAAGAAATCATATATATAAATTCATTTGCAGGATAAATTACTCTAAAAATGTAATTATTGTGGCCTTGTCGAACATAAGGTGTAGCACAACACGCTACAAATCCCAGTTGTGGAGACACTGGTATCGCTATCTCGTTGTAGGTCATTGAACATTTTTTAAATTCTGGATTTTAATTCATGTATTGTGTTTTTTTTAATATATAATTTATGATGCTTTTATAAGTGATATAATAAGATTTTATATGTATGTTATGAGTTTTTTATATGCAATGTATTTTTATGTAATGTTGTCCCTTGTGTCCGAAATATCCTATTTATTAAAATAGAAAAACAAATTGGTAGGTAGTAAATTTAATGAACAGGTTTGTGGTTGAATGTTCAGGATGGCTCTTACCCTTGTTGTCATGCCATATGCGGACTTTGGACAGGTTTCCCAGGCTCAGCAAGTCTACAAACTTAAAGACGTCCAAGGCTTTCCTCTCAAATTTATTGGAGTTGTTGGATTGCTTCAACGCCAGGGTGCCCGTGTCACCGTGCTCTCCAAAGATGATGATAAACACGTTAGCGTCTGTCCCAGCTCCTGCATTCGACAGATAGCAAGTTAGTGTCATTTCAATATAAGTGAGAGAATGCTACTCACTAGCACACCGGACACCCCTTCCTGTGAAAATGAAGATTGGGTGATCTTATGGGACCAAGATCTGACTTTCTGAGAAATTGTTTTATTCCCCATTTCTGTTGGTTTACAAACATTGCTTGAAATTGAGCTGGGTTTCCAGTGCTCACAATATTACTAATTACGTAATACTTAGTTAACTTTCTTGAATAATTATTACATTAATACTTAACTCCATACAATTATAGGAAGGATGTCAACAAAATAGAGAGGGTACAGAGGAGATTTACTAGAATGTTGTCTGGGTTTCAACAGCTAAGTTACAGAGATAGGATGAATAAGTTAGGTCTTTATTCTCTGGAGCACAGAAGGTTAAGGGGGGACTTGATAGAGGTCTTTAAAATGATGAGAGGGATAGACAGAGTTGATGTGGACAAGCTTTTCCCTTTGAGAATAGGGAAGATTCAAACAAGAGGACATGACTTTAGAATTAAGGGACAGAAGTTTAGGGGTAACATGAGGGGGAACTTCTTTACTCAGAGAGTGGTAGCGGTGTGGAATGAGCTTCTAGTGGAAGTGGTGGCGGCAGGTTCGTTGGCATCATTTAAAAATAAATTGGATAGGCATATGGATGAGAAGGGTATGGAGGGTTATGGTATGAGTGCAGGCAGGTGGGACTAAGGGAAAAAAGTTGTTCGGCACGGACTTGAAGGGCTGAGATGGCCTGCTTCCGTGCTGTAAATGTTATATGGTTATATGGTTATATTCAGTTGTATTGCATTCAATACTCTGCATCTCTTCACTCTTATGTGTTTAGCGCCAAAAAAAAAAGGTAGTCGCGATCATCTCCACTAATTCCTTGATGTACTGGATTAGTGATATCATAGTCAAGAAGAAAGGAAGCACCTTGCATAAGGTCGTGCAGTTAATTGATGCATGGATGTCATAACTCTGTAATAACTAATATTAACTGTTCTCCTTCCCACAGATGCTGCCTGACCCTCCTGAGTGTTTCCCACTTTGTCCTGCTTTTTCTTCTGGCTTCTTATAACTTCCTTTTTTTAAAGTTTAGTTTACTTTATTGTCACGTGTACGGAAGTACAGTGAAAAACCTTTGTTGCGTGCTAACCAGTCAGTAAAAAGACAATACATGGTTATAATGAAGTCGTCCAAAGTGTATAGACACATGATAAAGGGAGTATCATTTAGTGCAAGATAAAGTCCACTAAAGTCCGATTAGTGATAGTCCTAGAGTCTTCAATGAGGTAGTTAGTAGCTCAGGACCAGTCTCTAGTTATTGATAGAATGGTTCAGTTAACTGACAACTGCTGGGTAGAAACTGTCTCTGAATCTGGAGGTGTGTTTTCACACTTCTGTACCTGTTGTCTGATAGGAGAGGGGAGAGGAGGGAGAGACTGGGGTGAGACTCATCCTTGATTGCTGCTGGTGGCTTTGCTGAGGCAGTGTGAAATGTAAATGGAGTCAACAGAAAGGAGGTTGGTTTGTGTGATGGTCTGGGCTGCATTCACAATTCTCTGCAATTTCCTGCGGTCTTGGATGGAGCTGTTCCCATTTCAAATTCCAATTCCAAATTTCAGGTTGCTATTGGATGAGGTTTCATCATCACCGTATTACATTTCGGTGTGAGCAGTGACTTGACACTCACCAATCCTGCTCTTACCAACCTGAAACGTCACTGGTTTTTACGTTGATGATGTAGGTTGTTTTCTCCATCATCGCTTCTTCGTCAAGCACAGCAGCCAGCTCGCAGATGGTCAATCTCTTGGTACCGCGGGTTTTCGACAGCCAGTCATTGAAGGTAAATGCAGTCATTTCATTTGTGTTTTGATTCAGCATGAAAATCTAAAAGAACAAAGTGAAATACAAAGTGATAAACAAGTTCTTTGATCATGGCTTTGACAAAGTCATCCCTCAGATTCCTATTAGATCTTTTCCCCTTCACCTTAAATCTATGTCCCCATGTCATCGATTCTTTGGGTAAGAAACCTCCCAACGTCTATACTCAATGCTCTGACTGATGAATGCCAATGTGCCAAACACCTTTTTGGCCACCCAATTTACCTGTGACCTCACCTTCAAGGAACCATGTACCTGCACTCCTAGATCCCTCTGTTCTACAACACTCCACATAGGCCTACCATTAACTGTGTAGGTCCTGCCCATGTTAGACATCCGAAAATGCAACACCTCACATTTCTCAGTATTAAATTCTATCAACCTTTCCTCAACCATTCCGCAGTCATTCGATCAAGACCCTGCTAAGATTTTTCACAACCCTCTTCACTATCTGCAAAACCACCCGCTTTTGTATGATCTGCAAACTTGTTAATCTTGCCCTATATGTTCTCATCATTTATATACAGTGGCTTGCAAAAGTATTCATACTCCTTGAACTTTTCCACATTTTGTCATGTTACAACCACAAACGTAAATGTATTTTATTGGGATTTCATGTGATAGACCAACACAAAGTGGCACATAATTGTGAAGTGGAAGGAAATTGATACATGGTTTTCAAATTTTTTTACAAATAAAAAACTGAAAAATGTGGCGTGCAAAATTATTCAGCCCCCTTTACTCTGGTACCCCTAAATAAAACCCAGTGTAACCAATTGCCTTCAGAAGTCACCTAATTAGTAAATAGAGTCCAATTGTGTGTCATCTAATCTCAGTATAAATACAGCTGTTCTGTGAAGGCCTCAGAGGTTTGTTAGAGAACATTAGTGAACAAACAGCATCATGAAGCCCAAGGAACACACCAGACAGGTCAGGGATAAAGTTGTGGAGAAAGTTAAAGCAGGGTTAGGTTATAAAAAAATATCCCATGCTTTGAACATCTCATGGACCACTGTTCAATCCATCATCCGAAAATGGAAAGAGTATGGCACAACTGCAAACCTACCAAGACATAGCCGTCCACCTAAACTGACAGGCCGGGCAAGGAGAGCATTGATCAGAGAACCAGCCAAGAGGCCCATGGTAACTCTGGAGGAGCTGCAGAGATCCACAGCTCAGGTGGGAGAATCTGTCCACAGGACAACTATTAGTCGTGCGCTCCACAAATCGGGCCTTTATGGAAGAGTGCCAAGCAGAAAGCCATTGTTGAAACAAAGCCATAAGAAGTTCTGTTTGCAGTTTGCCACAAGCCATGTGAGGGACACAGCAAACATGTGAAGGAAGGTGCTCTGGTCTGATGAGACCAAAATTGAAGTTTTTGGCCTAAATGCAAAACGCTATCTGTGGCGGAAACCTAACACTGCACATCACCCTGAACACACCATGCCCACTGTGAAACATGGTGGTGGCAACATCATGCTGTGGGGATGCTTTTCTTCAGCAGGGACAGGGAAGCTGGTCGGAGTTGATGGGAAGATGGATGGAGCCAAATACAGGGCAATCTTGGAAGAAAACCTGTTAGAGTCTGCAAAAGACTTGAGACTGGGGCGGAGGTTCGCCTTCCAGCAGGACAACGACCCGAAACATACAGCCAATACAGCCAAGTCACCCAGCTTTGTGTCATCTGCAAATCTGCTAGTGTCACCTTTAATCCCACCATCTAAGTCATTAATATATATTGTAAATAGTTGCGGCCCCAGCACCAAGTCTTGCGGCACTCCATTCGCCACTGCCTGCCATTCAAAAGGGTTCATCGATTGATTGATTGATGAAAGATACAGCATGGAAACAGTCCCAATAGCCCACCGAGTCCATGCCGACCATCAATTACCCGTTCATGCTAGTTCTATTTAGCCCCACTATTTTTATCTGCTCCCTATATACTAGGGCTAATTACCTGAAAGACCTTCACTCAGACAGCACCATTCGGCCCATCGAGTCTACTCCGCCATTCAATCATGACTGATCTCAGCCTCCTAATCCCATTTTCCTGCCTTTTCCCCATAACCCTTGAGACCCGTTCTAACCAAGAATTTGTTCTATCTCTGCCTCAAAAACATTCACTGACTTGGCCTCCACAGCCCTCTGTGGCCACAAGTTCCACTGATTACCTGCCCTCTGACCAAAGAAGTTCATCCTCACCTCCTTCCTAAAAGAACGTCCTTTAATTCTGAGGCTATGACCTCTAATCCTAGACTCTCCCACCAGTGGAGACATCCTTTCCACATCTGCTCTATCTATGCCTTTCATTATTCTGTAAGTTTCAATGAGGTTCCCCCTCAACCGTCTAAACTCCAGTAGAGGCCCGGTGCTGTCAAGCGCTCATCGTATGCTAACCCACTCATTCCTGGAATCGAACCCGGGGTCTCTGGCGCTGCGAAGCAACAGCTCTACCAGTTGCCCCTATTGTGCCCCCCTAGTGCAACTGTTGAAGAAGGCAGCAAATGTTGCGACCTTCAAGTTCCTTGGTGTTAATATTACCAACAATTTGTCGTGGCAAATTGATGTGACTGGCACGAAGGCACACCAATACCTCTTCTTCCATGGGAGACTGAGGTTAATTTAGCATGCCTCTAATGGAGTCAACCTTTGATAGATTCACCATAGAAAGCATATTGTCGATTACATCATAGCTTTCTTTGCGATCAGCTCTGCCCAAGACCACAGGAAATTTCAGAGTTGTAGATGTAACCCAGTCCATCACATAGACCAGGCTTCCCGCTATTAGACACTATCTACACTTCATGCAGCAAACATAATCAAAGACTTGTCCCACCCTGGTCATTCCTCCATCTCCCTGCTTCCATCTGGCGGAAGGTACAAAAGCTGGAAAGCAAGCGCCACCCGACTCAGTTCTGAACGGTTCTTCCATAAAATATCTTCAGCCAGAGGTATTCCAGAGGTGAGTCTGTGGTATTCATTGCCACAGACGGCTGCGGAGGCCAAAACATTGGGTATTTTTTTTAAAGAGGAGGTTGATAGGTTCTTGATTTGTAAGGGCATCAAAGTTAGGGGAGAAGGTAGGAGAATGGGGTTGAGGGAAACATAGTTTAGTTTAGTTCAATATTGTCATGTGCACCGAGGGACAGTGAAAAGGTTTTTTTGTTGCATACTATCCAGCCAATCAAAAGATGATACATGATTACAATCAAGCTGTTCAGTGTACAGATAGAATATAAAGGATATATATACGGGTGACACAAAGCTGGGTGGCAGTGTGAGCTACGAGGAAGATGCTTTGAGGCTGCAGGGTAACTTGGATAGGTTGGGTGAGTGGGCAGATGCATGGCAGATGCAGTATAATGTGGATACATATGAGGTTATACATTTTAGTGGCAAGAACATGAAGGTAAATTATTATCTGAATGGTGTCAGATTAGGAAAAGAGGAGGTGCAACGAGACCTGGGTGTCCTTGTATATCAGTCACTGAAAGTAAACATGCAGGTACAGCAGGCAGAGAAGAAAATAATGGCACGTTGGGTTTCATTGTGAGAGGTTTAGGAGCAAGGAGGTCCTATTGTAGTTGAACAGGGCCTTGGTGAGACCACACCTGGAGTATTGTGTGCAGTTTTGATCTCGTAATTTGAGGAAGGACATTATTGCTATTGAGGGAGTGCAGCGTAGGTTCACCAGGTTAATTCCCGGGATGGCAGGACTGACATATGCTGAAAGAATGGGTGGACTGGGCTTGTTTTCACTGGAATTTAGAAGGATGTGAGAGTATCTTGTAGAAACGTATAAAATTCTTAAAGGATTGGAGAGGCTAGATGCAGGAAAAATGTTCCCGATGTTGGGGGAGTCCGGAACCAGGGGTCACAGTTGAAGAATAAGGTGTCGGCCATTTAGGACTGAGATGAGTAAAAACCTTTTCACCCTGAGAGTTGTGAATCTGTGGAATTCTCTTCCAACGAAGGCAGTGGAGGCCAATTCACTGGATGTTTTCAAGAGAGCGATTTTGCTCTTAGGGCTGAAGGAATCAAGGGATACGGGAGGAAAAGCTGGAGCGGGGTACTGATTTAGGATGATTAGCCATGACCATATTGAATACCGGTGCTGTCTCCAAGGGCCGAATGGACTACTCTTGCAACTATTTTCTATGATTCTATATCATTTAGTGCGAGATAAAGTCCGATTAAAGACAGCTCAAAGGTCTCCAATGAGGGAGATGGGATGTCAGGACTCACTCTAGCTGGCGAGAGTACAGTTCAGTTGCCTGATAACAGCTGGGTAGAAAATGTCCCTGAATCTGGAGGTGTGCATTTTCAAACTTCAGTACCTCTTGCCTGATGGGAGAGGGGAGAAGAAGAATGAGATTCCTCCTTGATTATGCTGGTGGCTGAGACAGCATGGTGTTGATGGAGTTCCATGAAGGGGAGGTTGGTTTGCGTGATGGTCTGGGCTACGTCCACAACTCTCTGCAATTTCTTGTGGTCTTGGATGGAGCTGTTCCCAAACCATTCCACGATGCAGCTCGATAAAATGCTTTTTACTATAGAAGTTGGTGAGGATTGTTGTGAACATGCCAAACTTCGTAAGCCTTCTAAGGAAGTAGAGGCATTGGTGCGTTTTCTTGGCCATCGCTTCGATGTGGCTAGTCCAGGACAAATTGCTGGTGATATTTATTCCAAAGAACTTGAAGCTTTTGCCCATTTCTACTTTGTCACCATCGATGTATGTATGGACCGCCATGAATGTGTGTACTGCTTCGCAGAGAGTCATAGGTCAGCCATGAATAAATGGCGGTGGAGCCTCGATGGGCCAAATGGCCTAATTCTGCTCCTATGTCTTATGGTCTTATAGACAATAAACAATAGGTGCAGGAATAGGCCATTCAGCCCTTCGATCCAGCACCGCCATTCAATGTGATCATGACTGATCATCCCCAATCAATACCCTGTTCCTGCCTTCTCCCCATATCCCCTGACTCCGCTATTTTTAAGAGCCCTATCTAGCTCTCTCTTGAAAGCATCAGAGAACCTGCCTCCACCGCCCTCTGAGGCAGAGAATTCCACAGACTCACCACTCTCCGTGAGAAAAAAATGTTTCCTCGTCTCCGTTCTAAATGGGTTACTCCTTATTCTTAAACTGTGGCCCCTGGTTCTGGTCTCCCCCAAAATCGGGAACATGTTTCCTGCCTCTAGCGTGTCCAAACCCTTAATAATCTTATGTCTTAAAAACAACTTAACAGTCTTATGAACTAAAGTAGTGTACTGTCCGATTCACTTCTGCCCCACTGTTGACATTTGGAATTGGACTATGGAACTGATGCGCTACAATACTGAGAACTATATTCCGCACCCTGTATCTTCTCTATTCTTCCCACCAGAGGAAATAGTTTCCAACTTTCTTATTCTTCCTCTCTTATTCCAGTTCCCTGGCCATTGTGTTCTGATCTAATGTTGAAGTCTTGGCATCACCTTATCTAGGAACCAGTCGGAACGACATCCTTTGGCATCAGTGCGAATCCTTACTTTTCTGAGTGGACCAATATCAGAAATCACCATGTTGAAGGTATCTTCTTGACCTCTCTCAAATCTGGAAAGTGAGGGCAGAGAGTCATACAGCAAAGATACAGACCCTTCAGCCCAACTTGCCCATCCCCATTTAGTCTAGTCCCACCAGCCCCCCTTTGGCCCTTTCCCCTCTAAACCTTTCCTATCCATGTATCTGTCTTTCATGGAACAAGATTAAGAAAAATAGCTGCAAGAATCAAAATAGTAATCATGTTGATGTAATAATCCCAAACCAAAGTGTAGCAAGAATTCTAACTATAAGTTTTAACCTTGTTTATGCCTTTGTTATCACGCTCAGCAGATCGGTGGTACAGATCCCAAAGGACACATAGGACATCAGATTACGTAACGTAACACCTGCGGGTGCTGTCTTTACAGAGTTTGCACCTTCTCCCTGTGACAGAGTGGATTTTCTCCTGGTGCTTTGATTTCCTCCCACACTCCAAAGTCACTGTTCCGTTACACTGTCTCTAAATCTGTGGAATTCTCTGCCACAGAAGGTAGTGGAGGCCAATTCACTGGATGTTTTCAAGGGAGAGATTTAGCTCTTGGGGCTAAAAGAATTAAGGGATATGGGGGAAAAAGCAGGAACAGGATACTGATTTTAGATGATCAGCCATGATCACATTGAAGGGCCGAATGGTCTGCTCCTGCACCTATTTTTCTATGTTTCTATGTTCCTATGTCTCTATGGCATTCACAAGATATTAACCTTCCCCATTGGTGTTGGTGAGTGTGGCAGCACCATGTGTCAACAAAAGCATGTAGTGCCCTGAGGAAGGGTCTCGACCTGAACGTCGCCTATTCCTTTCCTCCAGAGATGCTGCCTGGCCTGCTGAGGTACTCCAGCATTTTGTGTCTATCATGTAGTGACCTGTTCTGTTCATCTGTCAATGCTCAAGGATCATAGTTTTGGAACAGACTGAATGGAAGCCAGACAGCTGATGTATAATGTAGATTTATCGTTGCTTGGTTTTGTTGTTGGGCGGCAGGTTTGTTACTGACCTGTGGTGCTGTTTTGTTTAGTTTAGTTTAGTTTAGAGTCTGCACCGAGTCTGCACCGACCAGCGATCCCCACACATTAACACTGTCCTACACATACCAGTGATCATTTACATTTATGCCAAGCCAATTAACCTACAAACTTGTACGTTTTTGGAATGTGGGAGGAAATCGGAGATATCCATGCAGTCACGGGGAGAACGTACAAACTCCGTACATACAGCACCTGTAGTCGGGATTGGTCCCGGGTCTCGGGAGCTGTAAACAGTGTAAGGCAGCAACTGTACTGCTGCACCACTGTGTCGTTCTTGTCGGTGTGGAGTTTGCACGTTCCCTCGTGACCCCCCCTTGATTCTCTGGCATTGTCCCATGTCCTAAAGATCTGCTGATGGTTCAGTTAACTGGACACTGTAAATTATCCATAGTTAAGTGAGTGGGAGGAGAATCAGGGTGGAAGTGATGGACGAGCAAGAGAGAATAGATTGCAGACAAATAAGTGGGGGTTGAGGGTGAAGGAATTGTTTAAGATCTATCATTGTCTGGATGGGCCAAATGGTGTTCTTCTATATTATAAGCAAGTATGAAAGGGTGGCACAGTGGCGCAGCACTAGATTTGCTGCCTTACAGTGCCAGAGACCCGGGTTTGTATCTGAATACGGTTGCTGTTTGTACAGTATTTGTACATTGTCCCCGTGACCGCGTGGTTTTTTTCCGGAATCATTGGTTTCCTCCCACACTCCAAAGACGTACAGGTTTGTAGGTTGATTGGCCTGGTATAATTGTAAATTGTCCCTAGTGTAACACCTCAAACACTGAAGCTCCAGATACGATCAAAAGTGCAAAAATGTTGTGCAAATTGACTGGCAAAGGATGGATTTTATTTTAGTGAAAAGTAAAGGCTTCCAGAACATTCCCGACTTTGGAAAGCAAAGACATGAATCATGCAGGTGGATTCAGACAATGCCACATGCCAATGTTAAAAGTGGGGGCAAAGATGAAACACTAGGCTTCTGCAACTACAATAGACCGGAAACCGACCTGTCTCCATTTTTATCAAGTAGCATCTCCTCCGTGGTCCCGTTGGCTCCAAAGACAGACATGTAAATGTTGGCATCAGTCCCACCATTTGGAGTGTCACCGGTAATCACTGTTACTTCGAAAGGAACCTGTTCAACAATTGTATTCCTTGAAACTCTTAACAAATAACAAATTTAACCAGAGAACTTCACCAGTATCAATCATTTCTCTTCTATATGATCGATTTGTCCCATTTCTATTTGGATTCTGCATCAGGTACCATCTGATAGTTTAGCTTCTATATTTATGGGAAGTTCTGAGAAGAGGCATAGATGGGGGAGATAGGCAGGACCTTTTGCCCCGAGAGAAAATGTTGAAGACAAGAGGGCATAGCTACAAGTTTCATGGAGACGTGAGGGGCACGTTTTTGTACGCAGAGAACAGTAGTGGCCTGGAACACATTATTGGGGGTGGGGGTGGGGGTGGAGGTGGGGGTGGGGGTGGAGGCCAGTATGACTGGCAGCCCACACCTGTCTGAAGAAGGGTCTCGACCTGAAACATCACCCATTCCTTTTCTCCAGAGATGCTGCATGTCCCGCTGAGTTAGTCCAACCTTTTGTGTTTATCTCCAATGCAATAACTCTCCAATCTTATAGTGGCATTTGAGAGGCTTTTAGATAGGCACAGGGAAATGCAGGGAATTGAGGGATATGGATCATGTACAGGCAGATGAGATGAGTTTATCTTTAGCATCATGTTTGGCACAGACATTGTGGGGCGAAGGGGCAGTTCCTGTGCTGTACTGCTCTATGTTCTATGTTGAGCAAGACCTTACCTTCTGGCCAACTTGGACAGTTTCTGCATCGAGGATGCTGAATAGTCTAGCTGTCAGTCCATCCCCTCGGTCTTTGGCAAGCCAGCATTTACACTGAAAGACATACATGATGCCTTTGGTAGGCACTGTGATCTCCATCTCATCCACCATCCAGCAGCTCTCTGGAGTGGCACCATCATGACCCAGCTGTTTGGAGAGGAACAAAGGCACACTGAGAAACCACACAACTGTACATATGAACAGACAAGTTGCCTTTTTATAGCACCTTTCACAGCCTTCAGGAACATCAAAATGGCTTACGGCCAACAAAGATCTTTGGAAGTGTAGTCACAGTTAAAATAAAGGAAGGGCAGCAGCCTTGTGCTGCCATTGGAGACCCTCGGACTATCTATGATTGGACTTTACTGGCTTTATCTTGCACTAAATGTTGTTCATAATATTCCCTTTAACATATATCTGTACATGGTGGATGGTTTGATCGTAATTATGTACTAGATTAAGTTGGAGCCGTTGGGTCCCATGTTGTGGGACTGGTCTCCGGTCTCTGTGTTGGGTGTTGTGGGCTTAACGGACTGGTGTCCAGAGGGCTAGTATGGACATTGTGGGCCAAATGGATTCTTGGGGTGGCAGCTCAGTCACTCAAGCCTGATGTGCTGGCAGCTCACTCACGGCTGGTGGGCTGGTAGTTGACTCACGGCTATTCCTTGAAATTCCATTTCAAGCAGGGTGCAAGGCCACTAAATTCAGGTGCAGTTTCCTACCACTTCAAGCAGGGTGCAAGGCCACCAAATTCAAGTGCAGTTTCCTACCACTTCAAGCAGGGTTCAAGGCCACCTAATTCAAGTGCAGTTTCTGACCACTTCAAGCAGGGTGCAAGGCCACCATATTCAAATGCAGTTTCATACCATTTCATGCAGGGTGCAAGGCCACCAAATTCAAATGCAGTTTCATACCATTTCATGCAGGGTGCAAGGCCACCACATTCAAATGCAGTTTCATACCATTTCAAGCAGGGTGAAACCACCATAAAACCAAACAAAACACTTCATAAACACCACACTCATAGTTCAGTAGACATTCAGTGTGTTCAGTTGATTCACAGCTCAGACAGAGTCGTGACCTCTCTCTCCCCCATCTTGCAGAGACTGAGCCACATCCACACTTCCGGATTTTATAATCCCTCCCCCCTCCCACTGGAAGGGGCGTGGCCTTCATGGCCTGATTGACAGGAGAGAGAATATCAACATTTTTAAACACTAATAACACTTTTATTTTGAATTGATGGGAAGAATCCTTTACACCTGATGAGCGGAGGGGGACTGAGTAAGATGGCCAAAAATCATAGCCATAAGTGGTAACGTTTTATCTAAAATCAATATACAGTGCAAACAGGAAGTTGTCAAGTTTAGACTTTTAATCATTTGCCATTTCAAACCAACCACCACCAACTATTTGCTGTGCTTTATTTCAAACCAACCACCACCAACCATTTGCTGTGCTTTATTTCAAACCAACCGCATTTTCATTTTCAAACCACATTAAGGGCACTTAAGGTCTGCTAAACCACACTCACAGTTTAGTATTCAGTGTTATTCACAGCTCAGACTGAGAGACGTGACCCTGCCGCTCCCCCATCTTACAGAGACTGACTGAGGCACTTAACATTTCTGGGTTTTATGGTCCCTCCGGAAGGGGTGTGGCCTTCAGGAGAGAGAATCAAACATTTTTTAAACACTAATAACTCTTTTATTTTTAATCGATGGGAAAAATCCTCTTGTCCTGCACAGCGGAGGGGGACTCTGAGTAAGATGGCCAAAAGTCACCACCGTAAGTGGCAGCGTTTTTTCTAAAATCAATATACAGAACAACTGGAAGTGGTCAAGATCTTCTTTCCGCTGACAAAAAGTGCTGGTGTAACTCAGTGGGTCAGGCAGCATTTCTGGAGAACTGAAGAAAGATCTCAACCTGAAATGTTCCCCAGAGATACTGCTTTACCCCCTGAGGTACTCCAGCACTTTATGTCTTTTTTTTTTTTTAAACCAGCATCTGCAGTTCCTTGTTTTAAGTGAATGATTAAAGTCTTCTTTATAAGAATTGTGGGTTTTATTAGAATTTTGAGCTTTGAATATTGAAAGCAGATAATTGATCCCCTTGACTTTGATCACAGTTCTTTCAATTTTGGGATAGGCTATTGATGCAAATATCACAAACACTAAGCTTGGTTGTGCAAATTTAGTTTAATTTAATTTAGTTTAGTTTAGTTTAAAGATACAGCGTGGAAGCCGGCCCTTCGGCCCACTGAATCTGCACCGACCAACGATCCCCATACATTAACACTATCCTACACACACGAGGGAAAAATTACTTTTTTTATATCAAACCATTAACCTACAAACCTGTACCCCTTTGGAGTGTGGGAGGAAACCAAAGATCTTGGAGAAAAGCCCACACGGTCACAGTGAGAACGTACAAACTCCGTACATACAGCACCTGTAGTCGGGATCGAACCCCAGTTCTTTGACACTGTAAGCGCTGTCAGGCAGCAACTCTGTCAGGCTGCGCCACCGTGCCGCCCATCATAAATCATAAACAGGTTAGACTGATACACTGAACGTTTGGAATGTAGTTAATTGGGGGTTGTTGTCAGAATGTGAGTGGGTGCACATATAGAGAGCCATAGAGTCTTCTGGTGTGGAAACAGGCCCTTCAGCCCAACTTGCCCATACTGGCCAACATATCCCAGTTCCATATCCCTCCACACCTGCCCTATCCATTTACCTGTCTAAGTCTTTCTTAAACATTAGGATAATCCCTGCCTCAACTACCTCCTCTGGCAGCTTGTTCCATACACCCACCACCCTTTGTGTGATAAAGTTACCTCTCAGATTACGATTAAATATCTTCCCCATCACCTTACACCTATGTCCTCATGTCCTCAATTTACCAGGTCTTCAATAAATGTCCATCTACTGCCATCGGGAGCATAAAATTTAATTCACTATTGACTGAATGAAAACGTTTTTTCCCCATGATCTTAAATGGCCCCTATCCCGTTCTTGGATTCTGGGCAAGAGACTCTGTGCATCTACACGATCTATTCCTCTCACAATTTTATACACCTCTATAAGATCACCCCTCATCCTCCTGCGCCCCATGAATAGAGTCCCAGCCTACTCAACCTCTCCCTATAGCTCACACCCTCCGGTCCTGACAACATCCTGATAAAAACATCCTTGTGTGTGTCTCAGTTGCAGTGCTCTCCATGCTGAGTATCTGGGCATTCGGGTAAACAACATCCAACTGAGGAGGAAGTAGAAGCCAATGAGCGCATGATTAGCGGCAGGAGTCAGCGGGGAAAGAAATTAGATCATAGAAGAAAGGTGGAAAAAAAACGCTAATCGTGAAATGATCCAGAAACGTTCTTGCTGCAACAGTTGGTCAAATGGATTCCTCCTGCTTCTTACAAACTAGTCCTGCACAGCCATTTGCAGAGTTAAAATACTGTGGGAGGACGATCATTATCTGAGCTCACCTCAATTTTCTTGATATCTCCAACGTCCAATCCCATCATTTGGAACTTTTCAACTGAACCGGGAACAAATCCATTCTTCCCTTCAGGAAGCTCCAGCCACAGCCGCGAGGTGTGAATCTTGTGAGCGCCCATTATGATGACGTAAGCCCTGCTGGCGGTGCCCGCATCCCGTTCCAGGCCAGTGGAAATTGTTATGCAGTAGGGGATGGCTGTAAACAGAGGAGGGCAGAGGAAATGCGTTACCTTATTTACATTGTTTTCTTGTGATTTGACCCCCTGTGGCCATTTAACCGCAAACTATAAACTCATCAATAGTGGTTTATATCATAGATCTATGAAGACTATATGGTCTTCATGGCGACTATTCTTCTCCAAGGATAGCGGTAGCAATGCTAATCATTGTAGAGTGCAGAACTAATAATAAGCCTGAGTGACAGAAAATAGCCAAGCCAACTGACCAGAGATTAAAAACCTTTGTCAATTGTGTTCATTCATTTTCATAAATAGGTTGTGGGAAAATAAGTAAGGCAAAGAGAATGATGGGAATGCTCTGAGGGCTGACATAGACTTGATCAGCTGAATAGCCCACTTCATTGCTGTGAGAAATTATCAAATTTCAAACAAAATTCTCAAATCGTGTCTTTCCCCTTTAATCTCTAGTCCCTCAATATGCATTGCTCGCTCTTGTCCTCGATTGCCTCTACTCATTTGGTATAATTTTGCTTTTATTTCTCATCCCCCCATTTTTCATTGCATACCTTTGCAGCATTTTTTTGCTTTTCTCTGATGTATTTTCCATATTTTCTTATGACGTACGAGGAGGCCATTTTGGCCCATCGGGTCTCAGATCATTCCTTCCCTCACGCATTTTCTCTGCAAGCTATTCTCTCCACATTCTTGTCACCTTCTTCAATAGACTCTACTTTCACCAACATATCAGGGACAGTTTACAGTGGCCAATTAACCTACACAAATGCACATCTTAGGGATGTGGGAGGAAACCCGTGAGGTCACAGGTCGAGCGTAGCAAACTCGACAAGGACAACAATGAAGGTGAGGATTAAACCCATGTTGCTGGAGCTGTGCTATTATAGTGTCTGATTCATTTTTCATATTTCTTGTGATATAGAGAAGATCGCATTGCTTCTCAGTGGAGTCCTATCAATCCCATCTCCCACATCTTCGCCTGAAACTCATTCCCTTTCACGTGCCTTCACTCAATGTTCCATCCTACACACGACACAGATAAGTTTTAGGTTAAGGTTTAAGGTTATTATTGCCACATGTACTGAGGTACAGTAAAAATCTTTTTTATTTGCATATATACCTAACATAGATACAATCCACCCAACTCAAGTACAATAGAGGGTGCGAAGGGGAAGATAGTGCAGAATACAGTTCTCAGCATTGCAGCGCATCAGTTCCATAGACAAAGTCCAATGCGCTCAATGTGATAGAGGATAGGGAGAGAGGTGGAAGGGGAGGGAAAGAGGGGCATTGGTGCAGAGGGGAAGAGATTGCAGCTGTAATCAATACAGATGTGACAGGGTTTTGTAGTGCATCACACATGTTACTAATAAAGAGCCGCAACACATTATCCTGAGGTAGTAATATATTTCCTATTATTATTATAAAGATGAACAAGTTCAAGCGGTATGTAATCTTACTCGGTCCTTCGTCAATTGTGTCTTCAATAATACTCTTCCGTTTACCCTTCTTGCTCAGGGCACTATTGTTTAGGTTCCGGAGACTCAATGAGGAGCCATGTAGGCTTTTGGCAGAGCTGTGAGCACTAGTCCGATCACCTTCAAAACCCTAAGAAGGGAAATAGAGGATCAAACAAGATTAAACAGCATTTATTAGGTTTAAGTTTATTATTGTCATGTGTACCGAGGTACAGTGAAAAGCTTTGTTTTGCAAGCCATCCAAACATAGAATATAGGTGCAGGAGGAGGACATCCGGCCCTTCGAGCCAGCACCGCCATTCATTGTGATCATGGCTGATCGTCCCCTATCAATAACACGTGCTTACCTTCTCCCCATATCCCTTGATTCCACTAGCCACGAGAGCTCTATGTAACTCTCTCTTAAATCCATCCAGTGACTTGGCCTCCACTGCCCTCTGTGGCAGGGAATTCCACAAATTCACAACTCTCTGGGTGAAAACGTTTTTTCTCACCTCAGTCTTAAATGGCTTCCCATTTATTCTAAGACTGTGGCCCCTGGTTCTGGACTCGCGCAACATTGGGAACATTTTTCTTGCATCTAGCTTGTCCAGTCCTTTTATAATTGTACATGTTTCTATAAGATCCCCCCTCATCCTTCTAAACTCCAGTGAATACAAGCCTAGTCTTTTCAATCTTTCCTCATATGACAGTCCCGCCATCTCAGGGACCATCTCGTGAACCTACGCTGTAACGCCTCAATCACAAGGATGTCCTTCCTCAAATTAGGAGACCAAAACTGTACACAATACTCCAGATGTCGTCTCACCAGAGTCCTATGCAACTGCAGAAGAACTCCTAAGTGGGGGGTGGAGAACAAGGAATGACTGGGGGTTGGACAAGTCTTTGATTATGTTGGCTGCTTTTCCAAGGCAGAGGGCAGTGCAGATGGAGTCAATAGTGGGAAGTCTGGTCTGTGTGATAGACTGGGCTACATCTACAACTCTCTGGAATTTCTTGCGGTCTTGTGCAGTGCTGTTTCGAATCGAAGCTGTGATATAGCACGACAGCCTCACCAAGTCTGTACTATCAGTATCTTTATTCCATCAACTTTCAATTCCTCATCTCAATTTCCTACATTGTCCTGGTTCTCAGCTTTGGATACGTGCTGATATTAATCCACTTGTTACTGCTCTGCAGATTTGTTGCTTTCATTTATTCTTCAGGATTGTTGCTTGTACCTGGTTGAGATCTGATAATTTAAATATATGTCCTATCACTTAAATGTTCTGAGTTTGAGTTTAGTTTATTGTCATGTGTACCGAGATACACAATTTAACTGAGGAACGTCATCCACCAATGTCTATCCCAGTTCCGATATCCAAAGTGCGCATAGGTTGTGCAGAAACAAAGTGCTGCAGGAACTCAGTGGGTCAGGCAGCATCTGTAGAAGGAAATGGACAAAATACATTTTTGGGTCTGGACCTGTGTTCAGGCTCTTGGCTTTGTTTTCCATGGAGATAGGGTAGACAGTCAGAATTAGTTCCACGTACACGGGGTATCGAAAGCAAGAGGCCATGGGTTTGAGGAAGACATTTTAAAGAGGATTTCAGAGGAATCTTTCTTTAGTCAATATCTGTATCATGACGTTTTTTATGGCAATATCTGGAACTTTCCACCAGAGAAGGTATTGGAATCAGGTACAAGCACTATGATGAATTTAAGATGAGCGTTTGTTGGCACAGGGCCTACATTCACTTGAGTTTAGAAGAATGAGGGGGCACCTCATTGAAACGTACAGAATAGTGAAAGGCTTGGATAGAGTGGATGTGGAGAGGATGTTTCCACTAGTGGGAGAGTCTGGGACTAGAGGTCATAGCCTCAGAATTAAAGGACGTTCTTTTAGGAAGAAGATGAAGATACATTTATTTAGTCAGAGGGTGGTGAATCTGTGGAATTCTTTGCCACAGAAGGCTGTGAAGGACAAGTCAGGCAGAAGAATGGGGTTAGGAGAGAGAGATAGATCATGATTGAATGGCAGTGTAGAATTGAATGGCCTAATTCTATTCCTATCATTTATGACCTTATGACTTATTTAGACATACATGTAAATAGGCAAGGCATAAGAAGAAATGTGGGAAGGAATGCAGATGCTGGTTTATACCGAAGGTAGACACCAAATGCTGGAGTAACTGAATGGGTCAGGCAGCATCTCTGGGGAAAGTAATAGGTGACGTTTTAGGTTGAAACCCTTCTTGAGCTCGGACCCGAAACAGCACCTATTCTTTTTCTCCAGAGATGCTGCCTGACCCGCTGAGATACACCAGCATTTGGTGTCTCTGTCCACGGCTAAGAAGGATACAGATTTAATGTTGTCAAATGGGATTAGTGTAGATGGGCAGGAAGGCAAATAGGCACCTGCAACTTCTCTCTTCTGTTTCTGTGGGAGTCCAGTTAATCTTCGCACCAGTAAACTTTTAATCATTTAATGCTGCAAGCTTTTTCAATATCGATCATGTGGCATGTCCAGAGTAAATAATCCTGAATTCATTAAGGATTCCGCACTACTCAAATAGCCATACTGTAAGCTATTTTGATTTGTCCTGGTGTGTGGCCTACTACACTTCTATTAAGGTTTAGAGGGATATGGGTCAAATGCAGGCAAATGGATGATGGGCATCAGATGGGATCAGGTAGATGGGCATCTTGGTCGGCGGGGACGAGTTGGGCCAAAGAGCCTGTTTCCATGTTGTATGACTCCATCATTCTAACTGTGGCCACACTGCTCTAAATCTAGTCAGTATTTGCTTATTGCTACCATACTCCATGACATTAATTTGAATCAGTCACCCTTTAGGCTTCCAACATCTCTCTCCTGTGTTGCATCTGTTTACTTGCATTCTCATCCCTCAAAAATCTGCATCTGTTGTCTTTGTGAAGTAAATGCAAATTAGTACATTTTCCCATCCAATCTGAATTGAATGCACTGCCATCTAAAAATATGTTGTTTCTGTTCCAACCTCCAGATAATATTATACACCCATATGCACAGTGTAAGTTCCTGTGTCTCCACCCCCCGTGTACAATATTGAGTATTTGGCGCACGAGGTACCTTCGCAAACAATATCCTTTCAATTTTCTTATCTTCCCTGGTCTTTGAAAGCCAGCGTTCACACATGAACAAGTAGTTCTCCTCCAAATCCACGTCAACCACCTCCACTTTCTCCAAATACCAATCAGGGCTCGCCATGCTGTTGTCGTGGCGAATCTTGATCTTGTTTATTTGGCCAAGGTCCACGGCTTCCATGGTGAAAGTATCAACCTGTGGTTATGAAGTAATAATGAAAATAAAAGACTGCTGGTGCTGGGAATCTGAAGTAGAAAAAACAGAAAATGGTGGAAACTCTTGGCAGGTCAGGCAAAATCCGTTGAAAGAGAAACTGTACATATTAAAGGGTTGGACCCTTCTCAGAAGTGGGAATATGAATTAAAAAAAGACACAGCAGCGCAGCTGGTAAAGTTGCTGCCCCGCAGTGTCAGAGAGCCAGGTTTGATCCTAACCTCAGGTGCTGTCTATGTGGAGTTTGCACGTTCTCCATGTGGCCGCTTGGGTTTCCTCTGGGTGCTCCAATTTCCTCCCACATTCCAAAGATGTGAGGGTCTATAGGTTATTTGGACTCTGTAAATTGCGCTTGGTGTGTAGGGAGTGGAGGAGAAAACGAGATAACATTAAACTAGTATGAACAGATTGTCGGCATTAGACGCCTTGGGCTGAAGGGGCCGTTTACATGCTGTATTTCTAAACTAAACTAAAGAAATTGCTGGAGTAACTCAATGTGGGTCAGACAGCATATCTGGAAAGGCGACTTTTCACGTCGGGACACTTCTTCAGACTATGACTTGCTGAGGGAAACCTGCTCCAAATCTGCAGCACAAATTAAGAACTCATGACAGTGTTGCGGTCCTTCTCAGCGGGAAATGCAATGCTCCGATTCAAAGGCTATATTTTCCCATGTAAAGTTTATTGGGATGGGCCATCCACGTTTCCCAACCCTGTTATATCATTGTCACATTTCCCTGCATTGGGGGTCAGCCATGCACAGTGAATAGACCTCTGGATGAGGGGGCGGTTGGTAGGTGAGTCTGGCACTCACAACTCAATGGATGGGTACTATAGTTTCGGAATGAATTACAGGACTTTCAGGATCAAGCAAAAATTTAAACAAAAAAAAAATCCACATGTTTCCTGGATTCTGCCCTCACATGCACTGTCAAACACACAGGGTTACGTGGGAAAAGCATGCAAAACCAGGATCCCTACTCAAGGGAAGCCAAATATCCCAGGTCTACTTCTGGACCCCAGATCCATTCTCAGGTTATCCTTGAGATCTGCCCCTCCTTCTTCCTCCTGTGGTATCATAGCTATTCAATGTAATGCAAATAGTTTTACTGACAAAAAACAAACGTTATCATAATTGCTAATGAGTTATGATTAGCTTTCATCCAAATAAATGAAAGCCATCCCTGGTCATAGTCAAGGTAACTATAGTTTATTTTTATTGAGTTGCTGCATTTGATGCACCTATTGGGGCCAAGGAAAGAGCGTTCACGTCGCGGCCCTGTTTCCACCAATCTTTCCACCACCACGCACAAGAAGCACAAGAAGTGCAAGACAGAGACCATTGTATGCAGATGCCGAGAAGTGTATATGGGTACTATACACAACTTCTTGTGCGTGGACTTGATACGAAGAAGATGCACCTGTAAAGCTATGGCAAGTAAGAATTTCATTATTTTGGTCCCGGTGCATGCGACAATTCAATGCTCTTCACTAATAATAGTTCAGTGGAGTCGAGATACAGAGTAATTTTCTGATCTCCCCCAGTTGCAATATGTTCCATTCTGAGTCAAAGCTGCAGACTAACCTGGTTTCGTTCAAACTTGTTGGAGTGTGACTCTGATTTACTCAGTTTCCTTTCTCCAGTGTCTCCCAGGTCTCCGTAGATAGTGAGGAAGACATTTGCATCTGTTCCGCCTCTGTAGACATCGCCCGTGTACACAGAAATCTTATAACTGTGAGCTTCAATCAAACAGGCATCATTAAGGGATATTTGCATGAAATGTTGTGGTTAAACATAATCCAAAGGCAAGTTAAAATATTCAAAACTCAAAAGTATTCTAACCATTTATATCTTCAGGCTATTTATTCACACTGACAATAGACAATAAATAACAGACTATAGGTGCAGGAGTAGGCCATTCGGCCATTCGAGCCAGCACCGCCATTCAATGTGATCATGGCTGATCATCCCCAATCAGTACCCCGTCCCTGCCTTCTCCCCATATCCCCTGACTCCACTATCTTTAAGAGCCCTATCTAGCTCCCTCTTGAAGAGAGTGAGCAGTAGTGGAATTAGATACAACCAAGAGGTAAGTAGACACACTTAAATAGCAGGGCATAGTAGGATATGGTCCTAATTTGAGAAAATTGGATGGGCAAAACAGATGACATGGTGGGTTGAAGGGCCCATTTCTTTGCTGCACAACTCTATGTTTCTGACTGCAGTGAAATGTAAAGTTAATCATTTGTTCCTGCACTGCTCCATAAATGGCCACCAGAAGTAGATGTGGACGACCCAGTGACACCTTTGTTTCCGCTTCACAAGGATTAATTTTTGATCTGGTTGGTGAACGACAACAGCTCAGCTGAGAAATGGCAGTCCATGGCTATCATCCACCCCCACACCTCTCCCCGGTCCTCAGCTCCACCCAGTGTAAGCGCATGCTGCCTTGGTCTGCTGCTTGACAACTCAGAGAGTGAGGAGCCAGAGCCTTTCAGCCACGTCTGTCTCTGCCGCCAGTGCAGGAGTACTTACTTTCCAGCGCATCGTCCACGGTGATTTCAGTCTGCCTCAGGGTCCCGTCCTTCAGCAGCTTTTTCTGAATAATCTCCAAGGGCACCAGCTCTCGAATGATTTCTCCATCGTCTTCGGATTTTGCCAGCCAGCGTTCACAGGGGAACACAATCGTTTCTGAGCCCTGGCATTGAATGAACGTCAGATATTTAAGCTGCGTGTACGCCCGTAATCTCTTCTTCCCTGTCTTAAGGCCATAAGACCTTAAGACATAGGAGCAGAAGTAGGCCATTCGGCCCATTCAGTCTTCTCTGCCATTATGCATGTTTGCCCATAATCCCCTCTTCCTCATCTTGGCAGTGGAGATTTTACCCCAAAATCAAAAGATTGTGGATTCATTCCCCAAACATTCCCCAGATAAACTGGACTGAAACATTATTTAGAGTCTAATAGATCAGCACTAGAGCATTGGAAATATACTTTGCACTCTCAGTAGCTGGTTAAATTGCACTATGTGAATAAAAGCAGAGGAGTAAAAAAGAATTGTGAAAGTGAAAAAGCGTGACAGAGGGGGGTTAAAGGCCAGGTTAGAGCTAGCCCCGCACAGGGTAGCGATTCCTAGCCTTTTCCTCGCCAACGTGCGCTCACTGGCAAACAAAATGGACGAACTCCGGCTAAGGATCACCTCCCACAACCGGATCAAGGACTGCAACATCCTGATCCTCACGGAAACTTGGCTGAACACTGACGTTCCTGACAGCGCCATCCAGCTATCGGGGCGTCACTTACTCCGAGCGGACAGGACATCGGACTCCGGCAAGACCAGAGGTGGGGGTCTGTGCATTTATGTAAATAAAGCATGGTGCACGGACTCCACCATCATCGAGAGTCACTGCTCAGCTAACCTTGAGTTCCTCTTGGTTAGATGCAGACCGTTCTATCTGCCCAGAGAGTTCACCTCCACTGTTGTGACTGCAGCCTATATCCCTCCTGATGCTAATGCCAAGCTTGCAATGAAAGAGCTGCATACTGCCATTAGCAATCAACAGACACACAACCCCGAGGCAGCCTTCATTGTTGCGGGTGACTTCAATCACTCTAACCTGAAGACTGTACTCCCCAAATTCCACCAGCATGTCTCCTTCCCCACTAGAGTAGACAAGACACTGGACAAAGTCTACACCAACGTGGCTGAAGCTTACAAAGCCATCCCCCTCCCCCACCTTGGTCAGTCTGATCACATCTCATTGTTCCTGCTCCCTAAGTACTCCCCACTCATCAGACGGGTTAAACCAACTGTGAGGACAGTTAAAGTCTGGTCAGAGGAAGCGGACTTCACACTTCAGCAGTGTTTTGGAAACACTGACTGGAAGGCGTTTGCAGCCCAGGCCACCCTTGACTCCCACACGGACATTGACTCCTACACATCCTCTGTTCTGGACTTTATAAACTCCACCATCAATAGTGTCACCTCCCTCAAACAGGTGACCATATTCCCGAATCAGAAGCCATGGATGAACAGCGAGGTCAGGCTACTGCTGAAAGCACGGGACACCGCTTTCAGGTCAGGCGATGCTCGAGCCTACAGTTCAGCCAGGGCTAACCTGAAGAGGGGCATCAAGAAGGCCAAGCACTGCCATAAGCTCAGGATTGAGGAGCACTTCAACAACAACTCCCACCCCCGACGCATGTGGCAAGGCATCCAGGCCATCACGGACTACAGACCCGCCAACACCACCCCCACATCCAGCGACGCCTCCTTCCTTGAGGAGCTCAATCACTTCTATGGCCGCTTCGACAGGGACAATCTAGAGACAGCCATCAAGGCTGTGCTACCTTCCGATCACCAGCCCCTCACACTCACCCCCTACGACGTATACGTGGCACTGAGTAGGACTAATGCACGTAAAGCTGCTGGCCCTGACGGCATCCCCGGGCGCGTGCTCAGGGTCTGTGCGGCGCAGCTGGCAGACGTCTGGACTGATATCTTCAACCTGTCACTTGCCCAGGCAGTTGTCCCCACGTGCCTTAAAACCACCTCCATCGTGCCAGTGCCAAAACACTCCACTGCGGCAAGCCTCAACGACTTCCGCCCAGTTGCACTTACCCCCATCATCACCAAGTGCTTCGAGAGGCTGGTCCTGGCACACCTCAAAAGCTGCCTACCCCCCACACTGGATCCCTATCAGTTTGCCTATCGCAAGAACAGGAGTACGGAGGATGCCATCTCAACGGCACTTCACTCCGCCCTCTCCCACCTCGACAACAGAGACACTTACGTAAGAATGCTGTTCATCGATTACAGCTCAGCATTCAACACCATTATACCATCAAAATTGATCGCCAAACTCGGTAATCTGTGCATCGCTCCTTCCCTCTGCAACTGGATACTGGACTTTCTAACCAACAGACCCCAGTCTGTTAGGTTAGACAAGCACACCTCTTCAACCCTCACCCTGAACACCGGCGTTCCACAGGGCTGTGTGCTGAGCCCCCTCCTCTACTCCCTCTTCACCTATGACTGCACACCTGTACATGGTACTAACACCATCATCAAGTATGCAGATGATACAACGGTGATTGGCCTCATCAGCAACAACGATGAGTCGGCCTACAGGGAGGAGGTCCAGCACTTAGCAGCATGGTGTGCTGACAACAACCTGACCCTTAACTCCAAGAAGACCAAGGAGCTCATTGTAGACTTCAGGAAGTCCAGGGGCGGCATGCACACCCCCATCCACATTAACGGTACGGAGGTGGAACGTGTTTCTAGCTTCAGGTTCCTGGGAATCAACCTCTCTGACGACCTCTCTTGAACCCACAATACCTCAACTCTGATCAAGAAGGCTCACCAGCGTCTCTTCTTCCTGAGGAGACTGAAGAAGGTCCATCTGTCTCCTCAGATCCTGGTGAACTTCTACCGCTGCACCATCGAGAGCATCCTTACCAACTGCATCACAGTTTGGTATGGCAACTGCTCTGTCTCCGACCGGAAGGCATTGCAGAGGGTGGTGAAAATTGCCCAACGCATCACCGGTTCCTCGCTCCCCTCCATTGAGTCTGTCCAAAGCAAGCGTTGTCTGCGGAGGGCGCTCAGCATCGCCAAGGACCTCTCTCACCCCAACCATGGACTGTTTACCCTCCTACCATCCGGGAGGCGCTACAGGTCTCTCCGTTGCCGAACCAGCAGGTCCAGGAACAGCTTCTTTCCGGCGGCTGTCACGCTACTCAACAACGTACCTCGGTGACTGCCAATCACCCCCCCCCGGACACTTATTGTTATTTATTCAAATCATTTGCTGTGTCGCTCTTCCAGGGAGATGCTAAATGCATTTCGTTGTCTCTGTACTGTACACTGACAATGACAATTAAAATTGAATCTGAATCTGAATCTGAATCTGAAACCCTTGAAGAGATAGAGACCGGAGATTAAGAGATAGACCCTGGAGAGGAAGAAAAAAAGGAAAGATAGAGAAAGAAAGAAGAAAAGCCAGTTACTTTATTATAAACATCCTCCAAAAGGAATCTACCAACTCGACCGTTTTTCTTCACCCTTAACTAAGACCCGACACTGGTACTTTTTGGAGGTATTCTTGCACCATATCCTTGTAATAGATTTATAAATGCAGATCACGTCATAGAAACAGTCTGATTTTTCTGCTAGTCGGAGTCTCATATCTTCCAAGTGTAGTGTTTCGAACATAGTTGAAATCCACATATTAACTGTTGGTATAGGAGTATTTTTCCAGAATTTTAAGATTAGCTTTTTCCCAGTTATTAAGCCATATTCAAATAGTCTTTTGAAACACATTTAATTCAGGGCTATCTTCCGATATCCCGAAGATAATCCAGTCTGCTTTTGGAGTCAGTTTTATTTTAAATATTTTTGTGAAAATGTCAAAAATTTCTGTCCAAAAAGTTTGAATTTTTGTACAAAAGACAAATGAGTGTGCTATATTAGCTTCTTGACATTGACATTTATCACATATAGGTGAGATGTTGGGAAAAAGTTTACTTATTTTAGTTTTTGAATAGTATAATTCTCTAGTATAATAGTATAAATAGTATCACTAAGGAAGACATAAATAATCTGCCGGAAATAGCAGTGGAACGGGGGTCAAATAAGATGGAGGAACTGAGTGAAATCCAGGTTAGCCGGGAGGTGGTGTTGGGTAAATTGAACGGATTGAAGGCCGATAAATCCCCAGGGCCAGATAGTCTGCATCCCAGAGTACTCAAGGAGGTAGCCACAGAAATAGTGGATGCATTAGTGATAATTTTTCAAAATTTCTTAGATTCTGGAGTAGTTCCTGAGGATTGGAGGGTAGCTAATGTAACCCCACTTTTTATAAAAGGAGGGAGAGAGAAAGCGGGGAATTACAGACCAGTTAGTCTAACATCGGTTGTGGTGAAACTGCTAGAGTCAGTTATTAAAGATGGGATAGCAGCGCATTTGGAAAGTGGTGAAATTATTGGACAAAGTCAGCATGGATTTACGAAAGGTAAATCATGTCTGACAAATCTGATAGAATTTTTCGAGGATGTAACTAGTAGAGTGGATAAGGGAGAACCAGTGGATGTGTTATATCTAGACTTTCAGAAGGCTTTCGACAAGGTCCCGCATAAGAGATTAGCATACAAACTTAAAGCACACGGTATTGGGGGTTCAGTATTGATGTGGATAGAGAACTGGCTAGCAGACAGGAGGCAAAGGGTAGGAGTAAACGGGTCCTTTTCAGAATGGCAGGCAGTGACTAGTGGGGTGCCGCAAGGCTCAGTGCTGGGACCCCAGCTATTTACAATATATATTAATGATTTGGACGAGGGAATTCAATGCAACATCTCCAAATTTGCAGATTATACCAAGCTGGGGGGTATAGTTAGGTGTGAGGAGGATGCTTGGAGGCTGCAGGATGATTTGGATAGGCTGAGTGAATGGGCAGATGCATGGCAGATGCAGTACAATGTGGATAAATGTGAGGTTATCCACTTTGGTGGCAAAAACATGAGGGTAGACTATTATCTGAATGGTGGCAGATTAGGTAAGGGGGAGATGCAACGAGACCTGGGTGTCATGGTACACCAGTCATTGAAAGTAGGCATGCAGGTGCAGCAGGCAGTGAAGAAAGCAAATGGTATGTTAGCATTCATAGCGAAAGGATTTGAGTATAGGAGCAGGGAGGTTCTACTGCAGTTGTACAGGGTTTTGGTGAGGCCACACCTGGAGTACTGCGTACAGTTTTGGTCTCCAAATCTGAGGAAAGACATCCTTGCCATAGAGGGGGTACAGAGAAGATTCACCAGACTGATTCCTGGGAAGTCAGGAATTTCATATGAGGAAAGATTGGATAGACTCGGTTTGTACTCGATGGAATTTAGAAGATTGAGGGGGGATCTTATAGAAACCTACAAAATTCTTAAGGGGTTGGACAAGCTAGATGCTGGAAGATTGTTCCTGATGTTGGGGGAGTCCAGAACAAGGGGTCACAGTCTAAGGATAAGGGGGAATTCCTTTAGGACCGAAATGAGGAAAACATTCTTTACACAGAGAGTGGTGAGTCTCTGGAATTCTCTGCCACAGAAGGTAGTTGAGGCCAGTTCATTGGCTATATTTAAGAGGGCGTTAGATGTGGCACTTGTGGCTAAAGGGATCAGGGGGTATGGAGAGAAGGCAGGTACGGGATACTGAGTTGGATGATCAGCCATGATCACATTGAATGGCGGTGCAGGCTTGAAGGGCCGAATGGCCTACTCCTGCACCTATTTTCTATGTTTCTATGTTTCTATAATCTGTGTAAGATTTTAAATTGTATTAAGGTGTGTCTTACATTAATTAATGTAAAATAATAATGTCGAATAAAGACATTTTTAAGGCAGAGATAGATAAATCCTATCTATCTAAAATCTGTAGATAAATTCTTGATTAATACAGGTGTAAGGGATTATGGGGTGAAGGCAGGAGAATGAGGTTAAGATAAAAAGATAGATCAGCCATGATTGAATGGCGGAGTAGACGATGGGCTGAATGGCCTAATTCTGTTCTTATCACATATGAACACGAATAAACTAAACTAACTAATTCTGTACATCTCCAATTGTTTGAAGTAGGAGCCATAATTGATTTCCAGCTCATTTATAGAGGTTAAATGGTGGAGCCAGGTGTGATTAGGCAGAGCAAAAAAAAAAATTATCCTGATGACTTTATGGCTGATTTGCATATTGTTGAAGCCCTTCAAAACAGTTCTGGTGTTTTAATCTCATCACAGAATGCTTGCCTTATAGTTTAGTTTAGTTTAGCTGAGAGATAAAACTTGGAAATGGGCCCTTCGGCCACCGGGTCTGCCCTGACCAGCGATCCCCGCACACTGGCACTATCCTACATGCACAAGGGATAATTTACAATTTTACCAAGCCAATTAGCCTATAAACCTATACCTCTTTGGAGTGTTGGAAACCGGAGCACCCGGAGAAAACCCCCACAGGTCACGGGGAGAACATACAATCTCCATACAGACAGCATCCATAGTCAGGACTGAACCTGGTCTCTGGAGCAGTAAGGTAGCTACACTACCGCTACGCCACTGTACAGTGTTGGTAGAATTCCCTTGCACGTTATCTGAGTGAAGGTCATCCAAGCAGCCCGGTTATAAATGCTGTGAAACGCACAGTTAAGAAAAGATTGCGACTAATTAATCTAACCAGCATAGGGATTTTGCACAACAATGTTAAACGGTGCAACATGAGAGGAAATTAGTAGGAAGGAACTGCACATGCTGGTTTACACCGAAGATAGACACATAATGCTGGAGATGCTTCCAGCAGGACAGGCAGCATCTCTGGATATAAGGAATGGGTGACGTTTCGGGTCGGGACCCTTCTTCATATTCCCTGGGACCTACTTTTTTTTTTTTTTTTGGTGGCAGCACGACTCGCGTTGCAGCGGTCCCTTCAGCTTGTCTGTCTTTAATTTTATTTTTTGTCTAGTTAAATGTAGTTGTTCGTGTTTTGTTTGTACTGTTTCTAACTGTGTATATATGGCGGGTGGGGGGGGGGGGAGAGGGAAACTTTAAAAATCTCTTCCCTGCACGGGAGACCCGACTTTTTCCCTGTCGGATCTCCGTTGTTGTTGGGGCCTAGTACCGTGGAGTGGACTCCGACCGGGATGACCTGGGGGCTCCAGCCACGGAGCCTGCGGAGCTACGGATTTACCATCGTGGGGCTGGCCGGCCTCAGAGCGTGGGGAGTGGTGGTGGCTCGCTGCTGCAGCCCGACTCCGGAGCTCCAGCTCCAGCTCCAGCTGCAGATTACTGCCGGTGGACTGTCGGGATATCGGGAGCTCGCGGGTCCGGGTGGGCGACCGCTTTCCGGAGCTCCCACAACACAGCTTCTCCAGCCTGTGTCGCGGGGTTGGAACGACCCGGAGCGGGGCCGTACATCGCCCGGCACGGCTTTAATGGCCGCGGGACATTCCAGCGCCCGTCGGGGGCTCCAACGTTGAGACATTAAAACCAGGAGCGGGGCCGTACATCGCCCGGCGCCCGCCTGGGGCTTCGACATCGGGAGAGAAATGGTGCGGGGGGAGAGAGAAGACTTTGTCTTCCATAAGTGAGGAGGAGATTCACTGTGATGGATGTTTGTGTAAATTGAATTGTTTGTATGTTTTGCAGGAATTGTTTTGTTTGTATGGCTGTAGAAACGGAGTTTCGTTTGAGCCTCTCTGAGGTTTGAATGACAAGTAATAAAATCTAATCTACTTGGAAAGTCAGAATTCAAGTCAATATCTGTGACAAATCTGACCTTCCCCTTTGAAAGCAGTCGGCGGATCTCTACACTGTCCAAGTGCCACCCAGAGCTCATGCCGCGACCATCATGTCCAATGCGAATCTTCTCGATGCACTCTCCAATATCCTCCAACTGAAAGGAAAAGGACATTGTTACAATTTTTGCCTTACACGTTCATTAAGAGTTGATCACAAAAGGTTATCAGAGTCAGAGACACAGCAGTTTAGGTTTTGGCAGCTTGTTAACATGAAGCAATTTGATTAAGAAGGAACTGTAGATTCTGGAAAATCAAAGGTAGACAAAAATGCTGGAGAAACTCAGCGGCTGAGGCAGCATCTATGGAGCAGAGAAAATAGGCAACGTTTCGGGTCAAAACCTTTCTTCAGACTGATGTGAGGGTGGGGGGGGGGAGAAGAAAGGAAGAGGTGGAGCCATTGGGCTGCGGGAGAGCTGAGAAGGGAAGGAGAAAGTAGGGACTACCTGAAATTAGTGAAATTAGGGACTAAGAGAAGTCAATGTTCATACCGCTGGAGTGCAAAATATGAGGTGCAGCTCCTCCAATGGTCCTCACTCTGGCCATGGACGAGGCCCAGGATTACAAATCCAGGCACAGGAAAAGCTGCCTCCACCTTGGTTCACATCCAGTGGTCGACTGATTCATTGCTGAGCTACTACCGATGCCCAAAACACTGATCCATTCAAAGGATGTAGGAAGGTACTGCTGATGCTAGTTTAAACCGAAGATAAGACACAAAAATCTGGAGTAACTTAGCGGGTCAGACAGCATCGCCGGGGAAAAGGAATAGGTAACGCTTTGGGTCTCGACCAGAAACATCACCTATTCCCTTTTCTCCAGAATTGAGGTTTGACCCGCTGAGTTACTCCAGCTTTTTACGTCTATCTTCCACTCAAAGGGCCTTGCCCTCTGAGAGCACGCATGAAGAATTTGATCAAACTGTAGACCAGATTCCAAAAGGTTAATCGCACATTTTTGCCATTGTCCGTGAATTATTGGCATTTGTTGCCTGTCTCTGATTCTCTCCGAATTGTATAGGTTTCAGATAGTCATTACATTGCTGTGGACGTGTAATCACATACAGGCGAGGCTTAAATGGGATACTTAAATGGGAGGCTTAAAAACAGAAAATACTCGATGCACTTAGCAGAACTGGCAGCATCCGTGAAACAGAAGCATTTCAGGTCTCGGACCCGCCATCAAATCCTGGGAGAAAAAAAAACGGCTTTTCAGTAGCAGAGGGTGAAAAGATAGATAGAACAGATTCAGGGACAGTTTCTTCCCAGCTGTTATCAGGCAACTGAATTATCCTGCCACAACCAGAGAGCAGTGCTGAACTATTATCTACCTCTTTGGTGACCCTCAGACTATCCTTGATCGGACATTGCCGGCTTAATTGTAATTGACATGGCTCGATTGTAATCATGTATTGTCTTTCTGCTGACTGGTTGGCACGCATCAAAAGCTTTTCACTGTACCTCGGTACATGTGACAATAGACTAAACTGAACTGAAACTGAGACCATCTCTTAGAGGGTAAGATCAAATTGGTTCATAAGTTCATAGGTCATTGAAGCAGAATTAGGCCATTTGGCCCATCAATTCTACCCGCCATTCAATCATGGATGATCTATCTTTCCCCCTCTATCCCATTCTCCTGCCTTATCCCCATTACCCCTGACACCGTACTAATCTATCAATCTCCATCTTAAAAAATATCCATTGTCTTGGCCTCCACAGCTTTCTGTGGCAATGAATTCTACAGATTCACCACCAACTAATGAAATTCCTCATCAACTCCTTTCTAATGGTGGGTCCTTATATTCTTAGTCTATGGTCTATGGTACTAGCCTCTCCCACTAATGGAAACATCCTCGCCACATCCACTGAATCCAAGCCTTTCACTGTGCATGGACACAGACATATTGCTTGAGTTTAACCAGCTTTCATCACTTGGCACTTCCAGCTTATTCGTTACATCAAGCTTCCAAATTAGTCAGAGTTGAGTGGGAAAATTCCCATCAAACATTAAACAGCTGTAGTCTTTCCGTCACATCCACTAGTAAATTCATCACTGGCATCTGAACAGTTCGACATGGAAGGTATTGAAACGGTTGTGATCTTCTAAATTCGGTCTCAGGACTTTAAAAAAGGAGTTGCTTGGAAAGGTGTCGGTAGTTCAGTTTTGTTTTGTTTGCCTTATGTCAGTTGTTGAGAGAGAAACAACTACTAGTGGAAACTGGTAGGTTAATGTAATAGTAAGAGTTGGATTTGGATAAGATGATGGTTTTTGGTCCATGCAATGTGCTGCTAATGGCAAGGCTGTGAGTGTGATCACCATCTGACTGGGCCCATTAACTGGCCCGCTGAATGTTCTGAGCAATTTTGTATAATTCAATCAGGTTAACCAGCCCCATAATGTAATCATGATGCTACTGCAGCACCAAATTGTGAAATCACCCTTTATACTCCTGGCAGGTCACATAAGCATACTGTCTATATATTAGGGCCTGGAGCAGATTATCCACTCCCTCACGCCTGCCCTGTCAATCATCTGGATCATGGTGGATTTTTACCATGGCACCATTTTTCAGCACTAACCTTGATGGACCGAATGGCCCAATTCTACTCCTATTCCTCATAACATCCTCATAAACTGAGATTCAGAATGATCAGAAGTCTTCTGGCGATGTTTTGAATTCACACAATTGAGCCACCACACTCTTCTTCCATTGCTTTCTCCAGTAGAGAATTCAAAGGTTTGCCACCATCTAGGTGATGCTTATCTCAATCCTTTACAGCTGTAGCAAGTAAAATGGACGAGGGAGGGCCAGTGGATGTAGTGTACCCGGACTTTCAGAAATCATTTGATAAGGTCCCACATAGGAGATTAGTGGGCAAAATTAGAACACATGGTATTGGGCGTAGGGTGCTGACATGGATAGAAAGTTGGTTGACAGACAGAAAACAAAGAGTAGAGATTAAAGGGTCCCTTTCAGAATGTCAGGCAGTGACTAGTGGGGTACCGCAGTTATTTACAATATACATTATAATGATTTAGATAAAGGGATTAAAAGTAACATTAACAAATTTGCAGATGACGCAAAGCTGGGTGGCAGTGTGAACTGTGAAGAGGATGCTATGAGGATGCAGGGTGACTTGGACAGGTGAGTGGGCAGATGCATGGCCGATGCAGTATAATGTGGATAAATGTGTGGTTATCCACTTTGGTGGCGAGAATGGGAAGACAGATTATTATCTGAATGGTGCCAGGTTAGGAAAAGGGGAAGTACAACGAGACCTGGGTGTCCCAGTACATCAGTAACTGAAAGTAAGCATGCAGGTACAGCAGGCAGTGAAGAAAGCTAATGGCATGCTGGCCTTCATAATGAGAGGAGTCGAGTAAAGGAGCACAGAGGTCCTTCTGCAGTCGTACAGGGCACTGGTTGAGACCACACCTGGAGTATTGTGTGCAGTTTTGGTCTCCTAATTTGAGGAAGGACATTCTTGCTATTGAGGGAGTGAAGCGTAGGTTCACGAGGTTAATTACCGGGATGGCGGGACTGTCATATGCTGAAAGAATGGAGCGACTGGGCTTGTATTCACTGGAATTTGGAAGGATGAGAGTGGATCTTAAAGAAACATATAAAATTATTAAGGGATTGATCAAGCTACATTCAGGAAACGTACCCGATGTTTGGGGAGTCCAGAACCAAGGACCACAGTTCAAGAATAAGGGGTCATTTAGAACTGAGATAAGGAAAAACATTTTCAGGAATAAAATAAGGACTAAGGGGCCATTTAGAACTGAGATAAGGAATAACATTTTCACACAGCAAGTGAATTGGTAAAATTCTCTGCCTCGGAAGGCTGTGGAGGCTGAGTCACTGGATGCATTCAAAAGAGAGTTAGATAGAGCTCTTAGGATAGTGGAATTAAGGGATATGGGGAGAAGGCAGGAACGGGATACATATTGTGGATGATCAGCCTGGATCACATTGAATGGTGGTGCTGGCTCGAAGGGCCGAATGGCCTACTCCTGCACCTATTGTCTATGTATCTATGGCTACTGCACCTTTCACTCCTGACTTCCTGGTTTCTGCCATGCACTCACCTGAAACACCTGGCGGGGCAATACGGCTGTACTTGCTGCCTTGGAGCACAGGTACTGCTGAAATTGTAATTGGGATTAAAATGGTCTCTACTCAGTGACCTTTTAGTCTACGTTCCCGGATGGCAGGTAGTTTTATCCCCCCCCCCCAATTTGAATTAAATTAAATAGCTTTGAAGTGCATCATGGAGACACAAACAACTGCGGATCACAAAACTGCAGAAAAAAAAAACACAAAGTGCTGGAGTAACTCAGCAGGAGCATCTACTCGCTCAACTTGGCAGCATCTCTGGAGGACATGGTTAGGTGATGTTTTGGGTTGGGACCCTTCTGAAGTACCCTTACCCAAAACATCACCTATCCATGTTCTCTAGTGATGCTGCCTGCATCAAGCAGGCAGTGATGCTGAGTTACTCCAGCACTTTATGTTTTTTGAAGTGTATCATAGACGCCAAGTAGACTGGCTGATTTGAATCATAGAGTGATACACTGTGGAAACAGGCCCTTCAGGCCAACTTGTCCACACTGGCCAACATGTCCCAGCTACACTAGTCCCACTTGCCTGCGCATTGGTCCAAACTGTCCTATCCATGTACCTGTCTAACTGTTTCTTAAACAATGGGATAGTCCCTACCTCAACTACCTCCTCTGGCAGCTTGTTCCATACACCCACCACCCTTTATGGGAAAAGGTTACTCCTCGGCTTTCCATTAAATCTCTTCCCATTCACCTTGAACCTATGTCCTCTGGTCCTCGATTCCCCTACTCTGGGCAAGAGACTCTTGATAACAGTGTAACATGATTGGCTACTTCACCATCTCAATGTTTAATATCTTCACAGTTTCTTGTGAAACTGCACAGTTGTATTAAGTCAACTTAAAGGACATTTGCACACCTCTATGATGAACTTATTGACGGCATCCCTCTTAAAGTACATCTTTCGCTCTCGTTTATTAACACACAGAGACTTCTGGTGGGTGCAGACACCATCTCTCCCATAAAGGACTATGAAGACATCAGCGTCGGTCCCTGCTCCGTAGACGTCAGAGGTACGGACAGTGATCTCGTATGGAACAACTGAAACAGCAACATGGACAAGCATAGGTTCAGCTCCTTAGCTTAACATAGGTATTACATGCAACTTCCAGCAAGACCAGAGCTGTCTTGAATAGGTTCACTCGCTTCTGAAGTTATTAAGACTTGGAGTAACTGTTTTCCTACCTGCTCTTCTTTGTAAGGGTGGAACCTCATGCTTTGACACCAAGTTTTTAAAGTGGGTGGGACATGAATAGTGTACGGTCACTGGACAAGTTGAAGGGCATAAACTGCCTATCGCTGTTCTCATGTTTTTACGCTATTTCTTATAAAGAAGGGTTCCGGGTGATAGAATGTACGTTATATTTCACTGGCAATATTTTTCTTTAAAAAACCCATAGAGTTATATAGCATGAAAACAGTCCCTTCAGCCCCACTGGTCTGTGCCGACCAAGGTGTCTGATAGAGCTAGTCCTATTTGCCTGTCTTGGGCCTACATTATATAAATCTAAACCTTTCCTATCCATGTTCCTGTCTAAATGTGCTTACTTTGTTAGTGTTACCTCTGAGCTTCCTGTCTTGGTGAGTAGGGTTTATAGTGGGTTGTGTTGTTCTTATCATCAGAGAAGCAGCATCTTGCCTGAGGCTCAGGATGTTGTTCAAACCACTGCAACATCGAAGTACCTAGAAGCTGGAGGTCAGGGGCCTGCACATCTGAACTCTCAATGGACTTGTCCATGGTGATTCCGTACCATCATGACCAAATAGACAATGTATTGGACACCTATCTGAAGAAGGGTCTCGACCCGAAACGTCGCCTATCTCCTTCACTCCTTAGATGCTGCTGCACCCGCTGAGTTTCTCCAGCTTTTTGTGTAACCCTAGCTTTATGCCAGTCTCAGCTACATGTCTTCTATTTTTAATCATCTTTTTGAAATATTTAAATTTTGCTTTAATTAATTGGTTTCACTTTTTCTCAATGCTTCTGATCGACAGATGCATTTATTGGTCGGCGGAGCAGTAGAGTTACTGCCTTACAGCGCCAGAGACCATCGTTCAATTCTGGCTATGGGTGCTTGTCTGTTCGTAGTTTGTATGTTCTCCCCGTGACCTGTATGGGTTTTCTCCGACATCTTTGGTTTCCTCCCACACTACAAAGATGTACAGGTTTGTAGGTTAATTGGCTTGTAAATTGTCTTTAGTGTGTAGGATCGCGTTAGTGTGCAGGGATCGCCGGTCAGCACAGTCTCAGTGGGCCAAAGGGCCTGTTTCAGTATCTCTAAACTAAATTAAACTAAAAGGCCACTTTTACCCCGTACTGTCAGAAAGCCACGAGGGTGGTGGATGGATGAGGTTTCACGTTCCACCACTTGAGACCCAGTCTCTGTTCACAGATTGCACGATATTGTGGGACAGCAATGCCTCACGGAACCATGCAGCTGCAAGATGCAACTGCCGGACTGCCATGGGGGAGGCAGAGGTGGAGTGAGGGGATGTGTACATGAGGAGCAGTCTGCCTTAAGTATGATTCTAGCCATTTAAAAAAAAATGATGGAAGGCTCTCACTGGTTAGGACACGGCATCAGCCTTTCACAAGAGTTATGCCTATAAATGGACTGAGTGCGTTTCAGGTATTAGTGCAGAGACCCTTCCCAAGTCTCCACTGTCAAGACAGAAACTCCAGTTCGGACCCTCAAAGTCAAGATCCCATTTAAAAAGCAAAAAACAGCACTTAAAACAGCAATAAAAAGTTAGGTGTACAAAAGGAGAAAAGGAGATCAGGTAGACGCATAGAGCATCTTGCCTAGAGTAGGGAAATCGAGAACCAGGGGGCAGAGGTTTAAGGTGAGGGGGGAAAGATTTAATAGGAACCTGAGGGTGGTGGGTGTATGGAACAAGCTGCCAGAGGAGGCAATTGAGGCAGGGACTATCGCAATGTTTAAGAAACATTTAGACAGGTACATGGATAGAACAGGTTTAGATGGATATGGGCCTGGTGAGACTAGTGTAGATAGGACATGTTGGCCAGTGTGGGCAAGTTGGGCCGAAGGGCCTGTTTCCAAACTGTAGGACTATGACTCTAAACAGTTCCAGTCTGAAGAATGTTGTCTGCTAGAGTTTGTACGTCCATCAAGTGAAAAGCATTTTTATCCTTAAAATCCCAGCAGGTATGATGCTGATCCCTTGTTCCACCACATGGTGGAGATGTGCGAGCTCAGAGCTCATATAGTATGTGGCAAGCCAGTGAGAAACTGGTTGATGAATATTTTCTGAGAAAAAAACTGAAACACAAAATGGGAACTGACGATTTAAAAAAATTAAGGCAAATAGAAAACTGTGTGCTTTGTGAAGTCTAAAGAAGGGTCCCCACCGGGAACATCACCCATCCTGTTTCTCCATGGATTCTGCCTGACGGGCTGTGTTACTCCATCACATGTTGTCTATCTGTGGTATAAACCAGCATCTGTAGTTCTTGTTTCTACAAGTGCTTTGTGATCCCCCTGGTGAGGTTAACTTTCTATAACAATGCGATCCCAGGAGGCAAATCTTCCCATTTATCTTCATAGTGTAAAATCTAAAGGATGCGTAACATTTTCTTCCCTGTAGCTCAGATAGATTACAACTTGAACTACAACTCCTATTAATTTAAGCAGCAAGGTATAACATACATGGAACATAGTCCTTGGTCTGTAAGTCTGCAGGGAAGAGGTCTCGTACGATGTATCCATCATCCTCAGCTTTATCCAACCAACGTCCACATGGGAAGCGCAGTATTTGTCCAAGGGATGGAGCATCGATTTCCACCCAGTCTAAAAACCAGCCAGCACACCCTCCTGAAAGTACATATCACAACAAAGGAGTTGGTGCTGACATTGGAATTGCATTCCACTGTACCTCAAGAAAAAATGACACAAACTAAAAGTAAAAGGGTCAGGGAGGAACTGTCGGGTGAGATACGGAACAGGAGCACCAATACTAGGAATCGGTGCTGTTGGAATGTAATTTGCAAATAATAGTAAATGAGAAAGTAATGTTAGTTGAAGTCTTGCTTCACTTTGCAAATCAAATGGAAATTTCACAGATTTGTCATCATTAGAAGTTTATGTCTGAGCACTTATATTCTTGTTTGAAAGGAGACAAACCAAACAACTTGAATTTGTTTCCAAGAGGGCAACAAGAAATGCTTCTGTTTGTAAGCACAGGATTGTTATAGCACAGAGGATTTATGCTGGCTCCTAGCAGGTAATCCAAGATACTCCACTCCCAATTCTTTCTCTACCCCTGAACATTATTTTCCCTTGAGTCACTATTCAATTCCTTTTAAAAGCCCGGACAGATAGTATTTTAGCCATTCTTACAGCAACTGAGGTCCAGATCAGGATAACTGTCTGCAGAAAAGCTTTTTCCTCACATCTGTCTTGTATCTTTTGAACACAATTTTAAATCTGTGCCCTTTACTCCCTGAACCATCCACTAATGGGAACATTCTGTTGATTTACTCCATCCTAACCAGACACAAACCTTACACAAAGTTCTTGTCTCCAATAAGAAGAATCACACCTTCTCCAGTCTAACAGTAATCATAAAAACCTGTCTGGATCACCAAAGCCCTTCAGTGCAGGAAATATGTACCCTTATATGGTTTGCTTTGGATGTGACAAGACCTATCCCCAAGGTTGAATCTAAAGCATTCTTTGAATGGTCCAGCAGCCATTCAGTCGAAGAGCACTCGGGGAAAAGCAAAATAAAAAACACTGCGATGTTAGATCCAAAAACTAGTGAAGAAACGCATTTTACATACAGAAGGGGCAAAAATCTAGTATCATTGGTGTTGCTCCCATTGACTGGGCCACTGAGTGAACGCCCAGAAAGCGACTAGCCTGGTTGGAGTCCCTGCCTGGGTCCTCAAAACCTGTCCTCAGAACCCCTTTCATGAGTCTTTTGGAAAGAACCTTTTGTGCCGAATTTGCCCTTGAGAGATTAAAGAGATTGTCCTCCTTACATGCAAGATTTGCAAAGGGAAGGGCTCCATGGACCTTGTGAATTCACATTAATGTCCTATTTAGCATTTACGTTTCTATATGCTCAGTTCCATTCAGTCTCTGTGAAAGGTTACTGTATTTTGAGGCCTGTCGGGAGGGGCTTACCATAGTTATCGTGTCCAATTTGGATTTTTTTCAGTGCTCCAATGTCCACGGCCTCTATAGTAAACTCATCAATATTTCCTTTTTCAAATTTATTTTTATTATTTTTTGATGCCTTGAGATTAACAATTCCTAGAAAACAAAAAGATTTATGTTAAAAAAAATCCCAGGATGTACTTTCATGTATTGTGAAGCAATCTGCAGTCTGGCCGAATAACCTACAGAGCGACAGTTCAAATTCCAGCAATGCATGGATTTCATTGGGAGGTCATGTTACAATTGTATAAGACGTTGGTGAGACCACAGTTAGAATATTGTGTTCAGTTCTGGGCACCAATTTATAGGAAAGATATTATCAAGCTTGAAAGGGTTGGGAAAAGATTTACAAGGATGTTGCCAGGACTAAAAGGTGTGAGCTATTGGGAGAGGTTGAGTAGGCTGGGTCTCTATTCCATGGAGCGCAGGATAAAGGGTGATCTTTTTGATCTTTAAGATCATGAGAGGAACAGATCGGGTAGATGCACAGAGTCTTTTGCCCAGAGTAGGGGAATCGAGGACCAGAGGACATAGGTTCAAGGTGAAGGGGAAACGATTTAATAGGAATCTGAGGGGTAACGTTTTCACTCAAAGGGTGGTGGGTATATGGAACAAGCTGCCAGACGAGGTAGTTGAGGCTGGGACTATCCCATCGTTCAAGAAACAGTTAGACAGGTACATGGATAGGACAGGTTTGGAGAGATATGGACCAAGCACAGGCAAGTGGGACTAGTGTAGCTGGGACATGTTGGCCGGTGTGGGCGAGTCGGGCCGAAGGGCCTGTTTCCACATGGTTTCACTCTATGACTCTATGACTAAGACTGTTTAAATAAGTAAAGCTAATGAAAGTTATGGGATAAGAGGAGGTTTCAGAAGTGTAAGATCTATTTCATGAGACTGATGAATTGCTGGCAGCATTAGCACAAAGTTAGCAATACCCTCTTGCTTCTTTTCTACTGATCTACTTTCCAGGGTGATCCATGCTCCATCTGCACAGTGATCACAGGGCAATAATCAAAGACTAAACTTTTGCCACACTCTATTAATTAGTATGAAAACAATAATGCGGTGCTGACCTCCCATCTGCCACTTTGGCAACCTTTGAACTATCTTTAATCGAACTTTATCTATATTACTAAAAGTCTGATCTTGACCACTTCCTGTCGTTCTGTATATTGATTTTAGAAAAAACGCTGCCACTTACGGCTGTGATTTTTGGCCATCTTACTCAGTCCCCCTCCGCTGCGCAGGACAAGAGGATTTTTCCCATCAATTAAAATTAAAAGAGTTATTAGTGTTTAAAAAATGTTGAAATTCTCTCTCCAGAAGGCCGCACCCATTCCAGAGGGACTATAAAACCCGGAAATGTTGAGTGCCTCCGTCAGTCTCTGCAACATGGGGGAGCGAGTGGGTCATGTCTCCCAGTCTGAGCTGTGAATAACACTGAACACATGTCTACTAAACTGTGAATGGTTTTACTGACGTGTCAGTGCCCTTAATGTGGTTTGAAAATATAGTTTGGAAATTCTAAAGCTGTGTTGCCTTTGGTTTGGAAAGCTAAAGCTGTGTTGCCTTTGGTTTGGAAATGCTAAAGCTGTGTTGCCTTTGGTTTGGAAATGCTAAAGCTGTGTTGCCTTTGGTTTGGAAAGCTAAAGCTGTGTTGCCTTTGGTTTGGAAATGCTAAAGCTGTGTTGCCTTTGGTTTGGAAATGCTAAAGCTGTGTTGCCTTTGGGTCGGAAAATGCTGAATCTGTGTTGCCTTTGGTTTGGAAATGCTAAAGCTGTGTTGCCTAATTAAAGTTGCCTTGCCGGTACGAAAAAAACTTACGGGGAAAACCCTATTATTTATAGCAATAGACGTATTTGGAAACAAATAGTTAAGACTTTACATTTGGATAATATGTCACTTTGTTTACCAATTATGAATAATCCCTTATTTAAACCTTCTATACTGGATAAGGGGTTTAGACACTGGAAAAATTTAGGAATTATAAGGATAGAACACCTTTACAGGAAAGGAACATTTCTCTCATTTCAAGAGTTAAAAGATATCTACGGATTGCACCCAAATAACTTGTTTAGGTATTTACAAATTAGAGACTATATCAAGTCAAACACGCAAGACTATAAAAATAGAGAACCAGGATTACTGGATGAATGGCTTAACAAGCATGCAAATACAGAAAAACTAATAGCGTACATATATAATACTCTTTTGGATAGGGAAGTCCCAACAACAGAATCATACCGACAGATATGGGAAAATGAAATAGGTCTATCTATAATGAAAGACACTTGGGAAGAAAGTTTATAACGTATACACCGTTGCTCATTAAATGCCAGACATACCTTGATACAATTTAAAGTATTACATAGATTACACTATTCAAAAACAAAATTAAATAGAATTTTTCCTAACATTTCTTCTATTTGCGATTTTAGAATTTAGAAGTTAACTTAACGCATAGTTTTGTAACATGCAGAAAAATTAATAATTATTGTGCTGATATTTTTAGAATCATTTCTGAAGTTCTTAAAACTAAAACTAAAATTCCCGATCTAAAGCTAATAATATTAGGAGTTCCTGATGAAAGCTTAATATTAACAGTAAGTCAAAGAAAATTTCTTGATTATTGTTTGATAATTGGAAAAAAATTAATATAAAAATTCTGGAAGGGAACATTATCCCCCACAATCAAAATGTGGACAGTGGAAATGTCGGAGACGTTGCATTTGGAGAGAATTAGGTTTGCCCTAATGGACAAATACGAACTTTTTGAACAAATATGGTCTCCATTCATTGATTATTTAAAGGGGTAGCTGAGCTCAGCATTGTAACTCAATAAGTACCCTGGTGTAGGATTAGATGAAAAGATGTATCCTGGGATTTGTATACACGTCTCTATAGATATTGTTATGTGAAATCGCTCCATTCACTGTTAAGATGTATTCTTTATGTTTTTATTATATAATAATTGTTTTCTTTTTTTCTTATTTGTTTATTTTTATAATTTTTAATTTTTATTTATTTATTTTCATTTTATTTATTTATTTATTTATTCATATATAATCATTACTATTTAATCACCATCTCTTGATTATTGTTCTATACTTTTACTTTCCAAAAAAAGCCAGAAGCATACATAAATTATTCCGTAACATCTGTACAATTTTTGTAACAAGTTTAATTTGTATTTGAAGAATTGTTACACTTTAGACAATATGCATTGCTTCTAATAAAGATATTTATTAAAAAAAGTTGCCTAATTAAAGTTGCCTTGCCTAATTAAAGATGCCTTGCCTAATTAAAGATGCCTTGCCTAATAAAAGTTGCGTTGCCTTCTATATAATTAAAAGTCTAATCTTGACCACTTCCTGTTTGCACTTTATATTGATTTTAGAAAAAACGCTACCACCAGCGGCTGTAATTTTTGGCCATCTTACTCTGAGTCCCCCTCCGCTCATCAGGTGCCGAGGATTTTTCCCATAGATTAAAAATAAAAGTTATTAATGTTTTCAAAATGTTGAGATTATCTCTCCTGTCAATCACGCCATGAAGGTTACACCCCTTCTGGTGGGAAGGGGGGAGGGACAATAAAACCCAGAAGTGTGGGCGTGGCTCAGTCTCTGCAAAATGGAGGACGGAGAGGTCATGACTCGCTGTCTTTAGTGGCGTTGCACCATGCTTGAAATGGTATGAAACTGCACTTGAATTTGGTGGCCTTGCACCCTGCTTGAAGTGGTAAGAAACTGCACTTGAATTTGGTGGCCTTGCGCCCTGCTTGAAGTGGTAAGAAACTGCACTTGAATTTGGTGGCCTTGCACCCTGCTTGAAATGGAATTTCAAGTAACAGCCATGAGTCAACTGCCAGTCCACCAGCTGTGAGTGAGTGAGCTGCCAGCACAACAAGCTTGAGTGCCTGAGCGGCCAGCCCAAGAATCCATTCGGCCCACAATGCTCACACTAGCCCTCTGGAAACCTTCAGCCCACAAGACCCATACTAGCGCTCGAGAAAGACCCCCCCCCCCCCCCCCCCTCTACTGGCCACCAATATTGGAATTGGTGGAGAGGTGGAATATTGCGTTGAGGGACCAGCCCTCCTGTGTGATGCTGGGACCCATTTGGTCTTCTTTGCACTAAATGTTGTATCCTTCATCCTTTATATGTGCACTGTGGACGGCTTCATTGTAATCCTGTTCGGGTATAGTCTTTTCTTTGACTGGATAGCACGCAAAAAAGAGCTTTTCACTGGAACTCGGTACATGTGACAATAAACTGAACTAACCTAAAAATTCTAGCAGCGAAAGTCATAAAACACTGAGAATAATTAACTAAAACATTTATTGATTATTTATTGTTTGTTGTTTTAGTTCTTTCCTTTTCTCCAGAGATGCTCCCTGACCTGTTGAGTTGCCCCAGCAATTTGTGTCTACCTATTGTTTTTTTACTTCCTATTTGAAGAGAATGTATTCCCTTTTATTCAATATATAATGGCCCTCTTTTCAACTTCTTCCTCGTATCTCACCTCGTTGAGCTGAGCGATAAGGTGGTAGAGTGTTGTGCATCAAACTCTTGCTGGTGCTACTCTTCCGCTGCCACTGCAATGTGTGTGAGCACGCCCCCTAGAGGGGACAGACCTCTCCCTCTTTCCTGCTCTTCATTCCACCTGGCAGTTTATAGAAACATAGAAAAATAGGTGCAGGAGTAGGCCATTCGGCCCTTCGAGCCTGCACCGCCATTCAATGTGATCATGGCTGATCATCCAACTCAGTATCCCGTACCTGCCTTCTCTCCATACCCCCTGATCTCTTTAGCCACAAGTGCCACATCTAACACCCTCTTAAATATAACCAATGAACTGGCCTCAACTACCTTTTGTGGCAGAGAATTCCAGAGACTCACCACTCTCTGTGTAAAGACTGTTTTCCTCATCTCGGTCCTAAAGGAATTCCCCCTTATCCTTAGACTGTGACCCCTTGTTCTGGACTCCCCCAACATCGGGAACAATCTTCCAGCATCTAGCTTGTCCAACCCCTTAAGAATTTTGTAAGTTTCTATAAGATCCCCCCTCAATCTTCTAAATTCCAGCGAGTACAAGCCGAGTCTATCCAATCTTTCCTCATATGAAAGTCCTGACATCCCAGGAATCAGTCTGGTACAACCAGTCTGGTTATGTTGGTACAACACTCATTTCTGGAAACATGTCCCACAGTGGGATTTTACGAACAATCTTGATTGTTAAATTATGCCATGAGAAGCCTTCTTACCTGTGTCATCCTTCTCACCGAACAGGATAATGAACACATTGGCGTCTGTTCCCGCATTCTTTTTCTCACCCGTTTTTATTCTCACATTGTAGGTGGTGGACTGGGCTGTTGGGAACATTTATACATCGGTTATTTTATGAAAGTGCCACATTGGGAGAAACATTAACTGAAATCAACCAGGCTTCGGTATAGGAAGGAACTACAGATGCTGGTTTAAACCGAAGATAGACACAAAATGCCGGAGTAACTCAGCGGGACAGACAGCATCTCTGGAGAGAAGACATGGGTGACGTTTTGGGTCAAGACCATTCTTCAAGTCTGAAGAAGGGTCTCGGCCCGAAACATCATACATTCTTTCTCTCCAGAGATGCTGCCTGTCCCTCAGAGTTACTCCAGTATTTTGTGTCTATCTCAGGCTTTGGTATATTTTGAATGCAAGGCTGGGTGTCAGTGTGTAACTTCCCAATATTATTAAACTATTCAAAGAATTACAGTGCATTTAAAAAAGCACCTTGCAGACCCTCAGGACGTTTCAAAATACTTCACAGATATTTAAGTATTTTTCAAGAGTAGTCACTTTTAATTACAGTTGTTATTTTAGGCATAACAATTCGAAGAAACAACTCTAGGGCCAAACTCGGGCAAATGAGACTAGCTTTGATGGAACATCTTGGTTGCATTGGACGAGTTGAGCCAAAGGGCCTGTGTCCGTGCTGTGTGACTCTATGACTCTATATATTTATACAGGATGTTGGAGTTGTACAAGATGTTGGAGAGGCCACATTTGCTGAATTGTGTTCAGTTTTGCTCACCCTGCTATGAGAAGGATGCTGTTAAGCTGGAAATAGTGCAGAGAAGTTTTAGGAGGATGTTGCCAGGACTTGAGGGCCTGAGCTACAGGAAGAGGTTAGACAGGCTCGGACTTTATTCCTTGGAGCACAGGAGGCTGAGAGGTAATCATATAGAGGTGCATAAGACCATGAAGGGTACAGACAGGTGAATGCACAGTCTTTTACCCAGAATGGGGAAATCAAGAACAACAAGACAAGAAATGTGAGAGAGGAAAGATAAGAACCTGAGGGGTTACCTTTTCACACAGAAGATGGTGGGTATATGGGACAAGCTGCCCAGGGTGAAAGTGAGGGGCTTGTCGTCCGTGAAAGCGGTAAACGGCCAGCCCTCGAGAAAATACCTAAAAGACATTTGGACAGGTACATGGATAGGAGAGGGTTAGAGGGATATGGGTCAAACGCAGGCAGGTTGGACTAGCAGAGATTGGTCTTGGTCAGAATGGGCAAGTTGGGCAAAAGGGCTTTAACCAGAATTGAATATCAATCTGTTAAAGAAGGAACTGCAGATGCTGGAAAATCGAGGGTTTACACAAAATGCTGGAGAAACTCAGCGCGTGCAGCAGCATCTATGGAGCCTATACACAAAATGCTGGAGAAACTCAGCGGGTGCAGCAGCATCTATGGAGCCTATACACAAAATGCTGGAGAAACTCAGCGTGTGCAGCAGCAATCTGTCTGGTTAGTTCTCCAAATCTTGCATCAAAGAGTGCTTTATTGTTTCTTAATATCAGTTTCATATCTAATCTGAAAAATACATCTGACTGCAACACTTCCTCAGCCTATATTATGCATTGAATTGTTCTGGGGTAAAGGGAATGGCACCAGGGTAAGACACAAGCCTGTAGAACAGGTAAGGAGTATTTGCTGAGCTGCACAATGTGCCAATGGTGGATGTTCATAACACTAACACATCATGAGTCTGGACAAAGAGATGGTTCTTTCAGTGACGTTTTGCACCTTTTTGTTCCAAGCCTAGAGTTGCCTGAGACTGTACATCTGTGTCCATATCACTTTTCAGGAAAGCCTCATCCACAGGAACGAGTTCTCTGGCAATCTGGCCATCATCCTCGTCAACAGCCAACCATCGTGTACAAGGGAAGAAGTACCTGGTAAAAGAGAACAGTAAATTCTACGTTGGAGCAAAGCATCTTTGAGATCCACTTTCTTTTGATAATGCTTTTCCATCTTAACAACTTGAAATAAATGTGTCCACTGGGAAGGAAGTCCATAATAATGCATCATTCCCTTTAACCTTTACAAAAGATGTCACAAAGTTCAGTAATTTTATTGCCAAGGCTCTCTGGTAGTTTGATTCAGGCCATAATGAATATTGGCTATTCATGATTTGTTAGGTGCATTCAAGAAGGTTTCTTTAAATGGTACGGACAAAGTTTATACCAGAGATAGACACAAAGTGATGGGGTAACTCAGCAGGTCAGGCAGCATCTCTGGAGAAAAAGGATGGGTGACAAATGGGCGGGCTCTTCTTCAGCCTAGAAGTTACTTAAAATTTAGAGAATTCAATGTTCATACCACTGGGTTGTGAGCAATTTAAAGTAATAAATTAAATATCAAATAAATGAAATAAATATTTTATGTAATAGATTTTAAGTAACTTCTACTTACACACCCCCTCCAGTTTACCCCATATATCCCCCCTAGTTGTTTTACCAGTTCCACAGTTCTCCACATTGTTCTTCACATTGAGATCACACCTTCCCTAACCAACAATGGTTCAAACAGGCATCACCCTGCCTGTTGTGGCCAGCCCTGATAAGTTGTGGTCTTTTCTAGTCACCAGCTCTTCACACCCCCACGCCCTACTTTCAGTCTGTAAAAGGTTCCTGATCCGAAATGTCTCCAAAGATGTTGCCTGACCCATTGAGGCACTCCAGCACTTTGTGTCTATCCTTAAATGGAACATGGATGGTCCAACTCGACGAGGGACTATACAATAACTTGTATTGCATAGAAACATAGAAATATAGGCGCAGGAGTCAGCCATTCGGAACATTGGGAACATTTTTCCTGCATCTAGCCTGTCCAATCCTTTAAGAATTTTATATGTTTCTGTAAGATCCCCTCGGTCCCCTATTATTTCTGGGAGATTGTTTCTTCTTCTTCTTGCGTTTGGCGTGCAAAGCCTAAAGTTGTAGGACAACTTGTTCTTTTTGATCTTATTTGATTGTGCATGCCAGGTTGATTGCATTCGTCGAAACAGGGCGGACCACGTGAAGGTTGCAATCTCCCTTACTGAAGACAGGACCAAAGTACTAATTTAAATGTTCTGCCATTTCCTTGTTCCCCATGATTAATTCACCTTTCTCTGATTGTAAGGGACCTACATTTGTCTTCACTAAGATTTTAGAGTCCGTTTCTATATTCCCCTCAATCTTACTTTCATGCTCTTTTATCACCCTCTTAATTAACCCCTTTGTCCTCCTCTGTTGAGTTCTAAATTTCTCCCAGTCCCCCGGTTTGCTGCTTCCTCTGGCCAATTTATATGCCTTTTCGTGGATTTAACACTCTCTTTGATTTCCCTCGTTAGCCACGGTTGAGCCGCCTTACCCAGTTGATTTTTTTGCCAGGCAGGGATGAACAATGTTCATCCATGTAGTCTTTAAATCTTTGCCATTGCATCTCCACTGACAAACCTTTAAGCATATATTCCAGTCTATCCTAGCCAGTTCCCATCTCCTCCCTTCAAAGACCCATTTATTTAAGTTCAGGACCCTAGTCCCTGAATTAACCGTGTCACTCTCCATCCTAATGCAGAATTCCACCATATTATGGTCACTGTTGCCCAAGGTGCTTTGCACAACAAGATCGCTAACTAATCCTTCCTCATCACACAATACCCAGTCTAGGATGGCCTGCCCTCTAGTCGGTTCTTCTACATATTGCTTTAAAAAACCATCCCGTATACATTCCAGGAAATCCTCCTCCTCAGCACAGCTATCAATTTGGTTGGCCTAATTTATATGTAAATTAAAGTCGCCCATGATAACTGCTGTCAAGGAAAGAGCGTTCACGTCGCGGCCCTGTTTTCACCAATCTTTCCACCGCCACGCACAAGTTGCACAAGAAGAGCAAGACAGAGACCATTGTATGTAGATGCCGAGAAGTGTGTTCAGCTCTGGCTGAACAACTTCTAATCTTGTGTATGGACTCGATAAGAAGAAGACTGCTGTACCTTTGCTACATGCATTCCTAATTTCCTGCTTGTTGCCATCTCCAACCTCCCTACTGCTGTCTGGTGGTCTGCACACAACTCCAACATGTGTTTTCTGCCCTGGGCTATTTCGTAGTTCTACCCGTACTGATTCTACAGCATCCAAGCTAATGTCTCTCCTTGCTATTGCATTAATCTCCTCTTTAACCAGCAATGCCACCCCACCTCCTCTTCCTTTCTGTCTATCCTTCCAGAATATTGAATATCCCTGCATGTTTAGCTCCCAGCCTTGGTCACCCTGAAGCCATGCCTCCGTAATTCCAACGATATCATATTCCTTAACTACTAACTGCACATTCAATTCATCCACCTTATTGAGAATGCTCCTCGCATTCAGGTTTGTTCTTCTTATCTCCCTTCTACCTTTTGCTTCTGTCCTCCTTTTATGGCCCTCTGTCTCCTTGCATTGGTTCCCATCCCTCTGCCCTGTTAGTTTAAACGAGACCTTTCCTGCACTCTCTTTCCCGTTAACTGCACGCATACACTTCCACGTTGTTGACTCCACCCCCACTGTTTAGTTTAAATCCACCGGTGTAGCAGTAACAAACCTGCCTGCCAGAATGTCGGTCCCCTCCAATTAAGGTGCTTATTGGGAAACAAGCCTAGCCAGGTGACTGGTCTTGCAGTGGAAGAAGAATTTGGAGATAATGATCACAACTCCATAAGTTTTAAGATTGTTTTGAATGTTGGAGAATGATAGAGATAAGGGGAGGAGAGAATCTATGCTTGGAGATGATGGATGCGGATGAGGTTCTATATGAGCATTTTGCACCTGTTTTCACTAAGGAGAAGGACATGGGGGACAGCGAGATCCATGTGGAGAATACAGATATGCTAGGGCAGTTTGAAATCGAGAAGGGGATGGTGCTGAGGCTCTTGAAGAACCTTAAGGCCATAATTGGTCAGGCCATGATGGGATCTATCCCAGGTTATTGCGGGAGGCAAGAGAGAAGGGTCTTGACAAGGTTCTTTGTTTCTTCTCTAGCCACAGACAAGGACCTGGGGGACTGGAGACTGGACAATATTATTCCTTTATTTAAGAAATGAAGAAGCAAGAATCCAGAGTTGGTGCCCCTCCATATGCTGGCGCCCCTCACGTCAGTGATAAGGAAACTACTGGAGAGAATTCTTCAAGATAGGATTTAATCAAATTTGGATGAGAATGGGCTAATTAAGGATAGTTTTGTACATAGCAGGCAGTATCTCATTCACTTGACCGAGGCAGCGTGATGCATGGTGTCAATGAAATGGAGGTTGGTTTATGTGATGGTGAGTTTATGTTGACAATAGGTGCAGGAGTAGGCCATTCGGCCCTTCAAGCCAGCACCACCATTCAATGTGATCATGGCTGATCATCCGCAATCAGTATCCCGTTCCTGCCTTCACCCCATATCCCCTGAGTCCGCTATCTTTAACAACCCCTTCTAGCTCTCTCTTGAAAGTATCCAGAGAACCAGCCTCCACCGCCCTCTGAGGCAGAGAATTCAACAGATTCACAGCTCTCTCTGCGAAAATGTGTTTCCTCATCTCTGTTCTAAATGGCTTACCCCTTATTCTTAAACTGTAGCTCCTGGTTCTGGACTTCCCCAACATCGGGAACATGTTTCTTGCCTCTGCCGTGTCCAAACCATTAATAATCTTATATGTTTCAATAAGATTCCCTCTCATCCTGCTAAATTCCAGAGTATACAAGCCCAGCCGCTCCATTCTCTCAGCATATGACAGTCCCGCCATCCCGGGGATTAACCTTGTGAACCTACGCTGCACTCCCTCAATAGCAAGAATGTCCTTCCTCAAATTTGGAAACCAAAGCTGCATACACTACTCCAGGTGTGGTCTCACTAGGGCCCTGTACAACTGCAGAAGGACCTCTTTGCTCTTACACTCAACTCCTCTTGTTATAAGGCCAACATGCCATTCGCTTTCTTCACTGCTTGCAGTACCTGCATGCTTACTTTCATTGACTGATGAACAAGGACCCCAGATCCCATCGTACTTCCCCTATTCCCAACTTGACACCATTTAGATAATAATCTGCCTTCTCGTTTTTGCTACCAAAGTGGATAACCTTCCATTTATCCAAATTAAATTGTTGTGTTAAAGAGAGTTAATATTTCAGATGGATGGCCATTGATGAGTTAACTTTGTTCCTATGTCAGGTGCTGACATATTCACAGCATTCCCTCTTCTTAATGAGGAAATTCTTTATCTGGTTATCTTCTCTGCAATACTCTTTTAAAATTAGTATTTGCATAGATTTTCAAACAAATAATATTTTGCTCCGCAAGTAACTTGCAAAATGCAACAGAAGAATGTAATTTGTTTGGTGTTTAACTTGTAAAGTTGAGAAAAACCTGGTTTAATATAAAATCTAGAAGTCCTCTCATTTGTAGACAATTAATACTCACGTGGTGTCATCCTTTTCATCGACAATTTCAACTCTGTCCAGAAACCAAGCTGCGTACCCTCCTGCGTTATCATGGCGAATTCGGAGTTTCTTTAATGTTCCCAGATCAATGGCTTTGACCAAAAATATATCTTCCTACATTCAGAAACAAACTGCAGTTGTAGGATTTGAAAAAAAACATTAGGAGCCTGGATAAGCAATGGCACAGACAAAGAGTTGGCAAATGGCCAAGGTCACCAGCATAATCAAGGACAAGTCGCACCCCAGCCACTCCCACTTCTCTCCTCTCCCATCGGGCAAAAGGTATATGGGGAGAATGCAGGCGCGGGTTATTGATTGGGGACGATCAGCCATGATCACAATGAATGGCGGTGCTGGCTCGAAGGGCCGAATGGCCTCCTCCTGCACCTATTTTCTATGTTTCTATAGAAGTGGGAAACCCCGCACCTCCAGATTCAGGAACAGTTTCTTCCTAGCTGTTATTAGCAACTAAACCAACTCGCCGACAACTAGAGAGCAGTCCTAAGCTACTATCTACCTCTTTGGAGAACTTCGGACTATCTTTGATCGGACTTTACTGGACTTTATCTTGCACTAAACGTTAATCACGCTATTCTCTTTATCATGTGTCTGTACACGGTGGATGGCTTGATTGTAATCATGTATTGTCTTTAGCACACGACAATAGCTTTTCACTGTACCTCAGTACATGTGACAATAAACTAAACTAAACTCAAGCTAAACACAGGCCATTTAAAAAATGAGTTGAGAATGAGTTGAGAATGAGAGAATAAGGAGCAAGAACAGAGCAAAGAATAAAGGGACTCCTCCACTGAAGAGTATCAATAAAAGACTGCCATTTCCTCCTCACCACCTACCAACCAGCCACACGTGGTAGAGTAGAGCATCAGTTAGTGCTGCTGCTGCACAGCTCCAGAGATTTGGGTTCAATCCTGAGCTTGGATGCTGTCTCTGTGGAGTTTGCATGTTTTCTCTGTGAACACACAGGTTTTCCTGGATGCCTAAGTTATGAAGGTGTGCTGCTGTTATTTATCTACTTTGAATTTCCCCTTTAAAGTAACTGAGTAAAAGGAGAATTAGGGGGAATGTGATAGGTTTGTGGGAAAGAATAGGTTGCAGAAAAATAAATTGGGGGAAATTTGATTGAGGGGATGCTTTCAGAGTTGGTACAGACCAGATGGACTGAATGGTCAACTTTTATGTTGTAAAATATATTAAAAATATGAGTGTCCATTTTTTATAGGGAGAAAGCAGGAATGGGGTACTGATTTTAGATGATTAGCCATGATCATATTGAATGGCAGTGCTGGCTCGAAGGGCCGAATGGCCTAATCCTGCACCTGTTTTCTATTTTTCTATGTATGATCTTTTTGTAGATCTTTAATCAAACATATTGCTGGGACATTAGGATGCAGTGCTGAACAATACAACTGCAGATCTCTGCCTGCTCAAAGGCTAGTTTACTCACAATAGTCAGCAAATCTTAAAAGCCCTGTTGACAACTGGAATGAAATGATGCATTAGGGATGGGACCAATTCTAGGTGTTGACCTATATTTGGATATTTAAATAGCCTATGCTCTGACAGGTTAAGAAGCATCAGTTGATTTGCTCCACGACAAATCCACAGATGGCGATAACCTCACAGTGATTTGCCCAAGTTCTCGGTCATTGTGGAGCAGGGAGCCTCTTCCTGTGTAGAAACAAGGAACAGCAGATGCTGGTTTACCAAGGATAGACACAAAATGCTGGAGTAACTCAATGGGTCAGACAGCAGGTCTGGAGAATATGGATAGGTGATAGGTTTCGGATCAGGACTCTTCCTCAGACTGATCGCAGGGGTGTGGAGAAAGAGAGCTAGAAGATTAGAACAGTAGGACAAAGCATGGCAGGCCATAAGTGAACTCAGGTGAGCGGGGTGTTTTGATAGGCAGATATTCAGAGATACAGCGTGGAAACAGGCCCTTCAGCCCACCAGGTCGTGCCAACCAATGATCGTCATACGATGTTATCCCAGTTTCACATCCGAAACACTTGGGGAAATTTACAGAAGTCAATTAACCTACAGTCCATTACGTCTTTGGAATGTGGGAAGAAACCAGAGCACCGGGGAAAATCCACGCGGTCACAGGCAGAATGTACAAACTCTGTACAGACAGCACCCGTAGCCAGGATCGAACCCGGGTCTCTGGCACTGTTAGGCAGCAACCCTACCGCTGCACCACCTCAAATGGTTGGACAAAGGCCAGAGATGAACACACAAAGTTGCAGATTGTGAAGAGAGTTGCAAATTGTGAAGCTAGAGCATTGATGAGGTGAAAATTGTGTACAGTTTGGTTGTAAGCTATCCAAGCAGAATACTGGAACATATTTCCTGTGTTGTACTGTTCTATCAGTTGTAGATCTAGAGAGTGTTGCAATAAGCAGTCAAATTAATACTCACTCAACAACATATACAACTGGTGACAGTTACTGGCTGGTAAAACTCATCACAAGGAAGTTAAGTAACCAAATCTGTCCATCTTGGTTAACTCAGCTAAAGCTGAATTGACTTGAATCTAACCTGGAGCCTAACTTGTCCATTATCTTAATGTTAGAACGTGCGCCAGGGGACCTACGCAAGGATTTTCATCCTACAGCACCTAGACCGCCAGGGGACCGATGCGAGGATCCTGCTTGTTGATTTTAGCTCTGCATTCAACACCATTGTGCCAGAGCTACTACACTCCAAACTCTCCAAGTTGACTGTGCCTGAACCCCTCTGTCAGTGGATCACCAACTTCCTGACAGACTGGAAGCAGCATGTGAGGCTGGGAAAGCACATCTCAAACCCACAAACCCTCAGCATAGGAGCACCGCAAGGCTGCGTACTCTCTTTACACCAACGACTGCACCTCCACTGACTCCTCTGTCAAGCTTCACAAGTTTGCGGACGACATAACCCTGATTGGACTGATCCAGGACGGGGAGGAATTTCCCTACACAGCTGGCGTCCTGGTGCCTTCGTAACAACCTGGAGCTCAGTGCTCTTAATTCAGAGGAATTGATAGTAGACTTTAGGAGAGCTCCCCCTCCCCTCCCCCTACTCACCATCAACAACACCACAGTCACATCTGTGGAGTCTTTTAAGTTCCTGGGAACCATCATCTCCAAGGACCTGAAATGGGGGCCCACTATCAGTCAAAAAGGCCCAACTGAGGATGTACTTCCTGCGTCAGCTAAGGTATCTGCCACAGGCAATGATGGTTCAATTCTATATAGCCATCGTAGAGTCTGTCCTCACCTTCTCCATCATGGCCTGGTTTGGCTCAACCACCAAGCACGACATCCAGAGGCTGCAGCGACTCGTCCGATCAGCTGAGAAGGTTGTTGGCTGCAACCTTCCCCCCATTGACGAACTGTTCACTGCAAGGGCCAGGAAGCGAGCGGGTAAGATCATCTCTGACCCCTCTCACCCTGGCCACAAACTCTTTGAAGCACTTTTATTTCATACACATGTCTAAACTATAATGTTTTATTATTAATGTTTAATGTTTATGTGTCATTCTTAAGTATTATTGTGTGTCGTGATTTTACTTGCGAGCGGAGCACCAAGGCAAATTCCTTGTATGTGTACATACTTGGCCAATAAACGTATTCATTCATTCATTACTATGAGCATTAACTAAAGACAATAAGACAATCATTTCTACTCCGCGATTTTTTCTACCTGTCCTTTTTCAAATTTGTTGAGGTGGTTTGACTTCTTGAGGTGTCGTTCTCCTGTGTCTGTTGTCTCACCGTAAATGTTAACAAAGACGTTGGCATCTGTTCCCGCACCCATGACGTGCCCAGTAAACACATGGACTGTGTAGGTGTTCTCTGTAAATGGAAAGGCTTTGAAGCAAAATCTGTCAAGATCACTGACGAACAATAATAGAAACAGAAAATGTTGGAAACATTAGCTCAGTAGGTCGGGCGGCATCTGTGGAGAGAGAAACAGACTCAATGTGCCAGATGAGAGAACCTTCATACAACTAAGAAAGAGGGAAAATAAGGAGGAGAAACAATAGATACCTACAGATACCTGAATCTTGAGCAAAGTGCAAAAGTGCTGGAGGAATTCAACTGGTCAGGTGGCATCTTTGGAGTAAATGGATAGGCAAGGTTTTGGATCAGAATCCTTCTTCAGACTAATTAGCTTACGGGGGGGGGGGGGGGGGGAGAGAAAGCAGGAAAAGAGTGATGCGGCAGGAATAAGAGAGAGAATATGTTAGATTTAATCTCTAGAGAGGAAGGGGAACAAATTTTCATTTTTATTTTCATTTCCTACCCCACTGAGGTCACTGGTGCATACCCGAAACAGAACTTTACGAATATCATCAGTTAATTTGTTGAAAACCTGCAAGTTATTCACTAATGTTTTGCCATGTTTTTCAGGGCATGTGGGAAGTTTGTGGGAAGTTTACAAAATTGGAAGCAATTAACACAAGATCACGGTGGAGGGACTATTTCTGCATGATTTCACTGACGATCTTGACTGCAGCAGATTCTTCTTCAAAACAGTTGACATTTATTTCATCGTTTCAAAATTTGCAGCATAGTAGACTACGGCAGAGAACCATGTACCCCACCTAGTCAAAATGGGCTGAGGAGGTACCAGAATCTCAGGTGCCATTTCCTTGAATGTGACGGTACTTTGAGGAAGATTTTCTTGACATTGGAAACTAGGCGATCGACATTTGGAAACAAGCTATGTTTGTGCTTGGCAATTCTATGAAGTCCATGAGCTAAGCATGTCAAATGCAACATTTTAGGGAATAAAACTTTAAGTACATTTTATTCCTTCTGGCCTAAGTACAGCATGTGAAGATGTAAACAACTGAGCAATTGTTGAGCTGTTTGACTTCCCCAATACTTCCGATGTCAACAAATACTCCTTTGATGGTTGACCTGCCTCCAGTGAACCAATGACCACATTGGCAACATATCTCCCCACAGCATCTGTTGTCTTGCCTATTGGGATCCATATTTTGTTGCATGCAAATTCATCTCTAATTTTCTGCACAACAATGTTGAAGTCGCTATCAACAATTTTTTTCCATAACGATGACTCACTTGGTATATGTTCCTCTGTGTATTTCTCTAAAAACCTGAGAGATTTGTTTTCCAATTTCCACAGTGGAATTCCAGCATTAATGAATGCCTTGCACAAATCACTCGAAAACTCAGATATGCGACTAGAGCCAGCAGTAAATGTTGTGAGGAGACAAGCTTGGGTATTTAGCTTGGGTAGTCTACACCCCAGCGGTTTCAAGATTGACTTCTCTAATTTTAGATAGCCCTTGTCTTCTCCTTCCTCCCCTTCCCAGCTCTCCTTCTAATCCTACTGTCTCCGCCTCTTCCTTTCTTTTTCTCGCCCCCCCCAACATCAGTCTGAAGAAGGGTCTCAACCCGAAACGTCGCCTATTCCTTCTCTCCATAGATGCTGCCTCATCCGTTGAGTTTCTCCAGCATTTATTGTCTACCTTTGATTTTTCCATCATCTGCAGTTCTTTCTTTGGAGAAAACTGAACCAGTTGGCAGCAGCATGAACGAATGAATGACCAACGTTGGCGCCCTGGTTTCGCCCTGGTGGTGGAAGTTTTCTTGTAAGTTGTACTATGTTAGATCTATGCAGATCTGTGAATGATGCAGTCAACCTGGGCCTGCACTTCATCCTACAGCACCTAGACCGCCAGGGGACCGATGCGAGGATCCTGCTTGTTGATTTTAGCCCTGCATTCAACACCATTGTGCCAGAGCTACTACACTCCAAACTTTCCGAGTGGACTGTGCCTGAACCCCTATTTCGGTGTTTCCTGAGTCATTTGTAACTGTCACTGTATGTCATGTTGTTACTCGTGGGGGGAGCACCAAGGCAAATTCCTTGTATGTGAATACTTGGCCAATAAACTTACTTACTACGTTAATAATAACATTAATATTAATGTTAATCTTAATGTGTTTTTAATAAGGTCGCATTTGATAAGGTCCCACTATGGCGATTAGTGGGCAAAATTACTGGACATGGTATTGGGGGTAGAGTGCTGACATGGATAGAGAAGTGGTTGGCAGACAGGAAACAAAGAGTAGGGATTAACGGGTCCATTTCAGAATGGCAGGCAGTGACTAGTGGGGTACCACAAGGCTCGGTGCTGGGACCACAGTTATTTACAATATACATCAATGATTTGGATGAAGGGATTCAAAATAACATTAGCATATTTGCAGATGACTCAAAGCTGGGTGGCAGTGTGAACTGTGAGGAGGATGCTATGAGAATGAAGGGTGACTTGGACAGGTTGGGGGAGTGGGCAGATGCATGGCAGATGAAGTTTAATGTGGATAAATGTGAGGTTATCCACTTTGGTAGCAAAAACAGGAAGGCAGATTACCATCTAAATGGTGTTAAAATTGGGAAAAGGGGAAATACAACGGGATCTGGGGGTCCTTGTACATCAGTTTATGAAAGTAAGCATGCAAGTACAGCAGGCAGTGAAGAAAGCGAATGGCATGTTGGCCTTTATAACAAGAGGAATCGAATATAGGAGCAAAGAGGTCCTTCAGTAGTTGTACAGAGCCCTAGTGAGACCACACCTGGAGTATTGTGTGCAGTTTCAGTCCCCTAATTTGAGGAAGGATATTCTTGCTATTGCGGGAGTGCAGCGTAGGGTTTACAAGGTTAAATCCCGGAATGGCGGGACTGTCATATGCTGAGAGAATGGAGCAGCTGGGCTTGTACACTCTGGAGTTTAGAAGGATGAGAGGGGATCTAATTGAAACATATAAGATTGTTAAGGGCTTGTTCACACTAGAGGCAGGAAACATGTTCCCGATGTTGGGGGAATCGAGAACCAGGGGCCACAGTTTAAGAATAAGGAGTAAGCCATTTAGAACGGAGACGAGGAAACACTTTTTCTCACAGAGAGTGGTGAGTGTGGAATTCTCTGCCTCAGAGGGCGGTGGAGGCAGGTTCTCTGGATGCTTTCAAGAGAGAGCTAGATAGGGCTCTTAAAAATAGCGGAGTCAGGGGATATGGGGAGAAGGCAGGAGTGGGGTACTGATTGGGGATGATCAGCCATGGTCACATTGAATGGTGGTGCTGGCTCGAAGGGCCGAATGGCCTACTCCTGCACCTATTGTCTATTGTGTTAACATAGAAAACGTCATTGTAATCACGGTAAAACTAGAGAAAATAGCACAACCTTTTAGCAAAACGGCAAAAAAAGGCTGATTTAGGCACTCGATCGTGAAAAAGGCATTAACCTGGTGAAATCATCAAAAAAGGCCTGAAAAGGCACATGGCATTTATGGCAAAATCCTGGCTCTAGATATAACATACATGAATACAATTGGTCAAACTCAAGTACAATTGATAGAGCAAAGGGGAAGATAGAGAGTGCAGAATATAGTTCTCAACATTGTAAAACCTCAGTTCCACAGACAAAGTCCAATGCCCACAATGGGGTAGGGGTGAATTGGACACTAAAGTCAAAGAGTGATACAGCGTGGAAACAGGCCCTTTGGCCCGACTTGTTCACGCCGACCAACATACCCCATATCCACTAGTCCGACCTGCCTGCTTTTGGCCCATATCCCTCTCACCCCATCCTACCCATGTACCTGCTAAAGTACATTATCTAAGGGTAGCGATGTTTTAAAACTTACCTTCAGCAGCGCAGCAGTTCTGCCACTGGCCGTGTGTGTGAGCTTGGCGCGTTTGAGGGTTGGGGGGGGGGGGGGGCGGGATTTAAATGGTTATCGGAGGTGGACTTCCTCGGGCTGCTAGCTGCTGAAGAAAAATCGATCCGACTTCCGTTCCCGATTTTTTTCATTTTTTAATCGCGAGACAATTTAATAATTACATTAAAATAAAATGCGAGTTTGAACGCCCGCAATGCCTACAATGTGACGGATCTCATGAACGGGACAAAACAAAATTGAAGTAGTTTATTTTACATACAATCTTGTTTCTTGGGATGGCTTTAATCAACTTTTACGATGCGAAAATGTGATTTGGGCCCCATACGAACTGCCAGTGTTTTTCCTGCCGATAAGGGGTTCAAATTCACCACAAATGCAACGTTCCAATCGATCGCGTTCCAGAAAAACCCACTCGCAAGATGATTTAAATGCTTTTTTGGACAATCATGTCATAAGAGTATCTAAATTGTCTATATTTTGTGTTATTGTCTATCCATAGTCAATATTTTTATACTAAATATCAGTTTTAGTCCCATGTATTGTGCAAAAAATAATAATTTTTAATTATATTGAGTGGATGTTTCTAGATTAATTTATGGGAATTAAACATTAAATTCCTTCCATCTGGCATATACATTCATGACAGTGAGATTTTAAAATCATGTTATATTGTGAATTCTTGTGTGAATGGGATTAGTTTGTTATTTGGATGCTTAGGCTATTTAAAAAATATATCCTTTTCTTAAGAAATAGATTCTACAGGACATTCTTAATGGGAAAGTAATGGGCAGAAAGGTATATCATGCGTGGTTTGAAGAACAAAAATGTGTAGTTTACAATGCTAATATTGAAAAGTTGAGGAAAAACAAAGTGTACAGAGTTGCTTATTGGTTACAATCTGAGGAGTATGATGATGCTACTGATTATGATATGCCAATGTACCAGCTAGCAACTGATCATCTCCTGTGCCACGCGACAGTGAGAGTAGGAATGGAGCAAGGTGGAGGATAAATGCCTGGCTGAAGGACTGGTGCAGAGGGCAGGGATACAAGTTTCTGGATCAATGAAACCTCTTTTGGGGAAGGAGTGACCTGTATAAAAAGGACAGGTTGCACTTGAATCCGAGAGGGACCAGTATCCTGGCAGGGAAATTTGCAAAGGCTATCGGGGGGACTTTAAACTAGAACGGTGGGGGGGAGGGACTCAAATAGAGAAAGCCAGTAGACAGGGTCTGAGGCAGGAGGCAGAGAAGGGAAGCACTCAGACCCAACATGTAGGAGGGGAAGAAGAAAAAAATAATAAACAGAGAATAAGAGATGGTGGGTTCAAAATCAAAAGGGGCCATTTGTCAACATAATTGTATAAGGAGTAAGAGTGTTGTAAAAACAAGCCTGAAGGCTTTGTGTCTCAATGCAAGGAGCATTTGTAATAAGGTGGACGAGTTGAATGTGCAGATAGCGATTAATGACTATGCTATAGTTGGGATCACGGAGACATGGCTCCAGGGGGACCAAGGCTGGGAGCTGAACATCCAGGGATATTCAATATTCAGGAGGTATAGACAGAAAGGAAAGGGAGGTGGGGTAGCGTTGCTGGTTAGAGAGGAGATTAATGCAATAGAAAGGAAGGACATTAGCGTGGAGGATGTGGAATCGATATGGGTAGAGCTGCGAAACTCTAAGGGGCAGAAAACGCTAGTGGGAGTTGTGTACAGGCCACCTAACAGTAGTAGTGGAGTTGGGGATGGTATCAAACAGGAAATTAGAAATGCGTGCAACAAGGGTAAAACAGTTATAATGGGTGACTTCAATCTACATATAGATGGGGTGAATCAAATGGGCAGGGGTGCTGAGGAAGAGGATTTCTTGGAATGTATGCGGGATAGTTTTCTAAACCAACATGTAGAGGAACCAACGAGAGAGCAGGCTATTCTAGACTGGGTATTGAGTAATGAGGAAGGGTTAGTTAGTAGTCTTGTTGTGCGGGGCCCGTTGGGCAAGAGTGACCATAATATGGTTGAGTTCTTCATTAGGATGGAGAGTGACTTAATTAAGTCAGAGACAAGGGTTCTGAACTTAAACAAAGGTAACTTTGAAGGTATGAGACGTGAATTGGCCATGATAGATTGGCAAGTTTATAATCTTTATACTTGTTTTTAAGACCTATACACACTGAGTGTGCCCGCAGAAGGCTGTGTTGTATGATGACTGTTGTATATTGTCTTGTTGTATGTTGAGCCACGTCAAAGAAGATTTTCTGTTACGACAGACAATAAAGTTTTCTGAATCTGAATCTGAATCTGAATCAAGTGATTCTTAAAGGGTTGACAGTGGATGTGCAATGGAAGGTATTTAAAGACTGCATGGATGAACTACAACAATTGTTCATCCCAGTTTGGCAAAAGAATAAATCAGGGAAGGTAGTGCATCCATGGATAACAAGGGAAATCAGGGATAGTATAAAAACAAAAGATGAAGCATACAAATTAGCCAGAAAAACCAGCCAACCAGAGGACTGGGAGAAATTCAGAGTCCAGCAGAGGAGGACAAAGGGCTTAATTAGGAAAGGGAAAATAGATTAAGAAAGGAAACTGGAATATAAAAACTGACTGCAAAAGTTTTTATAGATATGTGAAGAGAAAGAGATTAGTTAAAAGAGATTGATCATGGGGAACAAGGACATGGCAGACCAATTGAATAACTACTTTGGTTCTGTCTTCACTAAGGAAGACATAAATAACTTGCCGGGAATAGCAGGGGACCGGGGGTCAAATAAGGTGGAGGAACTGAGTGAAATCCAGGTTAGCCGGGAAGTGGTGTTGGGTAAATTGAATGGATTAAAGGCCGATAAATCGCCAGCGCCAGATAGTCTGCATCCCAGAGTACTCAAGGAAGTAGCCACAGAAATAGTGGATGCATTAGTGATAATTTTTCAAAACTCCTTAGATTCTGGAGTAGTTCCTGAGGATTGGAGGATAGCTAATGTAACCACACTTTTTAAAAAGGAGGGAGAGAGAAAACGGGGAATTACAGACCAGTTAGTCTAACATCGGTAGTGGGGAAACTGCTAGTCAGTTATTAAAGATGGGATAGCAGCACATATGGAAGGTGGTGAAATCATTAGACAAAGTCAGCATGGATTTACGAAAGGTAAATCATGTCTGACGAATCTTATAGAATTTTTCAAGTATGTAACTAGCAGAGTGGATAAGGGAGAACCAGTGGATGTGTTATATCTGGACTTTCAGAAGGCTTTCGACAAGGTCCCACATAAGAGATTAGTATACAAACTTAAAGCACACGGTATTGGGGGTTCAGTATTGATGTGGATAGAGAACTGGCTGGCAAACAGGAAGCAAAGAGTAGGAGTAAACGGGTCCTTTTCAGAATGGCAGTCAGTGACTAGTGGGGTACCGCAAGGCTCAGTGCTGGGACCCCAGCTATTTATAATATATATTAATGATTTGGACGAGGGAATTGAATCCAACATCTCCAACTTTGCAGATGACACTAAGCTGGGGGGTAGTGTTAGGTGTGAGGAGGATGCTAGGAGGCTGCAAGGTGACTTGGATAGGCTGGGTGAGTGGGCAAATGCATGGCAGATGCAGTATAATGTGTATAAATGTGAGGTTATCCACTTTGGTGGCAAGAACAGGAGGGTAGACTAATATCTGAATGGTGGCAAATTAGGAAAAGGGGAGATGCAACGAGACCTGGGTGGCATGGTACACCAGTCATTGAAAGTAGGCATGCAGGTGCAGCAAGCAGTGAAGAAAGCAAATGGTATGTTAGCATTCGTAGCGAAAGGACTTGAGTATAGGAGCAGGGAGGTTCTGCTGCAGTTGTACAGGGTCTTGGTGAGACCACACCTGGAGTATTGCGTACAGTTTTGGTCTCCAAATCTGAGAAGAGACATTCTTGCCATAGAAGGGGTGCAGAGAAGGTTCACCAGACTGATTCCTGGGATGTCAGGACTTTCATATGAGGAAAGACTGGATAGACTTGGCTTGTACTCGCTAGAATTTAGAAGACTGAGGGGGGATCTTATAGAAACTTACAAAATTCTTAAGGGGTTGGATAGGCTAGATGCAGGAAGATTGTTCCCAATGTTGGGGTGGTCCAGAACAAGGGGTCACAGTCTAAGGATAAGGGGGAATTCCTTTAGGACCGAGATGAGGAAAACATTTTTCACACAGAGAGTGGTCAGTCTCTGGAATTCTCTGCCACAGAAGGTAGTTGAGGCCAGTTCATTGGCTATATTTAAGAGGGAGTTAGATGTGGCCCTTGTGGCTAAAGGGATCAGGGGATATGGAGAGAAGGCAGGTACAGGATACTGAGTTGGATGATCAGCCATGATCATATTGAATGGCGGTGCAGGCTCGAAGGGCCGAATGGCCTACTCCTGCACCTATTTTCTATGTTTCTATGTTTCTATAAAGACTTGGTCTATTGCTAGAAATTGTAATTTATTTACCTATCTGTTACGGACTTACAACATTTAATACAATAATATTAAAGTTCTGATCTTGAGAATATCACATTTTTGAATTTTCAAGGCAGTCTGGGTGTTTATTACTATTTCCGTCACAACGTTCAATTTTGTAATTAACTACAATTAGGTAATTAACTAATTATATGCTTTAATTTCAGGTCATCCAAGTAAGATGTTTTATATTTGTTTCAGAATGCTTCAATCTATAATAACTGAAAATTTCATTCAGTTCTCTTGATATTTAAGAAAGTTATGAGCTTTTGATTGTCCTCAATCACAGCTTTTGTGTTAAGTCAATGGAAAAGCACCAAGATGTTAATTTCCGAGTATGAAAATGGCCATAATTTTTTTAATACTGAAGATATGAAAGTGAATTAGGTGTCAAGTTATACTTCTTTTTACACTTTATCTGATGGGATCAATTGCAGACTTGATTTATAAAATCTCAAATTTTTGTAACATTGCTACTAAGGGAGATACGTTTAGATAACGATTTACCTAAATCACGCTACACAAAATCACAAAATTAGCCCTTTGAAAATGTATGTGCTCAACATTCACCAGACCCTAGTATGCACTAAATATTGAAGTGAGACCAGGGCTCTATTATAGGTGAGCAGCTCATGGAGTGCACAGTGTCGCTATTGATTAGCCAGGAAACAAACTGAATCCAATGCCTGTCCATGGCCCACCCTACTGTGTTCATAGGTTCTAGGAGCAGAATTAGGACATTCGGCCCATCAAGACTACTCCACCATTCAATCATGGCTGATCTACCTTTCCATCTTAACTCCATTCTCCAGCCTTCTTCCCATAACCCTTAACACCTTTACTAATCAAGAATCTATCAATCTCTGTCTTAAAAATATCCATTAACGGCCTCCACAACCTTCTGTGGCAATAAATTCCACAGATTCACCACCAACTGACTGAAGGAATTCCTCCTCATCTCCTTTCTAAAGGTAGGCCTTTTTATTACGAGGCTATGGCCTCTGGCCCTAGATTCTCCCACTAGTAGAAACATCCTCTCCATTTCCCTCTATACAGGCCTTTCACTATTTTAATAAGTTTCAAGGAGGTCCCTTCTCATACTTCTAAACTCTAGCGAGTACAGGCCGGGTGCTATCAAACGCTCATCATATGTTAAACTAATAATTCCTGGGATCATTCTCGTAAACCTCCATTGGATCCTCTCTAACACCAGCACTCCTTGCCACCAATTCAATCACCAGGTGGTGCCAGCAATGGCTGCTTTGCCAACAGTCTGCCTGTCCCTTCCTTCTTTGTTGTTTGTTTGTATGTATGAAATGTATGTTTTTAGTGTTCTTTAGCTTGTTTTACGTATGTGGCGGCTGGGGGGAGACTTTTGGGGGGAGACTTTTTCTAACTTCTTTCCTCGAAAGTGATACGATTCCGTATCGTATCTCCGCCCACACTGCGGCCTAACATCGTGGAGTTGGCGGCCTTTGCTGGAGACCTACTTCGGGAGCTCCAACCGTGAGAGCCTGTGGACTTACCATTGCGGGGCTCACGATCCCTTTGCCAGGGCTCGACCTCTGAGCAACCACGGGAGCCTGCGGACTTGAACATCGTGGAGCTTGCGGTCTCTGGTTGGAGTCCGACTTTGGAAACTCCAAGCCGCAGGAGCTTTGACCGCCCCAACGCGGGGGCTTTGATCACCCCGACGCGGGAGCTTCGATCACCCCGACGCAGGAGGTTCGATCGCCCCGACATGGGGGCTTCGACCGCCGGCTGTGGATGCTTCGATCACCCCGACGACTGCCCTCGACTGCGGGGGATAAAGATTAGACTTTATTGCCTTCCATCACAGTGAGGAATGTGGGGAATCCCCTGTGGTGGATGTTTATGTTGACTTTTATGTAGTTGTGTGTCTTGTTGCTTTTTTTTAGTATGGCTATATGGTCATTCGAATTTCACTGTACCTTAATTGGCACATGTGACAATAAATTGACCTTGAAACCTTGAATTTGCAAATGAACCTTTTGGGAATCCTGCATTAGCACTCAGAGTCCCTTTGCACCTCTGATTTATGAACTCTCTCCCCATTTAGAAAATAGTCCACACTTTTATTCCTACCACCACCATACAAGACTCCACACTTTGCTATGTTGTATTCCATCTGCCACTTCTTTGCCCGCCCCCCCAACCTGTCCAAGTCCTTCTGCAGAGACCTTGCTTTCTCTAGATTTCCTGCCCCTCCACCTATCTTCGTATCATCTACATTATTCCAGTCATATCATTACAGGCATGGTGTTGTGTGTGCAACATGCCTAGCTATGTTAATCCCACTTGCCTGCATTAATAGTAAGATTAAACGAGAACTTACCAGTTTGAAGTTTGATCTTTATTTTATGAGGAGTTGCGATGAGGGATTTCGTGAAGAACCCGCCAGGCATGCATGCGCGACATTTCTTCAAAGCAGCGGTGTGGAATCACAGAACCAACAACAGAGAAATGACTTGTTATAGTAAGATTGAAGAGACTCTATATACCAGTTGATCTTATGGTAGAGGGTTGGGAGCGGAGGGCACGAAATCCCTCATCGCAACACCTCATAAAATAAAGATCAAACTTCAAACTGGTAAGTTCTCGTTTAATCTTACTATTTCATTTCGGAGTCACGTGAGTGACTTCGTGAAGACTTCAAAGCTCTGTGATTACACGCCCTGGACCACGTCCATGCTCACACACTGCCGTAATACTGATGGAGGAAGTATGTTAACGTATTTCAGACTTGAACAAGCTGAAAAATAATAACATTATAGTTAGTACAACAATAAACCCCTGAACTCGGGGACAAACGTTTAGGGACAGCACTTAACGTGCGTAACGTTGCGGGAAAAAACAGCCACAGGTTTGTTATGAAACCACTGAAATGTAGTTTCATTGGCCCAGCCCGCTATCGTGAGGACATGCTCCATGAACACCTCCATGGTCCTCGTTCCTGATGTGGATGCGGCCTTGGTAGAATGACATTTCATATGTTTAGTGTCTTACCTGCTGCATCGAATACCACCTTAAGCCATCTGGAGATAGTCTGCACCGTTACCCTGTGACGTGGGTTTCCATGGCTGACAACAGATCCGCCTCCATATTCCTGATGGCCATTTCCAGACCTGTAGTCGCAGGTCTGTATAGTTTAAGTAACTCTTTCATAAAGAAGTTACTTTTTTATGGGTTGATCATTCTATCCAGGTTTAATTCCTGTAGAGTCTGGACCCGTTGTGCTGTATTCAGTGCTATTGCCATCACCACTTTTAAAGGTGAGTAAGTCCAGTGGTACCTCCGTCATAAGCGACCACCTCCTGAGTAGGGTCAACACCACCCTAATCTCTCAGATATTATATCGTGGTCGGAAAGGGATGGATAGAACATATCCCTCGTAGTTTGGATACCAGCTGGTGAGATCCCACTCCAATGTTGAGCTAGGATGACAGTGCACTATAGGCACTGTAAGCAGCACTGTAACTGAGGGCTCATCATAATGAAGACCAGTGAGCATGCCAGCACATTGGAGATCGTAGCAGATATGTAGGTCGTCTTGGTCCGACTACAAAAAACCTCTCATATCCTGTGTAGGTGAGGTAGTGCTTCCCAGTGGACTTTCTCTGCACGATCTATATGACGTCCATGGTCCTGTATGTTCCAGACCTGGGTACGTTTTCTGCAACACCTGTCCGATGAGGCAGAATGGGGAAAGCATCGAAATCCATTTCCCCCAATGTAGCGAGAACTCGTCCATCGCCACACTTGGAGACCACATTCTGCAGTTTCTCCTGGGTTTCCTCAGGTACTACAGGTTCCTCCAGAACTGGAGGACATCTGGTCCAGCTGCAGAGACTGTGCTCTAGGATACGCTCCATCATGCGCTCCATCCGAGCCATGCGACCACTGCCGCATATGCGGACAATAAGTCGACTTCCTCAGGTTCTGGAGAATCTCTGAGGCTTCTGTCATTGCCCCACACCTCGTCGAGGTGATGACAAGGGTGCAAGACAGGATGTCGCTGCCTGCCGCTCCTGCGTGGCTAAGCGACTCCCGCGCGGACCTGCCGCTTACTCCGCCGTCTTCCGGACGGAGGCGGCCCGCTGGTCTAAAAAGATATGATAGCGGTGATGAGTCGGTCCCGGCCGCTGAAGCGTGGTACCCCGACGTCCGCGCGGGCTTGCCGCCTATCCTCCAAAGGCGACGTTCGGTCACGTCCTCCACTACAAGGGGGTGTGGTGACCGAGATGAGACTACACCAACCTGCAACCAGGCAGGCTCCCTCGGTGCTGAGTCTGTGTCCTCCCTTGGGACAAAGCGTCGTTCGGTCACGTCCTGCCGCTAAAGGGGGTGCGTGACCGAGATGAGACTACACCGACCTGCAACCAGGCAGGCTCCCTCGGTGCTGAGTCGGTGTCCTCCTTTGGGACAAAGCGTCGTTCGGTCACGTCCTGCCGCTAAAGGGGGTGCGGTGACCGAGATGAGACTACTCCGACCTGCAACCAGGTAGGCTCCCTCGGTGCTGAGTCTGTGCCGGCCGCACATGTGGTCCTCCAGACCCAGGCCTCAATCCTTCACCGGTCCACAATCTGGTGGCCTGCTCCAGTGGAAGTCGACCCCGGCTCTATGGCGGGTTTACCGACTGCTGTGCGATACTTCCCCTGGTCCTCTCTCTGGTGACCTGCATATTTGGGGAGAGAGAACGTGCCAAGAATATAACACGTTACGCACCTTTGCTCCACTGTCGCTATGGTTAAGTGACAGAGGTAGGGAGTCAGGGTCTTACCTACCCTGCTCCTGTGCGGTTACCACTTATGGCACCATGATCAGTCGTGGTGGAGAATCGGGTCCTCACTGCGCAGGGCTCCCCTGATTTCCGCGTTTTTATCCCGACCCGCAGAGCGGGTGCTGCCGACGTAGCGGGCAGCTCCAGGAATGGTGGGCGTTGACTCACATCTGGAGGCGCCGGTATGTAGGTCCTTGCTGGCCTTCCGGTTTGACCCCGTGGCCTGGAATATGGAATTTTCCTGGCCGTTTGTCTGGTCAAGGTGTGCGACCTCATAATACCCACTGTCTTGGCATGGTGGTCTAAATCATTGACCTGCTTCAGAAGGTGTTCCCTGAATAATTGTCTGGGTGGTGGTGTTGGAGATGCTCTGCATAGCCCCGCAAATTTGGGATTTAGCGTGAGCTTGATGGCACTTTATTCGAAATGCATTATTTCATATAGCGTGTTACATAATAATTCAAGAGCATCCTCCTGTACGGTGTTTCAAGTCCATCCCGTCCACCGACCTCGCAAAAGCGGTAATCCCGGATGTGAGCAGTTTTAGGATTTTCTGTAATTTTTACTTCCTGTGCTCTTATGCCCGGGCTTATATTGCTCCAAATAGGCATGTTTACAATAGGTACATTGAGTGAGTTCCAATTACTCGGTGCCTTGTATCCATTCATGGCCTCCGCAAGGACCTGATCCTGTATGGTGGTTGGTGAGGAAATCAATGGTAGCGGCCAGTTTAGTTTTGAGAGGTTGTCCCGATGATTCGGGTAACGCAAACTTGGCTGCCACGTCCAAAAGTTCTTCCTGAGGAACCTCAGGTGCCACTGGTTCGTGTACCAAGATATCCTCTTCTCCTGGCTGCTTCATGCTACCAATTGACGATGGGGATATATCCAAAAGTCCCCGGAACTGGGCATTTCCTGCCGTTGATTTTGCTGCAGGATCCGTTCCATCATCCTCTCCATCCGTTCAATGCGCCCTTCATGGTGCGTAAATGGGAGGTCAGAGCCCTCATGCCCAAAGGAACTCCTGAAGGAACTCCTATCATCGGCCCGTACCTCATCGAGGTAATCTCGGTGCCGTGACGAAAAGTCGCTGCCAGCCGCCTCAGCGAAGCTGTACGACTCCCGCGCGGATCTGCTCATTCGCCTCCTTGGATGAGCTAGGCCCGACTGCCTCAAAGGGCATATGCGGTGTGAAGTCGGCACCTGACGCCTGCGGCGTGGTGACCCGACATCCGCGCGGGCTTGCCACCTGTCCTACTCCTGGACTCAGACGGCGTACGGTCCCGTCCTGCCGCTTTTGGGGGATGCAGTGACCATGGCGAGACTCCACCTGTATGACTCCACCTGGTCCAACTAGGTGGTGAGTCTACACTGGCCCTCCCTGGTCTGCCAGTGGACTCGGGTCTCGGTAAACCACCAGTCCGCAATCTAGCGGTCTCTGGTGAAATTCCTGCCCTAAAAGGGCTTTGTTATTGAGCTCTATCCCTGGCTCTTTCACGAGGGCTCGGGGAGAAGGGTCATGCAACAGCATGTGAAACCCGTTTGCTCATATTCTTTATTTCAGCCAACGATTCTCTCCCTGTTGGAGATAGTGAAAAATGGAGTCAGGGTCTACCTGCTCCGGCGCCGTACCGACTTCCTGCTCTGCGGGTACCCCGCTTGTACACAGCTGTGTCGGTGGGTCGGGTCCTGTAATCACAGGGCTCCCCGACTTTTGCGCCTTTTTCCCGGCCCGTCTAGCGGGTGCTGTCGTTGTAGAGAGCTCCGGGAATAATGGCCGACGACTCCTTTCGGAAGTCCTGCGGCCTGTGCTCCTTATTATCCATGTCCCTGTTGGAGAAAACACAATTCAAAACAGAAGGGACAACCAGCTCAAGGTTGCCTGTACTTACCTGAGTGGCCCTTATGAAGGGCTGGTGGTGAGCTGTCGTTCTGCCATTGCTGCGCAATGGTGAGCGTTGAGCCCGGACCCCACAGGGTTAACGAGCTGCCCCATTGTAAAAATAAGTTGGGCTTAGAACAACATGATAATGGCTGCAACTCCATTACCTCTTAATTACAGTACTGGGATAATACAGGCTGTGTAGAGTTGAGTTGGGGCTAACCCCTTACTCTGAGTAAATGCCGACAGCCCACAGTATCGTGTGGGCTGCGGTGTAAGTCGGGCTGCATTTCTGCCATTGCTGACCGCGAATGGCGAGCCTGCAAGCCCCTAGTTCAATATACATGCCGACAGCCCGCAGCATCCTTGCGGGCTGCGGTGTAAAATCGGGCTGTGCTCTGCCGTTGCTTGCTGCACACGGCGAGTCTGCAAGCCCATATTACAATATAAATGCCGACAGCCCGCAGTATCCTTGCGGGCTGCGGTGTAAAATTGGGCTGTGCTCTGCCGTTGCTTATTGCACACGGCGAGTCTGCAAGCCCATACTTACTTATAAATGCCGCCAGCCCGCGGTCTGCGGGCTGCGGCGTAGAGTCGGCTGCCTCTGCCGTCCTCCGCCGGCGAGTGTGAACCCGGACCCTCAACGGGTCAACGGGCTCTTCCCGACTCCATGCGTTAGAGCCGCCGCTGACTGCCCGCATTCCGCGGTCCGCAGTCGGTGTTGAAGCGGCCTGGAGCACTCTGGAAACAGAGTCTCTGTAAAGAAAAAACGGACGGCGGGTTAGTTTTCCACTTACCTGCAGGTCCCAGCAGTGGAGGAGCAACGCTCCTCCCTGCCCGTCGCTTGCACGCGCGTCGACGATATGTCGCGCATGCGTGCCTGGCGGGTTCTTCACGAAGTCACCCACGTGACTCCGAAATGAAATAGAGTCATGTAGTCTATTCTACAACACAAATGGAAGGCCTTCTGCTCCATGGTTCTCCAAGTGGACTTACTGAGTAGTGACAAATTCCCCACATTTCTACCCACCTTCAAGGTCATCGGCTTCTTCAGGAATGAACTCCGCCACCAGCTGCCGGTCTCCCTCATCACTGGCTAGCCAGCGCTGACAGTTGAAGGTGTAGATCTCCACCACTTCCTCCTGCTTGGCATCAGCATCCTCCTCAGCTTTCCTCTTCTTTTTCTTCTTCTTTTTGTCATCTTCCACGGTCCTGGCGCTCAGTCGACTGATTTTGACTGAATCCAGGAACCAGCCCGGAGCCAAGCCAGATCCGTCATGGCCGATGCGGAGTTTGACCAGTCGGCCGACATCCAGGGCTTCGATCTACGCACATAAGAAACAGCCGTTTTACAACAATGCACAGACGCAAGAAACAACGTCAAGGGGAGCACAGTCAAGGGGAGCAATCAGAAAAGTTGTGGAGGCTAGTGGAGGGGTGTGCTCCTTCAGCAGGAAGTTGGGGATTGGGGACGATCCATTGTCCCTGATGACGGCACTTGCAGGAAATGTATCCAGCTTCAACCGTTGGCAGATCGCCTGGAGCAGATGAAACTGTGGAGAAAGTGGGAGACGGTACATTTACTGAGCTGTTCACTCCACAGCCATAGAAAGTGGGTCGGATGTCAAATAATGACGAGATGGAGTTATAGGAAGGAGATTGAGAACTTCATAACCTGGTGCCAAGACAACAACTGCTCCCTCAATGTCAGCAAGAGAAGGGAGACTGTGATCGACTTCAGGAAGCGAAGCGGTACACATACCCATAGCGGTGTACATTGATGGCGTCGAAGTGGAAAGGGTTGAATGCTTCAAGTTCCTAAGAGTAAATATCACTAGCAATTTGTACTGAACTATCCATATCGAAGCAATGGCCATGAAAGCACATCAACACCTCTACCTCCTTGAAGGATTAGGAAGTTCTGTACGTCCCCATCAACCCCTACCAACTACTAAAGATGCGGCGGAAGAAGCATTTTATCCAGAATCATCACAGCATGGTTTGGGAACAGCTCCATCCAGGTCCGCTAGAAATTGCAGAGAATTGTGGATGTAGCCCAGGCCACCACGCAAACCAACCTCCCTTCCATTGACTCCAATTTCACTTCATACTGCCTCGGCAAGGCCACCAATCAAGGAAAAATCTCACCCTAGACACTTCCTCTTCTCTCCTCACCCATCAGGTAAGATGTACAGAAGTGTGATAACATACACCTCCAGATTCAGGGACAGTTTCTTCCCAGCTGTTATCAGGTAACTGAACCATCCTATCACCAACTAGAGAGCGGTCCTAACCTACTATCTACCTCATTGTAGACCATCAGACAATTTTTAATTTGGACTTTACTGGACTTTATCTTGCACTAAACGGTATTCCCTTTATCCTGTATCTGTACACTATGGATGGCTTGATTGTAATCATATGTAGTCTTTCTGCTGCCAACAAAGAAAAGCTTTTCCTTGTACCTCAGTATACATGACAACAATAAACTAAACTAATCATCAAAAATTTGGCTGCAGTACAATTGACCTCTCAATGCAAGTTATTAATATAAATTGTTGACCAATGATCTGTCCACAGCACCGATTCCAGTGACGCCCACGGTTTACAAATTGCCAACACCCAAATGAACCATGAATTCTGACTCTCTGTTGGGTAAAATCCCCTATCTGTGATTATGTATCACCCTCCATGCCCATGTGGTCTGATCTTGCTCAGTAACCTTTGTTGTGGCACCTTATCAAATGCAGTCTGGAAGTCCAAATGGGCTATTCTTTGGAAAGTGAACAAAAATGTCACACACGTGACCAGATGGCATCCCTTAAAGTAATACATTAAAAGATTATTGTAAGGGATTCATCTTATTAATTGCTATTTTCCTACCTACAAAACTATAATGCATGTCTGTTAAAGATGTGAACATTCTAGCTTTTTAAAATTCATAGTTTGTAAGATAAAACTGAGTTATGAAAAGAATGCTTCCTCATGAGGCCACAAGCGTGACCAGTCATATTTGACCTCTGGCCCAAAACCAACATTGTCAGCAAAACATAAAAACTTCACTTGATTAACTTTGAAAAAACATGAATCATATATACAGTACAAAACAATATACCTGTAATACGTTCAGATGTATTCCACAATTGTTCATATTTTTGGTCACACACGTGTCTAAGAATGGGCCACATACACCATCATTCCCCTTCATTCACAGAATTTGCTACATCCGCAAGCAACTCACGCAGATTTGTCAAACACGATTTTCCTTTCATAAAAAGCACGTTGACCCTGCGTGATTGATTGCCTTGTGATTTTCTAAAAACCTTGCTATTATCTTCTTCTGAAGGGATTCCAGGATTTTCCTAATCATAGATGTTGGATTAAATGGCCTATAATCTCCTGTTTTCTGCTTGTCAGTGTACCAATCTTGGGACTTTTCATTTGTTCTTGCTTTCCCCCCAAAAATCTCCATATACCATCAGTCAGAGTCAAGCTCTCCTGTGTTAAAGTGATTTGTGAAAGGATCAAAGGCAATGGATGGGAAAATGTTTCTTCGCAACCAAAGGTTAGCATTGGAAATGTATCAATGGAGGTGGATTTGGTTATGGTTTTCTGGAAGGGAATTAGGTCAATATCTGAAAGAAAAATAAATCTAGGGCTATGGGAGAGGGTTGGGATAGGAATAGTTTGCACTATTCATGCATGGATCCATAACATTTGACATAACAATTTTTTCTGTTATCATTCTATGGTTCTATGATATGCATGTGACATGTGTGTCTCATGATGCTACATATGACTTCAGCTTCACATGTGTCTCGTTAGGCTTCCTACAAACAGGTTCTGGGATGATTTAAGGCACTACGTCTGAATACTGATATAAACCATACAGTAGTGCCTTCAGTACCATCTTTATTTGTAGCTGCTCACTCCTTCTGAATAGGAAGAGCATGCAACAATATCATTTTGATGGTAATGAACTTCAAGTCGCAGGTCCTAGTCCGGCTTGACTTAATATCCACACATTCCTCCCCACTCGAAAAAACTCCTCCAGTAACTGTCCTTCAGCCTTGTCAGTATCCAAGCCTACCTTAAACATTTCTGTTTCTCTTCGGACAAAGTTGTTCGAGCGGCTTTGGAGGCGGATTACTTCAGTTTTTCCTAATTTTCCGTAAATCTGGATGAAGACTCTAGCATCAGTGCCAGCTCCACTGACATCACCTGTGCGTACCTCCACTTCATAGTTGATCACTGGCCAGAGACACAAGTGAATTGGAATAAGACACACTAATGGTCCATGCTGAATTGGACTTAAGAGTACATGGCAAGACAGCCCTTAATAATCTATGCACAAGGGGGTAAATCCAATGATTTCGCTGCACGTCGCTGTGATGTCATTGCACCACAATTTTCTCATTTATATTTTCTTATGACATTATAGATGCCAATTTGCCCCATTGTGATAATGCTGGCTCACAGAAAAATCCCATTCCACCAACTATTTCTCAATAGCCCAGTCTGTCTCACGTGCACACCATTTACTGCCAATAGAAAGCATACACAGCTTAGTTTGGGAATAGCTCTGCGCAAGATGCAAGAAATTGCAGTGAGTGGGGGTTGGAGCCCAATCCATCACACAGATCAGACATCCCACCACTGATTCCATCTACTCTTCACATAGTTTTGGAAGAGGAGCCAACATAATCAAAGACTTGTCCCATCCCAGTCATTCCTATTCCCATTGGGCAAAAGGTACAGAAGCTTGATGGTATGCTCCACCTTTCTCAGGAACAGCTTCTTTCTCACGTTTATCAGGCTTCTGAATGGATACTGCATAGGCTAGGATACTGTCCAAATCATCTCCACCCCATTGCAGACTTTGGACTTTGTTTATGGAACCATTGCAGTATTGCTGTATTCTGCACTCTGCTCTTCCCCTTTGCTCTATCTATTGTAATTTAGTTTGATTATTGTATTTATGTACAGTATTATTTGATTTGATTGGAAAGCATGCGAACTAAAGCTTTTCACTGTGCCTCAGTACATGTGACAATAGTAAACCTAAACACTAAAGTGGCCAAATAAACTAGCAGGCGAGGACATGGAAGGAAACTGGACCCTCTGGGGGAAACCCATGTGGTCACACAAAGAATGAGCAAACACCACATGGACAGCAGCAGAGCCATAATTGAAATGGGATTGGTGGGGCTGTGAGTCTCGCACTGAACAACTGGAGTTACAATAATCATCACCCATCTGTTTTACATAATCCCCTTGAGCATAACTCACTAAATGTTTCTTCCAATTGCACCTATGTCTGGTCCAAAATCACTAAGTTATAACCAAGACTGAACACAAGCAGACATTTGATTGATTGCAGGACAATTTCATATAAATGAAAGACCACCGGGTGGCGCTGTGCATGGCAGCCTCGCCAACAGCCTCTCGCACATTTCTTTGTTTGTTTGTTTTTAGTCTGTTTTATTTGTATGTTTTAGTGTATCCTTAGATTTGTATTATGTAGGGGTGCGGGAGGGCGGGGAGTGGGGGAAACTTTTTTTATCTCCTCCCACGACGGAGATGCAACCTTTTCCGTATCATATCTCCGTCCGCACTGAGGCCTAACATCGTGGAGCTGGTGGTCCCATTGTTAGGGAGCTCCAACCGCAGGAGCTTCGACCGCCCCGATCGCGGGAGCCTCGATTGCACCATTGCGGGGGCTTTGATCGCAGACTGCGGAAGCTTTGATCACCCCAACTGTGGATGTTTCGATTACCCCGACCATGGGGGAAAAGGAGGAAGAAGGTGAAAGTTATTTGCCTTCCATCACAGTGGGGAACGTGTGGTCGCTGACAAACAAGATGGACGTGATATCTGCGCTGGTAAGAACTCGGAGGGTGTGCCGTGAATGCAGTGATCTCAGTATTTGCGAGGTCATCGTTCCGTGAGAACATCCTGGAGTCTGCTGCGAGTGTGGACGGAGATACGACTGTTCGGGCAAACAGGGACTGCAGGGAGAGCGGCAGCGGTCGGTACAACACTGGTCACATCATGGTGAAGGAGCGTGTGTGTGGCTCGGACATTGAACTGATGGCTGTGGGTCTCTGCTTGTGGTGTGTGCCCAAGGGATTCTCACACGCCTCTGTGGTGGCTGTTTATGTTTAAATTTTTATGTAGCTTTGTATCTTGTTGCTTATTGCTATGACTGTATGGTAAATCGAATTTCACTGTACACATGTGACAATAAAGGACCATTGAACCATTGAAGCATTGAAGTGTTGTAACAATAACCATTGACTAAAACCCCAACAGATGCTGGGTACACCTCAAGAGGATTTTCTAAAATTTGAGATGCTCTGGAAGTATCCAAAGATTCTGTTTAATATTTATTTTGCTTCTTTCACACATTGTTGATTTATGAGGAAATCAGGGCCTCAGACTTCTGGGAGATGAATGGTAGATATCCTTACAGGAAAATATTAGATATGAAATGGAGTTAAAAAGTTTGATTTGGAGCACCGAGAATCAAAGCAGTGTAAGCAGTTAAAAGATAAATTAATGATTAATGCCAGATTGGAAGTGATCATTCAAGCAGTGATGAAGAACTGATGGTGGAGTTGCAATGGCAAAGATTTCAAGAACACATGGATGAACTCCAAAAATTGTTCATCCCAACCTGGCGAACAAATAAAACGGGGAAAGCAGCTCAACTGTGGCTAACGAGGGCAATCAAGGATAGTGTTAAATCCAAGGAAGACACATGTAAATTGGCCAGAGGAAGCAGCAAACCAGAGGAATGGGAGAAATTTAGAATTCAACAGAGGGGGACAAAGGGGTTAATTAAGAGGGGGAATAAAAGAGCATGAAAGAAAGCTTGCAAGGAATATAATAAGTAACTGTAAAAGCTTCAGGTATGTAAAAAGGAAAAGATTAGTGAAGACAAATGTAGGTCCCTTACAATCAGAGATAGGTGAATTTATATTGGGAACCAAGGAAATGGCAGAACCGTTAAACGAGTACTTTGGTTCTGTCTTCACAAGGAAGACACAAACAATCTCCCAGAAATACTAGGGGACCGAGGATCTAGTGGGATGGAGGAACTGAAGGGAATTCACAATAGTCAGGACATGGTGTTAGGTAAACTGTTGGGATTGGAGGCAGATAAATCCCCAGGGCCTGATGATCTGCATCCCAGAGAACTCAAGGTGGTGGCCCTAGAAACTGTGAGTGCATTGGTGATCATTTTGCTCTATAGACTCTGGATCAGTTCCTGTGGGCTGAAGGGTAGCCAATGTAACTCAATTTTTTAAGAAAGGAGGGAGAAAGAAAACTGACAATTATAGATCAGTTATGGGCCTGTCCCACTTAGGCAACTTTTTAGGCGACTGCAGGAGACTATGCAGTCGCTACATAGTCACCACATGGTTGCCGGGGAGTCGCCTTCATGGTCGTGAGGACTTCCCGATTCTGGTCGCCGTGATTTTTTCAACACGTTGAAAAATTAGCAGCGACTAGAATTAAGCCGCCATGGGGAGTAGCGAGAATTATCGAGCAGTAGGTGGGTCGCCAGGAGGTCCTAATCGGTTGCCAGGAAGCCGAAGGTTTTCCGAGGTTCTTGTAGGTTGTAGCCGGTGCTGACCGGTGAATTTCATTGGCTCATTGGGAAAAAAAAGGTAAGCAGTAGGTTTCAGAACCAAGGAACCGACCGGTAATGTTAAATGTCTGCCGAGATGCACAGCCGTGTATCTCTGGCTTCTTATAAGTTGTCTCCACTCCTTCTCCTCCCTTCCCCCGTCCCCCTTTTAAAAAACTTACCGTACACTGTGCTTTAACTGTCTTTTTACAGCGCCAACCTTCCTGTTCATTGCGGTGTGTGGCTGCGTCACCTTGGCTTTGCACCATGTTAATTTTTTAGACAGCGCTCCCCCCGCTCGCCCTGTCCCCCGCCTGCATTACGGGCTGGTAAAGGAAGCGATGTGTTTGTGTGTGTGTGTGTGTGTGTGTGTTTCACTCTGACTGTCGCCGTTCCGGTTGCCAGTTTTTCAGGCGACTGCTGGCAACTTGACAGCCGCCGGCAGTCCGCTGAAAAATCGCCTAAGTGAGATAGGCCCATTTGCCTTACAATACATCGGAATTGGGGAAGATGCTTGAGTCGATTATTAAAGATGTTATAGCAACGCATTTAGAAAGCAGTGACAGGATCGGTCAAAGTCAGCATAGATTTATGAAGGGGAAATCATGCTTGACTAATCTTCTGGAATTCTTTGAGGATGTAACAAGTAGAATGGATAAGGGACAGCCAGTGAATGTGGTGTATCTAGACTTTCAAAAAGCCTTTGACAAGGTCCCACACAAGAGTCCCACATTAGCGTGCAAAATTAGAGCAAATGGTCTTGGGGGCAGGGTATTGACATGGATAGAGAACTGGTTGGCAAACAGGAGGTAAAGAGTAGGAATTAATGTGTCCTATTCAGAATGGCAGACAGTGACTAGTGGGGTGCCGCAATGCACGGTGCTGGGACCCCAGCTATTTACAATATATATGAATGATTTAAACGAGGGAATTAAATGTAACATTAAATGTAACAAGTTTGCGGATGACACAAAGATGGGTGGCTGCGATGAGGATGCTATGAGGCTGCAGGGTGGCTTAGACAGGTTGGGAGAGTGGGCAGATGCATGGCAGATGCAGTATAATGTGGATAAATGTGAGGTTGGTGGCAAGAACAAGGCGGCAGATTATTATCTGAATGGTGTCAGATTAGGAAAAGGGGAGGTGCATCGAGACCTTGGTGTGCTTGTTTCAGTTACTGAAAGTAAGCTTGCAGGTACAGCAGGCAGTGAAGAAAGCTAAAGGCATGTTGGACTTCATTGCGTGTATAGGAGCTTGGGAGCTACTGCTGTTGTACAGTGCCCTGGTGAGATCGCATCTGGAGTATTGTGCACAATTTTGGTCTCCTAATTTGAGGAAGGACATTATTTCTATTGAGGGAGTGCAGCGTAGGTTCACCAGGTTAATTCTCAGGATGGCGGGACTGACATATGATGAAAGAATGGGTCGACTGGGCTTGTATTCACTGGAATATAGAAGGATGAGAGGGAATCTTATAGAAACATATAAAATTCTTAAAGAATTGGACAGGCTAGATGCAGGAAAAATGTGACATAATATTGGTTTTAATTTTTTTAGTTTTAGTTTTAGAGATACAGTGTGGAAACAGGCCCCTTCGGCCCACCGGGTCCGCGCAGACCAGCGATCCCCGCATATTAACACTATCCTACACCCACTAGGGACAACTTTTACATTTTACCAAGCCAATTTATCTATAAACCTGTACGTCTTTCGAGTGTGGGAGGAAACCGAAGATCTCGGAGAAAACCCACGCATGTCACGGGGAGAAAGTACTAACTCCGCATAGACAGCACCCGGGTCTCTGGCACTGCATTCACTATAAGGCAGCAACTCTACCACTGCGCCACCATTTAAGAAACAGTCAGCCAGATACACGGATAGGACAGGTTTGCAGGGATATGGACCAAACGCAGGCAGGTGGCACTAGTGTAGATGGGACATGTGGGCTAGTTGGGCTGAAGGGACTGTTTCCACTTTGTCTCGCTCTATGTCTCGATGACCATGGATCTTCAGATATTTTCTTTGAAGACAACCTAGGTGAGAATATTCATTTCAAAGCTTTACGTAGTTTGTGTGCTTACGTTTCTCAATCTCTGTGATCTCACTGGGATATATTTCAATCTCAGTCTTGCCATCTGACTCATCCTTGCACAGCCATCGATGAGCAGGGAACATGTATTCCTTCCCGTGTGCTGGAACCCTGATCTGAACATTGTCCAGGAACCAGCCAGCTCGCAGACCGACGTTGTCATGTCCGATCAGCAGACGTTTCAGCTTGGGAGAAGAAGATGTTAGAATATCAATTTTGAACAACTTTATACACATAGGGGGCGCCGTCCTGTACGGGTATGGCTGCCCAGCCTGCAGCTGTCCGTTTTTTCTCTCTTTTTTAAAATTTTTAGTTAGTTGCGTTTTTCTCGTTTTCGGAGTCCAAGCCTTTTTTATGTGTGGTTGGTGGGGGGGAAGGTGAAACTGCTTTCTAGGTCCCTACCTGGTCGGAGAGGCAGCTTTTCTCCGGGCTGCACCGTCGACCCGTCCTCGCGAACTACCAGCTGACCTGGAGCGGCGTTTCCTGGAGGGACTGCCCAGAGCCACGGCTTCGGCGGCGGCACAGTGCTGGAGCGCCACCACAGAGCGGGGTAGGCGATGCCTTGCCCGGGTCGCCGCGTTGGAGTTCCGGTGAGCTGAAGACCGCAGGTGAACTTCGTGGAGCTGCGGGACTGTGGGGCGGCCAGCCGCGGGCGGCGGCGCTGGACTTCAACTTTAACGTCGGGGGCCTGGGACCTCTCGGCGAGATCGCCAGTTGTGGAGCTCCATTCGGCGCGGCCTGTTGGCATCGGAAGCCGCGTTCTCTAGCAAGGAAGCGGCCGTTACAGGCACCCCGAGCCGCTGAGAGGGTTCTCCTGACGCCAGAGCACCATCACCCGGCGAAGAAGGGCCTTTAGCGGCGACTGCGGAGGCCTCAATAGGCCCGACTATGGGTGGACAAGGGGATGGGGACTGGACTTTGTGCCTTCCCTCATAATGGGAACCATTGTGGGGGGATGTTTTTTATGTTTATTGTTAATTCTTTAATGTTGTGTCTTATCTTTATCTGTGTGCTGCATGGCAAGACAAATTTCGCTACACCAATTGGTGTATGTGACAATAAATGTCCTTTGTCCTTTAAACATTCAAGTGCAAAAAGTAGAGAGGTTGAGGTTTGGTTACCACGCACTGATCCTGGCAATGGTGACATGAGGTGTGTTATTATTTCATAGAGTCAGAGAGCGATACAACACGGAACAGGTACAGAGACCACACCAAACATCAACTACGCATCTTTACATTAATCTTACCTCAACCCACTTTATTATTTCCATCATTCCACTCACATCCTAGAGTCTACCACTTATTTATTAGGTACAATCTGCAATTAAATTACTCTATCTCCCTACACATTTTTAGGATTAAGGAGGAAACTGGAGCACTTGGAGGAAACCCACACAGTCATTGGGAGAACAAAGTCTGAAGAATATACTTGTTCAAAATGTTTTTTATATGCACTAAGAATTCTCAATCCTGGTAGAAATACTGGTGTATGCTTGTGTATGTTAATTACTACTAACATAATTGGACATTTACCAATGTATATATCAATCTATATAGAACATATCCTGATTGGTTGCATCATGGCCTGGTATGGCAATTCCAATGCACAAGAATACAAGAAGCTGCAGAGAGTGGACTCAGCCTGGTCCGTCAGTGTCATGGTCATAGACAGGTACATGGATAGGACAGGTTTAGATGAATATGGACCAAACGCAGGCAGGTTGGACGAGTGTGGATGGGACATGTTGGTCGGAGTGGGCAAGTTGGGCTGAAGGGTCTGTTTCCCCGCTGTATGAGACTGTGACCCTCCCTACCATCTTAATCATCCACATGTGGTGCTGCCTCAGGTAGACACCATCATGAAGGATACCCATCATCTAGGCCAAGCTGTTATATTGCTGCTACCGCCAGGCAGGAGGTACAGATGGATGAAGTGTGGGAGGGGGGCGGAACAAAGGAGAACCTGCCCTGGGATACTTTGTAACTTTGACAGCACCATTTATGTGGCGACTCTGAACATACTTTGGGTGTGCAAAACAAAGAATTTCGCTGTAACTCATCACATGTGACAATAAAGCATTCATTCATTCATCCACTCATTCACTCATTCATTCAATACAATACCGTTTATTGTTATTTGAACCTCAAATTAAGTTCAAACGAAATTTGGTTTCTGCAGTCATACAACAAGGAAAAAAACCATGACACACAATTAACACAATTTACACAAACATCCATCACAGTGAATCTCCTCCTCACTGTGATGGAAGGCAAAGTCATTGTCTCTCCCCTGTTTTCCATTCTTCTCCCGATGATCATTCACTCATTCACTTACTCACTCACTCACTCACTCACTCACTCACTCACTCATTCATTCATTCATTCGAGTCCAATAGCACCAGATTCAGAAATAGACACTTTCCAACAATAAGGTGGTCAAAAAGGCTTTTGGCACATTGGCCTTCATCAATCAGAGTATTGAGTAAAGAAGTTGGGAGGTCATATTGCAGTTGTATAAGATCTTGGTGAGAGCGCATTCAGAATATTGTGTTCAGTTCTGGGTATCATGTTATAGGATAGATATTGCCAAGCTGGATAGGGTTCAGAAACGATTTAAGAAGATGTTCCCAGAACTAGAGCATGTGAGCTATAGGGAGAGGTTGAGTAGGCTGGGTCTATATTCCATGGAGCGTAGGAGGATGAGGGGAGATCTTATAGAGGTATACAAAATCATGAGAGGAATAGATCGGGTAGATGCATAGAGTCTTTTACCCAGAGTAGGGGAATCGAGGGCCAGAAGACATAGGTTCAAGGTGAAGGGGAAAAAATGTCATAGGAATCCGAGGGGTAACTTTTTCACACAAATGGTGGTGGGTGTATGGACCAAGCTGCCAGAGGAGGTAGTTGAAGCTTCTTAAATCCCAACATTTAAGAAGCAGTTGGACAGGTACATGCATAGGACAGGTTTGGAGAGTCATGGACCAAGCGCAGGCAAGTGGGATTAGTGTAGCTGGGACATTGTTGGCCGGTGTGGGCTAGTTGGTACAAAGGGCCTGTTTCCACGCTGTATTACTCTATGACCCAATGACTAAATATCAAGTTGTTGAACCGACATGCAGAGTCCTAATCATATCTCAGCAACAGCACATTACGGACTACTTCTTGCACTACAATGTACTTGTTTTCCCAAGTGCATAGTTATGGACTAATGTATTTTTTGGGACAGTTGTTTTTTATTTTGACTGCAATTCAATTGCAACTGCCCAGAATTAAAATTACCCTTGGGAGTTGAAAGTTCATACAAAAAAAATGAAGTAATTTGATCCATTTTGTTTGTAACTTCCATTCATTGCTTTCTGTGAAAATATAGATGAGGAAGAATGTTTGATAGTTAAGTATTGTCATTGTTGGATCTTTAACTTCTTATGGTGTGTTTTTAAGACAAAGACTAGAAATTCCCATCAATCAAACACATCATGAACTTGCACGATGAAGGACCTGTCCACCATATTAACTCCACTCAAATTAATATTTTGGTGTCGGTAATATCACAGCGGGGTGAAATATCTTGTAAAATTGTTCACTGATAAAGCCAACAATCATTTATTGGACTTCCATAGAGTAATTGACATACCTGAAGAGGTAGAAGAGAATAGAGATCATGGATATAACTTTGATGTTGAATGGATATATTTTGATTATATAGTAGCTCACTGCACTAAGATATGGGATGTCCTGGGATTCCTGGGATGTCAGGACTTTCATATGAGGAAAGATTGGATAGACTGGGCTTGTACTCGCTGGAATTTAGAAGATTGAGGGGGGATCTTATAGAAACTTACAAAATTCTTAAGGGGTTGGACAAGCTAGATGCTGGAAGATTGTTCCCGATGTTGGGGGAGTCCAGAACAAGGGGTCACAGTCTAAGGATAAGGGGGAATTCCTTTAGGACCGAAATGAGGAAAACATTCTTTACACAGAGAGTGGTGAGTCTCTGGAATTCTCTGCCACAGAAGGTAGTTGAGGCCAGTTCATTGGCTATATTTAAGAGGGCGTTAGATGTGGCACTTGTGGCTAAAGGGATCAGGGGGTATGGAGAGAAGGCAGGTACGGGATACTGAGTTGGATGATCAGCCATGATCACATTGAATGGTGGTGCAGGCTCGAAGGGCCGAATGGCCTACTCCTGCACCTATTTTCTATGTTTCTATGTTTCTATATACTTACTGTTCCAATATCCATTGTGTCAATGATGAAGACATCCACCTGCCCTTGTTCAAAGTAATTTCCCAAGTCGTTGTCAGAGGTGACCAGTGATTGTTTGCTAGTGTCTCCCTTCTCTCCATACAGTTTGATGTGAACTTTAGAATCGCTGCTGGCTCCAGAAACATTCCCTGTCTTCACCATGACATGGTACCGGATATCTGAAATGTTCACCACAGGAGTACTTAATGAAAGATTGCTCACAGCTACCCAGGTTTGTAGAGAAATAATGACTGACATCGGTGCTAACTTTCTCCCAAATTCATGCCATTAGTCCAGAAGTTATTGGAGCAGAATTAGGCCATTCGATCCATCAAGTCTCCTCTGCCATTCAATCATGGCTGATCTATCCTTCTCTCACAACCCCATTCTCCTGCCTTCTCCCCATAACCCCCGACACCTTTACTAATCAAGAATCTATCAACCTCAACCTTAAAAATATTAATTGGCTTGGCCTCCGCAGCCTTCTGTGGCAATGAATTCCACAGATTCACCACCCTCTGACTAAAGAAATTCTTCTTCGTCTCCTTTCTAAAGGTACGTTCTTTTATTCTGAGGCTACGATCTCGGGTCCTGGACTCTCCCACTAGTGAAAACATCCACTCCACATCCACTCTATCTAGGCCTTTCACTATTTGGTAAGTTTCAAAGAGGTTCCCCCTCATCCTTCTAAACTCCAGCGAGTACAGGCCTAGTGCCGTCAAATGCTCATCATATGTGAACCGGATCATTCCTGGGATTATTCTCGTAAACCTCCTCTGGACCCGCTCCAGCACCAGCACATCCTTCCTCAGATATGGGGCCCAGAATACTCCAAATGTGGTCTGACCAGTGCCTTATAAAGTCTCAGCATCACATCCTTGTTTTTATATTCAAATCCCTGCAAAATTAATACTTGCATTGTATTTGCCTTCCTTGCCACTGATTAATCTCAAATGCTTTATAAGCTCCTGGCACCAGCTAATTCTCAATGATGGACAGATTCTCTTTGTTTGAGCTTGAAACTACAAGTGGGAATCTGAGACCATTTGGATTAAATATTGGATAGATTCATCGGAATAGTTGCTGACTGCCCTGGTCACGGTCATGAATCCAGGAGATAGAATCTCACCATCCTTTAACCCTGTGCCGAGCTTCTGGTTCCTTGTCTTTGATCGCCAAATTGCCTTCCACCACATTGCAGCCTGCTCGGGCTCCTGGTCCATCAGCTGCCAGTTTCTGAATTCTTTGCATGTAATATTGATTCCCTCTACTGCCTTGGCTCTCGCTTTCTGCATTCCACCAATTCTAATATTCTGTTCATCTCCAGTTTTCACTTCTCTGCTATGTTTTCAGCTGCCACAGCCTGCTTACTCTCTAACTACACTCCTTAAAATCTAGCTGTCGGCTGACTTGAAGTTATATCTCGGTCCTAAACTACGGCTAACCAACCCCCAACACTGGGGGTCCACCAGTGTGAAGAAGGGTCTCAACCCAAAAAACGTCATCCATTCCTTCTCTCCAGAGATGCTGCCTGTCCCGCTGAGTTACTCCAGCTTTTTGTGTCTATCCCCAACATTGAACTGTGATCTGCCCATGCTTAGTAGACTGTTGTTGAACATCAGTCCAGTGGTGATATTGATGTTTCCTTTATCCGTGAACATATATTCGGGCAGTGAGTAGGTACTGCGCACTTGAGCTGCAGTTAGAAAAGAAAGATCAGAATGGCACTTTTGCTTCACAAATGATGCATAGTCCAACAGGACACGCTGGATGTGTCTATCCAGACCTGTACTCGCTCAAGTTTAGAAAGAGGGAGATATCATTGAAAGGCCTGGAAAGAGTGGATGTGGAGAGGATATTTCCTGTAGTGGGAGATTCTAGAACCACAGGGGGTACAGGCTCAGAATAAAAGGACTTACCTTCAGAATGAAGATGTGGAGGTATTTCTTTAGCCAGATGTTGGTGAATCTGTTGAATTCATTGGCGCAAATGGCTGCAGAGGCCACATCTTTGGGTATTTTTAAAGTGGAGATTGATAGGTTCTTGAATAGTACGGGTGTCAAATATTATGGGTAGCAGGCAGGAAAATGAGTTTTAGAAGGAAAAATAGATCAGCCATGATTGAATGCCAGAGCAGACCTGATGGGCCAAATGGCCTAATTCTGCTCCCATATCTTATGGTCAATGGGTCTTGTAGCTCCGAGCTCAACTCTTCAGCTTTCACGTCCAGATTTCAGAATAAGATGGCACTTTTGGGCACCACTGCATGCTTTATTGAATAAAAACTCCCCACCAAGGTGGCACCATCCTTTAAAAAAAAATGGACTTAAAAATCATACCTTTAAATGTAGGTTCGTTGCTCGTACAATGAGAGTTCTTTTAATTTAGATTTGCGTTCCTCATGCAAAAATTCAAACAAATCCTTAAGGGCCTGTCCCACTGTACGAGGTAATTCAAGAGCTCTCCCGAGATTTAAAAAAATCAAACTCGTGGTAAGTACGTAGCATGTACGTAGCGGCTACATCGGAGCTTGTGGATGTCTCGTAGCGGCTCGTAATGCTAACGGCAGGTACTCGGGAAACGCTGTAACTCGTGACATTTTTTCAGCACTGTGAAAAATGTCCACGAGAGCCCCGAGTACCTACGAACGGCTATTACCGTCATTTTCCGAGTTTGAATCAGGGGAAACTCGGGAGAACTCTTGAATTACCTCGTACAGTGGTACAGGCCCTTTACTTACTTTTCAGCATCTGTGCATCTCCTGCTGGAACCAGCTCACGGACAATTTGACCGTCGTCCTCACTCTTATCCAACCACCTGGTGGTAAGTGAACGAAACAATTAATGTTTATTAGCTTACTTTTAGCTCATGCATTTTCCTCTTGCCCCCTGCCCCCCATCTCCACCCCTCCCCCCCCCTCCACACACACACACACACACACACACACACACACACACACACACACACGCACATACACATCCATGCAGAGATGAGTGAACGCACACTTATTGATTAGTGCGGGTGTCGGGGGTTATGGGGTGAAGGCAGGAGAATGGGCTTAAGAGGGAGAGATTGATCTGCCATGATGGAATGGCAGAGTTGACTTGATGGGTCGAATGGCCTAATTCTGCTCCTATCACTTATGAACATATGAACTTATTCATGGTAATACATCGGTTAAATCATCAGTTATCAATCATTATGAATATCAATCATCAGTGAAGAGTTATAACCTGTAACATGGGAATTCCACGGCTTGACTTTCCGGAGCTCCTTCTTCCTTCACAATCACCTTGTCCAGATACCAGCCACAACTCCCGCCTCTCCCGTCGTGCCCTATCCTCACCCTCTCCACTTTCTTCAGACTTACTGCCTCAATGACAAACTCATCCGCCTGGATAGAGGGAGCACAGGTAAAAGTTGAAGCCTCTTATGTTTAGACAAGGCAATCATTGAGACTGGTTTACTCAGGATTAAGATAGACACAAAGAGCTGGGGTAACTCAGCGGGTCGGGCAGCGACTCTGGAGAAAAAGCATGGGTGACTCTTCAGTCCCGACCCAAAACATCACTCATGCTCTCGGGAGATGCTGCCTGACCTGCCGAGTTACTCCGCCATGACCTGGTCATCAAGTTCCCGCACTGTGCTTTAGAGATACAGCGCGGACATAGGTCCTTCAGCCTACTAGGTCTGCGCTGACCAGTGATCACCCCGTACACTAGCTATCCTACACATTAGGGACAATTTACAATTTTACCAAAGCCAATTAACCTACAAACAGTTATGTGTCGCAGGAAACCGGAGCACCCACGTGGTCACAAGGCCCATGTACAAACTCCGTGCAGACAGCACCTATTATCAGGATTGAACCCGGGTCGCTGCCGCTGTGAGGCAGCAGCTCTACCACCTTGACAGTTTGTTTTGCCTTGTTCCTCTACTTAAACCCACTGTCAAATATACCAAACAATGGGGATTTCTGTGTCTCTGTCATTCAGAACCATCTAAAACTATTAAACATTAATCACTTCATTTATTTCATCCAACTTAAAAAATATTTATGATCTAGATAAATATTTAAAACATTCAAAATTATAAACGTTAGCTTTAATCAAATATCAATGTCCTTTTAGATATGCACATGGAGGGGTGTAGATCATGCAGACAGGCAGAGGATACTAGTTTAACTTGGCATGAACATTGTGGGCCGAAGGGCCTGCTCCTGTTCGTTGTTCTATATCCAATGCAGCCATTACTCTTCATTGAAATGAATGGAATTGACAGATTCAACAGTCAGATTCCCCAGCTGAAATTTGCAGTAAGTTGACGCTGGAGACACTGCATAAATGTAACATAAATGCATGGAGTCACTAATATCAAAGTGATCCTTCCAAAGACACCTCTCAGGACATTTGGAACCTCTACATTAGTGAACTCTTGCAGAAGAGTTCCGAGCTTGGCACCAGTTTAGTGTAGTTTAGAGATTCAGTGCGGAGACAGGCCCTCCGGCCCACCGAGCCCACACTGACCAGCGATCCCCGCACACTAACACCACCCTACATACATACACTAGGGACAATTTATATTTATACCAAGCCAATTAGCCTACAAACCTGTACATCTTTGGAAGTGTGGGAAGAAACCGTAGCTCCAGAGAAAACGCACGCAGGTTACGGGGAGAACGTACAAACTCTGTAGAGACAACACCCATTCATCATCGTTGAAAACATTTATGACGCAGTGGTGCTTGTTTCCAATGGGAACAGTGACGGACGCACCACACATCTCTGTCCAGACTTCCGCCACTGGAAGTATCGGATTTTGGTGTATGTGCTTTATGATCATTCCTTACAATGCCATGTACGACAGTGATCACAACTTCTACTGAAGTGTGGATGGCCGTTGGCTCGCTAGGAGCTCATCCGCCCTTTGACAGGTCTTGTTTTTGGTCCTGCTGGGGGTCCACAGCCCCCTCCTCACCTGGCAAACCAGGTGGGGGGACACGGTTTAGTCGCCGACTATACGACCATGGAGCAGGTAGCACGGGATTACACAGTACCCGTGGCAGAGTACGGGTGACAGCACCCATAGTCAGGATCAAACCCGGATCCCTGGCAGCAACTCTATTGCTGCGCCACCAGTGCAGTCCCTCTGCACCAGCGCAGGAAAATGCCAGTTGACCCATGTGGAACTGCGACATGACTCGGCAATAATCAGGCAGGGTAATTGGTGCACAATTATTAAGACTGGGTGATTCAGGGTATGATCATATCGAATAAGCAGGTTACATTATGGGCTGAATAAGTTAGTACAGCAACATGCTGGTATGAATGCATATATTGTACTCACATTGCCTTTCTCAAATTTATTGACATTATTCTTGCTGTCATACATCACCCGGTCTCCTGTGTCTCCCTGTGAGCCTATCAGGCAAATAAAGACATTGGCGTCGGTTCCACTGCCGCTGACTGTGCCAGTACATATGATAATCCGATACTTCACCACTGCAAGAACACACAGAGAACATCATCATTATCAGGCATGTTAAACTCACCCTGACTTTAGAATCAGAGATAAGATAGGCAGGGATTGTTTTTAAAGTCTAGGTAGCCTAATCTTTAGTTTGGTTTAGTTTAGAGTTATAGCATGAAAACAGGCTCTTGGGCCCACCAGGTCCAGGCTGTACATCAATCACCCAGTCACAAGATCACTGGCTCAACTTCCGCAAACAAGGAGTACCTTGCCTTGATTGTGTGATGCATTGTTTCCATCTGAAGCATCATTTAATTTCCACTAAAAAAAATAGATCTATCACTACTTCTTCCCATTGTAAACAGCCCTGCATTTAAACCTTCAACGTTGGATAAAGGTTTTTTACAATGGAAAAATCACGGAATTAAAAAGATGGGCCATCTCTATAGGAAAGGCACATTCCTTTCATTTCAGGAATTACAACAAATTTATGGACTTTTTCAGATATCTACAACTCAGAGATTATGCTAAATCAAATACACAGGACTATAGAAATAGAGATCCAGAAATTCTTGATGAATGTTTGAATAAACACCCTAATACAGAAAAATTAATATCTTATATCTATAATATCCTGTTAGACAGTAAGGCACCTACGACGGAAATATATAGGCAATCATGGGAAAATGAACTAGGCCAACCAATAACGCAAGATATTTGGGACGAAAGCTTACAACATATACATCATTGGTCGTTAAATGCTAGACACTCCTTAATACAATTTAAAGTATTACATAGATTACATTATTCAAAAACGAAATTAAATAGAATCTTCCCAAATATATCTCCTATCTGCGAAAAATGTCAGCACTTAGAGGCTAACCTAACGCATACATTTGTAAATTGTATAAAAATTAATAATTTTTGGACGGAAATTTTAAAGATAATTTCGGAAGTTGTCAACATCCAATTGGACCCCGACTCAAAACTAGTAATATTAGGAATATTAGAACAAAGTCAAATATTTACAACAAGACAAAGAAACTTTATCGATTATAGTATAATAATTGGGAAAAAATTAATATTAAAATTTTGGAAAGGTCCTATAACCCCCACAATCAAAATGTGGATTATGGGAATGTCGGAGACCCTACATTTGGAAAGAATAAGACTTGTCTTAATGGACAAACAAGAACTTTTTATCAATTATCTGAAGGGGCAAACTGGTTCGGCACGAGAACATGACTGAAACACGAATTAGATGAAGAGTTACATTTTATAATTTATGAACATATCTCCAATTATGTATTATTTGTTAATTATTACATTCTTTTTTATTATACCATCTTGTTTTTTTTGTTTTTTCTCTCTCTTTCTCTATTATTTTCTATCTATATAAAACAAATATATAGTAGAACTATTAAATAATTGATAATATTGCCAATATTAATAATGTATGACTGCCACAAATAAAATGGTTTTATTATGTAGTTACTTCTAATGAAAATAAATAAATAAATAAATAAATTATAAAGGAAAATATTGTACAACAGTAAGTTCTACGAGTCTAAAGTCTATGAGTCTCCTGCTTCTGGTACAGCGATGTGTCCGATGTGATAATGCAGGGAAGAGTCCAGATATGCACAATGGCATCCGATGCCACTTCTATAACTCACACACATGATCCACAGGCGGAGCAGGTCGCTCATGCACTACTTAGAGGTAAGTCGTCCAAGCCAATCCAAGGCCATAGATTCTGCTGTTCAGTTTGCCTTGGGTAGATCTTCTTTATGGACAGCACTAATTCATCGTGGCTGGGCTGCTCCCACTCTCATCTTCTATCATCTTGATCTCCTGCCTCTCACCATCTACTATCACTATTGCACATCATCTTCCCTCAGGCTGGACCCCTCCACCCGTTCAACACCCCAGGTGCTGTGTTATGAGCTTCGGACTCAACATTCGGTTTGCAGAATGTGGAAGCCGTTCACTTCCTTGGCTGTGTACTGGGAAGATACACTGCTGAAGAGGCTGGCCTTCTATGATAGTTTAAAGGAAATAGAGCAATGAACAATCTGGAGGAACTCAGCGCGTTGAGAAGCACCTGAAGATGGAAAGAAATGGTCAACATTTCCAGTCAAAACCCTGCATTCATTCATTCATTCCTTTCCACCCACAGATGCTGCTTGACCTGCTGTGTTCCTCCAGCAGATTGCCTATTGCTCCAGATTCCAGCATCTGCAGCTTCCCGTGTCTTGTGAAAGGAAATAATGTAGGAAGTAACTGCAGATGCTGGCTTACACCGAACAAAATGCTGGAATAACTCAACATATCAGGCAGCATCTCTGAAGAAAAGGAATAGGTGACTTTTCAGGTCGAGACCCTTCTTCAGACTGAGAGTCAGGGGAGAGGGAATCTAGAGATATGATAAAGTAACAAAGAACAAATAAATGAAAGGTATGAAAAGACCAAATCAAAGCCAGCAATGATGATCAGGAAAAGGTGGAGCCCACAAGGGTCCATTGTTGGCTGTGGAAAAGGTGATAACGAGTGGATACAAACAGTGAAACTAAGCAGGACGGCAGTGAAATATGTTGGCTCTCTGGCTCCTCAAACAGCTACACCATTCGGTGAAATCCTGTATCAACTTACATATAACTGCACTCTCTTGCTTCATCCCCTTAGCCCCAATATCCCAATCCAAACTAGGCAGCTGAAACCACCAATTGTTGGTTACCTACCTGCTGGTTCAGATAAAATAAATTGGGGTAGAATCAACTCAGCAACTATTTTCATTGGAGTCCATGGAAATAAAAATTGGCTACGATGTATAGGGAGTGCTTGACTTCCCTGTTCTGTCATCGTCAAAACTGTTTCCACCGCAATAGCTTTGGACTCAGTGTTTTTACTCACTTTCAACATCTAAGCAAGGCCAGGATTTTTAGGCCATCCACAATTGCCTTGAGAAGGTGTCATTGAGCTATCGTCTTGGACTGCTGCAGCCCTATTGATGAAGGTATCTCACGGCACTACTGGGTAGGAGTTCCAGAATTTAGACGCAGTAACAACGAAGGACCTTCGATATCTCTGTATGTCATGATGGTGTGCAGCTTGGAGGGCCACCTGCCCCCATGCACCTGCTACCCTGGTCCTTCTGAAAGCAGGCGCCATGGGTTTGGAAGGTGTTATTGGAGTAGCCTGGGCAAGTGATTTTACTTTGGAGTCACGTGAGTGACTACGTGAAGAAGCCACGCCTGACGCTGGATCGGCATTACGTCGTCGCTGTTGGCAGAGGAAAGAGCTGCAGAGCGCAGCTCCACACAGCGGTAAGGAAACGGCCCGCAGGTAAGAGAGATTTTCGTGTCTAGGGCGGTTTTCAGAACTCCGTAGCCTGGTGGGTAAACCAGGAGGAGTTAGAAAGAAAATGGAGAAAGCCAAAAAACAGCGGGTAAAACGTTCGTCCCGGGGAGGAGAAGAGTCGGGACAGGAGATTATTGCGGAGCTGGTTCCGATACCGGTGGCCGTTGAAATTCCCGTTAGTGAGGCTTTGATTGCTCCACAAACAGAAACTTTGGAAAAAACCCAGTGCCTAAAAAATGTAAAAGAAAAGCTGAAAGGCCTGAGGTTTCTGAGGACTCTGATTCAGAAGTTCCAGAAAGAAAAGCCTTATGGCTCAGAATGGATCAAATGGAGAAAATGCTCCAAACTATAATCAACCAAGGGTCTAAGTACCCAGACTATTCCCAGGCAGCCCCTGAGGGGGTTCCATATCATGAAAATGGTGCCAGTTTGAATTGGGAATTTGAAACTCCAGTGCCTGGGATTGGACTGGAGGAAGTCTTCTTTGAACAAGTTTCAGGAGTACCAGGGCTGTATGAGACAGACCCTGAAAGTGGTGATTGTGGTCCGGAGTACACACCACAATACAATTATATTGATCCAGGTGTGCCTGATGTGGCACAAAGTTTTGCTATACCTGGAGGAGGCGGTGAGGCCATGGAAGAAAACCTGGCGGCCAATATTAATTATATGGTCTCTCACCCGCTTCAAGAAGCTGTTATGGTTGAGACAGCAGAAATGTATAAAACACCTATCAATTGTGCCTCATTGAAGGTACCTACGGTGAATCCGGGTGTTTGGGCGCCAATGTCATCGATGATGCGGGTGCAGGAGATTCGATTTCAAAGAGTCCTCAAGCTGATTTCAGCTGGCATTACTGCCTTTGGAAGACAAGTGGAAGGTTGTGGAATGACCAAAGTTCAGAAGCATATGTTGGCTTTATTTTGCAACTCATTTCTTGAGATAAATTGTATGAGGAAGATTGCCATTCGGCCTCTGTTACATCCAAGATTTGCAGGGTTGTACAAGCCAAGCAATGTTCAAACTCCCGGTTATTTGTTCGGAGAGAATTTGTCTAAACAAATTAAAGAAATGGATGAAGATGCAAAAACTATTGGCCTTATGAAACCCTTCAGTTTTGGCCAGAGAAGGGCTGGCCATATGAAAAGGGGATTTGATTTTGGAGCTGGAACAAGCCGAGGCAGGAGTATGATAAGAAAGAATTTCCAGCCAGCACAGCCGAATGTACACCCATTTATTGGGAAAAGGAGATCATGTCGTCCAGTTGGAGAGGTACATAAACTTTATCCTATTAAAGAAGAATGTTTGGATGAACCTCAGATTGGTGGTAAACTCCAAATGTTTTATAATGAATGGGACAGTATAACAGCTGATCGTGTTGTATTAGATACTGTGTTAGGATCTACCATTGATTTTGTAGAAGGTATGGATCCATTGGGACAGAATAAGCCTAATCATTCTTTGATGTTTTCAACTCTTGAAAAATTTCAAATTGACAAAGAGGTTAAGAATTTGTGTGAAAAATGAGTTATTGAGAAAACAGGAGAGGATCCACAACAATTTGTATCAAATATTTTCCCCAGACCAAAGAAAGATGGGGGTTGTAGAATCATTTTAGATCTCACACAATTGAATACATTTGTCCAGTATAAACATTTAAAAATGGACACATTCAACACTGCAATGCAGCTGGTATCAACAGGTTGTTATATGGCTACAGTAGATTTGAAGGATGCATATTATTCGGTCCCAATTCATCATAGTTTTCACAGGTATTTAAAGTTTAAATGGATGGGACAGCTGTGGCAATACAAAGCATTACCTAATGGATTAAGTTCAGCACCTAGATTGTTCACTAAATTGTTGAAGCCAGCACTTGCACTGCTAAGGGCACAAAAACACATCGTTATGGCTTATCTAGATGACATTTTAATTGTCAATGCTAATCAGGAGTCAGCTGAAAAATCAGTCTCAGCAACTACAAGCTTGTTTGAAAAGTTGGGATTCCTGATTCATCCAACAAAATCTAAGTTACAGCCATCCCAAACCATTGAATATCTGGGGTTTGTGATTAATTCAGTTCATGTTGGTAACTTTACCAATGGATAAGGTGATAGATTTGACAAATGCGTGTCAGAACCTGATTAACAAACCTTATCCCTCCATCCGAGAAGTTGCTAAGGTTATTGGGAAGTTGGTAGCAGCATTTCCAGCAGTAGAATTTGGTCCACTACATTACCAAAATCTTCAAAGGGCAAAAACTCAAGCGCTTATTCAGCGAGCAGGCCATTTTGATAGGCCAATGCAATTGCCAAAGGAAGCTTTATCAGAATTACATTGGTGGGTTGAGAATGTTCCACAAGCTGCTAAGAACATTTTAGTTCATCAGCCAGTAGTGTTTTTGCAAACCGACGCAAGTTCTCTCGGATGGGGGGCTACGGATAATGAGACCAGCTGTGGGGGCAGATGGGCTGTCCAAGAGGATTTATTGCTCCAAACATGTGGTATTAATTATTTGGAGCTACTGGGAGCATTTTATGGATTAAAAGCTTATTGTTCTACATTAAAAGATTTGCATGTCCAAATACAAATAGACAATACCACAGCTGTGGCATATATCAATCACATGGGTGGTGTCAGATCAATATCATGTGATCATCTGGTAAACCAGATGTGGCAATGGTGTATTGGTAAAAATATTTGGCTTTCAGCTATTTATCTCCCAGGGAGAGACAATGTTGTGGCAGACAAAAGATCACGAATATTTAAAGACAATACAGAATGGATGTTAAATCCACAAATTTTCAAAAATATTGTCAGTCGGTATGGAGTACCGGACATTGATCTGTTTGCATCTAGATTGAATCACCAATTGCCCAAATACGTGTCTTGGGAACACGATCCAGGGGCAGTAGCGGTGGATGCTTTCTCGCTACACTGGGGAAATGCGTTCTTTTATGCTTTTCCCCCATTTCTGTCTGATTGGGCAATGCCTCAAGAAAATAGCGCAAGACGCTGCTAAAGGCATTTTGGTGGTGCCAAATTGATCCCATTGATGCTTAAAATGATTGTTGAACCATGTATGACAATTCCCAGTTGTGACAATCTGTTGGGAACCACAACCAGTAACAAAAGAAATTCATCCATTGCATGATCATATGAATTTGTTAATCTGCAGGTTCTGACCAGACCATTGCAAGAGTTTGAACTGTCGGACAGGACCATGGATGTTATAGATGCAGCTTGGAGGACTAGCACTAAAAAACAATATATGTCGCATATAAGGAAATGGGAAGCTTTTTGTACACAGTCAAAGATATCTTATCATACTGCAAACATTTCAAATGTATTGGAGTTCCTTGCTGGGTTACACTTTGATGAGCATTTAAGTTATAGTGCCATTAATTGTGCTCGTAGTGCATTGTCATCCTATTTAGGACAAATTTCTGATCGGGATTCAGTTGGGTCTCACCCATTAGTATCCCGATTCATGAAAGGAATTTTTAATAAAAATCCTCCCAAGCCCAGATATACAGAAATTTGGGATGTTAGCATTGTTCTCACTTTGCTTAAGCAATGGACTCCAATTACTTCAATGTCTTTGCAGAAATTCACATTCAAGGTGGTTGTGTTAATGGCATTGGTATCAGCTCAAAGAGTACAAACTTTGCAATTGTTACGGTTGGATTGCATGCATGTGACTACAGATAACATTGTGTTTTATGTTTATGATCTGATCAAACAAAGCAGACCAGGGAGAACTGGAGTTAAGGTAATGTTTAAAGCATATCCTATTGATGAAACATTGTGTGTAGTTAAGCATTTAACTCAATACATTGAGGTAACCAAAAATCTCAGAGGTTCTGAGAAAGCGTTATTGATAACGCACAAAAAGCCACATACAAAAGTTTCAGTTCAAACCATTTCTAGATGGTTAAAACAGGTTTTGGGTCTAGCAGGTATAGACACTGATGTGTTTAAATCTCACTCCACTAGGGCAGCAGCTACGTCCACGGCGAAGGTACAGGACGTACCACTCGATCAAATTTTAGAGGCCGCAGGGTGGTGTAGAGAAGAAACATTTTCAAAGTTCTACAATAAACCTGTTGTCACGGTGCCAGGATTTGGGCACGCAGTACTGGGGTCTCTTTAAATGCTTGCTTTGTTTTATATTATCGATTTATATTATCGATTTATGTTACCATTGACATCATTTATCATTTTTTCTTTTGTAATTTTCCCCTGTGATAGAGGGGTTATTATTAAAAAAGTTGTTCTTTTTTATGATTTAAGGACATTACATAAATTGTAACAATGTGTTAAAATACTATTTACTCACTACTGTTTTGACTAAACAGAGAGTCGTATGGAATGAAATTACGACATAAAAAACACAGAGCTTTAAAATCTTCACGTTGTCACTCACGTGACTCCGAAGTAAAATAGTAAGATTAAACGAGAACTTACCTGTTCGAAGTTTGATTTTTATTTTATGAGGAGTTACGATGAGGGATTACGTGCCCTCCACTCCCAACCCTCATAATATAAATGATCATCTGGTAGTTCTAGTCTATCTTGAGCCTTACTATTTTACTCTGGCTATTGGTTCTGTGTTTTTCATGCCGCTGCTTTGAAGTATGCCGATCCAGCGTCAGGCGGGGCTTCTTCACGTAAGCCCTCATCGTAACTCCGCATAAAATAAAGATCAAACTTCGAACAGGTAAGTTCTCATTTAATGTTACTATTGCAGTGCTCTTTGTAGCTGGTTCATATAGCAGGCACAGTATGCGGGTGGTGTCAGAAATGTTTCTGTGGATCATAGCATACCCATGAAATGGATTGTTTAGTCCAGAATGGCGAGAGTTAATGGCACTGAATTAAAATGAGAGACTTTCCAACATGTTCCTGACTTACCCTGTGGATGGTGGAAAGATCTTTGGAGTGTTAAGAGGTGAGTCATTCACTGCAGTCATCCCAGCCTCCGGCCTGCTATGTAACTATGGTAGACACAACATGCTGGAGTAACTCAGCGGGACAGGCAGCATCTCTGGAGAGAAGGAATGGGTGATGTTTCAGGTCGAGACTCTTCTTCAGATTGAGAGTCAAGGGAGAGAGAAACTAGAGATATGTAAGGGTAAGGTGTGAAATAAAAAAGTCTAATGTTGGTAGAAGACCGTCTGGGGGAGTCCAAGAGGAGGGGGCCTGGTGGAGATGGGAGAATGAGTCCTCACTGGGTAGTGAGAAAAATGGAACCCCTCTCTCTATACATCATAGCCAATGTTTACTTCCATTGACTATGATAACCATGGTGTTTCGTTGGTACTCCGTGTGGTTATTGAGTTTCTAGTCATGGTGATCCCCAGGATATTGATGATGGGGTAACCTGCTGAAGTTCATGTCATTAGAGGTCAAGGGTAGACGATTAGAGTCTCTCTTCTTGGAGATAATCATTGATAGGCAGTTTGTGGCACAAATCTTATTTATCATGCCCATGCCTGAATGTTGTCCAGATCATGTTGCGTGCATCATGGAGTGCTACAATTGTTGAGAGGTTGGCACTTTATGCAATCAACAGGGATCAACACCATTTCTGATCTTATGATGGAAGGAAAGTCCTTGACGAGGTAGCTGGTGAAAGCCAGAGTTGTAACTATACTGGAATAGCTCAGGTAGAAGTGCAGCTAGTTCTGGTGTGCAGGCTTTCAGTGTTACAAATGGGATGTTGCCAAATTCCCCAGCCTCTGTTGTATCCAATTTGATTTGATTTGATTCAACTTTACTGTCATTGTGCGGAGTACAAGTACAGAGACAACAAAATGCTTTTTTCACCATACAGTCATCCGAATAAAAAAAAATAAAAACATAGAACACGATAGTCTATAACATAAACATCCCCACACAGCGGTATCAAAGTTTCCCACTGTGAGGGAAGGTACCAAAGTTCCGTCACCTCCTCTCTGATGTTCACCCATGGTCGGGGTCTCCAGAGCCCCCCGCAGTCGCCGCTACGGGCGGCCCGATGTTCAGGCCCTCTCAGGATGATGGAACTCCGATGTCGGAACAGAAGAACATCCTCAGCAGCTTGGACCTCCGAATCGGCCACTTCCTACCGGAGTCCGCGGCTCCCGAAGTCCACAGGCTGAGCTGGGCAGAGATTCAACGCTGGCGGCCCTCAGCAAAGGACTCCGCCATGTTGATGCAGCAGGCCCAACACTCCGGAGCTTCAAACGGCGATCCCAGGTGAGGCATTGTCCGCTCCGCGAAGTATCCAGCGCTGCGCCGCCGCTGCTGAAGCTCTGGCCCAGTCCCCGGCAGGAAAGGCCGCGCCAATCCAGTTGGTACGCCGCGAGGAGGGGGGGCGAGGACGCGACTCTGACAATAGTTACATTCTCGCCAGGAAGTGACTGGGAAACGGTTTCCCCCTTACCCTACCACCCTCCCCCACATAAAATACAAAAAAAAAGATAGAAAGACAACAGACTGTTGGCAGAGGCTTCCATCATGCGCCTCTACCACTTGTTGATATCATTTGAAGTGAACCAAATTAGCTGGAGACTGCTTCTGTGATGGTAGGAGTCTAGGAGGAAGTCACCTAGATCATCTATTTGGCATTTGTTGAAAATGCTTCCACTTTTTCTTAAAGTGAATCCGGTACCAGGGTGTGCTATGCAGAGGATGGAGATGCTTTTGGAGTCTTTGTCTCCCATTAGCTGCCTAATTGTCCTCTACCATTCACAATTAGATGTGGCAGGGGTGAAGAGTTTAGATCTGGTCCCTTGGTTGTGAGATTATTTAGCTCTAACTATTGTTTTGCTCTCCTTGTGCAATGATTAGTGAATATTTGCACTTTTGAACTCATGATGGAGAAAAGTCCACTGATGAAGGAGATTGGGCCTGAAGACCCCTACAGTCCTGCGACTGGGATGATTAACTTTGCTAACTTTTTTGGTTGTGCCTCATTCAGTAAGCTATGAACTTGGTCTCCAAGATCCAAGTGGCGTGTTTTCCTTTTGATGCCCATTGCCTGTCGTTTTACTGGAACACCCTGATGCCACAGTCAGTACCAGGAATGTACTTACAGCCTCTCCCTCGTTAGCTGCTCGATTCTCCATCATCATTCATGATGAAGTGTGGTAGAGATTTGATAAGACCTGGTGGCTGTGAGATCCCTTTGGTGTTTGTGTGACTCCAGAGCCATCAATGTGGAAGACTCTCAAGTGTATGCTGAAATGGTCAAACAACTAATTCAGCTCAAGGATGAATGTAATGCTGCATAAAATGTCCATTGTTATGCTGCAAAAGTTTTAATGTTATGCTCATCCATTCTACGGCCATTTTTCTACTGCATTTCAGTTCAACCCAACGGCAGGAACATTGGATTCTCCAGTTTCAGGTGACTCGGACCCCTGTTGTGCCTTTTCCTATCAGCCCTCACCTGGTCCTCCTACACCCTTTTTCCCACAATACCCACAATGCCTCCGATCATCCTGTTTCTTACCTCTCATCTCATCTCCCCTATCTGCCTGTCACCCAGCCACTCCTCCCATTGTATTCCCTCTTCCAGCTGCTCACCCATCCCCTCCCCACCCCTCTCCCCAGCTACTCACCCCTCCCTTCCCCTACCCTCTCCTCCTGCCGCCATTGTTCCCATGGCAACATCCCTCCTTATTTCACTCTTCACCCTCCTATCTTGTCAGATGTCAAAATCTACAGCCTTTCGTTCTCCACTTGTCACCTCCCAACCTCAGTCACTGTGTCCACCATTCCCTCATGCCACCTGATTCTTATCTATCAATCAACCCCACCTCATTGGGGTTGCCATCTCTCGCTTGCTACACTTGTCCCAACTCTTTCAGCCCACTCCTTTATGCTGGCTGCTTCCTCTCCTCTTTATCAGTCTGCCGTTTACAGGGCTTTTAGATAGTCAGGTAGATGTGCTGGGACTGTATGGATATGGATCCCGTGCAGACAGGTGACATTAGTTAATCTTGCCATCAAATATAGCACAGACATTGTGGGCTGAAGGGCCTATTCCTGTGCTGAACCTTTCTGTGTTCTATGTGTGTTGTAGATGATGAGGGTGTCTTCCACTGATGCTGCCTGACCTGTTGATTATCTCCAGCAATGCTCTTTTTTTTGCTCCAGATTACAGCATCTGTACTTCCTTGTGTCTGCATCTCAGTCTATGCCTTCTTGATAAACGGAGCCACTTTTAGTTAGGTAGAGAAAAGCACTGCTCCCTTAGATGGGGCAGAATGAATATTGGGGAGGTTAGGGGCAAGAGTCTGAGAATAACCATTGCCAGTGGCCTGTGCTGACAATCCTTGCCTGTGGATCCAGAGAACAATGCAATTCCAACAGGATATCAGAAACAAAAGGGCACTCACAGGGCTGGATTTCATCCACCTGGTCTCCTTCAGCCGGCACCTCCCGTATGATCTCGTTATCATCCTCATTGATGTCCAACCACCGACCACATTTGAAATTATACTTATCCTTCGTCAGTGATTTCATTAAAGTCACCTGCAGTGAGAAAGATGAAAGGCACACACAGTTGGAACTTGGACACCGAGACCACCCATTTTGGCACCGTGATGCAGCAGTAGAGTTGCTGCCATACAGTGCCAGAGACCCGGGTTCAATCCTGACTAAGGGCGCTGTCTGTACAGAGTTTGTTCGTTCTCCCTGTGACACCGTGGGTTTTCTCCGGGTGCTCCAGTTTCCTCCAACACTCCAAAGACATACAGGTTTGTAGGTTTGGTATAATTGTAAATTGTCCCTAGAATGTGTAGGATAGTGTTAGTGTGCAGGGATCACTGGTCAGCGGAGATTTGGTGGGCTGAAGGGCCTGTTTCCATGCTGTATTTCTAAACTAAACTGAACTAAACAGCCAGGTACCATGGAGTACCAGACAGGTATCCCACTGTTGATCAGGGAATACAAATTTGAATCCTACCACAGGAATCTTTGGACTTTAATTCACAACAAAAGCACTACACTGTACCTGGGCACACATTTTTAAGAGAGAGTTAGATTTAGCTCTTGGGGCTAAAGGAATCAAGGGATATGGGGGGAAAAGCAGGAACAGGGTACTGATTTTGGATGATCAGCCGTGGTCATATTGACTGGCGGTGCTGCACCTACTCCTGCACCTATTTCTATGTTTCTATGTGACAATAAACTAAAATTAAAAAAATAAAAATAAAAGAGTGGATTGTTTGAGGGTCTTGATATGCTGATGTTCATACTTCCCGTTATTGACGACTTACTTTGTTCAAATGCCAACCAGCAAAAGGATGGCGTTTCTCATGCCAGATTCTGAGTTTGTAAAAAGTGCCCAGGTCTGGGAGTTCGATCTGCAAGAGGCAAGAGACACGTGAAGTAAATAGGTAATGATCTGTGAACCACAAGTCCTGTTTCAGTAAGTCAGGTGACAAATATTACAATGCAATTTTCTGATTAACTTAATTTTGATTCAATAACCTCACTGAGGATAAACTTCAGGGGGTGGCAGAGTGGGGAAGCTGGTAGAGCAGTTGCCACACAGCTCCACAGACCTGAATTTGATTACTGTCTGCGTGGAGTTTCCATGTTCAGGTGTCAGAAGTTATGGGGAGAAGGCAGGAGAATGGTGTTAGGAGGGGGAGATAGATCAGCCATGATTGAATGGTGTAGACAATGGGCCGAATGGCCTAATTCTACTTTTCCTTATGACCTTATGTTCTCCCTTCAATCACATGGGTTTCCTTCGGGGCGTTCCAGCTTACACCCACATCCCAAAGATGTGTGGGTTTGTAGGTTAATTGGCATCTGTAAAGTGCCCCTACTGTGTAGGGAGTGGATGAGAAGGTGGGATAACGTAGTGGGATAAGTTAGACCTAGTGCGGGTAAGGGTGGGTAAATAATTAATTTCCAAATCAGGAGAAGCATAGTGTGAACAGAATTAGTTATTGAAACGGGAGGACATGTAACTTACTTTCAATAATGCTGTAGAGAAACGGGACAGAAAAATATCCACCAATTATAAACGTAAGCGGAGACACATAAGACAGCTGATGGTGTCATCTGAAGTACCTTTCAACTTAATACTACACTTGGGTTTATAAACTTGTCGAGATTACTGGGGAGTTTTAATAGGAAGGCCATCGGGGGCAGAGTGGCGCGATCCCGACTACGGGTGCTGTCTGTACGGAGTTTCTACACTCTCCCTGTGACCACATGGTTTTTCTCTGGGTGCTCCGGTCTCCTCCCACACTACAAAGACACACTGGTTTGTAGGTTAATTGGTTTTGGTAAAAATTGTAAATTGTTCCAAGTGCATGTGATAGTGCTAGTGTATGGGGGTGATCGCGTGTCAGTGCGGACCCAGTGGGCCGAAGGGCCTATTTCCACGCTGCATCTCTAAAGTCTAAATGGATCTTTGAAGACTTTTCCCAGCTCAATCCACCCACCATAAACTTATCTGTTTGACCAGTTTCAAAGTTGTCCGAGTTGTTGTCCAGGCACATCTCATCTGACTTCCCTTTGTCACCATATAGCTGGAGGAAAACATTGGCATCAGTTCCAGCACTCTTAATGTCACTTGTCCAAATCCACAGTGACCACGGATGTTCTAGTTTAAAAAAGAGAGATCATTTTATTAATGTGTTCTATGACATCTGAGCAGGTGTTGGGTGGTCATATGTACAGAATGGTGCCCTTCATAAAATGGTGGATGTTATTGAAGAGCGCCACTGCTCAGCATAGATATTCTTTTTGTCAAAACTATCTTTCCCTCCGCAACTTCTCTGAAACATAAAGCTAACTTTAGTTTAGTTGAGAGATACAGTATAGAGCCTTTGGCCCACCAAGTCCATGCCGACCAGCAATCACCCCGTACACTAGCAATATCCTACATACTAGGGACAATTTACAATCTTACTGAAGCCAATTTGCCTACAAACCCTTGGAGATGTGGGAAGCACGTCTTTGGAGATGTGGGAAGAAACCGGAGCCCCCGGAGAAAGCCCACAGGGTCACAGTGAGAACATACAAACACCGTACTGACAGCACCCGCAATCAGGATTGAACCCGGGTCTCTGGCGCTGTAAGGCAGCAGCTCTACCGCTGCTACACCATTTTGTGCCACCACGAAACTTGTTTTTCTCGCTTTCCCAGTTCTGACAAAGGATATTCAACCTGAAACATTAACTCTGTTTCTCTTTCCACAGATGCTGCCTGATCAGTGCAGCTCCTCCCCGGGTTATGGAAGCTCAACATGTGGACACCTCCGATCGTGCTCATTTCCCACATGAACAGTTCTCACTCTGCCAACACAATACTCCAAAAGCAGCCTCACCAACATCTGCCCCACTGTAACAAAACACCCCAACTTCTCTATGTAGGAAGGAACTGCAGATGCTGGTTTAAACCGAAGATTGACACAAAATGTTGGAGTAACTCAGCGGGACAGGCAGCGTCTCTAGAGAGAACGAATGGGTGACGCTTCGGGTCGAGACTTTAATTGAGCATTTTGTGTCTATCCCAACTTCTATACTCAAGGTCAATATACCAAAAGCCTTCCTTACCGTGTATCCGTACTCCTAGATGCTTCTGCTCCACAACACTCCCCTGGGCCCTGTCATTCACTGCCCTAGTCTTGACTTTCATGGCCATTTTCTCTTTATAATAATCAATAATCGAACCATACACGAAGGCTGACTTGCAAAATCAGACTTTGGATTTATAGTAAAGTCCATGTAGGATTATTTGCTGCAAGAATTTCCTGGCATTTACTTGAATTAATTGTGAAAACTGGAATGATTCCCGATGATTCCCTTGGAAATTCACACAATGTAACAGTGTAGCTTTAGTTTAGTTTAGAAATACAGCGTGGAAACTGCACCAGCGATCCCCGCACATTAACACTATCCTGCACACACTAGGGATAATTTTACGTTTATACCAAGCCAATTAACCTACAAATCTGTACGTCTTTGGAGTGTGGGAGGAAACCGAAGATCTCGGAGAAAACCCACGCAGGTCACGGGGAGAACGTACAAACTCCGTACAGAGAGCACCAGTGGTCGAGATCGAACCCGGGTCTCTGGCGCTTCAAGCGCTGTAAGGCAGCATCTTTACCGCTGCGCCACCGTGCTGTATCTGTAATTAGAAGTTAAGCGCACACATACTTTTTTGTCTCTTTTGCCGCAGTGAAACCATTTCGTAGAGTTCACGCTCGATGAGTCCATCCCCTTCATCCTCATCCAGCCACTTCCGGCAGGGAAATGTCTGTTCAATGCCGGTGAACGGGCAGTAAACAATCACCTGTGGAGATCAAATAGTGAGGAAATATATGATTGAATTGCTTGGATAATAACTTTTGTATGAGGAACCAATGTTAAGTTGCAAGAGAAGGGCTTGAAGTTGGGGTTTTCAGAAATAAATAAAGTACAAAGAACACACACACTGGAGCACAGATGGCTTATCATAACATGGAAACGTTGATCTGAATGGGCATAGCTTTGTTTGCTTTGAAGCAACTATAACGCTGTCAGAAGTTCTATTTGGTTTAGTTTGGTGTTTAGAGCGTAGGTTGTTAATGGGGTCTCTTCCCAGGACATAGGCACCATTTGTTCTTTCTTTGTGACACCTCTCTGAGTTCTAAAGAGTTGTCACAAAGAGGGTTTATAGTTGTTTATATTGAGTCTTAGACAGCAAGGCTTGATAATAGTCTGTGATTTGGTTTGTGCTATGTTTAAATGTACTTATGTTGAGATAAGAGATAAGGCATGGGTGATGGGTATGTGACCTTTGTATAAGGGTGACTTCTTATGTTTATAGAAAACTGAGAAAGCAACTCTGTTTTGATCTAAGCCAAACGATTGGGGCCTGCATAGTAATCTTCCATTTGCTGTGTGGAATGCTATTAGTGAGGGGTCGTAAAGAGGCCCCGACATTCCTCTCTGCTAGAGATAACGGAGCGGTTGTAAGTCAGAATGAAACTAGACCTGAGCTTAGTAATAAGCAATTATCAATTATCAAGTGTGACAAGTATATGGCCTTTGTGTGCTTAGAGTTGGGAATTGTGTGATTAGACATAACTTAAGTCTTTACCTACTTTGTAAGAACTTATATTTAATCTTTGTAGTCCATAAGTAACTGTAACTATGTAGTTGTAGGGAAATTATTTGTGAATCGTATTGTGTTTTAATTAGGATTGTAAGTATTAGACTTTGTTTAAATCTGAAGTTTTAGAAATAACTTTATCTTCCAAAAGTGAAAATATGTGTTTTGTGTGTATGTATTGTGTGGTTGCAGTATGATGTGTCTTTTATATTTTGGCCACTTCGGCCTCTGACAATTGATTCTATTTTTCTGACGTTTTACTTCATTGAAATAAAATGATTTTGAAGGGGTGGGAGATTGCAACCTTCACGTGGTCCACCCTGTTTTGACGAATGCAATCAACCTGGCGTGCACAATCAAGTAAGATCAAATAGAACAAGTTGTCCTACAACTTTAGGCTGTGCACACCATACGCAAGAAGAAGAAGAAGAAATGATTTTGAACAAAGAGGGTAAAGAAAACCACAAGGCAAGCAAGGGTTATAAAGAGGCCAGAAAAGGGAAAATCATGTGACTACACATGTTGTCAATCACTGGAAAGGACTTAGTTGATTGGTTAATGCAAATAAGCTAATGCATGGTAAACCATAATGATTGGTTAATAGTTTGCCACACCTTCTGTACCATAATTGTCTAATACCTATATAATGCCTTGATTTTGTATTGGAGATATAATTCTCTGGACCTGCTCTGTGTTGGAAGGTTTAAAGAATTATCCAGCGCTGTCAGAATAAATAATCGATTTCAACAGCAACAAGTGCTTGAATCAAGTTTTCTTGAATTAGATTGACAAAAGAACTCAGTTTAACAATAGAAACCCAATCGTTTTTAGTTTTCTTTAGTTTAGAGATGCAACGCGGAAACAGGTCACGAAGTCCGCACTGACCAACGATATGCGCACACTAACACTATCCGACAGACACTAGGGACAATTTACATTTATACCAAGCCAATTAACCTACACACCTGTATGTCTTTGGCATGTGGGAGGAAATTGAAGATCTCAGAGAAAACCTAGGGCAGTAGGTCTACCGTTACGCCACGGTGCTGCCTCTAGTTAAGTTCAAGGCAAGTACAGGTACAATGAGGTACAGGTACAATGAAAATGTATATCTCACGCTGCCTCGGCAGCATAACCAAGGTTGGGTTGCACTCTGGCCATTCCCTTTTCACCCTCTCCCATCGGGCAAAAGGTATCGAAGTGTGAAAACGTACACCTCCAGATTCATTGACAGTTTCTTCCCAGCTGTTATCAGACAACTGAACCATCCTACCACAACTAGAAAATAGTCCTGAATTACTATCCACCTCATTTTGAGACCTTTGGAGTATCTTTGATCGGCTTTACTGGCTTTATCTTTCATTAATCGCTATTGCCTGTGCACTGTGGATGGCTCGATTGTAACCATGTAATGTCTTTCTGATGCAACAAAAGATTTTCTCTGTACACGTGACAATAAACTAAACTGAAGTAAAAATTCTCCCATGGAGGGCACACAGTGACAGATAAAAGCACAAAAACATAAATTATGTGAATTACACCTAAATTGTACAAGTCAGTGAAAAGAAAAAAGACTGCCAAAAAAAGGGCATTTAGTGCAAAATTGCACAATTGGAAAAGATTTGCAAGGACGATTAGATTTTGAAACACCTTGCTACTCCCTGAATCACAAGGTTTATGACTACTGACTAGTATTGAATTAGTCTTCATGTGAGATCTGGAGATGAATTTATATTCTTTACAAATTAACCTACACACCTGTACATCTTTGGAGTGTGGGAGGAAACCAAAGATCTTGGAGAACCTAGAGCAGTAGCTCTACCGTTACGTCACGGTGCTGCCTCTGGTTATGTTCAAGTCAAGTCAAGTGCAGGTACAATCAGTTGTACCGAATTTATTTTTTTATACCTGAAAGGCTTGAAGAATTTATGTCCCCCCCCCACTAACTATCCGATTAGCATACTTTGACATCAATGGTTTCAATGTTTTCACTGGTTTCTTTGACATGTTCTTTTATTTACCTTCTCACAGAACCATCCTGAGCTGACTCCGCCGTTATCATGGCCAATGGTGACCCGACTGAGCGGGCTGAGGAGGGCAGCAATCTCCACGTTAAATATGTCAATTAAACCACGTTCAAAGTGGCCTCCTTCGAGGAAGATTTTTCCACTGTTTTTGAGACCCTTGGATCCATGCAGAAGGATGTGCACTTTGGAGTTGGTTCCAGCTCCTCTGACATTTCCGGTTACAACTGAAACATTGTAAACGATTCCTGTAAAATCAGATGAGGACAACATGAAAATGGGGAAGGATCGATGCATCGCATATAACGTCACCGATTCCTTTTCTCCAGAGATGCTGCCTGACCAGCTGAGTTACTCCAGCTTTTTGTGTCTATCGTCTTCTCATTGTTACTTCTGGACCAGCTGAGTGTTTTCAGTTTTTATGCTTTTAATTTCAGATTTCCAGCATCTGTAGTTTTTAAATTTTCAGTGACCATTCACTATCCGAGACGGAGTGTCATGAGGGGTACAACATCATTGAATCATATGAAGACATTACCACCCACCCACTTACTTGCGTTTCCCAGAAACATAGAAACATAGAAACATAGAAAATAGGTGCAGGAGTAGGCCATTCGGCCCTTCGAGCCTGCACCGCCATTCAATGTGATCATGGCTGACCATCCAACTCAGTATCCCGTACCTGCCTTCTCTCCATACCCCCTGATCCCTTTAGCCACAAGTGCCACATCTAACGCCCTCTTAAATATAGCCAATGAACTGGCCTCAACTACCTTCTGTGGCAGAGAATTCCAGAGACTCACCACTCTCTGTGTAAAGAATGTTTTCCTCATTTCGGTCCTAAAGGAATTCCCCCTTATCCTTAGACTGTGACCCCTTGTTCTGGACTCCCCCAACATCGGGAACAATCTTCCAGCATCTAGCTTGTCCAACCCCTTAAGACTTTTGTAAGTTTCTATAAGATCCCCCCTCAATCTTCTAAATTCCAGCGAGTACAAGAAGAGTCCTATCCTTGTGATACTGGTTGTCCTTGCCTAAAGGTCATAAGGTCACAAGTGATAACAGTGGAATTAAGGCATTCGGCCCATCAAGTCAACTCCGCCATTCAATCATGGTTGATTTATCGCTCCCTCCTAACCCCATTCTCCTGCCTTCTCCCCATAACCCCTGACACCTGCGTTTTACCTTCTGTGCCCTTAAGGTCAGCTGCGGGAGGCGGCCCGGGACACGAAGGTTGTTGAAGGTTGATGAGAGCTTTCTCATCAGGAGAGGAACGACAAGGACAGAGATGCCAGGGAATGCCGGATGGTCGTGCCATATTGGGTACTCCTTGTAACCCTGAACAACAATGGGGAATTTCAATAAAGTGCTTGCATTCTCTGTGCATCAAAACTGTCAGCAAACTCTGGTTTCGATGCACAGAGCGATAATCGGTGACACAGGAACTGCAGATGCTGCTTTACCAAAAGAGATACGAAATGCTGGGTCAGGCAGCATACCTGGAAATCATGGCTAGGTGACATTGCGGATTGGGAAGGGTCCCATTCAGTGACATTTGGAATTAAATGGTGGTGGTCTTTCCATTCCCTGAATGCAACCCCTGACTGGTTAGCATGAACCAAAAGCTTTTTCACTGTCCCTTAGTACACGTCACAATAAACTAAACTGAACTGGAAAGTCGGCTTTCTGCCTGGTTAGCTGTTCTTCTTTTCTGCTGTAAATGATGCTGCTACAATGTTTGCAATTAAAATAAATCAACCAATCCAAGTTTAAGAACTACAAAAATAATCAGTTCATTTTTCGTATAGTGGCAATGGAATTAAAGGAAGACATTGCTGCGAGAACTCATCTATGGTGTGACCAGAGGCAATGTCTCGTCCTCACTGCTGGTTTTGAATTAAGTGGAACCAAATATTACCAGGGGAGCATAGCCAACAGCGGAATCTTTTACCATTCATTGGTAAGGTGCTGGCGAGCCGCACGTGGCAGAAGGTTCCAGAAAACAGGGCCGGCAGAAGGTCCCAGCAACCCATGGTCATACCCCAACAGCAGATTGCAACAAAAAGCTGTAGTAACTCAGCGGGACAGGCAACATCTCTGGAGAGAAGGAATGGGTGATGTTTCGGGTCGAGACCCTTCTTCAGACCTGAAACGTCACCCATTCCTTCTCTCCAGAGAAGCTGCTTGTCCCACTGAGATAATCCAGATTTTTGTGTCTATCTTCGGTATAAACCAGCATCTGCAGTTCCTTCCTACACATAGCTCGACAGCAGGCCTGGCTTGCCCATCGTGGAACCGGAGGAGGGAAGCTGCTAAACCCAGCTCCTGCTCGCCCCCAAAGACTGGGAACCGGAGAGGAGATGGAGGGATTCGGCGACGCCGGCAGGTGCTGGACAAAGGGCCGGTGGGAAGGACCGGGAGTTTTACCTTCCACGTCCTTAAGTCCGTCTGCAGGAGGCACGTAGGTTGATGAGAGCTTTCTCATTGGGAAAGGAACGACAAGGACAGGGATGACAGGGATGACTGGATGGAGGTGGCAGCTGCAAAAGGACTTTATGGCCAGCTGCGGTTGGGACTGTGAAATAGTGCCAACTCTTGACGACTATTACATATAGACTCAGTGGACTGTTTCTATGTATTACGTATTTATTGTACTTATATATGGCAATAATCTTCTGATCTGTAAACAAATAATTTCACCGTACCTTGGTACACATGATAATAAAGGAACCTTAAATTCTTCCCCGAGTCCTCAGAAAACCAAAGTTATTAAACCTTACAAGGAAACGCTTTACTGTAAGTAGTGTTACAAGTGAACCGCATTTCTGATCTTACCAGTTGTTTGGCTTCCTCCGACCAAAATGTCACGTTGAATTTTACCATCATCCTCATCCATTGCAAACCAACGGTTGACTGGAAAGTTTGTCACTAATTTGTTTCCAATGTCATCTATGATCACCTGGAAAATTGAAGCCAAAAGCCCAATGGCTCAGTTACATTGCACAGTTTATTGAAATTCCCTATCATGACTCAGATGTGCGAAAACTACAAGAAATCTCCAAGCAGGAGTTTTGGGCGGCACAGAGACACAGTGATAGAGTTGCTGCCTTACACCGCCAGAGACCCGGGTTCGATCCTGACTACGGGTGCAGTCTGTGTAGAGGTTGCACGTTCGCCCTGTGACCACGTGGGTTTTCTCTGGGTGCTCTGGTTTCCTCCCACACTGCAAAGACGTACGGGTTTATAGGTTAATTGGCTTTGGTAAAATTGTAAATTGTCCTTAGTGTGTAAGATAGTGCTAGTGTACGGGGTGATCGCTGGTCGGCGTGGACTCGGTGGGATGAAGGGCCTGTTTCCGCGCTGTATCTCTAAAGTAAAGTAACGTCAAATGTTTTGGCAGTGCAACTAAATGCCACCCCACGTCCCATGTAAGCTTATAAGGTCATAAGCGATAGGAGTAGAATTAGGGCAGTTGGCTATTACTAGGGAGAAGGTGCTTGGGAAGCTGAAAGGGTTGAAGGTGGATGTCACCTGGGCTGGATGGACTGCACCCTAGGGTTCTGAAAGAGGTGGCTTTATAGATTGTGGAGGCATTGATCGTGATATTTTAGGAATCACTAGAGTCAGGAGTGTTCCCACATGATTGGAAAATTGACAATATTACCCTGCTACACAAAAAGGGAGCAAGGCAGAATAGTGGGAACTACAGGATGATTAAGGGCCTGTCCCACTTACGTGACTTTTTCGGCGGCACCCGTCATAGGTCATTACAGGTCGCTGAAAAATGTAAACATGTTGAAAATCCAGCGTCGACCAGAACAAGGTACGACTCTTTGGGTGACCATTCATCCCATGACATGTCACCAGGGTGTCGCCTGTATGGTCGTGATTAGTCCCCTCAGTCGCCCAAAGAGTCATAGCGTCTTTCTGGTCGCCACTGAATTTTCAACATGTTGAAAATTTCGGCGACCTGTAATGACCTATGACGAGTGCCGGCAGTCGCTGAAAAAGTTGCGTAAGTGGGACAGGCCCTTTAGTCTGACGTCGGTGGTTGGTAAGATTTTAGGAGTACTTAGAAGTTCACGATAAAATAGGCCAAAGTCAGCATGGCTTCATGAAGGGGAGGCCTGGCTTGACAAATTTGCTGGAATTCTTTGAAGGATGTGCTGGCAATGGAGAGGGTCCAGAGAAGGTTTGCAAGAATGATCCCAGGAATGAGTAGGTTAACCTATGATAAGCGTTTGTCAGCAATGGGGCTCTACTTGCTGGAGTTTAGAAGAATGAGGGAGGACCTCATTGAAACGTACAGAATAGTGAAAGGTTGCATAGAGTAGATGTGGAGAGGATGTTTCCACAAGTGGGGGAGCCTAGGACTAGAGGTCATTGCCCCAGATTTAAAGGACGTTCTTTTAGGAAGAAGATGAGGAGAAATATCTTTAGTCAGATGGTGGTGAATCTATGGAATTATTTGCCACAGAAGGCTGTGGAGGCCAAGTCAGTGGGTATTTTTAAGGCAGAGATAGATAGATTCTTGACTAGTACAGGTGTCAGAGGTTATGGGGTGAAGGTAGGGGAATTGGGTTAGGAGGGAGAGATAGATCAGCCATGATTGAATGATGGAGTAGACTTGATGGGCCAAGTGGCCTAATTCTACTCCTATTCCTTATGATAGGAATATTATTAAACATAGACTGACATTGTCACAAAGCGATATCAGGATAGAAGACCAAAAGGCTGGCCGAATAGGCAGGCTTTAAAAAACACCTTACAATCTGCATGAATTAGGGAAGATACAAGGAGAGAATTCCAGAGCTTGGGATTGGGAACCGAAGGAATGGCTATCAGTGGAAGAACATTTAAATTGTGCATGGTTATGGCAGAACTGGAGGGCCATTACTATCTCAGAGAATTATTAAGATTGGTAATAACAGGGATATGGGAAGTTGAGGCCATGAGGGGATTTGAAACCACGGGTGATTTTAACCTCCCCATAACCCCTGACACCCATACTAATCAAATGTAGAAGACGCTTCTGGGATGTGTTCTCAGGAGGGGAGGTGCCACCTGGCCGCAGCACTGGAGCTTCACAAAGCCACCAATGCATCTTTGTCCTGTTTTAATTTAGTCTTTGTCATAAGATCAGGATGTCGAATCACTTTGGACAGAGATTTTTAAAAATAACAGGAAATCACAGGAAGGAACAAACTAGAGGCAACTAGATTAAATCCCCAGAATAAAAGATAAAGCAAGACATTTTGAAACCTTTTGAGTATCATGGGTAACTTTCCACTTCATTTAAACTTCATTTCTAGAAAATCAAACTGGTGAAGGCAAACCAGAGTTGATAAAGTCATGTGCAAAGTTTTTTAAGTAATTTAATGTTCACTTGAAAATATTTTTTGGGGGAAGAGTGATCCTGGCATGATAGAATTTTGTTTAGTACTTTATAGAGGTACTAAACAAAACAGGCAACAGGCCCTTCGACCCACAAAGTCCACGTCATCCTGTGATCACCCTCTACACTAGCACTATCCTACACACTCGGGACAATTTACATTTTTCCCAAAGCCAATTAACCTTGCAAACCTGTATGTCTTTGGATTGTGGGAGGAAACTGGAGCACCCAAAGAAAACCCACATGGTCATAGGGAGGACGTACAGGCAGCACCAGTAGTCAGGATTGAACCCGGGTCTCTGGCGCTGTAAAGGGCCTGTCCTACCAGCATCCGACTCCATGCGATGAGCGCGATCAAACTAGAAGCGGGGGCCGCGCGGAGGTCGGGTGATCCCCTGTACAGAGCCGTTCCCACCAGCACGCGCCTGCATGTGGCAAGCGCGACGAAACCGGCAGCGAGGGCCGCGCGTAGGTTGGGTGAGTGGCGCAACGCGGTGCAAAGTGAGGCGAACTTGAAGCGAAGTCTTCAGGTAAGTTCGCCAGGACAGAGAGGGGCACACAGAGAGAGGCACAGAGGCACACACACACAGAGGGCCACGGAGCCACACACATAGAGGGTCACGGAGGCACCTACAGGTAGGTTCACGGAGGCACGACGTCAGGGACAGCGTGTAATGCGTCGAGGCGACTGCGAGCCGACAAGCCGTTGCCGCGCGGAATTTTCGTACAGTCAGTTTTTCAGAGCCCCGCGCGATGTTGGGACGAACTCCGCACAATTCCGCACGGCTCCGGCGATCGAAGTGGGACCGGCCCCGCGACGCCGGACGGCTCAAGCGACCACGTTAGGTCGCACTCATCGCATGGAGTTGCATGCTTGTAGGACAGGCCCTTAAGGCAGCAACTCTACCGCTGAGCCACTGAGCTGTCCTATTCCGTTTGAAAGTAAGAAACATAGATCTGTAACTGGTGACCTAAAATTCAATATTTATATAGTTAGGAAAGCAGAGTTGGTTAACATGGATGAAGAAAAATGGATTAAAAGGTAGAATGGTAGATAAGTAGAGGTAGATATTTAAGGATACAGTATATTTCATATGTAACAAAGATATATTGCATTTTGTAAATCAAGGCTCTGAGAGGAAGATAATATTTTTATGGTTACAGATGGCATCAAATTGAAAAGACACTGATCATTGCAAAATTAGTGAAAAGTTAGTTGGCGAAAAATGTTAATAGCATCAAAGGATAGGTAATGAGTAGTAAGAAAGAGCAAATGGATTGTGAAACTAAGCTCACAAAAAATAATAAAAAACAGCGATAGCTTCTACAAGTACTGTATGTACTAGAACAACTATGGTAAATATTGGTCCAGTAGAAGGTGAAATGGATAACTAACATTGACTAAGATAAAGGTAAAGTGAACTGATATTTTGTGTCGCTCTCCAATGTAGAACATATTAAAACCAGATTATTGCAGATGCTGGCATACTGAGCCAAAATAAGTGTTGCAGGAACTCAGCAGGCCAGGCAGCATCTAGATCAGTCTGAAATAGGATCCCAGCAACAAAACGTTGTCTGTTCATTTCTTTCCACAGGTGCTGCCTCACCCGTTGTTTCTCTAATACTTGTGTTTTTGCTCTTCATAGAATATTTAATGAGAAATTGGGAGGAACTTAAAACAAATACTCAAAAAGTGTAATAAAGATAGAATTATTCAATAGGTCTAATTCTCTCTCTGCATTTGCTGCTTGATTGACTGAATCTTTTCAGTACTTTCTGTTTTTATTTCAGATTTCCAGCACCAGCAGTTCTTTGCATATCAACCGGAGGAAAGACAAGGCAAACAGCTGGGACTAAAAGTTGGCTGGACCTCTGAACCTCCAGACTAATCACTTACAACTTGAGGGTTAACAGAAATAGTTGGTGCCGGTTATTTTCTCTACCTCACAACCGTGAGATTTGATTCAATTAATATGTCCTGAAACATGGATTGGACAGTTTTAGAGAGATATGGGCCAAATGCAGGCAGGTGAGACTGGTGTAGATGGGACATGTTGGTCGATGTGGACAAGTTGGGCTGAAGGGCCTTTCCCATGCTGAAGGCCAGGCAAGTACTGTATGTACTAGAGTCTGAAGAAGGGTTTCGGCCCGAAACGTCGCCTATCTCCTTCGCTCCTTAGATGCTGTTGCACCCGCTGAGTTTCTCCAGCCTTTTGTGTACCCTCGATTCTCCAGCATCTGCAGTTCCTTCTTTAACACTTAAGGCCTTTTCCATGCTGTCTGACTATGACTCTGAGATTGTCAGATTTTAGGTGTACTGTGCATTTGATGTTTGTAGGTACAGGAAGGCAAGTAAGGCAAAAGCCTAGGCCCTGGTATCACTGAATGGTGCACAAGCTCAAGGGTTCTTGCAGTTTCACTGTTGGATTCACTGAATGGTGGAGCAAGTTCAAGGGCCCTTGTAGCCTGCTCCTGCCTCTGTTTATATTTGGAAATACTGCTATGGTGTAGCCTGTCGTCTACTCCTGCCTTGGTTTCTATTCATTGAAATACTGCTATGGTGAGGTCCTGGAGAGCAAGAGCACAAAGGAGTAGTGAGAGTGGGAGTGGTGATGGGTCTGAGAGGATTTCCTCTGGATTCCACCATCCAGACTGACCATGCTGTCAGCAGCCATGCTTGTTTGCACAAAACGTTATTCATGTTATTCCCTTTATCCTGTACCTGTACACTGCGGATGGCTCAATTGTAAAAATGTATTGTCTTTCGCTGACTGGTTAGCACGCAACAAAAGCTTTTCACTATACCTCATATGCTCACATACGACTACCAGTTTACAGATAGAGAGAGAACTGTTGTTCACAACGATAGTATGATTGTGTTAAATCTGTTAGAAACACAGAACTCAAAGAGCACAAAGGAATCAAAGAGAGAGACATTTTCAGTCAGACAATTTTCAGATCGCCATTTTGATTGGTGTCACAATGGGGATCTCTGTCGTCCCAACGGGGACCCAACCCCAACGGGTCATCCAGTAACTAATGAAGTCCCAGCACAGAGCAATTCCTGCCCTCAAAGAGGACTTCAAATCAACCGATACACTCCTTGAGATGCAGTGTAGAGTCATAGAGTCATAGAGTGATACAATGTGGTAACAGACCCTTTGGTCCAACTTGCCTACACTGGTCAACATGTCCCAGTTAAACTAGTCCCACCTGCCTGTGTTTGGCCAATATCCCTCCAAACCTGACCGATCCATGTAGGTGTCTAACTGCTTCTTAAACGTTGGAATAGTCCCAGCCTCAACTACCTCCTCTGGCAGCTTGTTCCATACACCCACCACCCTTTGTGTGAAAAAGTTACCCCTCAGATTCCTATTAAATCTTTTCCCCTTCACCTTAAACCCATGTCCTCTGGTCCTCAATTCACCTACTCTGGGCAAGAGACTCTCTGCATCTACCCAATCTATTAATCTCATGATTTTATACACCTCTATAAGATCACCCCTCATCTTCCTGTGTTCCAGAGTCCCAGCCTACTCAACTGCTCTCTATAGCTCAGACCTTCTTGTCTTGGCAACATCTTCGTAAATCTTCTCTGCACCCTTTCTCTGTGTAGATCCTGCCAATGTTAGACTTCCCCAAATGCAACTCTGTGTTAAATTCCATCAACCATTCCTCAGCCCACCTGGTCAATTGATCAAGTTCCTTCTGCAATTTTACACAATCATCTTCACTCTCTGCAAAACCACCCACTTTTGTATCATCAGCAAACTTGCTAGTATGCAATGTTGCATTGTTCCTTCAGAGTGTCACCAATAAGTGAAATGTTCTTCATTAATTACACACTAATGCGAGGAATTTGATTGCAGAATTGACCTTCAGTCAGCCAGCAGAGAGAGACGGTGGGCCAAATGATCTCTGTGCATGCTGTGATTAGTCCAAGTCCAGTCTTAGTCTTACTGTCATAGACTTGGGTAATGCACGGGGCCTACAGTGGTGGAGCAGCAGCAGAGGACAACAACGGATACGTTTGGTCAGGCCGGGACAGTGAATGATGACATGGTGCCAAACATGGCCATATATACAAAATGAATATCACTGTGTAGTGTTTAATTGCATATGCGACAATAAATGTCCATTGAAATATAAATATCCATTGGGGTGATTGGCCATACTAAAGAAATGTACATTGCAGGTCAAACGTCATAGTGAGAAAGAGAAAATAAATGAAACCATTTTTGTGTGTTTTGGTCCATTTACTCGGCATGGGAGTTGCGATACCTTGTCCAGGAACCACCCAGCTGATGAACCTTTGCCGTTGTGGCCAATCGTAATTTTTTTCAAACGTCCTAGGTTAGGTGAGTCGATTGTGAATTTGTCTTCATTTCCTCGTTCAAAGTTGTCTTTGTCATTGTCGAGTCGTCTTTCCCCTAAAGAAAACAAAACTTAATGCAAACCCTGGTACACCTTTCATCGACTTTGTTTAACACCGTTTTTGTATTAATCTACATTTCTGACATTTCACCAAGGTGTATGCTAGCATTTGTATCTGTATTTGGAGGGGATTTTTAACTAAAACCATGTAATGTGCTCCATTTAAATATGTGCATCACAGGGACACACGAACATAGGAACAGGAGTCGGCCCCTCAAGGCCTCCACAGTATAATCATGGCTGATTTACCCCTGGCCTCCGCGCCTCCTCAATGCCAGTTCCCCATAGCTCTTAACTTGCCAATGTTTAACAATGCACCTTACCTCCTTTGTAAATATCCCACTGAGAGCCTTCACAACTCCTTGAGACTCCTGGCCTTGCAATAGTACATTTCTATGCAGCTCTGTTTTAAATGACTGGACCCCTATCTTGAAACTAAGTTCTCTTATACGTGTAAAAAATACATTGTTGGAGGAACTCAACAGGTGAGGCAACACCTGTAGTTTGATTTTTCAATCAAGATTCCAGCATCTGCAGTCTCCTCTGGCTCCCCTTTTGTGACACGTCCTCTGAGTGACTACATCACAACATAAGTTCAGCTTCTTTTCTTTATTGGTTTACAATGAGCTACTGCCACCAATCCTGCCATCAGACAGACACCAGCACAGCAATACCAAGCCTGTGAAGCAGCATCACTTGCCAAGTATTTTCTCCTCTAATTTTCTTCTTCAGAGAGTAGTGACTTTCTGAAATGCTCTACTTCCAAGGGTGGTACAAGCCCAATCATAAGAAATGCAACTACTATCTACCTCATTGGTGACCCTCAGACTATCCTTGATCGGACTTTGCTGGCTTTACCTTGCACTAAACGTCATTCCCTTATCATGTATCTATACACTGTAAACACCTCGATTGTAATCATGTATTGTCTTTCCACGCAACAAAGGTTTTCCACTGTGGATAGTACACAACAAAGGTTCTCCACTGTACTTTGGTACACGTGACAATAAACTAAACTGAAACTGATATACTTAATGTGGACATAGATAAATATTTGACAGTTCAAGGAATTGAGGTAATGGGAAAATGTGCAGAAGAGTAGTTGAGGCCAACATGGATCAGATAATCTGTAGAAGAGACTTGATCCAAAATGTTAGCCATGAAGTCATAAGGTGATAAATGATAGGAGCAAAATTGGCCCATTCAGCCCATCAAAAACGGGAATAGTCCCCGAGGATTGGCGTATTGCGCATGTTGTTCCATTGTTTAAAAAGGGTTCTAAAAGTAAACCTAGCAATTATAGACCGGTTAGTTTGACTTCAGTGGTGGGCAAATTAATGGAAAAGATACTTAGCGATAATATATATAAGTATCTGGATAAAGAGGATCTAATTAGGAACAGTCAACATGGATTTATGCCTGGAAGGTCATGTTTGACCATCTTCTTGAATTTTTTGAAGAGGTTACTAGGGAAATTGACGAGGGTAAAGCAGTGGATGTTGTCTATATGGACTTCAGTAAGGCCTTTGACAAGGTTCCTCATGGAAGGTTGGTTAAGAAGGTTCAACTGTTGGGTATAAATGCAGGAATAGCAAGATGGATTCAACAGTGGCTGAATGGGAGAAGCCAGAGGGTAATGGTGGATGGCTGTTTGTCGGGTTGGAGGCAGGTAACTAGTGGGGTGCCTCAGGGATCTGTGTTGGGTCCTTTGTTGTTTGTCATGTACATCAATGATCTGGATGAAGGGGTGCTAAATTGGATTAGTAAGTATGCCAGATGATACCAAGATAGGGGGTGTTGTGGATAATGAAGAGGATTTCTATAGTCTACAGAGTGATTTAGGCCAGTTGGAAAAATGGGCTGAAAGATGGCAGATGGAGTTTAATGCTGATAAATGTGCTACACCTTGGCAGGACAAATCAAAATAGGACGTACATGGTAAACGGTAGGGAATTGAAGAATACAGTTGAACAGAGGGATCTGGGAATAACCGTGCATAGCTCCTTGAAGGTGGAATCTCATATAGATAGGGTGGTAAAGAAAGCTTTTGGTATGCTAGCCTTTATAAATCAGAGCATTGAGTATAGAAGCTGGGATGTAATGTTAAAATTGTACAAGGCATTGGTGAGACCAAATCTGGAGTATGGTGTACAATTTTGGTCGCCTAATTATAGGAAGGATGTCAACAAAATAGAGAGGGTACAGAGGAGATTTACTAGAATGTTGCCTGGGTTTCAACAGCTAAGTTACAGAGATAGGTTGAATAAGTTAGGTCTTTATTCTCTGGAGCGCAGAAGGGTAAGGGGGGACTTGATAGAGGTCTTTAAAATGATGAGAGGGATAGACAGAGTTGATGTGGACAAGCTTTTCCCTATGAGAATAGGGAAGATTCAAACAAGAGGACATGACTTTAGAATTGAGGGACAGAGGTTTAGGGGTAACATGAGGGGGAACTTCTTTACTCAGAGAGTAGTAGCGGTGTGGAATGAGCTTCCAGTGGAAGTGGTGGCGGCAGGTTCGTTGGTATCATTTAAAAATAAATTGGATAGGCATATGGATGAGAAGGGTATGGAGGGTTATGGTATGAGTGCAGGCAGGTGGGACTAAGGGAAAAAGGTTGTTCGGCATGGACTTGAAGGGCCGAGATGGCCTGTTTCCGTGCTGTAATTGTTATATGTTATATGTTATAAGTCTACTCCACCATTCAATCATGGTGTGAGCTACAGGGAGAGGTTGAGTAGGCTGCATATCTATTCCATGGAGCGCAGGAGGATTTGGGAAGATTATAAGATTATAAGAGGTATACAAAATCATGAGAGGAATAGATTGGGTAGAGGCACAGAATCTTTTGCCCAGAGTGGGGGAATCGAGGACCAGAGGACATAGGGTCAAGGTGAAAGGAAAAGATTGAATAGGAATCGGAGGGGTAACATTTTCACACAAAGGGTGATGGGTGTATGGAACAAGCTGCCAGAGAAGGTAGTTGAGGCTGGCAAACAATTAGACAGGTACATGGATAGGACAGGTTTGGAGGGATATGGACCAAGTGCAGGCAAGTGGGACCAGTGTAGCTGGGACATTGTTGGCCTATGTGGGCGAGTTGGGCCGAAGGGCCTGTTTCCACACTGTATCACTCTATGACTATGATTCATGACTGATCTATCTATCCCTCCTAACCCCATCTCCTGCCCTCCCCATAACCCCCGACACCCATACTAATCAAAAATATATCTATCTCTGCTTTAAAACTATCCATTGACTTGGCCTCCACAGCCTTCTGTGACAAGGAATTCCACAGATTCATCACCTTCTGACTAAATAAATTCCTTCTCATCTCCCTCCTAAAGGAACGTCCTTTAATTCTGAGGCTATGACCTCTAGTCTGAGACTTTCCCACAAGTAGAAAAATCCTCTCTACATCCACTCTATCCAAGCCTTTCACTATTCGGTGTGGTTTAATGAGGTCCCCCCTCTTATTCTCCAATGAACCATCCATGTTCTCCAGAGATGCTGCCTGACCTGCTCAGTTACTCCAGCACTTTGTGTCCTTTGGTGTATTATCCAGCATGTGCAGTTCCTCGTTTCTATGAGTTTAAGATTCAGGTTGAAGATATTCTGGTGATGTTGGGATATGGCAGGGGAATCAGGGGAAGTTGCTGAGGATGTGAGATGGGAATAGTTTGCAGCGAAATAGGTAGGGGAAAGGGATTAAGTGACATGTTTTGGGAGCTAGTGGAGACTTGATAGGCCAAATGCCCAACCACTATGACATAAGTAAATAAGAATATAAATGATAAAACGAAACGATAAAATATGAAAGGGCATCGACCCGAGACAATAACCCAGATTTTCAACACATGCAGTTTTTTTTAATTTTTTGATCCTTCTTCACTATTACAAGTAAAGCAAATTGGTTTGAAAATAGAGAATCAATTACCTGTATCTCCATTTTCACCAAACATGTTAATAAAGACGTCAGCATCAGTGCCACTGCCTTTGATATCACCCGTGAAGACACTCACTATGTATTTGTTTACTGAGGAAGAAGAGAGAAAAGGTGTTAACATTTGATGTTTTTTTTACATTACACTTACCCAACTAAGTCCAAGGGATATGGACTCAAACAAGAGGGCATGACATGAGAATTAAGGGACAGAAGTTTAGGAGTAACATGAGGGGGAACTTCTTTACTCAGAGAGTGGTGGCTGTGTGGAATGACCTTCCAGCAGAAGTGGTGGAGGCAGGATCGATTTTAACATTTAAAAGTAAAGTGGATAGGTATATGGGCGGGAAAGGAATGGAGGGGTATGGTCTGAGTGCAGGTAGATGGGACTAGGGGAAAATAAATGGTCGGCACGGACTGGAAGGGCCGAGAAGGCTTGTTTCCGTCCTGTAATTGTTATACGGTTATATGGTTGTATGATATCAGTGTATTTTCCCCCTCCCATCTCTTTATTTCCTATGGTTACACAAAAAGCTGGAGAAACTCAGCGGGTGCAGCAGCATCTAAGGAGTGAAGGAGATAGGCAACGTTTCGGGTCGAGACCCTTCTTCACACTTCTCCAGTCTGAAGAAGGGTCTCGACCCGAAACGTCGCCTCTCTCCTTCACTCCTTAGATGCTGCTGCACCCGCTGAGTTTCTCCAGCTTTTTGTGTAACCCTCGATTCTCCAGCATCTGCAGTTCCTTCTTTAACACTTTGTCTACTCCACTGCGATATCTCCTCAAGGTATGCCTACTTTGAAGAAGTTCTCCTCCTCCCTACGAAGACACCAGTCTGAAGAAGGGTCTCGACCCGAAACGTCGCCTATCTCCTTCACTCCTTAGATGCTGCTGCACCCGCTGAGTTTCTCCAGCTTTTTGTGCAACCCTCGATTCTCCAGCATCTGCAGTTCCTTCTTTAACTCTTTATTTCCTATATTTTGCATTGTTTCCCCTGTCTCTTTTCTGTGGGATTCAGATGTATTCCCTTGTCCACAATTACTCTTAGAAATTTCAGTGGATAATGAATCATTTTTACAAGCAATGTATTTGTAATGTCAAAGTGTATGAAGTCATGAGAGGAATATATCGGGTAGATGCACAGAGTCTCTTGCCCAGACTAGGTGAATCAAGGACCAGAGGACATAGGTTTAATTTGAAGGGGAAAAGATTTAATAATAATCTGAGGAGTAACTTTTTCACACAAAGGAAGGTGGGTGTAGGGAACAAGCTGCCAGTGGAGGTAGTTGAGGCAGGGACTATCCCAACATTTAAGAAACAGTTAGACAGGTACATGAATAGGACAGGTTTGGAGGGATATGGACCAAGCGCAAGCAGGTGGGACTAGTGTAGCTGGGACATGTTAGCCGGTGTGGGCAAGTTGGGCCGAAGGGTCTGTTTCCACACTGTATCTCTCTGTGACTCTGACTCTGAGATTGCAGACCAATCTGTAACTATAACACCATGTACTTGGGTAGTTTTCTCGTCACATTACCTGGTGTACTTGTGTATAGCTTGATTGCACCTATGGACTGTATTATTTGTCTGGATAACATGCAAACATATTTTTCACTGTCATTCAGTACACAATGAATCAATACCAATGTGGCTTACATTTAGGTACATCCATTGGGTTCATACTCCCTAGTAGATCACGCACATAGAGTCCATCTGCCTCTTCTTTGCTGAGCCATTGGTTACAGGGGAAGTAGTACCGGAGGTGAGGGCGGTTCATGTCTGTGATCACAAGCCGATCCAAAAACCAGCTGGCACTCATTCCCGTATTGTCGTGTTCGATCCTGTCGTGTGGAGAAAGGGAGAACAAGCCACGCAGGCCTCTGAGTGAGAGACAACTGGAACAAGATGGCATCATCAAGGCAGATACACTTTTGTGGGCGGTATTTCTCACTGCAACTAGAACTATTTGTTTCCAGCTTTGGTTCATTCCTCTATGTGTTTTTCACCTTCTGATTCCTCATTTGATTCTGACCTTGTCAACATCTATCTAAATATTCCTCAAAAACATATCCCCAGATACTGATCAGTACTTGGAATTATATGCAATATTTCCCTAGTGGTATAGATTTTATTATCAAGACATATAGCTGCATTTAAAAAAGTTCTGCAGCACAGGACATAGTGCAAGAAATGATTCAAACATTAATCTGGTGACTTGGACAATTAATTGTAGCTGACATCTGAGAGTAATACTCAGGGAATGCTGCATTGTCAAAGGTGTCACCTTTTGCACATGATGGTGTCTTCACACACATTGGAAGCGATCCAATAGCAAAATGAGTAGGAGATGGATTTTGCTCTCCAAAATCAGCATTTATATAATTATGAAATAATTCTATTGAAAACATATAATTTAATAATTTGTTTCATGTGAAACTTTGGTTAGGCCTCATTTGGAGTTTTGCACACAGTTCCTCTTGCCCTCTTACAGGAATGATGTGGAGGTTTTGAAGGGGACATATAGAAGAGGTCCTTAAGGACGTTGCCTGGATTAAATATATTAGCTATAAGGAGAGGCTGACCAAACTTGGATGTTTTCTCGAGAGTGTCCCAGGCTGAGGGGAGACCTGATGGAAGTTTATAACATTATGAGAGGTATATATTGGATAGCCAGTTTTTTTCTCATGTTTAGGAAATTTCTCTCACTCTCTCATTTTCTCTCTTTCTTTCTCTCTCTATGCACCATCTTTTACTTTTCCTCACCTCACCAACAGTCCTTCCCCTCATTCTTTCTCTCATTTTTACTTTTATGAAGGTAGATTGCAGATGCCTTTATTGTGTTTACCAACATTGGACCAGTGGCAAACTTACAAGGTACTTCTTACCTGTAAATAATTGTCCTTTCTCTCCATCCTACTTGATAAGTTTAGTTTAATTTAGAGATGCAGCGCAGAAACAGGCCCTGCGACCCACCGAGTTTGCACCGAACAGCATCCCTGCACATTAACATTATCCTACACACACTGGGGACAATTTACATTTAATTTCCTCAATCATTTAGTCATAACAAGACCTGGGTGTCATGGTACACCAGTCATTGAATGTAGGCATGCAGGTGCAGCAGGGAGTGAAGAAAGCGAATGGTATGTTAGCATTCATAGCGAAAGGATTTGAGTACAAGAGCAGGGAGGTTCTACTGCAGTTGTACAGGGTCTTGGTGAGACCACACCTGGAGTATTGCATACAGTCTTGGCCTCCAAATCTGAGGAAATACATTCTTGCCATAGAGGGGGTACAGAGAAGGTTCACCAGACTGATTCCTGGGATGTCAGGACTTTCATATGAAGAAAGACTGGATAGACTTGGCATGTACTTGCTAGAATTTAGAAGATTGAGGGGGGATCTTATAGAAACTTACAAAATTCTTTAGGGGTTGGACAGGCTAGATGCAGGAAGATTGTTCCCGATGTTGGGGAAGTCCAGAACAAGGGGTCACAGTTTAAGGATAAGGGGGAAGTCTTGTAGGACCGAGATGAGGAAAACATTTTTCACACAGAGAGTGGTGAGTCTCTGGAACTCTCTGCCACAGAAGGTAGTTGTGGCCAGTTCATTGGCTACATTTAAGAGGGAATTGGATGTGGCCCTTGTGGCTAAGGAGATCAGGGGGTATGGAGAGAAGGCAGGTGCGGGATACTGTTCGATGATCAGCCATGGTCATATTGAAGGGGCGAATGGCCTACTCCTGCACCTAATTTCTATGTTTCTATAACGTCATTCAGCATGGAAACAGGCCACACTGCCCAATAGGTCCATACTAATCAAGATTCCCATATCTGTGCTGTTTGCCTGTGTTTGGCTCATATGCCTTGAAAACCTTTCTATCCAAGAACCTGTCCAAATGTCTTTCGAATGTTGTTACTGTACATGTCTCAGCTACATCGTCTGTCAGCTTATTACCTATATGGATTTCAGTAAGGCCTTTGACAAGGTTCCCCATGGAAGGTTGGTTAAGAAGGTTCAATCTTTGGGTGTTAATGGCGGAGTAGCAAGATGAATTCAACAGTGGCTGAATGGGAGATGCCAGAGAGTAATGGTGGATGGCTGTTTGTCAGGTTGGAAGCCGGTGACCAGTGGGGCGCCTCAGGGATCTGTGTTGGGTCCACTGCTGTTTGTCATGTACATCAATGATCTAGATGATAGGGGTAGAAAATTGGATAAGTAAGTATGCAGATGATACTAAGATAGGGAGTGCTGTGGATAATGAAGTAGATTTTCAAAGTCTACAGAGAGATTTGGGCCATTTGGAAGAGTGGGCTGAAAGATGGCAGATGGAGTTTGATGCTGATAATTGTGAGGTGCTACATCTTGGCAGGACAAATCAAAATAGGATGTACATGGTAAATGGTAGGGAATTGAGGAATGCTGTGGAACAGAGGGATCTGGGAATAACTGTGCATAGTTCCCTGAAGGTGGAATCACATGTAGATAGGGTGGTAAAGAAAGCTTTTGGTGTGCTGGCCTTTATAAATCAGAGCATTGAATATAGGAGTAGGGAAGTAATGTTAAAATTGTACAAGGCATTGGTAAGAACAATTCTGGAGTATGGTGTACAATTTTGGTCGCCTAATTATAGGAAGGATGTCAACAAAATAGAGAGAGTACAGAGGAGATTTACTAGAATGTTGCCTGGGTTCCAGCAACTAAGTTACAGAGAAAGGTTGAACAAGTTAGGTCTTTATTCTTTGGAGCGCAGAAGGTTAAGGGGGGACTTGATTGAGGTCTTTAAAATGATGAAAGGGATAGACAGAGTTCACGTGGATAAGCTTTTCCCATTGAGGGGAGGAAAGATTCAAACAAGAGGCATGACATGAGAATTAAGGGACAGAAGTTTAGGGGTAACATGAGTGGGAACTTCTTTACTCAGAGAGTGGTGGCTGTGTGGAATGATCTTCCTGCAGAAGTGGTGGAGGCAGGATCGATTTTAACATTTAAAAGTAAAGTGGATAGGTATATGGATGGGAAGGGAATGGAGGGGTATGGTCTGAGAGCAGGTAGATGGGACTAGGGGAAAATAAATGGTCGGCACGGACTGGAAGGGCCGAGAAGGCCTGTTTCCGTGCTGTAATTGTTATATGGTTATATGGTTATATGCCTACCACCCTCCGAATGAAAAACTTGCCCCTCAGATTTCTATTAATTTTTTCCTCCCTCATCTTAAACTTTCCCTCTAGTTCTTGATTCCCCTACCCTGGGGGAAAAAACTCTGTAATCACCCTATCTATTCTCCTTGTGATTTTATGCATCTCCATAAGATCATCCGCCAGCCTCTTGTGCTTCAAGGAATAAAGTCCTAGCCTGCTCAATCTCTCCCTGTAGCTCAGGCACTAAAGTCCTGGCAACATCCTCGTAAATCTTCTCTGCACCCTTTCTAGCTTAATGGCATCTTTCCTATAGAGGTGACCAAAATGCTAAGTGGGTCCTCACCAGACTTCCCAAAATTTGAACACAATTTTGAATACAAAATGTGTATTAAACTCCATTAACCATTCTTTAGCACACGCCCCTAGCTGATCAAGATCCTCTGGAATTCTTTTCTGTCTACAAATCACCTATTTTAATGTCATTTGTAATTTGACATGAAAAATAAATCAAAGTAGTGGAGGGACATGTTAATACCTTACTTTCTTCAGTGGGCCCACATTGTTGGTTTTGACCCGAAAAACATCAGTTTTGTTCTTTTCAAAGGCCGTTCTACATCTGCAATGCACAGATCAGGTGAAAAGGCAAATTCAATCAATGCAACAGAAATTTGATACTTAGTTTTGTAACCAGGGTGTAAACTGAGAAATCATGCATTCTTTACCAAAATGAATGCAATCCTTGGCTGTGTTTCCTGTTACCCCCAAGAATGATGCATTCATCAAACCCAGCTTATAAAAGCAAGTTACTGAGGCAATCTTTCGAAATTCACTCAAAAATACTATGCAAACATGAATACAGTTTCCTGTCATGCATTGTTGCATTCAGAAATTTCCTCTCTTCAAATTTAATATTCCCAATAAAATAAAGCCAACGAAATGTGTTTGGGGTTAAAACAATATATGTTCACTGGCCATATTAGTGAGTGATGTGTTCACATTAAAGACCTTGAATTACTCTTTTTAACACGTATTTCAGACTAGTTATTATGGTAAGGTTTATAACAAAGCAACATCCAGCAGACAAAGTATTCAGCTGATGGAAGCAGCCACAATAAATTCAGACTGCAGGACATTTTCACAATAATTCCCGTCAATCTTTAAAATAGCGGAGTCAGGGGATATGGGGAGAAGGCAGGAACGGGGTACTGATTGGGGATGATCAGCCATGATCACATTGAATGGCGGTGCTGGCTCGAAGGGCCAAATGGCCTACTCCTGCACCTATTGTCTAATCATGCCCTGGATTAACAACTTTTCCTTGATTTCACTTAACTTGACAGGCTTCTGCCTTATGTTTAATTCAGCTTTTGAGGTTAATTTTATAAATGTAAGCTGGAGAATTTTATTTGGGCATGGGTGATTTTCATCAGAGGTAAGAAGGTAAGGAATTTAATGGCCCGTATTTTCCAGAGAACTGTTGGCAGTTCCCCTTTCTTCTTTTTTTCTATTTTACAAAGTGGTGAAATTAGTTTTTTGAAGACTTTTGCCATGAGCAACTCAAGCTGCAGAAGGCAAGATTTTGCCTTTGGATTCCATTGATTTTTCCCTTTCCCTTGCCTGCTTTTGTTTGGGTAAAAAGGGCAATCCAAATATTATTTGTATTTCTAAGCATTCCCAGAGACAAGATGTGTGGGGTTAGGACTGTAGCTGTGACTGTAGGTGACTAATGCTAGCTCCAATTGCTCCACCAAATGAAAGTCCATATTTCTTCAATGTTTTACCTTCATTTTACTTCAATGGAACAACTGGTTGAATTGACCAGTGGGATGAATTGTTTGTCATTTCCCATGATGAGTTTGTAAAGAAGTTATAATGAAATACCAGTGACAAGCACTTTTGGGTCAGGCACCTTCATATGTTCGTAGGTTCTATTTGCAGAATTAGGCCATTTGGTGCATAAAGTCTACTCCACCATTCAATCATGGCTGATCTAGCTCTCTCTCTCAACCCCATTATCCTGCCTTCTCCCCATAACCCCTGACACCTTTACTAATTAAGAATCTATAAATCTCCGCTTTAAAAAAATCCACAGCCGTCTGTGGCAGTGAATTCCACAGATTCACCACCCTCTGACTAAATAAATTGCTCTTCATTTCCTTTATTCTGAGGCTATGGCCTCTTGTCCTAGACTCCTCCATGTGGAAACATCCTCTCCACATTCACTCTATCCAGGCCTTTCACTATTCATCTCTATTTCACTGTTTCCTCTCTATTTTGTCCTTTCTATAGAATCTTGAGGCAATGAAAACTATTGTAAAAAAAACCCATTAGATTTCTCAAGCTGATCAATCATAATTCAACAAACAACATTCAAATGGATAGAAATAATTATCTTTCTTTATTTGATTAATATCCAAATCTTTAACTTGTCTAAAACTATTCAGCTAGGTTATTTTTCAAGACTATTTTAGCATACAATTATAATTTATTATTAAAATTGATTTGTCATTTGACTTTTATTTTTGCAATTCATAGCAGCTATGAGGATAATTTATATTGTGATATTTTCGACACTTATGATCATTACTACATGCACACCTGGTAGGAGATTTTGCCAGGGACACTTACCTGCCTGGATTATGCCCCAAATGTGGGTTTTGTTTTCAAACTGTTATTTATTGATCATTTGAACACTTAAAAAAAGAAAAATACATGTCATTTTATCTCATTTATCATGGTCTACATCTCCTGACTCGCTGGTTGGATTGCTCAGAAGATACGCATGATCAATTGATGTAAAATTACATGTATTCGTTTTTCTCCAAGTTGCTGAGAGAAAAAAAAAATAGGCACTAGCAATGACTGTAAGAACCACAGAAGATTCATGATGTTTCATCGTTTTTATCAGATTTGGAGGCTGCCAGATATCGAACGGGCCTTCTTCATCCAAACACCAACCAAATCCTGACGAATCCGTCTAAAACATCATGCATTTTCTCAAAAGCAAAACCTGAAACATTCGGAGTAAAAGAGATGAGCATTTTTTCTCTCTAGAATATTCCATACGTAATTTTCTATCCTCTTATCATGGCTTTATGTGGTTGGATATGCTGTTTGGAGGAGTATCAGAGAAAGAGTGGGTGGCAGGTTGGGTGAATGTAGGTAGATGTTTAACAGCCTTCATAGACTCGGTGGGTTGAAGGGCCTGTCTCCATGTTGTAGAAATGTATGGAAGTGTGTCAGCTCGTTAGGGAGTAAAATGAACAATTTGTGGGTTCAATGGCTGAGTAGTTTGGGGAGAACATTTTATCAGATCTCCCCTATAAGGTTGTGCCAGACATTTTCCAATGAAGATCAGATATACATGATGTTCTGCTGTTGAAGGAGTGTTGGCGGAATAACTTGACCGGTCAAGTTGTCCTTTCTCATTTTCATTGGAGGAGCAGCATGGTGGTGCAGCCTTACAGCGCCAGAGTCCTTGGTTTGATCCTGACTATGGGTGCTGTCTGTACAGAGTTTGTATGTTCTCCCTGTGACCTGCGTGAACTTTCTCCAGTACCTCCAATTTCCTCCCACACTCCAAAGACATACAGGTTTATAGGTTAATTTGCTTGGTATAATTGTAAACTGTCCCTAGCGTGTGTAGGACAGTGTAAGTGTGCGGGGATCGCTGGTCGACGCTGACTCGGTGGGCTTAAGGGCCTGTTTCCTCGCTGTATCTCTAAACTAAACTAAACTAAACTAAAGCAGTTCTCTGGTGCATCCATCCATCCTTGCATTTGCAGAGGTTCCAGAAATAAGAATGCCCATGGAGACCAGAGGCAGAGACACAGGGAAGGAAGAACTCACTTTTCAACACTGCCAATGCAATAGATAGTAAAATAAATCCAGGCGGTCCCACGTATGAAAGGATAACTGTTTGCACGGACTAAACAAAATGGGCAGCTGCTCCAGTTATTCGATCAACGGGACTTTCCCATTCCTGCTGGTAAATCTAAAATGCCTCAGTGCACCTGCGTGGCAAAAATTCTTTGCTATAGACTGTTGCATCTGTACATCACCTCAGTATCTAGGGGTCTAATTACTAACCTCCTGGCTGTAATGAAATTGTCAGAATGTCGTACATAGAATTCAATTATAAAGAACAGATGGTTCATAATAGAATGGCATCACATTTAACAAAGAAGCCACTGATTCTTTAACAGCTCATGATAAGAAGGTCTGGAATCTCATGTGTTTTCTTGTATCTCAAATAGCAACATTACTGCGCGATCCTGTTACAGATGAAGATACATGATATTCTATCCTTTTTGCTATGGTTTGTCGAACTTAAACATAATATCCAGTGTTAAAGAATAGTTCTGATCAAGTTAACCCTGCAGGAAACAGGGATGACAAGATAATTAGGCTGTGTATAGTGACAGATCCAAACATCTTATGACTCTTACAGAGACTCTTGTTGAGACTGAGGTGAAGGTGGAGGGTACTTGTTGAAGAGAGAAACATAGACCAAATGGAGGAAACCAAATAGATAAAATTTCAGCCGGTGGCAATAGGTTCAGAGTGCGCTTTTCCACACAGCAATATAATTCTGAGATGCAGCTTTTAACAAGTTTATTACAAAGAGGCAAATCTATGTAAAGCCACTTAGATATCTCCCCGTCTTACATTGGTTGGTGCCTCAAGTACATTGCCTGAGGTCTGGCAGCAGGACATTCATCTGGTCAGTTCACAGAAGTTGAGTGTTAAAAAATAATGAGGATGGAATCATTTCACAAAAAGGATCAAACTGGTTATATGCTGAAGGAGGCAGAAATAGCAGGGTGTGAAGTTGTTATAGAGAGAGCTGGTTTCAATTCAGTTAATGTTGGGGTTCATATGGATACAGAATGGAAGGGAAAACTTTTCAGAAACTTTGGGGTTTAATGGATTGAATCCCTTCATCATTTAAATGATGTTGACAAGAATGCCACTTGGAGCCAGTGGGGATAAAATTAAAATGTATAACCAGATGCTGGTTTACGCAAAAGGACACAAAGTGCTGGAGGCACTCAGTGGCTCAGGCAGCATCTCTGGAGAACAAGGATAGGTGACTTTTCACGTTGCAACCCTTTCTTCAGACTGAAGATGTATCCTGGCCCGAAACGTCACCTGTCCAAGTTCCCCAGAGATGCTGCCTGACCTGCTGAGTTACTCCAGCACTTCGTGTCCTTTTGGCGATAATGTGAATGTTGGCAGGCGTGTGCAGTAATGGGGGTGGGGGCTGTACTCAGCATGAGATTCAAGAGAAAGGGCTTGAGAATTAGATAAGTGTTGGTGGGATGGGGCATTATCAATAGATGCAGCTTTGGAAGGGTAAAGGAAGGTCAGACTGAGGAGGAAGAGACCAACGATTCTCCCAGGACTTGGATTAGCAGGCTACCTGCCTCTCAATGGATTTGGCAGCAACTAGATACCATGAACCTTGAACCTTGAAAGTTGACTTCCTCAGTCGGTGACATGCTACAGTGCTGACATCTTCAGGACACCAGTTCATTTGGATTAGTTGCTTCTCCTGTTTTTGGAATCTGATTCTCCTGCCTCAAATGGTGTAGGTGAGTAGAAACCCAGAACACATTGTGACCAAGAACTGGTGAATAGTTGTTTAAGAATGGCAATTAGGATAATCCAGCAAATTATAGGGCGATGACCCTTCCGTCAACGTGAGAGAAATTATTAAAGAAGATTCTGGCGGTTGGATTTACTCAAATTTAGAAGGGTGTGGAATTAGGGATATTCAGCAAGGATGCAGGTCATGTCTTACAAGCCTGTTGAGGTATTTATGATGGTGACAAAGATGATTGATGCAGGTAGAACAGTTGTATACATGGATGTTAGTAAAGCATTGAACAAAGTCCCTCATGGTTGGCTGCTGAAGAAGATTAAGATACATGGGATCCAGGATGACTTGGGAGATTAGATTGAAAATTGGCATGCCCATAGAAGACAGAGGTTTGTGATGGAAGGCTGTTATTCTTACTGGAGGTCTGTTACCAGTTGTGATCCATAGGGATTAATATTGGGACTTCTAGTGTTTGGGATATATATAAATGACTTAGATGCAAATGTAGGTGTGCTGATAAGAAGGTTTGCATATGACAGAAAAGTTGTAGAGTTGTCATAAGATCATAAGGTCATAAGTGATAGCAGCAGAATTAGGCCATTCGGCCCATCAAGTCTACTCCGCCATTGCTATCATGGCCAATCTATCTCTCCCTCCTAACCCCATTCTCCTGCCTTTTCCCCATAACCTCTGACAGCTGTTCTAATCAAGAATCTATCCATCTCCGCCTTAAATATATTCACTGACTTGGCCTCTACAGCCTTCTGTGGCAAAGAATTCCACAGTTTCACCACCCTCTGACTAGATAAATATCTCCTCATCTCTTTTCTAAAAGAACGTCCTTTAATTCTGAGGCAATGACCTCTAGTCCTAGACTCTCCCATTAGTGGAAACATCCTCTCCACATCCACTCCATCCAAGCCTTTCACTATTCTGTATATTTTAATGAGTCCCCTCCCCATTCAAAGTCAAAGTCAAAAGTCAAAAGAGTTTATTGTCATGTGTCCCTGACAGGACAATGAAAATCTTTCTTTGCATAGCACAACAGAACATAGAACATAGAGTTTCTTCTAAACTCCAGCAAGTACAGGCCCATTTCTGACAAAGGCTCATCATAGGTTAACCTACTCATTCCTGGGATCATTCTTGTAAACCTCCTCTGGACCCTCTCCAGAGCCAGCAGCACATCCTTCCTCAGATATGGTGCCCAGAATTGATGACAAAATTCCAAATGCGGCCTTACCAGCGCCTTATAGAGCCTCAGCATTAGTTTTTGTATACATGGCCTCTTGAAATAAATGCTAGCATTGATTTTGCTTTCTTTACTACCGATTCGGCTTGCAGATTAACTTTTTTGAAATCCTGCACCAGCACTCTCAAGACACGCGCATGGGCCCCAGCTACGACTGCCTCTTTGTAGGGTACGTCGAACAATCATTGTTCGAGACATACCAGGGCCACATCCCCGACCTCTACCTCCGCTAGATTGCATTGGTGCTACCTCCTGCACCCATACACAACTCACTGACTTCATCAACTTCACTACTAACTTCCATCTGGCACTCAAATACACCTGGACCATTTCCGACACTTCCCTACCATTTCTTGACCTCACTGTCTCCATCGCAGGTGATAGACTTCTGACCGACATCCATTATAAACCCACTGACTCCCATGGCTATCTAGACTACACTTCTTCCCACCCTGCTTCCTGTAAGGACTCCATCCCCTACTCACAATTCCTCTGTCTGCTCCCAGATGAGATGTTCCACACCAGGGCATCGGAAATGTTCTCATTCTTCGGGGAACGGGGGTTCCCCTCCCCTACTATAAATGAGGCTCTCACCAGGGTCTCTTCAATACCCCGCAACACTGCCCTCTCTCCCCATCCCCCCACTCTGAACAAGGGCAGTGTCCCCCTAGTCCTCACCTTCCACCCCACTAGCCGTCACATACAACAAATAGTCCTCCATCATTTTCGCCACCTCCAACGTGACCCCATCACTCGCCACATCTTCCCATCTCCCCAAGTCTGCTTTCCGCAAAGACCGCTCCCTCCGTAACTCCCTGGTCAATTTTTCCCTTCCCACCCACACCACCCCCTCCCCGGGCACTTTCCCTTTCAACCGCAAGAGATGCTACACTTGTCGCTTTACCTCGCCCCTCGACTCCATTCAAGGACCCAAGCAGTCATTCCAGGTGCGACAGAGGTTCACCTGCACCTCATCCAACCTCATCTATTGCATCTGTTGCTCTAGATGTCAGCTGCTCTACATCGGTGAGACTAAGCATAGGCTTGGCGATCGTTTCACCGAACACCTCAGCTCGGTCCGCATTAACCAACCTGATCTCCCTGTGACTCAGCACTTCAACTCCCTCTCCCATTCCGAATCCGATCTTTCTGTCCTGGGCCTCCTCCATGGCCAGAGTGAGCACCACTGGAAATTGGAGGAGCAGCACTTCATATTCCACTTGGGCAGTCTGCACCCCAGCGGCATAAACATTGACTTCTCCAATTTCCGGTAGCCCTTGCTGTCTCCTCCCCTTCTCAGCTCTCCCTCAGCCCTCTGGCTTCTCCTCTTCCTTTCTCCTTCCCCCCCCCCCCCCCCAACCTACATCAGTCTGAAGAAGGGTTACGGCCCGAAATGTCGTCTATTTCCTTCGCTCCATAGATGCTGCCGCACCTGCTGAGTTTCTCCAGACTTTTGTCTACCTCCCAAGACCCTTTGCACCTCCGATTTCTCTCCCCAGTTGTGGATAATGGGGAAAAGTATCAAAAGATAGACAGGATATTGAGTATAGAGGTTGGTATGTTATGTTACAGTTGTACAAGGTGTTGGTGAGGCCACATTTGGAGGACTGTGTTCAGTTTTGGTCAACCTGCAAAGATGTTGTTAAGCTGAGAGGAGTGAAGAGAAGATTTATGAGGTGGTTGGGCAGGCTAGGGCGTCATTCTTTGGAATGCAGGAGAATGAGGGGAGGTCTTATAGTGGTGAATAAAATCATGAGGAGTAGAAAGAATAGATGCACAGAGGCTTTTACCCAGAGTTGAGGAATCACCAGAACCTGAGGACATAGGTTTAAGGTGAGAGGGGAAAGATTTAATAGGAATCTGAGGAGCAAGTTTTTCACACAGAGTGGTGGGTGTATGGAACAAACAGCTAGTGGGGGTACTTGAGGCAGATATTATAACAACATTTAAAAGACACTAGACCAAGGGGGACCCGTTGGGTCCCGTCCCCTCAACGTGTGGTTGCGGGGGGAGGCCTGCGGTTTCCCACACACTAACTACCTCCCACACTCAGAGGGTGGGGGGGAGGGGGCGTGAGGTGGGGAGGGAGGGGGGGATGCGGGGGGGGGGGTGAGAGGGGAGAGGGGGGAGGGGGGTGGGTTGAGAGGGGAGAGCGGGGGGAGGGGGAGAAGAGGGGAGGGTGGGGAAGGTGGGACCAGTGCAGATGGGGCAGCTTTGTTGGCATGAACAAGCTTTGCTGAAGATCCTGTTTCCGTGTATTGCTATATGACTCTATGACGTGCACATGTGTTCATGCTTGAGTTGATAGATGGAGTAAGTTGAGTTCTGCAGCAAGAAATCGGTTCACATTTCACCTCAAGAGACAAAACATAGCAAAACAGGTCTAGAATTTCATGTATTTTCTTCAAGCCAACACAAACACATTCAAGCCGTCAAACTCAGTATCTCTCTCCTTTTATTTGTTAACCTAAAGTGTGTGGATACCTCTTCTCTGTGCTGTAGAAATGGATAAATAGAAGTGTTAAGATCATGGTCAAATAAGTCATCAAAATACATTGAATATTCCATAATCACTGTATATATTAAATAGTCACGTTCGTATATACAACGTATAAGTTTTACCCTATACATTATATTCTCGTATCAAGTACTTTCATTTACACAAAATATACACTATTTATGCAACCTTAATGTGATAACATTTCAAACTACCTGGATCCCTTTTATACATATCCAGCAGCTTTCCTTTGTCTTGGTTATATTACATTTTCTGGCTGAAATATTGTAGAAGAAACTGGAAAGTTAAAATAAAATTGTAGGCTTGCATTTTCCTCCACTGGGTTTCAGTAAAGTCAGAATTCATTGGTTGTTTAACTGCTGCCTGTAGGAACTACCCATCCTTATAACTGGTGTTCTTTTGATACGATACGATGGAACTATATTTATCCCAGGAGGGAAATTGATCTACCAACAGTCATAAAACACAAGATACATTCAACATGAAATTAAAGTGAAGAGTGGAAAGGATTGGGGATGTGCAAAGATTAGGGAGGGAGGGGGGGGAGTGGGGGGGGGGGTCTGCCCAACAACAGAATGGGGAGGAGTTGTAGTTTGATAGCCACAGGAAAACAGGAAAGAAGGATCTCCTGTGGCGTTCTGTACTGCATCTTGGTCAACTTCTCAGGTTGTCCAGTGTGTCATTGAGGGGGTGAGCCGTGTTGTCCAGGGTGCCCCGCAGTTTGAGGAGCATCCTCCCCTCCAAGACGACCTCCAGTGAATCCAACTCCGCCCCCAGCCTTCCTGACGAGTTTGTTAATCCTTGTTGATGGAGGTTTTGGTCACCCTGCCAACCTGAAGCTGCCCGTACAACTGTTTCCATGGGTCACTAAGTCTTTAAAATATTATGAGAACTACAACAAGAATAAAGAGTTTGCGATATAAATGAAGATGAATGAAAATGAGTAATAAAATGTCATCTGATATCATTGTTATATCATAAGAGCATTCTTTTCATTTGCAATCCAAAATATATTTTACCACAATATACCACATCCAATGTACTAAAGGAAACAAAGCATGGGATTTATTTCATTATAAAATAATAGAATCATTACACCACCGCAGGAGAACATTCAGTCCTTAAATCTCATCGGTCATTTCCCCCACTCTTTCCCTGTATAACTCTGTGTTCCCCCACACTTACAGTCAATGATGGATCAAAACCGTAGTTTGCATATAAAAGATGAACTTTACATCCCCACACCCTTCCTCGTCATTTATCCACCCCTTTAAATCCATAGTCCCTTGTTCTTGAACAAACCACTAATGGATGCAGTTTATCTCTATTTAAGCTATCATCTTGCTGAATTCTTTCCAATTTTCCCCAAACGGTTTGCAAGAAGAACATGTTACCAATGGCAAAGAAAATGGCTGTAATACAGAGGAGTAAGTTTTGTTCACTCACTAACAAGATTTAGCCCTGAGTAACTCTGATGATATCCTCCGTTTGCCTCACTGGGGAAAGCTAAGCTGCTGCCTTGACCAAACCAGGAAGACCCTTTCACAGCCCAGGATTCTGTAAATGCAGTTCACTTACTTGCTGGTCAAGTGCACTTTTGGTGTAATTCCAAAGTCGCCGAAGAGAGTCACAAAAACATTGGCATCCGTTCCAGCGCCTCGGACATCGCCGGTCACGGTCACCACTTCATAAACTGCAGAGTGAAAGGCAACAGGAACAGTGGAACAATTAATGAAGTGTCAGAAAAGTGCTGCATCTAAAATTGGACATGTGGCGGGGCAGGACTCCCATCAGCCTGAATCTGACTATAGGGACTGGCCTCCAACTCACAGCAACTGGGTTACTGCGGTGAAGTGGGTTTGATGGGGGTGGAGGAAACTTATTGTTGCAATAGAGAAATCCATCTCAACAGTGCAGACAATCAAATATATAGTTGAGAGCAGACAAAAGTGCTGGAGAAACTCAGCGGGTGAAGCAGCATCTATGAAGCGAAGGAAATAGGCAACGTTTCGGGTCAAAACCTTTCTTCAGACTGATGTAGGGTTGGGGGGGGGGGGGGGCGGGAATAAGAAAGGAAGAGGTGGAGCCAGTGGGCTGAGGGAGAGCTGAGAAGGGGAGGAGAAAGTAAGGACTACCTGAAATTAGAGAAGGCAATGTTCATACCGCTGGGGTGCAAACTGCCCAAGCGAAAAATGAGGTGCTGCTCCTCCAATTTACAGTGGTCCTCACTCTGGCCATGGAGGAGGCCCAGGACAGAAAGGTCGGATTCGAAATGGGAGGGGGATTGACGTGCTGAGCTACCAGGAGATCAGGCTGGTTATTGCGAACCGAGCGGAGGTGTGCGGCGATACGATCGCCAAGCCTACGCTTGGTCTCACCGATGTAGAGCAGCTGACATCTAGAGCATCTCTTCCTCAGCCCACTGGCTCCACCTCTTCATTTCTTCTTCCCGTCCCCCCAACCCTTACATCAGTCTGAAGAAGGGTTTCTACCCGAGACTTTGCCCATTTCCTTCGCTCATCTTCCCATCTTCTCCCCAGTCTGCTTCCCGCTTTCCGCTCCCTCCGTAACTCCCTGGTCAATTCGTCCCTTCCCACCTGAACCACCCCCTCTCCGGGCACCTTCCCTTACAACCGCAAGAAATGCTACACTTGTCGCTTTCCCTCCCCCCTTGACTCCATTCAAGAACCCAAGCAGTCTTTCCAGGTCTGGCAGAGGTTCACCTGCACCTCCTCCAACCTCATCTATTGTATCTGTTGGTTTAGATGTCAGCTGCTCTACATCGGTGAGACCAAGCGTAGGTTTGGCGATCGTTTCGCCGAACACCTCCGCTCGGTTCGCATTAACCAACCTGATCTCCCGGTACTCAGCAATTCAACTTCCCCTCCCATTCCAAATCCGACCTTTCTGTCCTGGGCCTCCTCCATGGCCTGAGTGAGGACCACCATAAATTGGAGGAGCAGCACCTCATATTTCGCTTGGGCAGTTTACACCCCAGCGGTATGTTTATTGACTTCTCTAATTTCAGGTAGTCCCTGGTTTCTCCTCCTCAGTTCTCCCTCAGCCCACTGGCTCCACCTCTTCCTTTCTTGTTCCTGCCCCCCCAACCCTCAAATCAGTCTGAAGAAGCGTTTTGACCCGAAACGTTGCCTATTTCCTTCGCTCCATAGATGCTGCCTCACCCGCTGAGTTTCTCCAGCATTTTTGTCTACCTTCGATTTTCCAGCATCTGCAGTTCCTTCTTACACATAAAGTTGAGAGCTCTCACTCGGTCAGGCATGTAAGTTCAATCCGAGTTATAGTCATACAGTGTGGAAACAGGCCCTTCAGCTCAACTTGCCCACACTCCAACCAACATATCCCATCTACACTAGTCCCACCTGCCTGCATTTGGCCCATATCCCTCTAAAACTGTCCCATCCATGTACGTCTCTAAACGTTGAGATAGTACCTGTCTCAACGACCTCCTCTGGCAGCACGTTCCATACACCCACCACCATTTGTGAAAAGATGTTCCCACTCATGTACCTATTAAATCTCTCTTCCCCCCCCCCCCCCCCCCCCAAACACCTTAAACCTATGCCCCTGTGTTCTCAATTCAACTACTCTGGCAACAGACTCTGTGTGTCGACCCAATCTATTCCTTATAATTTTGTAGACCTGAAAATATCCTGAAAGAATGTCAGAGAAGGCAAACTTCTGAAGGTGAGCCATCTCCTCTAGGATCGATTGTTTCTCCAGGGAAACTTTTCGGCATTTTTGGGCATCAGGCTAAAGGTATAAAAGTGTGAAAATGCACAGCTCCAGATTCTTCCCAGCAGTTATCAGGGAACTGAACCATCCTATCAACAGCTGGAGAGACACTCCTGAACTGCTATCTACCTCATTGGAGACCCTCGTATTATCTTTGATCAGACTTTACTGGACTTGATCTTGCACTAAACATTATTCACGTTATTCCCTTTACCATTTATCTGTACGCTGTGGATGACCATTGTAACCATGTACTGCCTTTCGGCTGACTCGTTGGCATGCAACAAAAGCTTTTCACTGTAGCTCAGTACACGTGGCATTAACTGAAGTCAACTCAACTCAGATAAAAGAGAATCCCAATGCATTTTATACATATATTAAAAACATGATAGGAGAGGGTAGGGCCACTCAAAGATATAAAAACTGAACATATGTCAACAGTCAGCTGGTGGAATGTCACTGGGGAGCTCTGATAGTGTTGCACCCCGCTCCGAGATTAACTTCAAATTCATCTTCTTATTTAACTCAATAACAGAAGGCACAGACGCTACCCCATCTCTAAACCAGACCTGGCAATATAACAATTTCTTGTATGGGCAAAATTACTGGCTGCCTGACAGGCCTTCACATCATTAGGCGACAATGTGAAATTGAGATCCTCTTCAGGGACTCCTTGCAAAGAACATCCCGACCACTAAATCTCCACTTCACTGTGAAGCACTTTGAGATGCGATGAGAGGAACACAATGCTTTTTTCTTTTAATTAAATGACACTATTTTAGACTCCTGCTGTTATTAGACTCCCATTAATAGTGCTGCTTAGGGATAATTAAATGATGGCGAGCATCCAAATTGTCAGCTGGGCGGTTTTTAGAGTCATAGGGTCATAGAGTGATACAGTGTGGAAACAGGCACCTCAGCCCAACTGCCCATACTGGCCACCATGTCCCAGCTACACTAGTTCCACCTACCTGCATTTGGTCCATATACCACCAAACCTGTCCTATCCGTGTACCTGTCTAACTGTTTCTTAAATGTTAGGATAATCCCAGCCTCAACTACCTATTCTGGCAGCTTGTTTCATATATCCCCCACCCTTTGTGTGAAAAAGTTACCACTCAGATTCCTAGTACATCCCCTTCATCTTAAACCTATTGTCCTCAATTCATCTACTCTGGGCAAGAGACTCTGTGCATCTACCCAATCAATTCCTCTCATGATATTATACACCTCTATAAGATCACCCCTCATCCTCCTGCGCTCCAAGGAATACAGTCCCAGCCTACTCAACCTCTCCCTATATCTCAGACCCTCTTGTGCTGGCAACATTTCCTGTAAATCTTCTCTGTACCCTTTCCAGCTTGACAACAGCTTTCCTATAACATGGTACCCAGAAATGAACACAATACTCTAAATGCGGCCTCACCAATGTCTTGTACAACTGCAACATGACCTCCCAACTTCTATACTCAATACTCTGACTGATGAAGGCCAATGTGCCAAAAGCCATTTTGACCACCTTATCCACCTGCGACTCGACCTTCAAGAAACCATGCACCTGCTCTACATCCCTCTGCTCTACAACACTCCCCAGAGGCCTACCATTCACTTTGTAGGTCCTGCCCATGTCAGACTTCCCAAAATGCAACACATTTATCTGTATTACCTTCCATCAAACATTCATCAGCCCACCTGGCCAATCGATCCAGATCCTGCTGCAATTTTTCACAACCAACTTCACTATTTGCAAAACCACTCACTTTTGTATCATCAGCAAACTTGCTAATCTTGCCCTGTACGTTCTCAGCCAAATCATTGATGTAGATGACAAACAGTAATGAGCCCAGCACTGAACCCTGAGGCACACCACTAGTCGCAGGCCTCCAGTCCAAGAAGCAACCTTCCACCATCACCCCCTGCTTCCTTCCATGAAGCCAATTTTCTATCCATTCTGTTATCTCTCCTTGGGTCCCATGCGATCAGAGCAGCCTACCATGCGGAACCTTGTCGATGCCTTCCTGAAATCCATGTACACAACGTCTACAGATCTGCCCTCATCAACCATTTTGGTCACGTCTTCAAAAAAATCAATCAGATCTGTGAGACATGAATCACACCACGTATAAAACCATGCTGACTGTCCCTAATCAGCCCTTGTCCATCCAAAGCCTGTATATCCTATCCCTCAGACATCCTATCCTATCTCTTTTGTTTTATATAGCTTTCTTCCACTTATTAATAATAGTTCAGTTGGTATCTCAAAATCGTGACTTTCAATAGCGTGGGGGGGGGGGGGGGGGGGGGAATAAGGGGCTCATCCAAATACTCTACTGAGAAGGTCTACCCATTGCTAGAGTCATACAGTCATTCAACCCATCCGATCTTTGCCCACCACCACAAACCCATTTAGTCTAAGAAAATACATAAAACGCTGAATTCAGCAGGTCAAGTAGTATCTCTGGAGAACATGGATAGGTGATGTTTCAGGTTGGCACCCTTCTTCAGACTGATTTAGTCCAATTCCTCATTTAGTCTAATCCTATTTAGTTCAATTTTATTCTCCCCACATTCCCAGCAACTTTCTCCAGGTCCTGCCATTCATCTTCAATCAAGTGTCAATTCCCAGTTAAAGCTCAGTAACCTACCCACCTGCACATCTTTGGGCTGTGGCAGGAAATGAAAGCACCCAGAGGAATCCCTTGTGGCACCAGTGTGCCACCCAGATTTGATATGAACATAGAACATACAACAGTACAGTACAGCAAGGCCCTTTGCCCACAATGCCTATGCCAAACACTATAGCTAGATAAACTAATCTCATAGTCATAGAACTGTACCACACAAAAACAGGCTCTCTGGTCTATCTTGCACATGCGAACCAATTTGGCACATTGGGCTGGTTCCATATGCCTCCATTTGGCTGTGGCCCTCTAAACCCATCCTATCCATATATCTGTCCAAAATATTTTACCTGTAATAATTGCACCCATTTCTCCAGATTCCTCTGGCAGCCCATTCCAGATATAAACAATTATATGAGTGAAAAAGCTGCCCCTGAGATCCCTCTAAAATATCTCCCCCAATACCTTAAATGGAATTCCAGAAGAGGTGACACTGCCAAAGCAGCTGCGGCTAACCTGCAGTCCGTCTGTCTTTTGTTTTGTCCTGTTGTTTAGTTTATTTTGTTTATTTTAGTTGTGAATGTGTGGGGGGGTGGGAGAAACTGTTTTTAGTCTCCTCCTTCGGGGGGGGATGCGACCTTTTCTTGTCGTATCCCCCGTCTCCGTCTGCGCTGAGGCCTAATCGCGGAGCTGGCGGCCTCCAACCGGGACCGACCTCGAGGCTCCGAGATAAATCAGAGCCAGGACTTACCAACGCGGGCTGGCCGACTTCGGGGCTGTGGTGGCGTTGCGGTGGCGGCGACCTGACTTCGGAGCCTCGGAGGCTCGGCCGCGGGCCCAGTGGATGACAACGTCAGGAGCTCGCAGGTCCTAGGTTTTCTGGAGCTCCTGCAACGGCAGCATCGTCCGCTGGACTGGAGGGTAGCAGCTTCGGCAGCTTCGACCACCCCAGGCCACAGAGTTTGAACTGGCCCGTTCGCAGAGCTCAGATTCGGCCGAGGGACTTACCATCACCCGGCGGAGGGCCAAACATCAAGAGCCTGGATCGCCTCAACGCAGAGGGAGAACGAGGAAGGAAGAGACAAGGACTTTAAGACTTTTGCCTTCCATCACAGTGAGGAGGTGCCTGGTAGACCCACTGTGGTGGATGTTATACTGTGTTAAGTGTGTGTTTTTTTATTTTATTCTATGTTATGACTGCAAGGTATACAATTTCGTTCAGACTGAAATGTCTGAATGACAATAAAGGATACTTTACTTTACTTTAAACCTATGCCCTCTAATTTTAGAATGTTCTACCCTGGGAAAATGACTGGGAGCACCCACTTTATCCATGTCCATCATGTTCTTGTACAACTGAAGCCCCCTACGCCCTCTCAGCATCCTGCGCTCCAAAACAAAAAAGAGCCACAACCTGTCCAACATCACCCTATAACTTAAGCCCGCCAGCCCAGGTAACATCCTGATGAAATGTGTAGGAAGAAACTGCAAATGCTGGCTTAAATCGAAGATAGCCACAAAATGCTGGAGTAACTCAACGGGACAGCCAGCATCTCTGGAGAGAAAGAAGTGACGTTTTGGGTCGAGACCCTTCTTCCTGATGAATTCCATCTGCACCTTTCCAACTTAATGACATCTTTCCTACAGCGGGGCAACCAGAGCTGCACACACACACATCTCCAAGTGTAGACTCGCCAATGACTTATACAGCTGTAACACAATGGCCCAATTTTTGTACTAAATATTTTTCTCATTAAAGGTAAGCGAGCCTAGTGCATTCTTCATTACATGGTCCACCTGAACCAAAAGCACTTTAACACAGCCAATACTGCTTCTTTGATAATTTGTATAGGATTTAGGACACCACAACTCTGATGCCTCCATTCCTTAGCTTCTATGATCTTTCATTCAGTAAAAACATATTCATTTAGTATCTTCTCTATCTATTTCAGTTCTAGAGAAAGACAGCTATGTGTTCTGATTCATGAGGCATGATCTCCCATGTACAAAACCATGCTGACTATCCCTAATCAGTCTCCGTCTATCCAATCTCTGTTGATTGGAGTAAGTTGTTGCAGGTAAAGGGACATCTGGTAAGTGGGATGCTTAATGAAAGTGTGATGTTGAGAGTTCAGAGCAGGCATGCAAGTTCCTGTTTAATACCATTAAAGTTGGCCTTGCCCCAATTCAGAAATTTAGCTTGTGGGCTTGATCTGTCCTTATCCATTAACTAATAGAACATTGGTCACTGCTCTCAAAACGCTCACACATGGATACTTCAGTGACTAGCCCATCCCGATTTCCTAAGAATAGGTCAAGCTTTGCCTTCTCCCTTATATTGTCCAAGTAAACTTTGCTGAAATTCCACCAGGCCCGCCCTTCCCTTAGCTAGCCATAACATCCCAGTTGCAAGTGCCTATCCATGCCCTCAGTTCAAATGCTTTACCCGTCAGGCCTGTTGTATTAAAATAATGTAGTTAAATCCAACAATCCTTCCTCGCTCTCTGCTGTGCTGCTGCCTATCCTGTCCACTGAACTTGCTTTCATCATTTTCCATAATGACTTACTGGAACGCAATGCCAGGGGAGGTAGTGGAAGATGACATGATGGCAACTTTTATGGGGCATTTAAACAGGCACATTAATGGATAGGGAATGGATAGGGAGAGGGATATGGATCATGTGCAGGCAGCTGGAATTAATATAGACATATCATGGTCGGCACAGACATGGTGTGCTGGAGGACCTATTCCTGCCTGTGCTGTACTGTTGTGTTATGTACTCTTCATTATCAGCAAACAAATTCTTATGCCCCTGTCCCACTTAGGAAACCTGAACGGAAACCTCTGGAGACTTTGCGCCCCACCCAAGGTTTCCGTGCAGTTCCCGGAGGTTTTTGTCCTCCGGAAACCACCTTCAACTAGCATCACAACCGGCTTCGACTAAAAAATTACCGATTTTTAAAACGGAAACCACTTTCAACCATTAGGGAAAATGACAAAAAAAAAAAGACTAGCTTTAGAAGAACCACATTTCGGTGGCTCTGCATATACAAACAGACTAGGTGGGTTACAGGAGGCAGAGTCACTTCTTCAAAAAACATGAGTTTGTGAAATGAGTTTTAGAGTTATAGAGTGATATGATGTGGCAATAGGCCCTTTGGTCCAACTTGCCCACATCTCCCAGCTCCACAAGTCCCACCTGCCCACGTTTGGCCCATATCCTTCCAAACCTGGCCCATCCATGTAAACCTGACCTATCTATGTAACATTTGGCAAATGTTTTGATATGCCAGTCCTGGTGTAAGGGTATCGACCTGAACCATTAACTATGTTTCTCCCACCACAGATGATGGACATTTTCAGAATGTTTTGCCTTTATCTCAAATTTACAATGTCGTTTTTGGTTTTTGACTTTGCAATAGTCAATCTTCTCAGGGTCATTATTGCTAATCTGTGCTCTCCAATTGTGGAATTGTTAAAGTAATCAATTTGAATTTCCCAGGTGCTGTCGTGGAATTTAGGTTTACGTCTGTTGTTGGCGAGTGTACCAAAGTACAGTGAAAAGATTTGTTTTACATACTATCCAAAGAGATTAAATATACCATACATGAATACAATCAAGTCAAAATCAAGTACATTAGATAAAGGGGAAGATATAGAGTGCTGAATATAGTTCTCAGCATTGTAGGACATCAGTTCTACAGACTAAGTCCAATGTCATAGAAACATAGAAACATAGAAATTAGGTGCAGGAGTAGGCCATTTGGCCCTTCAAGCCTGCACCGCCATTCAATATGATCATGGCTGATCATCCAACTTCGTATCCTGTACCTGCCTTCTCTACATACCCCCTGATCCCTTTAGCCACAAGGGCCACATCTAACTCCCTCTTAAATATATCCAATGAACTGGCCTCAACTACTTTCTGTGGCAGAGAATTTCACAGATTCACCACTCTCTGTGTGATTTTTTTTATTCTCATCTTGGTCCTAAAAGACTTCCCCCTTACCCTTAAACTGTGACCCCTTGTTCTGGACTTCCCCAACATTGGGAACAATCTTCCTGCATCTAGCCTGTCCAACCCCTTAAGAATTTTGTAAGTTTCTATAAGATCCCTCCTCAATCTTCTAAATTCTAGCGAGTACATGCCGAGTCTATCCAGTCTTTCTTCATATGAAAGTCGTGCCATCCCAGGAATCAGTCTGGTGAACCTTCTCTGTACTCCCTCTATGGCAAGAATGTCTTTCCTCAGATTAGGAGACCAAAACTGTACGCAAGGGGCTAGAAACTGTCATCAATGGGCTAGAAGTGAATCGGACAGTACCCTGACTTATGGAAGGACCACTTAAGAGCCTGATAACAAAGGGGAAGACGCTGTTCCTGAGTCTGGAGTGTTCCCTCTCAAGCTTCTCTACCTTCTGCCGGATGGGCGAAGGGAAAAATAAAGAATGACCGGGTGGGACAAGTCTTTAATTATGTTGGCTTCATTTATTTTCCTTTTTTTTTTGTTTTGTTTATTTTTGTTAGAAGTAAGTACAATAGTGTGGTACTTGAGTACCTAATACATACATACATATTTCCATTCTTGTACAACTTTGTATTTTTGAGTTAATAATAAAAGAACAGTGAGAGAAAAAATAAATAAAGAGTGTCGGAATAGATAGACAAGCGAGTAGAAACAGATGGCAAAAGAAATAAAGGACATAGAAGAGAAGCTGAAAAGATTGAAATAGAAGGAGAAAGTAAAGAAAAGAGAGATTAGAAGAGATCTACCTATTTCGTATTTTTGCCCATCCGTCACCCGGTTCTAAACCATTTAATTTCTGAGGTTATGTTATGTTGCACCATATTCTTGTAAAAAGTTGATAAAAGGAGACCAAGTCTTTGAGAATTGGTCTACTTTGCCTAGTAGGAGAAATCTCATTTCTTCAAGATGAAGCGTTTCAGACATATTTGAAATCCACATTTTGAATGTTGGCGTGGTTGCGTTTTTCCAAAATTTGAGTATAAGTTTTTTTGCTGTTATTAGACCGTAATTAAGAAAAGCTTCTTGGAATATAGTTAGTTTACTTCCCTCTTCCATTGATCCAAAGATAATCAGTTCTGTATTGGGGTTCAATCTTGTGTTAAATAGTTTTGTAAAAATTCCAAAGATTTCATTCCAAAATTTATACAGTTTTATACAAGAGACAAAGGAATATGCTATAGTGGCATTTTGAGTTAGACATTTGTCGCAGAAGGGGGAAACATTTGAGAATATTTTATTCAGTCTAGTTTTAGAATAATATAATCTATGTAAAATTTTAAATTGAATTAGGTTATGTCTTACATTAATTGAACATTTATTTACATATAATAATTTTTTTTCCCATCTATCATTAGGAATTTTTACCAATAACTCTTGTTCCCAGTCCCTTCTAATTGCCTCTGTCATTGGTGTTTCTATATTTAAAATTATATTATATAAGTAAGATATTATATTGCTTGATTCTGCCTTTCTATTCATTCCTTCCTCCAATAAATCTGGGGTTAGGGTTTGATATCCTTGTATATATTTCTTCAAATAACCTTGAATTTGAAGATATTTGAAATATTGCTTATTTTTCAAATTATATTTTAGTTGTAATTGTTGGAATGATAAAAGTTTTCCCATATCATACATATCTCCCATTGTTTTAATTCCTAATCTTTCCCAATGGATGTTGGCTGCATTTTGAAGTGTAGATGGAGTCAATGGCGGGAAGTCTGGACTGTGTGATGAGCTATATGTACAACTCTCTGGAATTTCTTGGGCAGAGCTTAGTTTTTCAGTTTTAGAGATACAGCGCGGAAACAGGCTCTTCGACCAGCGATCCCCGCACATTAACACTATCCTACACCCACTTGGGATGATTTTTACGTTTACCAAGCCAATTAACCTACAAACCTGTAAGTATTTTGAGTGTGGGAGGAAACCGAAGATCTCGGAGAAAACCCACGCAGGTCACGGGGAGAACGTGCAAACTGCATACAGACAGCACCCGTAGTCAGGATCGAACCCGGGATTGCGGCGTTGCATTCACTATAAGGCAGCAACTCTACCGCTGCCCCACCGTGACTGCACCACGTATTCCCAAAGGGTTTCTTATTAAGGGTTTGGACATGCTGGAGGCAGGAAAGATGTTCCAGATGTTGGGGGAGTCCAGAACCAGGGGCCACAGTTTAAGAATAAGGGTAAAGCCATTTAGAACAGAATGAGAAAACACTTTTTCACACAGTTGTGAGTTGTGAGTCTGTGGAATTCTCTGCCTCACAGGGCGGTGGAGGCCGGTTGTCTGGATACTTTCAAGAGAGAGCTAGATAGGGCTCTTAAAGATAGCGGAGTCGGGGGATATGGGGAGAAGGCAGGGACGGGGTACTGATCCATGATCACATTGAATGGCGGTGCTGGCTTGGACCGGATGGCCTACTCCTGCTCCTATTGTCTATTGTCCATTGTCTATTGTCAAGCTGCAATACAACCCAATAGTATGCTTTCTATGAAGAAGGGTCTCGACCCGAAACGTCGCCTATCTCCTTCGCTCCTTAGATGCTGCTGCACCCGCTGAGTTTCTCCAGCTTTTTGTGTAACCCCAGTATGCTTTCTATGGTGTAACTGTCGAAGTTTGTAAGAGTCATTGGAGACATGCTGAATTTCCTGTTTTCTGAGGATGAAGAGGCATTGGTGTGCCTTTGGCTGGCACATCAGTTTGAACTTGTATCTCCAGATCATTGGAGCTTGTGCAAGACTAACCACACAAATTAGGAAGGAACTGCAGATGCTGGTTTACACTCAAGATAGGCACAACATCCTGGAGTAATTCAGCGGGACAGGCAGCATCGGAAAAAGGGTCTCGGCCCGAAACGTCACCCATTCCTGCTCTCCAGCAATGCTGCCTGTCCCTCTGAGTTACTCCAGCATTTTGCGTCTATCTTCAGTGATTACTATTATTCACAAGTTCACAAGTTATAGGAGTAGAATTAGGCCATTCGGCCCATCGAGTCTACTCCGCCATTCAATCATGTCTGATCTCTGCCTCCTAATCCAATTTTCCTGCCTTCTCCCCATAACCCTTGACACCCATTCTGCCTTTAAAATATCCACTGACTTGGCCTCCACAATACACTGTGGCAATGAGTTCCACAGATTAACTACTCTCTGAGTAAAGAGGTTCCTCCTTACCTCCTTTCTAAAAAAGCGCTCTTTAATTCTGAGGCTATGATCTCTGGCTAAGTCCTAGACTCTCCCACTAGTGGAAACATCCTTTCCACATTCACTCTATCCACGCCTTTCATTATTCTGTAATTCATTATTGTGCTCCTGGAGGAATCACAATTCCCTCCGGTTCAAATTAAGATGTAAATGCTGTAGATTCCCGTGCCCACTTCAGACAGTTCATTGGCACTGATTACCTGGCCCCTCATTCAGACTGAAGCAGGCCGTGAAAACCTGATGCTGCGTTCAACGCAGACTTGAGCTTTGAACACATATTCAATCCATCACTCAGTCTGCTTGTTTCTGCCAATGTAACATAATCCCTTAATCATTTCCCTCACCCTCACCGCCACTGAAACCCTTCCAAATGCTCTTTCTGCCTCTAAATTTGAATCTCCAATGTTTATCGGGCCTGCCTCTCAAATCCTCACCCTTCGAAAATGACAAAAAAAGTCCACATTTTGGACAATGTGTTCTGTGGTTGTTCCTGATTACACTCTCCTGCTCCCTCTACAGACCACACTCCACCAGCATCTCTGCCCCCTCCCTGCGGCTAATGGACTGCTATCTGTATCCATGCAGAACATCACTCTAGCATCAACACTCCTAAAAAATACTGTTGAGATCTGTAAAACTGTATTAGAATAAATAACCACGATAAGCAATACTAGAATCTGCACTTGCACACAAAGTTACATTAGAATTGATACATGAGGACTATTAATCGGACCACACTCACAAAGCACTTGACAAGAATCAGCAATTGAGAAACAAAACTATGCTCATAAAGGTTGCTACATTAGGATTGATACTCATGGGGTCTATGCTTGTGATTTGGAATTAAATTTCACTAAGTACACAAAATGAATTTATTGTTCATAACGAGTATGATATGATGCATGCAAGGTACACTAGATCAGAAATTAGATTCTCTATATTGGAATCTATAGTCACAGAGCATTTCTATACATAATTTACTGCATTACATCTATGTTCAGAGAAAAACATTAGAATCAATAATTGGTGAAGAACGGTGAAATGGAATCCACATTGACAGAGAGCAATGTATTATCGACAGCAAGTGTATTAATTACATGCCATACCTTATGGAAAGCAATATATTAGACTTAATACCCACAGAAAACAGAGTATCAGAATTTACTGTAGTACTTGAACATTTCTGAAAATGCAAGAGAACATGAAAATTATGTGCAACCATGTCCGCACCACTCTATCCTCCTGACTATGATCTTTTGATATACGTAAAATAGTGTATTTAGTCCTCCATTTCACATGAGGATCTGAAGTGCGGCTTGAGTTAAAAAGACAGCCTGTGTGATACAAATGACACGGAAATAAGAGAGGTATATACTTCTCCAAAATTGCAGCTGCCAGATATCTAAGAACGAACCTGCTACATGAAAGTGGAGGTCACAGGAATGTTTCCGATCAAACACTTTATTCATATACAGGATCTTTCAGATTTCGGGTATGATTCTATATATTTCTCTTTCCTCCCAAAATTAGTAGAATTAAAAAAGTGGGGTAATATCCTACAGAAAATCGCACCCAGTATCTTGAGCAAATATATAGATAGAAGGAATTGAGATAAATAAACAGAGCTAATAAGAGATTGGTGTAATAGTGACCTTTCTTCCTGTGGTACGGATCCTCTCCATCATCTGATGCCTCTGTGCGGTAGTTCAAAAGTTCTTGTTCATAGATTTCTTGATAGTTATATGCTTTCTTGGACTTTTTGCCTTTTGTCTTCTCTCCTTTCCCTTTATCTTTTTTCTTTTCTTTTTTTTCATCGCCACTATCATCAGAGCCCTTCTTGGATTTTTTCCCTTTTTTCTTCTCCTTCCTCTGTTTTTCTTCATCTTCATCATCATCTTCAACTGAACCTTTTGACTTGGACCTTTTATTTGACTCTTCTGTAGATGAAGATTTCTTTTTCTTCCTCTTGTCCAGTAATTCTTCTTCCTCCAAATCTTCGTCCAAATGCTCCTTTGATTTTTTCTTCTTGTCTTTCATGTTGGTGTCATTTTTGATTTTCTTTCCTACCCTTTATCCTCCTTGTCACATTCATACAACAAGTCGCTTTCTGTTCTCTCCCGCATAGCTGCACAGCTCTCATGAAAAATTACTACTCTGAAAGGGGTCATGTGATCAGGAGAGAAAGCAGAGTGTAAAAAGAGACCAGGAGCACCAAGCCTATCATCAGGCTTTAGCTCTCTCCATTATTTATGGTACTGGCATCACCTTACAGGTGGGGGAATGTCTAAGCAATACCTGAGATCTCCAACCACCTCTGTACATGAAGTAAACAATGACTGGACTGCACTCAGTAAATTGCATGTTAACACCAATTAAATATTATACTTGGAAAGCTGAACAGTATGCCAATTTGAACAAATTCTATGCCAAGTTATAGAAACATGTGAGGGATATCATTAACTGGATTGTCTGTGTTACATCACATTGCTTAATTCTACCACAGCACCACTGGACCAGTTATGTCCCGCAACACTGCTTATTTGGCAGCAGATGAGGTTATCACTTTATTTGTTGAACACTAGCTGAGGAGTCTCCTCTTTCAGACATGTTGGGGGTGATTTTAATTTCTTTTTGCTGGCAAATCAACATACCGGCACTCGGCAACATTTTATTTTCATGTAGAAGGGAACTGCAGGTGATGGTTTAGCAGATAGAAGAGAGACACAAAGTTCTGGAGTAACTCAGCTGGTCAGGCGGCATCTCTTGAGAAAAAGGATGGATGATGTTTCGGGTCGGGACCCTTCATTAGCCCCTTGCTATCTTCAAAATTTTATCTTCATTAGCCTTATAATAGATACAGTCAGGCAAAAACCTAATTAAAATAAAAAGTCAAAGTCTCTTGACTCAATTGACACTATGATATTATCTTCATTGAATCCATGAAGAAGCCCATGTGGTGCCGAAACCATCTGTGTAACTTCATGAGCAGTAGCTGGTTAGCCAGAATAGGCCAACGGTTACACATTTGGGAAGATCCTTCAGGAGGAACTAAAGTGCTCCAGCTGGGAACACAAGCAATTTCCTTCTCATTATCTTTCTCTGCTTTCCCCTATCACCATCTCTGCCATCATAACTCCACTTGTAGTCCATAAACTGTGCCTGTGAATGTTCACATGGATAGGACAGGTTTGGAGGGATATGGACCAAACGCGGGCAGGTGGGCCTAGTGTAGATGGGTCATGTTCGCCGGTGTGGGCAAGTTGGGCTGAAGGGCCTGTTTCCACACTGTATCACTCTACAACTCCAAGACTCTATGACCCTTGAACTTCCAGCAGCGCTGACCTTTCTTCCTGAAGACATCTTACTAGATTTAACTGGAAGGCATGAAGATGTCCCACAGTAAAAAAGACCCAGACACTTTCACCAGGAGCATCATCTGCCTTGGGATCCCACATACCAATCCCATTTCTGTTAAAGTCATGATCACTTGTTAGTTTGTTATCTCAAATGCCCAAGAGCATAGAAGGCTGCAAAAAGTGGTGGACATTGCCAGGTCCGTCATGGGTATTGACCTCCACGCCATTACAGGGATCCACAGGAAGCACTATCTCAAGAAGGCAGCTAAATATCAGTGAATACCCTGGCCATGCTCTTATCTGACTGCTACCACAGGGAAGAAGTTCCAGGAGTCTGATAACCTGTTATCTCCAGGATCAAGAAAAGCTTCTTCCCTGCAAATATGAGGCTCTTGGACCACACTGCACAACTCTGACAACAACCCAATCTCAGCAATGATCTGCAGCGAATTGTGGACGCAGCCCAGGCCATCACACAAACCATCACACTCCCTTCTATTGACTCCATTTATACCTCACGCAGCCTCAGCAAGGCCAGCAGCATAATCAAGGACGAGTCGCACCCTGGCCACTCCCTCTTCTCCCCTCTCTCACCAGGCAAAAGGTATAGAAGTGTAAAAAAGCACACCTCCAGATTCATGGACAGTTTCTTCCCAGCTGTTATCAGGCAACTGAATCATCCTACCATAACCAGAGAGCAGTGCTAAACTATTATCTACCTCTTTGATGACCCTCAGACTATCTTTGATCGGACTTTACTGGTTTTACCTTGCACTAAACGTTATTCCCATATCATGTATTTATACACTGTAAATGGATTGATTGTAATCATGTATTGTCTTTCTGCTGACTGGTTTGCATGCAACAAAAAGCTTTTCACTGTACCTCGGTACACATGACAATAAACAAATCTTAATCTGAAACTGAACTGAAACTGCTCTACCATGGACCTTGTGTAAGTTGAACTGTGTACTTTGGTACTTCACTTCAAACTTATTCCCAAACCACAGTGCTATGAAGGTAGACAATAATGCTGGAGAAACTCAGCGGGTGCAACAGCATCTATGAAGCGAAGGAAATAGGCAACGTTTCGGGCTGAAACCCTTCTTCCGACAGGTGCTATGACCTTTTTCTGCCACGTTGAGTTAACCTGGTTTCTTAAAAATTGAATTAGTTTTGCACTGTTCCTTAAACCCTGTTTTGTCTCAAAAGGTATAAAACGGTGGGATTATTCATACTTCCATTTTGAGGAGGGGTACTGACTGTGTTCTAATACTCTTTTTTATTGTTCATATTCGACTGGGCTTATATTCACTGGAATTTAGAAGGATGAGAAGAGATCTTATAGAAACATATAAAACATAGAAACATAAAATTCTTAAGGGAATGGATAGGCTAGATGCAAGAAAAATGTTCCCGATGTTGGGGGAGTCCAGAACCAGGGATCACAGTTTAAGAATAAGGGGTTGGCCATTTAGGACTGAGATGAGGAAGAACTTTTTCACCCAGAGAGTTGTGAATCTTGTGGAATTCTCTGCCACAGAAGGCAATGGAGGCCAATTCACTGGAGGTTTTCAAGAGAGAGTTAGATTTAGCTCTCAGTGCTAATGGAATCAAGAGATATGGGGAGAAAGCAGGAACGGGGTACTGATTTTGGATGATCAGCCATGATCATATTGAATGGTGGTGCTGGCTCGAAGGGTCGAATGGCCTTCTCCTGCACCTATTTCCTATGTTTCTATAAGACAGTGCATATCCTATTAGGTTATAAATCATTATAATTAGTGGTCACAATGTGCAAACGATGTGCATTAATGATTATTTAATATATGTGGCATATGATGGAGAGAGAGCAAACACAAACAACAATCATATTTGAAGCAAACGTTACTTGCCTGCGCCACGGAGGCATCCGGAGAGGACCTGGTAATGATAGTGGAGAGATCAGTGCGGCGGTCAATGATGGCATTGACCGACGGACAAGGACGGACACGTGTAAGTGAGCACGCCTCTGCCGGGGGAAGGAACAAAGGACCCAGCATGGGGGGAGTACCGTGAGGGAGACCGAAGAGCAAAGGGGACCTTTGGGCCGCCATGAGGGGAGGGTAGAACAATGGACAATGGGGACCCGGCATGGGGGGGGGGGGACTGCCCTGGGGGAGGGGAGGGGGGAAAGAACAAAGGGGGACCTGACATGGGAGGTACTTTGTAACTTTGGAAGCGCCCTTTATGGGCCACCATTTGCATACCTTTGCAAGCAAAGAATTTCACTGTGACTTTCACATGTGACAATGAAGTAATTATTTATTCAAACTGGAGGCATAAGAGACTGCTGGAATATTGAGCAAAAAACTAAATGCTAGAGGAACTCACTGGGTTAGCAAGTACCTGTGGTGGGAATGGCGTTTTGGAGACTGATGGAGTAGCGGGGTGAAAGCTGTAAAAGAGAGGTGGGGCAGGTGTAAGTCCGGTAAGTGAGAGGGAGCAGTGAGAGAGTAGCAACTGCAGTTCTATACTATGCATTCAGAAAGCATTCAGACCTCTTCACTTTTTCCACATTTTGTTACGTTGCAGCCTTATTCTAAAATGGATTAAATTCATTGTTTTAATCATCAATTAAAGAGCTCATCTCCCCCATCCCATCCTCACTACTTTCTACAGGGGCACCATAGAGAGTATTTTGACCAGCTGTATCTCTGTCTGGTTTGGGAACTGTAGAGCCTCCGACTGGAAGTCTGTGCAGAGAGTGGTGAGGACAGTGGAAAAAATCATCGGGACCTCTCTCCCCTCAATCGGGGATATTGCGACCAAACGCTGTGTGTCTAAGGCCAGCAGTATTGTAAAAGACCCCACACATCTCCATCACGGACTGTTCACTCGGCTGCCCTCGGGAAAAAGATATCGCAGCATAAGGAGCAGAACATCAAGGTTCTGCAACAGCTTCTTCCCACGAGCCATCAGACTCCTGAATGCCATGTAATGGGCTACCGCCATTGTCTATTTATCCTTTTCATCCATTCCTATCCTTCGGTTAATTTATTGTGTTGCACAGAGAGCCAAATGCAACGTAATTTCGTTTGGAACTGCATATATCAATGTATTTCTAAATGACAATAAAGTTTGTTTGACTTTGACTTTGATTTTTTGATCAATCTACACACAATACCCCATAACAAAAAAGCAAAAACAGGTGTTTAGATATTTTTGCAAAGTAATTTAAAAACAACCGGAAATATCACATTTACAAAAGTATTCAGACCCTTTACTCAGTACTTTGTTGACGCACCTTTGACAGCGATTACAGCCTCAAGTCTTCTTGAGTATGACGCTACAAGCTTGGCACACCTGTATTTGGAAAATTTCTCCCATTCTTCTCTGCAGATCCTCTCAAGCTCTGTCAGGTTGGATGGGGAGCGTTGATGCACAGCTATTTTCAGGTCCCTCCAGAGATGTTTGATCGGGTTCAAGTCCAGGCTGTGGTTGTGCCACTCAGGAACATTTACAGACTTGTCATGAAACTACTCCTGCGTTGTCTTGGCTGTGGGCTTAGGGTAGTTGTCCTATGGAATGTGAACCTCTGAGGTCCTGAATCCTCTGGAGCAGATTCTCATCAAGGATCTCTCCGTACTTTGCTCCGTTTATCTTCCCCTCGATCCTGACTAGTCTCCCAGTTCCTGCCACTGAAAAACATCCCCACAGCGTGATGCTGCCACCACCATGCTGCAACGTAGGCATGGTATTGGCCAGGTGATGAGCGGTGCCTGGTTTCCTCCAGACGTGACGCTTGGCATTCAGGCCAAAGAGTTCAATCCAGAGAATCTTGTTTATCATGGTCTGAAAGTCCTTTAGGTGCATTTTGGCAAACTTCAAGCAGGCTGTCATGTGCCTTTTACTGAGGAGTGGCTTCCATCTGGCCACTCTGCCATAAAGGCCTGATTGGTGGAGTGCTGCAGCTATAGTTGTCCTTCTGGAAGGTTCTCCCATCTCCATAGAGGAATTCTGGAGCTCTGTCAGAGTGACCATCGGGTTCTTGGTCACCTCCCTAAGCAAGGCCCTTCTCCCCCGATTGCACAGTTTGGCCGGGCGGCCAGTTCTATGAAGAGTCCTGGTGGCTCCAAAGTTCTTCCATTTAAGAATGACGGAGGCCACTGTGCTCTTCGGGACCTGCAATGCTGCAGAAATTGTTTTATACCCTTCCCCAGATCTGTGTCACGATACAATCCTGTCTTGGAGGTCTACGGACAATTCCTTCATCATCATGGCTTGGTTTTTGCTCTGACGCACTGTCAACTGTGGGACCTTATATAGACAGGTGTGTGCCTTTCAAAATCATGTTATTTCAATTTAATTTACCACTGGTGTACTCCAATCAAGTTGTAGAAACATCTCAAGGATAATCAATGGAAACAGGTTGAACATAAGCTCAATTTTGAGTATCATGGCAAAGGGTCTGAATACTTATGTAAATCAGAATCAGATTTTATTTGCCAAGTATGTTTTGCAACATGCGAGGAATTTCACTGGCCAGGTCAGTCATACAATTAAATGCAACAAATCACTTGAAAACATATTTAACATGAACATCCACCACAGTGACTCCTACACATTCCTCACTGTCATGTAAGGCGAAATAAAGTTCAAGTCTCTTCCCTTAGTTCTTCCTCGGTTGGGGACCTCGAGCCCACCGTTGACGGGATGATCTTGTGTCCCGTAGCCGGTGGCGTTTTGGCCCTCCGCGTCGAGGCGTTCAGCTCCTGCATCGGGGGGATGTCAGCTCCCCCGCGCCGGGCGATCGAACCCCGCGTCGGGGCTGGTCGAACCTTCCGCGGCATTGGAGCTCCCGACTTGCCTCTCCCGAGACTGCGAGCCCTTGTTCGTAAGTCCACGGTGGACGTGGTGGGAGTGATCCCAGGCAAGGGATCCTCTCCGATGGTAAGTCCGCGCCCCGCGGTGGGGGGCTCACAACAGTCTGAAGCGGCTCCCAACTCCAGCGATGGTAGGCCGCAGAGCCCGGAGAATGTAATCCGAAAAATGATCACATCTCTGGGAAGGTAAGGACTTGAAAAAAAAAATCCCCCGATCCCCTCCCCCTGCCCCCCACATTAAACAAACTGAAGAACATAAAAACAAAATTTAAACAGACGCTAAAAATAACAAAAAGTTGAAAAAACGAACGGACTGCCGGCAGTGCTAGCCATCTCCCCGGCGCCCCTGGTGGTCTTTTTAGTTATTACAGTTATTTATTTTTAATTACTTTGCAAAAATTTCAAAACACCTGTTTTTGCTTCTTCATTCTGGGATATTGTGTGTGGATTGATGATGAAAAAAAGAATTGAATACATTTTAAAATAAGGCTGTAACATAACAAACTGTGGAAAATGAAAGGGTCTGAATACTTTCTGAATGCACTGTAGTTAGTAAGAAGATTGTGGTTTTCGGCAGCACAGTGGAGCAGCGGGGGAGTTGCTGCCTTACAGCGCCAGAGACCGGGCTCGCTCCAGACCATGGGTGTGGACTCGGTGGACCGAAGCGCCTGTTTCCACGCTGCATCTCTAAACTAAGCTGAACTACTCAATGTCTTGAGCAGAAGAATGTGAACTAATATTTATTGCAGCACTATTGTGAAACATACTATATAGAGTCATTAGAGTTATGGAGCCATACTGCAAAGATACGGACCCTTCCGCTCAACCATGTGGACAATGATGAGATGGAGTACAGGAAGGTGAAAGAGAACTTAGTAACATGGTGTCAGGACAACAACCTCTTCCTCAATATCAGTTAGACGAAGGAGCGAATTTTCACCTTCAGGAAGCCTGTTCATGCCGCAATCAGCATCAATGAGCTGAAGTGGAAATGGTTGAGAACTTCACATTCCTTGGCACTAATATTGCCAGCAATCTGTCGTGGACCAACTGCATTGGACCAGGCATACGGAAATACAAATTCGCTTTGTTAAATAAAGATTTTTTTTAAAACATTCGCCATACGGATTTTTTTACAAAACAAACATGGATAACAACCGCTGCATGGCCATCAGACACAAACGATTTGTCAACTACTATTGTTAGCACTTGTTAACAGCCAGTAGTTAACAAGTAGTTATACTATGCGCCATCAATGCATTGATCCACATTCCTCAGTAAATGTAATTGTGTTTTAAACAAGTATTAATGACGCTGCGTTCCTCTGAATACAATTCACACGGCGTCATTAATACTTGTTCAAAACACAATTACATTTACTGAGGAATGTAGATTGATGACACATTGAGAATTTCTTAAAACTCACCATCGTGATTGAGGGCTTCTTCTTGGCGAGCTTCTTGGTGTGCAGGTTAGTCATTCAATTTACCTACCGACCCATGTTGTGTCTCTCTGTCTTTCGCTCTCTCCCTCCCTCTCGCTCTCTCTCTCCCGCTCCCAATCTCGTCTCTATCTAGCTCTCTCACTCCCTCTCTCTCACCCTGTTGCCTCGGCATTCCCGGATTTATTGACGTTTTGCGGTAGACAAAAATGCTGAAGAAACTCAGCGAGTGAGGCAGCATCTATGGAGCGAAGGAAATAGGCAACGTTACGGGTTGAAACCCTTCTTCAGACCAGGCCCAGTTGGCTATTTCCTTTGCTCCATAGATGCTGCCTCACCCGCTGAGTTTCTCCAGCATTTCTGTCTACCTTCGATTTTCCAGCTTCTGCAGTTCCTTCTTAGACGTTTTGTGGTGACGGCTGCATCTGCGGTTCCTTTCTGTTGGGGGTGGGGGGAGATAAGTGATAAGTGATATGCTCCCTCCGCGGGTGCTGCCTTACCTGCTGAGTTCCTCCAGCACTGAAGCTGAAGATGGACCCCCCTGGGTCTACCTTAAACTCCCTGTCTGTGGTGGCTCAGTGGGACGGGCAGGGGTTCTGGGGAGATGGTTGCGTTTGGGTTGAGACCCTTCTTCAGACAATCACAAGTACTCTTACCGACGAGAGTTCAGTTCAGTCTGAAGAAGGGTTTTCTCTCCAGACTCGCCGTGCTGCCTGTCCTGCTGAGTCCCCCACCCCCTATTCCCAACCTCAGCCTCACGGACCTTCGCGTACCCCTAGTTCCTAAAACCCATTTCCATCACTGATCTGGCATATAAATTCATGACGATGAGATTTAAAAATCATGTTATATTCTTGTGTGAATGGGATTAGTTTGTTATTTGGCTATTTTTTTAAAATTATCCTTTACTTAAGAAATTGAATCTACAAGGCAAGTCATGCGTTGTTTGAAGAGCAAAAACTTGTAGTTTACAATGCCGAAATTGAAACGTTGAGGAAAAACAAGGTGTACAGAGTTGTTTAATGGTTACAATCTGAGGAGTATGATGATGCTATTGATTATGATATGCCAATGTACCAGCTAGCAACTGATCTTCTCCATAAAGACCTGATCTATTGCTAGAAATTGTAATTCATTTACCTATCTGTTACGGACTTCCAGCATATAATACAATAATATTAATATTGATATCACATTTTTGAATTTTCAAGGCAGTCTGGGTGTTTATTACTATTTCCGTCACATCGTTCCATTTTGTAATTAACTACAATTAGGTAATTAACTAATATGCTTTAATTTCAGGTCATCCAAGTAAGATGTTTTATATTTGTTTCAGAATGCTTCAATCCATAATAACTGACATTTTCATTCCGTTCTCTTAATTTTTAAGAAAGTTATGGGCTTTTGACTGTCCTCGATCGCAGGTTTTGTGTTAAGTCAATGAAAAAGCAATAGGAAACAAGATGCTAATTTCGGAGTATGAAAAAGGCCATAACTTTTTTAATACTGAAGATATGAAAGTGAATTAGGTGTCAAATTAAACTTATTTTTATGCTTTATCTGATGGGATAAATTGCAGACTTGATTTTTTTAATCTCAAAATGTTGTAACATTGCTGGAAAATGTACCTGCATCTTGGAGGCCGAAGGTTAGATTGTTGGACAAGAAAGATAGACTTCATTATCCCTCTGTACGGCAACATCAAGAACGATGTTGCTGTACTGAGGGATATCCAAGTCTATCCCTCATTGCTAGCAGCTGATGGGAAGCGGCTGTAAAGTGGGAAGCAGCTGTAAAAGGACAGCGCTGCTGGGGGGGAGTTTCTTTCACAGCGTGTGGGTAGTGTGGCCAGGGGTAAAGTGTGGGGAGGGCAGAAGCGTTGAGATGGAGGGGGTCGGGGATCGTGCCAGCATCCAGCTCAAGAGCGGGTCAGCGGGCGATGGATAACAGGGTAGCGGGCGGTGGAGCTTACTCCATATGTCAGGGCGAGTAACCTCAATTGATCCCTTGTTCACGCTGACACAGGAGTAAGTTCCACCCCCTGCTGTGATGTTATCCATCACATGCTGACCCACTCCGCTCTATGATGTTTGCTCTTCACCCTCACTGTTCAGATGGAGAGCACTGCCAGAGGTGAGCGGGCCAGCAGAAGGCGCTGAGATGGCAGTCGGTTCCGCTGTCCAGTGATGGCGTCCGCTCGTAGCTACGCGAGCTGCTTCCCTCCCCGGCCACAATGCGGTGGCTCCGCGCCCGGAGCGCTGCGGCAGTGGTGAGTGCGTGGGTTACTGGCATGAAGCCAGACCCCCTCCTTCTCAACGCTCCTGTCCTCCCCGCAACTTTACCCCTGGCTAGACTCCCCACTGTCTGTGAAAGGAACTCTCCCCCGAATTGGTCCCTTTAACTAGTATAGTAATTCAATAAGTTGACAACTGATTCAACTTGTCCTGGAGTGATCCCGTTTTCCCCACCATCTTTCCACCTGCCATCACCCCCCACCCATTCAGTAATTCAGAAAGAAGGAGATTTGGAAGCCTTGGGCAACTTGAATTGTTACTTTATTTATTTTTATTTTATATTTTTACAGAGAGAGCAATGCGCGGTTTAAGATTTTTTAAGAGCCGACTGACTGTCATATTACTCGCGACGCGTGCCTGAATATCTCATTTAAAATTATATATTTATATTTCTATGAAAATTGTTCCCAATTGGGCCCCACACCTCCTAAGGCCGGCCCTTGTTGGAAAATCCAACAAGACTTTGCCCAATACTACTTTACACTGGGTGCAAATATATTTGGAAAACCTTGACCAACTTTATTTGATATGACATTATATTGGTTTTATAGTTTCAGAAATGTTAACGTTAGCTATTGTCTTGCCTTGGCAATTATCCTGGAGCCAGGACAGGAGGCAGTTGAAGCTTAACATCATTAGATAGAGCTGGCAGGGATAGAGTGGCCAGGATCAAAAATGCTGACTGATCTTTGTCCTTCCTAGCTCAGGGCTGTTGGCCTGACAACTTTAGCACTCTGACCAAGATCAGTACAGGCCATGAATATATCCAACCATCTATATAATCTGTATGTGTTGGGGCCACGTTGGATACCTATGCCACTGGAACTTCACCACAGTGAGATTCACCTTCCCCCGTCCGCGAGAGAGCAAAGAAGGGAAGAGATCTGAACTTTTTTTTTTGCCTTCCATGTGGAGGAGTCACTGTGGTGGATGTTTATGTTAAAATGTATTTTGTGTGGTCCGTTGCTTTTTATTTGTATGACTGACTTGGCAAATGAAATTCCTCGTATGTTGCAAAACATACTTGGCTAATAAAGTATTATTGTGATTGTGATGTTTAAGAAGGAACTGCAGATGCTGGAACATCATAGCAAAAGGATTTGAGTATAGGAGCAGGAAGGTTCTACTTCAGTTGTATAGGGTCTTGGTGAGGCCGTACCTGGAGTATTGCGTACAGTTTCTGGTCTCCAAATCTGAGGAAGGACATTATTGCCATAAAGGGAGTGCAGAGAATGTTCACCAGACTGATTCCTGGGATGTCAGGACTGTCTTATGAACAAAGACTGGATAGACTCGGTTTATACTCTCTAGAATTTGGGAGATTGAGAGGGGATCTTATTGAAACTTACAAAATTCTTAAGGGGTTGGACAGGCTAGATGCAGGAAGATTGTCCCCGATGTTGGGGAGGTCCAGGACAAGGGGTCACAGCTTAAGGATGAGGGGGAAATCCTTTAGGGCCCAGATGAGAAGGACTTTTTTCACACACAGAGTGGTGGGTCTCTGGAACTCTGCCACAGAGGGTAGTTGAGGCCAATTCATTGGCTATATTTAAGAGGGAGTTAGATGTGGCCCTTGTGGCTAAGGGGATCAGAGGGTATGGAGAGAAGGCAGGTACGGGATACTGAGTTGGATGATCAGCCATGATCATATTGAATGGCGGTGCAGGCTCGAAGGGCCGAATGGCCTACTCCTGCACCTAATTTCTATGTTTCTATGTTTCTAACAATGGAAGGTGGACAAAAATGCTGGAGAAACTCAGCGGGTGAGGCAGCATCTATGGAGCGAAGGAATGGGTGACGTTTTGCATCGAGACCCTTCTTCAGACAATCACGATTGTGATTGTGATTGTCACTTAAAAGGCAAGACCACGCCAGCCTGAATTACAATTAGCATTCCTTCTCAAACAGCTACAGTGAAAATGCGGAGACCTGACAGGGAAGTAGGGTTTTAAATTGATTCACTTTAATGAGAAGATGGCAAAGATGATAAAGAACAATCACTGTATTCTGAGACAGAATTAATCAGCCTTTTATCTGTGAACAGTATCCATGTCTCAGAGTAAATGATAGGGAAGTCTGCAATTAAATAGACAGGTTGAATATGGCAGCTTGCACCTCTATAAGATCACCCCTTGTGCATCCTGCACAAGTCCTAGCCTGCCCAACTTCTCTTTGTAGTTCAGGCCATCAAGTCCTAAGGGTCATAGAGTCATAGAGCTGGACAGTACAGAAACAGGTCCTTTCACTTAACACATCCTACCTCTAGTTGTACCTTCTACACTAATTCCATTTACCGGCCTTTTATGTCTAGGTAATTGGTTTATGAATATGTACACCCATTTGTTGCATACACCAGAAATTTGGCATGCTGGAGAACACACTTGGAAGATAGACACAAAATGCTGGAGTAATCAGATTCATCGGATCAGGCAGTATCTCTAGAGAAAAGGAATAAACATTCTTCAGACTGAAAGATAGAGAAGGCCAGAACAAAAAAGGGGAGGCAACAAAAGCCCTCTGGAATGATGAAGTCCATGGATGTGATAACGACAGGGATGCAAGGATGCAAACCGTGGAGCTAGTAGGCTGACTCGGGTGGCGGGAAGAAATGCAGGAGTTACTTGAAATTAGAGAAATCAAATTTCATACTGAAAGAGTCTGAAGAAGGGTCTCGACCCGAAACATCGCCTATCGCCTTCGCTCCTTAGATGCTGCTGCACCCGCTGAGTTTCTCCAGCTTTTTGTGTAACCCTCAAATTTCATACCGCTCTGTTCTAAGCTGCCCAAGCAAAATGTGGGGTGCTGTTCCTCCAATTTGTGTGTGGTCTCATTCTGACAGTGGAGGAGGCTCAGGCCATGCTCCAAAGGGAGTCCACTACTGGCCACATCTTCCCATCTCCACCCCGTCCCTCCATAACTCCCTGGTAACTTGTCCCTTCCCACCCAAACCACCCCCTCCACAGGTACTTTCCTGTGCAACCGCAGGAGATGCAACACCTGGCCCTTTACCTCCCCCCTCGACCATCCAAGGACCAAAACAGTCTTTCCAGGTGAGGCTGAGGTTCACTTGCACCTTCTCCAACCTCATCTACTGCATCCGCTGTTCCAGCTGTCAACGTCTCTACATCAGCGAGACGAAGCATAGGCTCGGCGATTGTTTCGCTGAACACCTCAGCTCAGTCCGTCTTAACCAAACTGATCTCCCGGTGGCCCAGCACTTCAACTCACCCTCCCATTCCCAATCCGACCTTTCTGTCCTGGGCCTCCTCCATTGTAAGTGAGGCCTAGAGCAAATTAGAGGAACAGGACCTCATATTTCGCTTGGGCAGCTTACACCCCAGCGGTATGAATATTGACTTCTCCAACTTCAGGTAGCCACTTTTTCTCTCCTTCCCCCGCATCCACCATTCCCAGTTCTCCCACTAGTCTTACTGTCTCTGCCTACATTCTTTCTTTTTTCGACCCCCTCCCCTAATATCAGTCTGAAGAAGGGTCTTGACCCGAAACATCAGCAATTCCTTCTCTCCATAGATGCTGCCTCACCCGCTGAGTTACTCCAGCATTTTGTGTCTACCTTCGATTTTACCAATATCTGCAGTTCTTTCTTAAAGATTAGTATGGGAATGGGAAGGGAGTTGAACTGTTTGGGAACTAGGTGATCACGTTGGCCTAGGCAGACTGAGCGTAAGTGTTCAGTGAACCGATTGCCAAGTCTACACTTGGTCTCACTGGGGTCCCTGGATGAAATCTGGTTTTCACTGAACACTTATGCTCAGTTTGCTTCAGCCTACGTGATCTCCCAGTTGCCAAATATTTTACCCTTGCATTCCCTCTTTCTGCATCCCTCCCCCACCCAAAGTGTACCAGCTTCAAAATTGATGAGGGGTCACCTTAAAGAGGTGTATAAGACCATAGAGAGGGTGACTGCACAGTATTTTTACCCAGAATAGGGAAATCAAGAACCAGAGGACAAAGGTTAAGGTGAAAGGGGAAAGATTTAATAGGAACCTGAGGGGAAACTATTTATTCACAGAGGGCGGTGGATTTATGAAACAAGCTGCCATAGGAGGTAGTTGAGGCATGTACTATCACAATGTTTAAGAAACATTTGGACAGGTACATGTTTAGAAAAGTTTAGAGGGTTATGGCAAAATGCAGGTAGGCAGGACTAGCGTAGATGGGTTTATTTTGGTCAGCATGGGCAAGTTGGGCTGAAGGGCCTGTTTCACCTGCTGTATGACTAAATATGTAATCTGACTATTTCAGTACTCAAGCAACCAATTTTTCTTTGGATTTTCAGGCTCAAAATCTTTCTTTCATTATATTCTGTCTCCAGTGTCCTCCTGCATTCTTTCACCTTCCTCAAGTTCCTCATGCTGAGCACCTTCGTCAATTGATTGTTCTTCACAAGAGGGCCACTCCGAGCCAAGGATAGATGAAGGCACCTAGCTATTCTGAAATTGGTACGGGAGAGTTTTCTGCTTCATAATTGACCAGGTTTTCAAGGGCAGCTTTTATTGCCGTCACTATCTGCCCTCACATTGACATTGGCGTTGGTGAGCCGTCTTCCTGAAATGTTGCCGTATCCTGGGTCTCCGTGAGAGTGGAGGGCCATCGGTGAGCGAGAGGGATGTCCATGAGCGAGTAGGGCCGTTGTCAAGCAAGAGAGTCCTCGGCGAGAGCGGAGGGCCGTCGGAGAGCTGTCGCCTGCGTGAGTCACGGCGGTCGGTGGAGGACACATCACCGAGGACAAAGAAGGACCCGGCATGGGGGGGGGGGGTGCAGAGGACAGAGAGGAACTGGGGGGGGGGGGGATAAGGTAGACACTATATTGGATACTTTTGTAACTTTGTGCTGGCCTTTACGTGGCGACTCTCGCATGCTTATACTGTATGCGAACAAAGAACCTCACTGTACCAACCACACGTGACAATGGTGGGTTTTCCACTTTATACAGAAGTGATTATACAGAAGAGATTTGATTTGCTTTGAAAAAGAAAAGAAACTGTAGATGCTGAAAATCTCGAACAAAAACAGAAAATGCTGAAAATAGAGGAGTGCACGCCAAACAGTATAGAGTATTGTGTAGTGCAGTTTAGTTTATTATTGTCACGTGTACCGAGGTACAGTGAAAAGCTTCTGTTTGTGTGTTATCCACAAAGGAAAGACTACACATGAATGCAATCAAACCATCTACAGTGTACTGATAAAGGTTAAAGGATAAAGGGAACAGCGCAATTTTAACAGACACTATCTTTGGAGTCATGCTGATCAAGAAGGTTTTGCTGCACTGTCTAATTTCCAGTGGTCAGCACTTTAGCAGACTGGGCGTTCAAATGCCGGCCTGTTTGACCACCGGTCTGAATTCTGCTGCAATGTTTGAAGTCAGCATCAGAGCACTTCATAAATACACTGCACTGGTACCTGTGCAAACATCACACTCCTCTGGCACACTAGCAGAGAGCCACTCAAACAACATGCAGCTCAGTAATTTCCAATTCACCGGTTTTGCAGTTCACTGTAGCTAATTCCATGTTTTCAGTTATCGTCACTCTGAATAACTTCACAGCAGTATTTGGAGAACTAGAAATCAAAATGCAGGGGAGCAGGGAACAAATATTGTTCCCAGCTTGCAACACGTTGCGAGGGTTGGAGTGTTTTCTGCTATTGTTGTGCTACAGAAGGAGGATAAACCCCATTATTCCCCTCATAGACAATAGGCAATAGACAATAGGTGCAGGAGTAGGCCATTCGGCCCTTCCAGCCAGCACCGCCATTTATATAGTATATAGTTTCTTTATTGTCATTGTAACATGAACCATGTACAACGAAATTAAAAAAAATGTCAACCAGTCAGTGCGCCATTCAAACCATAAAAGCTAACGATACATACAAGGTAAAATATTAAAAAAGATAAACAACTAAAATAAATATGAAATATGAAAATAGCATGCATAAACACCCAACCCTACATCCTTCTGTCGATTTTATAGTGTACCAACCACAGTCCCTTAGGCCCCGCGTTCCTTGGCGGCTACATTTAGTGCCTTTATAGCAGTGGGGTAAAAACTGTTTTTAAGTCTGTTTGTCCTTGTCCTTGTAGATCTGTACCGTCTGCCTGACGGCAATAGTTCATACAGGGAGTGTCCGGGGTGGGAAATATCCTTTATAATATTCTGCGATTTTTTGATGCAGCGGGAACTGTGTAAGTCCTCCAAGGTAAGGAGAGGGCAGCCGACAATCCTCTGGGCGTTGTCAATGGCCCTCTGGAGCGCTTTCCTCTGAGCCGCTGTGCTGGTGTACCACACGCATACACAGTATGTTAGGATGCTCTCAATGGAGCACCGATAAAAGGACAGCAGCAGTCTCTGTGTGATGTTATTCTTCCTGAGCACCCTCAGGAAGTGCAGCCTCTGCTGGACCTCTTTCAGCAGCGCAGAGGTGTTCACGCTCCACGTCAGGTCCTCCTCAATATGGATTCCCAGGAAGCGGAAATGTGATCATAGCTGATCATCCCCAATCAGTACCCCGTTCCTGCCTTCTCCCCATATCCCCTGACCGCCATCTTTAAGAGCCCTATCTAGCTCTTTCTTGAAAGCACCCAGAGAACCTGCCTCCACTGCCCTCTGAGGCAGAGAATTCCACAGAATTGTCCTCATGCACAAACACAATATTTGTTTGCTGCAAAGGAGAAAAACCCAGTTGAAATTTCCAACTGCAAATTGCAAAGCAGTGATGATATGCTTGACTGGTTTCCGCAGTTCATTGCTCCTGCTGTTTTGCAGCGCACTTTTCAACAAATGATTTCACCTCAAGAGAATTCACAGTGCTCAAAATTTGTAAAATATGCTGTTCGTGTCAAAAACGATGCCTAAATCATTTTGCATTGGATTGAAAGGTAAAGCACACTTAAATCAGACCACATATCCACCCAGCGGCATGTATGCTGCAGAAGAGACATTGTCAGCAGTATGGGTAAACAGTTCGGACACAATACTTTCTCAATTAAATCTAAAATGTTAACCCACTATAATTCTTCAAAACAACTGCTAACCAACCTGCAGACTTCAGACGCTGCTTGTTTTTCATGCAATAAAAACATCAAATAAGATCTCAATAAATAGCTCAATCTTCACCTTACTTTACCTCAGCAAGGACCAACTTGCAACCTAAAATCAATGGCTAAATGAAATAAAAATAATTCAAACGTCACATACCCGTCTCACCAGTTTTCTTTCTCATCGTGTCTTTCAGATGTTTCCACCACACCAGCACCTTTGTTTCAAAAGAAACATTCTTCTTTTGCCTTATAAAAAAGCCCAGTACTTTTCTTTCCACTTTGACTGCTGCACCTCCCTGGACTTACTGTCTAGGTAAAGGTCAAGAGTTTTCTTTTTCCTCCAGGTGATAGCAAGCCCAGCCCAGAGGAACGTGACACGGCAGAGAATTGATGAGAGCAGGACTGCGTCCCCAGCACCAGGTCTCACAAGTCAAGGAGTGGTTTCACATTAAAACTGAATCCTGGTTCACTGATGCCTGGAAAATCAGTGGAGATGATAGACTATAGAGAAAGCAGTGAGCATTCCAGATTTAACTTTGAATCAGCCAAAAGATTCTTAGATAATCAGGTCAGAACCATTGTATTTAAAATGACTCTTCTGAGAACTGTGGTGTTACTCGTGAAGGTACTGTTTTCTTTCTCTCTTGTCCTCCATGCTTGTGTTCCTCTTTCTCACGTATCTTTGCATTTTATGTGTGTGTAGATGTAGCACTTCATGCGTCTGTCTGTCCGTGTGGATGTATGTGGAATCCAACAATGGATCCCTCAAAAATGTCATCAGACAACTACTGAGAGTTAATTCTGCTGTGAAGGCTTTCATTTCCATTTTTTTAGGTTTATAAAAGCGGTCCAGTAGAAGTGAAAATCATTCCTGCCGGGTTGCATAGAGAGGCTGTTGTAAATGTTAATAAGGGGAACAGTAGAGTCGTTCCTCTGGAAAGTACAATTGAACGGTTATCTGTTGATGACAGGATAAGGTTTGTCCATGATGCAATGTCCAAAGGCTACACTCACATCTCCATGAGGTTGATTAGCTGTATGGGCTTAGAATGTGTCATCGGCTTGCAGAGGGCAGTAAGAGTCCAACTTGTGAAGAACAATGCTATGGTATTGAAAGAAATTCCCAAAGCATAATTTAGTTTAAAGTATTTTTTGTTATTTTATGGTTAGTTTTTATTTTATTTTCAGTTTAATTATACCGCTACTTAACCTGTGTACGGGCCTGCGGGTATCCATTTCTATATTAATAAAAGATTCAGGTGGATTCTATTTTTGCTGAGAAACTAATTGACAGTCCCTTGGATCTCCGTGGCTCAATTCCAGCTGTCAAGTTTGAAGAGTTGCTCACGCGAATACCCTTGCTCTACCAGCCCTCTCGTTCCAAGTACTGATAGTAGACTTATTGTTGCTATTCTTTTATAGGATTACTAGACCAAGTGGGACGTGCTGAGCCCCGTCGGCGCTCACCCCGGAGACAGGTGCCCCCCGGAGCCAATCACCCCCCAGAAAGAACATAATGGAATTTATGGAGGGGGGGGGGGGGGGGGGTGGTGTCCATGGGGGCGGGGCAGGGGGGTGCGGTGTATGGGGGGGTGGGAAGGGGGGTGTATGTGGGTGGGGGGGGGGTTTGTGGGGGAGGGGGGTGTGTGGAGGGGGAGGGGGGTGTGTGGGCGGGGGACCAGAGGGGAAGGGGGTGGAGGGTGCGATAGCAGTGTGCAGTCGGGACGCACAGAGGGCGGCACCAGCAGCAGAGGCCGCGGGCACAGACCCAAGCGAGGTCGCGGGCGGGGGTGGACCGGAGTGAGGCGACGGGCTGGCGCCGACCCGAGCAAGGCCCACTTTCCCTCCTCTGCCTCCCTACCCCCTCCTCTACCTCAATTCCCCCAGTCTCCCTCCTCACCTCCTCTGGAGGATCATCAGCTATCGGTGCCTTCGGAGGCAGGCTCAGTTTGCAGGCCTCCGATCCTCTGCGCTGCCCCGGAACGCCAGCAGAGGCCACGGGCGCCGACCTGAGCGAGGCCTCGGGTGGCCGTGGACCCGAGTGAGGCAGCGGGCCGACCCGAGCGAGACCGCATCTTCAGTGCAACTGGGCCACTTCCAGCGTGACAGCCACCCTTCCCCCATCGCGAAGAATCAGTGGTTTATGAAGTTAAAACCGTTGGGGAGGTGGGGAGGGCGGCGATCCCCCCCCCTTGCGGAGACATTGTGATGTCACTTGAAGTCGCTTGAAGAATATGTGAATTTTTTTAAAGGCCATTTTGGCTTTTTTTAACACTTTAATGATGAAAAGCTTTTGAAATGTAGCATGAAATGTGTAGGGAAGTTTATTGCATCGACCAGGGCAATGTGAGGAATAATCTGTAAAAATTTTAACTCTAGGCGTAGCGTTTTGACGAAGGTAGAAAAACACATACGCACACACACATGTATACATATATACAAGATGAGACTTTTATAAGTATATAGATATCGTGCTTGTCAAAAAGAATTGAAGTATACTTTAGCCAGGATTGCACTTTGCTTTCAGATTGGCATCTTTACACATCCCAGTTACAATTAAAGGCCCTTTCTCACGGTGCGAGTTGACCCATGAGTGACCCAGAGTGACAGACTCGTGGTTGTGTACGATATTCCAAGTTGATGTTCAAGTGTTTGGGGCGAGTTCCCACGAGTATGGTAACTTTGCCATTTACTTATACTTTCTGCGATGTTCCGAGTTCGTCTCCAGAGTTACCAAGTTCCCCTCCCGTTTGCTCTTGAGTTACCAAGTTCCTCTCCCGCTCAGGGCGTGTGTTGTTGCTGCAGTCCGGGATTCGAATTTAAAGCACTCGGTTATCTTCAGCAGTCCAGGCGAGGACCGGTTTGGGGGGGGGGGGGCGAGGGATGGTGGAATTGGGAGAAGGCAAAGACTATGGGTGGGGAGGAGTGAGAGGGGGGCTAGGAACGGCATCTGCAAAACGGGTAGTCAACGTTTAGGGTCCCGGCCCAAAACATCCCTATACATTTTATGATTTCCCTCCAAAGATGCAGTCTCCCGTGGTTTGTTTGCACAACTCTCTTCCCTCTCTCTCCCAACATTGGGGTGGGGGGGGTACGACGACAAGATAGTTTAAACGGACCTTACCCCCACTTCAGGCTTCTGTTGCACATAATTCAGCAGTAAAACCTCTTTTCCCCTTACCCAGCGACGCCCGATTCCTCGCACCCCCACAAGTTCACCTCGACGAAGGAAGAATGAGCGGGGAGTCTGAAGAAGGGTACCGACCCGAAACATCACCCATTCCTTCTCTCCAGAGGCGATGCCTGTCCCGCTGAGTTACTCCAGCATGTTTGTGTCTATCGTTGGTGTAAACCAGCATCTGCAGTTCCTTCCTACACACGGACAGTGAAGTGCCTCGGATGTGAAGGTAGTCTGGTTTGCGTTTCTTACACTTGATCATATCCGAAACTAAAGTATAGATAGACACAAAATGCTGGAGTAACGCGGCGGGACAGGCCGCATCTCTGGAGAGAAGGAATGGGTGGCGTTTTGGGTAAGTCTGAAGAAGGGTCTCGACTCCATTCCTTCTCTCCAGAGATGCTGCCTGGTCCGCTGAGTTACTCCAGCATTTTGTGTCTATTAAAGAGTTCCCACGGTAGACGCACGAATCACTAAACTTAACGCACGGGCCACTACAATATAACTCTGAGTTTAAATGTTTCAATTTTAAACTTGACCATGAAATTTGACTCGTGGAAAAAGTCAAACATGTTTGACTTTTTTCACAAGTTTCACAGGTACCTGCCGTTAGCGCCACGAGTGGACAAGTTGATCGCGCGAGTTCCGACGTTCCCGCTACGTTGGCAGTATGTGATCACCACGAGTGAAAACTCGGGGTCACTCGTGGGCCAACTCGCACCGTGAGACAGGGGTTTAACTTGTCAGATCCAAGTAAAAATTAAGCTTCAAATCTTGACAAAGAATAGCTACTTTTCCAAAATGCTCAATGCAATAGTTTTCATTAATTCAGAGGTGACATGCACATGGCATTGGGAAAATGTCCCCGTCTTGTCTTTTACACCAGATGGACACCTGCTCATTATATTTCAAAAAAATAAGAGCACAGTTGTGTAAAGGCATGGAGGAACTTCTGAAGATGATACTTCTTTCTTTTGGCATTATGCAAGGAAATTATACATATTTCCCATTCTACTAAAGTGGTTTTTACCCTTTGTAAATTGCTTTACTAGTTAAAAACAGAATAATTAGTTCACAAACATTCCCATTTATTTTTGACCTGGCCAAATTCCCAATTCCTTCACAGCTGATTCAGTCAACTTTATTCAACTGCAATCTTATAAATCAAAAGGACTATTCCTTGGACAGGGAGTGAGAAAGCAGAAGGTTTATAAACTGAACGACACATCAGAGCTAATATACCGACTGACCGTCGCTTACTAACCAGAATATTCATTCCGTCTTCCAGTGATAGGGCTGAATGTACGACTCAGTTGGCAATCTGTGTGATACAGTGACAGCCAGGTCCTGCAGGAAATATTCCAGGACTTGTTCCGAGCTGTGTTTGTGATGGAAACCTGTTCAACGTACCATGCCTGTCGCTTTTCCAGACCATCGTGCTGAGGAGATGATAAGAGAAGACAAAAATACCCTTGGAGTTAATATCAGTGCAGATATATTGTACAAAGTAATTATAATGCTGAAATGGTGAGGAGAAAAGTCATGTTCATTCCGAATAATTCAAAGTATCTAGAGGTACTCATCCACTGATGCTGACAATTAGCTGCATACTGAGAGGCAAATGATAGAACAGTCCCATAATTTGAATGTGGTCAAGTGCATACAAATTAGCCAGAAAAAGCAGCCTATCTCAGGACTGCGAGAAAGTCCAGCAGAGGAGGATAAAGGCTTAATTAGGAAAGGAAAAATAGATTATGAAAGAAAACTGGCAGGGAACATAAAAACTGACTGCAAAAGTTTTTATAGATATGTGAAGAGAAAAAGATTAGTTTAAACAAATGTAGGTCCCTTGCAGTCAGAAACAGGTGAATTGATCATGGGGAACAAGGACATGGCAGACCAATTGAATAACTACTTTGGTTCCGTCTTCACTAAGGAAGACATAAATAATCTGCCGGAAATAGCAAGGGACCGGGGTCAAATGAGATGGAGGAACTGAGTGAAATCCAGGTTAGCCGGGAAGTGGTGTTAGGTAAATTGAATGGATTAAAGGCCGATACATCCCCAGGGCCAGATAGGCTGCATCCCAGAGTATTTAAGGAAGTAGCCCCATAAATAGAGGATGCATTAGTGATAATTTTTCAAAACTGGAGTAGTTCCTGAGGATTGAAGGGTAGCTAATGTAACCCCACTTTTTAAAAAGGGAGGGAGAGAGAAAAACGGGGAATTACAGACCAGTTAGTCTAACATCGGTAGAAGGGAAAATGCTCGAGTCAGTTATTAAAGATGGGATAGCAGCACATTTGGAAAGTGGTGAAATCATTGGACAAAGTCAGCATGGATTTACAAAAGGTAAATCATGTCTGACGAATCTTATAAAATTTTTCGAGGATGTAACTAATAGAGTGGATATGGGAGAACATAGTGGATGTGTTATATCTGGACTTTCAGAAGACTTTCGACAAGGTCCCACATAAGAGATTAGTATACAAACTTAAAGCACACGGTATTAGGGGTTCAGTATTGATGTGGATAGAGTACTGGCTGGCAGACAGGAAGCAAAGAGTAGGAGTAAATGGGTCCTTTTCAGAATGGCAGGCAGTGACTAGTGGGGTACCGCAACACTCAGTGCTGGGACCCCAGCTATTTACAATATATATTAATGATTTGGACGAGGGAATTGAATCCAACATCTCCAAGTTTGCAGATGACATGAAGGTGGGGGGCAGTGTTAGCTGTGAGGTGGATGCTAGGAGGCTGCAAGGTGACTTCGATAGGCTGGGTGAGTGGGCAAATGGATGACAGTTGCAGTATAATGTGGATAAATGTGAGGTTATCCACTTTGGTGGCAAAAACAGGAAAGTAGGCTCTTATCTGAATGGTGGCCGATTAGGAAAAGGGGAGATGCAACGAGACCTTGGTGTCATGGTACACCAGTCATTGAAAGTAGGCATGCAGGTGCAGCAGGCAGTGAAGAAAGCAAATGGTATGTTAGCATTCATAGCAAAAGGATTTGCGTATAGAAGCAGGGAGGTTCTACTGCAGTTGTACAGGGTCTTGGTGAGACCACACCTGGAGTATTGCGTACAGTTTGGGTCTCCAAATCTGAGAAAATACATTCTTGCCATAGAGGGAGTACAGAGAAGGTTCACCAGACTGATTCCTGGGATGTCATTACTTTCATATGAAGGAAAACTGGATAGACTCGGATTGTACTCGCTAGAATTTAGGAGATTGAGGGGGGATCTCATAGAAACTTACAAAATTCTTAAGTTGGACAGACTAGATGCAGGAAGATTTTTCCTGATGTTGGGGAAGTCCAGAACAAGGGGTCACAGTTTAAGGATAAGGGGGAAATCTTTTAGGACCGAGATGAGAAAAACATTTTTCACACAGAGAGTGGTGAGTGTCTGGAATTCTCTGCCACAGAAGGTAGTTGAGGCCAGTTCATTGGATATATTTAAGAGGGAGTTAAATGTGGCCATTGTGGCTATAGGGATCAGGGGGTATGGAGAGAAGGCAGGTACAGGATACTGAGTTGGATGATCAGCCATGATCATATTGAATGGCGGTGCAGGCTTGAAGGGCCGAATGGCCTACTTCTGCACCTATTTTCTATGTTTCTATGTCAATGGTTTAGGATATTAAAATGTGCTTCATTGCTTGTAAAGGAAAGAATGTTAAGGAAACATCTGCTCATATTGTCAGGGGTTCCTTCTCAAAGAAGGGCAGTTGAAAGAGAGGAGATACGGGGATGTGAAGACCAAACTGCATTTAGTGTCATGTGTAAAATAGCAAAAATGGTCATCTGGTCAGGGCATTGAAGAGCCTCTGAAACCTTCACACTTGGATGCCAAGACAGAAGATTGAATTGGGGGCCAAAAAAGTGTAGAGATTAATCCACACGCTAATCCATAATGATAGCAGGCCTGTGTCAAAATCACCTGGCCTGATCTCCATAAAAAAAGGGACAGAACCCTATGTGGTCTGTCTGTGTGTGGTATTATGAGCCAGTTGCATGTTGCAGTTATTCTAAACTAGGGCCCAGAAGAAGGGGAACAGAAGGAAGGTTGAGTTCAAGGCTTCTCGTGGCGCACTGTTCTTTAGTGATCCTCAAGATGAGCTCAGATAGATTCAATGAGTCATACGGCACACGCTGGCCCTTTGTGCAACCAATGTGCCCCATCTAAACTCGTCCCATTTGCCTGAACTTGGCCCACATCTCTCTCAACCCTTCCTATCCAAACAGCTGTTTGAGTGCCTTTTCAATGCTGTTATACCTGCCTCAACTACTGCCTCTGCAGCACATTCCATATACCCAACACCCTCACATTCCATATGCCCATCAAACTCACACGGTCACCGGGAGAGCACACCAACTCCATACATACAGCACCCATGGTCAGGATAGAACCCGGACCCCTGGTGATGTAAGGCAGCAACTCTACTACTGCGCGACTGTGCTGTCCTTCAAAATCAGTAAGCCCTTCAAACCTATCTTGTTAGGTTTACCAATTATTTGCTGTCTCTGCTTATAAGCCTTTAGTGAATCATACACTTACGCCCAGTGCTTGTGCACCTCAGAGCTCTTACTATTTAGATAAAATGTGTTAAAGAAGGAACTGTAGATGCTGGAGAATCGAGGGTTACACAAAAAGCTGGAGAAACTCAGCGGGTGCAGCAGCATCTAAGGAGCGAAGGAGATAGGCAACGTTTCGGGTCGAGACCCTTCTTCAGACTGGTCAGGGATCAGGGAAACGAGAGATATAGACAATGATGTGGAGAGATAAAGAACAATGAATGAAAGATATGCAAAAAAGTCATAAATATGATGATAAGGAAACAGGCCATTGTAAGCTGTTTGTAGTGTAAAAATGAGAAGCTAGTGCGACTTGGGTGGGGGGGGGGAGATAGAGAAGGAATGCCAGGGCCCGAGGGCTGAGGGAGAGGTGGGGAGGGGGAGGAGGCAGCCTGGGTTAACAGAATTGAGAAAATATGAGGTGCTGTTCCTCCAACTTGCGGTGTTGCTCACTCTGGCCGTGGAGGAGGCCCAGGACCGAGAGATCGGATACGGAATGGGAGGGGGAGTTGAAGTGCTGAGCCACCGGGAGGTCGGGTTGGTTATTGCGGACGGAGCGGAGGTGTTCGGCGAAACGATCGCCCAGCCTCCGCTTGGTCTCACCGATGTAGATCAGCTGGCATCTGGAGCAACGGATACAGTAAATGAGGTTGGAGGAGGTGCAGGTGAACCTCTGTCGGACTTGGAAGGACTGCTTGGGTCCCTGAAAGGAGTGGAGGGGTCCGCAATAACCAACCCGACATCCCGGTGGCTCTACACATTGAATTTTCTCAATTCTGTTAACCCAGGCTGCCTCCTCCCACTCCCCACCTCTCCCTCAGCCCTCGGGCCCTGGAATTCCTTCTCTATCTCCCCCCTCCCACCCAAGTCGCACTAGCTTCTCATTTTCACACTACAAACAGCTTACAATGGCCTGTTTCCTTTATCATCAATACTTTTTTGAATATCTTTCATTCATTTTTCTTTATCTCTCCACATCACTGTCTATATCTCTCGTTTCCCTGATCCCTGATCAGTCTGAAGAAGGGTCTCGACCCGATACGTCGCCTATCTCCTTCGCTCCTTAGATGCTGCTGCACCCGTTGAGTTTCTCCAGCTTTTTGTGTAACCCTAGATAAAATGTGTTGTTCTTTTTCATGCTAATTTCACAATGTTCCACATTTTGCACAATATGCTTCATTAACTGGATTGTTTTTATAATCTCCTTAAATCATCTTTTGTGATTTATTTTCCTGCCTATCTTTGCATTATCAGCAAATTGGCAACCAAATATTTGACGTCTTCATCAAGTCATTTATTTATAAATTGTAAAAACTTGTGCTTCCATCACCAATCCCTATGGTAGATCACTCATTATATCTTGTCAGCAAGAAATAGACCGATTGATGTGTATTCCACCCATTGACCACTCCTTACCTGGATTCACTGGGCCGGACCATCGCGAGTCGGAGGTGGAACCTTGTGGGTCGACGAAGCCCATAGCTGGGGCCTGAGTCAGCGCCACAGAGGCCTCTAGGGATTAACGGGTCCCTTTCAGAATGGCAGGCAGTGAGTAGTGGGGTACCGCAAGGCTCGGTGCTGGGACCGTAGCTATTTACAATATACATCAATGATTTAGATAAATGGATTCAAAATAACATCAGCAAATTTGCAGATGACACAAAGCTGGGTGGCAGTGTGAACTGTGAGGGGGATGCTATGAGGATGCAGGGTGACTTGGGCAGGTTGGGTGAGTGGGCGGATGCATGGCAGATGCAATTTAATGTGGATAAATGTGAGGTGCCACCACTTTGCCACCACCTGGCAACAACAGGAAGGCAGATTATTATCTGAATGGTGTTAAGTTGGGAAAAGGGGAAGTAAAGGGTAAAGTGGGGGGGTCCTTTTTCATCAGTCACTGAAAGTAAGCATGCGGGTACAGCAGGCAGTGAAGAAAGCTAATGGCATGTTGGCCTTCATAAAAAGAGGAGTTGAGCATAGGTGCAAAGAGGTCCTTCTGAAGTTGTACAGGGCCCTAGTGAGACCACACCTGGAGTATTGTGTGCAGTTTTGATCACCAAATTTGAGGAAGGACATTCTTGCCATTGAGGACATTCTTGCCAAATAATTAACCAGCGTAGGTTCACGAGGTTAATTCCTGGGGTGGTGGAACGGTCATATGTTGATAGAATGGAGCGGCTGGGCTTGTATACTCTGGAATTTAGAAGGATGAGAGGGGATCTTATTGAAACATATAAGATTATTAAGGGAGTGGACACACTAGAGGCAGGAAACATGTTCCCGATGTCGCTGGAGTCCAGAGCCAGGGGCCACAGTCTAAGAATAAGAGGTAGGCCATTTAGAACGGAGGTGAGGAAAAACCTTTTTAACCAGAGAGTTGTGAATCTGTGGAATTCTCTGTCTCAGAAGGCAGTGGAGGCCAATTCTCTGGATGGTTTCAAGAGATAGATAGAGCTCTTAAAGATAGCGGAGTCAGGGGATATGGTGAGAAGGCAGGAATGGAGTACTGAATGTGGATGATCTGCCATGATCACACTGCCTCGAAGGGCCGAATGGCCTACTCCTGCACCTATTGTCTATTGTGTTACATTGACTGGATAAAAAACAAAGGCAACATGGGGAAACCAGTTTTGCACAATGTTGTTGCTATTTGTAATGTATTGCCTTATAGATGGTTAGAAGTAAATGCAATTGAAATGGGAATGAATGAAAGCAAATTACAGGAAATAGCATGGAAATGAGCCAAATAATTGACCTGCTCTAGGATAAAATGCAGATGTGAATGATCATAACTATTTAATTAACAAATGTCCGATAAATGTACTTTTTTCACGGTTACCTCTAATGTGATGTTCTGGAGTTCCCCAATGTCTGGTCCACAGATCTTGAACATATGTGATGATCCCTTGTTGAAGCAGAATGATTTCGGCTTGTCAGTATGTTTTGACAGGGAATTCTTCCACAGGCGCTTTTTGGTCATTTTTCCTCGTGATCCTTTCATTTGCAGGAAAACCTGATGAAGATGACACATGATTTACTATCATTCCCATCTTCAAATTCACCCAGGGGATGTAACATTGTTGAAACATGGCTGCTCGATGATCAGGTCTGGAAACTAAAGAATTTTACTGTGGTAAAAAGAGTCAAGAGAGTTTTATTGTCATGTGTCCCAGATAGAACAATTACATTCTTACTTGCTGCAGCACCACAGAATATGTAAACATAATACACTGTAAACAATATGATAAACGAGAGAGAAACAAAAAATTCAGTGTGTGCAACCAACAACCAATATCTTTGCACACTTGCAATCAATGATGAATTATTTTTCCCGTCTCATTCCTAGATCTGTGCTCTCCCTCAATGTGTCATTCCTGCCAGGAGTGCCTCCTGCATGGAAGTAAACTCTTACCTGGATAAATGGGTCAAGGTTAGACTGTATTGGAAAATTATAGGCTCCCTTCGCATCTCACTGCCCCAGACCCTTCATATGAGAACAAAATTGTACCATCCTCTGCCATCAGGTTTGATTTAGGTTTCCATTTATTATTCTCCTATGTACCAAGGTACAGTGAAAAGCTTTGTTATGCATGTTATCCAGACCGATCAGATATCCAATGCATAGTTACAATCTGTTCAGGAGTCAAGAGTGTTTTATAGGTCCCAAACAGAACAATGAAATTCTTAATTGCGGCAGCACAACAAAATATGTAAACTTATAAACAATATAAAATACAAAAAAAAGTTCAGTATATACATACACTCCACATAATCTCCAGAGCTTATTTGGAGGTTAGAGTCTTTAGGTAGTCTTTGGTCTGTAGGTAAGAAGCTGTTCCTGATTTGGACATTACAATTTTCAGGCTTCTATAACTTCTTTGCCATGGGAGGAGTAATACGAGTGTGTGGCCAGAACCACCACATCCATGCCAATCAGTGCCCATCCATGCATGGTAACCCTATCTTCCAGCACTTGGCCCTTAGCCTTCAATGCTGCAACGGCACCAGTGCTCATCCAAACATTTCTTAAAGGTTAACACAGAATGCTGGAGTAACACAGCGGGACAGGCAGCATCTCTGGATAGAAGGAATGGGTGACGTTTCAGGTCAAGACCCTTCTTCAGACTCCAATTTTGTTTGTTTCCACTATATCCCCACTCATTCTTCAAAGCTCCACTGCATGTAAACTGAGTCAACCTAATCTCTCCTCGTACATCAGTCCTGCCATTCCAGGAGTCAGTCTGCTGAACAATTATACTCCATTTGTGGCAAATATCTCTTTCAGAGGTAATGGGATCAAAAATGCACACTATTCTCCGTTTGGTCTCAGTGAGGCCTTATATAAATATAGCACGGCCTGCTTGTTCCTATACCATTCTCCTTCTTAACATGTTTGCTTTCAGTGATTGGAGCACAAGAATACTGAAATAGAGTAATACAGTGTGGAAACAGGCCCTTCAACCCAACTTGCCCACACCGACCAACATGTCCCATCTACACTAGATGTCCCACCTGCCTGCGTTTGGCCCATATCCCTCTCAAACTGTCCTATCCATGTACCTGTCTAATTGTTTCTTAAACATTGCAATCGTCCCTGCCTCAACTACCTCCTCTGGCAGCTCGTTCCATACACCTACCACTCTTTGTGTGAAAAGGTTAGCCCTCAGATTCCTATTAAATCTTTTCCCTTTCACTTTAAACCAATGTGTTCTGGTCCTCGATCCCCGACTCTAGGCAAAAGTGGGTCTCCGATGATGTTGGCTGCCTTTTTCAAGGCAGCAACTCCTCCAAATCCCTTTTATGGTGGAGAGGTCAGTGCAAACTAAAGCGCAATCACATTTATTGTTAAAGTTACTTACATGCTTTCACCCAGGTTTGGGATCCTGTTCCACACCAGGCTTTCCAGGTTAGTTCAACTTCAGAAATGGGTATTACGGTAATGTTACAAAGCCAGGTTTACCTGGACTGCTATCATCCCAACCAGGGATGGCACAGCAGGACAGGAATACAGCTAACAGCCCCAGCGCTCAACTTCAATGCTGATCCCCAGTATTGTGCATGGGATTTGTGCGTTCTCCCTGGGAACGTCTGGGTTTCCTTCGGAAACTCCGGTTTCATCCCACATCCCATATGTACATTGGTAGTTTAATTGATGTTAAATTGCCGTGACTATGTAGGTAAGTGCTTCAATTTCAGGGGCGCAGGGGGTGGGAGCAGTTATAGAGTCATATTCACACAGCGTGGAAGCAAGCCTTTTGGTCCAACATGCCCATGACGACCAAGATGCCTCATCTACACTAGTCCACCTGCCTTTGGCCTATATCCCTCGAAATCTTTCCTATCCATGTACATGCTCAAATATCTTTTAAATGTTGTTATAGTATCTGCCCCTGCTACGTCGTCTGGCAACTCATTCCATATACCCACCACCCTGTCAATACGTTGCCCTTCAGGTACCTATTAAATCTTTCCCCTCTCACCGTAAACCAATGTCATGGAGTTTTTGCTTCTCCTACTCTGGGTGAAAGACTTTGCGCATCTACCCTATCTGTTTTTCCTTGTGATCTTATACACCTCTGTAAGATCACCCCTCATCCTCTTGCACTCCAAGGGATCAATTCTTCAATGGTGCTTTATTGTCACGTGTGCACTGCACAGTGAAATTCCTTCTGCATAGGGCTCACGTTCCTGAGTCGCCATATTTTGGCGGCGTCTACAAAATGTCCAAAGTCCGGTCCACACACCTAATGTACTGGAGTGGCTGATGCAGAGCACAGTTGAAGGGATGGAGAGTTTCCAGATGTGCACATCCAATAACATAAGTGGGATGGATTCAAGTCATTGGGAAATGCCTTGCACTGGTATGCAATGTGTTTGTATCAGCTGGGACACTGGCATAAGAGTCAGCAAGTCATGTTGCAGCTTTATGAGACTTTGGTTAGGCTGCATTCGGAATATTGTGCAAGGTTCTGGTGGCCCCATAACAGGAAGGATATGGAAGGTTTGGAGAGGGTACCTGAAAGTTGCCTGGATTAGAGGGAATTACCCATAAGGAGAGATTGGAGAAAGTTGGCTAGTTTTCTCTGGAACATCAGATGTTGAGGGGAGATGTGATAGAAGTGTATTAAAATTAAGAGAGGCATAGATAGGATAGTCAGAAGTTTTTACCCAAAGTGAAAATTTCAAGGACTATAGGGTGTGGTTTTAACGTGAAAGGGGCAAAGTTTAAAGGAAATGTGTCGGGAAGATTTTGAAACACAGAAAGCGATCCATGTCAGGAATACACTATTGGGAGGTGGTGGTGGCAGTTACAATAGTGAAATTTAAGAGGCTTATTGATAGGCCCATGGATATGCAGGCAAATGAAGTATATGGATCACATGTAGGCAAAGCAGATTAGTTTAATCTGGCTTTATGTTCAACATGGACATTGTGGGCTGAAGGGGGGCATGTTCCTATGCTATTCTGTTCTATGCTCTACCAGCCTTGGATTGCCAGTGAGTGAGGGGGTTGTGTATTTTAGTCCCTTCCAAGGGCCAAATATGAAAATTAAATTAATAATCCAGTGCAGGGCAGATAAAATCGCAAAGTACTTATCTGTCTGCTCTGTTGGATGGATATAAGTGGCGATAAGAGGAGTGTTCTCATGATAGGCCGGGTCACGATTAAACCAGGGATGTGGTCTGGTTTGGCCCGTTAAAAAAACAGTTAAATTCTCCAGGGCGTGAAAAATGCCATCAGTTAGATAATTTTATGGTTGACATTAGTTAGTACTACTCTTACAGCATTTTTTAGATTAGTTTAGTTTATTATTGTTACGTGTACTGATGTACAGTGAAAAGCTTTGGATGCTATTCTATCCGTTTAAAGAAAAGACGACGCATGATTACAATCAAGCCGACCACAGTGCACAGATCTTCTTCTTATCGAGTTCACACACAAGATCAGAAGTTGTTCAGCCAGAGCTGAACACACTTCTCGGCATCTGCATACAATGGTGTCTGTCTTGTCGCTTCTTGTGCTTCTTGTGCGTATTGGTGGGAAGATTGGTGGAAATAGGGCTGCGACGTGAATGCTCTTTCCTTGACCCCAGTGCACAGATAAAGGATAAAAATTACAACATTTAGTGCAGGTTAAAGTCCGATATAATCTGATAAAAGTCCGATTAAAGATAGTTCATAGGGCTCCAATGAGGTAGATGGGAGGTCAGGACCACACTCTAGCTGATAATGTAGGTCTGTCTGAAAAATTACATGCCTAATTCCATCTACTTATGAAAAAACTAATTTGATTGTTAGATGGGGCACACTACCTAGAATGTAACTCCTCTGATAGTCAATTGCCATTGTTTAGATATTTATCCCCAAAGATTTATCCTCAGAATTGTGTTGTGCACCACTCGGTACTGAGTTTCTGCTCAGAGGATTCTGCTCAGAGCTGGAAGTTTTCATTGTTGCGTAACCATGGCAACAGTTCTCACACTTGTCACAATTGAACTGGGGGAGGGGCTAGAAAAGGGTGTGCTTGCCTGGTAAAAAGCAAAAAAAGTTTCATCTGAAGGCGAGTTTGCAGTTGCAAATTCAACATAAAGCAATGCTGAAATCATGTGAAAGACCAAAATAAATTGATTTAAGAAAATCTGAAGAAACCTCTCTGTATGGAACTCACACACACCTTTCAGGCTGTTCTAGACCTAAAAGTAACTATAATTGTCATGGACGTATCATAGAAGAAGAGAGGTCCCATTAGTCAAAATGCTTCTGTGAATGTTTGCAAATCCCAGCTGGGCTATTCAAAAGGTGTTGTCATGGAGTCAAATCTGGACATCCTTGCTGGAGCTGAAACATACCCAAAGATTTCAAATTTGCAAAGACCTGCAGCAGTGAATACTGCAGAGGTAAGAAACAATGAAAAAAATCCTGAAGAAATCATGTCGTATCAAAGTCAAAGGGAAATTAGTCCCCATGGTGGTAAAATGCAAACTGGCCTCAATCGGGGACAAATGGAATTCAGCCTCGACAAGATGCCCGGAGATGTTAGTCACCAAGGAAGCTCTACAGAATCAAGACTGCATGGAAATCCAATAGAAACAAGGCCGCTTGAGAGCTCAGCTCTTGTGGGTTCATTGGAAACAAAACCATCTGTGAGTTCAATAGAAATGAAACCCCCTGGAAAATCAATCAAAACTGGGCCAAATGAAATTTCAATGGAAACTAAGTACCTTGGACGTTCAATACAAATAAGTCCCCATGGAAGTCATACAAAAGGCAAGTTCCATGGGAGTGCAGAAGATCTAGAGTCTGAGAGTGATCCAAAAGGTTATACATCTCACAGCAGTCCTGGGGTTGGGCTCCATTGGAGTCCTAATGACATGGTAAAGATGCCATCTTCAGATCTTCCATTGAATGTCCAAACTGAAGAGATCATTTTAGCAGGAAGGCCCTACAGGGATTCATCGATGAATAGAAGTGCAGAAAACTTTACAGATGTCCTCATGATCTCAACCATTGAAAGCCCTTTGGCAACGGAGGGCTATGGGAGTCGTGAAATAAATGAACGCCAGAAAGATAATAACATGTTCACATCCAAAATGAGTCCAGTGTCTATCAGAGTTGAGAGTGATCTGGCTAGGGTTGGATACCACAGGGGTCCTGAGGATCTGAAGATGTCAAATCTCAATCTTCATACATCTGTTGGGCCAGGGGAAACTGAATTTACAGCCAGGCCTAGAATCCTTCCGAGTGATGATGTGAGAAAAATGAACTTATGCAGTGCTTTTGTAGTCAATACGCCTCAGGTATCTTCGGCAGTGAACCCTGAATGGAATCTTGGAGCACATGGAGCTCAGGGGTTTTATGGAACAGGTTGGAGTCCAGTCAATTATGAAACTAACCTAAACAAGTCAACAATGAATAGCCCCCTAATGGTGAGATCCTACGGTAGTACTTTATCAGAAGTGCCGTATTCGAGGTACATTGAGGACCTGTTGCCTTCAAAGGCAATAGGCCCTGCAGAGGATAAACTACCGAAGAGCCCAATAAATGTTAATTCTGAAGCACATGTATCATGGCAGCCTCCTGTGGCAGTTAATCTACAAAATTATCTGCAAAATGACATGCAGCTGTCAAATCAGTACAGTCTTGCGACTGCAAACCCCCTTTGTGGCTCTCCGGCAGCAACAAGAGGCAGTCAACAAATGGTCTTGAATGATATAAATAAGGTTCCTCTTGAGATGGGAACATGCCAAGCCTGTCTGAGAAGGACTGAGCCCCATTGGAATACCATGGAAAGTCAACTTTACACTGGGACTGTAGCTGGACAACATGAAACTAACTTTGCAAACATCATGCCCAAAACAAGCCTGATGGGAGTCAGGCCCTTTAGGTACCCTGAAATAGAAGACCTTAAGACGTCAAGTATAAATATTCCCGCAGATGTCAGATTTCATGAGAATCCTTTAGAATTCAGGAATCAAGCACAATTTGTTTCAATGAAGCCCCAAGGACAAGCATCCACAAGCCAAGAATATCCTACCTACAGTTCCATGAAAATAACAAATCCTGCAACAATTGTAACTCCAGAGACTCCAATAGGCTTGGGTTATCATTGGAATCCAATGTATGATGTAGAAGGCTTAAACATCCATGCCCAAAATGTTACCAGTCCATTATCGAGCAGACAATTTGAGACTCCTGCATCGATGGGAGGTTTCAATGGTCCATTACCATTCAGGCCTCATGGCAGTCCTGCCCCAATTCGACAATTCAACAACTACCCAGGACCAGACTCGAGGATTCCAAACTGGGATAATTCCACAGCATCACACTTTCCATGGAGTCCGATTGGGGCTGGAGCATCAGGTAGTTATTTGAACTTAAGTTTTGAAGACCGTCTTGCCATAGCCAGACAACACGCCATTGCGGAAGCTATGCCAATGACAAGTTACATTAGCCCTTTGACGGCGCCCATCCATGGGAATCCATCCATGTTCAAACCGTACATCAGTTCCAGAGAGGACATGAAATATGTAGATTTGTACATTCCCGCCAACTTCAAATCCCAAAGGCCTGGTACTACTGTTTCACAACTTACGGCTTATGAAAGCCCTGTGGCAGTCGGTTCCCTTGGTACTCTGCCCACAGTAAAATGTGAAGTGTGCAGTGTTCACCCAAATTATCCCACCCCTGATAATCTTCCAGTAAGGAGACCTTTTGGGAGTCCTATGGAGATCAAGCCGCATGTTGATCCAACCGCTGACCGACCTTGGGGGAATGCCACGAAGTCCATTCCCGAAAGGAATCCAGTAGATGTTCAAAACGCAAATGAAAAATGTCAGGATAATCCAAAGGTACTTGACCCTGCAAAGATTGGAAGTTTTGGGAATCCTGTACAGATCAATCCTGAAGAAAGTTGTGTCATGCTCAATCGTTTCCATGACATTGAAAAGTCATCTGCTGTCAATGGAAATCGTGAGGCAATAAAATGCCATGGCCTCTCCTTGGAAGTGAATCCTGGAGTAAATGTTATAAAAGATGAACCTCAGAAGAGTGGCGCGATTGGCACAACACCTGAGTGTGCAAGAGAAACGAAGAGTGATGAAGACAATTTGCTGGCTAGACTCCATGGAAATTGTGTAGAAGTCAAATCACAAGGTGGAGGTCTAGTGAGCAGAGCTTCAGCCAGTACTGCAGGCAATCCTGAAGAAGACAAAAAGGCAACTATCAATATTTCCCTTACAGTCATTCTTCCCTCCAGTTCATTAGAAGCAAGTACCAAAGGAAGCTCTCTAGCCAAAATGAATGGGAATCGCATTTTGTTTGAACCAAATTCAGGTCCTGAGAATGGAGGGTCAATGGCCAGTCTTTCACTGCAGCATTGTGACGATAACACCATGTCAATGACCCAGGAGCATAACTCTGAAGAAAGCATGGTAGTGGAAACCGAGAGGGATCCTAAAAATGCTGGACTTTACCACACAACTACTGAAGATAAGCAGTGCCAATATCCTGAGGAAGGCCATATATCAAGCCCCATTAAATCTGCTACTGATATGCCACATGAAAACAAAGTGGAGGCCAGTTCTAAATGCATATCGAGCAACAAGGAAAGCCCTGAAGACTTTAAAGCATCAAACTTGGCTAACACAGTGAAAGACGGTTTCCATGAATATAATGTATTAGACGAGAACGAAAAGGAAAATGTGCAGGCTGCGGAGGTCGATCAAAAAAAGGACTTTATTGAAGTTCAAGCACAAACAAGCGCTGTACCAACCTCATCTCCCATGAATCACAGTAAATGCCCAAGTGAATCACATCTTAACACCCCTTTACCCGTAACTCCTCAGGCCTGTAATGTTGCAGTCAGAGCTGAAGATTCTCGAGGAGAATTGCAGGCTTTTACTGATGACAAAATGGAGACTCATCAGGGAAGCTTTGACTCAACCACACACCATGAGGGCACAGCGGAATGCCCGAGTGACATGCCTTTTAGTAGTCCTATTCCAAGTAGTGATCAGGGGAGACTTCTGGATGTCAGCAAGGCTGTTGAAAATCTGTATGTCGTGGTTCAACTCTACAAGAGTGCTACAGAGTTCAAACATCAAGATTATCCCGTTATAATATCTGGAGACAGTCCTATAGCAAGCTCATCACCACGCAATCCCTCAACAGTGGACTCTGAAAGAAGTTCTGGAGTAGTCTCACCCGAGTGGAACTCTTCTGAAGCAATGACAATAGCAAAGCTAAATAGCCCAAGAGCAGTTAGTTGTCAGGAGAGCGTTGTTTCAATCAGACCAGAAACATCAGCTGGTGAAGATAAGAGGCCGTTAAATTTAGATAGTTCTGCAGAGATCGCACTTAAGGGAAGTAGCAGTCTGAAAGTGCAAAGTCCTAACTGTCCCAAAGTAAGACAATTACAAGAGAGTCCATTACAGGTCAATAAGGAAGCAAGCCCTAAGATAGGCAAATACTGTGGGACTTCTGGTGAGCAGCAAAGTACCCAGGGTGTTGAAGATGAGGTTTTCACTTTGGAGAAGCCTCAGGAAAATACTACAACGGTTACATCTGGAGAAAAGTCGCCAGTGCTCCCTGACAATGTTGACTTCAATGTGAGTCAAACATACAACAAATCTAAACCTGCTCCTGTGGCAAATGCACCTCAGAGGGTTTGCACAGAGGTCGACGCGAGTCTTACAACATTCAAGCTACAAATGGATCCTCCGGTACTCATTCCTGAACGTAGTCTTAATGCAGCTTCATTGTCAGGGAGACATTCCACAACTGATTATCATAGCATCCCTGGTGCATTCACACCTCAATGTGGCCTTGATGAGGAAATGAAAAAAGCTAATCTGAGTACCGCTGGAGTAGTCAATTATGAGGAATGTGTTGGGAGATTAAGATCAGAAACAACTACTGTAAAAGATCTGACATCAAATATGGCAAGTCCTATAGTTTCTTCACCTGAGAGGACAATAGATTTGAATCCGGCAGCAAGAATATGTGAGGGGAGACCTCTGGAAGTTAATGCTGAAGATGGTCTAAACATAATTAAACAGAGTAGCCAAGGAAAGGTTTCTGAAGTGGAGAAGGATTGTGAGAAACCAGAGGGTATGTCTGAAGATGGCCCAGGTACTCGAATGACACCTCGTGAAGTGGTCACCCTGGTAGATAAGGTTCGTGAAGATGATCGTGGAGAGAGCACACTCGAAAGCAGTGGCACTGAACTCAGCGAAGATCCTTTAAAATTCATCGCTCAAGTAGTTCCTGTGATTCTCAACCCTGAGGATGGGCCCAAAGCAAGGTCAGTATCAGGGAGCCCTTCCGCAACAGCTTCTAAAGCAAGTCTTGATGAAGACTCATCCTCATGGACCTCTGATGAAGAAATTAAGTATCAAAATCTGAAGAGTCTGATTGAAATGATTCGTCAGGAATGTGCTGATATACTCAGTCCAGAAACAATTAGTAGAGAAGATCCAACATCAAATCTGTATAGTCCTCCCGACATTACAATTAAAGGAAGCACTGACTTGAGAACCCTCGCGTTTTACAGTCCTGGTGACAGAATACACCAGTGGAGTCATTTGGAAGTCATTTCAGAAGAATCTCTTACAACAGCTATACCTCATGGGAATTCTAGGGACTTGATGAGCGAGTCAAACCTCCAAAGTATTGTGGAAAGCAAATTGGGTGAAATTTCTGCTAACGAACCACGTCAGGAGAATCCTACACGGGTCCCACCTGTAAATTATTCTGATACGTCGATACCGCACCAATTTGTATATGTCAACGACCATGTGAATCAGGTGACTGTCAAGCCCAAACCCACTCCTGCGGCAACCCAAAAGAGTGAAATAGAGATCAGACAAAGTGACAGTTCTACACAATTCAATCCTCAACAGAGTTCCATGGTTCTCAGACCTGAGGGTCATCCTCAAGTAAACTCCCTGCATGGGAGTTCTTCTGCAATGGTTTCTGAAAGTAGTCTTGAAGTAGCTTCATCTCTGCGGAGCACTGATGGAGATATGAAGAATTCAAATCTGAACAATACTAGAACAGTCCACCATGAGGGGAATGTTGTTACAACTAGACCAGAGCCAGCTGTCGGAGATGATCTTGACACACATGTCACAGCCAAGGGGAGTACAGGTGTGAGAACACTAGATATCGATAATCTTGATGAAGGTAAGTATCAGAGATCTCCTTCTGAAGAGGTTGGATTCCATGGGAATTCCAAAGTACACCTGAGCAAGTCCAACTTGCATGGTACTGGAGAAGATGACCAAGGGGATTATCCAGTGTTTGAACAATCCCAGGGGAATTTTACAGGTGTTGCGCCTGGAGATGTGTCAGAAATATCAAATCGTGCAAATCTTGGCCTCAACGAGAGTCACTCTGACATGGAGGCAAGGAGCATTTCTGCAGCAGAAGGACGTCGGAGAAGTCACACACAAATAAGGCACAATGTAAATCCTCCAAACGTTCAGGAATATCCAGTGCCTCTCAAGCCCGAAGGCAGTGTTAACGCAGGCTCATCACCGAGCAGTCCTTCCACAATGGCCACCGGAAGTCCCTGTAACCCTTGTAAAGAAACAACAAAGTCAAATCTGAACAGTCCTAATGCATTCAGTCATCAGGGGAGCGTTGCTACATTCAGACCAGAAACAGCCACGAGAGAAGGTGAAAGGGGATCAAATCTGGATAACCCCATTGATGTCGAACCTCCCATAAGTGTGGAGCAAAGACAGCCAAATCCAAGCAGTCTGCCAGTAGGGGAAGTCCGGGGAAATCTTTCTGAAGTGAACACTGAAGTAGTTAAATGCCAAAGGAATTCTGGTGAACAGCAACACATCTATGACATTGTAGAAAACAATCAAAAAAATAGTTCTGTAGTTGAAACACCTCAGGGCACTCGTGCGACTGCTAGGCATGGAAGTGGTTCAGAGCTGTCAAAGCAAGAGGATCGTGTGGATGGCTGTCTCTCTGAAAATGGCACAGGTATCTTGCTCAACTATATCCCTTTAAATAACCCAGCTCAGGGGGAAGTTTCCTCAGAGATCAGTGTCCGTGAGTGCCCCACGAACGTCAAGCTTCAGAGGGGTCCTAAGCCATTCATTCCCAATGTTGGACTTAATGCAGGCTCATCACCAGGGAGCGCTCTTGCATTTGACGCTGATAGTGGACTTCCTGCAGTCGCAGCTCAGAGGAGTTTGGAAGAAGAAGTGAAGGCGGCAGATCTGAGAGGCCTTGTTACAAGCTATCATCGAGAGAGTGACCGTGCAGTCAAATCTGATCTAAAGAATACAAATGTGTCAGTCACGCATGAGGGGTGCAGCGGCAACCTGATAAGAATACGTCTTAGTGCTGTAAGAAGAAAATGCCTTAAGAATCCCTCAGAGGCAAATCCAAGAGAAGATCTGAGAGGGCCAAACCTACATAGCTTTATCGAAGCCCATCACCATGAAAATGCAGTGGAAATCAAACCTGAAGACTTGCCAGAGACAGATCAGGAGCATTCTTTAACATTCAGAGCTGGACATGACCACGAGAAACCAACTTTGAATCAACAGGAAGATTTCAGAACTTTTAGAAGACACGCGGATGCCAGGCCTAAAGAAATTCCTTCAGCCAATCCAACTCAGTGTAGCTGTGTGAAGGGTGGACCACAAGAGAACCTGACAGAATTCAAACCTATAGTCTCCACACATCAGAAGATAATTATCTGCAATGCACAACACAATGATCCTGTTGATGAGGTCTCAGAAATGATGCATTCATCAGTCACACCACAACAGAGTCCAGAAGAAAGCACAGAGGTTACAAATCTGGAAGGACCTTTTCTAGTCTTTACAAATGATTATCTTCATAAAGACAAGAAGCAAACAAACATAGATTAATAAACCTAGGAAAATGAAAAAACGAAAGTAGCGCTAAAGCTCTCAGCCATAACAGGAATCATTTAGAAATGAAGTCGAACGCAGCCTTGAAAATGTCAGTTCCACAGTGAGCATTGGAGAACTCAAATCGATTTGAGTTTAGGGGAGGTCAGGTTTGAGTGGAGTTATTCCTGAGAAAAAGTTCTGGATAAAGATATGAAGATGGCAGCAAAAAGGTTTTTAGAGTGATGTGATGCAGGCAAGAATTGAATAGGTAGGGTTTAAGGAAATGCCTGATTTGTTTGTAAGCTCTTCCTTTAGTGAATCTGCCTTTTTATTATCCATCATGAGGTAAACAAAGCCCTTCTTGGAACAATGTTAATGAAGATTTGCAATATTTTTACATATATAATGCTGTTATTTTCAAATTAGTTTAAAAACTCTATGAAGTTTCAGAGTTTATTCAAAAAAATCCGAATTGAATAGCAGATAATAGGTTAACTATAACAGAAAATAAACATTCAACTCAGAACTCAGAACTCCCGTGGATTTCGAAGAAACTGCAGCAAAGAGAAGCAGGAAAAAGTAGTGATTGGCTCTAGCCTGAGTGGGAGGAGTGTTAGAAGTGAGTCGAAGGGGGAAAACAGTTTAAAAAGAAAGGCAAAGCACAGACAGACTTAACTCAGAGCTCCCGTGGATTTTGAAGAAACAGCAGCAAAGAGAAGCAGGAAAAAGTGATTGGCTCTAGCCCAAGTGAGAGGAGAGTTAGAAGTGAGTCAGAGGGGGAAAACAGTTTAAAAAGAGAGGCAAAGCACTGACAGACTTAACTCAGAGTTCCCATGGATTTTGAAGAAACAGCAGCAAAGTGAAGCAGGAAAAAGCAGTGATTGGCTCGAGCCCGAGTGGGAGGAGAGTTAAAAGTGAGTCAGAGGGAGAAAACAGTTTAAAACTGAGGAATTTGATCTGTAAATTGGTAAATTAGGCAATTTATCAGTCAATATAAGCAAGACAGCTATTAGGGAGCGGCCTTGTGAGGGAGATGCCTTGTGAGGGAAGTGTGAGTCTTCGGCGAGGAGAGGAGGGAATGCAGTGAACACATGTCGGGGCAGATGAGACAGTGTGAGGCATGCAGAATGTGGCAGCCCAGGGACACAGATGGAGCCTCTGGCTCCTACAACTGTGGCAAGTGCGTCCAGCTTCAGCTCCTAAATGACTGTGTTGGGCACTGGAGAAGCAGCTGGATGACCTCAGAACCATCCGGGAAAACAAGAGTTTCCTGGACAGGACCTACAGTGAGGTATTCACGCCGAGGATACGGGAAGAACCAAGGTGTGTGACGGAGAGAAAGGGTGGAAATCGTGGAGTGCAGGAGACCCAGGTGGCTGTGTCTAATGAAAACAGGTACGCCCCCTTGGGAACTGTCCGGGGAGACGATGTTTCCAGTCCAAGCGGCGGACACGAGATGGGACTCGACCGGCAAGATCGACGTCAGGCGACCTAGTGGTGGGTGACTCCATTGTCCGAGGAGCGGACAGGAGATTCTGTGGTGGCAAACGAGATGCAAGGATGGTCTGTTGCCTCCTTGGTGCCAGAGTTCAGGATGTCATGAGCTGAATTCAGAACATCCTCAAGAGAAAGAAGGTGAATAGCCAGCAGTAGTTGTGCACGTAAACACAAACAACATCGGGAAGAAGAGGAAGGAGGTTCTCCAACATGACTTCAGAGAGTTGGGTAGTAGACTGAAATGCCGGACTTCTAGGGTGGTTATCTCTGGATTGCTTCCAGTACCACGTGCTAGTGAGGACAGGGAGATAGGGGATCTGAATGTGTGGCTGAGGGGCTGGAGCAGGGAGCAAGGATTTAGATTTACAGACCACTGGGATCTCTTCTGAAGTTGGGGTGACCTGTACAAAAGGGACGGGTTACACCTTAACTGGAGGGGGACCGACATTCTGGCAGAAGGTCTGCTAGGGCTGCATGTGTGGGTTTAAACTAAATAGTGGGGGGGGCGAGGGATTGACAAATTGGGAATATAAAGATGGAGTTGAAGGGGAAGTGGCTACAGGAAAAATTACAAAAGATTCTCAAATTAATGGGATGGAAAGGTTGAGAATGGACAACAGAGTAAGGTCAGGGCGAGGGGGGAAGTGAATACAGAGGTCAAAGTGCTGTATATGTGCGAAGTATAAGGAATAAAGTGGACGGGCTTGAAGCTCAGTTAGAAACTGGTAAGTATGATGTTGGAATTACTGAGACATGGCTGCAAGAGGGCCAGGGCTGGGAACTGAATATTCAAGGGTATACCTCCTATCGAAAAGGTAGACAGGTGGGCAGAGGGGGTGGGATAGCTCTATTGGTGAGGAATGAAATTCAGTCCCTTGCAAGGGGTGACATTGAAACAGGAGATGTGGAGTCAGTATGGATATAATTAAGGAATTGTAAGGGTAAAAAGACCACAATGGGACTAATCTACAGGCCCCCAAACAGTAGCCTGGACATAGGGCGCAAGTTGAATCAGGAGTTAAAATTGGCATGTAGTAAAAGTAATGCTATGGTTACGGGAGATTTCAACATGCAGGTAGACTGGGAAAATCAGGTTGGTACTGGACCCCAAGAAAGGGACTTTGTAAAGTGCCTTTGTGATTGATTCTTAGAACAGCTTATATTGGAGCCTACCAGGGAGAAGGCAATTCTAGATTTAGTGTTATGCAATGAACTGGATTTGATAAAGGACCTTGAGGTTAATGAGCCATTAGGAGGAAGTGACCATAACATGGTCAGGTTTAATCTACAATTGGAGAGAGAGAAGGGTAGATCGGAGGTGTCAATGTTGCAGTTGAATAAAGGGGACTACGGGGCCATGAGGGAGGAGCTGGAAAAGTTGACTGGAAAGATACACTAGGAGGGATGACAGTGGAACAAAAATGGCAGTTATTTCTAGGAATAGAATCATTGAAACATAGAAAATAGGTGCAGGCAGAGGCCATTCGGCCCTACGAGCCAGCACCACCATTCATTGTGATCATGGCAGATAGTCCGCTATCAATAACCCGTGCCTACCTTCTCCCCATATCCCTTGACTCCACTAGCCCATAGAGCTCTATCCAACTCTCTCTTAAATCCATACAGAATAATACAGAAGGTGCAGGATCAGATCATACCTAGGAGGAAGAAAGATTCCAAGGGGAGAAAGGGACGACCATGGCTGACAAGGGATGTCAGGGACAGTATAAAAATTAAAGCGAAGAAGTACAACGTAGCAAAGATGAGTGAGGAGCAAGAGGATTGGGTAATGTTTAAAGAGCAACAGAAGATAACCAAAAAGACAATACGGGAAGAAAAGATGAGGTACGAAGGTAAGCTAGCCAAGAATATAAAGCAGGATAGTAAAAGCTTCTTTAGGTATGTGAAGAGGAAAAAAATAGTTAAGACCAAAGTTGGACCCTTCAAGACCAAAAAAGGTGAATTTATTATGGGGAACAAGGAAATGGCAGATGGGTTGAACAGGTACTTTGGATCTGTCTTCACTAAGGAGGACACAAACAATCTTCCTGATATAGTAGTGGCCAGAGGATCTGGGGGTGACGGAGGAACTGAAGGAAATCCACATTAGACATGAAATGCTGTTGGATAGACTGATGGGACTGAAGGCTGATGAATCCCCAGGGCCTGATGGTCTGCATCCCAGGGTACTTAAGGAAGTGGCTCTAGAAATTGTGGATGCATTGGTGATAATTTTCCATCGTTCTATAGACTCGGGATCAGTTCCTGTGGATTGGTTTTTGGTAGCTAATGTTATCCCACTTTTTAAGAAAGACAGGAGAGACAAAACAGGGAATTATAGACCAGTTGGCAAGACATCGGTGGTGGGGAAGATGCTGGAGTCAATTATAAAAGCTGAGATAGCCGAACATTTGAAAAGCAGTAACAAGATCGGTCCGAGTCTGCATAGATTTACGAAGGGGAAATCATACTTGACTAATCTTCTGGAATTTTTTGAAGGTGTAACTAAGAAAATGGACAAGTGGATGTAGTGTACCTGAACTTTCAGAAAGCATTTGGTAAGGTCCCACATATTTGATTAGTGGGCAAAATTAGGGCAAACGACATTGGGGATGGAGTGCTGCCATGGATAGAGAAGTGGTTGGCAGACGGGAAACAAAGAGGAGGGATTAACAGGTTCCTTTCCGAATGGCAGGCAGTGACAAGTGGGGTACCGCAAGGCTCAGTTCTGGGACCGCAGCTATTTACAAAATACATCAATGATTTGGATGAAGGATTCAAAATAACATTAGCTAATTTGCAGATGACACAAAGCTGGGCGGCAGTGTGAACTGTGAGGAGGATGCTATGAGAATGCAGGGTGACTTGGATAGGTTGGGGGAGTGGGAAGATGCATGGCAGATGAAGTTTAATGCGGATAAATGTGAGGTTATCCACTTTGGTAGCAAAAACAGGAAGGCAGATTACTTTCTAAATGGCAGCAAGTTGGGAAAAGGGGAAGTACAACGGGATCTGGGGGTCCTTGTACATCAGTCTATGAAAGTAAGCATGCAGGTACAGCAGGCAGTGAAGAAAGCAAATGGCATGTTGGCCTTTATAATAAGAGGAATCGAATATAGGAGCAAAGAGGTCCTACTGCAGTTGTACAGAGCCCTAGTGAGACCACACCTGGAGTATTGTATGCAGTTTTGGCCTCCTAATTTGAGGAAGGACATTCTTGCTATTGTGGGAGTGCAGCGTAGGTTTACAAGGTTAAACCCCGGGATGGTGGGGCTGTCATATGCTGAGAGAATGGAGCAGCTGGGCTTGTACTCTCTGGAGTTTAAGATCAGAGGGTATCTCATTGAAACATATAAGATTGTTAAGGGTTTGGACACGCTAGAGGCAGGAAACATTTTCCAGATGTTGGGGGAATCCAGAACCAGGGACCACAGTTTAAGAATAAGGAGTAAGCCATTTAGAACAGAGACAAGATAACACTTTTTCTCACAGAGTGGTGAGTCTGTGGAATTCTCTGCCTCAGAGGGCAGTGGAGGCAGGTTCTCTGAATGCTTTCAAGCGAGAGCTAGATTGGGCTCTTAAAAATAGCGGAGTCCGGGGATATGGGGAGAAGGCTGGAACGGGGGAACTGATTGGGAATGATCAGCCATGATCACATTGAATGGCGGTGCTGGCCTGAAGGGCTGAATGGCCTACTCCTGCACCTATTGTCAAAGAAAGGGTGAAAACCACAAAAAAATGCAAATTCTATGACTCAGGATACATTATAAATTGTAAATGTTCTGAATGAAAACAAAAGGAAATAAAATAGAAAATACAGGTCAGGCAGCATCTGTGAAGAAAGACAGAATTAATGTTTTGGGGTAAAGATCTATCAGCAGAAAATTTCTGATGAAAGGTGACCAAATTGAAACACTAATTCTGTTTCTCTCTCCATAATTGCTGCCTGATGTACTGATTATGTTTATAATTTTAAATGACTTATTTATTTAAGCATTAGGAAGGGGTGATGTGACTAATGTTTCCTCTCCAAACAATCGCACCACAAAATAAAAACACATTGGATGGATTCGTCTTTTTACTGGAGCACGATGACAAATCGGCATTAGGTTTCAAATTTCTCCATTTCTTTTAATTTACTTTAATATGCAAAAAATGATATTGTTATCGGCAGCACAGACGTCCAAGGTCAAAAACAACAGAGGTCTGGGAAAAGGCAAGTGCGCACGTATCGTCATAATCAAGCTGCAGAAATTATTTTTGTATTCTGCAAAATATTAACATTTATGGTTTGATATTCTGCTAAAATCCGAGTTTTTAGTTTTGAGATGCAGCGTGTGCGCAGGCCCTTCAGCCCACCGAGTCCGTGCCGACCAAAGATCACCCATACACTATTTCTAACTTACACACTAGGGACAATTTGCAGAAGCCAAATCACCAACAAACCCGCACATCATTGGGATGTAGGAGGAAACCCGAGAACCCGGAGAAAAACCACTCGGTCACAGGGTGAACGTACAAACTCCGTACAGACAGCACCCGTAGTCAGGACCAAATTAGGTTTTTAGTTTTGTAAGACAGGAACTCTGCCACTGCCACACTGTGCCAATAAACAGCAAGCCAATAAAAATACAAACCTGCACGTGTTTACAATGTGGGAGGAAACTGGAGCATCCGGAAAATAAACATGCAGTCACAGAGAGAATTTTCTAACTCCCTACTGCCAAGCACCCGTAGTCAGGATCGATCCCGGATCTCTGGAGTGGTAAGGCGGCAAATCTATCGCTGCACCTCAGTGTTGCCCTGGTGATTTTTCCTGAGGTGACAGGTTCTAGAACCCCTCCTTATAAAACATTTTCTTCCCACAACAATAGAGTGCACTGACTCCCACAGTCCTCACTGCCTTACATATCCTGAGTACAGGCATTGAACAGAGTGATTTATCAGCAAAGCACCATTAGGTTTTGACTGCTTACTTTGTAAAAGCTGTTGCAATACTTTCTCCATAAGGAAAAATCATATTAAAGCTTTTGATGAGATTGTATGATAAAGCCTGGTTGGCAAAACTTTCAATTATCTGCAGCACCCTTTGCATCATCTATCCAAACTAAACGTCACTAAGGTAAACATCTAATAGAATATGAGTTTGCAACAGAGAATGTGTCACTTTAGTTGAAAACTATGGAGTATTGAAGTAACCTTCCTGGCATAATCTCCTTCTCTAAATTATTACAGAGAAATGTGAGGTGTTACATTTTGGAAAGTCTAACATGGGCAGGACCTACACAGTGAATGGTAGGGCTCTGGGAAATGTTGTACAGCAGAGAGATCTAGGAGTGCAGGTACATAGTCCCTTGAAGGTGGCGTCACAGGTAGATGAGGTCATTATAAAGGCTTGTGGCACATTAGCCTTCAACAGTCAGAGTATTGAGTATAAAAGTTGGGAGGTCAAGTTGCAGTTATAGAAGACCTCGGTGAGGCCACATTTAGGGTATTGTGTTCAGTTCTGGGCACCATGTTATGGCAAGGATGGTAAGTTGGAATGCGTGGAATGAAGACTTACCACGATGTTGCCAGGACTCAAGAGTCTGAGCTCAAGGGAGAGGTTGAATGGGCTGGGACTATTCCCTGGAGTGCAGGTGGATGAGGGGCGAACTTATAGAGGTGTATAAAATCATGAGAGGAATAGATTGGGTAGATGCACAGGTGCACAGAGTCTCTTGCCCAGAGTAGGGGAATCACGAACAAGAGGACATAGGTTTAAGGTGAGGGGAAAACATTTTATAGGAAACTGTGGATAACTTTTTCACAGAAAGGGTGGTGGGTTTATGGAACGAGCTGCCAGAGGAGGCAGTTGAGGCAGGTACTATCGCAATGTTTAAGCAACATTTAGACAGGTACATGGATAGGCTAGGTTTAGAGGGATTTGGATCAAATGCATGCAAGTGGGACTAGTGTAGATGGGATGTGTTGGCTGGAGTGGGCAAATTGGGCTGAAGGGTCTGTATCCACACTGTATGACTAACACTCTCTTATCACCAGCTAGAGTAGTGGATTTTCCTCACCTTTGCATCAGTCCCCGCTTCTCTCTTCTCGCCCGTTTTCACCATCACTTTGTACAAAACATCACCGTCAGCGAGGGATCCAGTCCTCGACAGGTCACAGCGGGAGCTCAATAATCGTGGAATAAGAGCGCTCCTCGAGCGCTGAATATCACATCGAAACAAGAATCAATTTTATATAAAGTTAATTCACATCATATTAAATTGCCTCAAAAAGATATAAAAACGTAATTTCAAGATAAGCATAGCTATGAGACCACCTTGGATACATTTGATTAATTATTTTTAATGCATTTAATTAGAAGACTAGAAAGTTTATCTTTTATCCTTAAACTTAAGGATGATTGTCTAGCTCAACAGCCTACTATATTTTACATCAATTTCCCAGGCATTCATTTCTTCCTATTAATGCATGTGGCTTGTCACTTTGTAATAATGATATCATTTTGGTCTGTGCTGTTGGCCCTAGTTAAAGAAGCTGCTAGTCTAAGACTCTGGATATTTAAATAAAAGATTTTAGTCATCTTGCTTTCTTTATCAAATGGAAAATCAGTCCGAAAACTTCAAACTCTGGAAACATCATGAGCACATTTCCTTCAGCTTTAAGCAAAGCATATTTGGAGGTGGAGGAAATGAAACTCTTGTGGCAGCACCTGGTGGCAAGCCACGGGCACAACAAACCCTCGGCTCTGGAGGGAGGCGTCTCGGTGTGGGAGAAACTAGTCATGGGGTTTTTACCTGAGTGGGTATTTAAGGCCGGTCAACGCCCATGACCAGTGAGTACTGTACAGAATAACATAAGTCTCATGCACACAACTTGTGTCCCTCTTGGTTTTTGTCTGGACTCCTGTGAGTACGCTGCTACACGCAATACCATATTCCAAGGATGGCCTTGCTTTCATAGTAGCCAAGGTTAGAATTGAGTGATAGATTTCATTCAGTAAAACATAGGTGATTGTGACCAGGTGACATTTGGAAACAAAAATCAGGAGGCATTGAAAATAGGCTGAGGAATTTTTACCAAACAGTGAAGAAAATGGAAATTACTCTGGTGTCAGCTTACAAACATTCGTGAAAAGTTGGTACTACATTAATATTTCCTACCATTGTTTAATTTCCATTCCTCTTTCTCGCCTTGCTAATAGACAAAAATCAGGAGGCATTTAAAATAGGCTGAGAAATTTCTATCAGGCTGTGAAAAAATGGAAATTGATCTTTCTTTTGGCTGTGTTTCAATTTCCTGTTTCAATCTGCATTCGTTCACTGTTGGATCCACCTGATATTTCAGTAGCACTACACACAATTGTTCAAATTCTGTTTTCCAATTGCAATATCGTCACTATTTCCACCATTCAAGATTGCAAAATAACATAAGTGATCTTAGTGCCCTTATTGATAGGTATAATCCAGATGGGACGTGGCAGGGTAAATACAAAGAAGTTATTTCCATTCATTGGAAAATCTAGAACAATAGGCCGTTATCTCAGAACAGGGTGCTGCACATTTAAAACACTTAGGAGATATTTCTCCTTTCAGTAGGATGCAATATTTTGGACATCTACTCCAGGGAGCGATGGATGCCGAGTGAGACTCTACTGATTGGTTTCAGACTATAGCAGAATCAAGTGATAATGGGAACAATCCAGAAAATTGAGTTGAATACAGAATCAGATCAGCCATAATGTTATTGAATGGCACAACTAACTAATGCGCATCTTTTGTATTTTATGTTCTTATAGGCTGAAGATATTTGGATTGATAGGGACTATGACAGGATAGCACAGTTTCCACAGGTTCGAGAGTCGTGAATGAGAGGACATGGTTATAAGAGGATTTCAGTGTAGGAGTAAAGAGGTTCTTCTGCAGTTGTATAGGGCTCTGGTGAGACCACATCTGGAGTATTGTGTACAGTTTTGGTCTCCTAATTTGAGGAAGGACATCCTTGTGATTGAGGCAGTGCATCGTAGGTTCACGAGGTTGATCCCTGGGATAGCAGGACTGTCATATGAGGAAAGATTGAAAAGACTACGCTTGTATTCACTGGAGTTTAGAAGGATGAGGGGGGATCTTATAGAAACATATAAAATTATAAAAGGACTGGACAAGCTAGATGGAGGAAAAATGTTCCCAATGTTGGGCGAGTCCAGAATCAGGGGCCACAGTCTTAGAATAAAGGGGAGGTCATTTAAGACTGAGGTGAGAAAAAACTTTCTCACCCAGAGAGTTGTGAATCTAGGGGCTAGTGGAGTCAAGGGATATGGGGAGAAGGCAGGCACGGGTTATTGATAGGGGACGATCAGCCATGATCACAATGAATGGCAGTGCTGGTTCAAAGAGCCGAATGGCCTCCTCCTGCACCTATTTTCTACATTTCTATGTTTCTAATACAAGGACACAATCATTAAAATCTGAAGCACAAAGTAATTTCTTGTTCAAGAGGACGGTAGATCTCTAGAATTCTCACCCCCTGGAGGATTGTAAATGCTAGAACACTGGAGGTATTTTAAAAAGCAATTAGATACATTCATAAACGATCGGGGTATTGAGGACAATGTAGAACTGGCCCAGAGGTGGCCTGGGAACAGATAAGTCACAATCATATTGAATGACTAGGCACACTTAGGAGGTCAGGTAGGTTACTCCTGCTCCTCCTGAATGTTCCTCAGATGGGTGATTATTCACCTTTGTTGCAAGGTTCAGAACTGGGATTTCCTGTTTGCTGGACACACACTGCGCTGGTATAGACTGCCAATTCATCTGACGCCACCAGACATCTTCTGCATCGAGCTTGGGTTTGGTTTCATTGCATGTGCAGAGCAGAGCTTCTGATGCCGAGCTTGTGCTATTGAGTGACATACAGACGCTAAGCAGGAAGAAAATAAGGCCTGATTTTGCAGTCACCACTGCCCCTCTCCACCACTGCCCATTCCTATGATTATCATTGCAGCCAGAACAATAGTGGGATAGAAACCTACATTCATAATTATACCAGAAACTGCCTTGCTGACATCTCACTACCGCCATAGTGACATTCAGCATGTAAACAGAACTGTCCATGCTGTCCAAGAGTTTCATCTATGCTAGTTCCATTTGCCCTTGTTTGGCCCATGCCTCTATAAACCTTTCCCATCTGTACAAATGTCTCTAAAATGTTGTTATTGTACCTGCCTCAACCACTTTCTCTAGCAGCTTGTCTATTACTCATCACCCTCTGTATGAAATTGCCTATCAAGTCCCTTCCAGTCCGGCACAGTCCCACACCACTTCACATCAATGACAGCGATGTGGAGATGTTCAGTAGCACTAAGTTCCTGGGGGTGCAGATCACTAACAGTCTGACCTGGTCAAATAACATCACATCAATAGTTAAGAGAGCACAGCAGAGGTTGGACTTTCTGCGCCGGATGAGAAGAGCTCACCTCCCCCATCCAGTCCTCACCACTTTCTACAGGGGCACCATAGAGAGTATTTTGACCAGCTGTATCTCTGTCTGGTTTGGGGACTGTAAAGCCTCCAACTGGAAGTCCGTGCGGAGAGTCGTGAGGATAGCGAAAAAAATCAACGGGACTTCTTTCCCCTCAATCGGGGATATTGCGACCAAACGTTGCTTGTCTAAGGCCAGCAGTATTGTAAAGGACCCCACACATCCCCATCACGGACTGTTCACTCTGCTGCCCTCGGGCAAAATATATCGTAGCATAAGGAGCAGAGCATCAAGGTTCTGCAACAGCTTCTTCCCACGAGCCATCAGACTACTGAATGCCACGTAATGGGCCGCCACCATTGTCTATTTTATCCTTTTATCCATTTTATCCATTTTATCCTTCTGTTTATTATCGTGTTGCACAGGGAGCCAAATATAACGGGATTTCGTTTGGAATTGCATATATCGATGTATTTCTAAATGACAATAAAGTTTGTTTGATTTGATTTGATTCCAAATCTTTACCCTCTCAACTTAAACCTATGCCATGCATTCACTTTACCCATGCCCTCATGATACTCCAGCATTTTGTGTCAATCTTCTGTGTAAACCAACATCTGCAGTTCCTTCCTTCACAACCCAACTCTAATACTCGGTGCCCTGACTGATGGACATCGTGCCAACCCACCTTATCTACCTGTGATGTCACTTCCAGGAAACTCTCACAGCTTCAGTATTGGCTGCTATTTACTAAATATGGATTATTTAGAACAAAAAATATGCTTACAGAAAGACAGCGTGGCTGCTTTCCGACTCCAAACTTCTTCACGTAGTAATTGAAAAGATGTGGATCATTAAGCGTGTTGTATCGAGGGAAGTTACCCATCCGATTATCCTTGTATCTGTAGCCAGAATCTAACGTCCGTGCTGTAAACGCAGAAGCGTGAAATTAATGAGTTTTCGCTGTTCTTCAATGAAAATAAATGACAATAATAAACCTAAACTAAACTGTCTTCATTTCGAAATAATTGACAGAACTATTTGTGTTAAATGCTGACATCTGATATAAGATGACCACAGATTTTCCACAGCCATATTCTTGTTCCAGAAAACTAGATCTAATTTCCTCACAAAAATGACAATTGTCCAGATGAGAGCCAAGTCTATGCAGAACCAACAGACAAGAGCATGTTATGAAGCTCCAATGCAGGTAAAGGTCCACCACCAATTTTCCAGCAAATGATGGTATACATTGAGACTTCCATGGCCGGACTGCCGATCGGTGGGTCGCATTAGCCCCCTGCAGCTCGAGTTCTAGAACTCCGGCCCAGCGGAGCCGGTGGATCCGTGCCCATAGCTGACTTTCATAGAAACATAGAAACATAGAAAATAGGTGCAGGACGAGGCCATTCGGCAGGGAATTCCATAAATTCACAACTCTCTGGGTGAAAAAGTTTTTTCTCACCTCAGTCTTAAATGACCTCCCCTTTATTCGAAGATTGTGGCCCCTGGTTCTGGACTCGCCCAACATTGGGAACATTTTTCCTGCATCTAGCTTGTCCAGTCCTTTTATAATTTTATATGTTTCTATAAGATCCTCCATCATCCTTCTAAACTCCAGTGATTACAAGCCTAGTCTTTTCAATCTTTCCTCATATGACAGTCCTGCCATCCCAGGGATCAATCTCGTGAACCTACGCTGCACTGCCTCAATGGCAATAATGTCCTTCCTCAAATTAGGAGACCAAAATTGTACACAATACTCCAGATGTGGTCTCACCAGAGCCCTATACAACTGCAGTTTCGTGGCCAACATTGCGGTATCTCGGCCCCCCGGCGGCTGAGACGGACCGTTCCAATACTGTTTGACTCCTCTCAGATACCATGATCTCTTTTGGTTCTCAAAATAGATAATCGAGCAAGACTCTGGTGCCAAGGGTGCCGGACAATCGGTGATGGACCTGTGTTCAGAATTGTGTGGAGCCTTCCTGTACATCCCAATATCAATGAAGTAAACATGGGGGTGTGGGCTCATGAATGTATCACTTATTATGACATTACTCCAATGAAGGTTCCAGAGGCATTCCCCAACATTACTCACCAGCAAACGGAGCTTTTCTACTAACGACAGACTCTGTGGACCTGTGATTTAGGATCACTTTGTACTTCTTTCCACTGCCAGCCCATAGTTCACTTTTTTTTCTGGGGTCGTTCCACACAGGTTTATCTCTCGGTGGAGAAATGTTCCTGAATTGGAATCCTATTGGAAAAGTACATCAAAAGTCAAGTCAAGTCAAAAGAGTTTATTGTTATGTGTCCCTGACAGGACAATGAAAATCTTTCTTTGCATAGCACAACAGAACATAGAAGGCATTGACTACAATTCTATACATAAATACACCCATGACTTAATAAATTAATAAAGTGCAAATAACAGATGGAGGGATATTAATGTTCAGAGTTCAGAGCTGGGTTTAATAGCCTGATGGCTGTGGGGAAGTAGCTATTCCTAAACCGTGTTGTTGCAGTCTTCAGGCTCCTGTACCTTCTACCCAAAGGTAGCAGGGAGATGAGTGTGTGGCTAGGGTGGTGTGGGTCCTTGATGATGCTGCCAGCCTTTTTGAGGCAGCGACTGTGATAAATCCCCTCGATGGAAGGAAGGTCAGAGCCGATGATGGACTGGGCAGTGTTTACTACTTTTTGGAGTCTTTTCCTCTCCAGGGCGCTCAAGTTGCCGAACCAAGCCACGATGCAACCAGTCAGCAAGCTCTCTACTGTGCACCTGTAGAAGTTAGAGGGAGTCCTCCTTGACAGACCAACTCTCCGTAATCTTCTCAGGAAGTAGAGGCGCTGATGAGCTTTCTTAATAATTGCATCTGTGTTCTCGGACCAGGAAAGATCCGTCATCCACATCTGACCTGACAAGACTCAAGAATGCTTAATTGTCGAGCGTACCAAAACAGAACAATCAAATTCTTACGTGCAGCAACATAACAGGCCTGGGATAAAATGTGTAGGAAGGAACTGCAGATGCTGGTTTGCATTGAAGATAGATTCAAAATGCTGGAGTTACTCAGCGGAACAGGCAGCATCTCTGGAGAGAAGAAATGGGTGACATTTGGGATCGAGACTGAAGAAGGGTCTCAACCCAAAACCTCACCCATTCCTTCTCTCCAGAAATGCAGCTGGCCCGCTTAGGTACTCCAGCATTTTGTGTCTATTAAAGACCAGCTGATCTGAGTTCAGAACTTGTATGTTCCATTAAGGAGGAAGGACATAGATGGCAAAGTAATTAAGTAATGACGAGAAAGGTTGCAAATTTGTTCAAAGTGATAAGATAAGCATATTTAATGTTTAGGAAGAATTCAGACGGGGTCTTTGAGGAATATGAAGAAAACAGGAATGAATCAAGCAGGGAATTAGGTGGGCCAGAAAGGGCCATGAAATATCATTCATTATCAAGTCGGATAAAAGAGAATCCTAAAGCGTTTTGTACATATATTAAAAACATGATAGTAACTGTCATAAGGTCATAAGTGATAGGAACAGAATTTGGCCATTCGGCCCATCAAGTCTACTCTGCCATACAATCATGGCTGATCTATCTCATACTTCTAACCCCATTCTCCTGCCTTCTCCCCATGAAACCCTGACACCTGCACTAATCAAAGTAACTAGGGAGAGGGTCGGACCACTCAAAGGTAAAAGCGGGAATTTATGCATGGGGTTACAGGGTGGAGGTGAGGTACTAAATGATTACTTTGCAATGGTATTCATCACTGAGTAATTACAATTTTCTGACTAATTACAATATGCTGTTAAACATACAAAATGGGAACATGAAAGTATGAAATGATACATTTTGGTAGAAGGAAAAGGGATTCCTTGGAAAGCAGGATTCTAAATGGGATAGAGAGGCATTTTGGGTCTAGCATTTGGGGGGAGGTTGTAAATTTGGTCTTAAGTATTTCTAATGTTTAGGAAGATAAATCCAGACAGGGTGTTCAAGAAGGAACTGCAGATGCTGGAAAATCGAAGGTAGACAAAAGTGCTGGAGAAACTCAGCGGGTGTGGAAGCATCTATGGAGCGAAGGAAATAGGCAACTTTTCAGGCCAAAACCCTTCTTCTTCTTCTTCTTCTTCTTTCGTGTGGCCTAAAGTTGTTGGACAACTTGTTCTATTTGATCTTCCGTTTGTGCACATCGAGTTGATTGCATTAGTCGAAACAGGGCGGACCAGGTGAAGGTTGCAATCTTCCACCCCAAAACCCTTCTTCAGACTGATGTGGGGGGGGGGGGGGGGGGGGAGAAGAAGCAAGGAAGAGGAGGAGTCAGAGGGCTGAGGGAGAGCTGGGAAGGGGAGGAGACAGCAAGGGCGACCGGAAATTGGAGAAGTCAATGTTCATACCGCTGAGGTGCTGCTCCTCCAATTTATGGCGGTCCTCACTCTGGCCATGGAGGAGGCCCAGGACGAAAGGTCAGATTCAGAATGGGAGGGGGAGTTGAAGTGCTGAGCCACCGGGAGATCAGGTTGGTTAATGCAGACCGAGCTGAGGTGTTCGGCGAAATGATCGCGAAGCCTAGGCTTGGTCTCACCGATGTAGATCAGCTGACATTTAGAGCAGCGAATGCAATAGATGAGGTTGGAGGAGATGCAGGTGAACGTCTGTCGCATCTGGAACGACTGCTTGGGCCCTTGAATGGAGTTGAGGGGGGAGGTTCTTTGAATGGAGTCGAGGGGGGAGGTTCCTTGAATGGAGTTGAGGGGGGAGGTTCCTTGAATGGAGTCGAGGGGGGAGGTTCCTTGAATGGCGTCGAGGGGGGAGGTTCCTTGAATGGAGTCGAGGGGGGAGGTTCCTTGAATGGAGTCGAGGGGGGAGGTTCCTTGAATGGAGTCGAGGGGGGAGAATTCAGACAGGATCTTTGAGGAATATAAAGAAAGCAGGAAAGAACTCAAGCAGGGAATTAGGTGGGCCAGAAGGGGCCATGAAATGTCATTATCAAGTCAGATTAAAGATAATCCCAAAGCATTTTATACATATATTAAAAACATGAATGTAACTTGGGAGAGAGTAGGGCTACTCAAAGATAAAAGAGAGAATTTGTGCTGGGATGGAGGCAAGGTAATAAATGATTACTTTCCAATGGCATTCATCAATGAGTGGAACATATTGAGATCAGAATGCAAGGGATAAAAAATATTATTTTGACTGAAGTGCAGGACACTGGGTTCAATAGGAATCAATGTTGAATATGCAATAGATCACCATTTACAAGTATAATTTATTTTTAATTCATTCAAGGGATGTCGGCTTTATATGCTGAGCCAGCGTATAATTGCCCATCCTTAATTACCCCTTGGGTCGGTGATGGTAGCTGCCTTCTTACACCGCTGCAAACCTTGGCCACAGGAAGAGCTATTTCAGAAGATAGTCTTTGTGCCAAATTATGTCTTTTGTTTTTAGAAATCCTAAGAACGAGCCTGACTAATTACAAGATGCTGATAAATATACAAAATGGGAACATGAAAGTATGAAATGGTACATTTTGGTAGAAGGAAAAGGACTCCTTGGAAAGCAGGATTAGAAATGGGATAGAGAAGCACTTGGGTCTAGGATACAGATTCACAAATTGTTAGAAGTGTTAGGAGGTCAACCAAACCAAGAACTAGGGTTAATTTCCAGAAGAATAGAATTCAAAAGCAGATAAGCTAAGTTGCAGCAGAAATTACAACTGCTGCCACTATTTAGAAGGTGTCTTTAATGCAATACAAATTTGAAAGGAGATCCACAGAGGATTATAAGAGTTTGACGATAAGCATAATAGGAAATATTAGAAATGATATTTAAGATCTTTGAAGTCTTTTGCCCAGAGTAGGGGAGTCGAGAACCAGAGGACATAGTATTAAGGTGAGCAGGGAAAGATTTAATAATTATCTGAGGGGTAACCTTTTCATGCAAAGGGTGCTAGGTATATGGAACGAGCTGCCAAAGGAGCTAGTTGAGGCAGGTGCTATTACAACGTTTATGAAACATTTAGACAGGTATATGGATAGTGCGGGTTTAGACGGGTATGGGCCAAATGCAGGCATGTGGGACTAGTGTGGATGGGACATGTTGGCCATGCGTGGGCTAGTTGGGCCGAAGGGCCTGTTTCTACGCTGAAGACTCTATGACTCTATAACTAAAATGGTATTGGGTTATTATTGTCACATGTACCGGGACACACTGAAATTGATTCTAAATTCTTGTCATCAAGAAGAGGGAAGTACAAGGCGTTAGACAGGTTTGAGAAGCCTTGGCTACTGGGCAGAACTTTGAGCTAACAAAAGTTAGCTCAAATGTGCAGGACTATGGATAGACATAAAGTGATCTAAAGCAAAGAAACTGAATTTTGTTTATTAAAAAAACAGTATAAGATGAGAGGAATAGATAGGCTAAATGCACAGTCTTTTACCCAGAGGAGGGGAGTCAGAAACCAGAGGACATAGGTTTAAGGTGAGGAAGGGTGGGGAGAAGATTTAATAGGATCTTGAGGGACAAACCTTTTTGACACAAAGGGTGGTAGGTATGGAACGAACTGCTTGATGAGGTAGATGAGGCAGGTATTATCACAACGGTTAAAAAACATTTGAACAGGTACATGGATAGGACGTGTTTAGAGGGATGTGGGCTAAATGCAAGCAGGTGGGACTAGTGTAGATGGGACATGTTGGTTGGAGTGGGCCAAAGGCCCTATTTCCACGCTGGATGGCTCTCTGACTAGAGTCAGAGAGGAATAAGTAGGAGAGAGTGAAGGGGTTTGGGGTGATAGATAAGTGAAATAATACAATAAAGTAGAATGCAAACTGTTGGAGGAACATTTGTGAGGCCACATTTGGAGTATTGTGTTTGGTTTTAGTCGAGCTGCTGTGGAAAGATGTTGCTAAGCTGGAAAGAGTGGAGAGAAGATTTATGAGGATGTTGCCAGGACTTGAATGCCTGAGCTCTTGGTTGGACAAACTAGGACCTTATTTTCCTTGGAGTGCAAGAAATTAAGGGGTGATCACATTGCAATGTCAAAGAACATGAGGGGAATAGATAAGCCCCTGTCCCACTTTCCTGAGTTACTCACGAATTCTCTCGAGTTTTCCCCTTGATTCAAACTCAGAGATGCCAGTTGTAAGTACTCGGGGCTATTTTGTTTACTGATGGACATTTTTCAACATGCTGAAAAAAGCGTACCGACTTATCTGACGCCTCGAGTACCTACGGCCGGCATTATGAGCCGCTACTAAATATCTACAGACTCACTACGGACTCCTACGGACTCGCGACGGACATTCTCCGAGTTTGAATCAAGGGGAAAACTCGGGAGAATTTGTGATTAACTCAGGAAAGTGGGACAGGGGCTATAGGGTAGATGCACAGAGTCTTTTACCCAGAGCAGGGGAATCTAGAACCAAAGGACATAGGTTCAATGTGAGAGCGAAAAGATTTAATAGGAATCTGAGTGGCAACTTTGTCACACAGAGGATGGTGTGTATACGGAATGAGCTGTCAGGGGAGCTAGTTGAAGCAGATACTATAACACCATTTAAAATACATAGAAACATAGAAACATAGAAATTAGGTGCAGGAGTAGGCCATTCGGCCCTTCGAGCCTGCACCGCCATTCGATATGATCATGGCTGATCATACATTTGAACAGGTACATGCACAGGAAATATTTCGAGGGAAATGGGCCAAATGTGTGACAGGTGTAGATGGGGGAGCTTGGTCAACATGGTCAAGTTGTGCCGGAGGGCCTGTATCCATGCTGTATGATTCTATGCTTCTATGACTCTAACTTAGTGGGTTAAGGAGGGGAATGGATGCTTGGTTGAAGGCCCCACATCAGGACAATGAGAAAGTATGTGGAAATTAAGTTTTGGAAGCTATGGCATTTACAGAACTGCAAGTGCCGTGGGAATAGATGAGAATTGGACCCGAGTGTGAAGTTTCAAGTCTGACTTGATAGCGGGGAATAAAGCCAGAAAGCAAAATTTTAACTTAAATTGTACAACCGTGGGCAATATCTCAAAGTTGTTTGACAATTTTGACAACGTGTGATTATAAAGTATCATTCATTCATTCAATTAATTAGAATGAGATGTTTTAATGGCAGTGGGTAGGTTTAGCGTTACACCAGAGAATCGTACCAGTCACTGGGCGAATGCGTGCCACAGCATTGATGGGGTAGGGATCCACCGGCCTGATGGTCTGGATTCCACATCCAGAGGTCTGAGGCTGCAGGATTCCAGTCACAGCCGCCGAAGAATTATAATATTGTATCGGCATTTTGGTATTCTGCTCCTGGAAATTGAGGAAGAAACATGGAAACATAGAAAATACGTTCAGGAGTAAGACCATTTAGAACTTCGTGCCAGCACCGCCATTCAATATGATCATGGCTGATCATCCAAAATCACTACCCCATTCCTGCTTTCTCCCCATGTCCCTTGATTCCGTTCACCCTAAGAGCTATATCTAACTCTCTCTTGAATACATCCAGTGAATTGGCCTCCACTGCTGCCTGTGGCAGAGAATTCCACAAATTCACAACTCTCTGTGTGAAAATGTTTTTCCTCATCTCAGTCTTGAATGGCTTACCCTTATTCTTAAACTGTGACCCCTGGTTCTGGACTCCCCCGAAAATCGGGGACATTTATCCTGCATCTAGCCTGTCCAATCCTATATTAATTTTATATGTCTTTATAAGAATTTGAATGGAAGATATATCGCAGAACAAATTTAAATGGTGTAGTTACTCAGAGTAACACAGCTACTTAATAAGCTACTTTAAGAAAAGTTCCCCATTATGCTACTTGTTTTCTCAAAGCTTATATGCAACAAAGCTCCCTGTCCTTGCCTAAACAAAACAGGTTTGGGGTATGGAAGATAAGCCTGACCCCGAGGAGAGGCAAGGTCAGATGTCAGAGCATTAAGAGAAACAAAGGTCAGGGCATTTGTCATAATTTATAGCAAAATCCAGCGAGTCATTTATTTAATACATAATGAACACCAGAAATCTCCTCCCAAAATACAGTGGCCCAGAAGTTATTGGCACCAGTAAGAGGCACCACTGACTTTTGACTTTGAGCTGATCTGGCCAGAAAGATGGTGTTGACTTTGTGGTATGGATTTCCCCAGTTTTAGCTGTAAAGGTGTGGATTTGCCCTGGTTTTATCTAATCTGGGATCATAAAATCATAAGTGATAGGAGCAGCATTAGGCCATTTGGCCCATCAAGTCTACTGTGCCATGCAACAAATCTGGATTGTTTTCCCTGGCAAATCCAAAACTAAGCTGTGCTGCATACCAACCTGACAGTATCCTTTATATGGTGCATCTGTTGAAGTTGGTAAAAGTTGTTTAAGATATGCCAAATTTCCTCAATCTCCTGAAGAAGTAAAGGCGTTAATATGCCTTCTTATTTATCGCTTCAATATAACCATATAACCATATAACAATTACAGCACGGAAACAGGCCATCTCGGCCCTTCAAGTCCGTGCCGAACAACTTTTTTCCCTTAGTCCCACCTGCCTGCACTCATACCATAACCCTCCGTACCCTTCTCATCCATATGCCTATCCAATTTATTTTTAAATGATACCAACGAACCTGCCGCCACCACTTCCACTGGAAGCTCATTCCACACCGCTACCACTCTCTGAGTAAAGAAGTTCCCCCTCATGTTACCCCTAAACCTCTGTCCCTTAATTCTAAAGTCATGTCCTCTTGTTTGAATCTTCCCTATTCTCAAAGGGAAAAGCTTGTCCACATTAACTCTGTCTATCCCTCTCATCATTTTAAAGACCTCTATCAAGTCCCCCCTTAACCTTCTGCGCTCCAGAGAATAAAGACCTAACTTATTCAACCTATCTCTGTAACTTAGCTGTTGAAACCCAGGCAACATTCTAGTAAATCTCCTCTGTACCCTCTCTATTTTGTTGACATCCTTCCTATAATTGGGCGACCAAAATTGTACACCATACTCCAGATTTGGTCTCACCAACGCCTTGTACAATTTTAACATTACATCCCATTACATCCCAATATGGTTGGTCCATAACAGATCATTAGAACTCAAAGCTCACAACCATTTTTACTTCAGCACCATTGATGCTGATTGGGACATGTACTCCACCGTCCTTCCTGAAGTCAATAACTCGATCCTTAGTCTTGTTAACATTGAGGGAGAAGTAGTTGTCCTGGCACATTGCTACTACGCTTTATATCTCCTTTCTGTACTCCGTCCTATCATTGTTTGTGATCCGGCCTACCACAGATGGGGCTAGACCAGAATTTTGCCACACAATCGTGAATGTATAGAGAGTATAGTAGGGATACCCATGAGAACCCATGTTGCGGGGCGTTGATATTGAGGTTTATTGTGGAGGATGTGTTGTCGCCTAACATCACTGATTGTGGCACTCTCCTTCGCCTGGCCTGGGTTTGTAGGTTAATCGGATTCTTTCAATTGTCCCTCATCTGTTGGATAGAACAGGTCGCTGGTCGGTGGGCTGAAGAACCTGTTCCCACGCTGTATCTCTAAAACTAAAAACTACTGCAAATGAGGATGATTAGATCATCATCAAATTATTAATTAGTGAGCAATTTCAAAATTCATTCTTTCCCTCCCAGAAGAATCAATCTCATTAATTTATACAGAGATCACTGGGTAAAAAGTTAAAGTTCACTTCCAATCACTGCTTCTTCTTCTTTCGTTGTAAATAAAGAAAACCCTAAAGTTGGAGGACAACTTGCTCTATTTGATCTTATTTGATTGTGCACGCCAGGTTGATGGCATTTGTCGAAACAGGGCGGACCACGTGAAGGTTGCAATCTTCCACCCCTTCCAATCACTGAATCTGTATTGATTGGATCTGCAAGGACTCGACAGCGCACCCTGCTGAGAAATGTCAGTGGTTGCATTCATTGTCAAGGCCAAGTGCAAATATTGCTTCTATCATTTCAATCTCATGTTTTTAGCCATGAACTTATGAACTTTAAACATTAAATTGCCATCCTTGTGTTCATTTTCCTAAAATGTCAATGCCTTCCAAAGGTATTTGTATGCAGGTCAATGCAAATAATTCCATGCAATACTGTTAAAAAAAACTGAGATGTTTCCCCCGATACAATCTACAATACTTATAATTAAATTGGTACTAGTTCTTAGTACATTAAAACTACTACATTGTCATACTGCTGTTGATATAGCACAACACCAGTGATTGCACTTGTGCCATTGAATACAGGAAACATGAATATGTTTTTAACAATGGCTCAAGGGACAGTAGAGCCAAATCATCACCTATTCCTTTTCTCCAGAGATGCTGCCTGACCTGCTAAGATACTCCAGAGGTAGTAGAGTTCCCTGAGGTTGTTGGTTCATGTGCCACTCTAGGGCATAACCCTCTAAGGCAACACTCCAGTGCAGTTCTGAAGGAGTCTCACTGACAGAGGTATTGTCTTTCAGATTATTATTATATCTCAGGTTGTCATCAAATCTCCCCTAGCACTGTAATAGAAAGGAGCTGCAGATGCTGGTTTATACCAAAGATAGACACAAAATGCTAGAGTAACTCAGCAGGTCAGGTAATAAGACAGGTCCCCACCCGAAACATCGCCTATCCATTTTCTTCAGAATAGTGACATGCGGTGAGGTCAATGGCTGGGGAGGCACTGGCTAGTGTCAGAACAGGAAGCAGATCGCATTAATAAGGTCTTTTTCAATCTCACGGTTTTCCTTTACCTTAGCATTGTGGATGATGATATTTAATCTCCGATGTTCATTCAAAGCCAGATCTATCCCTGAAGTTACAAAAGTTTTTAAAGCAATTTGTCTTTGAATGTGAGTTGTCGATTTTTCATGTTTGTTGAGGCTCCTTGGTAGATTTTTCAAGTCACAAAATCCCGCTAACGTGGAGGGAGAGCGAGCATCGATTACATGGGCTGAGCATACGTAATTGACGCTCGCTCTCCCTCCACTGGGCTCATGACAGCCCCCACTCAGTGAGGCAGATGTGATCGCTGCCTCCCCTGGTGCTTTTTCATTGCAGTTTTATGACGAGACCAGCGGGCCTAAATATCTTTATGCGTGAAATAAGTTACCTGGACTATGGAAGGCGAGGACATGTAATGAAGGGGTCTACAAACATTACATTGGTGACATACATAGAGATAGTAACAGGCACACGCTTATGGCCCGTGCTCCATCCAGTTTCTGAGAATTTGCGCAATCAGAGGGGAGGCTCAGCTCGTCGCTGCCTCACCTCTCGTCTCTCCCTGTATTTGCATCGGAGCTCCGCAAATTTGGCAATTTTGACTATAAAAAATTATTGGAATGATACAGAAATGACATTTGTAACAGATCAGTGGAAAAACCTTATATTTATTTTATTTTTTTTTTTTACTTTTCGTAACAGCTATTTTCATTGGAGTATGACAGGTGAGGCTCTGTCTCCCCTGACCACACGTCCCTGCTTCAGAGATGCTGTCTGACCAGTTGTGTTACTCCAGCATTTTGCTTCTATCCCTTAACACTGTTGGGAAATGGGTTTAGCAAAGTTGTCTTTGGTGCCTTGATCAATATCGATTGTTCAGTAATATTTCTGATAGTGTTTATAATATGAACAATACAGAAACTACACCAATAAAAAATGAAAAACATCACAAGTAAATTGCATTGAGTGGAGAAATGTTATAAACCAATTATATGCCAGATAATCAGGTTTTTACTCTAATGTGTCATTGGTCTCTAGTGCTCATCCACTAAATAACGTCACCATTTTAAAGGAGCTGCTAATCCAATTTAATTGATTGGGCTAATGCTTCTGTTAAAATGGTCGATAAAAGAATAACAAACTGATATTTACACATTTAGAACATGTACATTAAATGGGGAAAGTCTCTCTCGGGGCTTCCTTTTGTAAGAATGTCTTAGGTGCTTAATAAAGAACATAAATCTACTTAATCTCAATAACAACATCCCGTGGATCATCTGTCGTCCAGACCTCAATCAATCTGAAAGGCCACATATTGCAACAACCCCACTCCATTAGGGTGGAGTGGAGCAGATTTGTTAATTCCCTTGTTTGGATCAGGCTTTGTGACAATCTGCCTGGAAATGATTGATGTCCTACGCACATCATTAATAGAGTGACAGAGCTACACATCGTGAAACAGGCCCTTCGGCCCAACTTGCCCATGTTGAATAAAGTTGCCTGACAACTAACCATATAACCATATAACAATTACAGCACGGAAACAGGCCATCTCGGCCCTTCAAGTCCGTGCCGAACAACTTTTTTCCCTTAGTCCCACCTGCCTGCACTCATACCATAACCCTCCATACCCTTCTCATCCATATGCCTATCCAATTTATTTTTAAATGATACCAACGAATCTGCCGCCACCACTTCCACTGGAAGCTCATTCCACACCGCTACCACTCTCTGAGTAAAGAAGTTCCCCCTCATGTTACCCCTAAACTTCTGTCCCTTAATTCTAAAGTCATGTCCTCTTGTTTGAATCTTCCCTATTCTCAAAGGGAAAAGCTTGTCCACATCAACTCTGTCTATCAAAAGCTTGTCCACATCAACTCTGTCTATCAACTAGACCCACTTGCCTGTGCCTAGCATGTATTCTCAAAATCTTTCTCATTTGTATCTTCTTATAAAGGTTGTAATTGTACCTGCTTTGTTTACGTCCTCTGGCTGGGTGACATAACATGTGGCCTTACAGACATTCTGGTTAGCTCATAGGTCCATAAGACATAGGAGCAGAATTAGGTCATTCGGCCCATCGGGTCCACTCAAATCAAACTCATGGCTGATCTATTTTACCCCATTCAACCCCATTTCCTCCATCTCAACCCCATTCTCCTGCCTTCTCCCTGTAACCTTTACCATGTCCTTACTAATCAAGAACCTATCAATACCCATAGCCTATCAATAGCCATAGATGGCTTGGCCTCCACAGCCATCTATGGCAATGAATTCCACAAATTCACCAACCTCTGGCTGAAGAGATTCCTCCTTGTCTCCATTCTAAAAATACATCCATTTATTCTGCGGCTATGGCCTCTGGTCCTAGACACTCCCACTACTGGAAACATCCTCTCCACATCCACTCTATCTTAGCTGTAACATGACGTCCCAACTTCTTTACTCAGTGCACTGACTGATTGATGAAGGCAAGCATGCCGAATGCCTTCATTAACACCCTTTCTACCTGTATTGCCACTTACAGGGAATTACGTACTTGTACCCTTTCAGTCTCTGTTCAATAATATTCCCCAGAGCCCTATGAGTTACTGTGTAAGTCCTATCCTGATCTCTTTCCAAAATGCAACATCTCACATTTGCCATTCCTTGGTGATCAGGATCCTACTGTAATCACAGATACCCTTCTTTACTGTCCACTATAGCAACTATCTTAGTGCCATTCTACCTACATTCACATTCAAATTACTTAATATGAAGAATAAACAAGAATTGACCCAGCACCAATCCCCTTGGTACACCACTCATTACAAGCCTCCAGCCCCAAAACAACCCTTTATCACTACCCCATATCTCCAACGTTCAAGCAAATTTTGTATCCAATTAGCTGGCCTGCCCTTTAGACTAGACAATAGGTGCAAGAGTAGGCCATTCGGCCTTTCAGGCCAGCACCGAAAATCAAATGATCATAGCTGATCAATGTCCTTACTAATCAAGAACCAATCAATTGCCATAGCCTATCAATAGCCATAAATGGCCTGGCCTCCACAGCCATCTATGGCAATGAATTCCGCAAATTCACCAACCTTTGGCTGAAGAGATTCCTCCTTGTTTCCATTCTAAAAGTACATACTATCTTTATCTTTAACTTCATCTTATGTGATTCAACCACTAGCCCAGCTACCATGCGGTACCTTGTCAAAGGTCTTGCTAAAGTCCATGTAGAAATGTCTACCGACCCAATCAATCTTCTTGGTCATATTTTCCAAAAAAAATTAAGTCACTTTTGTGAGACATGATTTCCCATGCAGAACTCTTCTCTTCCCACTGCGTTTTACTCAGGAAATTAGTCCGCTTTTATTGGGAGAAGTTGGTGTGATTTATGTCTCCTTAACTCTTTAAACAGGGGTTATTTTCTATCTGGAGTCTGAAGAAGGGTTCCGACCCAAAATGTCACCCATCCTTTTCCTGCAAAGATGCTGCCTGGCCTGCTGAGTTACTCCGGCACTTTGTGTCTAGCTTCTAAACCAGCATCTGCAGTTCCTTCCTATGCATTATGAATGAATTAATCAATTGATTAATTAATTAATTAATTAATTAATTGATGCTTTGTCACATGTGACAAGTCACAGTGATATTCTTTGTTTGTATACCCAAGGTATGCAAAGAGTCGCCACATAAAGGGCACCGATAAAGTTACAAAATATTTGATTTCATTTAGTTTACTTTAGAGATAAGGCGTGGAAACAGGCCCTTTGGCCCAACGAGTCCACACCGACCAGCGATCCCCGCACATTAACACTATCCTACACCCACTAGGGACAATTTGCACATACACCAAGCCAATTAACCTACATACCAGTACTTCTTTTGAGTGCGGGAAGAAACCGAAGACTGCGGAGAAACCTCACGCGGTCATGGGGAGAATGTGCATACTTCGTACAGACAGCACCCGTGGTCAGGATCGAACCCAGGTCTCTGGCGCTGCAAGGACTTAGTTAGCTTTTCAAAGGACTGGTTGCTTGGAGTTACAAGACCCACCCCCTTCAGCTTCTTGGTTGATGCTATGTTGCCAATATACAGTCTGAAACTGAAATGTGATCCCACATCTCTTTCTCTGCTGCACGCTATCTCCTGAAGGCTAACAGGGTTGGCTGTGACAGTGCCTAAGCTTTCTGCGAATGAAGTAAGGTTACAACTATTTTAGCCCCTTGACCTTTCCTACTGCCTTCCAACTTTTCAACCTTCAGACGGACATTGCAAAGTCACCACTTTCTCATTTCATTCCTCTTTTATTTCCTCCACGTCATGGCAATGTTAGATTATGGTTTGGCTCTTCATAGAGATTTTTTTAATGAAAAAAGGTCATTTACAATAATCACAAAGCAGCAAGGAGCTGGCTACAAATTTGGCTCTGAGAGTCATCCCCCCCCCCCCACTAGCATATATAGAAATAAATGTAATTTATTGCACATTAACACAGTCTCTTACCCAGAGTACGGGAATCGAGAACTTGAGGACATAGGTGACAGGTGAGGGAGGAAAGATTTAATAGGAATCTGAGCGGTAAAATTTTTACACAAAGGATGGTATGTGTATGGAACGACCTGCCAGAGGAGGTAGTTGAGGCAGGTAGTGTCACAATGTTTAAGAAACATTTTGTCAGGCACATGGATAGGATAAATTTAGAGAGACATGTTTGGGTCACACATGGGCAGGTGGGACTAGTGTCGATGGGACATGTTAATTGGTGTCAACCAAGTGGGCTGAAGGTCTGTTTTCATGCTGTATCTCTAAAAACTTAAAAATAACTAAAATTGGTGTGCTGCAATGCTGTGAACTATAATCTGCACCCTGTAACTTTTCCTTTGCTCTACCTATTGTACTTGAGTTTGACGATTATATTCACGTATGGCATTATCCGATTTTTATGTATTGTATTATTTGATCTGATTGCATAGCATGCAGAACAAAGCTACCTCGGTACATGACAATAATAAACTTAAAGCACTGAGGAAAAACATTAGCCATCATTGTACAGCTTGGTAAAACATGTGTAAGAGGCCAAATAAAATATTATGTTTTCATATTCTTGACTTAATTCCAAACAAAAATATAACATAGATAAGAGAAAAAATAAAACACAAGGCTGCCATAGAAATCTTGTACATCCATGGGCCACCAAGTCTTTGGACAAAAGATTGAAAAAAATACAAAGGTCTTTCACGATCACTGCAAAATATATTGTTCATTGGAACCTCATTGAAGAATTTGATAATTTGGTACTTTGATAGACCACAGATTTTATTGTCTATGGTATGACTACAGAAAGGAGCTGAGCTGTGTCAAGCTAATTATTTTCAAATAAATTACCATCCATTAGACACAAGGAATTGCAGATTCTGCTTCACAAAAAAAGACACAAAGTGCTGGGGTAATTCAGTGGGACAGGCAGCATATCTGGAAGGTACAGATTTTGGGTCAGCACCCTTCTTCAGACTGATTGCAGTAGGGGGGACAAAGCTGGAAAAGAGGTGGGGGAGGGTGCAAAAATGCCTGACAAGTGATAGGTGGATACAGGTGAAGGAGGTTTGGTTGGTAGATGGGTGGACAAAAGGCAGAAATGAAAAGAAGACAAAAGGCTGAGATATGAGAGACTTTACTTAGATTTAGTTCCTCCCACACGGTTGAGTGCATTGGGCAGCCAGCTTTTGCCATTCTGTTCGGTCATGTGCGACGTCTTCCACCCTTGATAGGCTTGCGTCCCGGCTTCCAAATCCTTCTGGAATGTTCGCCACCATGTGAGTTTTGGACGGCCTCTTTTCCTTCTTCCGTCAGGTTGCAATGACATTGCTATCTTAGATGCACGTTCTGGTGACATTCTGAGTACATCTCCTGCAAATTCCATCCTGTGTCCCTCTATGTCCTGGCTGAGAGGCTTTGTTGCAGTTTCACGGTAGATCTCCTCATTTGTGATGAGGTCTCTGTAGCTAGTCTTCAGGATCTTCATCAAGCAGCGTTGTTGGAGCGAAGAGGACTGATATGTGAGTTCAGAGGATGGGATATAGCTGGAATGGGATAGGGGGGAAGAGGAAACAGGGGCAGGATAGTAAGAGAAATTGTGCATATCCAGACGGGGCACTGAGAAGAGAAGGGGGGAGGAGTGGTTTGATTAGTCACCTAAAATTGGAGAGTTCAATATTCAAACCATTGGGTTGTAAGGTGCCCAAGCAAAGTATGAGATGCTGTTCTTCCAATCCCCATGTGGCATCACTCTTGCAAGGCATTCTGGGGAAAGCCCAGTATAGAAAGGTCAATATGGGAATGGGAAGGAGAGGTCAAATGGTTAGCAATCGGGAGATCCAGCAGGCCTTGGAGGACCAAGCGTAAGCGTTTGGCGAACTGGAATTACAATCAATTACTGCGCCTGAAATCTAGTAGGGGAGATTGTGTAGTTGGTGGAGTGTGCTTCTCCGTTTGAGTTTAATGAGTTTACTTCACCCAGCAGTACATCTATTCGACTCTTAACCATGTCTGCAGAGAATCTGCTGAACACCCACTGGTGCCCCAGTTTTTCCCACTCACTGGTCGCCATATGCCCAAACACCACATTACAATTGGCATCAGGAGGGACACCACTGATGTGCTGGTGGATGGGACAGATAAACCCCTGGCTTATGGAGAGACTGAAGGACACAAACTCAGCAGATCAGGCAGCATCTATGGAGAACATGGTTAGGTGACATTTTGGGTCAGAACCCTTCATCGGACTGATGAGAAATGTTGCAACCCGAAATTTAATTTATCCATGTTTTCTAGAGATGATGCCAGACCTGTGGATTTACTCCAGCATTTTGTATTATTTTGTGTAAACCAGGATCTGCAGTTCCTTCCTTTTACTTAGGGAGAGATTGTCCTGATACATTGCTGTCTTTCAGTTCAGTTTGGTTGGTTTCCATCCTTTAATCCATCCTTTTTCCATCATTTTGCATCCTTTAATCCTGCAAACCAGAGTCATCCAAGCAAATAAAAGTGAAAGGCAGGAATAGGTCCACTGGTCCATCAACCTGCCCTGAACAAAAACACTTGGTAGCTGAAATATCATAAGTAGACACTTCTCACCAACATCTCCCCTCTCTGTCAGAATCAGATAACCTGGAGGAATGCAAACACGTTTTGAAAATCCTCTATAACAGCTCTGACCATTGAGATTCCAGCTGGTCAATTGAACCAAGTGATGATATAATTCTCACTAACAATGAGCACAACATAAGTGTGACTCCACCACCACTGGAGATGCTGCCAATTTGCCAATATTGAGGGGCACCAGAAAATTGGCAAATATAAAACACCATAACAGCCCCACAAATTGTGTGGGCACTTAGCTCCCAGCTACCTGCTGGGCTCGCACTCTTAAAACAGGGAGAGAACGGAAGACTTCAACACATCTGAAAGTTAAAGTGGTGATGATCGGGGTGATTATATATACATTGTGGGATTCAGAAGGCAGCCCTCGTGCTAGTCGTTAGAGCTCACCTTTGTATCACCGTTAGCACTGGAGTCGAAGTGAAGCCTTGTCCGCTCATCCAGTTTATAACAGTGAATCGTTGACACAAACACACATAATAAGGGCAGGGAAAAAGTCCTCGGGGAAACTGGCCGCGTTGATTCTTGCCTTGTTGACGGGGTTGCAGCCTGTTGGTTGTCCCGCGGAAATCCAGCTCCGCGCTCGTTTGTTGTTTCAATATGTTATTCTTTGTTGCTAAGGAAGTGAAGATAGTAGTGGAGAAATTGAATGGATCGCCTGTGATTTAATTACAAACCAGTAAACTGGATCGCCGCCCACAAAGCTGAACTGGAACCTGACTGAGGTCGTGACCCTCCGACCGCTCTGTGTCTAGTTCACTGGGCGGGTAGGTACATGGCAGCAAATACTGGACTGGACATTACTGACGAAGGCTCTCTCACCTGAAAGGTCGACGCTTATTTGTCTTTCCATGGACGCTGCTTAACCAGCTGAGTGTTTCTAGCATTCTTTATTTACTTCAAATTTATTTTAAATCATTTTAAATTCATTGATTAGCCTCACTAGTTTTATTTTTGAGATTTCCATTGCCTTGTCCATCCCTGATTGAATTGTCACAGGAAGACTGGATCGGCCAGATTTCCACCCTGGCAATAGTAAATCAGATGATAGACAAAAGGCTGGAATAACTCCGCAGGTCAGGCAGCATCTCTGGAGAAAAGGAATAGGGGTCGTTTCAGGGTCGGAACCCCTCTTCAGACCAGTAAACCAGATGTTTTGTTTATGACAGTAGTGAACTACAAAGTTTAACAATCTTCTGCATAAAGAGGTTTCAGTCCTAAAAGTGGGCCATGCCTTTATCTTGGAACTTCAGCCCTCTGCTCTTTGACCCGAGACCAATGATGCAGCCCACAAATTGCTCTCACCTGGACCAGCTCAGGACTCCATAACAACAGTGTCCACTCCATAACAGTGGTCAGAAAGGCAACCTAAAAGGTGCATTCTGCTCCAAGCTCCTGGATCTAGGAGTCAACAAACACCTAAACAAGATGGAGTACATGCCCCAAACAACAACAGTGGTACTGAAGTGTAAATGGTTGGGAGTTCCTTGGCATTAATATTAGCAATGGTTCGTTGAGGACCAGCCCCATGGACGTGACTGCCAGTAGGCACCCAATGCTTCTATGTCCCCAGGAGACTGAGGAAAATCTGCACATCTCCAATCTGACAGACATCTGCAGATGCACCACAGAAAGCGTTCTGTCGGGTTGCATCATAGCTTGGTTAGGGAACAGCTCTGACCGCATGAAATTGTTGAGAGTTGTCCAGTCCATCAACACAGCCCAGACTCCCCACCATTGACTCCATCTCCATTTCATGGTGCCTCAGAAAATCATCCAACATAATCAGACTTGTCCCACCTCAGTCATTCCTTCTCCTCCCCACTCCCATTTTGCAGAAGCTAGTTTGAAAGCACGCCCCAACACCTCCTTCTTATTAATCACAAACTGCCTTTGCATATTAGTGTTTGCCACTCTGATCTTACTGACCCCCTTGTCCTTCTCCTTGGTGAAAACAGATGCAAAGCACTCATTTAGTACCTTGCCTACATCCCCAGGCCCCAAGCACAAATTCCCCCCTTTATCCTGAGAGGTCCTACCTTCTCTCTGGTTACCCCCTTGTTTTTAATGTCAGTCCAAAAAGCTTTGGCATTTTCTTTAATCCAACTTGTCAAAGCCATTTTGTGGTCCCTTTTAACCCTTCAAATCATCCGCTTGAGTTTTTCCTCCCTTATTTATGTTCCTCAAAGGTCCTCTCTGATTCCATCCTCTTAAACCTTGCGTGTGCTTCCTCTTTCTTTTTGACCAGACTTACAACTTCTTTGATTATCCATCCTTATCCCTCCACCTTACGGGAACATGCTAGTTCTGACCTTTAATCAACTGGCTTTTGCATGTAATAACTACGTTATTACAACGAGTTTAAATGTTTCAATTTTTAACTTGAACAGTAAATTTGACTCGTGGAAAATCTCAAACATGTTTGAATTTTTTCACGACTTAACAAGTTTCACGGGTACCTGCCGTTAGTGCCACGAGTCTCTAAGTTGCACACGCGAGTTCCGACGTTCCCGCTACGTTAATTGTACGTGATTACCGCGAGTGAAAACTCGGGGTCACTCGTGGGACAACTCGCACCGTGAGACAGGCCTTTTACTTCTATTTAGTATTTTCCTGCAAGGTCCAGCCTTCACCCTATTCAAAAAATCTTAAAACTTACGGGTTTGTGATCACTATCCCCAAAATGCTCTTCCACTGAAGCACCAGTCACCTGGCCAGGCTCATTTCCCAACACAAGGTCCAGTACGTTCCCTTCGCGTGGTTGGACTATACACATACTGTTACACGAAACCCTCTTGGACACACCTCATCCACTAAGACAACTTTGTTGCTTTGACATTTTTATGTGATTTGTCCATATATCTGTACCTTTTAACTTTCGCTTGCTATTGGGGGCATACATTACAATCACAATAGAGTGCTAACACCTTTCTTATTTTTAAGCTCTACCCATATCACCTCAGTGGATAAACCCTCTGATATCCTCCCCGAGTGCCACTGTAACAGTCTTCCTGACTAGTGGCACAACTCCCTCTCGATCATGTCTGAAACATCGAAACATTAACCTATCAGTTGTGTTCCATTCACAACCACATTTCTTTGGGTTATAGAGCCATGGAATCATACAACACGGAAACATGCCTTTAGGCCCAACTCATCCATGCCCCATCTAAGTTAGTTCCATTTGCCTATGTTTCCATATAACCATATAACAATTACAGCACGGAAACAGGCCATCTCGGCCCTTCAAGTCCGTGCCGAACAACTTTTTTCCCTTAGTCCCACCTGCCTGCACTCATACCATAACCCTCCATACCCTTCTCATCCATATGCCTATCCAATTTATTTTTAAATGATACCAACGAACCTGCCGCCACCACTTCCACTGGAAGCTCATTCCACACCGCTACCACTCTCTGAGTAAAGAAGTTCCCCCTCATGTTACCCCTAAACCTCTGTCCCTTAATTCTAAAGTCATGTCCTCTTGTTTGAATCTTCCCTATTCTCAAAAGGAAAAGCTTGTCCACATCAACTCTGTCTATCCCTCTCATCATTTTAAAGACCTCTATCAAGTCCCCCCTTAACCTTCTGCGCTCCAGAGAATAAAGACCTAACTTATTCAACCTATCTCTGTAACTTAGCTGTTGAAACCCAGGCAACATTCTAGTAAATCTCCTCTGTACCCTCTCTATTTTGTTGACAATTATTGCCTATAGGTTTCGCCTATATCCCTTTATCGTTTCCCATCCGTGTATCTGTCCAAATGTATTTTAAATGTTGTTATTGTATCTGCCTCAACTACTTCCTCTGGAAGCTTGTTTCATGCACCAACCACCCACTGGATGAAAAAGTTGCTCCTCAGGTTCCTTTTAAATCTTTCTTCTATCAGCTTAAACCAATGCCCTTGAGTTCTTGATTCCACTACCCTGTAAAAAAATACTCTGTGCATTTGCCCTATCTATTCCCCTCATAATTTTATACACCATCTGTTTTGTAGTTCTGTGTGTAGATGTTTGGAACTGGTGATTATTTAACATTTTACAAGCTGTTCATATTGGATTGCTATTTTATGAGAAGGTTGTTAAAGTTTCCGTGTAATTAATCTGTGCTTAAAGGGTCATCACAAGGTCATTTCAAGACTGCTTAATTCTTGAACAGTGCTGGCTGAATTAGTGGGTGTGTCTTATCCGCTAAAAAGATTTCATTTCATTTTTTAAGTGTGTCTTCCCATGACATTTTACAGCAGATTAAGGAACATTGCTCAACTCTCTGGGAGGGAATTTTTCCTAAAAATCTCACCATTTTCTAAAACTTTTGTCTGCCGAACTACTGAAGGCTAACATGCAGTACAATGGAGGCAGGCGTTGTATGTTAGCAGCTGATTGTAAAACCCAGGTCATTTTGTGGAAATTAAGGATACATGCATACCTTCAAGGTGGGAGCAATTTACCTTAGTAGAATCCCTCAACACTGATCCTGTAATCCCATCTGTTAATCTGCACCTGGATGGTAAATAGTAATACCAATTATCTCAGCAAAGTCAGCAGAATTTATAGCTCTTGGCCTCCTCATTTCACAAAGAAAGCTCATCAAGGCCTCTACTTCCTACGATGTTTGAGGGGATCGGGCATATTACAGAATACCCTCGTGTATTTCTGCAGGTGGAGAACATGCTGATTGAATGCATTACGACCTGGTTCGGTAACTTGATGCCCAAGAATGGAGGACATGGGCCGCGGAACAGGGGGCTGCAGCTGTTTCATAACCCGAAATTATCCAGCCCGCAGGCGTATTTTTCTCTTCTTCTGAGGACCTCCGACATCCAGAATCTCAGAATAAGCGCACAATGAACGCGGCAAAACCCATGCGGTCACAGGAAGAATGTAGAAACTCCATACACATGCACCCATAGCCAGGATTGAACCCAGGTCTCTGGCGGTGGAAGGCAGCAGCTATACCGCTGCACCACTGCCGCATATATGATATATGAAATTGGATTACATATATGAATATGAGATATATGAAATAGGAGCAGGCATGGGGTCCACAACCTTTAAAGGTCCCCCCCACCATTCTTCACAGTTGATCTTAGTTTCATTTTCCTGTACTGTTCCCATTACTTCCGTTCCCCTTCATGTTCAGAAATATTTTGAGTGAATACAAAGGCTGATCCTTCACCTTCCACTGGGGCAGAGAATAGCAAAGGTTCATCACCTTCAACCTTCTGTGAGAAGCTGGGGCCCAAGCACCAATCGCTGCAGAATCCTACTAGCTCAAGGCTGACTACCGGAGAATGATCCATCACTCTTGGGAGAGTTTTCCATCACGATCCTGACTTGAGCCTTGTGGATCTTAGACAGGCTTTAGCGAATTAGGAGGTGAGTTACTTGCCACAGGGTTCGTAACCTCTGACCTTCTCTTGTAGCCACATTGTGCATAAGGTTGTTCCAATTCTGTATCTGTTCCATGGTAATCCCGGGATGTTAATAGTGGTTAGACACGGAATGTTGGAGTAACTCAGCGGGACAGGCAGCGTCTCTGGAGAGAAGGAATGGGTGACGTTTCGTGTTGAGACCCTTCTTAATTAATTCATACTTCCTACCACCTCCTGCTTATTTTCGGTATATTCAAAGTTTATTGTGGGAGAGTCTAGGACCAGAGACCATGGCCTCAGATTAAAAGAACATACCTTTGGAAAGGAGATGACAAGGAATTTATTTAGTCAGAGGCTGGTGAATCTGTGGAATTCACTGCCACAGATGAATTCTGTGGGCTGTGGAGGCCACGTGAATGGATATTTTTAAGGCAGAGATTGACAGATTCTTGATTAGTAAAGGTGTCGGGAGTTACGAGGAGAAGGCAGGAGAATTGGGTTTAGAAAGAAAGATTGATCAGCCATGATTGAATGGCAGAGTAGACTTGGTGGGCCGAATGGCCTAATTCTGCTCCAATAGCATAAACTTATAACTCTCTTCCTTTGATTTAATATTATCCCTAATTTCTTTTGTCAACCTCAGGTGAATCACAATGAGTTGTTTTTGTTCCTACAAAGACTTTTGGTTTACAATGTATGCATTACTTCTTTAAATGTTAACCATTGCTTGTCATGCAGCATTAAATGTTCCAATGTGTCTACAACCCCAACCAACAATTCTCCTCACATAGCTTCATACTTTCTTTGATGGATTCAAGACCCAAATTTACTTTCAAACAAGAGTCAAGAGAGTTTTATTATCATGTGTCCCAGATAAGACAATTAAATTCTTAAGGGCCTGTTCCACTCTACGAGCTAATTCAAGAGTTCTCCCGAGTTTCCCCTGATTCGAACTCGGAGAATTACGGAAATAGCCGCTCGTGGGTACTCGAGGCTCTCGTGGACATTTTTCAACGTTGAAAAATCTTCACGAGTCTTCATGAGCTTACCGGGTTTTACGAGTACCTGCCATTAGCATTACGAGCCGCTAAGAGACGTCCCGAGCTCCGACGTACCAGCTACGTACATTCTACGTACTTACCACGAGTTTGTTTTTTTTTTAAACTCAGGAGAGCTCTTGAATTACCTCGTACAGTGGGACAGGCCCATTACTTGCTGCAGCACAACAGAATATGTAAACATAATACAGAACGGAAGATAAAAGTTCAGTGTGTCTATAGACCATAGATCATATATACACGATCAATAAACAGATATAGTGCAATAATAATAATAGACTGTTATTGTTCAGAGCTTATTTGATGTTGTATTTTATAGTCTGATGGCTGTGAGGAACAAGCTGTTCCTGAACTGGATGTTACAGATTTCAGCATCCTGTACCTTCTTCCCGATGGCAATGGTGAGATGAGTGCATGGCCAGGATGGTGTGGGTCTTTGATGATATTGGCAGCCTTTTTGACGCAGCGACTGCGATAGATCCCTTCGATGATGCGGAGGCCAGAGCCGGTGATGGACTGGGCAGTTGGTCTGCACAGATTTTGGGAACACGACCGGGTATACCATCAGGTCCATGTAGGGGTTTAGTTCCCTTTACTCCACTTCGGGTCCAACTGCCCGAGTGATTCTCTCCCTTGTCGGTGGGGCAAATGGCCACCATTCCACTCGAGCGGTTCCCAAGAGAGAATACAAAAAAAAGGGGTTCCCCTGGGTTCTAGACCTTGGAATTATAGTGGGATATGATAAAAAGGTTGACTTGACCAGAGCGTGCTGATGAGATAAAACAGAAACCAAGACGGACTCAAATCAAGTCTGAAATGTACAGCCTTTATTAAACAATGAGAAATCGAATCTCACCAACACTAAATAATACGTGGCTAAACTTATGCTTTAAACTAAGACTATGGAAAGAAAATTATCGGGCACGTCGTAAAAACTTACTTTACACAATTTTAATTACAGATGCACCCCCTTTCCCCTTCTTCTCTGAACCTCTATCCTATTTCGGGAACTTCACCAAGTCGTCTGGGGGTACTTACAGCTAGATCGTTGCAGGGTCAGAAGCTGTCCAGCAGAAAAAGAGAGCAAGTTCTGGCTTGCCTGGCCCTTTTATACCCGAGTTTCTCCCTTGAAACCTCCCAGGTGGTCCTCTGGACAAAAGGGTCTTTCGATGATTCCCAGTTTCGATCTGGCATGAACAATAGGCTTCCAAGGATAATGTAGCAATGTTACAAAATTTTGAGATTTAAAAAATCAAGTCTGCAATTTATCCCATCAGATAAAGCATTAAAAGAAGTTTAATTTGACACCTAATTCACTTTCATATCTTCAGTATTAAGAAAGTTATGGCCATTTTCATACTCGGAAATTAGCATCTTGTTCCCCATTGCCTTTCAATTGACTTAATTCAAAAGCTGTGATCTGGAACAGTTAAAAGCCCATAACTTTCTTAAAAATTAAGAGAACTCAATGAAATTTTCAGTTATTATAGATTGAAGTATTCTGAAACAAATATGAAACAATCTTACTTGGATGACCTGAAATTAAAGCATCTAATTAGTTAGTTATCTAATTGTAGCTAATTACAAAATTCAATGAGTAGATCTAAACATCTATCCATTTCTTAAGAAAAGATAAACTTTTTTTAAATTGCCTAAGTGTCCAAATAACATTCACACTCCTAATAACATCCACAATATAACATAATTTTAAAATCTAATTTTCATGAATTTCAGGGCCAAATGGAAGGAATTTAGTGTTTGATTCCTGTAAATTAAAGGCCATTTAAATCAACTAGCGAGTGGGTTTTAGTGGAATGCGGTGGATTAGAACGTTGCGGTTAGCGGTGAAGTCGGTATGAAAAATACTGGTTGTTCATACATTTTTTTGGACCCCATTTCGCAACATGAAAATATTATTAAAGCCTCCCGAAAAACCAACTTTTAATATAAAAATAAACTATTTACCTTTTTTTCTCCCCTACGCAAAATCCTTCCGGTTGTCGGTGCTCACGGCTTTTGAAGGTGATTTTTAAATTACTCTAGTTAATAAATAATTTAGAGTAATTTAAAAATACCTTCATTCATGAAATGTCGGAGCGATTTTTCTTCCGCAACTAAATCGCCCGACATTCATCGATTATCCCAGTCTGTCGAAAAACGGCACTTTAAGCCCGCCCCCCTCTGAAAGGGGCCAAAGTCGCGCACACGGGGAGCGGCAGAACTGCAGCGCCGCTCAAGGTAAGTTTTGCAACATACCTAGAAAATGGGTTTGATGTCACGATACCTCAGCCTGATTGTTATCCCATCACCTGGATGGGCTCCCATTGTCCCGATGGATGGGACATTTACGATAGTGATTTTCTTGCTGCTGGGCTGTTTACCCCCGTCTGCTGAGGCTCGGTTCCTTCCTTGTCTTTCCAAGATAATCTCGTTATCTCCGTCCCTGTTCACACCATTCGCATAGTCACGTAATACCCAGGCCCACAGACAGGTTTCAAACTGGTTCTTCCTTTGTGGATTGGGCTTTTTTTCTTTGCAGCCAGCAAGTCTGTTTTAAAAATGTCCATGTCCTTATCCCCGAGTTCTTCCATAATTTTGGAGGACTTGCCCCAATAACTTACATCCAGGTGCTTTCCGAGGGTTTACCCCTCTGAAGGATCTTCTGACGTCGGCTTCTGTGACTGTGACTGAAATAACATTACGGCGAATGGGGGCTCGGGAAGGCACATCAGTGTTCTCCCTCGTCAGGGAGTGATGCTTCGCTGTCGTTTAAGCTGCCTCCTGATTTTGCCTTGTAGGAGGTGATGGCATTGAAGCCCCGCTACAGTTGTCAAACATCCGTGTTAAAACAGTGTTAAATTGTATCTTATCATAGTCTATCGGCCAGACAACATGAGTATCAATCAATCTTTTCTCATTGAGTCTGCTGGTCAATGCATTGCAAACTTTGTTTTGAAGGTATCTTTTGGCACCATCACTCCAACTGGGAAGTATTTTTTTGCCAGGTAGAATAGGAAGTTGGTAAAGCTGGAGGCACTTACATTTTTTCCTGCACTGCATTCACCATTTTCTGCTGGCAACATGACAGCTGTACACAGCCTGAGCAAAGTGCTGGTATGGATCATGCAGGTTAGCTACATTAATCCATGCCTATGTAATCTCCACTATACATATTATGCATGCCACACATTCCACCTCGTAATCCAGTCTGGGTTTTGAGCTGCCCATGGCAACCTGTCAATTCGGGTTACTGCAGTCAGAACATATAGTTGGTTTGAAATGCATGGCTGTATATGGTTTTCTCTCTCCTTTATATCCTAATAACAGACTGATGGTTCACTCTGGACTTTGTAACGGATCGCATACAAACAGATCAGTTGGCAACATTTTATTGGTTAATCCTCAGAGACTTCAGTCCATGATGACGATGTACACTGTCTTTCCAATGCAATACCTCATGCACTGTCAGAGGCTTCATCTTTCGGCTAATAAACCACTCATTATCGCAAATAAAGGTGGAGGATCCTGGCATGATTGCAGAAGAGGTTGCCCAAGTGTTCTGATCAATATTTATCCCAGAACCAAAATGATCTTTTCATTATCACATTGTAGTTTGTGGTAACCTGTGGAATTTTTTACGTTGGAGGGTTTTTGACCTGAAATGATAACTCAGTTTCTCTTCCCGCAGATGCGGCTGGTGTACAGGATTTTCTTTTTTTTTTTATTTCCAGCATCTTCAGTGTTTTGATTCTCATTTGAGAACTAGGTTTCTGGTAGCATTGTAACATAGAAACAATGTGCCTCGGGTACATCTTCCTCACCCAAAATGGTCAGAGTCACATTTGGTGGTCCGCAGCTCCACTCTTGCTCACCCTTCTCCCAGACAGAGTCCCCCTAGACCACGCCTTTCACCCCTTCAGCAGTCACATACAACACATAATCCTTTGACATTTTTGTCACCTCCAACAGGATCCCACCACCAGTCGCACCTTCCCATCTCCACCCCTTTCCACTTTAGTTTAGGTTAGTTTACAGATACAGCGCTGAAACAGGCCTTTTGGCCCACCGAATCCGCGCCAACCAGCGATCTCCACACGTTAACATATCCTGCACACACTAGGGACAATTTACACTTATACCAAGCCAATTAACCAACTAACCAGTACCGCTTTGGAGTGTGGAAGGAAACCAAATATCTCGGCGATAACCCACGCTGTCAGGGGAGGACGTACAAGCATCCATAGCCAAGATCAAAACCTGGTCTCTGGCGCTGTAAGCTCTGTAAGGTAGCAACTACCACTGTGCCACTGTGCCGCATCTATGGGAAGAAGGCTCGCAACCCAAAACATCACCTTTCCGCAGAGACCATTCCCTCCGCAACTCCCTGGTTAACTCATCCCTCTCCGCCCAAAATACCCTCTACCCAGGTACTTGCAACCACAGGAGATGCAACACCTGTCCCTATACATCCTCCCTCAACTCTGTCCAGGGACCCTGACAGTCCTTTCAGGTTAGGCAGAGGTTCACTTGCACCTCCTCCAACATCATCTCCTGTATCTGTTGTTCAAGTTGTGGACTACTATATCACTCACAATCACAATAGTACTTTATTAGCCAATAATACTTTATTAGTATGTTTTGCAACATATGAGGGATTTCATTTGCCAAGTCAGTCATACAAATAAAAAGCAACACAAAACACACTTTAACATAAACATCCACCACAGTGACTCCTCCACATTCCTCACTATGATAGAAGGGGAAAAAAAGTTCAAATCTCTTCCCTTTACTCCCCCTTTACTCATGGTCAAGGAGGACTCTCTCTAACTCCTACAGGTGCACAGTAGAGAGCTTGCTGACTGGTTGCATCGTGGCTTGGTTTGGCAACTTGAGCACCCTGGAGAGGAAAAGACTCCAAAAAGTAGTAAACACTGCCCAGTCCATCATCGGCTCTGACCTTCCTTCCATCGAGGGGATTTATCACAGTCGCTGCCTCAAAAAGACTGGCAGCATCATCAAGGACCCACTCCACCCTAGCCACACACTCATCTCCCTGCTACCTTCGGGTAGAAGGTACAGGAGCCTTAAGACTGCAACAACCCGGTTTAGGAATAGCTACTTCCCCACAGCCATCAGGCTATTAAACCTGGCTCGGAACTCTGAACATTAATATCCCTCCATCTGTTATTTGCACTTTATTAATTTATTAAGTCATGGGTGTATTTATGTATAGAATTGTAGTCAATGCCTTCTATGTTCTGTTGTGCTATGCAAAGAAAGATTTTCATTGTCCTGTCAGGGACACATAACAATAAACTCTTTGGACTTTGACTTTGGGCCTCGAGCCCTCCATTGACGGGACGATCTTGACTCCCGTAGCCGGCGGTGTTTTGGCCCTCCACATTGAGGCGATTACCTCCCGCATCGGGGGGATGTGAGCTCCCCGCGCTGGCGATCGAACCCCGCGTCGGGGCTGGTCAAACCTTCCGCGACGTTGGAGCTTTCCAACTGGCTTCTCCCGAGTCTGCGTGCTCCTGATGTAAAGTCCGCAGGCCGGGGTTGGAGCGATCCCAGGCAAGGGATCAGCTACAATGTGAAGTCCACGCCCCACAGTGGGGCCCAAAGTCAATCTGAGGAGGACAGCTCCATCGATGGTAGGCCGCAGAGCGACCGGAGAAAGCAATCCAGAAAATAATCGCATCTCCAGCAAGGTAAGAAAGTTAAAAAAATGTTACCCCCGATCCCCACCCCACATAAAACAAACCGGAGAACATTTACACAAATTTTTAACACATACTAAAAATTGAAAAAAGACAAAAAAACAGACAGACTGTTGGCGGGGCTGCCAATCCTGCGGCGCCCCTGGTGGTGGGATATATCGGCGAGATCAGGCACTGACTGGGTGATCATTTTGCCGAACACCTTTGTCTCCAAGTGACTTCCTGAACAACAATTGGTCTTATTTCAAAACTGGCTACAGAGACTTCCTGCAGTGGTGAAAGGCAGCAAAGAAATCCAAGCCCTATTAATTTGAGTGTTGAATCAATCGTCTGTTTCTGTTACCAAGTGGTTATTTTCATAGTTAGTAGCTTAGTAGTGCATATTGGTAGCATAGGTGGTGATAGCAGGTATTGAGAGGGGTGGTTCTCAATGATATACTGGCATCTACATGCCTATAGTTTTTGTTGTCCCATTGTTTAACTGTGAAGGCGTTTTAGATTCTCATGTGACATTTCGATAGTGTTTCTCGGTTAAACATCGTTCTTGTGTGTTTGTCAACATGTGGCTAGCTTATTACTGAATATGAAGCTAGTTCATCTAGGGGGCGCTGCACTGACAGCAGCCTCTGCCTGCAGCCCGTTTGTTTTTACATCTTTTTTTAATTTTTAGTCCGTTAAAAGTCTGTCTTGGTGGGAAACTTTAACTTTTATATGTGGGGGAGGGGGGCAGGGTAAGGGGGAAACTAACTCCCAGTCGCTTTCTGGCGGGGACGCGACTATTTCTCCGAGTCGCGTCCGCGCCCCCCACCTCGCGGCCTACCTCCTGGATCCGAGTGACCTTTCCTGCCGGGGACCGGGAACCGGATCAGAGCTGCAACAGCGGCGGCGCTGGAGTCACCGCGGAGCGGGCGATACCTACCTAGGTCGATGTTGGAGCTCCGGAGCTTTGGGCCGCTGCTCCAACATCGTGGAGCTCTGGATGGGAGAGCTTCCAACGCTGGCGGCGCTGAACTCCATGGAGTCCTGGGGCCCTTTGCCGAGGGCTCCAGCGTTGTGTCTCCACCCGGCGCGGCCTGCGGACTTTGGGAGCCGCGGACTCCGGTAGGAGGTGGCCGACTCGAGGTCCAGGCCGCTGAGGACGTCCCCCAGCCCCGATGTCGGACTTGCATCACCCCGCCAAGCGGGCCTGAACATCAGGTCGCCCGTAGCGGCGACAGCGGAGGGCTCAGGGAGGCCCCGACCACGGGTGAACAGTGGGGAACATCAGGGGAAGAGACCGACTTTGGTGCCTTCCCTCACAGTAGGAAATTGTGATCCTGCTGTGAGGGGATGCTGGTGGGTTATCAACTCGGTGAAAGACGCTCTCTGGTCTGCCCGAGCGTTGTTCACCACCCAGCAGAGCGAGATGTCCATCGGGGAATGTTGCCGACTGGCCCACTGCAGACTGCAGGGGTACGTGCTGAGGGACACACTGAAGCTCGGTGCAGCCAACGGCAAAGCTCGGTGGGGGAGGGCCACAGTCTAGGGTCCTTCCGCTGCTGGACATGGGGGGCACGGTATGGTGGAGACGCCCCTCAAAATAAGGGAAGGTATCCCATGCCGGGGGGCCACATGAGTGGCACGGGTGGGGGATCGATTCGCGAAATTTGAAAAATGTATATAGACTGTATGGAGCAATTTGTATAGCCTCCGAAAATGTCGGATGGATTTTTCGCACGGTTGATGTATTGTATATATTTATTACTAGAATAAAGTCTATTTTGAAATTTAAAAAAATAAAATAAAATATATGTTTTATGTTGAATTTCTACTCCATGTTGTGTTCTTTATTTTTTGCTGTATGGCTGTATGGTAGTTTCAAGCCACGGTTGCCCAGCTAGATGCAACTAAATTTAAAGTGGTGCTTTCTTCCCAATAACCCTCTCTGGCTTAACCCCTTCCTTCATCACCTCCAGTTTAAATTCCAGTTGGAATATCTTGGAGGACCAAGTAACCAAGAACCAAGAACCAAGTTATTGTCTTATATCGTAAGGGTGAAGTTATAGGTGATGTTTTTCACACAAAGGCTGGTAGATGTATGGAACAAGCTGTCAGGGAAGGTAATTCCTACATTTAAGAACCAGTTAGACAAGTACATGGATAGGACAGGTTTGGACAGATTTAAACTAATGTGGCAGGGGTATGGGAGCATGAGCAGAGAAATAGAGGGGTGTCAAATGAGGGTAGAAGCAATAGGCAGCAAGGTGAAAAGTAAAAGTGGCAGGCAGACAAATCCAGGGAAAAAATCAAAAAGGGCCACTTTTCAATACAATTGTATAATTGTCAAATGAGATGAGATTAGTGTGAAGGCTTTGGGTCTCAATGCAAGGAGCATTCGTAATAAGGTGGATGAGTTGAATGTGCAGATAGTTATTAATAAATATGATACAGTTGGGATTACGGAGACATGGTTTCAAGGTGACCAAGGCTGGGAGCTGAACATCCAGGGATATTCAATATTCAGGAGGGATAGACAGAAAGGAAAAGGACGTGGGGTAGCGTTGCTGGTCAGAGAGGAGATTAACGCTATAGAAAGGAAGGACATTAGCTTGGAGGAAGTGGAATCGATATGGGTAGAGCTGCGAAACACTAAGGGGCAGAAAACTCTAGTGGGAGTTGTGTACATGCCACCTAACAGTAGTAGTAGCGTTGCGGATGGTATCAAACAGGAAATTAGAAATGCGTGCAACAAAGGTAAAACAGTTATAAGGGGTGACTTCAATCTACATATAGATTGGGTGAATCAAATTGGCAGGGGTGCTGAGGAAGAGGATTTCTTGGAATGTATGCGGGATAGTTTTCTAAACCAACATGTAGAGGACCCAACGAGACAGCAGGCTATTCTAGACTGGGTGTTGAGTAATGAGGGTTAGTTAGCAGTCTTGTAGTGCATGGCCCCTTGGGCAAGAGTGACCATAATATTGTTGAATTCTTCATTAGGATGGAGAGTGACATAGTTAATTCAGAAACAAGAGTTCTGAACTTAAAGAAAGGTAACCTTGAGGGTATGAGACCTGTATTGGTCAAGATAGACTGGCAATTAATTCTTAAAAGGTTGACAGTGGAAATGCAATGGTAGGCATTTAAAGACCGCATGGATGAACTACAACAATTGTTCATCCCAGTTTGGCAAAATAATAAATCAGGGAAGGTAGTGCATCCATGGATAACAAGGGAAATCAGGGATAGTATCAAAACAAAAGATAAAGCAAACAAATTAGCCAGAAAACGCAGCCTACCAGAGGACTGGGAGAAATTCAGAGTCCAGCAGAGGAGGACAAAGGGCTTAATTAGGAAAGAGAAAACAGATTATGAAATAAAACTGGCACGGAACATCAAAACACACTGCAAAGCTTTTATAGATATGTGAAGAGAAAAAGATTAGTTAAAACAAATGTAGGTCCCTTGTAGTCAGAAACAGGTGAATTAATCATGGGGAACAAGGACATGGCAGACCAATTGAATAACTACTTTGGTTCTGTCTTCACTAAGGAAGACATAAATAATCTGCCAGAAATAGCAAGGGATCTGGGGTCAAATGAGATGGAGGAACTGAGGGAAATCCAGGTTAGTCAAGAATTCGTGTTAGGTAAATTGAATGGATTAAAGGCTGATAAATCCCCAGGGCCAGATAGGCTGCATCCCAGAGTGCTTAAGGAAGTAGCATCAGAAATAGTGGATGCATTAGTGATAATTTTTCAAAACTCTTTAGATTCTGGAGTAGTTCCTGAGGTCTGAAGGGTAGCTAATGTAACCCCACTTTTTAAAAAGGGAGAGAGAAAACAGGGAATTACAGACCAGTTAGTCTAACATTGGTAGTGGGGAAAATGCTCGAGTCAGTTATTAAAGATGGGATAACAGCACATTTGGAAAGTGATGAAATCATTCGACAGTCAGCATGGATTTATGAAAGGTAAATCATGTTTGACAAATCTTATCTAATTTTTTGAGGATGTAACTAGTAGAGTGGATAAGGGAGAAGCAGTGGATGTGTTATATCTGGACTTTCAGAAGGCTTTCGACAAGGTCCCACACAAGAGATTAGTATACAGACTTAAAGCCCATGGTATTGGGGGTTCAGTATTGATGTGGATAGAGAACTGGCTGGCAGACAGGATGCAAAGAGTAGGAGTAAACGGGTCATTTTCAGAATGGCCGGCAGTGACTAGTCGGGTATGGCAAGGCTCAGTGCTGGGACCTCAGCTATTTACAATATATATTAATGATTTGGACGAGGGAATTGAATGCAACATGTCCAAGTTTGCAGAGTACACGAAGCTGGGGGGCAGTGTTAGCTGTGAGGAGGATGCTAGGAGGCTGCAAGGTGACTTGGATAGGTTGGGTGAATGGGCGAATGCATGGCAGATGCAGTATAATGTGAATAAATGTGAGGTTGTCCACTTTGGTGGCAAGAACAGGAAAGTAGACTATTATCTGAATGGTGGCCGATTAGGAAAAGGGGAGATGTAACGAGACCTGGGTGTCATGGTACACCAGTCATTGAAAGTAGGCATGCAGGTGCAGCAGGCAGTGAAGAAAGCAAATGGTATGTTAGCATTCATAGCAAAGGATTTGAGTATAGGAGCAGGGAGGTTCTACTGCAGTTGTACCGGGCCTTGGTGAGACCACACCTGGAGTATTGCGTACAGTTTTGTTCTCCTAATCTGAGGAAAGATGTTTTTGCCATAGAGGGAGTACAGAGAAGGTTCACCAGACTGATTCCTGGGATGGCAGGATTTTCATATGAAGGAAGACTGGATAGACTCGGCTTGTACTCGCTAGAATTTAGAAGATTAAGGGGGGGATCTTATGGAAACTTACAAAATTCTTAAGGGGTTGGACAGGCTAAATGCAGGAAGATTGTTCCCGATGTTGGGGAAGTCCAGAACAAGGGGTCACAGTTTGAGGGTAAGGGGGAAGTCTTTTAGAAAATTATTATTTTTTTTCACACAGAGTGGTGAATCTGTGGAATTCGCTGCCACAGGAAGTATTTGAGGCCAGTTCATTGGCTATATTTAAGAGGGAGTTAGCTGTGGCCCTTGTGGCTAAAGGGATCAGGGGGTATGGAGAGAAGGCAGGTACAGGATACTGAGTTGGATGATCAGCCATGATCATATTGAATGGCGGTGCGGGCTCGAGGGGCCGAATGGCCTACTCCTGCACCTATTTTCTATGTGTCTATGGATGGGGTACGCACCAAATGCTCACAGGTGGGACGAGTGTAGCTGGGACATGTTGTCCGGTGTGGGCAAATTGGGCCAAAGGGCCTGTTTCCACACTGTATCACTCTATGACCATGACCACGTGTGTACAAGCAGTTTAGATACTGTTTTGGCTTGGTTTTCTTGGTTGAGCACTTATCCTATTTTAACTCTCATTTATTTTTAATTACTTTGCAAAAAGTTCTAAACACGTGTTTGCGCTTATTTATTATGGGGTATTGTGTGTAGATTGATGATTAAAAAAAAAGGAATTTAATCTATTTTAGAATAAGGCTCTAATGTAACAAAATGTGGAAAAAGTGAAGGGGTCTGAATACTTTCTGAATGCACTGTAGCTGTGTTACTTTGTGTCTATCCAAGGTCCATGTGTCTCTGTCAGGCAAAAAGGAATGAAAAACAACAGCTGTTCCCAAAATTGTTGGCTCACATTCACAAGCCAGCAAGGTGTCGACTTGGATCTGATACGGAAAATGTGTGCCATGTCTGATGAGGAGAGGAGAAAACAGATAGCAAGAGGGGGAAGGTGCAGCTGCACTGTTCGTTAAATGGTGAGTAGCGATACCTGAGAGGCGGATAGGGAAAAGTACATATATCTCACAAGAAGCTAGTATATTCTCCTCTAAAATTTACTTTTTGCAGTTATTCTTGGGCGTTGGATGTCATTAGGGACGTATTTACTCCCCAGCACCAACTATCCTTGGATCCTGCAGCTTACTGAGTCATTTCAACAGAGGGTCAATAGTCAGCATTACTGTGGCCCTGATTTATTTAATTTGCTGAAATACTGTAGCTGCTGAGGAGGGATCTAAACTGAGGAGACATCCTCAGGAGGACTGAGAGGGATCAGAATTAAAGGACGTTCTTTTCACAATCACAATAATACTTTATTAGCCAAGTATGTTTTGCAACATACAAAGAATTTCATGTGCCATGAACACACAAAACACATTTTAACATAAACATCCATCACAGTGACTCCATATTCCTCTCTGTGATGGAAGGCGAAAAAAAGTTCAATCTCTTCCCTCTGCTTTGGGACAGAGATGAGGAGAAATGTCTTTAATCAGAGGGTGGCGGATCTGTGGAATTATTTGCCACAGAAGGGTGTGGAGGCCAAGTCAGTGGATATTTTTTAGGCAGAGAAAGATAAATTTGTGATTAGTACAGGTGTCAGAGGTTATGGGGAGAAGGCAGGAGAATGGGATTAGGAGGGAGAGATAGATCAGCCATGATTGAATGGCGGGGTAGACTCCATGGGCCGAATGGCCTAATAATGCTCCTATCACTTATGACCTACCTTCCTTCCCAGAACCATGATGTTTTCTGCCTGAGATGAGGGGAAGATGAACATAAATCACTAGCGTAGACAGTAGCGGCGCTCACGTGATCATTAACCTCTCTGCAGTTTTTCAACCCTGAGGCTCTCTAATGTGTCAGTCAGGCTGCATTTGGACTACTGTGAACAAAGTTGGGCCCTATATCTGGGGAAGGATGTGCTGGCTCTGGAGAGTGTCCAGAGGAGGTTTTCAAGAATGATTCCAGGAATGAGTGGGTTAGCATATGATGAGCGTTGGGCCTTTACTCGCTGGAGTAGACTTGATGGGCCGAATGGTCTAATTCTACTCTTTATGACCTCATGAACTTGTGTTCGGTAATATAAACACCTAGCTCGGTACACACCGGTAATATAAACACCTAGAAATGATGTCAAGGATACAGATCCTTGACATCATTTCCTTTACCATAACCCTCACCATCTGAAACGTTTTGGTTTATTTTTGTGAACGCTGGTTCCTTCCTGTGGATAACGGGAATTTTCCGGTTCAAGTGTGCGTTCTGCATGAGTGAAGTAAGTGAAGTGGAATCAAACTCTGATCACAGGATGAATATATTGTACATCTCGCCACGGGTGCGTGGTCCTGACCTCCCATCTAACTCATTGGAGATCTTTGAATTATCTTTAATCGGACTATATCCTGCACTAAATGTTGAACCCTTTATCCGTTCACTGTGGACGGCTTGATCGTAATCGTGTCGTCTTTTCTTTGACTGGATAGCACCCAACAACAGCTTATCACTGTACCTCGGTGCATGTGATGATAATAAACTAAACTAATTTACATGGAGAAATTTTCACCCACATTACAACAATGATAATTGATAGTGAAAATCAGGATGGCACTATGGCTCAGCGGTAGAGTTGATGCCTTACAGAACTTCCAGTGCCAGAGACCAGGGTTCGATCTCGACTACGGGTCCTGTCTTTACGGAGTTTGTATGTTCTCCCCGTAACAGTGTGGGTTTACTCCGAGATCTTCGGCTTTCTCCCACAATCCAAAGATGTGCAGGTTTGTAGGTTAATTGGCGTGGTATAAATGTAAATTGTCCCTAACGTGTGTCGGATAGTGTTAATGTGCGGGGATCGCTGGTTGGCGCGGACTTGGTGGGCCGAAGGGCCTGTTTCCGCTCTGCATCTCTAAAACTAAAAAAACTAAAACTAATACATTTGAAGTAGTTGGGAGGATATGAGATACATTTTACAGATTCCTTCCACGTCGACTGCCGAGCTGTGTAAAGAAAAAGCTATTTAGACTAACTGTTTGCAAAACATGTGTAGGAAAGAACTGCAGATGCTGGTTTAAATTGAATGTAGATACAAAATGCTGGAGTAACTCAGTGGGTCAGGCAGCATCTCTGGAGAGAAGGAATGGGTGACGTTTCGGGTCCAGAGATGTTGCCTGACCCGCTAAGTTACTCCAGCATTTTGTGGCTACATGTTTGCAAAACATGTTCCATTCTGGTGTATGAATCCTGTGTCCATTCCGACATTCAATAAATAGATGAAAAAATACTATGTAATGATCACATTTATTTTTTTGCATAATTTCCTTTTATATCTTAAATATATTATCCTTCACTGAAAAAGAGAGCCCCACAAGCAGGATCATTTTTCTGAAATGTTCATTTCCAAAAACTATTCAAAGGAAATCACAATGACATAAATCAGATCAGTCATGCCCACATTCCAGACTTTTTTAATAAAGGGAACACACTTCCCATCAACAGCAGAGAAGATCAATGTATCAGAGAATGGTTTCAACCCTAACTACACTATTAAAATTCAAATCATGAAATATGTGAGTGAGTTGGACCTGACAAAGTGCAGTGTTATGTGCTAACGTCTCCATGATATGCAATGTATCAAGAACTGTAGTGAAAGAGTGAGATCCAGTAATGCCTGCTCTTCAGAGAATGATCTGTACCTGAATAAACACAGTAACCTTGAAAAGAATCAGACATCTTTAGCAAAGTCACACTGTATTAAACAGTTATATGTCTATTCATTCACAGATATGCTTATGGCAAGGCCAGCATTAATTGTCATCTTGAACTGAGGTGTGCTGATTAATGAACGAGGATGAAGCGCTACAGATCAAACCTGTGACAATGGGAACCAGATGGTGTTTTATGACAATTTATTAACAAAACCAGGAACTGCAGATGCTGGTTAATACACAAAAGGACACAACGTGCTGGAGTAACTCCTCGGATCAGACCACATTTCTAGATAGGGTCCCGGAGAGTAATTTTATCTTTCCTGATGCTGGCTTCTCATTCCAGATATGGCTAAGAGTAGACTAACCATTTATTCCTTCTGTGCATCGGAACTTCATTAGCCTGCACTAAAAGATCACTCACAGCCATCGTCTGAATTAGATAACATTTTGAACAAAACAAACCTAAAGCTCTTGGTGCTTCATAGGTTGGAGTAGAGGTCAGACTTGAATGTGGGATGTCTCCACAGTAGCACTTCTACTGTTGAGCAATAAATGGGGAGGATGAAGGTATGTAGGGTAAAACGCTGGGGAGAGGGGTCATGAACTTGACGTGAAGCTATTGACATTGCTGGAGTGATCAGCAAGATGTGAATTGTGAGAAATATTGTCCGTTTTTAACTTTTGACTTGAATCATACAAAAAAATGGAGCCAGTGTTGACTCATGTGTACTGCTTCAGTGTAACCTACTATTCCTACACTCTTGTACTAAAGTATGATTGTGCTTATGTCTAGTATGTTTTTATTGAACTGCGCGCAAAAAAAAGGAATTTCACTGTATCTAGGTACATGTGACAAAAAGTTCCATTGAACCATTGAAAAACTATTCTATCAATTTAGTTACCAATGACTTGAGGAGGGCAGAGAATAGAGCTTCGAAGGCCAAAAAAGAAAAAAACTGAAAGATTAAGCAAAATGGATAGACTAGTGTTTAAATGTTAATGATGCTGCATTTGTGGGGGAGGGGAGAGACAATAGGTGCACAAAAATACAAGGAAATAAGGGTAGAATTAGGCCAACAGGCCTGCCCGGCCATTATGGTCATAGCTAATCTATGCTGGCCTCAAATAATCTTCTGCGCCAGTGCCTCCTATCACTCATGGAGGCAGGTGATATTTCTGAAGTGGATCCCTCTCACTAATGTATAACTTTTGTTAAAAATCTTTCTTAACAGGGCGTACCTTTCGGAAGGATATGAGGAGGAATTTCTTTAGTCAGCGGGTGGTGAATCTGTGGAATTCATTGCCACAGACAGCTGTGGAGGCCAAGTCAATGGATGTTTCTCAGGTGAAGATTGACAGATTCTAGATTAGTAAGGGTGTCCATGGTTATGGGGAGAAGGCAGGAGAATGGGGTTAAGAGGGAGAGATAGATCAGCCATGATTGAATGGTGGGTAGACTTGATAGGCTGAATGGCCTAATTCTGCTCCTGTAATTTATGAAATTTGAAACCGGCACGTCTAACACTCCAGTGTTCATTGCCATCTCTAGTTGTATCTGCTCAAACAAAAATACTAAAATTAGACTTCAGGAGGGAATTCAGGATAGATCGAGGATATGTGTAAAAGAGAAGTCTGGGGTTGGCCAAAGGGAAATAAATAAAACACTACAGTGGCTCAGCAGCAGAGTTGCTGCCTTACAGCACCAGAGACCTGGGTTCGATCCTGACTATATGTGCTGTCTGTACGGAGTTTATACGTTCTCCCTGTGACCGCGTGGGTTTTCCGGGTACTCCGGTTTCAATGTCAAAGTCAATTTATTGTCACATGTACCAATTAAGATAAGTTGAGTTACCATACAGCCATACTAAGGGAAAAGCAACAAGACACACAACTACATAAAACTTAACATAAACATCCACCACAGTGATTCCACATTCCTCACTATGATGGAAGGCAATAAAGTTCAAATTTCTTCCTCTTTGTTCTTCTGCAGTCGGGGCAGTCAAACCATCCGCAGCCGACGATCGGAGCACCCATCAGGGTGATCGATACTCCCATGTCGGGGCGGTTGAAACTCTCTCGGCGGCATGGAGCTCCCGAGTCGGCCTCTTCTTTACCAGAGACCGCGGGCTCCATGATGTTAAAGTCCACAGACTCCACAGTTGGAGTTACGATCCCCGGCAAAGGGATCGCAAGCTCTGCGACGTTGAAGTCCTGCAGACTCATGCGGCTTGGAGCGCCAGGTTGGTTTCCAGGAAAGGACACTAACTCCACGATGTTAGGCCGCAGTGGGGGCGGAGATACGAAAAAAATGGCATCTCCGTCGAGATAAGGGATTGAAAAAAAAATTCCCCTAACTCCCCCCCCCCCATACAAAACAAACCAAGGAACACTAAAACATACTTTTAACACATACTAAAAATAACAAAAAGAAAGGACAGACTGTTGGCGAGGCAGCTACTGCTGGTGGCGCCATCCTCCCACACTCAAAAGATGAATAGGTTTGTAGGATAATTGGCTTCAATAATATTGTCCCTAGTGTGTAGGATAATGTGTAGGATAAGGTGATCGCCAGTTGGCATGGACTCGGTGGGCCGAAGGGCCTGCTTCCATGCTGTAACACTAAAGTCTGAAGTCTAAAAGCTACAGAGTTGAGAATCTGTCCTCAGGTGTCAGAGTAAAAGGACAGCTGACTGCCATCAATAAGTACACAGATGGCCCAATTTAATTTTGCAAATGTATTCTTTAAAAGGATCCTGCTGGTGAAACTACTCTTTAGCTCTAAAGCTCTCTTTACCAATATTTCTTTTTAATCAATAGTGATGATCTATGAATTTATAGCACAAAAAGTACATAAATGTCACCACCAAGCAAAAAAAGAGCTATACATCTTTTAACAGACACATTAACGACAAATTTGTGCTTTACAGGACAGAGGCAGGATAAAGAATTGAGCTTTTTGAATGACTTGAAAATAAAAAAAACTGCAGATGCTGTAAGTCTGAAGGAAATTTGACCTGAAATGTCAACTTTCTCATTCGAGATGCTGCCTGATCTGTTTATTTCCAGTATTTTCTATTTCCTATTTTCATGGCTGTTTTAATGGCTGTCGGAGAGTCATTGTTGGTAGTGGCATTTCCAGTGAACTGTCAGCATGTTTGTCCTGCATATCATCTCAGAAATTCTACCATTGACTACTGCTAAACTAGTCAAAGGTACAGTTATGTTTTACTTACATAGCCGTATATTGTTTGTGTGCTTGGTGTAAACTTTCCAGATTAAGGGTTAGCTGCACAGTCAAGATAGAAGTGCCCGTGGAAGGAATTTTTGGCTTGACAGCATTGTAATCCTATCTCACTCCATTAACAATTCCCACCTTCACAGAGCATTCGAATATATCTCACAACAATATCATATTTTTCATTGATTAAAATCGGTTTCAACCTGTGGATGGAAGGGCAGGATTCTTAGTTTATTGACCAGAATAATAAAGGAATTTTAACTTGCAGCTTGACATCACCCTGCCAATGGCAATTGCTCAGTAATATTACTAAATAAGTTTCATGATAATTTTGAGGGCATGCCCAATCATTCTTATTCATATTCCAAGCAAGAAAGATCCTTTACGTCATGACAGACTAACTCTTTCTGATTCTCTCCATCCGTACTCATCTCCACAGCAATCCCTTTACAGATCAAATCATTTTACTAAGAACAAGGGGTTCCTCTGAAGGATGCCAATTCTTCTGTGTTACTGCAGAGTAGTTTAGAAGGATGATCCTGGGGCTGGAACATATTATTATGAGGAGAAGGTATCTCAAGGAAGAGATAATTTCTTCAGCGGGGGGTTAACTGACTTTTATAAAACTATCAATATCTTTGACAGGGTGGACAGGAAATCCCTAATTTTGCTAAGCACAGCAATCAATGATCAAGGCCCATTGATTTAAATTGATTGGAAAGAGAAATTGGTGGAGTAGAGAAAAATAAGTTAATTGAAAGAGTAATGAGGAACTGAAACTCAATTATTTAAAGTGAGTCAGTGCAGAACCTCATCACATTTAATGTCTGGATGAACATATGAAATGCCACAACCTAAGTTGGAAAGGGTGAAGAAATGTTGCCAGGACCTGAACGATAGGGAAAGGTTGATCAGGCTAGGATTTTATTCCTTGGAGCGCAGGAGGATGATAGGTAATTTTATAGAGGTGTACAAGATCATGAACGGAATAGTTAGAGCACATGCACAGCGTCTTTTATATATAGGGGAATCGAGAACCAGAGAACGTAGGTTTAAGGTGATGGGGGGAAGATTTAGTAGGAACCTGAGGGGTATCTTTTTTACACAAAGGATGGTAGATGTATGGAAGGAGCTACTAGAGGAGGAAGTAACATTTGGACAGGTACATGGATAGGATAGGTTTAGAGGGATATGAGCCAAACACAGGCAGGTGGGACGAGTGTTGGTGGGGCATGTTGGTCGGTGTGGGCCAATCGAGCAAAAGGACCTGTTTCCACGCAGTGTGACTCTATGAGGATAACTCTAACCTACATGCCAAGAGTTGAGAAGTGTGAAAAGTTTTCATTTGGACAGTGTGGACAGAATGTGCCAAATAGTCTTCTTCTGTTCAGTAGATTTTAATGAATTTATGATTCACTTTGAGTTTTGAGGGAGGCTTATAGAAGAAATTGCCGGCTTCTGCCGGGCAAATTCTTTGAAATTAGGAGAAATTTAAGTAATTAATTGATCCCATCCTTTAAAACTCACAACAAAATATACAATGGCCAATACTAAATCTTGGAAAGTTCTAGCTTGAACTGATAGTAGACTCAAACAGTTGGAAATGCCACCATCAAAAACAATCACATTCCATAAAATCTTGGGTCACTCCTTTGACCAATGATCAAAGAAAAGAACAAAGTTTTATTGGGGACATCTTCGTTTTTCTTATCACAGTGATAGCGTAACTAGTCTACTTATTGCATACTTCTCTAACCAATAATGTGAAAGGATAGTCCTTTCAATGAATATCCACCTAAATAATCAGAATGTCTAGGCTTATCTTTCTCTGTGGTAACAAACATCAGCTACAAACATCAGTATGGACCTGAAGAATCCCCTTGCTGTGCATGTGCAGAAAATTGAAGATCTCAGAAGTCATCTTGTGGAAACCTGGTCGAGGTTTGACGTTGTCATAGTAATGGTGGGTGATGAAATAGCCTGAGGGGTCCATGGGAAACGACCAGAAACCATAGAGATGGACTTCTTCACACAACTCCATTGCAGCTGTCACCAGCATTAAACCACTGCTGAGGCGTTTGGCTCTGAGCCCATGTCTCAACCAGAAACGGGAAAGATTCTCGAGATAGCGGGGATGGAAGTAGAACGTGGATTGCTGGGACTCAAAGTCATCCAGTACATACTTGACTCTGAATGAAACATCTGTGTTACGGGTGTTATAGAAAGCTGGCATCACCACAGAAGCATTTTCATATGCCTGTAGGACTTCATAGAATGGCCGCCTCCATTTTTCTAGCTTTTGGAATCTAAAGGCAAAAACATTGTCATCTTAGAAGTTTTTTGAGGGCTGTTATTTTTTCAAGCATGCTCAACAATGGAAACTTCTCTTCATATTTTATTTCCCAACATTATTTTTCCATCTTCCCAAACTCAATAATCTCAGTATGTCAGAACACTGTGCTGTTAACGTCAGTATTTCGTACCCATCCCGCCTGTATCCATGGCGACAGTTTATCATTCTAGTGGGGACTGCCATATTCACAGCATCGTATTCCTAGAAAACGTTAATGAATCGTATTCCCAGAACCAATATCCCATACCTCTGATGTTGACATCAGAATCAAATTTCATTTCGGAGTCACGTGAGTGACTTCGTGAAGAGCCCGCCGGCGCGCATGCTCGACATATCGTCGTAACGCGTTGCTGCGACGGCTGGCGGTGGAGCGCGCTCCTCGCCAGCCCTTCATAAGGGGCCACGGAGGTGAGTATTCCACCTTTAGTTGGTGGTCCTTGTTGTCTGATTATGTCTTGCAGCAAGGACATGGATGGGAGTTCGAAGGGCCGGAGGACGTCAGGACGAGTTCGCCGGTCAACAGTTCCGGGGCCTTTACCATCGGCAGTACCTGCAGCGCAGGCCGGGACTCAGGCGGAGATGTGGGTAAGCCCTGTGTTCACAGGTCCAGATCCGCCAGCACACCACAGCTCGGAGGAGTTCGGTGAGGAGGAGTGTGGTGTGCCGCCAGAGCAGGGGGACCCTGCCATGGCAGTCAGGTTGTCAGCGGGCTCGCTGGCGACCTCGAGCAGGGCGCGTGCCGTTGCACGGCCTGTTCCACTCAGCCCTCCGAGAAGGGGGAGGGGAGGAGCCCAGAAGCCTAACCCTGTTAGGGCTAAGGCATTGCCTGTCGCGGAGGAGCGGTCAGGTTCCAGGGCGAGACCCGGGGCGGCTGTGAGGTCCAGCCGGCACACCCCGACTCTCGACGCCGGGACGGGTCGGTTGAGTCGGGTCTCGTCGCGGTCGCCGAGCCCCCCATGGATGGGTGGGCGGCACCATGCGTCGGCAACGTCCACGATGTGGGCAGCCGGCAAGACTGCGCGGGCCCCAGGCAGCCATGCTTCGGCTGGTGCCGACACCTCGCCGCATGTGCCCTTAGGGGCAGCGGCTTCAGCTCTCGCTAAACGGAGGCGATTGAACACGCCCGCGCAGGAATCGCGCAGTTTCGCCTCGGCGGCTGTTAGCGACAACTACCGGCACCGGCAGGGCCTCGACGAGGTGCGGGCCGATGACAGGAGCCCGGTTTTCTTTTCAGAGCCGGAGGACTCCGACCACCTGAGTGTTCAGGGTGAAGGGCGTATTGACCGTATGGAGCGGCTGCTGGAGCTCCTGCTTCAATGACGAGCTACTAAAGCGTCAACAACAGCAGGGCAGCAACAGGCACAGGGCGTCTTCACCAACATCTACTATCAGCCTGGAGCAGCACGAGGAGGAGGTTCTGGTGGATCCCGTACCACCTCCGGTGGAGGTGCCAGCGGAGGAACTTTTGGATGTGGCGACCAAATTCGCGGCCCCACATACGGCTGGTCTTCCTCTCAACTCAAAGCTGGCAGCCACAGTGGACTTCTTAATAATCAGGTGCTGCAGGAAGAAGCCCTTATCCAGGCTATGAGCCGTCACAAGGCTCCATCAAACTGCAACTCCCTCAACGTGCCTGTGGTCAATACGCCAATATGGGGCAACATCAGTGCGGCTATCCGTCAACAAGAGCTACAATTGCAGCGGATCCTGAAACTCCTCACGGCCGGTATTACCGCCTTTGCGCGGTCGGTGGACGAGGACGAGCTGAATTTGGACCAGGAAGATGCTCTGGCCTTATTGTGCGCGACCCAGCACGAAATCAACGGGTTTCGCAAAAACAGCATCCGCCCAACACTCAACCCGAAGTTTGCAGGATTGTGCAAACCACCGCCGCCGCCGCCGCCCCGTCAGCTCTTTGGTGAGGACCTCTCGAAGAGAGTCAAAGAGCTTGACGAACAAGCCAAAACGGTGGGGATCATGCGCTCTAAGAGTGCCCCCACACCGTCCGGCTCAAAAGCTCCATACATTCGCTCACGAGGGTCGGCCAGGGCCTCGACGAGGACTCACCCTCTAGCTCCACAACGACAACAACACCAGAACCAGCACCAAGGGTCTTTTTTAGGACAGGGTCGGCAGAGACCTTTTTGGAAATCGAAGACGCCACGCCCTCAAGCCAACCTAGCACCTCCACGGGCTCCCACACGTGTCAAGGACCGCCGGTAACCACGGAGGTGAGGGGGTCTGGTTCTCTCTTTTCTCTCTGTTTCACTTCCCATGTTGGTGGTCGTTTACGGTTGTTTTTGGATGCATGGGGTAATTTTATTGGTGATGAGTATGTGTTGCGGAATATTCAGGGGCATAAAATTGAGTTTATTAATGGCGACATTCCTCCATCCCAGCACATGCCTGGTCGTACGTTCAAATTGTCTGCTGCAGAACAGGCAGCAGGTTATAAGGAAATTTTAAGTCTGGAACAGAAGGGTGTGATTGAGAAAACGGTGCATGAGCCAATTGAATTTGTTTCGAACATATTTACTAGACCTAAGAAGGATGGAGGCTGTCGTGTCATCATTGATCTAACCCGTTTGAATACGTTTGTAACATATACTCATTTTAAAATGGATAAGTTTGAAACAGCCAAATCATTGATTTCTCATGGCTGCTTTATGGCATGCATTGATTTAAGGGATGCATATTATTCAGTATCCATCCAGAAATATGATAGAAGGTTTTTGAAATTTATCTGGATGGAGCAACTTTGGCAGTATAAGGCTTTGCCTAATGGGCTCACTACAGCCCCTAGATTGTTCACTAAATTGGTGAAGCCAATCATGGCTTATTTGAGACAAAGACATCATATAGTTATGGCCTATTTAGATGATGTCTTTATTGTGGGCCACACCCTGCATTTGGCTGAACAGGGTGTTGCAGCTGCTGTCAATATATTTCAACAATTAGGATTCATTGTCCATCCAGAGAAATCGAAGTTCTGCCCTGCCCAGGTAATTAATTACCTAGGGTTCACGGTGAACTCAATGAGTATGAGAATAACTATACCAATTAACAAAATTGAGGAAGTCACTCAGGTGTGCAGAGATTTAATTGGCACCAATATACCATCGATTCGGCATACAGCCACAGTAATTGGCAAGCTAGTGGCTTTGTTTCCGGCAGCACGATATGGGCCTTTGCATTATCAGAATTTGCAAAGAGCTAAAATTATTGCGTTAAAACGGAACGCTGGTCATTACGATCGATCAATGCAGCTGCCGTCCGAAGCGATAACTGAGTTGCAATGGTGGGTGTGTCACATTAGCAACTCATTTAAGCCTGTTAGGGAGGCTAATCCGGTGGTATATTTACAGACTGATGCAAGCTCCAATGGCTGGGGAGCTACTGATAATTGCTCTAGTTGTGGGGGCAGATGGGACACCCTTGAGGCATCGATGTTGTTGACTCAAGGGATTAACTATTTGGAGTTGCTGGCAGCATTCCACGGACTTCGTGCATATTGTTCCAAGCTTGTTGGAGCACACGTCCGTCTCCAAATAGACAACACCACAGCTGTGGCATATTTAAACCATATGGGTGGTACCAGGTCAGTTTCGTGTGACAAATTGGCTAACTCAATTTGGCTCTGGTGTGTTCAAAGAGACATTTGGATTTCAGCTACCTATTTGCCAGGTGAGCTTAATACTGTGGCGGACACCAGGTCACGCAAATTTAATGACAACATTGAATGGATGTTGCATCCTGAGATTTTTTCTAAAGTCACAGCCAAATTTGGTAAACCGGACATTGACCTTTTTGCGTCACGGTTAAACCATCAGGTACCAGCCTACGTTTCATGGGAACCAGATCCTGGGGCAATAGCGCTAGATGCATTCTCGCTGGACTGGGGGAATTGGGTTTTCTATGCCTCCCTCCGTTTTGCCTCATCAGTCGGGTATTGGGAAAGATTCAGGCAGATGCTGCCAAGGGCATCCTTATTATACCCGACTGGCCCACACAGCCTTGGTATCCGGTGGTCTTTGACATGCTCAACGAACCTTGGGTCCTTTTGAAGGGTTGCCCACAATTGGTTACTCACCCTGTCTCAGGGGAGCCGCATCCCTGCCATGGCTATTTAAATTTGTTGGCTTGCAGGTTCTGAACAGGCCGTTAGTCCAATACGGCCTCTCGGCTCGGACCATGGATACCACCAGGGCGTCGTGTCGAGAGTCTACAAGGCGAAGATACCGCTTGCATATTAAGAAGTGGGAAGCCTACTGCAGCCGCTCTCGCATCACGTACGATGACGTGACAACAACCGACGTCCTGGAATTCCTCGCGGGGTTGCACCATGATGAACACTTAAGTTACAGTGCCATCAACAGCGCCAGAAGTGCGCTATCGTTCTACCTCAGTTGGAGGTAGGATCCAACAGGCTAGTGTCCAGACTCATGCGGGGTATATTCAATATGAATCCGCCTACACCACGCTATAATATCACCTGGGATGTCAGGGACGTATTAACCCTGCTCAGGACGTGGTCTCCCATGGAAGGGCTCCAACTGGACCAACTCACCATGAAGCTGGTGATGTTACTAGCGCTGACTTCAGCTCAGAGGGTACAGACACTACACAAACTGCGTGTCGACAGAATGACAGCTACCCCTACAGAAGTAGTCTTTTTCGTTGACGAGCTACTAAAGCAGCATAGACCTGGGTGCACAGGGCTGCAGCTGAAGTTCCCGGCATACCCCGCAGATGCTAGGCTATGTTTAGTCTCACATATCCGCCACTATGTCAAAGTGACGGCACGCATCAGAGGAATGGAGAGATACCTGCTTGTCACTCACAAGAGACCTCATCATCGAGTGACAGTCCAGACGATATCCATGTGGCTTCCAGTCGTCTTGGGTAAGTCAGGTATCGACACTAATGTGTTCAAGTCTCTTTCCACCAGGGCTGCATCGACGTCAAGGGCGAGGGTCATGGAGGTGCCCATGGACCAAATTCTCGCCACAGCAGGATGGGCTAATGAAGCTGTGTTCCAGCGTTTTTATAACAAGCCTGTTGCTGCTCCTCTACGGTTCGCAGAAGCCATGCTGAATGCAGGTCACGAACGTGGAGATGTCCCCGCATGAGGGGTTTTGTTTTGTTGTTAATAACTCTGCTCTTGTTTTGCAGTATGAACTATTGAGCAAGTTTGTTCCTCCCATCCATCCCTGGTAGTGGTGTGTCAGCATGGACGTGGTCCAGGGCGTGTAATCACAGAAGCTTTGAAGTCTTCACGAAGTCACTCACGTGACTCCGAAATGAAATAGTAAGATTGAACGAGAACTTACCAGTTCGAAGGTTGATCTTTATTTCATGAGGAGTCGAAGTGAGGGATTTCGTGCCCTCCTCGCCCAACCCTCAATCACCTTCATCTGGTAATCTTAGTCAATTCAATCATACTATGCGAAGTCATTTCTATTGTTGGTTCTGTGATTCCACGCCGCTACTTTGAAGTATGTCGAGCATGCGCGCCGGCGGGCTCTTCACGAAATCCCTCACTTCGACTCCTCATGAAATAAAGATCAACCTTCGAACTGGTAAGTTCTCGTTCAATCTTACTATTCTCTTTGCTAATAGCGTTGCCTTTGAATTAGTATTGAAGTTGTCTATACGGAATTAGTACGTTGTGGCTTCTCCCCGGGTGCTCCAGTTTCCTCCCACACTCCAAAGACATACAGGTTTGTAGGTTAATTGGCTTTGGTAAAGATTGTAAATTGTCCTTAGTGTGTGAGATATTGCTAGTGTACGGAGATCGCTGGTCGGCGTACACTAGGTGGGCCGAAGGGCTGTATCTATAAACTAAACTAAACTAGTATTAGTATTTGTTTATTATCGTTATGGTTACTATGAAATCGTGAAAAGCTGTTCAAATCAGATAACACTATACATAAATACAAACAAGCCATACACAAGTACAACAGGTAGAGCAACGAGAAAAATACCAGAGTGCAACGTGATATCATAATCACGGGCGGTCACTCGAAATGAGTATGACTGTCCTCTTAGAAACATAGAAACATAGAAAATAGGTGCAGGAGTAGGCCATTCGGCCCTTCGAGCCTGCACCGCCATTCAATATGATCATGGCTGATCATCCAACTCAGTATCCCGTACCTGCCTTCTCTCCATACCCCCTGATCCCTTTAGCCACAAGTGCCACATCTAACGCCCTCTTAAATATAGCCAATGAACTGGCCTCAACTACCTTCTGTGGCAGAGAATTCCAGAGACTCACCACTCTCTGTGTCTTGTGGGAGGACGCCTGAGCGTGACTTTGTTTAACATGGGGAGACGGGTGCACAGACAGCCACCCCACGGTCCTTGACAGATCTGGGTCAGGATCCAGTGGGATAGATTCCAAGACGACTGGGGACCCTTTTCTGCTGCAGCCTTCATCCACCTTCCCAGCCGTTGTGACGCTCCACTAAAGTCAGCCATCATCCTCCGCTTGTTCCAGCATTGAGATGTTGGTTGGATTGCTCTTTGTCAGGGACCTCCCCCTCGACCTTACCAGCATGGTGGCCTGACCAGGAGCATAGCTCCCGACGGCATCGCTCTCAGCATCTCAGGACCACACAAGCTTTCCCACCACGACAAGGTGACAATCCACGGATTGTCCCAGAGGAAAATATCCAATGTTTGCAACGAGGTAGACTGGACAATCGGGACTACACCCTAGCTTATGGGAGGACCATTCAGAAGACTGATAACAGAGGGGAAGAAGCTGTTCCTGAGTGTGGTGGTATGTTTTTCAAGGTTTTAAATCTTTTGCTTGACAGGATGGGGAGAAAAAGGAATGACTGGGGGTGGAATAGGTCCTTGATTATCTCTGCCCATAAAAGTAAAACAAAACCCTCACTTCATGAGAACCAGCCTCCCAGGGCTTCTGTCCAGCAGAAATAGTACAGCAGCAGTCCGTGAATGGTCCTTCATCAACCCACCTCTATTTGCAGCGCAACAGTCCAGTAACCTGCCCGTTATAGTTTAAAGCCATTCACCAAAAGCAAGTTGGGGGTCACATGCAGTTTGTAGGACGACAATACAACTTCACCATACATGCACCATGAATGAACGATAAAATGCATTAACCCACCTCTCGGTTACAATGCTCGGATTTATTGTCACGATATCTGTCTTCAGTCCAACGTCCATGTTGTATTTATCAGAGATTGGTGGCAAATTACACCTACACAGAAGCCAGCAATGAAATGAAAAAACACTAGAAGATTTAAATTGAACACATTATTGCACACTGATGTAAACTTCTCCCAAACACTCAAAGATAATGTTTACTGAACGTTGGAAAAATATACATGAATCGGGTCAGTGCAAAGCTACAATCTCATAGTTTATCTATACTGTACTCCTTTATTTTCTATACCACATGGGGGTGAAGTAATAACCCAGTGAATAAACTAACTGCATCCTTGGCCTCCCATCCATCTTTTGGTACTGAGAAAACATATTCTGTGCATTTTTTTTGGGGGGGGGGCAGGTCTTTGAGTTGCAGCAGATATTGCTATCCCTTCAAGAAGTTTTGCCGTATTAGCCAAGTTACTATTTCGCACAAATTAATCTATAAAAATATAACTGTTTTATATAAATATAGAAATATTGATAAAAATACATCTATTGCTGCTCCTGAACACATCATCAGTGATGTAACCTGGGGTCATTGGGTGTTTCAGGTCTTTCAACATCAGACACCCTCCCCCAGGCGACCCAGCCGTGGTTGATCAGACCACGACTTGTGTTCAGGTGGCATTCGCTCCTCCCCATGGACCTTCTCTCCTGATCCAGAGCCATCTCGAGGCTTTCTCTGCTGCCTCTGTGGTGTTCTTCATGGCTCTTCTCCTCGCCATTCCTTTGATGCCCAGTGCACTCAAGGCTTTGCAGAGCGATTGCCCTGCAAAACCTCTGCAGCCAACCTCGATGGGCATACACCTTGCCTTCCAGCCCTGCTTACGGCAGTCTATGACCAGCTCTTCATACTTGGTCAACTTCCTCTCGGGGGCCTCCTCCAGACGGTCCTCCCAAGGCACTGTCATTTCCAACAAGACGATGTTTTGGGTCGCCTCTGAGACCAGGAGGCTATCTGGCCTTAGGGTGGTCGTGGCGATGTGCTGTGGGAACTTCAGCTGTTTCACCAGGTCTACAGAAAGCTGCCAGTCCTGCGCAGTCGCCAGGATTCCTGACGGTTTCCTGGCTGCTGTGGTTCTTGGCAGCTTCACGAAGGTGATCATCTGGGTGGTGGGGCCGTGCTCGTCTGCAGCTGCTGATCCCCATGCTGATGGCTCTGCAATGGGTTTAAGAAACTGGTCATGATGCCAGGTGTACGGGCTCTGCCCAAGAGCCTTTGGGCAGCAGCTCAGGATGTGTTCCAACGTCCCCTTGCCTGAGCATTGCGGGCAATCCGGAGATTCCGCTTAGCCCCAGATGAAGAGGTTCGATGGGCTGGGCAGGACATCGTACACTGCCTGGACCAGAAACTTGATGCGCTGTGGTTCAGCCTGCCAGAGCTCAGTCCATGTGACTTTTCGGTCCATGGCCTGCTCCCACCTTGTCCAGGCTCCCTGCTGCCTCAATCCAACTGCTCTGGTAGACCTCTCCTCCTCCACCACTGCCCTCACTTCCTCCTGCACCAGCCTGCGCCTCTCCTTCCCCTTGGCCTTGTCAAACTGAGCAATTGGGAAGATTCCCAGGTCAGCTCTTCCCCGAGTCACTGCTCCCACCAGGAGTCTGTGGCGTATCCGAGACTCCGCTGGCAGCACGGCTTCGCCGGCCCTCCACTTCCTCCCAGTTTTCAGACTGAAAAAAGGTCTTGACCCGAAATGTCACCCAATGTCGAGGAAAGACATCCTTGCCATAGAGGGGGTACAGAGAAGATTCACCAGACTGATTCCTGGGATGTCAGGACTTTCATACGAGGAAAGATTGGATAGACTCGGCTTGTACTCGCTGGAATTTAGAAGATTGAGGGGGGATCTTATAGAAACTTACAAAATTCTTAAGGGGTTGGACAAGCTAGATGCTGGAAGATTGTTCCCGATGTTGGGGGAGTCCAGAACAAGGGTCACAGTCTAAGGATAAGGGGGAATTCCTTTAGGACAGAAATGAGGAAAACATTCTTTACACAGAGAGTGGTGAGTCTCTGGAATTCTCTGCCACAGAAGGTAGTTGAGGCCAGTTCATTGACTATATTTAAGAGGGCGTTAGATGTGGCACTTGTGGCTAAAGGGATCAGGGGGTATGGAGAGAAGGCAGGTACGGGATACTGAGTTGGATGATCAGCCATGATCACATTGAATGGCGGTGCAGGCTCGAAGGGCCGAATGGCCTACTCCTGCACCTATTTTCTATGTTTCTTCTATGTTTCTATTCCTTCTCTCCAGAGATGCAACATTTTGTGTCTAACTTCGATTTAAACCAGGATCTGCAGTTCCCTCCCACACTATTATTATAACTGCCTGTGTTGTCAAAGTTAAGATAGGTGAAAGAATGTTGATATGAGAGGAATTGGCTTCAAATGATCTTTCCTCAGTCCCCAATTTGCTTCTGCTTTTTTTTCTCCAGAGAGGAGGAGAAAGAGGAAGGTAAAAGATGACGAATTAGCAAATAAAACAAATAAACATCAAATTAAAAAGGGGAAATAAATCCCGAGATGCAGAGTTTAAACTAGTTTATTATTGTCATGCATACTAGGTATAGTAAAAAGCTTTTTTTTGCGTGCTATCCAGTCATAGAAAAGACTATACATAAATACAATCAAGCTGTTCACAGTGCACAGATACATGGTACAACATTCAATGCAAGATATAACATTGGAATCCGATAACACCCAATTAAAGATGGATCAAAGACAGGGAAGGAATTAACTCCCTCAGCAAATAGATCAATATCTGGGAATTTGAAGTAAATAACAGACAGGATAGAAGGGAGCTGAAATCGTCTCACCTAGAAATATCTCTGGGCTGGTGGACTTAGAAACCTTCAGCACATTGAAATTGTAATTGTCATAACACAACTACAACCTGGGATTAGAAATAGACCAGATATCCCTTTGTTAGATATCTTGGTCAAGTTAGACACAAAGGGCTAAATGACCTCCTTCAATGTCATAAATTATTAAGTGAGGTTGTGAAAAGTCAACCATGCCTCTTCCTAGAGGATTGAGAGGAATCTATTACTTTTGGGTGTAAAGAGTCTCACATAATTTGCATTTTGAAAGCCTTATATTTCAAAGCTGCTTCGCAGGAAATACAAAATTAAAATTAAATGAATTGGTAGAGGGTAATAGATTTCAAGAGGATGAGGATCTGCTGGTGGATCTGGCAGATGTGCTGCAGATGAAATTTAACAGAGAAATGTGCTTAATTGAGTTTAGTTTTGTTTATTGTCAATTAAACCGTCCACCTTGTACGGGGTACAGGAGAAAGGGAATAACGTTTAGTGCAAGATAAAGTCCAGGAAAGTCCAATTAAAGATATTCTGAGGCTCTCTAATAAGGGTCTCCATATGATGTCCTACATTTGAGCGAAATAAACTGATGGGTGTATCTGTAAAAAGGAACATCCAGAGAACTCCATGTCTTACATTTCAGTTGACAGAATTAATATTTTAAGACATTCATACAATGTGCCATGAAAGCATTTCTTGAGGATTTGGTCAGTCAGCAGTAACACTTGTAAAAGCACTGCTCCATCGTACCTGAATACAAAATCCGTGGAATCGATCTCATTGCCACACCTACTGTTCTTCAGGATTCCTCCATTCCCAACCACTGCACATTTTTTAAACTGGGAGCGTGAATATGGCATTTCCTATGAAGAGGAAACCTCACAGAATGAACAGAAATAACAAGGACTTGACAAAGTTGGTTACTGTCATAATAATACAAAGATAGCGTCAAAATCAAACTCTCCTTTGTCCTCTTTATGCATAGAAATATACAGATACATATTGAAAATTGCGCCTTTGTCTTTCTTTCTAAATATGTGCCCACAGGCCTTTTCTTACTTCCAGTTCCCTCCCCTCTACTTTCAGTCTGAAGATCCAAAACGTCACCCATCCTTTTTCTCCAGAGATGCTGCCTGACCTGGAGTTACTCCAGCACTTTGTGTCTATCTTTGGGATATATCAGCAACTGCAGTTCCTTTCTATATACTTTGCTTCGCAACCCTTTTGCTCTTAACATATCTGTAGAAACTGAACATACACTCTTTGAGACAGATTTAAGGCCCTGTCTCACGGTGCGAGTTGACACACGAGTGACCCAGAGTGACAGACTCGTGGTTGTGTACGATATTCCAAGTTGATGTGCAAGTGTTTGAGGCGAGTTCCCACGGGTATGGTAATCTGCGATGTTCCGAGATCGTCTCCAGAGTTACCAAGTTCCCCTCCCGTTTGCTCTTGAGTTACCAAGTTCCTCTCCCGCTCAGGACGTGTGTTGTTGCCGCAGTCCGGGATTCGCATTTAAAGCACTCGGTTATCTTCAGCAGTTCAGGTGAGGACAGGTTTGGGGCGGGGGGGCGAGGGATGGTGGAATTGGGAGAAGGCAAAGACTATGGGTTGGGAGGAGTGAGAGGGGGGCTAGGAACGGCATCTGCGAAACGGGTAGTCAAGGGTCCCGGCCCGAAACATCCCTATACATTTTATGATTTCCCTCCAAAGATGCAGTCTCCCATGGTTTGTTTGCACAACTCTCTCCCCTCTCTCTCCCAACATTGGGGGGGGACGGGGGGGGGGGGGGGACAAGATAGTTTAAACGGACCTTACCCCCACTTCATGCTTCTGTTGCGCATAATTCAGCAGTAAAACCTCTCTTCCCCTTACCCAGCGACGCCCGATTCCTCGCACCCCCACAAGTTCACATTGACGAGGGCAGAATGAGCGGGGAGTCTGAAGAAGGGTCCCGACCCGAAACATCACCCATTCCTTCTCTCCAGATGCGATGCCTGTCCCGCTGAGTTACTCCAGCATGTTTGTGTCTATCGTCGGTGTAAACCAGCATCTGCAGTTCCTTCCTACACACGGACAGTGAAGTGCCTCGGCCAAATTAGGAACATTAGGATTCTCTGATGTGAAGGTAGTCTGGTTTGCGTTTCTTACACTTGATCATATCTGAAACTAAAGTATAAATAGACACAAAATGCTTGAGTAACTCGGCGGAACAGGCCGCATATCTGGAGAGAAGGAATGGGTGGCGTTTTGGGTAAGTCTGAAGAAGGGTCTCGACTCTATTCCTTCTCTCCAGAGATGCTGCCTGGTCCGCTGAGTTGCTCCAACATTTTGTGTCTATTAAAGAGTTCCCACGGTAGACGCACGGATCACTAAACTTAACGCACGGGCCACTACGATATAACTCTGAGTTTAAATGTTTCAATTTTAAACTTGACCACGAAATTTGACTCGTGGAAAAAGTCAAACATGTTTGACTTTTTTCACGAGTTCACAAGTTTCGCGGGTACCAGCCGTTAGCGCCACGAGTGGACAAGTTGATCGCGCGAGTTCCGACGTTCCCGCTACGTTGGCTGTACGTGATCACCACGAGTGAAAACTCGGGGTCACTCGTGGGCCAACTCGCACCGTGAGACAGGGGTTTAATCCACCTGCTCAACTTCCTGCCATACCCTCAATCCAAAAACACATCTAGTTCATTAGTTTATTTCTACTACTTCTTTCAATGCCCCTTACTGATTCACTCATGTTAAATTTCATGACTTTGTGATAACGTTGCAAATGACTTACATTCTTTCTTCCAACTTCCCAATTACTGAGTTCTTACAGCAAATTCACAGCAAGACATTTGAAAATGGAAGGGGCATTTGCTGTTCTAAACGGAAATTAGCTATCGCCTTTTGAACCCTCAACACGTCTCATAGTCTGGTAGCCTTACCTTTGGAAATAATTCAAAAACATCTTCATTGATGAAGAGGAAGCCACTGCTGTCCACCTCGTACTTCAGCTTGATGCCCTGGGGAGTATTCTTCTGCGTTGTGAATAGAAATGCTGGCGCGTTGCAGCATCGGCTCAGGCGAGATCTGAGGAACCAAGCAAGAAGATGGAGGCACAAATTGGGCAATTCAGCACGTCAGACTGGAAAGAGTTGACTGCCACACTGTGAAACATATCTCGGAGGCGGATACGAAGGTGGTGAGGATTAAATTTTGTGTTTGCACTGAATTTTCTCCCCCACCCATTTTATTTATGTCATATGAAACCCTCTTTGATTAGTACGGGTGTCAGGGGTTATGGGGAGAAGGCAGGAGAATGGGGTTAGCAAGGAGAGATAGATCAGCCATGATTGAATGACGGAGTAGACCGAGAAACATAGAAAATAGGTGCCTTCGAGCCAGCACCGCCATTCATTATGATCATGGCTGATCATCCAAAATTAGTATCCTGTTCCTGGTTTCTCCCCATATCCCTTGATTCTGTCAGCACTAAGAGCTATATCTAACTCTCACTTGAAAACATCCAGTTAATTGGTCTCCACTGCCTTCTGTGGCAGAGAATTCCACAGATTCACAACTCTCTCAGTGAAAATGTTTTTGCTCGTCTCAATCCTAAATGGCCTACCCCTTATTCTTAAACTGTGATCCCTAGTTCTGGGCTCCCCCAACAGATGGGGTGAATGGCCTAATTTGCTCCTATCGCTTATGACCTCTATCTCCAGAACTATAGCCCTGCTTTCCAACACTTACTTATTCACTCTCAGTGTGCCCCGTGTGGCTCTATGCAGCAACCATTACACTCTGAAGAAGGGTCTTGACCCGAAACGTCACCCATTCCTTCTCTCCAGAGATGCTGCCTGTCCCGCGGAATTACTCCAGCATTTTGTGTCTATCATCATTGTACTTGCAAAGTTGCATAAACATTCTCAATAAGAATCACACCTAATCACTGTTGGCTAACTTACAATATTTCCAAGGATTTACAAACTATTTTTGTCGTAACTTAGCCTGGAAACATTTCTCGAGTCAGTAGTTAATGATGACCTGTGCCTATAATTATCACAAAGACGAATCTAGTTTAAAAATAGCTTTATGTATTTTGATTAAAAATCCCTCAAGTAAATGTCTCAATATATAATAGTTTGAATAATAAACAAGTTTGTGATATTCCTGCTTCACCTTTAAACTTATGTATTTATTCCATTCTTTATTTTGTATTCTAATCAATTATAAATTATTTCAAGTATTTGATACGTTTTTTAGTTTGTTTCTTTGTTTCTTAGTTTGCTGTCTGCAATGTGAACTGCTGCCTCAAAAGTACTTTGCAAACAGATTGCGATCACCAGTGCAATTTATATGCATGGGTGCCCGTGACAGATTTTCCCCATGCATGCATAGACGTGCTTATCACTCAGCAATCTATTTTCAGCATCAGAATTAGCAGGTAGTACCTAAAAACTATGATACTTGTAATATTCCTACTACCAACAGTTTGAAGAAGGGTCCAGACCGGAAACATTGCCTATCCATGTCCTCCAGAGACTCTGCCTGACCCGCTGAATTACTCCAGCACTTTGTGTCATATACGCACATTGGTATTTGGCTATACAATAGATTTTAAAATAATAGATGGATAACAAGAATGCAAGGTGCTAGAAATACTCATCAGGCCAGACATATCTGGGGAGAGTTCATGTTTCAAGTCAACAAGCTTTCATCAGAACTGAGTATTTCCAACACATTTTTATTTCAGAATTTCAGTATATGCAGTTTTTGTTTTGTTTTTCAATATTTAAATCATGTTTGTTTGATCTTTACCCCCATGGTATATGCATATTCCAATTGTTACTTTGTGTTCTGTAAGATATTTTAAAAGATTAGCTGAAAAATTGCACTTTTTTTTCATGATAGATAAAGTGCTGGAGTAACTCAGCGGGTCAGGCAGCATCTCTGGAGAAAATGAATGGTCGACGTTTTGGGCCGGGAATCTTCAGATTGCTGTCTGAAGAAGAATCCCAGCCCGAAAGGCCACCCATCCTTTTTCTCCAGAGATGCTGCCTGATCCTGGATTTAGTCTAGCACTTTGTATCTTTGTTGCATCTGCAGTTCCTTTCTGCACACTTTAATTTCATGGTTTGCCGTCTGTGAGAACTAGACTGATTCCTGGGATGTCAGGACTTTCATATGAGGAAAGATTGGATAGACTCGGTTTGTACTCGATGGAATTTAGAAGATTGAGGGGGGATCTTATAGAAACCTACAAAATTCTTAAGGGGTTGGACAAGCTAGATGCTGGAAGATTGTTCCCGATGTTGGGGGAGTCCAGAACAAGGGGTCACAGTCTAAGGATAAGGGGGAATTCCTTTAGGACCGAAATGAGGAAAACATTCTTTACACAGAGAGTGGTGAGTCTCTGGAATTCTCTGCCACAGAAGGTAGTTGAGGCCAGTTCATTGGCTATATTTAAGAGGGCGTTAGATGTGGCACTTGTGGCTAAAGGGATCAGGGGGTATGGAGAGAAGGCAGGTACGGGATACTGAGTTGGATGATCAGCCATGATCACATTGAATGGCGGTGCAGGCTCGAAGGGCCGAATGGCCTACTCCTGCACCTATTTTCTATGTTTCTATGTCTATTCACAGGTAACCAGGTCGAGGATACTATTGTTGCTGGACAGAGGCAGCAATTGACATCAGAACTCCACACCTTGGAGATTGCAACATCTTGTTTCACATCTTTGTCATAGGTGCACGACTTTTGCCACCACGTCACCACAACCTGCCAAATCTTTCTCTTGGCACAAAACGTATTTTATATTCAACAAATGAATGCCTTTTGTCACTTAGGCTTTTTCCTGAATTTGTTTCTCTTTCTATGTAATGTTACCCCATGAATTCTAGGTGCAGTTGACTATACCTCTCATAGAAACATAGAAAAATAGGTGCAGGAGTAGGCCATTCGGCCCTTCGAGCCTGCACCGCCATTCAATGTGATCATGGCTGATCATCCAACTCAGTATCCCGTACCTGCCTTCTCTCTATACCCCCTGATCCCTTTAGCCACAAGTGCCACATCTAACGCCCTCTTAAATATAGCAAACCCTACTGAGCCTAACCCTTTTACTCTCCATTCCTCTCACTCCTGCAGCTTCAGATATATTTACTTTTGATTTTGTTTAGAGATGCAGCGTACAAACAGGGCCTTTGGCCCACTGAGTCTGCGCCGACAAGCGATCCTCGGACATACGCACTTTCCTACACACTGGGGACAATTTGCAGTTTTTACAAAAGCCAATTAACCTACAAACCTGTCCGTCTTTGGAATGTGGGAGGAAAAACAGGGAGAATGTACAAACTCCTTAAAGAAAGCATCCGTAGTCAGGATTGAACCTGGGTCTCTGGAACTGTAAGGCAGCAACTCTACCGCTGCACCACTGTGCCGTCCTACTTATCTTCCTCCGTTGATGGAAATCATACTCTGTACCTTTTTATATCTTTCAAACTCTTTTCAAAAACTCTCTCCCTTCTCTGTATCCTTCTATAATTCTCATATCATCCTTTACTAAATTCACTGACATGCTCCTTTTATACACTATCTTCATCAGCATCTATGATCACCCCCCCCCCCCTTCCTTAGCTTCCCTGCTTGCTTATCAACTTACTTAAAAATGTTGGTAGCACTCTGGTTCCTTTCCCATCGACACAACTGCAGGGTCTTCCAACGCTCAAACAGCTCAGATTGCTTCACCCTGCAGAACAAAAGAGCAAAGAACTAGATGAGGTTCATCTAGTTCCCTTCATTGTCAGAACCATTCAAGTAAAGGACATTTAATAAAGTTGATATGTGCCATGAATTTATGCTCTTCAATACTGTCAAATAAGCCTACATCAAAGTGAATCTTTCCCTCCTTATCAACAGTAAGATACTAACCAGAAACTAGGCCCAAAGTTTCCTTCAGCTTTCATTTTCATTTAACTCTTCAGATTGCCTGGAGGGTCAACAAAGTGACCATGTCCTGGTCTGAATAAGCACCCACAATACACCTATGAAGTCACTAGAACAAGAGGAATCATTGTTTTGCCACTTGTGGTTTGGGATTAGGAATTACACCTATTCATTGAATGAACCAGGACACGTGGCAATAGTTTTATGATTAGAGCCAGGTATTTCAGGACTAAGATGAAGGGATGCCTCCACATGTGGAGGTATAATAGGCATTTAGAACTCAATTAGTTTTATTACTCATATTTCATCGAAGCGTGATACAATGCTTATAATCAAAGGTATACGAGGATGTAGTACAAATAACTTTACTTAAAGTTATGTTGTAGAACTGACTGAATTTAGTTTAATGATTCAGCGAGTCCGCAGCAACCGACATTAGGTTATCCTACACTGTAGGGACAATTTACGGAAGCCAATTAACCTACAAGCCCGCACGTCTTTGCAATGTGGGAGGAAACCGGAGCTCTCGGACAAAACCCAAGATTTAAAGAGTATTAAGGTGAGAGGGGTAATGTTTAAAGGAGATGTGCAGTTTTTTTGTATAGAGAGTGGTGAGTGCCTGGACAGCGCTGCCTGGGGTGGTGGTGAAGGCAGATACAATAACAGCATTTAGGAAGCTTTTAGGCACATGAATATGCACAGAATGGAGGGATATGGATTAGAGATATGTGCAGGCAGATTTGTCCTTGGCATCATGTTTGGCAGAGACATTGTGGGCTGAAGGCCCTGTTCCTGTTCTGTACTGTTCTATGTTCTGCGGGAGAGGCATAGAGAAGGTAGGCAGTCCGAAACTTTCCCCATGTTGGAAATTAAATATCAAATATTAGAGGGCCTAGCTCTAAGATAGATTGGGAAGGTGGGGGGGGCAGTTAATTTAATTTGTTTAAGAGTTGGGGGTGGAAGATTGCAACCTTCACGTGGTCCACCTTGTTTCGACTAATGCGATCAACTAATGCAATTATGATGTTTGCAAGGTACATCTTTGTTACACAATGAGTGGCAAGTACCTGGAACATGCTGCTGGGGGAGGTGGTGATAGCAGTAATGATAGCAATGTTGAAAAGGAATTTAGGCAGAGCCAGCGTGTAGGCAGGGACTAGATGGTTATGGACCATAGGCAGAAGATGGTATCAGTTTAGTTTGGCATGATGGTCAGCACAGCCATGCTGGGGGCTGTTCCTATGCTGTCCTGCCCCATGCTCTATGGTCACATTTTTATACTTAGTGTCTTTGCTGTTTATTTTCCAACCACTTTTAGTATTTCAAATGCCTACATCCTGGACTGGGTAAACTTTCACCTTTAATTTAGGCATTGTTTCGATGTCCACTCCAATCGTTATCAGCAAGTGCTCCAACAAGCCCCTTTATTTGTTTGCTCGTTTTTCATGACATAGGCAGCAATGGCAAGGCCAGTATTTATTGCCTGTTCTTAACTGAGCTTGAGAAGGTGGTGAAGAGCCACCTTCTCAAACTACTGTAGTCATGTGATGGTACTATTACATTGGGAGTTCCAGGATTTAAACCCAACTATGACAAGGAAGTGATGCTCTTCCTTCAGAATGACGTACAATTAGAAGTGTAGGTTGCGGTGCTCCTATGAGTGTAGAGTCATCGATTGGGGATGATCAGCCATGATCACATTGAATGGCGGTGCTAGCTTGAAGGGCCGTATGGCCCACTCCTGCACTTATTGTCTATTGTCTATTGGGTCATGCAGTGTGAAAACAGGCTCTTCGGCCCAACTTGCCCACATCGACCAACATGTCCAATCTACACTAGTTCCACCTGCCTGCATTTGGCCCATTTCCGTTGAAACCTATCCTTTTCATGTACCTGTCTAATTGTTTCTTAAATGTTGAAATAGTACCTGCTTCAATTACCTCCTCTGGCACCCCGTCCCATACACCCACCATCCTTTGTGTAAAAAATGCATCCCTCAGGTTCCTATTAAATCTTTCCCCTCTCAACTTAAACCTATGTCCTCTGGTTGTCGATTTCCCTACTCTGGGCAAGAGACTCTGTGCATCTACTTGATCTATTCCTCTTATGATTTTTCATACTTCTATAAGCATTCTCCTGTGCTCCAATGAATGAAGTCATAGCCATGTTGCACCCTTACCAGCTTCCAGCATGTTCCCCTTGTCCTTTTGGTTGGTACAAATCCTAGGTTTGGACGCACCCTTGTCAAATAACTGTGTGCATTTTGAAGACAGAACATTCAGCTGTTTGTTGAGGTGGAGAGGCTGAATGTGTAGGGTAGTGTATAACCTCGTAATTAAACAGGTTCTTCGGCCCGGATGGTGTTGAGCTGCAGTCATTAAGAAAATGTAGAGTGGTCCTTCACACAGTGACTTCTGCTTCATGCATTTGGGATTTCATTTCAGCTTTGCGATGTCAAAAGGTGTCACTTGTCAGTGGATACCCAGCTGTCAACCTGCACTTTGAGTCAGAGGACTTATGTAGCTGATATGATACGATACGATAAAACTTTATTCATCCCCGGTGGGAAATTGGTCTGCCGACAGTAACAACACACAAGGTACACAAAAACGTGAAATAAAAAGTGAAAGACAAGAAAAAGACAAGCGATTGGCTGCTGTGTGCACAAATGAACAAACAAAGACAGACTTATCCCCTGGGCAGAGGATTCTAAACGAGGAGTTAGTCCGCGTTGCCCAGTGTTGCCTAGATCTTGTGCATGCAAGTATGGACTGCTTCATTTTATGAGGTGATGGAATTAAACTTTATACAATTACCAGTGATTATTCCCACTTCAAGGTGGGATTGCAAGGTGACTTGGATAGGCTGGGTGAGTGGGCAAATGTTTGGCAGATGCAGTATAATGTGGATAAATGTGAGGTTATCCACTTTGGTGGCAAAAATAGGAAAACAGACTATTATCTAAATGGAGGCCGATTAGGAAAAGGGGAGATGCAGCGCGACCTGGGTGTCATGGTACACCAGTCATTGAAAGTAGGCATGCAGGTGCAGCAGGCGGTGAAGAAAGCGAATGGTATGTTAGCTTTCATAGCAAAAGGATTTGAGTATAGGAGCAGGGAGGTTCTACTTCAGTTGTATAGGGTCTTGGTGAGACCACACCTGGAGTATTGTGTACAGTTCTGGTCTCCAAATCTGAGGAAGGACATTATTGCCATAGAGGGAGTGCAGAAAAGGTTCACCAGACTGATTCCTGGGATGTCAGGACTGTCTTATGAACAAAGACTGCATAGACTCGGTTTATACTCTCTAGAATTTAGGAGATTGAGAGGCGATCTTATAGAAACTTACAAAATTCTTAAGGGGTTGGACAGGCTAGATGCAGGAAGATTGTTCCCAATGTTGGGGAGATCCAGGACAAGGGGTCACAGCTTAAGGATAAGGGGGAAATCCTTTAGGACCGAGATGAGAAGGACTTTTTTCACACAGAGACTGGTGGGTCTCTGGAACTCTCTGCCACAGAGGGTAGTTGAGGCCAGTTCATTGGCTATATTTAAGAGGGAGTTAGATGTGGCCCTTGTGGCTAAGGGGATCAGAGGGTATGGAGAGAAGGCAGGTACGGGATACTGAGTTGGATGATCAGCCATGATCATATTGAATGGCGGTGCAGGCTCGAAGGGCCGAATGGCCTACTCCTGCACCTAATTTCTATGTTTCTATGTTTCATTTAATATCTTTCATATGTTGTGGTATTTTGCTTTTACTAATTAAGCAATTGTTGTTTTTACTTTTTCTGCCTTTTCCTCACCGAAAAATAAGCGCATTTGTTTTGTCTAAGTGATCCCCTGGTGCTGTTACCTATGCTCCTCTGGTTATCCTTTAGCCCGTGAGCGTCTGTTGTTGCCCAGTCATTTGTGCTTCCTTTCACCTTTGCTAATCACTTGTTTGCTCCATTCCAGAGATTTCTTTCTTCATTTGATCACCACTCATATTTATCACATTGCTTTTGTTTTAAGCTTATCTTACTTTGAATCACTATACAAATCCATGGTGCCTCTGCCTACCGTGTCACAATGACTCACATGGAAAGTACCTTCACCTCCATGATCTCATTACGCAGCTTCCAACATGTTGAGGAGTTGTATTCGAACCGACCTTCCTGCAACTCGAAATACCTGAGGCAAACAAAAATATTTGCTTTAATAAACAAATTCACCCAACACAATTTCATCAACGATTTTTCAGAAATACTGAAATTTGTTTATCTGCAGAAACCCCAATCAGAGGAGGAAGAAAGGGGCGCCTGTTGCAATATTAGAGCCAATGCCTCACATCTCCAGTGACCCAGGTTCGATCGTGAACTTGGGTTCTGTCAGTGTGAACTTTGTACATTCTCCTTATGACTGCAAATATATCTTTCTAATGCTCTGGTTTCATCCCACAAGCCAAAGATATTCAGTTTGGTGGGTTAGTTGGCCACATAAATTCACCCTAGTATGTATGTCAATGGTAGAAGCTGGGGAGATTTGCGAGGAGACCAGCATGGGATTGATGTGCAGGATTAATGGGAATGGTTGACAGGGAATTGTGGGGCTGAAGGGCAGTGGAGGCCTATTCACTGGATGTTTTCAAGAGAGAGATTTAGCTCTTAGGGCTAAATGAATCAAGGGATATGGGGGATAAAGTTGGAACAGGGTACTGATTTTAAATGATCAGCCATGATCATATGGAATGGTGGTGCTGGCTCGAAGGGCCAAACAGCCTACTCCTGCACCTATTTTCTATGTTTCTATGTTTCTTATAGGTGAAGAACAGGATTCCCTTTGCAGTAAGTTTCCAACATTCAAGAACCCTCTGCAAAAGCAATCAATTTGGCCCACATCTGTTTTTGCTTTACATAAATGACATCCATGAAAAAGTCACAAGCACGACCAGACTATTCGCTGATGATTGTTTGCTGTACTGTCCAATTCAGTCAGCTGATGATGAAGATGCTCTCCAAAAGGATCTCGATACAATGGTTGAGTGGTCACAACAATGGGGCATGCAGTTCAGCCCGTTCAAATGTGAAACCATGCGTGCCACCAGAAAGAGGAATCTAGGCGAAACATCTTACAATACACTTGGTGCCACCCTTGAAGAATCCAAACAAACCAAGTAGCTTGGCATCAAATTGCAGAATGATCTGCGTTGGAATGGTCAGACACATCATGCAACGGTGAAAGCAACAGGTGTCCTACATTTTCTGAGGTGCAAGTTTCATAATTGTTCAACTTCTGTCAAGGAGAAGCTATACTTCACCCTCGTTAGACCTCATTTGGACTACGCAGTTGCAGCACGGGACCCATACCCAAGTAAAAACATTTCTTCCATCGAACGTGTCCAAAGACAGGCAGCTCGATTTGTTAGGTCGGCACGGACTGGAAGGGCCGAGAAGGCCTGTTTCCGTGCTGTAATTGTTATATGGTTATATGGTTGTATGGTTACTAACACCTATGAGAGCGAAGCGAGTGTTACCAAACTTCTGAATTCTCTGGGGTGGAACCCTCTCCAAGACAGACGTGAAGCTCACCGTTTGACCTGTTTTTACAAAATGTTAAATGGTCAGCTCGATATAGATTACAAGACCTACACCAAACCCAAACCAATTAGGAGCAGACGAGGGCATTCGATCCAATTTGCGATTCCAGCTACCAAGACCGATGTGTACTGCAATTTGTTCTTCCCCCGCACAATTAAAGCATGGAATAATCTCCACCCTACTATAGTTACCCATTATTTGTGTATGGATACAACTAAATTTAAGGAAGCTCTTTCTTCCCAAAAACCCTTTCTGGCTCAAGTCCTCCCTCCACCACCTCCAGTTTAAATTCCATTTGGAATACTTTGGAGAACCAAGAAACCAAGAACCAAGAAGAATTTAGACAAACACTTCCCAATGTAGAATCAGAAACATTTCAGAGTGCTGCCATAACAGCTTTTGAATCCATGCATAGAATGTTACGGCACAGGCTGAAATGCATAGTTCAGTTTGTTTGGGAGTAAGAAATTGAATCTGAGGCATTTAAATAAATAACTCTCCCAACACAGTCCATCCTCCTCCTCAACATTATTGTTGAAGTATAGAGCATATCAGAGCACATTTAAAGATAAAGTCAAGGAGAGAGGTAGGATATTATTTTTAGAGACAGGATGTTATATTTAATTTCCTCTCTCTTTTCATATATCACCATCCTTGCTGTTCCTTTCAATATTATTTCCTTCCTTGACCTTTCTTGCTGTAGTATTAGCAGTGTTAGATTCCAACATTTGTCAGAATTGTCCTGTGCTTGGCTCCATTAGCTTTGTTCTTGCCTACCCATCAAGAAAGGCCCTGAAAGTATTGACTTTTCTTTGGCAGGAAAGGGCAGTATTGTACCTGCTGATTGCACATATTATTCCTGGCCTTAAAATAGAACATTTCTTGTCTCTATTTCATTGGTTAGTAATTCGCATTGGTTATCTCCAAACCTGCAATGACATAATATTTCACTGCCTCGCGAAGTATGTTCATCTGAATCGTTAAATAGAGGATCATGAAGATTTGGCAGTAGAGTCAATGCCTTTATATGCACATCAATGCATCTGGATTGTATATGCCATCTGTTTTGCTCTGATAATAGTTATTCAGACCTAGTCTTGATAGCTCTAGCAGCACATTATCAGCCCTTAAAGAATGAATACTAACCATAAGACACTTATATCAGCCCAGAATGTAAGGCAATCTCAATCAATGGCCATTGACACTGTGTAAAACGGATAGCAGCTTCCAATATTTACACATGCACACTTAAACATGGAAAGCAGAAGCTGCTATCAATGATTATGCTGCTCCTCTGCAGGATGTCATTTTCCTGCCTTTGCAAAAGCAGCCAACAGGGATTTAACATGGACTTTAAATTACCTGGGCACGACTCTCCTTGTACAAGTCAATGAAAGTGTTGAACATTGTTGGGAAGATGTCGATTGAATTACCTGCTTCTTTTAGCAGAGGAATTATTCTCAGGGTCAAAGCACAGATTCTGACCATTATGACCCACCAATTGATAACATACAGATCCAGGAAACGTGTCATTAGCACATGTAGACAGAGTAGGCAGTTCCATTGATCATGTAGTCTGTGGAATATCATGTCAAACAAATTAATGATTGCTGTAAGACTCCACAGTCAAAGGGGGCCTTCTTCCAAAAGCTATGAAAGCAATCGGGAGTAGCAGACTTTAATGAGCCAAATGCAACGGAATTTTGTTTGGAAATGCATATATCGATGTATTTCTAAATGACAATAAAGTTTGTTTGATTGATTGATTTGATTGATGTACTAACTAATTACATGCAGAGTAACCACTTTAGTTATAACGTCTACTCATGCAGAGTGCACACCACAGCCTTACATTAACAGAGGGGGAAGGGATGAATGTTCAGGGTGGTAGCTATGAAGCCAATCAGGGGCTGCTTTGTTCTGGGTGACATTGATATCGTGAATGTTTTTGGAGATGCATTCATTTGTGGCAGGAGCAGCATATTCCATACATACCTCAGCATATTAAATTCCTCTGAACTAATTCAAGTGGTCAGATTTTTTTTTATTTAAAGATCTGTCCGGAAGCAATGGAACATCAAAGTAACTGAACACTGCCTCCAGCTTATGCAATCATATTACAAGGTCATGCGAAGTGTAGAGTCTGCCTGGGTGAATTACAATTCAGTGCACGTTGTTAGTTGCAAATGATCTTCCTTAGTGTGTATTGGATCCAAAAGCATTAAAACCCAATGGTGGGTAGACAAAAATGCTGGAGAAACTAAGTGGATGAGGCAGCATCTATGGAGCGAAAGAAATAGGCAACGTTTCGGGTCGAGACCCAAAACACAATGATAGGTTCGTCCTATGGGCCGAGCTACATTGCTGACAAACTTCTGAGATAGGGCATGTGAATGTGATAAATGGGCCGGTTGCAGATTACATGAGCAGCATTAGCTGAACCTGCCTCAGGTTCAGGAAGGTCAATTCTATTTTTAAAATATAACACAGATGTAATCAAACCTAAGCCAGACAAAGATGATAGAAGGAGCAGAAGGTTTTACTGACAGAGTTACATGGAATGAGGCTTGAGGGGAGCTTTAACACTGGCATAGATCTTTTGGGCTGAACAGCCTGGGTTTGTGCTGGATGTTCTTGTCACTTCTGTGGAAAGTCAGTTTTCTCTCCAACACATTTGACACTGTTTATTCTATATGATCATATAGTACCTTTGTTCTATGTACAGTACTACCTTTCTATCTTAGTACTACCTTTATTCCATAGTACAAGAGAAATCTACAGCAAACATGTCAAAGATGTGACAAAAGAACTGAAGACTAAATGTACCCCTTTGTAAAAACACACATCAGAGATACAAATGCGTCAGAAATCAAGCATATATACACCACAAGAGACTGTGCTATATAGAAACCTTTATCACAAATCACACAGGACAACATCTAAAAACCCATCGCACCATCATCCCACCTTCCACCAGTAAAACCAGTAACCTTGTAACATCTCCCCCTCCGCCCCCCCAACAACAACTCTTTTTACTTTTTTATGAAGTATTCAGAGACATGGTATCATTATCGAGAGCATAGTATCATGAGCAGCAACAGCAAGAGTAATTGTGGAGGAGGTGTTGTTATCTATCCTCAATTATTGTAGTTTGTCATTAAGACAGTTGAGGATCCAGTGGTAAACGAGGGGGGGGGGGGGGGGGGATTCTGACTCCTAGGCCCAGGAGTATGGAGATGATTTTGTATGTGATTATGGTATTAAAGGCATAGCTATATCAATAAGTAGGAGTCTAACGTAAGTTTTCTTCATTAATATTCCAGTATTGTCCTGCGTTCTGACATGTCCTGCATTCGACCTCGTCAGCAGAGATGGCCTATTTAAGGCTCTGCCAAAGATCGGCTGCCCACCAAAACTGCAGAGCATGATAGAATCCTTCCACATCAACACTAAAGGGACAGTGCAGTTCAATGCAGCTTCACTGCTGAAACATGCCTTTGGCGCTGCAACAGAGGGGATCTACCTGCGTACTAGATCAGATGGCAGGCCCTTCAAGCCTCAGAGCCAAGACAAAAGTATGTGAAACTCTCATCAGAGACATGTTGTTTGCCGATGACACAGCGGTTGTGTCCCACACCCAGCAGGATCTACAGTCACTGATGGACCGCTCCTATCGGGCATGCAAGGACTTCAGGCTGACCATCAGCCTGAAGAAGACGAACGCTTTGGGGCAGGATACAGAGGCGCCACCTGTCATCACCATCGACGACTACGAACTCGATGCCGTCCGTCAGTTCAAGTACATCGGCTCCACCATCACCGACATCACAGAGATTGATAAAAGGATCGAGAAGGCAGCTACAACTCTCTCTCGCCTCACAACTCGAGTGTGGACCAGCCCAAAGCTGACAGTGAAGACAAGGATAGCAGTCTACAATGCCTGTGTCAACAGCACGCTGCTGTACGGCAGTGAGACATGGATTACATATGCCAGACTGGAGAGAAGACTCAACACCTTCCACCTGAGAAGCATCTGCTGTATCCTGGGCATATCCTGGCAAGACAGAGTGTCCAGCGCCGAGATCCTGTCTCGCACTGGCCTTCCCAGTATGTACACTCTACTCAGGCAGCGCAGACTGCGGTGGCTGGGCCTGGTCCACCGCATGGAAGATGGCCGCATTCCAAAAGACAACCTCTAAGGAGATCTGACATCTGTGAGGAGAACACATCGGCCGCCCCCAGCTACGTTACAAGGATGTCTGCAAGAGAGATTTGAAGGCATTCGACATTGATGTGGAGTCCTGGGAGAGCCTTGCAGCTGACCGCACGAGGTACCCTGAAACCAACATTTCAAAATGGGGGAAGATAAACTGTTGAACGCAGCGGCAGACAAGCGGGCACGCAGAAAGGAGCGCAGCAACTTCAACAAACCAATGACCGCACACAAATGTGACCTTTGTGACAGAGACTGTCACTCCCGCATTGGTCTCTTCAGCCACAAGCAACGCGGTTTGGAGCAAGCAGCCAACAACTAGGAATGCATCACCCATGGTCAGTCATGACCAGGGAGGGGCTACGAAAAATTCCAGTATTGGTGCCAGTATCCTAGAAAGGAATCCCTTTAATGCCATTACTTTTTCATTACTGCTATTTTGCATATATTTGTTTTGATAAATCCACATACTCGATGCAGAATCCAATGACATGGAAAGCAATTTGTCAGGTTGCATCACAGCTTGGTTTTGGAAACAGCTCTGCCCAAGACCGCAAGAAATTGCAAGGTTGTGCATGAAGCCCAGTCTATCACATAGACCAGAATTCCTACCATTGACTCCATCTCCACTTCACGCTGTCTCAGAAAAGCAGCCAACATAATCAAAGACCTTTTTCACCCAGGTCATTCCTTCTTCACCTCTCTCCCATCGGGCAGAAGATACAAACAGTTGAAAGCTCAAACCACCAGACTCGGGAATAACTTATTTGCCTCCGTTATCAAACATCTGAATGATCCTTCCATAAGCTAGGGAATGCTCAACCTCATTGCACATATTAGACTTTGACTCTGGAACTGCTGTAATGCTGAGAACTACTGTATATTCTTCACTTTGTATCTTTGCCTTTGCTCTTCCTTTGGTACTTGAGTTGGGCTTGATTTTATTTATGTATATTAGCTGATTTGATTGGATAGTGTGCAAAACACATCTTTTCACTGTAATCGTAGAGTCATACTGCATGGAAACAGGCTCTTCGGCCCATCTTTCCTATGCCGACTAACTCTCCCATCTACACTCTTCCCACCTGTCCCTCATGTGACAATAGTAAAACTAAACCTAATATGCTTTTAAGATATTATCTCAACTTCCAGCGCAGGCATTTAATTCCATCACTGCTTTGAAGCCCGCAAGGCACAATTCTGACAGAAATTAAGATAATTTTCGAGAACAAAATTGTTTTTTGAACATTTGGCTCAGAGTCTGAGTTCTATGTATATTCTATAACTCAATGGGGATGCGCAGAAAAGATGATGAAAGTTGTTCCAGTGGTATAGAATCCCACATAAAGCGTTAATTAATAGCCACGTGCAGTTGTAACAACTATGTAGTGTGTACTATGTTTGAATTTGACCTATCTCTCATTACACTCTCTTCCCAAACTAAATTACAAAGGTCTGTAAAAAGCAGACTTCATAGAACAGCATTTTCTTTTCCTGATTTGTACAAGCACTTTGGCCCAGATCTAGAAGTAAAAATATCAATAAGGCATAAGAATGTAAATCAAAAAACCGTATCGATGTCGCTATGTGCAGTTAAACACAGGTATTAGGAAGCTAGTGGCCAAAATGATTTGCGCTCTTACAAGCTTTGCTGGGCCAGTATTGCAGCACGAGATGTGGCATTGATGCACATAAAGGGTGTAAAACTTCAACAGTGCAGGGTAAAAGAGGGAGGCCACTTGGTAAGTAGTGGAGACTCCTTCAGCATGGAGGAGAAACATCGAAACATAGAAAATAGGTGCAGGAGAAGGTCATTCGGCCCTTCGAGCCAACACCGCCATTCAATAGGATCATGGCTGATCATCCAAAATCAATACCCCGTTCCTGCTTTCTCCCCATATCTCTTGATTCTGTTAGCCCTCAGAGCTATATCTAACTCTCTCTTGAAAGCATCCAGTGACTTCTGTGGCAAAGAATTCCACAGATTTACCACTCTCTGGGTGACAAAGTTTTTCCTCATCTCAGTCCTAAATGGCCTACCCCTTATTCTTAAACTGGGACCCTCTGGTTCTGGACTCCCCCAACACCAGGAACATTCTTCCTGCATCTAGCCTGTCCAAACCCTTAAGAATGTTACAGTAAATGTTTCTACAAAATCCCCTCTCATCCTTCTAAATTCCTGTGAATACAAGCCCAGTTAATCCATTCTTTCATCATATATCAGTTCCTTCATCCCGGGAATTAACCTCGTGAACCTACGCTGCACTCCCTCAATAGCAATAATGTCCTTCAAATTAGGAGGCCAAAACTTGTTCCTACTAAAGGGCTTCTTCTGTGGTTAAGTTCTCCAAAAAGTACCCTTTGCCATTCTGAGCACAATTTAAACACTTTGAGAGGAATATAGGCTATCTCTGGAGGTTTTGAATCTCTCTTTGAGGTGTCTGCTTATAAATTGGGTGGGGCATTAGGTAGCATCTGACTGTAGACCTTAGTGTGCTCCTTGTTTGTTTAATGATTGTCACACAGTAGTCATTTTCAGTGCCTGGGAACTCCAGTTTATTTTGGGAATGCTCAAACTCACATTACACAATGACAGATGTCATGAGATGCGCACCAGACACAAGGTGTGAGAAGAAACGCCTGTTGCAATATCATAATTGCGTCAATTTCACCCAGAAACTATACCTAGTGGTATAGGCAGTCACGGTGGCGCAGCGGTAGAGTAGCTGCCTTACAGCGAATGCAGCACCGGAGACCCGGGTTCAATCCTGACTACGGGTGCTGTCTGCACAGAGTATGTACGTTCTCCCTGTGATCTGTGTGGGTTTTCTCGGACATCTTCGGCTTCCTCCTACACTCCAAAGACGTACAGGTTTGTAGGTTAATTGGCTTGGTAAATGTAAAAATTGTCCCTAGTGGGTGTAGGATAGTGTCAATGTGCAGGGACCGCTGGTCAGCGCAGACCCGGTGGGCCGAAGGGCCTGTTTCCACACTGTATCTCTAAACTAAACTAGTGGGATTTACACGAGGATACATCAATTTTGCAAAACGCGTGATCCGGCTTTCTAATAATGTGATACTTGCAGCATTTTCCAATGTTAGATCGGATTTCCAGTATCAGTAGTGTTTTGTTTAATATTGACTGCAACGCCTTTGAAATATTTCAAGAAAGGTGCTGTGCCATCAAATAGATCAGGAATACCATTTTTAGAGAATATGTTTGCTTTCAAGCACCCATCCAAATATATTAACAAATCTTTGATCTTTATTTTCAGAAGGACAATATCCTGATATCTCATCTAATGCCATTGCTTGAATCCTATCAGTAGCATATTCAACATGAAAGGCCATCCACCCATTCTTAAGGCATTGAGTCATACAGCATGGAAACAAATGCTGATCAAGATGCCCCATCTGCACTGGCCCTTCCTGCCCATGTTTGGCCCATTTTCTTCTAAACGTTTCCCGTACATGTACCTGCCCAAATGTCTTTTAAATGTTGTTATTGTACCTGTCACAACTACCTCCTCTGGCACCTCATTCCATATACCCATCCTCCTTCCACGTGAAACATTTGCTCTCAGCTTCCTATTAATCCTCCTCCTCTCACCTTAAACCTATGTCCTCTGATTTCCCTCCTCTGAGTAAATCACTAGGATGCATTCACCCTATCTATTCCCCTCATGATTTTATACACCTGAAAAGATGATCACTTAGCCTCCTACTCTCCAAGGTATAAAGCCCTAGCTTGCCCAACCTCTCTCTATAGCTCAGGCCCTCAATTCCTGGCAACATGCTCGTACATCTTCTCAGCACTCTTTTCAACTTAGCAGGGTGACCAAAATACTCCAAATGTGGTGTACAAAATACTCACCAATGAGGTGTACAACTGTAACACGACATCCCAACCACTATACCAAAGTCGATTTGACAAAAAAAAAATCGCTACCTTTCCAGCAATGTCCACATGCCAAGAATTAATTGTGTGTGTGCACCATTGATCACCCTTTATTTGAAAATGTGGATCTAGGAGCATTAGATCAAGAGTTGGCCATAACTATGGAGACACAAGGAACTGCAGATGCTGGAATCTTGAACAAAACACAAATTACTTGAGGAGCCTTTATAACGGCGATGAAGAGGAATTACTTTAGCCAGAGGGTGGTGAATCTGTGGCTTTCATTGCCAGAGACACACTTGGGGCAATTTACAGAGGCCAACTAACCTACAAATGTGCACATCGTTTGGTAACGGGGAGAAGACAGGAGAATGGGTTTGAGAGGGGAAAATAGGTCAGCCATGGTTGAATGGCAGAGCAGACTCAATGGGCAGAACGGCCTAATTCTGCTTCTATATCTTATGAGTTTATCAACAGCATCTGTGGAGTGCGGATCAAGCAGCATCTATGGAGTGAATAGACGGATGAGTGACACAAAATGTCGGAGAATCTCAACAGGACTGGCATCATCTCTGGATAGAGGGAACGGGTGACATTTCGGGTTGAGACCCTTCTTCAGACTGACGTCTGGGTTAAAACATGGCCGTAGAGCTGGAGAGCAGGAGAAATTACAGAAGGGTCTCGACCCAAAACATCACCCATTCCTTCTATCCAGAGATGTTGTCTGTCCCGCTGAGTTTCTCCAACAATTTTGTGTCTATTTTCGGTGTACAGCAACATCTGCAGTTCCCTCCTACACATGGACGGGTGAGATTTGTGATTGGGACCCATCTCCTGATTTAATTATTCCAGCGCTTTGTGATTTGGCCATGTCAAATGTCCATTGTCAGATCCTTTTTTTTTTAAATTTTATTTTATTTTTATTAGAAGTAAATACATAATAAAAACATTTTGTTTGTAGTAGTCATACATTATTAATATTGTTTATATTATCAATTGTATAATAATTGTACTTCTATATATTTTTATTTTTTATTTTTATATAGATAGAAAATAATAGAGAAAAGAAACCAAAAAAATTAAAAGAGAATGGAATAATCAGCTAATTATACATCATTGGAGATATGTCCGTGAATTATAAAATGTAATTCTTCATCTAATGCTTGATTCGGGTTTCAGTCAGGTTCTCGTGCGGAACTGGTTTGCCCCTTCAAATATTCAATGAATGGAGACCATATTCTAGTAAATAGTTCTTGTTTGTCCATTGAGACAAATCTTAATCTTTCCAAATGTAGGGTCTCTGACTTTTCCATAGTCCACATTTTAATTGTGGGGGTTATAGGGCCTTTCCAAAATTTTAATATTAATTTTTTCCCAATTATTAAACTATTGTTGATAACGTTTCTTTGACGTTGTAAATATTTGATTTTGTTCTAGTATTCCTACTATGATTAGATTTGAATCAGGGTCCAATTGGATGTTGACAACTTCCGAAATTATCTTAAACATTTTCCGTCCAAAAATGGAAGGGACCGCCGTCGATTTTCATACAACTTACAAATGTGTGCGTTAAGTTAGCCTCTGAGTGCTGACATTTTTTCACAAATAAGAAATATGCTTGGGAAAATTCTATTTAATTTTGTTTTTGAATAATGCAATCTATGTAATACTTTAAATTTGTATAATTGTCAGATCCTTGTGATCACTTGGGACGAATGGTTCACCTTAATCCTAAAGCGAGCGTTCTGTGACATCCATGAACTCACACTGCGCTCACCGTTCGTGAGCAGAGTGGGAATCTGCTGATGTAACCGGGAGCTGATAGTCCACCTGGCATACACGCAAAGCGCTGTTCATTCGCGGCAGTGTAAAACACGTCGCCTTACCTCTTTATGTAGTTCTTGCCGTAGAGGATCTGCTGTAGGAGGGTGACCAGTGCGAAAGAACAAATAAATATGAAAAACAAGGTTCTGTTTCCCAGCAGATCTCTTCCCGAAGGATCAGAATACATTCTTCCAGCATAAATGCGATCGATCCTCTCCAGAGACCCGTGTCAGACTGTCGCCGGTGGGGGACGTGGGGGGATTTCTAACCTTATTCGTTGCCCCTCGAGCAAGACCTCCGACCGACGGCGGTCCCTTCCATCCACTGCATCAATACGAGCAAACAGTCCCAGTCGCCCACAACCTCTTCCCTTCTCTGTCACACTTGACTGCAGCCGCAATCTCCTGGAAGCTCTTCCCTTCCAAACCCTCCTGCTTCTGCATACGGACAGAATGTTTATCTAAAGCATTATTTTTTTCCTTGGCTTCCCCACGATGCAGCAAGGAAGCAGAGATGCAGGGAGGGATTTGATAGCCGTTCGGAATAAATTGTCCCAGGATAAAGCGGCTTTAAATGGGAACACGTTGATCAAGGACGCTTGCGAAACCGGAGAGGGCTCGGGGACGTTTCTTCCCACGTGTTCAGTCGCAGACTACCGCCAGGGAGAAGGGGGGGGGGGGGGGGGGGCGATGGGGTACGAAGTATCTCGTCCAGAAGCCGGTCGCAAAATGAGTCTGGCCGGAGGACGAGGGGTGCGGAGGTCCAGACGCTGCGATTCCAGACTGTCTGCTCCTGCCCCTTCTCCGCATTGCAATGACAACCAAGCGTGTTTCAGTTATTTATACTGATCTTGATACTTGCAAATAATCCAAAATAACGAGCGATTCAAATGGAACGCACCGGTGCGTTTTACAACTCGGTTTCGAGGTGCAATGTTCCTCGAACCGGGGCATGACATTTCACTGTCGGTTTCCGCCCCTTCATCTCATCCTTCCGCGCTCGTCGCTTCCTTCCGCATTGTCTGCGTTTCTGCTTCCCTATATGTCTCGCCCCCTGCCTTCTCTCACTCTCTCAGTAATAAACAAGGTCAATAACGTACCTCGTCAAGGACAGAACGGCCCATCGCGCTCCCATCCGTCATTTCTCCAAATACACGTGCTTTTCATTCAAGCTATTATAATTGCCATTCATTTGTTTTCATTGCATTCCACACAACACGCACTTAACCATGCGGCGAGGTTAGCAATAAAAATACAAAATCCTTAAGTGCGATATTTGCAGCATACATATAGCAATCTACGAGCAAATGTGATTGCATTTGATATGTAACTTACTTTTTGCTAGTATGTGTAGGAAATAACTACAGATGCTGGTTTAAATCGAAGGTAGACTCAAAATGTTGGAGTAACTCAGCGGGACAGGCAGGATCTCTGGAGAGAAGGAATGTGCGATGTTTCGGGTCGAGACCCTTCTTCAGACTCTTTTTACTTTTTGCTCGTGTTAGTGCACTCTACATAATGCATGCCCTGCACTTTATCGTAATGGAAACATTATTGCCCCTTGTAGCGTTCAAATGCTCCTCAGTTGGTTAAGACGTGTAACATAAACATCCTTTACTGAAGCGAGTCAACAGATCTGACAGCAGGTGTTAAAGAAGGAACTGCAGATGCTGGAGAATCGAGGGTTACACAAAAAGCTGGAGAAACTCAGCGGGTGCAGCAGCATCTAAGGAGCGAAGGAGATAGGCGACGTTTCGGGTCGAGACCCTTCTTCAGCAGTGTTGGTACCACAATGCGTCACAAATCAAACCAGGTTGCACATACTTAGAAGTAAACCTCAATTTCAAATATATTATATTACATTACCTTTATTTTTTTGTTAAATATTTTTTATTAGAAGTACATATCAAGATAAGGATATACATGTCATATACATTCTTAATATTATTAATATTAACAATTATTTCTAATTTGTACTTCTATGAATTTTTCAATTTTAATATAGATAGGAAATAAAAGAGAAAAATAAAATAAAGATAGGGATTCAGAAAAATGAATGAAGTATTAAGCAGTTTGTACATCATTGGAGATATATCCATGGGTTATTATATGTAAATCTTCGTCTATTTCTTCGTTCAGGCATCAGTCAGGTTCTCGCACCGAACCACTTTGACCTTTTAAATATTCAATAAATGGAGACCATGTCCCTCTGAATTGATCCAACTTGGCCAGAAGGACAAGTCTTAATCTTTCCAGATTAAGTGTCTCCGACATTTCAGTGATCCACATTTTGATTGTGGGGGATGTAGGACTCTTCCAAAATTTCAATATTAGTTTTTTCCCAATTATTAAACTGTAATCGATAAAAATTATTTGATTTATTGTTATTAATTGATCTGTTTCTAATATTCCTAATATTATTAATTTTGAGTCAGGAAGCAAATTTGTATTAACAACATTAAAAATTATCTTAAAAATGTCTGCCCAAAAGGTAGTAATTTTTATACAATTTGTGAATGAGTGCGTTGATTAGCTTCTAAGTGTTGACGTTTATCACATATGGCTGGTATATTTGAAAAAATTCTATGTAATTTTGATTTTGAATAATGTAATCTATGTAGTACTTTAAATTGTGTCAAGATGTGTCTAGCATTTAGCGAACAATTATGTATATTTTGTAAACTTTCATTCCATATTTCTGGTCTAATTGTTTGACCTAATTCGTTTTCCCATGATTGCCTATATGTTTCTGTCATTGGTACATCATTTTCTAATAAAATATTATAAATATATGATATCAATTTTTCTGTATTTGGATGTTTATTTAGACATTCATCTAAAATTTCTGCCTTTCTATTTCTAATTTCCTGTGTGTTTGATTTAACGTAGTCTCTGATTTGTAAATATCTAAAATAATCTTTTGAGTGTAATCCATAAATTTGTTGTAATTCTTGAAATGAAAGAAAGGAGTTTTCCCTGTAAAGATCACCCATCCTATTAATTCCATAATTTTTCCATTGTGAAAAACCTTTATCCATCATTGAAGGTTTAAATGTGACATTGTTTACAATGGAGAGAGCTAGTGGTATACATTCCAATTTTAATGTTTTCTTAAGTTGTTTCCAGATACGTATCCCACTCTCTATTATAGGGTTTTCTTTATAGGTTTTCTTACCTAGTTTAGCATTGGCGAATAAAATCGTGCTAATGTCAAAAGGTGTACAATCTTCTTTTTCCATTTTTAACCAATTTGGTTGTTTATCTAATTCATCCAGCCAAAAATTCATATTTTTAATACTAACTGCCCAGTAATAAAACATAAAATTTGGCAATGCTAGACCTCCATTTATTTTTGATTTACATAAGTGTTTTTTATTTATTCTATGACTCTTATATTCCCAGATAAAATTGGTGACTATGGAGACAACTTTAAAAAAAAAGTTTTTAGGAAGGTATATTGGTATCAATTGGAAAAGATATAGTATTTGTGGAAGAAAAATCATTTTTATTGCATTAATTCTACCTAACATTGAGATAGGTAATGTTTTCCAATATAAAATATTCTTATTTAGTTTATTCAGTAATGGTGGGAAATTAGATTTAAATGAAGAATCATATCTTTTTGTTACATGAATTCAAAGATATTTGATTTTTTCTTTTGCTATCTTAAAAGGATATTGTTGTAATATATGTAGATTATTTACCATTATTGGCATAAGTTCACTTTTATTCCAATTAATACTATATCCTGAAAACTAACCAAATTCAGTTATTAAATTTAATAAATTTAAAATACTAATTTCCGGTTTTGTAATATAAAGTAATACATCATCAGCATATAAGGAGATTTTGTTTTCAGTTTCTCTAGTTTCGTACCCATATATTTCAGGATGTAATCTCACGCTTTGAGCTAATGGTTCAATTGCAAGTGCGAACAATAATGGGGATAAGGGACAACCTTGTCTACAGCCTCGGGATAAATTAAATTTAGTTGATAACATTTGATTTGTTAATATTCTAGCTGTTGGATTAGCATATAATAATTTAACCCATGATATAAACTTCTCTCCCAACTTAAAAGTTTCCATGACCGGAAACAGATAAGACCATTCCACTTGGTCAAAGGCCTTCTCCGCATCTAATGAAATAATTACTAGGTCTTTATTAATACCTCTTTTCGAATATATAATATTGAATAATCGTCTCAGATTATATGAAGAATATCGTTTTGGTATAAATCCTGTTTGATCCGGATGAATTAATTTGTTAATCACTGAACTTAGTCTTTGTGCTAGTATCTTAGTTAGTATTTTTTGATCAGTGTTTAAAAGAGCTATAGCTCTATATGATCCTGGATCATCCAGATCCTTATCTATTTTTGGTATAAGCGTTATAATAGATTCATTTAAGGTTTCTGGTAATTTCTGTTGGGTATAAATGTGTTCATAAAGTGTCTTTAAACGTGGTACAGTCAGATCATAAAATGTTTTATAAAATTCCGAACCAATACCATCTGGTCCAGGAGTTTTACCATTTTTTAATGATTTAATAGATTCTTCGATTTCTTTTACTGTTATTTCAGCATTTAATGATTCTATATTTTCTAAATCCAACCTCTTTAATTTACATTTTTAAAAAAATGCTTCTATTCCTATCCAGTTTTCTGCCGTTTTAACTGAGTGTAAGTTTTTATAATATTGCAAAAATCTCTCATTAATATCTCTAGGATGTACTAGTAGTTCGCCATTGCGTGATTTAATCCTATGGATTATTTTTTCTCCCTCCAGTTTCCGTAATTGACGGGCCAATAATTTTTGGGGTTTATCTCCAAATTCAAATTGTAATTGTTTGGTATATTGATAGAGTTTTACCACTTGATCTGAATATAATTTATTTAATTTGTATTTCAATACAGCGATTTTGTTATGTTTTATCATACTTGGGTTAGCAGCATTCTCTGTATCTAATTGTTTAATATCCTTTTCCAAAGCCTGTTGTTCCCTCCGATTCTCTTTGTTAAAAAATGCTTGAGAAGAAATCATAATTCCACGAGTAAATGCTTTAAAAGTTTCCCATAATAGAGATGAAGATATTTCCGGTTTATTGTTTATTTCAAAGAAAGTCTTAATCTGTTCTGTAATATATTTCTGAGTTACTTTGTCCTATAAAATTTGTGGGTTAAGTCTCCACTGTCTCTGATTTTCCATTTTACCATTTATTTTGATCATAAATGTTAAAGATGCATGATCTGAAATTGTAATATTATGGTATTTTGAATTATAAGTGAGTGAGATTAAATTTATCAACCAGAAGTCTACCAGAAAATAATCTATTCTTGAAGGTTACACAAAAAGCTGGAGAAACTCAGCGGGTGCAGCAGCATCTAAGGAATCTATTCTTGAATATGTTTTATGTACAGGTGAATAAAATGAATATTCTCATCCAGTTGGGTTTTCTATTCTCCAAACGTCTTTAATATTACTAGTATCTATGTATGCATTCAGTAAGTCACTTGAATGCGATTTGGTTTTCCGTTGCTTTGATGATCTATCTAGATAAGAATCTAGGGTACAATTTAAATCTCCTCCAATTATTAAGTTGTGTTGTGTTAATTCCGGGATGGTATTAAATATTTTCTTAAAGAACAATGGGCTGTCAAAGTTTGGTCCATAAACATTGACAAAAATCATTTTTTGTGCATTTAGTTCTCCTATTACAATAATATCTGCCGTCACTGTCATTTATAGTTGATGTGTGTTTAAATACTGTGCGTTTATGAAATAATATTGCTACACCTCTTGATTTATGTGTAAAAGAAGAATGGTATACTTTATCTATCCATTTGGCTTTCAATCTATGCTCTGCATCTCTTTTTAATTGTGTCTCTTGGATGAAAGCTACATCTATTTTAAGTGCTTTTAAATGTGCTAATACTTTACCTCTCTTTACTGGTTCATTAATGCCTTTAACGTTCCAGCTACAAAACGTTATTCCTTCATTCCCCATATTCGTGTTTAAGTCTTGCATCTTTTATTTAGGGGGGTCTATAATAGAGCAAATGGTTCAGTTCGACAGACCCGACCTTACACCCGAACTCCAAATAGACGAATTTCAAGACCCTTGAGTGTCTCTCACGTATATATCTCCTTTGAATATATTTATAACTCCATTCATATTTAAAATATTAAAGATAGATTGTATTATAGTCAAAAAAGGATAGATGAAGAGGTTAGTAATGTGTGCAAAGATAGAAAAAACTACATCTAGTGTTAGTGTAGTTAGTGAAAGCCATTCTAACATGGCTAAGCATCTACTGACTTCCATAGTTGATGTTGGAAACTTATCAGCTCCTTGGTTTCTTAAGGGCCTGTCCCACCAGCATGCAACTCTATGCGATTAGCGCGATTAAACCGGCAGCGGGGGCCGCGCGGAGGTCGGGTGATCCCCTCTACAGGGCCGGTCCCACCAGCATGCGCCTGAATGCGGCAAGCGCAACTAAACCGGCAGCGAGGGCCGCGCGGAGGTTGGTTGAGTGGCACAACGCGGCGCAAAGCGAGGCGAACTTGAAGCAAGTTCAAGGTAAGTTCGCCAGGACGTAGAGGGGCACACAGAGAGGGGCACCGAGACACACACACATACAGGGCCACGGAGCCACACACATAGAGGGTCACGGATGCACTTACAAATAGGTTCACGGAGGCACGATGTCCGGGCGGTGTGTAAATGTCGAGGCGACTGCGAGCCGACAAGCTGTTGCCGCGCGGAATTTTTGGACATAGTCGGTTTTTCGGAGCCCCGCGCGGTGTTGGGACGAACTCGGGACGAACTCCGCACAATTCCGCGCGGCTCCGGCGATCGAAGTGGGACCGGCCCCACGACGCCGGACGGCTCAAGCGACCACGTTAGGTCGCGTTAATCGCATAGAGTTGCATGCTGGTGGGACAGGCCCTTTAAGATTATTATACCATAACAGTCTGTTACCAGGGATATTAAATTCTGGAGTATACAAATTCCATTAGTCAGGAATGTGAAGATACATATATTTAAAACATATTAAGTAAATATAATTAAAAAAAAGGAATAAAAAAAAAACCCTATAGGGGAAAGGAAGGAGAACAAAAATAAAGGGAAAAAAAGGACGAATGAAATCTCACTATATATTCTGCACAATTATAATTATTATTTATCTAATTCTAAGTAATTCAGTTATAGTTAAATATTAGTCATTAATAATAATAATTAATTCTGATTAATAGTAACACCGCGCATTGTTAGTATTTATTAGTTATTTGTATTAGTAGTGCTACTATTCTAAATATTAGTATCCATAGGAGAGTTTCCAATCCGCTTTTCTCCGGCATCCTTAAACAAGTCCTTTGTTCCATCCAATCTGGCAAAGTCAGTTTATTCCTTGGTGTTGTTCAATTTTAAAGATATTATTCTTGTGAAATAAAATTTCCGTTTTTTTCTTTGCTTTTTTCGACACATCTTCTTGGGATAGCGTCCTACCCGCGCCCGAGGCTTCCATCGGGCCTTGTTCTGGTTCTGCCGGTTTAAGCCTTGTAATTCGAGTTTTCGTTTTTTCAGCGGGGGGGGGCTGCGCTGCATAGGCATTGTAAGTCGCGCGCCTGATGATGTCACTCACGGCAGCTGGTACCGAAGCAGCAGGCAGCAGGTAGGCGTTTTCTCCCCGGTAAATTCAGCGTTTTACAAGAGGAGCTGGCTGGCGTGGCTCCCTAGCCCTCCATAGCGCCACCGGAAGTCATATTACATTAACTTTAAAGAAAAGTAACCCAATTCATACAAATCATTGGCCATCTACCTACAAAAGCAAAAATTGTGCAGATGCTGGAAATCTGAGTTTTTTAAAACAGAAACATTGGGTATTTGTTTTTGCTTTTAACAGATTCAAAAGACATTTATTGTCACAAGCACCAATTGGTACAGTGAAATTTGGGGTCACCATACAGTCATATGAATAAAAAAAGAACAGAACACGATAGTATTAAAACATTAACATCCCCTGCACAGCGGAATCAAAGTTCAGCTATCCTCCTCTTTGATGTTCTTTTATGTACACACATGGTCGGGGCCTCCCGGGCCCTCCGCAGTCGCCGCTAAAGGCGGCCTGATGCTCAGGCCTTCTCGCTGGGATGCTGGAACTCCGACGTTGGAACGGGAGAACAACCTCAGCGGCTTGGACCTTCGAATCGGCCCCTTCCTACTGGAGTCCGCAGCTCTCGAACTCCACAGGCCACGCTGGCGGCCGTCGGTATGGGCCCCAGGGCACCGTGATGTCAAAGTCAGCACCGCCCGCGCTGGAAGCTGTACAAACCACAGCCCCGCGATGTTGCTGCAGTAGGCCCAGCACGCCAGAGATTCAAACGGCGATCCCAGGTGAGCCATCGCCCGCTCCGCGATCTATCCAGCGCTGCGCCGCCGCTGCTGGAACTATGGTCCGGTCCCGGCAGGAAAGGCTGCTCCAATCCAGGTGGTAGGCCTCGAGGAGGGGGCGAGGACGCGCCCCCAGGATGGCGGGACTGTCATATGCTGAGAGAATGGAGCAGCTGGGCTTGTACACTGGAGTTTAGAAGGATGAGAGGGAATCTCTTTGAAACATATAAGATTGTCATGGGCTTGGATACACTAGAGGCAGGAAACAAGTTCCAGATGTTGGGGGAGTCCAGAACCAGGGGCCACAGTTTGAGAATAAGGAATGAGCCATTTAGAATGGAGACGAGGAAACACATTTTCTCACATAGAGTGGTGAGTCTGTGGAATTCTCTGCCTCAGAGGACGGTGGAGGCCAGTTCTCTGGATATTTTCAAGAGAGAGCTCGATAGGGCTCTTAAAAATAGCGGAGTCAGGGGATATGGGGAGAAGGCAGGAACGGGGTACTGATAGGGTATGATCAGCCATGATCACATTGAATGGCGGTGCTGGCTCGAAGGATCAAATGGCCTACTCCTGCACCTATTGTCTATTGCGACTCGGAGAATATTCGTGTCCTCGCCAGGAGGCGACTGGGAGACTGTTTCCCCCTTACCCTACCCCATTCCCCCACATAGAAAAACTAAAGAAACCTCCTCAGCATACTTTTAAATAAACTAAAAAATTAAAAAAAGATGGAAAAAACGGACAGATTGTGGACAGAGGCAGTCTTCATGCTTTTATTTTCATTATCTCCTTATTAGAATGGATATCCTTATAAGGATAATAATATTATCTTAATATATATCTCCTTCAATAACTATTTCCATTCAATGAATTATTCATCATAAATGAAGTTTAATACAGTTATCAACATTCATTTCAGAAAATATGTGGATTTTTTAAATCTCTGAAATTTCCTCAACTGCAAAGGCATTACAGCATTGTCCTACATACAATCTCTAACTCTATATGTCTAACTACTGCAAGTCGTGTTAGTGAACACTTTCTTCTCGGGCACTGCATGCATGTAACAATTGATAACTTGAACCTTTTGACATTTTCACCTGAATAGACAATAAACAATAGGTGCAGGAGTAGGCCATTCGGCCCTTCAAGCCAGCACCGCCATCAATGTGATCATCCCCAATCAGTACCCTGTTCCTGCCTTCTCCCCATATCCCCCGACTCCGCTATCTTTAAGAGACCTATCAAGCTCTCTCTTGAAAATATCCAGAGAACTGGCCTCCACCGCCCTCCGAGGCAGAGAATTCCACAGGCCCACAACTCTCTGTGTGAAAAAGTGTTTCCTCTTCTCCCTTATTCTTAAACTGTGGCCCCTGGTTCTGGACTCCCCCAACATCGGAAACATGTTTCCTGCCATGTCCAAACCCTTAATAAACTTATATGTTTCAATAAAATCCCCTCTCATCCTTCTAAACTCCAGAGTATACAAGCCCAGCCGCTCCATTCTCTCAGCATATGACGGTCCCGCCATCCTGGGAATTAACCTTGTAAACCTACACTGCACTCCATCAATAGCAAGAATGTCCTTCCTCAAATTAGGGGACCAAAACTGCACACAATACTCCAGGTGTGGTCTCACTAGGGCCCCATTCAACTGCAGATGGACTTCTTTGCTCCGATACTCAACTCCTCTTGTCGTGAAGGCCAACATGCCATTTGCTTTCTTCACTGCCTGCTGTACCTGCATGCTTACTTTCATTGACTGATGAAAAAGGACCCCCCAGATCCCGTTGTACTCCCCCTGTTCCCAACTTAACACCATTTAGATAATAATCTGCCTTCCTGTTCTTGCTACCAAAGTGGATAACCTCACATTTATCCACTTTAAACTGCATCGCCATGCATCTGCCCACTCACCCAACCTGTCCAGGTCACCAAGAGGGAAACTAGAGATATGGAAGGGTACAAAGAGCATCTAAGGTGTGAAATAGAACAGATCAAAGCAGACGATGATCAAGGAAGTGGATCCGGAAGTGGCGGCGCTGCCCTAGAAGCTGCGGCTCGCCTGCAGTCCGTCTGTTTTTTCTTTATTTTGGTGTCCTTGTCCTGTTTTAGCTAGTTAATTTGAGTTATTAGGGTGTGTATGTGTGGGGGTGGGAGAAACGCGTTTTAGTCTCTTCCTTCGGGGGGAAGCGACTTTTCTTGTGGTATACCCCGTCTCCGTCTGCGCTGAGGCATAATGGCGGAGCTGGCGGCCTCCAACTGCGACCGACCCGAGGCAGAGCCAGCCAGGACTTACCAGCGCGGGGCTGGCCGACTTCGGGGCTGTGGCGGGTTCCGGCGGTGGTGACGGCCTGACCCGGGGCTGAGGAGGTGTCACGGCGGTGACAGCCTGACTCGGTGCTGAGGAGGTGTCCCGGCAGCGATGGCCTGATTCGGGGCTGAGGAGGTGTCACGGCGGTGATGGCGGCCCGACCTTGGAGGTTCAGCCACGGGCCCAGCAGACGACATCGTTGGGAGCTCGCAGGTCACAGGTTGGTGACCTGTTTATCCGGAGCTCCCGCGCAACAGCTTCGTCCGCTGGTCTGGAGGGCGGCAGCTTCGGCAGCTTCAACCACCCCGGGCCACGGAGTTTGAACCCGCCCGTTCGCGGAGCACGGTTCAGCTGCAGGACTTGCTTACCATCACCCGGTGGGGTCACAACATTGGATGCCTCAGCGCAGAGGGAGAACAAGGAGGGAAGAGACAAAGACTTTTGCCTTCCATCACAGTGAGGAGGTGCCTGGTGAACTCACTGTGGTGGATGTTAAATTTGTGTTTATTGTGTGTTTTGTTATTTTATTAAATGTATGACTGCAAGGCAACAAAATTTCGTTCAGACCGAAAGGTCTGAATGACAATAAAGGATACTTTACTTCACTTAGGAAAGGTACAATTTGGTTAATTGTTGACTGAGGTGACAATGAGGCATACAAACAGTAAAAATAATCAGGACAGTGAAACTAATGGAACTAGGGTGGGGGAGGGACAGAGAGAGAGGGAAAGCAAGGATTACTTGAAGTTAGAGTAATCAATATTCATACCACTGGGTTGTAATCAATTTCATGCCATGAGGAATCTGCATGCCTGCAGACAACAGGAAATGACACTGGGAAAGACATTTAAAGCAAAGATCCTATAGTGTAGCTTTGATTTAAAGCCAGGATAAATAGACGTGGAAGGGAGAGCAAGACGGAGGGTTGTCAGAAAGGTATACTGGGAAAAATGAAAGCGTCATGGAGGCCATCAGCATCTAAAGCAGACATCAGCAATTGAGGTGTATAATCAGTAATAATACCAGTAAAGCGACTACCTCTAGGCATTCATCTCGAATTCTAGTGGCCAATGCATCAGTCCTCCTGTTGACCCAACCTTAATGCCAATGGACCACAATACTATTTGTAACAGAACATCTTTGGGATATGGAATGAAACTTGTGAAACCTGGGTGAAACCCATGGAGAGGTCAAGATCAAGCTGGGTTGCTGAACCCTGTGAGGTGGCAGTGTTATTATCATACGATCATCAGACATAGGAGCAGATTCGGCCCTTTGAGTCTGCTCTGCCATTCAATTATGGCTGATTTTTTCCCTGTCAAAACCATTTTTCTGCCTTCTCCCAGTAACCATTGACACTCTTACTAATCAATAACCTATCAAGGGTTACACAAAAGGCTGGAGAAACTCAGCGGGTGCAGCAGCATCTAAGGAGCGAAGGAGATAGGCGACGTTTCGGGTCGAGACCCTTCTTCAGACTGGTCAGGGATCAGGGAGTCGAGAGATATAAACAATGATGTGGGGAGATAAAGAACAATAACCATATAACCATATAACAATTACAGCACGGAAACAGGCCATCTCGGCCCTTCAAGTCCGTGCCGAACAACTTTTTTCTCTTAGTCCCACCTGCCTGCACTCATACCATAACCCTCCATACCCTTCTCATCCATATGCCTATCCAATTTATTTTTAAATGATACCAACGAACCTGCCGCCACCACTTCCACTGGAAGCTCATTCCACACCGCTACCACTCTCCGAGTAAAGAAGTTCCCCCTCATGTTACCCCTAAACCTCTGTCCCTTAATTCTAAAGTCATGTCCTCGTGTTTGAATCTTCCCTATTCTCAAAGGGAAAAGCTTGTCCACATTAACTCTGTCTATCCCTCTCATCATTTTAAAGACCTCTATCAAGTCCCCCCTTAACCTTCTGCGCTCCAGAGAATAGAGACCTAACTTATTTAACCTATCTCTGTAACTTAGCTGTTGAAACCCAGGCAACATTCTGGTAAATCTCCTCTGTACCCTCTCTATTTTGTTGACATCCTTCCTATAATTGGGTGACCAAAACTGCACACCATACTCCAGATTTGGTCTCACCAACGCCTTGTACAATTTTAACATTACATCCCAGCTTCTATACTCAATGCTCTGATTTATAAAGGCTAGCATACCAAAAGCTTTCTTTACCACCCTATCTATATGAGATTCCACCTTCAAGGAACTATGCACGGTTATTCCCAGATCCCTCTGTTCAACTGTATTCTTCAATTCCCTACCGTTTACCATGTACGTCCTATTTTGATTTGTCCTGCCAAGGTGTAGCACCTCACATTTATCAGCATTAAACTCCATCTGCCATCTTTCAGCCCATTTTTCCAACTGGCCTAAATCACTCTGTAGACTTTGGAAATCCTCTTCATTATCCACAACACCCCCTATCTTGGTATCATCTGCATACTTACTAATCCAATTTACCACCCCTTCATCCAGATCATTGATGTACATGACAAACAACAAAGGACCCAACACAGATCCCTGAGGCACCCCACTAGTCACCTGCCTCCAACCCGACAAACAGCCATCCACCATTACTCTCTGGCTTCTCCCATTCAGCCACTGTTGAATCCATCTTGCTATTCCTGCATTTATACCCAACAGTTGAACCTTCTTAACCAACCTTCCATGAGGAACCTTGTCAAAGGCCTTACTGAAGTCCATATAGACAACATCCACTGCTTTACCCTCGTCAATTTCCCTAGTAACCTCTTCAAAAAATTCAAGAAGATTAGTCAAACATGACCTTCCAGGCATAAATCCATGTTGACTGTTCCTAATTAGACCCTCTTTATCCAGATACTTATATATATTATCTCTAAGTATCTTTTCCATTAATTTGCCCACCACTGAAGTCAAACTAACCGGTCTATAATTGCTAGGTTTACTTTTAGAGCCCTTTTTAAACAATGGAACAACATGCGCAGTACGCCAATCCTCGGGGACTATTCCCGTTTCTAATGACATTTGAAATATTTCTGTCATAGCCCCGGCTATTTCTACACTAACTTCCCTCAATGTCCTAGGGAATATCCTGTCAGGACCTGGAGACTTATCCACTTTTATATTTTTCAAAAGTGCCAGTACTTCTTTTACTTTGAAACTCATAGTATCCATAGCTACTCTACTAGTTTCCCTTACCTCACATAATTCAATATCCTTCTCCTTGGTGAATACCGAAGAAAAGAAATTGTTCAATATCTCCCCCATCTCTTTTGGCTCTGCAGATAGCTGTCCACTCGGTCTCTCCAATGGACCAATTTTATCCCTTGTTATCCTTTTGCTATTAATATAGCTGTAGAAACCCTTTGGATTTACTTTCACCTTACTTGCCAAAGCAACCTCATATCTTCTTTTAGCTTTTCTAATTTCTTTCTTAAGATTCTTTTTACATTCCTTATACTCCTCAAGCACCTCATTTGCTTCATGCTGCTTATAATTATTGTAGATCTCCCTCTTTTTCCGAACAAGATGTCCAATTTCCCTTGAAAACCAGGGCTCTTTCCAATTTTTACTGGTTCCTTTCAACCGAACAGGAACATAAAGATTTTGTACTCTTAAAATTTCCCCTTTAAATGTCCTTCATTTCTCCTCTACATCTTTCCCATAAAACAAAATGTCCCAGTTCACTCCTTTTAAATCATCTCGCATCTCGTTAAAGTTAGCTTTTCTCCAATCAAAAATCTCAACCCTAGGCCCAGTTCTGTCCTTCTCCATAATTATATTGAAACTAATGGTATTGTGATCACTGGACCCGAAGTGCTCCCCTACGCATACCTCCGCCACCTGTCCCGTCTCATTTCCTAACAGGAGGTCCAGCACTGCCCCTCCTCTAGTAGGCACCTCTATGTATTGCTGCAAAAAACTATCCTGCACACATTTTACAAACTCCAAACCATCCAGCCCATTTACAGAATGTGTTTCCCAGTCTATGTGTGGAAAGTTGAAATCTCCCACAATCACTACCTTGTGCTTACTACTAATATCTGCTATCTCTTTACATATTTGCTCTTCCAATTCTCGTTCCCCATTTGGCGGTCTATAATATACCCCTATAAGTGTTGCTACACCTTTCCCACTTCTAAGTTCCACCCAAATAACCTCCCTAGATGAGCCCTCCAATCTATCCTGCCAAAGCACTGCTGTAATATCTTCCCTGACTAGCAATGCAACACCTCCACCTCTTGCCCCTCCAATTCTATCACACCTGAAGCAACGAAATCCTGGAATATTTATTTTCCAATCACAGCCCTCCTGCAACCATGTTTCACTGATCGCCACAACATCATACTTCCAGGTGTCTATCCAGACTCTAAGCTCATCCACCTTTCTGACAATGCTCCTAGCATTAAAATATGCACATTTAAGAAACCCCCCATCTCTTGTTCTCTATTTCCTTTTTTTTCTTTCTCCTCTTGTGTCCGAGTGCTTCCCTTTTCTGCTTCCTGCCTCCCATTCTGTCTACTAGCTTTTGCTATTTGCATCCCTCGCCCCAACCATTCTAGTTTAAAGTCTCTCCAGTGGCCTTTGCAAATTTCCCCGCCAGGATATTGGTCCCCCTCGGGTTCAAGTGCAATGAATGAAAGATATGCAAAAAAGTATTGATGATAAAGGAAACAGGCCATTGTAAGCTGTCTGTGGTGTGAAAATGAGAAGCTAGTGTGACTGGGGTGGGGGGGGGGGGAGATGGAGAAGGAATGTCAGGGCCCGAGGGCTGAGGGAGAGGTGGGGAGGGGAGGGGGCAGTCTGGGTTAGCAAAATTGAGAAAATTCAATGTTTAAGACCAGAGGATGCAGACTCCCCAAGCGGAATATGAGGTGCTGTTCCTCCAACTTGCGGTGTTGCTCACTCTGGCCATGGAGGAGGCCCAGGACCGAGAGGTCGGATACGGAATGGGAGGGGGAGTTGAAGTGCTGAGCCACCGGGAGGTCGGGTTGGTTATTGCGGACCGAGCGGAGGTGTTCGGCGAAACGATCGCCCAGCCTCCGCTTGGTCTCACCGATGTAGATCAGCTGGCATCTGGAGCAACGGATGCAGTAGATGAGGTTGGAGGAGGTGCAGGTGAACCTCTGTCGGACTTGGAATGACTGCTTGGGTCCCTGAAAGGAGTGGATGGGGGAGGTGAAGGGACAAGTGTAGCATCTCTTGCGGTTGCAAGGGAAAGTGCCCGGGGAAGGAGTGGAGCGGGAGGGAAGGGAAGAATTACGGAGTTACGGAGGGAGCGGTCTTTGCGGAAGGCAGACAAGGGGGGAGATGGGAAGATGTGGTGAGTGGAGGGGTCACGTTGGAGGTGGCGAAACTGGCGGAGGACTATCTGTTGTATGCGCTGGCTGGTGGGGTGAAAGGTGAGGACCAGGGGGACTCGCCCCTTGTTGTGAGTGGGGGAATGGGGAGAGAGGGCAGTGTTGCGGGGTATGGAGGAGACCCTGGTGCGAGCCTCATCTATAGTGGGGGAGGGGAAACCCCGTTCTCTGAAGAAAGAGGACATTTGTGATGACCTGGTGCGGAACACGTCATCCTGGGAGCAAATGTGGCGTAGCAATAACCTATCAATCTCCACTTTAAAAATACCCAATGACCTGGCCTCCACAGCTGTCTGATGATGAATTCTGCACATTCACCAGCCTCTGGCTAAAGAAACTCCTCCTCAACTTCATTCTAAAGGTCCATCCATTTATTCTGAGGCTGTGCCCTCTTGTCCTAGATTCTCACACTACAGGAAACATTCTCTCCACATTCACTCTATCTAGGTCTTCCATTCTAGCAATTATAACTGGGAAAACATGTTGGTGGTAAATGTGATTAGCACAGATGGGTATTTGATGGTCAATGTGGACACGGTGGGCCAAAGAGTTTATTTCTGTGTTGTATAATTCTATAAGAGACTGACTGTTTCTAAGTCTGAAGAAGGGTTTTGGCCCGAAACGTTGCTTATTTCCTTCGCTCCGTAAATGCTGCTGCACCCGCTGAGTTTCTCCAGCATTTTGTGTACCCTCGACTATTTCTGAGGCATTAATTACCACAGTTTATGAGAAAATGGAGTGTGTGGACTAAGGAATCCTGGCATCAAATGGCAGTGAGAAAAATGTCACAAAAGGACACACGTCACACATGAAAAAGTTTTTTTCACACAGAGAGTGGTGAATCTCTGGAATTCTCTGCCACAGAAGGTAGTTGAGACCAGTTCACTAGCTATATTTAAGAGGGCGTTAGATGTGGCCCTTGTGGCTGAGGGGATCAGGGGGTATGGAGAGAAGGCAGGTACGGGATACTGAGTTGGATGATCAGCCATGATCATATTGGGTGGCAGTGCAGGCTCGAAGAGCCGAATGACCTACTCCTGCACCTATTTTCTATGTTTCTATCAGTGTGCACAGAGGAAGACATATACACCCTAGAAAGGAGGAGAATAAAGAGGATTTATTCAGAGGGTGGTGAATCTGTGAAATTCATTGCCACAGAAGACTGTGGAGGCAGTCAATAGATATTTTTAAGGCAGAGATAGATAGATTCTTGATTAGTATGGGTGTCGGGGGTTATGGGGAGAAGGCAGGAAAATTGGATTAGGAGGGAGAGATAGATCAGCCACGATTAAATGGCAGAGTAGGCATGATGGGCCGAATAACCTAATTATGTTCCTATCACTAATGAACTAATGAAACAGGGATGAATCCAGTGAAGACGGGTGGAGAAGCAATGAAGAAAAAACAATTAATCAAAATAAAAACCTGAATTTAGTAAGTGACTGGGAAGTCTTTAAATTGTAAAAACCTATTAGGACTGTTCTTACCCAGCCTATCCAGTCCCTTATCAAGATGATTAGCCCTTGGAAGTAGCTCAGCAATAAGATTTAGATTCCCTTCTCAGCAGTTTCTTTTTTCATGCTTGTTTCCAGTTCAATTGAGGAGACATTAGATATACTACTGGTAAGGCACTCACGAATATTTGTTTTCACATGTCTGAGCTATTCCTGTGCGAGCTGTTGGTCTACAGTGTGTTCTTTTTCCACTTTGACACACATGAGAAAAAGAGCAGCAAAAATATGTAGAGAAAGAAAAAGCAGAAACAGCGTTAAATAAACAGGGATGATGCAGGAAAAGACATACAATGCTGGAGTAACAGTGGGTCAGGCAGCATCTCTGAAGCGGAGTTCTGATCTGACCCGGAACATCACCTATTCCCTTTCTCCAGAAATGTTGTCTGACCCGCTGAGATACTCCAGCATTTTGTGTCTAAGTCTGGAGGACATGGATTGGCTATGTTTCAAGTTGAGACCCTCTTCAGAGAGATTGTAGTAGCGAGAAGAAAGATGAGCGGGATAAAGCCTGGCAAGTGATAGGTGGATACAGGTGAGGGGGTTTGATTGGCAGATGTGTGGACAGAGATGGGAAGAAGATAAAAGGCTGCAAGATGATAAAAGGGGCGAAGGGGTGTGAAGTCGGAGGAAAGGTTATAGGTAGATGGGGACGAGGGAAGGGGAAAGGGTTGTTGGCAGCAACGGCGGATGCAGGAAAAACACGGTGCTGGTGAGCGGGCTAGGGTCTTACCTCTTGTGCCTTCAATGATGCTCTGGATGCTCCGCGGTCAGCTGTGGGAGCTGCCCCGGGGCACGGAGGCTGAACGGTGGCTGGGAGAGTCAAGAGGCGTTGTGTTCATGGGTTGACGTGTCAGGACCAAGACATCGATGGAGTGGGCCACTGAAAGGCCTGCAGCAGAAAGGCCTGGGACTCGAATGGATCAGATGGCGCTCCAAGCGGCTGAGCGTGCGGATCGGACACTGCCTGTAGTGGCTCGGAGTGGCGGAACAGCAGTGAAGGACACCAACAACATCGCCTGGCCAGGCCCACCCTGCAACTCTGACCCAGTGCTGCCGCCAGGACAATAGGTCTTTATGGCCAAGTTAAAACTACATTGTTAACAACGTTGTACAAAATGTTAACAAAATGGCACCAGAAATGTGAGAGCTGACAGTATGTAGTTTCTTGTGTCTAGGGATAAGACAGATGTAAGCAGAGAGTGAGAAGCATGAAAGTAATTCATCACAGATTCCGTCATTCTTACCACTAATCCTTTTGAAAGTGATCCAAAAATGTGGTAAGATGCGATTCGATTAATTTAGCTACTTTATTTCAATGCATGTGAACATCCAGATAATTACAATCAATCATTTCCAACCTAATAACATACAACGATGATGTGTGTTTCTCTAAATCATCAGGTTATCTTGCTCTGTATAACCAATATAACAACAGCTATCATTTACTGTGCAAGTACTGTACTGCCCTAATTTGACATAACAAAGTGCCCACCTAATTCTTTAGCCCATCTCCTTAAATGGTTTAGAACCTGCTGAAAATTGAGATATACTTCCTCATCATTCACGATACCACCATTTTGACGTCAGCTGCATATTTACTGACAATGTTAATTACGTTGGCAACCAAATTGTTAATGTAGACAACAGACAACAGTGGACCCAGCACCTCTGGCACTCCACTGGTCACAGGCCTCCAATCAGAAAAACAATCTTTTCACTCCTTTCTCAAAGAAAACTTTGAACCCAACTAACTAGCTCACCTTGGATCTACTTTTCCAGACTAGCTTACCATGTGGAACTGTGAAGACAAAAATGCTGGAGAAACTCAGTGGGTGAGGCAGCATCTATGGAGCTCCATAGATGCTGCCTCACCCGCTGAGTTTCTCCAGCATTTTTGTCTACCTTCAATTTTTCTGCAGTTCCTTCTTAAACATGTGGAACTGCGTGAAAGGTCCTTACCATTGTGTTAGATAAATCACCTGATTCAGACAACATAATTTGATTCCCTAAGTATTTTATTACATTACCTAATAAGGCACATACACTCACGTATCCCCGTATGGACAATGTGAACCCAGAGTGCACAGCAGGGCATGCAGTAGGATGTTCCTGTTCTTGATCATCTGGCACCATTCGTGACACAGTCCAAGGCTGGGGCTCTCTTGTCTGAAAGGGCACTGCCCTCTCCCTGTGCCAATCATAAGCCCCCCCCTTGTCTGCAATGTTTCTGCGCTACTAGCGGCAGAGGGTGTGGGGTGGTCTACTCAACTAATGCTATTGTGTTTTGTTCACCAATGCTACGCTTTCCCATAGAATGGCCTGAGAATGGCATGGACAGGTGCAAGGTCATCTCCCATTCGTCTAGGAAACCGTGTGTTTGAATCTTGTTTTCGAAAGGTATGGAATGCAGTGCTGATAATTTAGCTGATAATTCCATTTTACATTTTACCTGAAATTGTCTGTTTAACCCTTACACAACAAGTCCATATAGACAATGTCCACTGTCCTGCCCTCATCAATGCTCTTGGTGATCTCTTCACAAAGCTGTGCTGACTATCCTAATCAGACCATGCTCAGCCAAATGCTGGTGGATCATGCACCTAAGAATCCTCTCCAGCAACGTTCCCAGTACTGACGTCAAGCTCACCAGCCTGTAGTTCCCAGACTTGTCCTTGCTGCCCTTCTTAAATAATGATACAACATTAACCACCCTCTAGTCTTCTGGGTCATAATCAGTGGTTAAAGTTAATGCATATGTCTTTGCAAAGACCTCTGAAATTTCATCCGCGAGCTTCCCACAAGGTCCAAGGATACACTTGGTCAGGTCCAAATTTATCCTTATTAATGTGCTTTAAAATTACCAAGACTTCTTTTTTGGATTTAAGAGACATTTGGACAGGTACATGGATAGTATACGTTTAGAGCGTTATGGAGCGGGCAGGTGGAATGAGCATTGGATTTTTTCCTACTCAAAATGAGCATAAAAAATAAAATTATTTGAAAGCCATTCCAGGCATAAGTAAAGAATTAACGTAAAATAGTCAGAATGTAAAAACCAGTGTGGCATTGCCGAATTAGGAAGAAGACAAAGGCAGCTTGTTGGGCTGCAGGGAGAGAGGCGATGCTCAGATAGGGTAAAACTGAAGTGACCCTGGGGATAAGCTGTAAATGGAGGTCAATAAGTGAATGAGAGCATTTTAAAAATGGGAACCTACACAGAAGAATATGGACAGCACGGTGGCGCAGTGGTGGAGTTACTGTCTTACAGCGCCAGAAATCCAGATTCGATCCTGACTACGGGTGCTGTCTATACTCTCCTCAAGCCTTGTTATCCAGATTCTGCTCATATATCAATTCTTACTTTGGCCAACCTGATAATAAACATTATAAAGTAAAGAAGTCAAGCCAAAATGCTTGAAATCACATTTCCCGCTAGGATGTTCGTCCCCCTCCAGTTTAGGTGCAACCCGACCCTTTTATGCAGGTCACTCCTGCCCCGGAAAATATCCCAATTATCCAGAAATCCTGCCCCCTGCACAAAGTCCTCAGCCACACATTCATTTCCCCTATCTTCCTATTCTTACCTTCACTAGCAAAAGGTACTGGAAGCAATCATGAGCTCACTACCCTGCAGGTCCTACTTTTTGTTGCAGAACCCCCTTCCTCTTCCGATCTATATAATTTGTGCCAACATTCACAACAACCTCCGGCTGCTCCCCCTCACTCTTGACGATGCCGTGCAGCCGCTCCGAGACGTCCTGGACTCTGGCACCAGGGAGGCAACACACCATCCTGGAGTCTTGCTTGCTGCCACAGAATCTCCTGTCTGCACCTCTGACGATGGAGTCTCACACCACTACGGCTCTGCCTGACGTCACTCTTCTCTGTTGATCATTGGCACCAGAGTTGGAATCACAACCCTGGCTACCACTCAATCTTGTATTGTCATCCGCTCACAAGAGGGTGTACCTGTTTTCAGTAGGTACAATCACCGGGGTCTCCTGCACGCCATGTTTAGTCCGCTTTTTCACACTCCCACCTTGGCTCTTCCTGTATCCTTGGTGCGACAACCTCACTGTAGGTCTTGTCCAGGAAACTCTCCCTGATGGCCCTGAGGTCATCCAACTGTTCTTCAGGCTAACAGATTCAAGGGATTATGGGGAAAAAGCAGGGACGGGATACTGATTTTGGATGATCAGCCATGATCATATTGAATGGCGGTGGGCCGAATAGCCTCCTCCTGCAGCTATTTTCTATGTTTACCGATAAAATGCCGATAAGGTCACACAGCCTGACCACCTTCCCAAGGCTACACAGTTTGACCACCTTCCCAAGGTCACACACTTTGACCACCTTCCCAAGGTCACACACTTTGACCACCTTCCCAAGGTCACACACTTTGACCACCTTCCCAAGGACACACAGCCTGACCTTCTTCCCAAGGTCACACAGCCTGACCTTCTTCCCAAGGTCACACAGCCTGACCTTCTTCCCAAGGTCACACAGCCTGACCTTCTTCCCAAGGTCACACACTTTGACCACCTTCCCAAGGACACACAGCCTGACCTTCTTCCCAAGGACACACAGCCTGACCTTCTTCCCAATGACACACAGCCTGACCTTCTTCCCAAGGACACACAGCCTGACCTTCTTCCCAAGGACACACAGCCTGACCTTCTTCCCAAGGTCACACAGCCTGACCTTCTTCCCAAGGTCACACAGCCTGACCTTCTTCCCAAGGTCACACACTTTGACCACCTTCCCAAGGTCACACACTTTGACCACCTTCCCAAGGACACACAGCCTGACCTTCTTCCCAAGGTCACACAGCCTGACCTTCTTCCCAAGGTCACACAGCCTGACCTTCTTCCCAAGGACACACAGCCTGACCTTCTTCCCAAGGTCACACACTTTGACCACTCTTACCCAAGGCCGCACATAACCTCTTTCATTTGACAGCCCATTGAACCACCCTCTGCGTGGACTGCACTGCGTGCGCGCCCCAGGCGCCGGTGGGCGCGCACGTCCAGCGGCGTCGCCCGCCCTCTCTCTGAGTCGCTGCCGTCGCCATGGGGAGCGGGGAGCATGGCGGCTGCTGCTGCCCGCTGGGCCGCGGCACAAATACAATCCATCCACATCCGCCGACATGGTGAGTGGCCGCTCCGAGTCTCATCGGGGGGAGTTGAAGCCGTTATTTCTCCTCGCCCAGCGGCGGCGATGAGAGGGATATAACTAACGGCAGCAGCACTACTGTCGAGGGTGGGGTCATGGCGTGGTCGACGTGGCGGCGGCCAGATGGATGTCCTCCCTCTATCCACTGTGTGTGTGTCAGAGCCGCAGATGCTGCTGGTTTACACCGAAGATAGGCACAAAATGCTGAAGTAACTCTGCGGGACAGGCAGCATCTTTGGAGAGAAGGCATAGCGTGTCGACCCGAAACTTCAGAGATGCTGCCTGACCCGCTGAGTTACTCCAGTGTCTGTCTGTGCCACTACTGCAGATAGACATAACATGCTGGTCCGTGTAAAACTCCGCGGCATCTCCGCAGAGAAGGAATGGATGATGATTCTGGTCGAGACCCTTCCTCAGACTGGTCTGGTCACCACCTGTCTATCCCTTCTCTCCAGAGATGCAGCCTGACCCGCTGAGTTACTCCAGCATTTAGTGTCTTATCTTCGGTGGAAAGCAGCATCTGCAGTTCCGCCCTCCACTGCTGCAGGCTGCTTCTGACTCCTCTTCGCTCGTGTTGTAGAAAGAAGCCATCGCTACTTGAAGGGCGGCGCGTCAACTTTAAAACGGTGGCGGAACTTCGGTTGAAAAGGAATCTCACAGCTGCAAAGAAGGAACTGCTGATGTTGGTTTACAAAACGAGACAAAGTGCTGGAGTTACTCAACGGGTCGGGCAGCAACTCTGGAGAACATGGATAGGTAACGTTTCGGGTCACCGATCCTGACCGTCAGGTCCAAGAAGGATCCCGACCCGAAACTTCACCAATCCATGTTTTCCAGAGATGCTACATGACCCGCTAGTTACTCCAGCACTTTTCTTTGTCCTTTTCTTTGTAAAACAACATCTGCAATTCCTTGTAGCTATAGAGAGAAACTTGATACTGTTTAACCTTTTTTGTAGTAGTTGATTTTTTTTTGAAGTGTAAAATCTGTAGTTTCAGTTTTTAAATATTTCCAGCATGTTGTTGTGGGGTAATGCTAAGGCATATCACTACAGCCTTGATCAAGCACATTCAGTCCATTGTGATTACACATACTCTTTTCACTGCATATGGATTCCAATTAGTGTTTAATTATCCAAAATTTTGCCTTCTTTGTATAGATTGTCTTCCAGGCTTGTTAATGTGATTGGGGCTGCAAAGAGTTATTGATTTGTATTTGATAACTATTTCTTAACAGGAAACTTATTGGGTTATGTCTTACTGTTTTATAGTAGGTGAAAGTCCATCCAAGACTCCAAACAAGCACAGATTGTCTCCTTGAACTTCAAGCAGAATAAGGCGAAAAAGTTGAAACAACAGAACAGGTACCCTGTTGAGAAATGTTAGTAGGACATATTTTGAGGCACAAAAGACCAAATGGCAAAAGTCCCCGTATCCTGGATGGTGGAATTTGGCATCTGAGTGAAATAAAGTACAATGTTGCAGCGGGTTTCTATTAGAGAAACAAAGCTTGCTCTGTTGCAAAATATTCTGGTGAAAATTAGAAGTAAGAACTAGAGAAATGACTTTATATCTAATATGAATAATGAGAGACTAAAGATTAAAGGGATCGTGGGCTGGGTTAAAGTTAGGATCATGCAGTCATGTAATTGTGTATTCTCTCTTGATAGTGTGCACTTTAAAATGGCTGCAGATAGTAGATGTGGCTCACGGGCCTCTATGTTCCCTATGGTAAACATAGAGGATAATAAAGTGCTACAAACAATGCTGTAATTTTAATGTAAATCTGGGTCTAGCCTGTCACTCATTTAATTGGTAAGTCATTTCACTCAGTAAAATTGAAACATTCTGGTGTTTTGGGCTGTTCAGATTTAGTTTAGTTCAGAGATGCAACATGGAACAGGGCCTTTGGCCCACTGAGTCCACACCAACCACTGATCACCCATTCACATTAGTTCTATATTATATCAAGTCAAGTTTATTCGTCACATACCCATACGGGATGTGCAGTGAAATGAAAAGTGGCAGTGCCTGCGGACTTTGTGCAAAAAAACAAGCAAACAAACAACCAACAAACTACAAACAGAATCACATGTTCTTTTTTATATTAAATATTGTGGGCGGTATTGTGGTACAGTAACTGTAGTAGAGTTAGTCCCTGGTGAGATAGGAGTTTACAGGCCATTCGGACTGTAAACTCCTATCTCACCACTTTCTCATTGACTCCCCGCACACTAGGGCAATTTTACAGAGGCTATTTAACTTGTAGACTCGCACGTGGGAAGAAACCAGCGCACCTAGAGGAAACTCACCCTGTCATAAGGGGCACGTGCAAACTCCACACAGACGGCACCCAAAGTTGGGATTGAACCCGGGTCTCTTGCGCAATGAGGCAGCACCTGCGCCACTGTGACGCCCTGTATTTGGCTTTGTTAACCAGCCTCAAACTTCGGAAGGGATATCCAGCAAAATGCAGCTCAGTCCAGGTGACATTTGATAAAACAAATATTGAAGTTGCTGTACAGATATCTGGGTTACAATAGTAAAGTTTGCGGACAAAATTTGTCTTCAAATTATTGAATCCTAATAATTTCACATGAGTTAATACCATATTTCTACCATGTTATTGTAGTATAATGCTAAGGCATATCACTGCAGCCTTGAACAAGCACGTTCAGTCCATTGTGATTACACATACTCTTTTCACTGCATATCGATTCCAATGTTTCCAAGCCACGGTTGCCCAGCCAGATGCAACTGAATTTAAAGTGGCACTTTCTTCCCAATAACCCTCTCTGGCTAAACCCCTCCGTTCACCACCTCCAGTTTAAATTCCAGTTGGAATATTTTGGAGGACCAAGGAACCAAGAACCAATGAGTGATGAATTACCCAAAACTCTACCATCTTTGTATAGATTGTCTTCCAGGCTTGTTAATGTGTTTGGGGCAGCAAAGAGTTATTGATTTGTATTTGATAACTATTTTTTAACAGGAAACTTATTGGGTTATGTCTTACTGTTTTATAGTAGGTGAAAGTCCATCCAAGACTCCAAACAAGCACAGATTGTCTCCTTGAACTTCAAGCAGAATAAGGCGAAACAGTTGAAACAACAGAACAGGTGCCTTTTTGAGAAATGTTAGTGGGACATTTATTGAGGCACAAAAGACCAAATGGCAAAAGTCCCCGTATCCTGGATGGTGGATTTTGGCATCTGAGTGAAATAAAGTATAATGTTGCAGTGGGTTTCTATTAGAGAAACAAAGCTTGCTCTGTTGCAAAATTTTCTGGTGAAAATTAGAAGCAAAATCTAGAGAAATGACTTTATATCTAAGATGAATAACAAGGGACTAAAGATTAAAGGGACCGTGGGCTGGGTTAAAGTTAGCATCATGCAGTCATGTAATTGTGTATTCTCTCTTGATAGTGTGCACTTTAAAATGGCTGCAGATAGTAAATGTGGCTCACGGGCCTCTATGTTCCCTATGGTAAACATAGAGGATAATAAAGTGCTGCAAACAATGTTATAATTTTAATGTAAATCTGGGCCGATCTTGTTGATCTTTTAATTGGTCAGTCGTTTTGGTCGATGTATAGATTGTCGTCCATGCTTGTTAATGAGATTGGGGCTGCAAAGAAAAGAGTTACTGATTTGCATTTGATAGATATTTCTTCAAAAATCTCATTGGGTTATGTCTTACTGTTTTTTTTTGTGGTAGAAAATGCATCTTGGTCTCCAAACAGCACAAATTATCACCTTGAAACTGGCCAATCGATGTGGGGAATGAGTTACATCAACGTACCATGTTTATGTTGAGAAAGGTTAGTGGGGTATTTTCTGAGGCACAAAAGGCCAAATGGCAACGGTTCCAGTATCTTGGTTTGAGGAGGTCAGTAAGAAAGTCAGTTCTGTTGCAAAATATTCCAATGGAAAATACAAGGAAAAACAAGAGAAATTATAATCTATTTTTATACTGAATAGTGAGAGACTAAAGATTAACTGGATCGTGGGCTGGGTTAAAGTTAGCATCATGCAGTCATGTAATTGTGTATTCTCTCTTGATAGTGTGCACTTTAAAATGGCTGCAGATAGTAAATGTGGCTCACGGGCCTCTATGTTCCCTATGGTAAACATAGAGGATAATAAAGTGCTGCAAACAATGCTGTAATTTTAATGTAATCTGGGTCTAGCCTGTCACTCGTTTAATTGGTCAGTCATTTCACTCAGTAAAATGGAAACATACTCTTTCTTTTTTGGTGTTTTGGGCTGTTCAGATTTAATTTAGTTCAGAGATGCAATTTGGAACAGGCCACTGAGTCCACACCAACCAGTGATCACCCATTCACATTAGTTCTATATTATACCACTTTCACATTTATTCCCTACACACTAGGGCAGTTTTACAGAGGCTATTTAACTTGCAGACTCGCATGTCTTTAGCATGTGGAAAGAAACCAGCGCACCTAGAGGAAACTCACCTGGCATAAGGAGAACGTACAAACTCCGCACAGACGGTACCCAAAGTCGGGATTGATCCCGGGTCTCTTGCGCAATGAGGCAGCACCTCTACCACCTGCGCCTCTGTGACACCCTGTATTTGTCTTTGTTAACCAGGCTCAAACTTTGGAAGCAAAATGCAGCTTAGTTTAGGTGACATTTGATGTGAGTTTGTGGAATTCATTTGTGAGTCTGTGGAATTCTCTGTCTCAAGAGGGCGGTGGAGGCCAGTTCTCTTGACACTTTCAAGGGAGAGCTAGATAGGGCTCTTAAAGATAGCAGAGTCAGGGGATATGAGGAGAAGGCAGGAATGGGGTACTGATTGGGGATGATCACATTGAATGGCAGTGCTGGCTCGAAGGGCCAAATGGCCTAGTCCTGCACCTATTGTCTATTGATAAAACAAATGTTGAAGTTGCTGTATAGAATCTGGGTTACAATAGTAAGGTTTGCAGACAAAATTGGTCTTAAATTGATTAAATCCTAATAATTTTGCATGAGTTAATACCATATTTCTACCATGTTATTGTAGTATGCGAAGGCATATCACTGGAGCCTTGAACAAGCACATTCAGTCCATTGTGATTACACATACTCTTTTCACTGCATATCGATTGCAATGAGTGTTTAATTACCCAAAACCTTACCATCTTTGTATAGATTATCTTCCAGGCTTCTTAATGTGATTGGGGCTGCAAATAGTTACTGATTTGCATTTGTATTTGATGAATATTTCTTAACAGGAAACTGATTGGGTTATATCTTACTGTTTTATGGTAGGTGAAAGTTCATCCAAGACTCCAAATAAGCACAAATTGTCTCCTTGAACCTCAAGCCAACCGATAAGATGAAAGAGTTGAAACAACAGAACAGGTACCTTGTTGAGAAATGTTAGTGGGACATTTATTGAGGCACAAAAGACCAAACGGCAAAAGTTCCCATATCCTGGATGGTGGAGTTTGCCATCTGAGTGAAATAAAGTAGAATGTTGCAGCGGGTTTCTATTAGAGAAACAAAGCTTGCTCTGTTGCAAAATATTCTAGTGAAAATTAGAAGCAAAATCTAGAAAAATGACTTTATATCTAAGATGAATAACGATCTAAAGATTAAAGGGATCGTGGGCTGGGTTGAAGTTAGCATCATGCAGTCATGTAATTGTGTATTCTCTCTTGATAGTGTGCACTTTAAAATGGCTGCAGATAGTAAATGTGGCTCACGGGCCTCTATGTTCCCTATGGTAAACATAGAGGATAATAAAGTGCTGCAAACAATGTTATAATTTTAATGTAAATCTGGGCCGATCTTGTTGATCTTTTAATTGGTCAGTCGTTTTGGTCGATGTATAGATTGTCGTCCATGCTTGTTAATGAGATTGGGGCTGCAAAGAAAAGAGTTACTGATTTGCATTTGATAGATATTTCTTCAAAAATCTCATTGGGTTATGTCTTACTGTTTTTTTTAGTGGGAGAAAATGCATCTCGGTCTCCAAACAGTACATATTATCACCTTGAAACTGGCCAATCGATGAGGGGAATGAGTTACATCAACGTACTATGTTCATGTTGAGAAAGGTTAGTGGGGTGTTTTCTGAGGCACAAATGGCAAAGGTTCCAGTATTAAAGAAGGAACTGCAGATGCTGGAGAATCAAGGGTACACAAAAGGCTGGAGAAACTCAGCGGGTGCAGCAGCATCTAAGGAGCGAAAGAGATATGCGACGTTTCGGGCCAAAACCCTTCTTCAGAATGGCAAAGGTTCCAGTATCTTGGTTCGTGGAGTTCAGTAAGAACGTCAGTTCTGTTGCAAAATATTCCAATGGAAAATACAAGGAAAAACAAGAGAAATTATCATCTATTTTTATGCTGAATAGTGAGAGACCAAAGATTAACTGGATCGTGGGCTGGGTTAAAGTTAGCATCATGCAGTCATGTAATTGTGTATTCTCTCTTGATAGTGTGCACTTTAAAATGGCTGCAGACAGTAAATGTGGCTCACGGGCCTCTATGTTCCCTATGGTAAACATAGAGGATAATAAAGTGCTGCAAACATCGCTATAATTTTAATGTAAATCTGGATTTAGCTTGTCAATCTTCTAGTAGTAAATGTGAAGCATTCTATTAGTCACTAGAATGCTTCACATTTTGCTCGGTAAAATTTAAGCATTCTCATGTTCTGTGTTTAGGGCTGTTCTTGGGTCCATGAACCAGCCTTGCATTAATGTCAGTAAAAAAAAAGTGCAAAGATCGATGTATATATTTCCACACTAGGGCAGTTGCAAAGGTTCTCACTGTATGCTTTTGTAGATGGTAATTTTCAATTAAGTTTATTGGCGTGGCATTTCAAAACTGCTGAATTATCCAACTGCCCAATCTGTAGATTATTTTATTTGTTTAGGTTGTATCTGGAGAACATTTCTCTGTGACTTATGTGTATGATACCATGGTATTCCTGCATGTTATCCTAAAACCTGCCTTCAGTGAGTCCTTTTCAACCAGGTACTCGAGTGCCCCTAAATGATACAGTTTTGGTATGCACTGGGGCTGCCTCCTAGCGTGACTTTCTTGAAAGGCACTTGTCCCAAATTATGCAGTGCATGTGGTCTGTAATCTATATCTCTATATTTAATCTAGCCCTTTTTTAATTCAAACTGTAATTGAGAAAAGGATTACTACATGTACAGTAACAAAATAGTGTATATTTATTCTTTATGCAGTTAAGTTAATTTTGAAAATTGTTTACATTCAGGGTTGTTTGATTTAGTGATGCTAAAATAAGGAACACACAACTCACAAAAATTATGAGTGCCAAGGAAAGGGATTATCATAATACAGAGGGAAGTGGATGAAAATCGCATTGTTAACCTCATTGCCTCAGTGCAGTGTAACAAAGGGGAAGGATCATCTGCTCAGGTTAGTCTTAATTGTGTGTCATCCTGAATGCCCGTTTCAATCATTTATCATGTGAAACAAAGGTTTCAAAGGTCTTTTATTGTCGTGTGTGCCAATTAAGGTACAGTGATATTTGTATTACCATACAGCCATACTTAAAAAAAAGCAACAAGACACACAACCACATAAAAGTTAACATAAATCCACAGCGGATTCCACATTCCTGACTGTGATGGAAGGCAATAAAGCCTACTCTTCCCTAATTTTTCTCCCACGGTCGGGGCAGTCCGTCGGGGCGATCGAAGCCCCCGCGTCGGGGCAGTCGAAGCTCTCACGGCCTGGAGCTCCCGAAGTCGGCCATAATCAGAGACCGCGAGCTCCGCGATGTTAAAGTCTGCAGGCTCCTGCTGTTGGAGCTCAGAGGTTGATCCCTGGCAAAGGGACCACCAGCTCCGCGATGTTTAAGTCCTGCCTGCTCCCGAGGTTGGAGCTCCAGCAGAGGCCTCCAGCTCCTCGACATTAGGCCACAGTGCAGATGGAAATACGATACGGAAAAAAATCGCATCGTGTCAAGGTAAGAGATTGTAAAAAAGTTTCCCCAAACCCACCCCACCCCCCACATAAAACTAGAACACTAAAACATACATTTAACCCAATCTAAGGAAACAACAGAGAAGGAAGGGACAGACTGTTAGCGAGGCAGTCATCGCTGGCACCCGGTGGTCAAGCCCCAGCATTACAGTATGATACCTAGCTCGGTGGCCTTTGTGATTTTGGAGGGGACAAATGACTTACTTTCCACTTGTACAGGCAAAATTGATGCACAACACAAGGACTGGAAGGGGTGTTCCCTTTAAAGAAATGAGTAAAACAGCAGTTGGACATCTGGCAGCTCCGCAATATCTGGTGTGCAAGTAAACATTGCGTTGAGAGGTGGGTTTTATTCTGTATTTAATGGTAGAATGCATTAAATACAAGTATGGCTGAAGGGTTTGTGGGAGCATGTATGAATTCAATATGTATGTATTTAAAAATTGGGACTTTTTTCCTCTTAAACAGGTTCACATTAATCCCTTCATAGATACAGTGCTGAAAGAGACAGCGGGCAATGGACACCTAGGAATTGTGGCCTCATCGTTAAATTTTGACTGCCTTTCATCTTGGCTCAGCAGCAATCTGATCTCGCTGACTGGTTAGCACGCAACAATAACTTTTAACTACTCTGTACGCGTTGCAATAAACTAAACATCAGTAGTCCTGAGGTGTTAATTTGATTTGGTATGCATTGAATTTGATGCTCTGTTCCGAAGTTGTTATTCATAGTGTATACTTAATCAGTTACTTGAAGTATTTTAAAATGGTTAATTTATTTGCAAAAGTTACTTCAATATTTTCAAACGAGTTAATTTGTAATCTGAATTATAACTGCTTATAATAAAATGATGGTTATTTTGTGTATGTGTGTTTCTGCTCTTTTTGTTTACTGAGCTGAACTTCAGCATCTCAATCATCTCATCCACTGGTTGCTTCACTTCCTGCTGCTGTTTACCATCTTGAGCCCCATCGTTTGACTTGGATAAATCCAATAAGGAAATTAGGATGTATGGTTTAACCACTCTTGAATTCAGTTTAAATCAGCATCTGCAGTCCCTTCCTACACAAATTGTAGCTTTTGAAAAGATCTTAAATAACAATGAGGGCAGGTTTTTGACTCTGAACGTCTGTAGCACTTTATGCAAAATCTCCCATAAATTTAAAATAATATTTTCAAGGCAATAGTTGTGAAATGTGAGGTGATGCATGTTGAGAGGTCAAACATAAGGGGAAAATATCCAATTAATGGCATGACCCTTAACCTCATTGATGTGCAGAGGGATTTTGCGGTCCAAGTGCGTAATTCCCTGAAAGTGGCAACACAGATAGTGGTAATGAAGGCACATGCGCGCTTTCATTCATTGGTGAGTTGAGCATAAGTCAGGAAGTCATGATGCAGCTTTATAGGACTTTTGTTAGACTACATTTGGAGTATTAGATATAGTTCTTAGGCCCAACAGAATCAAGGGATATAAGTAAGTAAGTTTATTGGCCAAGTGTGGGGAGAAAGCAGGAATGGGGTACTGATTTTGGATGATCAGCCATGATCATATTGAATGGCTGACGCCTGCACCTACTTTCTATATCTATCACTGATGAAGGCAAACATGCCAAATGGCTCTCCCACCATCACTCCTTGCTCTCTGCCATCATTCCTTCCACAAATCCAATTTTGCATCCAAACTCACACTGATCACCATGTGATCTAACCTTCATGATTAGCCTACCATGCAGGACCTTATCAAGGGCTAACCTCATCAATCCTTCACCTCTTACAGAACTTGAATCAAATTTGAGATGATTTTTCCATGCACATTCTGACTGTTTCTAATCAGTCCTTGTCCCAAATACTGGTGGATTCTGTCGCTCAGAATTCCCTCCAGTCACTTTCCTACCATTGTTAAATGCACGTGTCTTGTTGCACCTTCCCTTCTCCTAATCTGATACCATTCAGACAATAATCTGCCTTCCTGTTCTTGCCACCAAAGTGGATAACCTCCTGTTTATCAACATTATACCTCTGCTATGCTTCTGCCCACTCACCCAACCTATCTAAGTCACCCTGCAGCCTCATTGCATCCTGCTCGAAGCTCATACTGCCATCCAGCCTTGTGTCATCTGCAAACTTAGAGATGTTACATTTGATTACCTTGTCAAAATCGTTATATTGTAAACTGGGGTCCCAGCACCGACCCTTGTGGCACCCCACTAATCACTGCCTGCCATTCTGAAAAGGAACCGTTAATTCGTACTCTGACTCCTGTCTGCCAACCAGTTCCCTACCCCCAAAGGTAATATATGCTGTGGCTATGATACTAAATAATTTCCAGCAGATGAACCATACTTGGTCCTTGAGATTGAGTTAATTATGGAAATTGATGATGGAAACTGGTTTGGCAGGATGTGGTGCTGATGGAAGAGGTGAAAATGAGGTCTCAATATTTAAAACATTACATGAAGAAGTATCAAGGTCTGCTTTTAAACCTGCCTTGTACTTGGTGAAAAGTACAGAATAGCCAGGGTCCCACATCCCACTCTTAGTTTGATGCAAGTGCAATGTCAATCACCCTGAAAAAGTCTGAAATATTAATGATTTTGCAATCCCATTTCCAAAGCTTAAAAAGTAATGCTAATTTGCATCTTTCATTTTCTTTACCCAATAGCCTTACGCATTTTGAAGAGGTTCTGATATAAACAAATCCTTAATTTCTGTGTTTAATGTACAAGGGATACAAGGTGTATTTGCAAACTGTCCAAAACTCTAACTTGGTGATATATGTGGCAGAGGGTAGTGGTGGTCAGGTGGGCATTATTTCTAACTGAAAATTTGTAACATGGTGTACTGCAGGGAACAGTGGGAGAACCTTTCTTGCTAAAATAGTAAGATTAAACGAGAACTTACCAGTTTGAAGTTTGATCCTTATTTTATGAGGAGTTACGATGAGGGATTTCGTGAAGACCCCGCCAGCACGCATGCGCGACATTCTTCAAAGCAGCGGTGTGGTATCACAGATAACAACAATGACTGAATTTAAGAGACTCTAATATACCAGTTGACATTATAGAGGGTTGGGAGCGGAGGGCATGAAATCCCTCATTGTAACTCATAAAATAAGGATCAAGCTTCAAACTGGTAAGTTCTCGTTTAATCTTACTATTTTACTTTGGAGTCACGTGAGTGACTTAGTGAAGATTTCAAAGCTCTGTGATTCCATGCCCTGGACCTCGTCCATGCTCACACACTGCCGTAATTACTAATGGAGGAAGTGTGTTAACGTATTTCAGACTTGAACAAGCTGAAAAATAATAACGTATTTGTTAATACAAACAATAAACCCCCAAACTCGGGGACAGCCGTTTAGGGAACAGCACTTAAAATTGACTCCGCAAACATTGCGGGAGCGGCCACAGGTTCGTTATAAGAATGCTGAAATGTAGTTTCACTGGCCCAGCCCGCTGTTGCGAGGACATGATCCATGAGTACCTCCATGGTCCTCGCCGCTGATGTGGATGCAGCCCTGGTATAATGAGATTCAATAATGTTAATGTCTTACCTGCTGCGCCAAATACCACCCTAAGCCACCTGGAGATAGGCTGACCCTGTGATGTGGGTTTCCATACTGTTATGATGTCCATGGTTATTGATGACAGCCCGAATTTCAGTAGTGGCCTCTTCAGAACCTGCAAGCCAACAGGTTCAGATGACCATGGCACGGATGATTTTCCCCTGTTATGGGATTGGTCACCAAATTCAGGCATTTGGTAATTTGTGCCCATGGTTCTTTATCATATTGAGGACCACCGGGTACCATGGTTGTGTAGGCCAGTCAGGTATTATCAGAATGCCTGTTGCAGATTCCAGTTTAATTTTCTGCAATACCCGACTGATGAGGCAGAATGGGGGAATGCATAGAAAACCCATTTCCCCCAATGGAGCGAGAATGCATCCATCGCCACTGCCCCAGGATCTGGTTCCCAAGATACATATGTTGGTATCTGATGGTTCAATCTGGACGCAAAAAAGGTCAATATCTGGTGTTCCAAATTTAGCTATAATTTTAGCAAATATTTGGGGATTCAACATCCACTCGATGTTGTCATTGAATACACGTGACCTGGTGGCTGCCACTGTATTGAGCTTACCTGGAAGGTAAGTAGCTGATATCCAAATATTTCTTTCGATACACCAGAGCCAAATTGTATTTGCCAATTCATCACAAGATATTGACTTGATACCACCCATATGGTTTAAATACGCCACCTCAGTGGTATTATTTATTTGAAGACGGACATGCGTATGATGCAGATTAGTGCAGTAAGCCCGCAGCCCATGACATGCCTCCAGCATTTCCAAATGGTTACCTTGTGATTGAAGAAGAGTAGACTCGTGCAAATCCCCTCTGCCGCCACAACTGGAAGTGGTGTCGGTAGCTCCCCAGCCCTGGGGGCTTGCGTCGGTTTGGAACACAACTGATGGGTTTGATATAATGATGGGATTAAAACAATCACAAACATTGCTAATCCACCATTGTAGCTCAATTTTTGCCTTGTTTTGGCAGCTGCAAAGGCCTGTCAAAATGTCCAGCATTCGCTTTTAATGCTGAGATTTTTGCTCTTTCCAAGTTTTGATAGTAACAACGGCCCAAATTGTGCAGCTGGAATGTAGCTACAAGCTTCCCAATCACCTTAGTAGCATGTGTAATAGTCGGTTTCCTGGCGCAAGCAAGGCTGTTACATGCCTCTATTATATCTGTTGCTTTGTTCCCTGGGATAGTGAGAATCAGAACCCCATGCATCCCAGAATGTACGCAACCTCCCTCTTGTGAGGTTATACATGCAGTACTCCCAAGAGAACCAGACCCCCTTACCTCCATGGTTATCGGTGGGGCTTGATGTTCTGGGCTTTTGTGGTTCATTGTGTTGCTGGGATGTGGGATTGGCGCATCTTGCACGCTGGTCGCTATAGGCCCCGTCCTAAAAAAGGCTTTTGTTGATAGGGTGTGACCGGTGGTTGTGCCGATGGGTTGAACCCGAAGCCTGTTAAATGTAGCGAAAGGATGCTGTCTGCGATACGCCAGTGGCCTGCTCGAGGATGGTGGTTTCATCAATGCCTCCTCGTCCAGGTCTTTTACCTGTTTTGGCAGGTCTTCACCGAACATCTGTCCCTGGGACTGCCCCAAATGGGTGTGTTGATGGTCGGGACATTGAGCGACACACAATTACCCGGAGCTTTGTACTTGTTTGTAGCCTCCGTGAGCACCTGTTCCTGCAACTGGTGTGTGGTTCTGCTGTGTGTCTCCTAGATTCTAGGGACACACTCTCTTGCTGGAGAAGGTCCCGTTCGAGCAGCTGCTCGACCATACGCTCCATACGAGCCATGCGACCGCCACCGCCATCTGCAGACGGCAAGTCGACTTCCCCAGGTTCTCCAGAACGACTGGGCTTCTGCCAATGGACCGCACCTCGTCGAGGTGATGTCTAGGGTACGTTGGCAGGGAGTCGCTGCCTGCCGCTCCTGCGGGGCTACACGACTCCCGCGCGGACATGTCGCTAGTCCGCCGTCTTCCGGACTGTAGTGGTCCGCCTGTCTGGTATGACAGAAACGGAGACGAGTCGGTGCCGGCCACCGCAGCGGGGCTCCCCGACATCCGCGCAGGCTTACCGCCTGTCCCGGTTATACGGGACTGAGACTGCACATAGTCGCTGCCAGCCGCCTCAGCGGGGCCACACGACCGAAATACACTGCCATCGGCCTGCGCTCTGGCAGCCTGCCCCGGTGGTGAGCCGGTACCTCCCGCTCCTGCGGGGCTCCCCGACTTCCCAGCAGGTCCATCACCGGTCCGCAATCTGGCAGACTTCTCCGGTGGCATGTTGATGCTGGCCGCTGCAGCGGGGCTTCTCGACCTTGGTGCGGCTTTCCCCCCTGGTCCGCCCTCTGGAGACCTGTAACAGAGGGGAAACAGAATGTGCCGTTGAACGAGGCACGTGTTTACGCACCTGTTTTCCGCTGGCCCGGTGATGTACGGGCAATAGCGGTAGGGAGTCAGGGTCTTGCCTACTCTGCTCCCGCGCGGTGCTCCGACCAACGTGCAGCTCCCTGGCCTGCTGTGGTGGAGAGTAGGGCCCTGTCAACTGAACAGGGCTCCACAACTTCCACGTTTCTTTCCGTGGCCCGCGGAGGGGGTGCTGCCGGTGTTGCGGACAGCTCCGGGGATTGTGGCCGGTGACTCCCATCCAAAGTCCTGTGGACCTTGGAGGCGTGCTTCGATGCCTTCATTCTGGTCTCCCTGTCCATCGTTTCTGTAAGCAAAGTCTACTACAGAAGCTAAGCAACTCAAGATTAGTATAACTTACCCGAGGGCCTTTCTGAAGCTGCCGGTGGAGGAGCGCACTCCCCCCCACCCCCCCAGCTCCCATGGTGACCAGACTCTCATGTGGGAATATATACTGTCGCTAATGGCAAGTCTGCCGCCTATGTTGTGAGTCGGAGCTCCTGCTCTGTCTTCGCTACCCACGAATGGCGGTCTCCGAGCCCGGTCTCTGCTGGTTCACAGGCTTACCCGACTTCTGGGTAGTGTTGCCGTCAGCCCGCGGTGATCCTGCGGGCTGCGGTGTAGAGTCGGGCTGCCGCTCTGCCGTCGCTAACTGCGAACGGCGAGTCTGCAGGCCCAGACCCTCCTGGGTCAACGGCTGCCCAACTTCCTGGTGAATTCACGCCGTCCGTCCGTGGTGATCCTGCGGGCTGCGGTGTCGGGTCGGACTGCCGCTCCTTCAAACGGCGAGTCTGTGAGCCCAGACCCTCCTTTGTCAACGGGCTTGCCCGTCTCCGGCCTATTGCTGCCGCCGCTGACTGCCCGCATCACGGTCCGCAGTCAGTCCTGAAGCGGCCCGTGGAGTACTCTGTCACGCAGAGTCCCTCTGATTCCTGTCGGGAAGAAAACCCGACCGCAGTTTAGTTTACCTTACCTGTAGGTTCCGTTGCAGTAGAGGAGCAACCCTCCTCCCTGCCTGTCGCCTCGCATGCGGTCGACGATATGTCGCGCATGCGCGCTGGCGGGGTCTTCACAAAGTCACTCACGTGACTCCAAAGCAAAATATAGATAAATGGCTGATGAGAATGTAGGTGGCATGATTTGTCCATTTGCAGACAACTCAAAAATTGGAGTTGTATATAGCAAAGGTTCTCGAAGGATACAGCGGAGTTAATCAGCTGGGAGGTTGGCACAGGGATAGCATAAGGGATTTCATCCAGACAAGTCTGAGGTAATTACAATTCTAATCCTAGGAAAGGACTAATTCATACAGATGTACCAAAAGATTTTGGTAAAAGTCCACTGCTCCCTGAAAAAGGCGACACAGGTGGATAGTGATGAAAAAGCTTTATTATGCTTGACTTCATAGGTCAGCTCATTGATTATGAGTTAGGTTGTCATGTTGCAGTTGTATAAAACATTGGTTGCATCACATACAATTCTGGTCACACTACAGGAAGGATGTGGTAGCAACAGGGAGAGTGCAGAAGAGATGCATCATGATACTGTATGGAATGGAGGGTTGCAGTTAGAAGGAGAGATTGGATAGACTGGTTTAAAGTCACCCAAAGTCTCTTACATTCTGGTGACATATAACCCAGTCCATCCAATCTCTCCTGCAACTGCAATTGCAACTCTCTATTCCATACAATATCCTGGAGATTGAAAGCTTGAGGGTCACAGATAGGATAGTCAGAATAAGACTGCTGGATTAACTCAGTGGGTTAGGGAACACATCTAGAGAACATAAATAGGCGATGTTTTGGGTTGGGACCATTCAGACTAATTCTGGTCAGGGAAAGAAAGCTGGAAGAGAGGTTGGGCAGGTCAAAGACTTGTGAGTGATAGGTGGTTATTTTTTGCAGGCCATCTAGTCTAGAGATAGAGGGCTTTGGCTGGAGAGTGGGGAAGTTTGAATTAGATTTTGAGGGGTATGTTTTTACACTCTGGAAGGTAAATAAATGTCTGGAATATGGAGGTGGAGGCAGATACAATTATGCTTATAAAGAGTCTCGGCAGGTACTTGGATCAGAGGCGTACAGGGATACAGGCCAAATGGCAATAATGTAGACAAACAGCACTGTTGACATGCACCAAAAGGGGTTGTTTCTGAGATGTACATTTCTATAATTCTTGTATAAGTAATGATCATTCATACAAACACATTTTAAAATGTTTTCATTATCTATTTATTTGTATCACAAAATATAAAGATCTGGTTCAAGACCATTTTCACTTTGTCTGGTTCTTTTGTCACTCCTCACCAGTTATTTGAGTCACCGAGCTGCAATGCCAGCGGGCACATTTTGGCAGGTTTTCTGTTGAAGAACTCATTACATAATTTTATAGCGTATAAACACTATTACATCTATTTTCTTGGAGATTGCCAACGATGGGGATGGGTTCTGTCAGAGTATTGCGAGTGACTGTCCTATTTTACTGTTAATCATAGAAGTTCAGAACAATTGCTTGCTGGGAGTTGTTTCATGTTTATTTGGTGTGTCTTTCGTCAGTGGGTCTGGAAATCTGCGTGAACGGAGGCTCTCCGGCACAGACTTCTAAGAAAAAAAAGAGTAATTTTGAAACCAAAAATGCTACAAGTGCAAGTCTCAATTTTCTTCCATAGAATTTTACTCTCAATAAGCACTTAACTGGTTGAAGAAATAACTAAAAGATGCTATTCTTAATATTTACTTACTGCTCCAATTGAAGGCTCCACATTAATCCTACTTCCTTGTAATTTGTTACTTTTATTTAATTGCAACATGAGTGTGCACTGCAAGGCTAAAATTTAATTGCTTTCATAATTGTCTGTAAATCAGTGGCGATGGCATGGATCTCCTTAATCTGAAGAACATTGTAGTCTTCGTGTGCCTTGTAGACATTAAGTCTCAATAAAGTCCAGTGGTACATAGAGGTAAGGCTGGGTCAGTATTGTTGATTTTCTTCCCAAAAAGGTGGTTAATGAAACGGCATTTTAATGACATCCTGGTATTACTGCTATCGTTTAAGGTATTTCAAATGATTCCAATTTGAATTCACCAGCTTCCATAGGAATATTGGTCCAGTAACAATCATGCCACAGTACACATTGGTTAATCTATTGACAGCATTAGTGCAGCAAATTAATCTGACACAATGCAAATGTTATGCATAGTTGCAAAAAAATACAACATAGAAATAAAAAGAAACAAGAACAATTAAATGTTGATCACAAGTAGCAAATAAATGAAAATAATTATGTTTCCTAGAATTCTGTGGATATAAGGAATAAGCTGCTGGATGACAGAGTTGAGGCAGGCACTATAACATTTAAAAGACTTTTGAACAGTACATGGGTAGGAAAGGTTAAGACGTTTATGGGCCAAACGCAGGCAAGTAGGAATAGAGTAGATGGGGCATCTTGGTCAGCACGGGCAAGTTGGGCCGTTTCCGTACTGTATGACTAATTCTGTATACATTTTCAGAGTAAATCCTCCCTTCATCTGCACCAGTCGACTAGCTCTATTAAAGGTGAGAAAATACAGAACTTTTCAATTGCAGCTAATGACATTAGCCTTCTGTATCACTACAGTAACATCCAATCCTTGTCAGAGTCACTGCGGTAAACAGCACAGAAACAGGCCCTTTTGTCCAACTGACAAATTGCCTGACCAAACTGCCTACCACCAATCACCCATTCACACTAGTTCAATGTTTCTTTCTCATCCACTCCCTACAAATTAGCAGCAATTTACATTGGTCAATTAATCTATGAACCACACAATTTTGCGACACGAGAGGAAACTAGAGCCCCTGGAGGAAAACCTACATGACCACGAGACAAATGTGCAAACTCCAACTTATGAGAGGGTTATAAAGCTTGGCACCAAGTCATGTTATTATGGACATTAGTCAGAAAAGCTTTTTGAGTATCCTAGGGAAAATGAGAGGGATTAAGGGAGAGTTAAGGCCTCAGTAGCTGATAACATGGATACAAGCTAAAGTCAATGCTGGTCAATAGCTGGTTAATAATAGGGTCAGAGGTGATGGTTTAAGAGAACAGCGTGTTAGATCCTGTGTTTTGAATAACTGTCTAAAGGGGCTAAGTGTATGGAACATAGGCTAGTATGAAAAGTCTGGAGGCCGTCTCTGAATTTAACAAAAGCACGAATGGAAGACGAGAGGGGGGCAATGCTATGGAATTAAAAGACGGTCTGGGTGGTCATGGATTCAGGAACTTGGCTCAAATACGGATATGAAGTCCAGGTTGAGAGGTGTCTCTTTTCAGATTTAATAATCACAGAGATAGGAGTCAGTGACAATGGAATGTCTGAAGAAGGGGCTGGCGTGAAACATCACCTATCCATTTTCTCGAGAGATGCTGCCTGACCCTCCAGTTACTCCAGCATGTTGTATCTATCAATGGAATGTAGATATTCATTTACAAAAGAGATTATTTGGCTCTTCAAACTTGCTCAATCTGATCAGTTGATCATCTCAGTATTATAAACCCATTTTCAATATCTCAAGTCCAAATTATTTCCATAAATCCATTAACATATTTCAAATAAATAAATTCCACATGTTTACTACCGTCTTGATGAAGACATTTTTTTCATCTTAGACAAAGATGTTCAATGGAAAGACCAATCAGTATCCTGGTCGATGAAATTAATGTTTAAAGTGGCCAGTAAAATGGGCTGTTTTGTCCTCGATGATTTTGCGTTTCTTGAACGCCTTTTGGATTGCGCTCATTCAAGCAGGCAGAGAATATTCTATTATACTCTTGATCTGTGTCTTGTAGAAGTGGGAAATTGGCTTTGGGGAAGAACAACTCATTAATGATCATTTGGCATCAGACTTGTTCTTGGAACCGTGGTATTTATGCAGCTAGTCCAGGATTTTTAGTCAATGGTAGCCACCTCCTCCAAGATATTAATGGCATAGGAAGTACCATTGAGCGTCAAGATTAGGAGATTACGTGGTCAGACTAATTTCTTGAAAATGGTATGTCTGGAAACATGCGGCACAAACACTGCTTGTTACATCAGCCCATGACCTTCTAGGTCTTGTTCAGTGCAGATAAGACTGTGTCATTTGCTAAGTTACAAATGAATCTAAACAATCATCAACAAATATCCCCATATTTGGCCTTGTGATGGAAGGTTTTGTAGAAGCAATAAGCCCTGGGGCTAGAATGATTAAACTCTATCACAAGCATCATCCTTTTGTGAGATCTATGACTTATCTATGAGAGTGTTTTGTCCCTTGAAGTCTGTTGATCAGTTTACCAAGGCTTCTTGTTTCCACTCAATAGAATAGAAATTCTTCAAAAACTCAACAGATTTGAAAGGTAGAGGAACAGATATCATCAGCTAGTAAGAGAAGCTGGGTGGTCAGTTCAGTACACGCAGAATCAACAGGCCAATTGATAAATCTAGAAAAAGACACGAGGGTAGAGTATAGAAACTAGAGAAAAATAAGAGTTTGGGATGGCCAGAAGGACTCTAAGGAATTTGGCTTGGTACATTTGAAACAGATGCAATTGAACGGATGGTCTTAATCTTAGACACAAAGAAATGCATTAGCTTCATACTTTGTTGGATGCAACTGAAGGTTTTATGATATAATAAAGTAAAAATCTCAGAATCAGAAGTGTTCTTAGAAGCAAAACATGATTGGAAAACTCAAATAACGGCAATAACTCATACTACATAAATGTGCCTTATTGTCAAGAAGCAAACAATAATATACATTTTTAGTATTGATTATATTGTGCACAATTAAGTCAAGATAGAGATGAGCTTAGTGCCAGAGCTCCTGCAGGTCATGTTGGCATTATACCATCAGAATACCTCCTGATGGAAGGGATGTTACAACTTCTTAATGACCTTAAGTGGATTCTTTTTTTTTTTTAAGGATTATAAAACAGCATTTAAATTGAAAAAGGAATGGAAACAGTTTAAAGAAAAAATGTATTTTTTTGCCATCCTGGAAACATAATACAAGTTTATACGAAATTTAATCATTAAAGAGTTAAATTTCAGAACTGATTAATACAATGCCTTATCCAAAAGATGTTAACATCTGGCTCAGTTACTGCATTTGAGTCAGGATTACAGCAATTAACCTCAACAACAGACAGGATGGTTCTTCAACAGCCTGAGGCTATGTTTTTCCACAATAAAGCACCAATATTTGAACTTTTACAGACAAAGCATACTTTTGAGGAGAGGTGTGGATATTCAGTCAACTTGCAGAAGAGAAATAAAATATTGCTCATTTCATTGGTGGTCGTAAATAAAACATTACATCAATTGCAACAGAACGCATTACAGTTTTTCTCATCTTCTGCTTTCACTGCACCTCAAGTTCACTCTGGCCAGGTATTTCAGGTTTAAACTCTTAGTTCATGTCATGCATTCTCATTTTCAAACCATTCCAAGGAAGAGCTGAACTGGGAAAGTCTCAGTGAATGCTGATAGTCAACAAGGCTCTTGACATTAATAAACAACAAATAAAAATAACGTGGCAGCCTTGTGGAGTGTGCACAAAATGCTATTGTCCAAGTCCCTGGTTGCAATATGATTGCTGTTCCACTCTTTCTTCCTCTAATCCCACCCCTCCTGTTGTCGCACATTGATTTAAAAAAAAAGTGTTTGAAAAGTGTTCAGTCTAAAGAGATAATGTCTGGGATGCTGCTGGCTGTTCCTCCTCCACCTGCTATCACCCCAGCTTCTGTTCGGCTGCTGCTGTTCCCTTCATGGTGTTGGGTTGATGAGATGATGCTTCCGCCAACAGTGGTGGGTGTCATTGTCGGTGGTCCAACAGCAGAGGAGAGATTGTCCAGAAATATAGATTGACAGTACTGCATTTGAGGAAATAAAGAAAGTGAACAATTTCCCCACAGTTGAAGGCTCTCAAATAACTTGCTGACAAAACTCATCAGCCGTAAGCAGTCCTACACTTTCTGATAAGGTTTCATATTGGAGGCAAATATTAAAAAGAAACATTATTTGCCCCAGGACGTGAATCTAAATGCATAAATCAAAAATGTGATATCAGGCTCTATCATTCTCATCATGATTTCTAGAGTGAAATGTTTATAAGATGAAAATTTGTTTATTATCCTATTATCATCAAGAATTATTCAACTCGCCATGCTAAGGAAAACGAAAGGAGCATAAATTGGTGTAATTAAACCCAAGAGACAGCTCCACTGGGTAAAAGCAGAAGAATGCAGATATATTCCACATGTGGAATTCATTTATGTGGAATTCAAATTTCTAAAATTGCCTTTATCTATGCATCAATGTTTTTTAATTTGCAAAAAAACTTTATCCAAGGCAACCTCGTCTTGCAGTTGATATTTCCATAATTCAAGTAAAAGGAATGCATCAGGTGCCTCTCTCTGCCAAATTTTGTGAATGAGTGCATATTCAGAATATAAAACATGCAAAATGAAAGCAGACAGCTGTAGGTGCTCAAAACACAGGCAACATCAATGGAGAAAGGATGGGAGTTAATATCAGAGGTTAATCTAAAATGTTAATTTGGTTTAGTTCCCTAAAATGCCACTCAATCTGCAGAGTATTTGTGGTATTTTGTTTTTCATTTTAGATTTCTAGTACTTGGTTTGCTTTATGAATATTAATCTCTGCATTTAAGACCGAAGAGGCCAGAAAGAAGCTACTGGAATAAAATAATTGTTTGGAGCAAAAACTGCAGATATATACCCAAAGATTTGTGCATGGATCGTATGTTAACCAAATTCCCACAACACAAAATTACCCCAGAATTCCAATTTTATTAGGAAGCCACACGGGATTGCTGTTGGAAACTAAACATTGTACCAGCGATATCAAATTGTTCTGAATTTGGGACAAATGCATGTTGTCACAAGATATTAGAGAGGACTTTATTCTACTTGAGACCGAACAAGTGCTTGAAATATGAGGAAGTTTAATTCCTCTGTATTGCTTAAGTGGAAGTGTGAATCTAAATACAGAAACTATCCTCCCATATCATCCTGCTCAGATCTTAGTTTAGATTCAGCACCCACTGTTGATGTAGACTTATTGGGCAGAGGGGAGAAATACCAACACATTTATACAATTAGGAAGACAGACAAACCATTCAACACAAAGTCTTTCCTCCACATTGGTACCAACTCGCCCCTCACCCCCAAAGATGTCTAAAGAACGGTTTGTACGAGATCAATGAGCTGCAAGTCAATGAGATTTGGAGCAGCAATCAGCACTGAAGTAACATTGTTTTATCTGCTTATGAATTATGTCGTAAGCTGCAAAGAAAAGGGACGGTGTAGTTGTGGAGATAGAAAATGAAGAGTAGGACCAGGATGCCATTAGAATTGAGCCTTCAAAAAGGAAAACCGCTTGCAATGACACACTCCAGCTGATAGATTTGACTTAGTTAGTACAGAAAGCTTTAATGAAGAGCAGAAACTTAAACTATCACGTCTACCAGAAGTCCAACAAAAATCTCCCATCCATACAAACCTGAGGATCACTCTGAAACAACGAGAAGAAGTCCAAATCTGAAAAAGAAGTTGCATTTCCAATTAGATCAGGAAATATGTGACTTGAAACATAGAAGCAACTCAATATATATATTTTTTAAATGCAGCCAATGCAGAAACAACTTAAGTACAATTCTTGTGATATTATTAAATTTGAAAATAGATGTATTACAGGTATAGATGCATTGGATTGATGGAGAAGGCAGAGTAAACCTGAACTTGAATTAAGTGCATTTATGTGATTTGTGCTAAGTGGGTACAGGCCACAAACATAGAACACATGTATTTTAAAAATCAGTATAGTGTTCTTAAATCGGTATTTGTGTTCTTTAAGAAACCTAGTGTTATAGAAAATAACATAGTAAAGGCAATTGTTTCAATGGGGAAAGGGGGTTAGCGGCTAGAGTGTTTCTCACTTGTAACAAGTTATTTTTCCAGTAGGATTTTCAAAAATGGTCTTTTCAATAGCAATAAATGTATTTTTGTTACTGCTAAAAAAATGTTAAAGGCTCTCTGTTACATTGTTTAATAAAGTATTGACACATAAGTGCCAATGAAGCCATTTCTTGTAAATTTTAATGGTGGTTAAAGTAGCAGTTGTGTTCTCAAGAGACAATGGTGTCTGATTACAGCAAAGAATGGAAACATTTTAAAATCCACTATACTGTTCAAATCCAAGAGAGTTTTTTTTTCTGCTTCTTAAATTTCAAATTAACTTGTAAGTGATTCTCTTGTTACTAGTTGAAATCATGTTATAACCAACTTGGCTCATGTAATTAAAATTATGTTCCCCAGTTCATCACTCAAGTTATATTCAATTCATGTTATGGAAAATTTGTACCCGACTGAGATCATTTTAATTCATTCATACCTACAGAGAAATATCACAAATTGGTATTCATTGATCACAATAATTATTAGAGGATGTAAATTATACCAAGTTTAATGTTAATCACCTTGCACCATCTGGTGGCCATAGTACAGTACAACACAGGAATGGGCTTTTCAGCCCATGTTAGTGCCGAACCTGATGCCAAGTTAAACTGATCTTACCTGCCTGCACATGATCCATATCCGTCGATTCCCTGCACATCCACATGCCTGTCTAAAAGTCTCTAAAATGCCACTATCATATCTGCCTCCACCTCCAAGCAGTGAGTTCCAAGCCCCCATCATTCTGTTAGAAAAAACCTGCCTCGCACATCTATCTATATCTATATACATAACTAAATCTGACCTTGCGCTCTGCCGGTTTGTGCGTTTTTTTTTCTATTTGCACAGAAACGGTACGCAATAGCACTACGATTTTGTCAGCTCACTCGCCGTTCTCCTGTGCTGCGAGTGCGACAATTTTCGTTCCGATCGGTAGTACATTGTAAAAGTCAGCGAGGTTTAAAAAGTGGCCTGGCACGGAGTCAATGATGTCACCAAACGGTGATGTCGCCCGGCAGAGAAGAGTCCAGTGCCCGCTGCGAGTCCCAAACGCACTGCCAGCGCAACGACCCGCAGCTCCAGCCCCTTCCCCGCTGGTCCCCCTCGCTGGCTCCTGACCCCCCTCTCGTGATACCCCCCTCTCCCCAATGGCTCTTCCACCTTCTTTTCTCCGAGCTCCCCCCCCGTACGCGCCTGTGCGGCAGAAGGTGCTGGTATTTCCGGGCCGAGCAGAGGATCGGAGGCCTGGCTCCAAGGGCGCTGATGGCCAATGCTCCTCCGGGGCACGCAAGAAGGGAGAGGAGCGGCAACCTCGCGATCCTGGGGAGGCAAGGAGGGAGTGTGGGGGAGGGGAGGGGATAGAGGGAGAGGAAGGGAGCGTAGTTATGGAGGGAGGGAGTGACTGAGGGCAGGGAAAATGAGAGGTGAGGGATGGGTAGGAGGAGAGGGAAAAAAGAGGGAGTAGGTGAGGAGGGACAGTGGGGGAATAGAGGGGGAAATAGAGGATGGGGGAGTGGAGGAGGTAGGGAGTGGGGAATGGAGGGAGAGGTGGGCAGTGGGGGAGCTGAGGAGGGATATTGGGCGGGATAGGGGAGGTGAGGAGTGGGGGATAGAGGGATAGGAGGAGGGTAGGGAGGGGAGAGGAGTTATGGAGGGAGCGACTGAGGATAGGGGAAAGGAGAGGGGAAATGAGCTGGGTGAGGGTGGGTGAAGAGGAGGGGGAGAGAGAGTGCTAGAGATGAGGGGAAATGAGCTGTGCCTGTGCAGTTGGGTGCTATGGGTGAGTGGTGGAATGTTGCGTTGGGGACCAAGCCTCCTCTTAACGTTATAACTGTCCTCTAGTGTTGGACATTTTCACCCTGGGAAAAACATTCTGACTGTCTACCCTATTCAGGCACGTGCCGTGAGTAATTACTCAGGGTAGGCACTCAGTCCGCTTTAAAAGAAAATATAAACCGCGCATGCGCAGATTGTTCTCCCCGTTAAATAAATAAATAAAAACAGTGACATTTTAATTTGCCCAAGGCTTGCTAGTCCTAGACCAATTGGGGGAACAGTTCCTTTCACAGCGTGTGGAGAGTCTGTGCCAGGGGTAAAGTTGTGGGGTGGGCACGAGTGTTGAGAAGGAGGGTGTCGGGATACTGCCTGTAACTCACTCACCGCTACCGCAGCTATCCGGGCGCGAAGCCACGCACTGTAGCTGGGGATAGAAGCAGCTCGGGGAGCTACGAGCGGCCACCGGGACCCGACAGCAGAACTGGCCGCCACTTCAGCGCCTACTGCCGGCCCGCTCACCTTTGGCAGCGCTCTCCGTCGGAACACCTGTCACCCTGCCGTTCGCCGACTTCGCTCATGTCAGCGGCTTCCTGCAAATCCTTAAATTCCCACAGCCGAGTAAGCTCAATCGCGCTGTCGGAATTTAAGGACATGAGTGAGGCCAGCGAGCGGCAGGAGAGAGGTTTTTAGACGGAGAGCTGCCAGAGGTGAGCGGGGACCGGCAGAAGGAGCTAAGGTGGCGGCTGGTTCCGCTGTCCGGCCCGGCGGCCGCTCAGCCACCCGAGCTACTTCTCTCTCTCTCCCCCCCCGCCTCAATGCAGTGTCATTGCACGCCCCCGTGCAAGGAGCGTCGCAAGTGGCATTATCCCAATCCCCTCATTCATAAAATTCTTGCCCTCCCCGCAACTTTATCCCGGGCCAGACTCCCCAAACGCTGTGAAAGGAGCGCTTCCCCCACCCCCACACCCCGGGAAATACAGTATTTAAAAACATAAACACAAAATGTACTTACCACATTATTGGTAAACAAACTCCATTCTTCTCTCTATGTTACCTACCATACACTTAAAATATTGACAATCCATATTTGAAAACCCCGCCAAGAAACTTGCGCTGCGCATGTGCAGTAGACTGATGCGCATGCGCAGTGCTGCAAAGGCAGAATTGCTGCTGCCTTCAGCCCCGCTTGAAACCGACGGCTTCCGGCACATGGGCTGCACAGACCTTCCCGTGTTACAAGCGCTGCGGATGAAAGGCACGGAGAATTATGGCTACCAAAGAGATCGATCTCTCACATAGGCATAATTCTCCCATGCCTTTATTATTTATATTTAGTTATTACTATGTTATAATTTTAGTCAGGGCAGGCAGTGCCTACCTTGCCTACCCTGACGGCACATGCCTGACCCTATTTATGCTTCTCATCATTTTACATGCTTCTATCAAGCCTCCCCTCAACCTCCAACGCTCCAGAGAAAACAATCCAAGTCTCCCTGTTGCGGAAACCCTGTAATCCAGGTAATATTCTGGGGCAACTAGAACTGCACACCATACTCTAAATCCACCGTAACTAAAGTCATATGGAGCTGCATCATGACAGCAGTTAATTAATTTTAGATAGTCTCCAGCTACTTAAAAATATTACTAATTCAATAGAGGCGAATTGAAGGTGAATACTTAAATGTCACTAAAAGTGAGACATGATTTTATGCCTGAAATTTTCCAATTTGCGACCAATTCAAACGCATTGAGAACGAAAGGAAAAGTTATGTAGCATTCCACATCTTGGATTTTTATTGAAACAGAACTTATCCAGCAAAGATAGACAAAATTGCTGGAGAAACTCAGTAGGTGAGGCAGCATCTACGGAGCAAAGGAATAGGCGACTCATCCAGAGTTCCTTCTCCATTTTCTCATGTCACAATTAATTATCTTCCACTTTAGCTTAACCCTTTGTCCGCTAGTATCATACCACCTCGTATCATACCAACAGGATCAACTACGCAATATCCACCCTCATTACTTTATATTGATTTATCAGGTCCCCTTGGCCTGCTCTTTTCTGAAGAAAACAGTTTCAGCTTTCCAGTCCATGGTAGTCCTTGAACACAATAATCCTATTGTCTGTGTTTTATCAAGTTCAGCATACTTTCCCTACTTTTATATTCCATGCCAATATTGATAAAGCTCATAATTCCATAATGCTATAAGCATAATTCCATAAGCATTAATATTAAAATGCTTTCTCAACATACCCTGCCACTCTCAATTTATTTATTCTGTATTTTATAGTATTTTATAAAATTGCCTAACAAAACGCACCACTGCACATTTCTCCACTTCATCTACCAGATGTCTACCATGCCATCAGCCTATTTATTTATACCCTGCTGCGATTTATTCCTATCCTCTTTGCAGATTACAATACTGCAGGATCGTGTGTCAACCACAAGCTTAGAAATTGTGAATTTCACTCAAGAATTTCACTTAATATAGATAAAAATAACAATGGCCCAAACACTGGTCTTATGGCGTGCCGCTATTTGCCATGTCAGACTGCAAAACAACCATTTGCCACCATTCTCTCCGAGTAAGGTAAATTAAATAAATTGGAGAGGTGCAGATAAAATAAAAGTAAAAATTGTGAGGGGGGCAGGAGTCTAATTAATAAAATTGGTACACACCAAAGGTTCAGATCAATTTACTGGCGAGGTAAGAATGGTGGCTCCAATTCTAAATACTTTCCTCAGTTTCCAGAAGAACTGGTACATCTTACATTGTCAAAGAAAATTAATTAGGTACCCACCGTTAAAGAAAATTATAGCTATATACCTTGCAGTTGGTAAATATTGAACTATGAGCAAGATTTAAATTGTGAAAGTTTATTTCACTCGCATACCCTATGAAGAAATTCCAACAGGACAAGACAGAATCTGTCAGCACTCACCAAGTTTAGCACTGAATAGTAGAGGCTCATTTAAAATAATATCAACCATATGTAACACTGATTCTTCATCTATTCAGTATTTATCAGTAAAATGAAGTGCGAACAGAGGGAAGAACAGGAAAACATGGACGGTGGAGAAAGTGAGATTGGAAACAATTGTACTTGAATTGTACCAAACCCCAACCACCCTACTAGTTTATAGAAATTCAGAAACATATAGACCACAGAGCTCCCGCATCCCATTTTGTTTTAAGAGTCTCAGGAATACATTTTCAGGAGCACGTAATGAAAAAGTTGGTCTTTTTGAAATAAAGATTTGAAAAGTTTAATAGAAGACAGACCATTAGTTGCCAGAGGGATCAGGAGGATTAGAATATTGGTCCCAGACAAAAGCAGAGATTTTGATCAAAAGTATGATTTATTTTCTATAACTATTTTGTTAACTTCATGATATTACTCAGAGAGCCCACATGCTTTCAACAGCTTTCCTTGGCAATACTGGCTTTAATTGCCCATTCCTAGCTGTCCTGGGGGAGACAATTAAATCAACCACATCATCGCGTCTCGAATAGCAGTTGGTTAGACTGGACGATGATGATAGCAACACCATCTTGCCCTTTTAACCTCCCCAGTAGTTTATCAAGACCATGGCTGATCTTCAACCTCAGTACCATTTTCCTTCACTAGCCCAAATCCTTCATGTATCTTAATATCCAGAAATTTCTGTTTTGAATGGACTTTAGGACCAAGTAGTTTCAGATCACCAGGGTATAGATTTTCCAAGATTAGATTTAAAATTAGATTAGAAAGATTTTCCAAGATTAGATTTAAAATTAATCCGAAAGATTTACCAAAATGAATGAAGAAACCTCTCAGCTCAGACCGAATTGGCCATTGAAATGCATTGGTGAATTTACAGGTAACAAGAATGGAAATAATAAATTGATCTTTATTGTAAGAGGATTTTAACACACAAGTAAAGACCTGTGACTTTATACAACCTAGTTAGGACTAAATCTGAAACAGCGCATACAAATCTGATCTCTGGAGGCAAGGAAGGGTATTGCCATAGAGAGAATGTAATGAAGATCCCCCAGGATGATACCTGTTTATTTTTTGGGGGTGGAGGGGGCAGTAGGTGTTGCGGAGATGGGGGGTGGGGTGTTTGCCCATTGAAGAAAGAGTAAGAGGGCTCAGGTTTGGAAGAATGGAAGGTGATGTTATCAATATGTACAACATTTCACGTGAATTAAAAAATGCAGATGTTTGAAAGATTAAATTAAACAAGAAAATTATGGAAATTGTCAGAGAGCATAGAACAGAGAACATGTCCATAGCATGAGAACATGTCCATCGGCCTACAATGTCTCTGCCGAACATGATGTCAAGACCATCTACCCGCACACAATCAATCCTTCCATTGCTGCATAACCACATGCCTAATCCATGTCTTTTAAATGTCAGTAATGTATCTGCTCCAACAACCATCTCCAGCAGCTCGTTCCAGACTCATCGCCCTGGGTAAAAAAACTTCTCCTGCACATCTCCTTAAAACTTTGCTTCTCTCACCTTAAAGCTATGCCCTCTAGTATTTGATTTTTCCATCTTGCAAAAAAGATTCTGTCTGTCTACCTTATCTGTGCTTTTCACAATCTTATATAATTCCATAAGGTCTCCCCTCAATTTCCCTCAATCCAGAGAAAACAATCCAATTCAATCCAACCTCTCCTCTCCCTGTAGTTTATACCCCCTAATCCTGTTATCATTCTCGTAAACAACCTATGCACCTTTTCCAATGCCTCCACATCCTTCCTGCAATGGGGCGACAAAAACTGCATACAATGCTCCACATGTGGCATAATCAAAGTCCTATAAAGCTGCATCATGAGGGAATAAACTGTAAGCTAATGAGTCTCTGGAGCTCAGATGTTAAATTTGATGAGCTTCAAACCAGTACTTGGTGTGTTAACATGGTGATTAAATTACTCTATTAGCAGTCAGAGTACTGGCACAATGATCCAAAGGCATGAGTTTGAATCTCGCCAGGCAGCTATCAAATTCATTCTAAGTAATAAAATGAAGTGTGCTTTAAAAAAAAACTGAAAGACAAAGCACCTACTGAAAATTCTTTTGGGACTTAATAGGGTTGTTGAGGGAAGACATTTTTCCAGCTAGGGTCACAGTCCAGGAAGAACAAAAAAAATTAGATTCAGCCATTAGTGCAGCACAACGGTGCAAAGGTGGCACAAGGGTGCAGCTGGTAAAACTGTTGCCTCACAGCGCCAGAGACCCGGGATCGATCTTGACCACGAGTGGTTTAAATGTGGAGTTTGCATGCTCTCCTTGATTGTGTGAGTTTCCTCTGAGTAGTGCAGTTTCATCCCACGTCCTATGTTCAATGTTAGCACACCACATAGTACTTTGAAGCTCATCAACATTTTAAAGACTGAGCTAGAGAAATGAAGCGAACAATTTACTCCTTCACGATCTTAGAGGTATTAAAACTAAAGGCACATATAAAAGGAAAACTATTAGAATACGTGAAAGAGGATCATTACCAGATGTGCTGGGGTATGACCACATAAAGTGCCAAATTTTAACCCAAATTTGGGTTCCATGAGTTTTAAAAACATTAGAAACAAACATGGAAATATTCCCCCAGCAAGAATCTCCATCCAGACAAAATGGAGTGAAAATTCAAAGTGAAAAATGACATATTGAGACTTTGAGAGTCTATGCTGATCTTACTTTGAATATCAGTTGGAAGAGTTGCCATTGTTGAATGATGGAATGCAGCGGGATAATCTGCTAACTGAGGAAGGAAGCTTGTATCAACTGTTGTAACATTTGGCAAGCGAACAGATGATGGCTGATAAGCCAGAACGCTGAAATAGATCGAAATTAAAAATTGTCAGGTGTTCAACAAATACAGGTGATTTAAAAACAGTGTTTTACTATCAGCTAGACCAGGGGGTAAATACATTGTTTGGAGCGTAGAGGAATTTTCATCTTTGCTCTCTCGAGGGTTCAGTCCCATTCACCCCTCCATACTTGGCAAAAATGTTCAACAATGCGAGTCCCGTAAACATTGATCATTTTGATACTGTAAATGTAAATAAAGAAACACTTGGCATTCAGATTAAATATTTTACATTGGTATTTACATAATAGGAAGTTGATAGTATTCCAGAGATTTTGAAGCAATCTAGAACTCGGCCAAGTTAACCCAGAGTAGGACTCTGCCCAGGTAGGACCACAAGCGAGGTTAAGAAGTTATAGAAACATAGAAAATAGGTGCAGCCTAGGCCATTCGGCCCTTCGAGCCTGCACCGCCATTCAATATGATCATGGCTGATCATCCAACTCAGTATCCTGTACCTGCCTTCTCTCCATACCCCCTGATCCCTTTAGCCACAAGGGCCACATCTAACTCCCTCTTAAATATTGCCAATGAACTGGCCTTAACTACCTTCTGTGGCAGAAAATGCCAGAGACTCACCACTCTATCAATGAAATAATGGCACAAAACATGCACAGACCTTCAGGTTAAAATTCCAAACTAAGTTTTAAACATGGGTAGATGATTGGGAGAATATCTGCAGAGTTCTCAGTTTAGTTACCGTTCCATTGCATGAAAAAACTGGGTGAGTCTCGTCATCGTTAAAGTAAAGGGATCAACAAGGCTAAAGAAATTCTTATTCAGTAAATATTGAATTATCGACTAAAGTCTCGATATTTCTCAATGACCCAGAGAACATGGAATTGTAAAGTAGAATATGAGATGGACGTTCCTATGGGGAGACATTTGATGATTATGAACACAAGATCAGCTACAGTACTGCCCTTCCACTGTTGAATAATGCATTTACTGCTATTCACAGATGTGTAAAGAATACACGTGGACAACATTTGTGATTATATTCAGCAGTCGTGTTGGCAGGGACACTGAATGATCCTTGATAAGCAACCACATTCAACATTAAGCAAATTAAAATATTCCTATTAAATCTTTTCCCTTAAACCTATGTCCTCTGGTCCTCAATTCATCTACTCTGGGCAAGAGACTACCCAATACTCGGAGCATCAACCCGATCTATTCCTCTCACGATTTTATACACCTCAATAAGATCACCCCTCATCCTCCTGCGCTCCAATGAATAGAGTCCCAGCCTTTTCAACCTCTCTCTATACTCTCAGATCCTCAAGCTCTGGCAGCATCATATAACCATATAACCATATAACAATTACAGCACGGAAACAGGCCATCTCGGCCCTTCAAGTCCGTGCCGAACAACTTTTTTCCCTTAGTCCCACCTGCCTGCATTCATACCATAACCCTCCATACCCTTCTCATCCATATGCCTATCCAATTTATTTTTAAATGATACCAACGAACCTGCCGCCACCACTTCCACTGGAAGCTCATTCCACACCGCTACCACTCTCTGAGTAAAGAAGTTCCCCCTCATGTTACCCCTAAACCTCTGTCCCTTAATTCTAAAGTCATGTCCTCTTGTTTGAATCTTCCCTATTCTCAAAGGGAAAAGCTTGTCCACATTAACTCTGTCTATCCCTCTCATCATTTTAAAGACCTCTATCAAGTCCCCCCTTAACCTTCTGCGCTCCAGAGAATAAAGACCTAACTTATTCAACCTATCTCTGTAACTTAGCTGTTGAAACCCAGGCAACATTCTAGTAAATCTCCTCTGTACCCTCTCTATTTTGTTGACATCCTTCCTATAATTGGGCGACCAAAATTGTACACCATACTCCAGATTTGGTCTCACCAACGCCTTGTACAATTTTAACATTACATCCCAGCTTCTATACTCAATGCTCTGATTTATAAAGGCTAGCATACCAAAAGCTTTCTTTACCACCCTATCTATATGAGATTCTACCTTCAAGGAACTATGCACGGTTATTCCCAGATCCCTCTGTTCAACTGTGTTCTTCAATTCCCTACCGTTTACCATGTACGTCCTATTTTGATTTGTCCTGCCAAGGTGTAGCACCTCACATTTATCAGCATTAAACTCCATCTGCCATCTTTCAGCCCATTTTTCCAACTGGCCTAAATCACTCTGTAGACTTTGGAAATCCTCTTCATTATCCACAACACCCCCTATCTTGGTATCATCTGCATACTTACTAATCCAATTTACCACCCTTGTAAATCTTCTATGTACCTTATCCAACTTGACATCTTTTCGATAACATGGTGTCCAGAACTGAAAACAATGCTCTAAATGCGGCCTCAGCAACGTCTTATGCACCACTAGTCACAGGCATCCACAGTCCGAGAAGCAACCTTCCACCATCACCCTCTGCTTCCTTCCATGAAGCCAATTTGCTAGCCATTCAGCTATCTCTCCTTGCGATCTAACCTTCCAGAGAAGCTTACCATGCGAAACCGTGTCGAATGCTTTGCTGAAATTCATATATACATTTACAGCTCTGCCCTCATCGACCTTTTCAGTCGGGTCTTCAAAGAACTCAGATTTGTGAGACACGAGCTCCCACGTACAAACACGATACTGTCTTTTCCTAATCAGCCCTTGTTTGTCTAAATGCTTGTATACAGAGCTGCCAAGTTTTGTCAGAGCATTTCAGTATTCTAGTACCTTAAAATCAGTACGCTGTGCCATTTTGCTGAAAATAATAATTTATGTGCAGTACACATACACATGTAAGAGTACAAGAATGCATAACTTTGCCACCAATTGACATGTCTTCTACGCACCTTACTTGACAGTGCATTCATTGTCATCTCTTTGTATACCGCTGTTTGAACGGCTGCTTCCTGCTTTTAGCACCAGATGATGGTCTAGAAGCCATTTTGGAAACCTCTCTCTCCCTCCTTCGCTCTCCCACCCTCTCATTCCTTCCCTCTTCCTCTCTCCCTTTTTTCCTCCCTCCCTCTTTTATTCCCTCCCCCTCTCCCGCTCTTGAGCCCACCCACCGTTCTGTAAAATCAAGGCCAATCCCAATGTAACTGTAATCCCACTGGTAACCTTTCACCACTAGGCTTATCCAGAATTCTACCGCTGCCTTAAACATAATCAAATGCTCAACTTCCACTGAGAAAGAGAATTCGAAAGATTCATTGTTATACGAGAATTTTCCTGAACAGTCTGTGACCCTAGGCGCTGTGGCCATAGCGCTGTGCGTAAAGTCCATAGCGCTCCAGCCGGTAGCGCTATATTTAGAACCCACAGCGCTTTGTTTAAATTCCCATGCTATAAACTGACAGCGCTCTGTTTAGACCTGGAGCGGGACAGGCAGCGACTCTGGAGATAAGGAATGGGTGACGCTTCTGATCGAGACTCTTCTTCAGACTGAACTGAACTCCGTATTTAAAATCCGTATTTAACACAAAATCGTACATCAGTATTCTAATTTCATTTCCGTACAAAATACGGAAAATCCATACTACTTGGCAGCTCTGTGTATATCCTATCCCTCAGAATACTCTCCAGTAACTTTCCTTCAACAGATGTTAAGATCACTGGCCTATAGTTCGCAGTATTTTCCCTGCAGCCCTTCGTGAATAGAGGCACAACATTTGTCACCCTCCAGTCTTCTGGCACCTCTCCTGAATTTAAGGACGACTCGTAAATTTCAACCAGGGCTCCCGCAATTTCATCTCTGGTTCCCCACAATGTTCTTGGATATATCTGATCAGGCCCTGAAAATATGTCTACCTTCACACACGATAGTACCTTCAGCACCTCTTTGACCGGAACACTGACTGCTCTATAGTCTCCCCAAGTTCCTCTGCTCTCCTACAGAGGAGAGTATTTCTCCTCTGTATTTACTGTATCTCCTCAGTAAATACAGAGGAGAAATACTCATTGAGTCCCACTCTCTAGTTACCCTTTTCTCCCTTACGTATTTATAAATTCTCTTGGGATTGCCCATAATGCTATCTGCCAGAGCTATCTCCTGGCCCCCTTTGTCCTTCTGATTTGCTTTTTTACTTTGCTCCTTAGTTCCCATTCATATCCTGAGCTTTAATCAGCACACTTTTTAAAACATCACAATTGGCTGATGTTCCTTTCCCTTGAAACAACCTGCCCCAATCAACTTGAGCGAGACGTTCTCATACCCTCAAAGTTGGCCTTACCCTAATTCAGCATTTTACCACGTGGGCCCTCTTTGTCCCTATCCATAATTATCCATAACTATCTTAAACAATCAGGGTCAGCCACAAATGACTTCAAGCAGGTCGTTACCTGGTGGGTCCATTGTTGGTGAAGGATTGTGTGATCTCAAGAGAAACAATGTCAAGAACTGTGGAACTGGTAAAAGAAACCAGGGAGGAGGAAGGAGGTCCACCTTCCTTGGATAGAGTGGATGTGGAGAGGATGTTTCCCCTAATGGGAGAGTCTAGTCATAGCCTCAGAATTAAAGGACGTTATTTTAGGAAGGAGATGAGGAGACATTTCTTTGGTCAGAGGATGGTGAATCTGTGGAATTCTTTGCCACAGAAGGCTGTGGAGGCCGTCAGTGGATATTTTTAAGGCAGAGATCGATATATTCTTGATTAGTACAGGTGTTAGAGGTTATGGGGAGAAGGCAGAATGGGGTTAGGAGGGAGAGATAGAACATCCATGATTTTATGGATTGAATAGACTTGGTGTGCCATATGGCCTCATTCTACTCCTATCACTTATGACTTTATGACCCTCTTTCCTCCTCCCTACCAGGCAACACCCTGTCTGAAAGCATTTGCTTTGATCTTTTCTTGCCTCCAGCTCTTCACCTTCGCACCCCCTACTTCCAGTCTGAAGAAGAGTCCCGACCTGAAACATCACCCATCTTTTCTCTCCAGGGATGCTGCCTGACCTGCTGAGTTACCTCAGCACTTTGTCTATCTTTGGTATAAACCAGCATCTGCAGTTCATTGTTTCTACATTAACAATACAAATTCCACTGACCTTTTACTGGCGGTTTCTTCAGTGTCTGAAGGGTATATGCACCTTTTTTTAAGTGGAGGATCTTCCTCCCCATCGGAGGAGGAACTATCAATTGTAAGATCTATGATCTCAACCTTTTTACTGTTACTTGATTCACTGCTTGGCACAGCAGAACCAGTCTTGTTGGTGACAGTTGAACCTGCTGGAAGTCAAAGCATTTATATTGCCATGAGCAATAAAGAGAAAAAAAAACCCTAAAAATGCTGCAAATATAAAATTCAAATATCACTATAAATACATTTCCCTCGTCAATAAATTAATGCTTCATCTGTTATGGTATCAGGCAGTACACACCAATCATGCACCGATTCCTCCTCCAAATACTGCCAGATAACTCAATAGTCAAAAAGAATATGATTAAAACCAAAGTAGAAATAGTTAGTTGATGGCAAGTCTGCATCAAGCAAAGTATTTGAATAGTTGACTCTAGACTTGAAAATGAGATAAAGGATTTTGGTAGATGGACTGAGTAATATATTGGAGCTAGAAGAATATGATCTTTGTGATGAAGAAATGAAACTAATCAGCTGACTTAGTGTGCAAGGTTGGAAAAGAAAATGACAGTGAAGGTATATATGAAAGCAGAAATGGCGATGACTTGAGCTAGCAAAGTAGAATAGATTTTTCTAAGTCTTTCCTTGTCCTCATTGCACTTGTTAGCCTATCAAAGGCCTGAAATATAAAAAGCTCTTGTTTAAAGTTCATATATTCTCCAATTTCTTCCCAGCTTCAATCTGATAACATTCCCAAGCTCATTCCTTGACACTGGCCTTTTCAGTACATTCCTCTTCCTGCAAATGCCACGCATTCATTGCTTCGTTTCCTTTTGCCGCTTTGAAGAGCTTAATAACTTCTAGCTTTGAAAAGGTTAACTGTTTGGCTAGGAGAATGCGCGTTAATTTGGAGAAATAAGACGGAGAGATAATTTATAGAAGAAAGTCCTGTTCTAGCATGCTTGATCTCACACAGTACAAAAAGTTTTTCCTATTTACAGTCGACATCTTTCAGAATCATATTTTAAATAAGATGACAATAAACTTTAAAAACATTAGTAATTATACTGATTGGCCTATTACGTAATGTTTAGCTCCTGATGACAGGATCCTGAATGGCACCAATGGATAGACGGGACAGAGGACTACAAAGGAAGAAATAGCCAAACCAAGTCCACCTCCATAAATATTGCCGAACGCATCTACTGTTAAACACACACGCACATTCTTTTAACCCAGTTCTATAGACTAACCAATTATGGAAAATTGGAGAACTGCCAACAAAAAGGGCATCAACACATTCTCGAACTTATTTATACTTACTTGCAAGTTCAACTTTTGTACACTGTGAATTGGATAGTTTCAGAGATTCCTTCTTGGGCCTCATTGGATACCAAGTGCCATCTTCTTGGAACTTAATCTCATCGACATCAGTGCAAGAATTCAAGATTTCCATAAACAACCTGGAAGAAAATACCAAGTCATTTTAATGTCAAATGGTTGAAATCCAAGTATTATGAACCAAAGCATTATATATCAACTTCAATGGAAATAATGTGATTACTTGGCATGATAAACGTAGAAGGAAGGAATAAAATAAAAATGACCATTGCTCCTGTTGGTATCTGAACTTGATTATTGGGACTTGCAACACCACAGTGTAAGGCTGCTATATGTGGTATAGATAACATCTTAAGGTATAGATGAACAATGAATGAATGAACAAATACTGTCACGTGACAAGTTGCAGTGAAATTCTTTATTTTGCATACCCAAGGGTGTCGCCACACAAATGCAAAGAGTGGCCATATAAAGGGTGCGGACAAAGTAACAAAGCATCCCTTGGAGGTCCTCCTTCCTTCCCCCCCTCTCCCCTGTAACAGTATAAGTTACAGATAACTCTTAACAAGGGAATGATAGTACAGGTCTACGACCAATTTTCCTGCAATTGGAGGCCCATTTGAGCGCATTTGAACACCCCCCCCCCCCAGCATGTGACAACTGTTGGTCCAGTAAAACAGCTAATCTAACAAGACTCTGCAGAGTACGCTGCTGGAAAATCTGTGGTTATCTGAAGTAGGGTACTACTCAAAATTCAATGCTGACCACAAATGACACGCCACTTCAATCACCATTAATAAAATATTGATTGACCAAGCTCCAGAGGATTTAGAAACACAACATTCATCATGGTCTCAAAAGTAGATTACATTTCTGCTATCAAGGTGGGATGTTTTCGACAGAGCACACTGAGGTTCAATAGATGAATTTCTGTCAGGAACTAGAGCAATCCCATTTACTCAGTTATTTCTGCACCACCTATTCTTCCACATGTGCCCATTACACCCACCAATTTTGCCATCAGCCACCAGCAGTATTTTATAGCAGTTCATTAACCTAATAGCCAGCAGTTCTTTGGATGTGAAAAGAAAACATTCGTAGTCACAGATATGACAAACTTTAAACAGCACGGGGAGACGGAGTCACACCAATTTTCCTACAGATGTGCGACAGTTGGACAGAGGACAATTGAATATTTGCTGCAAAGTAAATCTGGATGAGCTCATAGAAGTACAGAGGGCACAGTCATAGATGAATCTGAACTTTCCACCGCTTTATGTGGTGGGAGATTACAAAAAAAATGCCCAATGAACACAGCAGGTATGGACACATGTTTAGGCTCAGTCTTGAGAAGGGTCTGCCATTTAGCTGCAATTACCATTAAAAAGGAGCACTGATAGATCACGGCACAGTGAAAGTATTAGCGGAATGTTCTTTGACAAGGGCGGAATTTGTTTTATCAGTCTTTCAATGGGAGTAAGAATAGCTACAAAGAAAAATATAAAGGGCCGATGGGCCTGTTTCCACGCTGTATCTCTAAACTAAACTGTTGTACTACAGGAGCATAATGTGATCAAGCTACAATTCATATGATCCATTTTTCAGTTCCCAGATTAATCAAAGAAAAGCTACTTGTTAAACAGTTGAATGCTAAAACTGTACTGGTGTACAACATACCCATCTATTATTAAACTATCGTAGGATGCCTTTTTATCACACACTGGGCAAATCCACGTGGGTTTCTTTTCATTCATTTGAAGGTAGAGGGCAGCATCAAAGCACTGTAGATGTGTACAGGTGACGGCACGGCAAGGGACAGTCAGACGCATCTTCCCCAACTATAATAAAAACACAACGATTAAACTTAAATAAAGCCATCTACCATCAGCACATACACGCATTTTATATGCGGAATAAAAATCAAAATAAGACGCGCACACTATTTTTTTAAAACCGTAAATTGATCAATGCAGAATATCAGATTTAAAGACATTAAAGAAAATTTCAGTGAATTCAATGAAGGGCATTTAAGGAAGTCCCAAATATCATAAAATCCAAACAAAAATGTATACAACTAAGTGACCAAAACAATCTCAAAAATTATTGATTAAATTCGGGTGGTTTGAAAAGATTGTTCATCTAAGATCTTAAAAGCAAAACTTTCTTTTAACCGCTCAGAATTTACAACAGAGGGCACCATCTTATCAAATCCAAAAATAAATTGCCTTAGAATGAGAAACAGCCCTCTGGAGATTCCAATATTAAGTGCTTGTTCTAAACATAACATGCAAGTGTCTGTTCAGAACATAACATCTAAATGTCAAATATTGCAGAACAATACCCCTGGATTTAAAAAAAATATTGATGAGTTTCTGACCCCATTTAAATTGCAGATCACAAACAAGGCATTAATTCCAAAGGAATTCCAATAGAGGAAAAGTATAACAATTCCCATACCTTGATGAATGTTGATAAAATAAAAACAACTTACTGGACACATCAATGAAACTCTTAGACTTGTGGTTGCAATTTCACTATCAGGATCTGCAGTCAGTTTCTCTTTAACTAAAAAGACAGCAGATGAGCAAGAGACAATTTTAGCCGTTATTAATGTTTTGCAGAAGATCTACTCACATCAAATTGTGCATATGAGGGGAAAACAAGTTAAAATTAAATGTAAAACTATTTACATCACAAATTCTCAGATTTTGATTAAAATCTAAAAACTATTGTTTCTTGCCAAAAATATCAAACCATAGGCAGTTTAAAACTGTACCTGTGACGTCAAAATTAGTGGTTTTATCCCCCCAATATCTTTGTTAATCTTAATATTTTTATTAATTTATTGCTTCGATATCTTGTTCATTTTATTTATTTATTCATTTTTAAGAAAGTATTTTAATTATTCTTAAATGTTGCTGCTCATCAAGTTACATTTCCAAAAGTCACCAGGGCAGTTCAAAGATGGGCTCAGATATGCCACTGCCTGATCTGTTTTACAGGTTCAGCTGTGGTAAAAACATGGATGGCAGTAAATGCAATGCACAAGCCAGAATTAGCACAATTAAGTCCAACGAATTACCCTGATATTTGACGTTTTGCATAACACTCAAAAAGCAAAGTCTGAATTTATAATCAGAATAGAACCTGACTGTTACAAACACATTAAGAAAAAGAGGAAACTTTCAGGAAAGACTTTCCGGAAATTTTATTTGACAAATCTGGCCATTGTAGCTAGCAGAACAGGTAAGTGCAAACAAATGTATTGTGGTGTATTTCGACTTTCAGAAGCTCTCCAATAAGGCATTTTCAAACAAATTGGAGCAAATGGAAATGGGGTAATTTATTGAAAAGTGATGATTAGTTAACAGAGAAAACCAAGCAACACAGAAGGTATCTTGGAAGGTAGAGGTCTGCTTCAACTACTCTCAATCCCTATGAATGAATTGGATGAGGTGACCACATGTAATATAATTGGTGACAGTGCAAGTTGTCAAGAAGAAGCAAAGAGGCATCAAGAGTTTGCAGGCAGGCCAAGCAAAGGCCTGACGGCAGAGTCATAAAGTTGTACAGCACAGTAATAGTCCATGTCAACCAAGTTGGCATACTGGCTAATCCCATTTGGTTGCATTTGGCCCATAGCTCTCGACACCCTTCCTTTCCATGTATCCTTCCAAATGTCTTTTAAAAGTTGTATTTGTTTGTACTTCTATAGCTTCCTCTGGCAGCTCATTCTAGATACAAACAACCCTCTGAGTGGAAAAAGTTGCCCCTTTGGTCCATCTTTAATAAATCCCCTCTCACAGTATGGTCCCTTCTAAGTATTTCCCCTTAGAAAAACAGGATGAAGTATTTTGTTTTAAATAGGGCGAGATTGAAAAGTAGAAAGAAGGAAGTGTATATACTAGTATACAAAAAAAATGCTGGAGCAACTCAGCAGCATCGCTGAGGAAAATGTGTAGGTAACCTTTTGGACTGGGACCCATCTTCAGACTGATTATGTGGCGTGGGGGAGCAAGCTGGACGAGAGGGACAAAACAAAGCCTGGAAAGTAATAAGTGGATACAGGTGAAGATTTTTTGATGGGCAGTTGATTGGAGAAGCTAGAGATGAAACGACAGAAGGAGCAGGACAAAATAATCGAATGGTGAAGCTACAGGAAGGAATGTAGGTGGAAGGAGAGAAATGGATCAGAGTTCAGGTCAGGCACAGGGGAGGACAGTCAATCAATAAAAACAGAATGAACAATAAATAATCTTCAAGTGAAAAACTAAATGGATAGTAAAAGTAATGACCACCCTTTTGAAAATGGGTTCAATTCAATTTCCAGGAAATTTTAGGAAAAAAGAATATTGCAATGTAATTATTTAAGATGTTAAAAGATAAAATGCCCAGCTTTCCTAAAGCCACAAATTTGGATCTCCAGGCAATAGGAATTCATGACAAACTTAGATTGATCAAAAGGAAATTATACAAGATATTGATTTAAAGCAGTTTTATTAGAATTAGAATTGTGCATTTTTGTTTTGATGGATTGGAACATGGTACATAGAAATCATTTGCAACAGCTGAGCCTGTAGCTGATCAGATATCACAAGCCTATCGTGATTAATTTACTTTAAAATGTGTGATTGAAACAAAATGACATGCATTTCCATTAAAAAATAAATAAACACAGCTAATCCATCAACTAAAATGGACTTCCAGATTACAAAGTAAACACTGACTCAATGGAGAATAAAATATACTCTTGCTCTTTGTTAGAAGTAACACACCAAGACAGTTCAAAAGCTGCGTTTGCATCCAACTTACTGAGTGCTCTTGAATGGTCAGGATTCCTGATGCCTTTGTTTCTCAGCCTCTGCAGTAATACAGCGGACGTCAATTGCTTCACCAGAAATACAGACACAGAATAATTCTGAAAAACAGCATAGATCTGCATTGTTATCTTTAAAATTGAAGATCTACCATATTCTGAGAAGAAAACGGCAACAGCACCTCTAATTTATTTAGAAGAGTACAATTAAATTGTTAACTTAATTCATAATTAGGCATATCCCTTCATTGATCGGGACATTGAATAAAAGAGTCAGGAAGTCATAATGCAGCTTTATAGGACTGGTTCGTTGCATTCGTTCATCATCGTTGAAAACATTATCGACGCAGTGGTGCTGATTTCCGACGGGCACAGTGACGGACGCTCCACACATCTCTATCCTCCATGCAGCTAGCAAGCTCCTCTTTTGACTCTACACATGCGTCTTCCATCATTGTCGTCAGCATCATTTTGATTGGCTGTCCCGGGTCACGTCTTTCATGGGTGGGTTTCCACAGCACAGCCTTGTTTGCAGGCATTTCTTGGTGGCGGTGGCAGTGACCCGCGAGCCTCATCCTTCTCGACCAGAGGTGGATTCTCCCCGTAGTGCTGGGCGTTGGTGATGTTGTCCCTCCAACTGACATTTTGAACTTTCCATTTGGGCGTAGGTACCATCGAGAGACTTGGACAGTGCTTGAGTGAGAGTTCATGCCTCCGACCCGTACAATAATATGGTCTCTCCAGTTGCATGGAACAAACTCAGCTTGAGACCCTTAGACATCCGAGACGTCCAGATTTTCCACATGTTATTGAGGGCTTTCCATGAAAGCGCTTTCCGGCCTTGAAGTCATTCTCCGAGCTCTGCATCCTCGCTCCCAGGTACTTGAAGTCCTCCACTTTCTTGAGAGATGCACTGCCACTTGTCTTGAGAGGCTCATGGTCACCAACGTTGTATGCCATATACTCCATCTTCTTGGCATTTAGGTGGAGGCCCACTTTCTCGCACTCAGTCTCGACCCTGCCGAGCAGCTCCTGTGCCTCCATAATCTGGTCTGACAGCAGGACGATGTCATCAGCGAAGTAGAGGTCTGACAAGATCACTGGCCCGATTCTTCTCAAACGCCTTGGGGTGATTGTAAAGCTGAGGTCCTCGTGTTCCTCGAGCACCTGCCTCATGGCATAATCAAGGACAATGACAAAGAGAAAGGGTGCCAGCGGGTCTCCGTGTAAGACCCCCGCAAGGATCTCGAACACTTTGCTCTCGCCATCCGGGATGACAACCTTGGCCGTGGTGCCCAAGTACATATCCTTAATTGCTCTAAGGAGATGAGAGGGGGGGATACCATAAGCCTTCAAAATCCTCACCATTTTGCATTGATGAATCGAGTCAAACGCCTTCTTGAAGTTAGGACAGTCGGCAGGTTGTTATTCTTCACCTCCTCAATGATTCTTCAGATGGCAAGGATCTGTGTGACAGTGTTCCTCTTCTCTCTGAAGCCGTTCTGATTGTAACGTAGCTTCGGGTCGATAGCAACCCTTATCCGGTTGAGAAACAAGCTGTTGTAGACCTTGGCCACGACATGTCAGGCTGATGCCACGATAGTTGTCAGTCTTGTTCATGCTCCCAGATTTATGGATGGGGATGATGTTGGATTGCGATGACTGTGTTGGCTTGTCATTGGTGCTGTGTTGCAGAACTTGAACATAATGTCATCGAGCTCACAGTTTTCCAACACCTCTGGAGGGTTGTTATCAGGGCCTAGACTCTTCCCTTACTTCAGCGAGGTCTTCACTTTTCGCAGCTCCTCCATGGTGAAGGGGCTGTCGTGAATCTGTACATCCATGAGGACAGATCTCCTCATCTTCCTCAGTGACGGTTGGGGGGTGACCCAAGCAGGTTCTTGAAGTGGGTGAACCACGTGTTGATTCGGTCCTTTGGAGAGCTCCCGTTGACTTGGCCTTCTTTGTGCCACTGATCTCATTCACGACCCTCCATGCCTCGCTATACAGCTTGCCATCGGTGGCTGCCTCTACTCCCTCTATCATTCTCACAACCTCCTCCTCCTTCAGTTTGTCGTACACCTCAAAGCGTTGGGATTTGGCCGTCTTCAGGTCCTCCTTGAGCTGCTCCATCCTGCTCATAGTGCAGGACTCTTGGCATTCAACTACTTTCCGTGCTGACGCAAATTCTAGGTGCTCAGAGTTGCGACTTCTCTTCACATGCTTCACTTTGGGCAGACTCTTCATTGCTTCAGTTGGCTTCTATGAACCGTTCGTAACGAGCCGTAACATTTTCCCCTGCCTCAGCTCCTCCCCTTTGTTCGTTGCACTTGAAGTGTTACATGCAGTTCTGGACATCCCATTACAGGGAGGATGTTTAGGCTTTGGAAAGAGTGCAGAGGTGGTTTACCAGGATGATGCCTGGATCATGGGGTATTGGCTACAGGGAGAGATTGGACAGTCTTGGGATATTTGATCTGGAATTTCTGAGATTGCAAGGAGACCTAAAAAAATAAATACAATTTTGAGAGGGTAGACAGTCAGAACTTTTATTTCCCCAGAATGAAAAAAAAATACTACAGGGCGTAGCTTTAAGGTGAGATGGGCAACTTTATTTGTTTACACAAAAGGTGGCAAGTGCCTGGAATGTGCTACTACGGGTGGAGGCTGAGGCAGCTACACTAGTAGCATTTGAGAGATTTTTGCAATGGTTTATGGATATGCAAGGAATGAAGGGATTTGGATTTGCAGACAGTTAAGTCTTGGCACCTATGTTCTAAGTGGCATCAAGTTGGGAAAAGGGGAAGTACAACAGGATCTGGGGGTCCTTGTACATCAGTCTATGAAAGTCAGCATGCAAGTACAGCAGGCAGTGAAGAAAGTGAATGGCATGTTGGCCTTTATAACACGAGGAATCGAATATAGGAGCAAAGAGGTCCTTCTGCAGTTGTACAGAGCCCTAGTGAGTCCACACCTGGGGTATTGTGTGCAGTTTTGGTCCCCTAATTGAGGAAGGACATTCTTGCTAGTGCAGCGTAAGTTTACAAGGCTAATTCCCGGGATGGCGGGACTGTCATATGCTGAGAGGATGGAACAGCTGGGCTTGTACACTCTGGAGCTTAGAAGGATGAGAGGTGATCTCATTGAAACATATAAGATTGTTAAGGGTTTGGACACGCTAGAGGCAGGAAACATGTTCCCAATGGTGGGGAGTCCAGAACCAGGGGCCACAGTTTAAGAATAAGGAGTAAGCCATTTAGAACGGAAACAAGGAAACACTTTTTCTCACAGAGTGGTGAGTCTGTGGAATTCTCTGCCTCAGAGGGCGGTGGAAGCAGGTTCTCTGGATGCTTTCAAGAGAGAGCTAGATAGGGCGTTTAAAAATAGCAGCGTCAGGGGATATGGGGAGAAGGCAGGAACGGGGTACTGATTGGGGATGATCAGCCATGATCACATTGAATGGCTGTGCTGGTTCGAAGGGCTGAATGGCCTACTCCAGCACCTATTGTCTATCATGTTCGACACAGACATTGTGGGCAGATGGACCTGTTCCTATGTTGAAATTGCACAATGTTCCTAACATATATTCTATGTTCTACAATTGCACTATTAATATATATCCAGAAGTGTCATATTGCTACTTCACCTAAAGAAAATACATAATTGCAAACAGTATAGAGCCAATCTGAGGAACTTTGTTGTACATCAAGGACTTCATCCTGGGAAATCTTCAACTTCTACATGCAAGAAAACCATTCCTTAAATATGAAGATCAAAATTTCAAGTACCACCTCACGAGTAAAGTTGCATCAAAAATTACCTTTTATAATCCTACCTCTTGCTATAAAGGCCACCATTTCATTACTCTTCCTAAGCACTTGTTGCATCTGACTTGCACCTGTCCTTTCTCTTTCCAGATGCTAACTTACACGAACAGTGCAGCAAAGGAACTGGTCCTTGCGACCATAACATTTCTGCTGAACATGATGCCAAGTTAAATTGATGTCTGCCAGTACATAATCCACATCCCTCTATTCCCAGCACTTCCACGTGCCTATCTTAAAGCTTCTTAAATACCACTACTGTGTATATCTCCACCAACACTCTTGGCAATGCGTTCCGAGCCCCAACACCATCTGCGTAAAAAAATGTGTCCCGCACATCTCCATTAAATTTCCCCCCTCTTAACATAAAGCTGTGCTATCTAGTGTTGGACAGTTGTACATTTCCCCCTTGGAAAAAATGTTCTGACTGTCTGCCCTATCTATGCCTTTCATAATTTTATGTACTTTTATCAAGCATTCTGGCAAACATTCTCTACCTGATACTCCAAATACGGCCTGACCAAAGTCCTAGAGCTGCATCAAGACTTTCTGACTCTTATATGCCATGCCCCGAGCAATGAAGACACGCATACCATACACATAGTCCATGTTCATATTAATACATCCATTAGCAAGGCAATTATACATTTTGCTTAAGTGTCAAGTGTCAAACAAACATTTCAGAATCAAAAGATCAACGCTATCAGGCATGTCTTTAGTTACCAAGGCCATCAGATCAAAATAATCTTGGGAAAAAAACTTGTTTATCTTCAAACCTCTACGATATTCCTTAAAATCCAGATCTTTGAACACACCTTTGCTCCTTCATTCTGTTGCTTTCTATATTGTCTGAGAGCAATGTTTGTTTATTCAATCGCAGGAGAATGATATCAACTATCAAAGAATCATATAAATCCTGGCTGTTGATGTGCTATCTATTCAATTATTTATCAACATCCCGATAAAAGCAAAGAACATATTGTAATGATATGTGATTTTATTCACTTGTTTAAAAAGGTAATCCTAATTATGTCATAACATAATTAAATGAAAGCAATATATTAAAGCACAAAGATAAAACAGGAACTGCAACTTGGCTATAGAAACTAGAGTTTTAATTTAAGCTATATTGTTACAGAACAATTTCACTCACTAAGTAACCAACTAACCAGGGACTCAATTCAAATTCTCATCTGAAAGATTGCTAGACTGATGCAAATATCAACCAAGAGAAATGCATCGCATGCAAGGCTTGGATTTTACTACCAAGCAATATTATACAGAACTAATAACATCTCAAGTATCTATGCACTGTTTCGAAAACACAACTTGTCTTTATTTCATTGAATTGAACTGAATCTACAGGGGAACATACAAATTTGCACACATTTTTAGCATGAGCAAAAATGAACACATCCTCATGTACACTTCCCATGAAATTACTGAAAAAAATCTATTTGGAACAAAACGCCAGCCACCTTTTCTTCTAAACATGTTTTAGTAGTAAAGGTACTTACTCTTCCCATTTCTGGTGCCCAAGAAACAGAAATCTGATTGGGTACTGCTGATGAGAGTCTGACTTGTGACGTGATGTTTAAAGGCCGACCAGGCCGTTTCTGTTCAACGCCATTTTTAACTGGCGGTGTAAAACCCTGGAAGAAAAGAGCAATGATCAGAATAATCAATAGCTAATATTGCTGGACTGAAAGGAATGAAAATAAATAAAGGATTACTTTATAACCTCCCACTATCCATGCAGCAAAGCCAAGGATGAGTAATGCAGATAGGCATTTCTACATCTTTGCAAATATGGCATTAAAACTCCTTTGATAGTTCAGCATACACACAATCAGGAATTACTTGGGACCACAGACAATGAAACTGCTGTCATACGCACAAGGACAGCGAGGTACAGGCACATAAAAATCTTGCTTCCTCATACGAAGGCACAAACTCAGACAACATGCAAAAACATGTTATACATAAATTATACAAATTCTACAAGACAAAAGGAAAATGACTGTGCAACAAGTTATTAGTACACACCATAATTAGAAAACAATTTTAATTCTTGCTAGAGACATTGACAGTCAGAGAAGTTTGCTTCAGCTGTCTTAATTGAAGCAATAATATTTGTCATCTGCTTTTAACACATTAACATATTTCCTTAAATCAGAAGTTTTATTACACTAATTCCTGGAATTGTTGGATTGTTTTGTGAGGAAAGGTTGGTCAATTTATTTGCTGGAGTTGATGAGATGGATATGGGTAGAATGTTTGCTCATGATAGAATCAAGAACAAGGGAGAACCAGAGATATTATTTCTAAAAAGGAGCCAATCTTTTAAGACAGATGAGGTAAATTCTTTCTCACAGCTTATGAAACTCTCTTCTTCAAAGGGTAATAGAAACAAAGTATTGAATATTTTTAAGGTTAAGATGGGCAGATTCTTGATAAACAAGACAGTGAAAGGTTAACAGGGATCGGCATGAATGTGGAGATGTGCTCACCATCATATTCAACTGTCATTGTTTTGAATGATGGAACTGACTTGAACAGACAAGTAGCATATTTTTACCCATAACTTGCATGATTGTATATTTAAAACATTAAATTACTAATTCATAATACCTAAAAGTGCTGAAATTAATCTAGATTAATGGTGTGTAGTTTTAAACATTCTCTGGAGACTTTTCCATCCATTTTACTCATTCATTACCTTGCCTTGAAGTGCACAATGATAAATTATGTGTGCCCATGTGTAAAACATTCCATTCTTCCAGCACCAATTTATCCCTGCTAACCCAAAAGAGGTTTTTTTTCCGCTCAGTATTTTTATAATGAACTTACTGGCAATGGATATATTTTTCCATTTACTTTTATACATAAATTATTAGGATAATTGTCTTCCTGGGGACAGCTCGTCTCTGCAAGGCAAAACCTAAAAACAAATAGTAGAAATAGATTAATAATAGATCTTCAAAATATAATTATGCTATATTTAAGAGGGAGTTAGATGTGGCCCTTGTGGCTAAGGGGATCAGAGGGTATGGAGAGAAGGCAGGTACGGGATACTGAGTTGGATGATCAGCCATGATCATATTGAATGGCGGTGCAGGCTCGAAGGGCCTACTCCTGCACCTAATTTCTATGTTTCTATAATGGAAGAAGCATCATTCCTCTTAATGGGGGAAGCAGTAAATGCCAATTTAGCCTATACCACTGATTGTAGTGATGGCTATGTTCTCAACCCATATTTCAAAAGTATTCAAAATTTAAATTTGCAGTACATTGTGCCTTCAGAGAAAGTGCCTAAGATGGTTCTAAAATTGACTAACAGTTAAGAAAATCTTAAAATATTTCCTCCAAGTACAATAACTGCTTTAAGCGCCCATTAAAATAGAATAGTAAATATCAGAGTTGGGTTAGGAAATGTATTTATATAAATATCCAATGGAACATTTACGAACACTCTGCAAATCACATAATTCCATATGAAGGATAAAATTTAACATACTTCCGAGTCAGAATGCTGAGCGAATTTGAGGGAAACCAGAAGATGGTATTGCTCCCAAGCACCTGTTCCCCTCTTTCTTGGTTGCATAGAATGCAGGTTTCAGACTTGCTATTAAAGTAGCCTTGATAAGTAACTGCACTGCTTATTGAAAATGGCACATACTACAGCCAAAGCGCCATAATTGTGTGCAGGGAGAGAAAGCTTAGGAGAGTGTTGTACCCATTATCCTTTACCTGTGCACTGTGGATGTCTTGATTGTATTATGTTTAGTTTTTTCTTCTTTTCTTTGACTGGATTGCAAGCAAACAAAATCTTTCCCCTATACCTCGGCACATGTGACAATAATAAACTAAACTAGTGCATGGACTGCTAATCCAGTGGGCTCCTTTGAACTTGTGCGTGGTCAGAACATCACTCACTCAAAAGTGCACAGTATTCCATCACATGCTTCACTTAAAGATGATGGAAAGACTGAGGTGTGAGGAGTCAAGTCATTTGCTAAAGGATACACAAGCTCCAAAACCACTCTTGTTACCACAATGTATGATGCCTGGTTCTGTTTAGATTTTGATTAATGGTGACATCCAGGACATTAATAACAGGGAATTTGTGGTTTGCCAAATGGCAGTGCTTTCAGGAATGCTGGTCAGCGGAGCTGGTCCTTACCCTCAACACAATCCCCGTCTACTATTACTCTCCTCCACCTAGCGGAAGTAGTCCTTACCCTCAACACAATCCCCGTCTATTAATACTCTCCTCCGCCTAGTGGAGCTGGTCCTTATTCTCAACAAATTTTCTTTTGACTCCTCCCATTTCCTCCAAATCCAAGGCGTAGCTATGGGCACGCACATCGGCCCCAGCTATGCCTGCCTCTTTGTAGCGTACGTCGAACAATCCTTGTTCGAGGCGTACCATGGCCCTTTCCCCAAACTCTACCTCCACTACATTGACAACTGCATTGGTGCTACCTCCTGCACCCATGCAGAACTCACTGGCTTCATCCATTTCACCACTAACTTCCATCCAGCACTCAAGTTCACCTGGACCATTTCCGACATCTCCCTAGCGTTTCTAGGCCTCACCATCTCCATCGCAGGTAACAGACTACTGACCGACATCTACTACAAACTCACTGACTCCCATGGCTATCTGGACTACACTTTTTCCCACCCTGCGTCCTGTAATGACTCTATCCCCTACTCCCAATTCCTCCGTCGCATCTGCGCCCAGGATGAGGTGTTCCAGACCAGGGCATTAGAGATGTCCTTATTCTTTAGGGAACGGGGGTTCCCCATTTATATTATAGATGAGGCTCTCACCAGGGTCTCCTCTATATCCCGTAGCTCCGCTCTCACTCCCCATCCTCCAACTCGTAACAAGTGCAGAGTCCCCCTTGTCCTCATTCTCCACCCTACCAGCCGTCTCATACAACATAGAATCCTCCGACATTTTCGCCACCTCCAACGGGATCCCACCACTGCCCACATCTTCCCATCTCCCCTCCTTTTTGCTTTCCGCAGAGACCGCTCCCTCCGTAACTCCCTGGTCAATTCGTCCTTTCCCACCCAAACCACCTCCTCCCCTGGCACTTTCCCTTGCAACCACAGGAAATACTACACTTGTCGCTTTACCTCCCCCCTCCTCCAACCTCATCTACTGCATCCGCTGTTCCAGGTGTCAACTTCTCTACATTGGTGAAACCAAGTGCAGGCTTGGCGATCGCTTCGCCCAACACCCCTGCTCAGTTCGCAATAACCAACCTTATCTCCCGGTGGCTCAGCATTTCCACTCCCCCTCCTATTCTGAATCCAAGCTTTCTGTCCTGGGCCTCCGCCATTGCCAGAGTGAGGCCCAGCGCAAATTGGAGGAACAGCAACGCATATTTCGCTTGGGTAGCTTACACCCCAGCGGTATGAACATTGACTTCTCCAATTTCAGGTAGTCCTTGCTTTCATCTTCCTTCCCCGCCCCAGCTCTCCCACAAGATACAGTAAAAACCCTTGATTTGAATGCATTTCAGACAAATATCGTGTATGTGTACATCAGGTAATGCAAAAAGCAAAATAAATCGAGTGCAGAATATAGTGTTACAACTGCAGAGAAAATGCAGATAACAAACTGCAAGAACTGTAATGGAACAGATTGGATTGTGAGAACCTTTTTCCCCAGGATGAAAAGATCAATCACTAGCTTGAAGATGACAGTGGCAATGTTTAAAGGAGATGCGCAGAACTTTTTTTTTAATATACAGAGGCTGGTGAGTGTCTGGAATGCGCTGCCAAGGGTTGTGGTTGAAGCAGATATGGTAGTGGCATGTAAGAAACTTTTAGAATGGATTATGTGCAGGTAGATAAGAGTTGGTAGCACCAGTTAGGTTGCATGTTACCTAAGAGAACCTGAACAATCAACTCAACGGCTTAACTCACCTCAATTGCACCTGCACAATATAGTCTCTTCTTCCACCTGGCAAAAAATCCCTAAGAAGAATACAATAGATCAAATTACTTATAAGTAAGTGACATTCCACCAATTTTTTTTTTGGACAATTATTTTCTACCAAAATAGAAAAATTATATTTTCATACCCAGGTCAAAGTCCCAATAACCTTACAAAACATAACCATGAATCCCTGATTATGGATGATGTTATGCAACTCCTGAAAATTATATTTTGTTTCCAAAATTAATTCTTCAAGGAGCCATCTCATATATTCCACAAAATATCATAAACTTTGACTTCTTTGACTCCAACTATTGCATTTGGAGGTGGCTAAGCAATTATTACCAAAGATTATAGAGGAGCAAGATAGGCCACTCCTCGGAAATCCAATGGACTGGTGCGTAGTACGTAACGGAACGTCACGGCCGCCATTTTGGCAGACTGCCTCCCTCTGCGTAATCCGCTCCAAAGCTACATAGCAGTTGTAAACAAAGATTATAGAGGAGCAAGATGCATTAGAAAGTTATTAGATTTATTTGTAATAGATCTTTACTTACCTCTCGACCTCTCTCTCCCCTCGCTATCTCTCTTTATGCCCTCTCTTCTCTCGATCTCTCCCCTCTCTTCTCTCGATCTCTCCCCTCTCTTCTCTCGATCTCTCCCCTCTCTTCTCTCTCTCCCCTCTCTTCTCTCGATCCGTCTCTCTCCCCTCTCTTCTCTCGATCCCTCTCTCTCCCTCTCTTCTCTCAATCCCTGTCTCTCCCCCTCTCTTCTCTCCTCTCTTTTCTCGATCTCTCTCTCCCCTATCTTCTCTCGATCTCTCTCCCCTCTCGATCTCCCTCCCTCCCCTCTCCCTCCCCCTCCCTCTCTCTCCCTCCCCGCTCCCCCTCCCTTTCCCCCCCCCATTTCCCTCGCATCTTTCCTCCCCAGCCCCCACCTTTGCGTAGTTTCCCTTGCATTGTATTGTGCAGCTTCCCTTGTATTGCTTTAACACACACTATGCACAAAATTACAGGCACACACAAACACTATTCATATAAATATATGGTGGGACAGATAGAACTTATTAAAATCTTCTTACAAAGACCATTATTTAATTTATTTCTATCCTCCTTTGGGCCTAAGGCATAGCAGGGCTGCCAACTCTTACACAGAGGGAAAGGAAGGAGAGAGGGAAATCGAGTAGAGAGGGGAGAGAGATAGATCGAGAGGTGAGAGAAAGAGAGAGATCGAGAGAAGAGAGGGAGATAGCGAGTAGAGAGGGATCGAGAGGTAAGTAAAGATCTATTACAAATAAATCTAATAACTTTCTAATGCATCTTGCTCCTCTATAATCTTTGCTTGCAACTGCTCTGTAGCTTTGGAGCGGATTACACAGCAGGAGATCGAGAGACAAATATTATAGAGAAGCCTGGTTTCCCAATGATGTAGACGCCATAGTCGACGCCATCTCTGGTCCGCTAATATGGCGTCGACAATCACACATGTGATACTACGCCTTTCCACTGAGTGGCGCATCTTGCTCCTCTATAATCTTTGGTTATTACTGGAAACCTTTTCAATCATAGAGTCATTACAGTCAAGTTCACACGACGTGCACATGTATTCTTTCTAATAGGTGTCAGCACATGATAAACCAGAAGTAAGTTACTTTGTTTCCACTAAGGACTTTGATGGCAAATGAAATGTCCCAACTAAAAGCACAAACTGAAATCACATAATCCAACCAAATTAGGGAAAAGTCTGTAACTGTCCGATATTTTCAGCCATTTAATTTGTTTATTCTACGAACTACTTGGAGGCAACTAGTGAGATAGTGAAATCAATGGTAACAGGTGAAGCAATACTCCAAAGCCTTTGTTGCTGTCTCTTTTCACAACTCCTTCCTTCATACAGCCCCCCACAAAGATCTAAAAATATTTTTCATTTACAACTTTGTATATTAAGTTTCCTGACAGCCTATTCAAGAAGCCTGCATTGAATCTAGTTTACTCCTGTGCAGCAGAAGTCATCATAAGACAGAATGTTCTCGAGAAGGGTCCTGACCCAAAATGTCACCCAACCTTGTTTGCTAAGGATGCTGCCTGAACTGCTGAATTACTCCAGCATTTTGTGCCATTTTTTGGACAGCAGCATCTGCAGTTCCTAGTTTCCACAGAAGTCATAATCTGAATGCAGTTGCTTTAACAATGTATAACCTAAACTGGTTAGTTCAGTGTTAAACATGCAAAACTATTTTTGGTCATGTTTTAAAGCACCCATTTGGACAAAGTTATTTTACTTAGAAATCAACTTAATCAGAAAAATGCTAGTGAATCATTAACACACAACCCCATTTATTATCCTTACCTTGAAATGCATATTTCTTTTACTTGTTGAGGTGTCAATGCAAAGATAAAGTATTTTTCCTGAAATCGTTGAATATTTGATGGCACTAAATAAACAAAAGGTAACAGGCTCATTGTCAAAAAAAGCAAAACTTAACTGGTAATGCATTTCTATAATAAGTTATAAGGAGTGGATTCAAGATTCAGTCCTCGACTTCAGAGCATATTTTCATCCAATAATACAATGCAATCCACAAGGAATTGTTGAAATTGAAATTTTACTTTTGGACGCAATTGCCAGGTTTTATGCGCCAGTAAGAATGGATTTCTACTTGTTCCATGAATGCCTTTTATGGATCTTTCCTGCAAACAACACTGCAGATGTAGTTATAGTTAGGCCAAAGGGTCCATTTCTGTGCTGTACATATCTATGATGCTAACATGTGAAACATTTAGTGTACATCACGGCCTTTTTCTTCCTTCAATTAGATTCAGAACTACCTTACCCATAAGCAACAGAGAGTACTGGTGAAAGAGTGCTACTCTGACTGGAGATCTGCGACCAGAGGTGTCCTGCAGGGATTTGCATTGGAATCTCTGTCACTTATGATACATATAAACAATAGATACAAATGACATGAATTAATGTAGACGAGCTGGTTAATAAGTTTGCAGGCAATATTAAAATTGTTTGGAGTTACGGACAGTGAGGAAGGTTGTCAATGGATGCAGCGGGATATAGATGAGTTACAGAAATGGGCACATAAATGGTAGATGGTTTAATCTAAGCAAGTATGAGGTGTCACACTTTGGCAAGTCAAATGGAAGGAGACACCGTAAGTAGAATGGTGAAGGTGGCATATGGTATGCTTGTTTGTCTTCATTGGTCAAGACTTCGAGTACAAGAGCAAGTCATGTTACAGCTTTATAAAACTTTGGTTTGGCTGCATTTGGAGTATTGTGTGTTATTCTAGTCACCCCATTACGGGAAGGTTATGAAGGTTTCGGAAAATATACATCAGAAATTTACAAGAATGCTGCCTAGATTAAGGGACATTAGCCATAAGGAGAAATTGGATCTGATCATGGCATACAATTAAGAGTGGCATAGATAGGATATAACCCACCCCCCCCTCCCCACCCCCCAGGTGAAATCACCAAACACTAGAGGGCACAGGTTTAAATTCAAATGGGAAAGCTGCGTATAACCAGTTTTTTTTACACAGGGGAGGGTTGATTGGAACATACTGCTGGGGTGGAAACAGATATGATAGCAGCATTAATGAGACTTATAAATAAGTACATGGATATGCAAGGAATGGAGGGATATGGATCACATGCGGCAAGGTCGGATTACTTTAACTTTGATATCATGTTCAGCACAGTCATTATGGGCAGAAAGGCACATTCTTCTGCCATACTGTTCTATGCCCCAATTGTTTCCATTGGATTTTTCAGCCTCCATCATGTCAGAACTGATAAAACCAGTGCCGACATCAATGCTTCTGACATATCTTTCGCATTGATCACATCTCTACATTTCCCACATTTCTTTCCAACCCTTTTCCACCAAAACAGAACAAAGACAGTGTTCCATCAGTCCTTGCCTTCCACCATATTAACTACCAAATTTAACAGACCATCCTCCATAATTTTTGAATGATGCCACAAGATGTACATGGCTCTCCCTGCTCTTTTAGAAACACAGAAACATAGAAATTAGGTGCAGGAGTAGGCCATTCGGCCCTTCGAGCCTGCACCGCCATTCAATATGATCATGGCTGATCATCCAACTCAGTATCCCGTACCTGCCTTCTCTCCATACCCTCTGATCCCCTTAGCCACAAGGGCCACATCTAACTCCCTCTTAAATATAGCCAATGAACTGGCCTCAACTACCCTCTGTGGCAGAGAGTTCCAGAGACCCACCACTCTCTGTGTGAAAAAATTCCTTCTCATCTCGGTCCTAAAGGATTTCCCCCTTATCCTTAAGCTGTGACCCCTTGTCCTGGACCTCCCCAACATCGGGAACAATCTTCCTGCATCTAGCCTGTCCAACCCCTTAAGAATCTTGTAAGTTTCTATAAGGTTTTAAGCATTCCGAAGGAGCTACTCGCTGATTCAGTGGCTCACTCCTCTTCTTGCACTAATACCCACTCTTTTTCTTACAGCACCTTCTCGTGCAGCACCCGCTTTTTAAACTCCTCCTTGATCTCCAGAGATTTTCAAGGAAAAGTAATAATTTACTTGTGCCCTTTCTAATTTAGTACACTGCTACATACAAATAAGGCATTGAAGGTCGCAGCACACAGAGAATGCAAATTACGTTCAGAAAATAAGGCTTAAAATCACTGATTGGGTTTTGTTTTGGTTTAAATCATATTTATTCTGTAATGTGTGAATATTTAAGCTCACCTAAGCTTGTTGGTTTAATAAGCACATCCAAGACATCATAAAAGGGTATGCTTTTTAACTGGACATCTGGATGGACAGGATGGATGGAGGGAGAAGCCTCTTGCATTTCTATATTGGGTTTAGTCTCATGCAGCAACACTGGATTAACTAGTGGAGAAGAGGACTGAGCAGGAGCCAATGTGGATGATGAAGACGGTGCAATGCCGGACCCCAACTCAGAGTCAGTTGCAAGGTTATTGTCCAAAGAAAAAACAGAAGACTTTATGGCGGACAAGTCAGCAAGACTTTCAATTGTTCTTGGAAAACGTCGTCTGTACAGTTCCTTAATCTTGATCTGAACAGCTGGACTACAGCCACTTTTTAATAAGTGTAGCGCTCTTACAAGCAGTTCATGTTTTCGACCACTTTTGTTACGTCCAGCAAAACCTAACAGCACTTGAAGTTCTGAGACTCGAAAACTGGAAACCATATTCTGAAAGATAAAGAAAAGGGTGGTCAGGCTGTGTAATATTAGCATCAACATTACTACTGACAAATATACTAGGTTATTCATTAAATACTTTTGCCACAAAGCCTTTACAGAAACCACCACTTGAGCTCGGAAAATATGGGAGCTAGAATCTCATTTGTTTTATCATAATTATATTATACAAATATAGTTATATTTCAATGTTACACTTGTTCTACTTTAGTACATATGCAAACTTGCTGTGATGAACTGTATCAATATTTTGTCATTCAATTTGTACTGCATACATTTCAACATTTATACTCAGGGATGCAATCACTTTCGCTTCAAAACTAACTTGAAAATTAAAGATTATCCTGAAACTGGCATCCGAGAGAAAGGTTGGCAATATTACAACAAAATCAACAGTGAATGAATAGAAGAGGACTTGCAGGATAAGAAATGCTTAGGTTCGGGTTTATTCTTGGCTCGTGTACTGAGGTGCAGTGAAAAGCTTTGTTTTGGCTGTTCTCCATTCAAATATATGCACCTAAGCCAAACTCAAGTACAATAGGTAGAGCAAGAAAAATATACCAAGTCCTCAGCATTTAATTCTCAGCATTGTAGTTCCAGAGACAAAGTCCACTGTCTGCAATGAGGCAGATAATAATTAAACTGTACCCTATCTTATGGAATGAGCATCCAGAAGCCTGATAACAGAGGGGGAAAATGTTTGCATCTAGTGGTGTGTGCTTTCAAGCTTTGGTGTCTTCTGCCCAATGAGAATGTGGAGAAGAAATTACTAGGGTGGGAAAGGTAATTGTTTATGTTGGCTACTCTCCTGAAACAGCGTGAAATGTAGATCGAGTCAATGGTAGGCAATCTGATATGTATGATGAACTGGGCTACATCCAGTTAGCCGGAAAGTGGTGTTAGGTAAATTGAATGGATTAAAAGATGATAAATCCCCAGGGCCAGATAGGCTGCATCCCAGGGTACTTAAGGAAGTAGCCCAGAAATAGTGGATGCCTTAGTGATAATTTTTCAAAACTCTTTACATTCTGGTGTAGTTCCTGGGGATTGGAGGGTAGCTAATGTAACCCCACTTTTTAAAAAGGGAGGGACAGAGAAAATGGAGAATTAAGACCAGTTAGTCTAACATCGGTAGTGGGGAAACTGCTAGAGTCAGTTATTAAAGATGGAATAGCAGCACATTTGGAAAGTGGTGAAATCATTGGACAAAGTCAGCATGGATTTACGAAAGGTAAATCATGTCTGACGAATCTTATTGAATTTTTTGAGGATGTAACTAGTAGAATAGATAAGGGAGAAGCAGTGGATGTGTTATATCGGGACTTTCAGAAGGCTTTCGATAAGGTCCCACATAAGAGATTAGTATACAAACTTAAAGCACACGGTATTGGCGGTTCAGTACTGATGTGGATAGAGAACTGGCTGGCAGACAGGAAGCAAAGAGTAGGAGTGAACGGGTCCTTTTCAGGATGGCAGGCAGTGACTAGTGGGGTGCCGCAAGGCTCAGTGCTGGGACCCCAGCTATTTACAATATACATTAATGATTTGGACGAGGGAATTGAATGCAACATCTCCAAGTTTGCGGATGACACGAAGCTGGGGGGCAGTGTTAGTGTGAGGAGGATGCTAGGAGGCTGCAAGATTACTTGGATAGGCTGGGTGAGTGGGCAAATACATGGCAGATGCAGTATAATGTGGATAAATGTGAGGTTATCCACTTTGGTGGCAAAAACAGGAAAGTAGACTATTATTTGAATGGTGGCCGATTAGGAAAAGGGGAGATGCAACGAGACCTGGGTGTCATGGTACACCAGTCATTGAAAGTAGGGATGCAGGTGCAGCAGGCAGTGAAGAAAGCGAATAGTATACTCAAATGGATTTGAGTATAGGAGTAGGGAGATTCTACTGCAGTTGTACAGGGTCTTGCTGAGACACACCTGGAGTATTGCGCAAGTTTTGGTCTCCAAATCTGAGGAAAGACATTCTTGCGATAGAGGGAGTACAGAGAAGGTTCACCAGACTGATTCCTGGGATGTCAGGACTTTCATATGAAGAAAGACTGGATAGACTCAGCTTGTACTCGCTAGAATTTAGTAGATTGAGGGGGGGGGATCTTATAGAAACTTACAAAATCCTTAAGGGGTTGGACAGGTTAGATGCAGGAAGATTGTTCCCGATGTTGGGGAAGTCCAGGACAAAGGGTCACAGTTTAAGGATAAGTGGGAAATCTTTTAGGATCGAGATGAGAAAAACATTTTTCACACAGAGAGTGGTGAATCTCTGGAATTCTCTGCCATAGAAGGTAGTTGAGGCCAGTTTGTTGGCTATATTTAAGAGGGAATTAGATGTGGCCCTTGTGGCTAAAGGAATCAAGGGGTATGGAGAGAAGGCAGGTAAGGGATACCGAGTTGGATGATCAGCCATGATCATATTGAATGGCGGTGCAGGCTCGAAGGGCCGAATGGCCTACTCCTGCACCTATTTTCTATGTTTCTAACTCTGCAATTTGTTTGCAGATTTGGGCAGAGCTGTGGCCAAACCTCCTTTCTCAGGTACACCTGTAGAAGTCTGTAAGCGTAATTGGAGACGTGCCGAATTTCCTCAGTCTCCCGAGGAGGTACTCGCTGTGTGGTTGTACCACGTTGGTAATATTGACACCAAGGAATTTAAAGTTCCCAACCATTTCTCCTGAAGCCATTGGTGCTGATTGGGGCTTGTACTCCATCATGCTTACTGATGTTAATAACTGACTCCGTCTTGCAGAATTGTGGGAGAGGTTATTGTCCTGACAACGGGCCAGAAAGTTGAGGATCCCATGGCAGACGGGATGCTTATTCCTAAGTCCAGGAGTTTGGAGATGAGTTTGGATGGGTGAAAGTGGAACCATAGTCGATAAATAGGAAGCTAACGTAGGAGTCCTTGGTTTCTAGAGTTTCAGAGACGAGTTTAGAGCAAAGGAGATGGCGTCTGCTGTGATCTGTTGTTACTGAAAATTACCTGGAGCGGGGCCTTGCATCGCCCGGCTCGGCCTTAATGGCCGCGGGACTTGCTAGTGCCCGCCGGGGGCTCCAACATCAAGACCCGGAGCACGGCCTTGCATTGTTTTCTCCCGCTTTTTACAATCAGTATGATGAAGGAGCTCAACCCAAAATTTCACCTGTTCAATACTTCCACATATGCTACCTAACCTGGTGAGTTCCTCCAGCACTTTGTGTTTTGCTCCAGATTCTACCATCTGCAGTTTCTTACAGCTCCAAATAGTCATAGAATCATACAGCATAGAAACAGGCCCTTCAACCCAACTATCCCACACCGAACAACGTGACACATCCACACTAGCCCCACCAGCCTGCGTTTGGTCCATACCCCTCCAAGATTATCCTATCCATGTACCTGTCAATTTTTTTTTTAAACTTTGTGATAGTACCTACCAGAACTACATCCATTCTCTTGCTCTCCTGGATCCCATGCGATCTAACTTTCCACAGCAGCCCACCATGCGGAGTCTTATCAACTGCCTTACTGGCCCATATAGACAATGTTTATGGTTTTTCCCTCATCAACATTTGTAGTTATCTCCTCAAAAAACTCAGAATAGTTATGACTTTCAGCTCACTGGTCTAGAGTTCCTAAGCTTTTCTGTACTACCCTTCTTAAATAGAACAAATAGAGGCACAACATTTGCCATCCTCCATGACAAATGGTGCTGATTTCAAGATTTTGTCTGGAAGTATGAGCTGAAAGAGATGAAATCTGAAATACCTGAAAATGAGAGAAAATAAGATCTGTGGGGCTGAACTGGGTGATCGAAAATGTTGAATTAGCGTTTCATTTTGAAGGCTGAAACGTGAAACGTGATTGAGGCGTTCATTTGAATTTATGATGAGCTCTCTTAGGAGACAAGGATTGAAAATGGAAAATTAAAGTGAGGGACAAATGGAAGCCCAGTCACACACACCGATTGAAAATACAATACAGCACTCACCCCATCCGGATTTGGTTTCCCCAAAGTAGAAGAACCTACACAAGGATCACATGCAGTATACTAATTTGATTCTGATAGAAGTAAGTTACTGCTTCACCTGAAAGGAGTGCGTGGCTCCCTGCATGATGGGGAGGAGAAAAAAGGGCAGGTGTGGCATATCCTGCAGTTGCATGGGAAGGAGTGCCACAAAATGTGGTTATTGCTCGTGATTCCTTTCTGGATTCAGTTTACCTAAAGTCTCATTTTGCCTTCTGATTTAATTAGGAATGTACATGCCAAGAACCAAAGTTATGACATCATGTTGAAATCATAAAGGGTCTTTGTTACAAAAAAATTACCTACTGCATACTTACCAAGTAGACAAGAAGATCGTATTGCTCAGTATCACATGCCGTAGACCATTTACAGGAGTGAAAAAGAAATCAGTACCAATTCTAAGAATTAATAAAAGATACTTAAGGGTCACTACTCAATGTAAATATTATACTGAGATTACAAGGTTATGACAAGTATGCCTTGACTAACAGCATGTTAACAAATCATAATCATCATAATAATCATAATCATACTTTATTAGCCAAGTATGTTTTGGAACATAAATGATAAATTAGTCCGATGATTAAAAATAAAATAACACAAGAAGTTGGAGCAGGAGTATTATGGCCCCTCAATCCTCCCTACTTCTCAATAAAATCAGGGTCAATATGATCGCAAGCTATATAACACAATATAATCAATACAGAATACATTCATTCACCAGCATTGTGTTTTTTTTAACATCACGAAGGTCAGTGGTAAGATGTCAAGGTAACTTTAAAAACTGGCTGTTGGTGATAAAGAAAAAGAAAATTTGAAATGGAGGAATAGCCACATCTGCAGAGAGAAACTTCTGGGTAAGGTTCCACCCCACAGGATTTAATAATGAATTTAATAATTCCACTTTTCCTTTTATCACAGTTGTAACTGTAAATCCGGTTTTTTTGGCCTCCAACTATTCAAGTAGTTTTTACCTTGACATCTTTGGCTTGTATCCTATCACATATGTATCTCTGTTCACTTCACCCACCCATCCTCTCGACCCCATCTCTGGAACTTAACACGCTTATTTATTCACCTTTCCATTTCTGTTGAAAGAGGCACGACCCAAAATGTCAAATTTGTTTCTTTCTCTGATGGTGCTTGACTTATTTTTGTTTTGGACTGCAACGTTTTGCCTCAAACTACACCTGCACTACCCTTGCACGTAATACTAGATAAAATGTGGGAATTAATCACAAATAAAACAAAGTATAATGCAAGATAACAATTTAGTAAGCAGCAGCCGGCATAAATTCAGAAAATTCAGACCCCAAATTCAACACACTTTTGTTGAAAATTACATTCCAAGATCTATAGCAGGATATGAATCAAATACTGAAATTCACAAAGCATGTTGTGTAGCATCTGTGGAGAGTGCAAAAAAACATCAATAGACCAGGAAATGTTAAATATTAGAGTGCAAATAGATAAGGTCACAGGAGGAAAGTTTCAAGATGTACAGGCAAGTATGTGTTTTAAATGGTGCGGGGGGGGTACCTGGAACACATTGCCATGGGCAGCAGTGAAAACAGATACAATGGTGGTGTTTCAGAGGCACATGGATAAACATGGAATGAAGTGATAGAGCATGTACATAAAGAATGGATTTGTTTAAGTAATCATGTACGGCACAGACATTGTTCGCCGAAGGGCCTTTATCTGTGCTGCAAGCTGCTGTATTCTATGCGAGTATGCTGAAGTTGGTCAGATTATATATAAAAACTAACACTAGCATGACCATTATGAAATGGCTTATGAAATAGTCTCGTTCCTTGACCTACAACTCTTGTGGACAATACTGTGTAAAACACAAGAATTAATCAGGAATAAATCTGAGGATTATTATTAGCTAAACTGAGGCCAATACATATTCAAAAAAAGGATGATTCCATCTGATCACCTTCCAACATCATAAGAAAAAACTAAAAATCGTGGAAATATTCAGCACCTGTGAACAAAACAGAGTGAATGATTCAGGATGACCTTTCATCAGATACAAGGAGTTATAAAACAAATTACAAAAAGAGGGATGGTGATGAGGTGAGGATGGGCAAGAAGTGATAGGTGAAGACCAGAGAGAATAAATGGCAAGTGAATTTAGTGTCAACGGAAAGATGATTATGACGGCATGCCTGAAATCTGAAATATCAGAGGAAAAAAGATTAAACGCCAGAAAAACAAAGACAAGATCAGATGGGCTAATTATCTGAAATTGATGGATTTGACGTATTTCTAACTTTACCCTATTTTTAATAATGGTCGTTAATTTGAAACATTAACTCTGTTTCTTTATTCACCAACTATCCGACGCATTGAATATTTCCCAGCAATGTGCGTTTTAATTTCAGATGTCCAGAATTGCAATATTTGCTTTATTCTACAAATGATAGCTTGAAAAATTAGCATTCATGAGCAACTTTGGGAATGGCAGAGGTAAAAAGCTAATGCTTGCTGAATGAATAGGGGGGTACTAAGTTAGATGCCCCAAGAATCAGCATAGGATCTCTGGTGTTCTTAAACTTTAAGCAACATATTTAAAATATCACTGCAATCTGGTCAAATTTCCAGTCAATGACAAACAGAAGAGGTAGTTGTATCTGAGAAGATATCTCACCTTTAGGCAGAGACAAAGAAAAATATTTTTGTACAGTGAGTGTTTAGAATCCGAAATGATTTGCCAGGTTTTATAACAGAGACACATTCAATTCGAGCATTTAAGTGGGAACAGTAAATCTCTGATAAATATCTGAAAGAATTTGCAGAGTTATGAGGAAAAGGGTTGAAGTGGGATTAATTAGATTTCACGTATTGACTCGGTGCAGACTTGATGGGCCAAATAGCATCCTTCCATGCTGTAATTATGCTGTGGACTATTAGACTGCAGATGCTGGAATCCAGAGCAACTAAAATCTGTTGGAGGAACTCAGCAGGCCAAGCAGCATCTGTGGAAGGAAATGGACAACATGAGACAGTGGACCCAACCCAAAACATCAACTGTCCATTTCCCTCCACAGATGTCGCTTGACCAGCTTCGTTCCTCCAGCAGATTCACTATTGTAATTATTCCGTGTTTATTTGATACAGAATAATATCAGATTACATTTAATATTGCAAGTATGCCATACAAGACTGATTTAACTACCAACCAATTGTTAAATTGGACACAAAGATCCGAAGAAGGTATCTTGACAAATTGTATATAACATGGAAACAATAAAAAGACAAGAATGTTTCCCAACTTTCAGTTTGCTCTATTTCCCTCTTGCCATGTTAAACCAGCTTCATAGAAGATGGCCCGTCAAGTTCATGTCCACGCCAAACTTAAACAATACCACTATAAGAACAGTTGTTCACCTTATAATACATAAGTAATCAAGTAAATGCTTGCAGCTTTAGCTCCATGTACTAAGACTGACAACGTAAAAATGTTTGGTATTTGCACTTTTAATCAACATCAATGAAAAATCCATTTTCTAATGTTTTCATAAGGCTACTTTGGCATTTTAGTACCAAAAGGAGTTGGAATTTTTTTATTTTTTTTAAATCATGACACAAATTACACCCCTCAACAGTGACAGAGCTCAATATGCTTAACGATAAAAGTAACATTAGCAAATTTGCAGATGACACAAGGCTGAGTGGCAGTGTGAACTATGAGGAGGATGCAGGGTGACTTGGACAGGTTGGGTGAGTGGGCAGATGCAGTTTAATGTGGATAAATGTGAGGTTATCCACTTTGGTGGTAAAAACAGGAAGGTAGATTATTATCTGAATGTTGTCAAGTTGGGAACAGGGGAAGTACAATGGGATCTGGGGGGGGGTCTTTGTTCATCAGTCACAGAAAGTAAGCATGCAGGTAAAGCAGGCAGTGAAGAAAGCAAATGGCATGTTGGCCTTCATAACAAGAGGAGTTGAATATAGGTGCAAGGAGGTCCTTCTGCAGTTGTACAGGGCCCTAGTGAGACCACACCTGGAGTATTGTGTTCAGTTTAGGTCTCCAAATTTGAGGAAGGACATTCTTGCTATTGAGGGAGTGCAGAGTAGGTTCACAAGGTTAATTCCTGGGATGACAGGACTGTCATATGTTGATAGAATGAAGCGGCTGGGCTTGTATACTCTGAAATTTAGAAGGATGAAAGGGGATCTTATTGAAACATAAGATTATTAAGGGTTTTGACACGCTAGAGGCAGGAAACATGTTCCCGATGTTGGGGGAGTCCAGAACCAGGGGCCACAGTTTAAGAATAAGGGGCAAGCCATTTAGAACGGAGATGAGGAAAAACATTTTCACACAGAGGGTTGTGAATCTGTGGAATTCTCTGTCTCACAAGGCAGTGGAGACCAATTCTCTGGATGCTTTCCAGAGAGAGTTTGTTAGAGCTCTTAAAGATAGCAGAATCAGGGGATATGGCGTGAAGGCAGGAACGGGGTACTGATTGTGGAAGATCAGTCATGATCATATTGAATGGCTCGAAGGGTCGAATGGCCTACTCCTGCACCTATTGTCTATTGATTGTTGTTGTAACTGATTTGCAAACTTTGATTTCATTGCTTGCAAGTATCAAATCTACTGAGGTGAAACTTCACCATGCACCACTACCATGCAAATACCGCTTCATACCATCTTAAAGAATGGTTTGCCCCAAAACATAATTAGCATCATGAATTTAGAAGGCTAAAGCATAATTCAGCTCTCCAATCTAAAACAAAATCAGGAATAATTTATTCTTGCTTACTGCAGTGAGTGTACTATTAACCAAGACTTTTTAAATGTTGGCAATATAAAAATAATTATTTCAAACAGACGTGGAATTGCAGATGTTGGAATCCTGATCAAACGCAAAGTGCTGGAGGAACTCAGCGGGTCAGGCATCATACGTGCTGCGAAATGGATAGAGGATGGTTCATGTCAGGACCCTTATTCAGACAGAAGGATCCCAAAGAAGAGTGTGACCCGAAATGTAATCTGTCCATTCCACAGCTATTGCCTGGTCTGCTGAGTTAGTAACATAGAAAATAGGTACAGGAGTAGGACATTCGGCCCTTTGAGCCAGCACCGCATTCAATATGATCATGGCCTACCATCCAAAATCAGTACGCCGTTCTGGCTTTCCCCCCCATATCCCTGGTTTCCATTAGGCCTTAAGAGCTAAATTTAACACTCTCTTGAAAACATTCAATGAATTGGCCTCCACTGCCTTCTGTGACAGAGAATTCCACAGATTCACAACTCTCCGGGTGAAAAAGTTTTTCCTCATCTCAGTACTAAATGGCCTACCCCTTATTCTTAAATTGTGACCCCTCATTCTGGACTCTCCCAACATCCGGAACACTTTTCCTGCATCTACCCTGTCCAACCCTCTAAGAATGTTATATGTTTCTATGATCCCCTCACATCCTTCTAAATTCCAGCGAATTCCAGTTGACCCATCCGTTCATCATATGTCGGTCCCGCCATCCCGGGAATTAACCTGGTGAACGTATGTTGCATTCCCTCAATAGCAATAATGTCCTTCCTCAAATTAGGAGCCAAAATTGCACACAATACTCCAGGTTCGGTCTCACCAGGGCCCTATACAACTGCAGTCGGACCTCCTTCCTCCAGCACTTTGTTTTGCCCATTACTTCAAACACATCCAAGTCGTCCAATAACAACCATGACAATAACAACTCTCATTAAAATATCTTAACAGAAATAATGACCGAAGGAATGACACAATCACAAAAAATGCTGCTACATTTATGTTGCACATAGTTACTTACATTTTTTTAAAAGAAAAATCAGTGAACGTGATCTTACAGTGGACATTATTTGGACTCAAAATATCCAATCATATATGACATTCGACATTTGAATGGAATTCAGGTCAGTCTTGTGTGGGCTATTCCTATTTCACAAGATTTTATGACTATTCACATGCTAGGCCTGTAGGCAATAGACGCAGGAGTAGGCCATTCGGCCCTTCGAGCCAGCACACCATTCAATGTGATCATGGCTGATCATCCCCAATCTGTACCCCGTTCCTGCCTTCTCCCCATATCCCCTGACTCCACTATCTTTAAGTGCCTTATTTAGCGTTCTCCTGAAAGTATCCAGAGAACCGGCCTCCACTGCCCTCTGAGGCAGAGAATTCCACAGTCTCACAACTGTGTGAAAAAGTGTTTCCTCATCTCAGTTCTAAATGGCTTACCCCTTATTCTTAAACAGTGCCCTCTCGTTCTGGACACCCCCAACATCAGGAACACGTTTCCTGCCTCAAGCGTGTCCAAACCCTTAATAATCTTATATGTTTCAATAAGATCCCCTCTCATACCTTCCAGAGTATACAAGCCCAGCCGCTCCATTCTCTCAGCATATGACAGTTCCCGGGAATTAACCTTGTAAACCTACGCTTAGAGTAGGGTCATTAAAAAAAAAATGCAAAAATTGCCAGGACTAAGAAGTCATGGACCCATGGATAGATTGTTTTATATGTGGGAAGAAAATATACTTTCTTGACAAAAACAGAAAATGCTAAGGATAAAAATACATTTCAGACTGATGAATGTCAGAACCAGGAAATATTAAAATATTCCAAATGTCATAGATTGATGGCATATAGGTGGTTTAAATCGTCAACTGTGCTTCTTTGGTGCCTGGTCTGCTGAGCATTGTTAACGTTTAACTCAGCGGGTCAGGTAGCATCTCTGGAGAACATGGATGTGCTTTTTTCCCCCCACATTTAGATTTCCGGCAACTGCAATTTTATATTTTGTTTTTTTGACAACTCTTTTTCCCTATATCTCCATACACAATTTTTAAAAAGCAATTTGAAACACAAGACAGCAGAATCCCCTGCTGAAATATATATTACATGGTATTATTACAGGTAAAAATACATTCGGAGTAAAACGTCAAAGTCATTGCCAACAGCAATCTCCACAACTCCACACGACAACGCCAGACAGTTGGTTCTCCTTGAGACTCAAATTTACTTTCATCACATTAAAAAATGATTTTTTTTGGTACATATTGGGTGGAATGGGAACCAAATTTGTTAACCTGACATGGATAAAACACCGACACGGAGCAGCATTTGAGAACAGATAGGAAATCGTCAGATCAGAGACCTAGCGGCCCAGAAGCCAACTGCGAGTGAAAACATTTCAATCATTCATAAATCGCGTGAGTAATTTTCATATAAAATACCGGATTTAGCTTTCTTTTCACCGGAGACGCTTCAACAATCCCGCCTTGCCCCTCATGTCCTGTGGGCTCTCTAGCTATGCCTCCATCACCGCCGCCGTTCGCGCGCCTTTTCCAAATGGGCTGCACTCACTGCCGGCATTTTCCCTCTCCCCTCGCCCGGCCACTTACCCTCAACTCGTCAAAATCCGCCATCTTTCGGCTCGTCCCATCATGCACTGCGCGGCGGGAAGTCATGTGCCCCCCTCAGTGGCCGAGCGGGCCGGGCCGGGCTGGCCGGCGCGAGAGGTCTCCGCGGGCTGGGGACGCGCGGGTGAAGCAGCTGCGGGTCTCACGCGCGCGGACTAATCCTCGCGCGGTCCAGGACTCGAGCAAAGATCTCATAGAATCGAGAGCGCGGGAAAGGGGGGTGAGAGCGAGAGAGAGAGCGCGATAATTGCTCCAGCGTGGCGGGCGGGGCGGGGCGTGTGGGTGGGACGTCAGTGGGATGACACTTGGCTGCTCTCCTCCCACTCAGGAACTGCAGACTAGTATATTTGCTGCAGATGCTGATTTACACCGGAGATAGACACCGTGGACCTGCGATTTAGGAATACTTTGTATTTCTTTGCACTGCCAGTCCATAGTTCACTTTTTTTTCTGGGGTCGTTCCACACAGGTTTATCTCTCGATGGAGAAATGTTCCAGAATTGGGAATCCTATTGGAAAAGTACATCCACATCTAACATGTCAAGACTCAAGAGTGTTTAATTGTTGAGTGTACCAAAACAGAACAATGATTTTTTTATTTGGAGCAATATAAGAAGCCTGGGAATAGTTTAAAGGCCAGCTGATAAAATGTGTAGGAAGGAACTGCAGATGCTGGTTTACACCGAAGATAGCTGGAGTAACTCAGCGGGACAGGCAGCATCTCTGGAGAGAAGGAATGGATGATGTTTCACCCATTCCTTCTCTCCAGAGATGCTGCCTGTCCCACTGAGTTACTCCAGCTTTTTGTGTCTATCCTCTTGCCTGATGGTTGTTTTAGGCCCAAGAAGACTAAAGTGACGTGCCTCAATGACTACCGACCAGTGGCACTAAGGTCGGTGGTGATGAAGTGCTTTGAGAGGTTGGTTATGGCGCATATCAACTCCTTCCTTGACAAGAACCTCGACCCACTACAGTTCGCTTACCGCCACAACAGGTCAATGGTAGATGTGATCTCACTGGCTCTCCACTCTGCATTGGACCACTTGGAAAATAAAACACTTACGTCAGGCTGTTGTTTATAAACTACAGCTCGGTTCAATACCATCATCCCCTCCAAGCTGGTTACCAAGCTCACAGAACTGGGTCTCTGCACATCCCTCTGCAATTGGATCCACAACTTCCTCATCCACAGACCACAGTCTGTCCGAATTGGCAGAAATACCTCATCCACAGTAACAATCAGTAAGGGGGCACCTCAAGGCTGCGTGCTCAGCCCCCTGCTTTACTCGCTATACTCCTTATAGAAACGTACAAAATTCTTCAGGGGTTGGACAGGCTAGATGCAGTGAGATTGTTCCCGATGTTGGGGAGGTCCAGAACAAGGGGTCATAGTTTAAGGATAAGGGGGAATTCCTTTAGGACCGAGGTGAGGAAAACATTTTTCACACAGAGTGGTGAGTCTCTGGAATTCTCTGCCACAGAAGGTAGTTGAGGCCTTCATTGGCTATATTTAAGAGGGAGTTAGATGCGGCCCTTGTGGCTAAAGGGATCAGGGCGTATGGAGAGAAGGCAGGTACAGGATACTGAGTTGAATGATCAGCTATTGAATGGCGGTGCAGGCTTGAAGGGCCAAATGGCCTACTCTTGCACCGATTTTCTATGTTTCTATACCCATAACTGTGTAGCCGGACATAGGGCGAACTCCATCATCAAGTTCGCCGAAGACACCACTGTTGTTGGAAGAATTACAGATGGTGATGAATCAGAGTGTAGAAGTGTGATCGAGCGATTGACCAAATGGTGTGAGCACAACAACCTGGCACTCAACACCAGTAAAACCAAGGAACTGATTGTGGACCCACACCATTCTGGCCACACACTCATTCACCGTTGTCATCGGGAAGATGGTACAGGAGCCTGAAAACTGTAACGATCAGGTTCAGGAACAGCTTCTTCCCTACGTTAAACACGACAGCAAATAAGCTGTGAACTACAACAGATTATTATTATTACACAATATTTGTTTATTGAGTATGTGTGAATGTTTATATATACACATGGAACTTTTTTTCCTCCTGTTCTATACTATGTTTACATGTTCTGCTGTGCTGCAACAAGTAAGAATTTCATTGTCCTATCTGGGACATATGACAATAAAGCACTCTTGACTCTTGTTATTGTGCCTGATGGTGTAATTGGAAGCACGTGACGAGTTGTGGGGAGAGAAAAGGTTAAACGCAAACAAAAGATACAAAGTGGCATTTAAGACGCTTTTATATAGGCATAAGGATATGCAAGGGAATTGAAGGATATGGATCATGTGCATACAGATGAGATTAGTTTGGCTTGGCATTGTGTTCTGCACAGATGTTGTGGGTGAAAGAGCTGTACTGTTTAATGACATGGAAGCACTATTTTACACAATTGAAATCATGTAAGGATCTTTACGGTAATATAGATTTAAGATGTGGATGTGATAGCAAGAAGAATGATTGGTAGCTTTACAGATAACAAGAAAATTAGTGGTATTGATGATAATGTGGAGGGTAGAATTAAACTGCAGTTAAGGTGGATAAGAAGGCGTATGGGATACTTACCTTTGTTATCTAGGGCATTGACCATAAGTGTTTATGGTACAATAGCACAAAACACGAGTTTATCACAGGTGGAGTACTGTGGAATTCTAGTTACTGCACTGTAAGAAAGATTTGATTGCCCTGGAAAGGACGTTTACCAGGATGTTGCCTGGGATGAAATGTTTCAGGTATGAGGAGAGACTGAATAAACTGAATTTATTTTCCTTGGTGCAGAGAAGGCTGAGGTGAGATCTCACTGAGATACCAAGGGACATAGATGGAGTAAATAGTAAGAAGCTTTACCCCTAAACAATGGTATCTAAAATCAGGGGACAATGCTTTAAGATATGGGGTAGGAAATGTGTGAAGCTTAAGAAGAGATTCAGGTGAGTTACAGTTTAGTTTATTGTACAGTGAAAAGCTTTGGTTACGTGCCATTCAGTCAGTGGAAAGCCAATACTTGATTACAATTGAGCCATTTACAGTGTATAGATACATGATAATTGAATAACGTTTAGTGCAGAACTGAAGACACATTAAGATGCATCATCTGTAAAACCAAATGTGGTAAATAATAGTTATGAAGCTTCACCATTCTAAGGAAGGCAATGATTGAAAAAAGGTGCTTTTACTAAATCTGACAGACATAGAAATGCAACATTAATTTGATACACATTTTTGTCTATTTGCTTTCAAACGGAACCATCAGCTCCTTCACAGTAACATTCAAAAAACAAATTGCTGTCAGAACTTGTTGGCAAAGTAGCATCTGTGGGGTGAAAGGAATTGTTAATTTTTCGGGTCGAGGTCCTGCATCAGGATCTATTGCATCAATATACAAATATTATCACAAAACTTGTAAAGGTGACAATTCCTTTACTCCTACAGATGCTGCTGGACCATAGAACATAGCACAATGCAGAACAAGAACGGGCCCTTCAGCCCACAATGTCAGTGTGAAACATAATGCCACAACCAACTTTTATCTGCCTGCATATAATCCAAATCCCTCCATTCTCTGCATATCCTTTTGCCTATCCAAAGGTCTCATGCTACTATCACTTCTGCCTCTACCTGCACCCCTGGCAGCACGTTCCAGGCACTTACCACCTTCTGTGTATATCTGTTTATCAGGTCTAGTGACAAGCTCTAGCATAGAGAAAACAATCCAAATCTATCCTACCGCTTCCTATAGCTTATGCCCCCCTAATCCAGGCATCATTCTGCAAAACCTCCTCTGCACCCTTTCCAAAGACTTCATGTCCTTCCTATAATGGGACGACCGAAACTGTATATAATACTTCAAATGTATCCTAACCTACATCATGACTCCCTTATACTCACTGCCCTGATCTATGAAAACAACCATACCATATGCCTTCTTTACCACTCTTTCTACCTGGGTTGCCACTTTCAGGGAGTTATGGACGTTCCCAAAATCCCTCTCGACATCAATGCTGTTAAGGGTCATGGTGTTAATTGTATATTTTCCTCTTATGTTCAACCTCCCAGATGCAACCTCTTACACTTGCTCGGGTTAAATTCCATCTGCCATTTCTACACTCAGTTCTGTAGCTAATCTGTATCCCGCTGTATACTTAGCAGCCTTCTTCACAGTCTGGAAAGTAGCAATCTTGCTACCATCTGCAAACTTACCAACCAACCTGTCAACGTTTATGTCCATGCGCCGTAGAAACCATTTTATTGGGATGCATCACAACATGGTTTGGAAACAGCTCCATCTATCCGAGACCACAAGAAATTGCAGAGAGTGGTGGACACACCCATTATGCAAACCAAACTCACTTCCAATGATTCCAACTACATTTCATGCTGCCTCGGCAAGGTCACCAGCTTCTTACACACTTCTAAATTCAAGGACAGTTTCTTCCCAGCTGCAATCAGGCAACTGAACCGTCCCCTCACAAACTAGAGAGTGGTCCTGATCTCCCATTCACCTCATTGGAGACCTTTGAACTATGTTTAATCGGACTTTACTGGACTTTATCTTGCAGTAAACGTTATACCCTTTAACCTGTATTTGAACACTCCTGATGGCCTGATTGTCATATATAGTCTTTTTGCTGATTCGATAGCACACAACAAAAAAGCTTTTGTACAAAACCATGTTGTTACTATCCAAAAGCAACCCTTATCTATCCAAAAATGGATATATATCTTACTCCTCAAAATCCTCTCCAGTAACTTGCCTACTACCGATAGGTCAAAGATAGACACAAAACTCAGTGGGACAGGCAGCATCTCTGGAGAGAAATAGGTGACATTTCCAGTCGAGACCCTTCTTCAAAGTCAAGGAGAAGGAAAATGAGAGATATAGACATTGATGTGGAGATATGTAGAGCAAATGAATGAAAGATATGATAAAAAGTTACAATGATAAAGGAAACAGCCAATTGTTAGCTGTTTGCTAGGTGAGAACGAAAAGCAGGTGTGAGTTGGCTGGGGAGGGATGGCGAGAGAGGGAATGCAGGGGTTACTTGAAGTGAGAGAAATCAATATTCATACCCCTGGGTTGTAAGCTGCCCAAATGAAATATGCAATGCTGTTCCTCCAATTTGCATTTGGCCTTAGTCTGACAATGGAGGAGGCCTAGGACAGAAAGGTCTGTGTGGGAATGGGAAGGGGAATTAAAGTGTTTAGCAACAGGGAGGTCAGGTAGGTCCAGGCGGGTTGAGCGAAGGTGTTACGTGAAACGATTGGCCAGTCTACGTTTGGTCTCGCCGATGTATAAGGTACCAACAAAAACTTTGCATTTGCCTTAATATTATCTGTCAGTTATCTCCTGCCCCCTTTTTTGTCCTGATTTCCTTCTTAAATATGCTCCTCATTTCCAGAAACTCCTCTAGGATACACGTGATCCCCTGCCTATACTTGTCCCATGAATCCTTCTCTTTCCTGACCAGAGCCTCAATCCTGGCTTCTTTACTCCCAACAACCTTTCCCTTCACTCTAACAGGAACATGCATACTCTGAGATTTCATCATAACACTTTAAAAGGCATCCCACTTTCTCAGACAGCTGCTTGCCTTCAAACAATCTATTCCAATCAACTTTATCGATTTTATATCTAATACATTAAGGTTGGCCTTGCCCCAATTCAGAATTTTATCCCGTGGGCCCTTTCTGTCTTTATTTATAACTATTTTAATGTTAATAAAACTGTGCTCATCAGTAGGAAAAGGCTTTAAGTCACTTACCCTTCCCAACCTCCTAAGAGCAGAACAAGCTTTGCACTCTCCCTTGTAGGGCCCTCTACACATTGACTGAGGAAACATTCCTGAACACTTTTGACAAATTCAATCATTGGAGACATCCAAAGTCTTCTGAGGATGTAGAGGCGTTGGTGTGCTTTCTTGGCTGTAACTTCAATGCAAGACAAATTGTGGGTGACTGTACTTCCAGCTGGTAGAGATGTGTACAAGGAAAAATACAGTAGAGTAATTGCAGGCATGGGGATTTCAGATGCAACATTACAGTAAGTTGGTGTGGAGCTAAAAACGAAAGACTGCAGTGCCAGTCCACCTCAGTTCATATATTCTGTGACTGACACAAAATGCTGGAGTAACTCAGCGGGCCAGCCGGCATCTCCGGAGAGAAGGAATGGGCAACGTTTCGGGCCGAGACCCTTCTTCAGATTTTTATATTCTGTGGACAGGTAGTGAACTCTTGACTTAAATATTGTGTCCTCAAGTTGATCCGCATTGTTGGAACTGTCGCCGAAGGTCCCGCCCATGCCACTGATTGGACAAGCGGCCCCACCAAGGGTTTCCGGTGTGGTTTCCCGAGGCGGCGATTGGTTCACTCCGATGTCAATCACCCGCTGAGGGTCACTTTGGTCTCCGGTGGGTCGCCCCCCCCCCCCCGTCTTTAACGCCAAAGTGTAAAGGGAGCGAGAACACAACATGTCTTTTGAACTCTCCTATCAAACATTAAAAACTGCTAATCAAGCGAGAGAAGCGGTAAGTTACGGCGGTGAAAATAACAATGTTAAAAAGTTTCAGAGTTTGTAAGTATTTGTTTAATTTGAGACTAATTCCCTCCAGTTTTCCCCATTCCAGGTGAATTTATAATAATAATAATAATAATAATACATTCCGCGAGCGATATTCTTCCGTCACTTGTTTGGGATTTGTTGATGAAAGGGTTCAGTTTGAAACGTTATTTGCCAATAGTATTGCAAAGGAATCTTCAAATTATTAATTGCATCGCGGTTGGGCATTCCTTGGGCTTGAGTTGTAAGCATTGGGAGCTGTCCGAAAGTAACGGGGTTAGCTCTCTTTTATTGAATAACTTATACTGAGTGAGAGGATTCAGTGTTGTCATTTTTAATGAAGATTTAGCGGCTGCGGTAGGCCCGTGGGATCAGCTGTTGCTATAGAAACCGCTTCACATCTGCTCTAGAGCGCCCCTGCGAGTAGGGAGGAGTTACCAGTGAAGACAGACACACAATGCTGGAGTAACTCAGCGGGCCAGGTAGCATCTCTGGAGAGAAGGAATGGGTCGAGACCCTTCTTCAGACCCTTTTCTCCAGAGATGCTGTCTGGCCCGCCGAGTTACTCCAGATTTTTATGTCTATCTACGGTTTAAACCAGCATCTGCAGTTCCTTCAGGACTTACACAGGAGTTCGTTCCCAGTGTGCGGACGAGGAGGTCGACTTGATCGAAAGGCGTTCGCTCCCAATCTATGTGTCAGATATAGTAACAAGGAACTGCAGATGTTGGTTATATCTACATGTACTATATTGTCAAATTGCTGGTGACTGCACTTTCAACTGGTAGAGTTGTGTGTACGGGAAAATACAGTAAACGGAGACGTGAGGATTTCAGATACAACATTGCAGAAAGTTGGTGTGCAGCATAAGACAAAGCTGTATAATATAACGTGGCTACACAGGAATCAGTTTGAAGAAGAGTTCCGATCGAATACGTCGCCTATCCCCGTTCTTCAGGGATGCTGCCTGACCCGCTGAGTTACTCCAGTATTTTGTGTCCACTTGTCAGATACATTAATTATAAAGTCACATAATTTAAACCAATATCTTTACCAAATCGAAGCAAATAAAGCAGTGGAGTAAAAAGAAGGGTCTCGACCCGAAACGTCGCCTATCTCCTTCGCTCCTTAGATGCTGCTGCACCCGCTGAGTTTCTCCAGCTTTTTGTGTAACCCCCGAAGCAAATAAAGCTCTGCCAAATGAATTCTAATTAATAATCTAAGGATTCATTAAAGATGTTGCTGATATTTTGTTGAAATAGAAAATAAATGTATCAGCAAAATTTGAATGCATAACAAAGATGAGCACAATCTGACAATATTTTCATCATAAACTAATTTGGAATAAGAAGAACATAGCTTAGAAAATAGAACAGTACACCACCAAAATAGTCCCTTCGGCCCACAAAGACTATGCCCAATATAATGCCAAGTCCAGTCCTTATCTGCATTCACATACTCCACACCCCCCCCCCCCCCCCTTCTCTGCATATTCATATGCCTATCCAAAAATCTCTTTATTGCCATTATCATATCTCACTCTACTACCACCCTTGGTAGCACGTTCCGGACACTTGCCACCCTCCGTGTTTTAAAAAAAAAAATCTGTCCCACACATCTCCTCCAAATTTTGATCCTCTCACCTTAAATCGATGGCCACAAGTATTTGATATTTCCACCCTGGGAAGGTTCTGACCGCCCACCTTATCTCCATCTCCCATAATTTAGTACTCTATGCACAACCATTAGCCTTCCACAGAAAACAATCCAACCTCTCCCCGGGGCTAATTGCCCCCTAATCCAGGCACCATTGTCGTAAACCTCCTCTGCACCCTTTCCAAGGCATCCATATCCTTCCTGGGATGGGATGACCAGAAGTACATACAATACTCCAAATGCAGCCTAACCAAAGTCACAAGTTCAAAATTTATCGGAGTAGAATTAGGCCATTCGACCCATCGAGTTTAGTCAGGCATTCAATCATGGCTGATCTGTGCTACCTAATCCAATTTTCCTGCCTTCTCCCTATAACTCTTGATACCCATTCTAATCAAGAACTTGTCTATCTCTGCCTAAAATATATCCACTGACTTGTACTCCACAGCCCTCTGTGACAATGAGTTCCACTGATTAACTACCCTCTGACTAAAGAAGTTCTTCCTCACCTTTTTAAAAGAGCACACTTTAATTCTGGGGCTATGACCTCTGGTCCTAGACTCTCCCACCAGTGGAAACACCCTTTCCATATCCACTCTATGCCTTTTATTATTCTGTAAGTTTCAATGAGGTCCCCCATCAACCTTCTAAACTCCAGCGAATAGAGGGCCAGTGCTGTCAAACGTTCATCATATGCTAACCCACTCATTCCTGGAATCATTCTTGTAAACCTCCGTGGACCCTCTCCAGAGCCAGCACATCCTTCCTTGGATTTAGGGCCCACATTTGCTCACAATACTTCAAATGCAGCCTGACCAACATCTTATAGAGACTCAACATAACATCTCTGTTTTTGTATTCCAGTCGTCTTGCTATATATACTTGCATTGAATTTGCCTTCCTTACTACCAATTTGACTTGCAAATTAACTTTTTGGGAGTCCTGTACCAGCACTCCCAAGTTCCTTTGCACCTCCGATTTCTGTAGTCTCTCTCTATTTAGAAAATAATCTACGCCTTTAATTCTTACTAGACCGAGTGCAGACCTGTTGGGTCTGTTCCTCCAATGCCCAGTTGGGGTGGGGGGTGGGCGGCATGCGGCGTCACATGCACTAACCACCCCCACACACACACGCTAACTATCCCCCCTTGATATTATATTAATATTATTAAGGGGGGGGGGTAGAGAGTATGGGCAGAGAGAGAATGGGGAGAGACAGAGAGAGAGGGGCAGAAACAGAAGGGCAAGAGACAGAGGGAGAGGGAGTGGAGAGGAGGAGGAGAGGGAATGTGGGGAGAGAGAGGTGTGAGGAGAGAGGCGAGGAGGGAGGGGGTGGAGGGGAGAAGGGGGTTTAGGGGAGGGAGGGCAGGGGGGTGGAGGAGAGGGCCTCGCATCCTCGGAGCATCCTCTCTGTACCCCCGGAGCCAGCTGGTTATCTCTGGGTCGTCACAGAGGACCGATTCCCGAACGCTTCAGACCCCATGTACGGGGAGGGTGGAGCGTGCAGGCTTGGTCCCGAGTGAGCTTGCGGGCCGTGAGTAGGCCGGGCTGGGGGGGGGGGGGGGGGGGGTGGAGACAGACGACCTCCAATAGGCAGGTGGGCCCGGATTGGTGGGCATGTGAGCATTGTGATGTCAGCAGCTGGCAAGCAGCGTTTATATTTTAAAAATTGAGTTTTGTGAACAATGTTATTCAAAATCTGGGGAAATAATTGACCAAGGAGTGGATTTCTGAACTCATAAGATAAATCCCAACCGAAAATGTAAAAATCTCCGTGTTTTTGCGTCTGGTTTTTGAGGAGATATCTCACACACACACACACACACACACACACACACGCACACGCACACGCACACTCTTTTAAAAGTATATCGATTACCAAAATGCATGACTCCGCACTTTGCTATACTGTATTTCATCTGCCACTTCTCTGCCCACTCTTGTAACCTGTCCTGGTCCTTCTGCAGAGATCTTGCTTCCTCCTCTCTGCCTGCCCCTCCACCTATCTTAGCATCAGCTGCAAACTCGGCCACAAAGCCTTCAATCCCCTTATCCAAATCATAAATATACAACGTGAAGAGAAACGGCCCCAGCACCAACCTTTGCGGAACACCACTAGTTTCTGGCAGCCATCCTGAAAAAGCGCCTTTTATTGCAACTCTTTGCCTTCTGCCCTCCAGCCAACTCGCTAACCATGCCAGTATCTTCCCTTTAATACCATGGGCTCTCGTCTTCCATAGCAGCCTGACGTGCGGTACCTTATCAAAGGCCTTCTTCAAATCTAGGTAAACAACATCTACAGCCCCCACCCCCCATCTGTCTGTCCTTCTATTAACTTCCTCAAAGAACTCTTTGCTCCTAGACACAACTCCTCTTGTTATGAAGGCCAACATGCCATTCGCTTTCTTCACTGCCTGCTGTACCTGCATGCTTACTTTCAGTGACTGATGTACAAGGACCCCCATATCCCTTTGTACTTCCCCTTTTCCCAACTTGACATCATTTAGATAATAATCGTCCTTCCTGTTTTTGCTACCAAAGTAGATAACCTCACATTTATCCACATTAAACTGCATCTGTCATGTATCTACCCACTCACCCAACATGTCCAAGGCACCCTGCATTCTCATAGCACCCTCCTCACAGTTCACACTGCCACCCAGGTTTGTGTCATCTGCAAATGTGCTCATGTTACTTGTAATCCCTTCTTCTAAATCATTAATATATATTGTAAATAACTGCGGTCGCAGCATCGAGCCTTGTGGTAACCCACTAGTCATTGCCTGCCATTCTGAAAGGGACCGGTTAATCCCTACTCTTTGTTTCCTGTCTGCCAACCAATTTTCTATCCATGTCAGCACTCTACCCCAATACCATGTGCCCTAATTTTGCCCACTAATCTCCAATGTGGGACCTTATCTAATGCTTTCTGAAAGTCCAGGTACACTACATCCACTGGCTCCCCCTTGTTTATTTTCCTAGCTACATCCTCAAATAATTCCAGAAGATTCCACCACCGATGTCAGGCTAACTGGTCTATAATTCCATGTTTTCTGATCATCCCCAATCAGTACCACTTTCCTGCCTTCTCCCCATATCCCCTGACTCTGCTATATTTAAGAGCCCTATCTAGTTCTCTCTTGAAAGTATCCAGAGAACCAGCCTCCACCGCCCTCTTAGGCAGAGAATTCCACAGACTTACAACTCTCTGTGAGAAAAGGTGTTTCCTCATCTCCGTTCTAAATGGCTTACCCCTTATTCTTAAACTGTGGCCCCTGGTTCTGGACTCCCCCAACATCGGGAACATGTTTCCTGCCTCTAGCGTGTCCAAACCCTTAACAATCCTATATGTTTCAATAAGATCCCCTCTCATCCTTCTAAACTCGAGGGTGTACAAGCCCAGCCGCTCCATTCTCTTAGCATATGACAGTCCCGCCATCCCAGGAATTAACCTTGTAAACTTACGCTGCACTCCCTCAATAGCAAGAATGTCCTTCCTAGTGGTTCCTTTACCTCAAGTTCTCTTTTTAAATCTGGTTCATTGCATAACACTAAATCTAGAATTGCCTTATCCCTGGTAGGCTCCACTACAAGCTGCTCTTAGAAACTATCTCAGAGGCACTCTACAAATTGTTTTTCTTGGTGTCCAGTGCAAGCCTGATTCTACATATTGAAATCTCCCAAGACCACCATATCATTGCCTTTCCTACACGCCAATTTTATTTTCTGATGCAACTTGTAGCCTATATCCTGGCTACTGTTTGAAGGCCTGTAAATATCTCCCATTAGAGTCTTTTTACCCTCTGAGTTTTTCAGCTCTACACACAGGTACCCTCTTCTGATCCTATGTCACCCTTTGCTAAGGACTGAATTTCATTCCTTACCAGCAGTGCTACTCCACTCCCTCTGCCCACCTGTCTGTCCTTGCAATAGGATGTGTAGCCTTGATTGGATTATTGCAGTGAAGGCTAACTTTTCTACTGCTCGCCTCTCCTCACAAACTTCATCTGGTTGGGACTCTTTAACATACATAAATGCATGTAATTATTCATACTCTGTCAAAATATTATTAACATATGTCCTTTATTATTAGTTGAATTTCTGCAGCCTCGCCAGCAACTGTTCGTCCTTTCCACTTTTGTTTTTGTTTTTAGTATGTCTAAAAATGTGTTTTAGTGTGTTTAAGTGTGTTTTAGTGTGGGGGGCGGGAATTGGAGGAAACTGTTTTTTAGTCACTTACCTCCGCGGAATGCGACTTTTCTCCTATTTGCATTTCGCCCTCGCGGCCTAACAGCTTGGATTGGTGCGGCCTCTCCCGAAGTCGGGTCCAGAGCTTCAGCAGCAGGGGCAGAGCGGACTTTCGATCGCGGAGCCAAGCGATCCCTTGCCGGGGGTCGCCAGAAGAAGAGCTCCGATCGCTGGTCCGCGAACTAAGACATCCTGAAGCCACGGTCTGCGGAGCTTCTAGCCGCATGCGCGGCGTGGACTTTCCATTGCGGAGCGGGCGAGCCCTTGCCGGGGGTCGCCAGAAGAAGTGCTCCGACCGCCGACCTGCGGCCTATAACATACTGAAGCCGCGGCCTGCGGAGCTTCTAGCCACAGGCGCGGTATGGACTTTAAGTGCCCCGACCGCCGGCCTGCGGCCTATAACATCGTGAAGCCCTGGTCTCCGGTAGGAAGCGGCCGATTCGGGACGTCCTTGCCGCGGAGTGCCCTTCCGTCCCGACGCCGGAGTTTCGAGCATCCCAACGAGAGGGCCTGTACATCGGGCCATCCGTAGCGGCGACTGCGGAGGATTCATGGCCCCGACCATGGATGAACAAAGGAGGAGGACTGGTAAAGTTATTGCCTTCCACCACAGTGAAGAATGGTGAATCCACTGTGGTGGATGTTCATGTTATATTCCATTGTGTATTGTGCTCTTTTGTTTGTATGGCTGCATGGTAAGTCAAATTCCACTGTACCTCAATTGGTGCATGTGGCAATAAATGTGCACTTGAACAAATTATCTTTTCCAACTTTATAATTATGCTTGCATTGCTAGATATTCATTTGCTTTTAATTCAGTTGCCAGTGTTCTATTATATTACGCTGCATTTTTTACTTTATAAATCCTGTCAGAATCTTTGCTTTATGATATGCCACCTTTGCTTCTATGATATGTTTCCATTTCTTTGTTCAGTGGTCCATTTTTTCTCTTGAGAGATGTGATGGTAGTTGTGCAAATTATTTTTCAAATCTTGACAGGAATCATCTAAAACAAACATGTTTGGCTGTTTGAAGTGATTGTCAATAAATCATAGAGGTTTGTGTCCAGAAAAAAAAAGACTATGGTAGGCGGATGCCAGGTTTTCTGGCTGAGCGAGCAAACAGGATATATCTAAAATACAAGTTCCTGTTTGATTGTTGGAAGTTTAATGGCTCTTCTGTTGACTCTCAAAATTATTGTGATCTCCGAATTGAACTGCAATGTACAATCTTTTTTTTAACTCAACTTGTTTTACAATAAATATCTAGTTGCAAACAAATTGATACTTTCACTACCCCAGATGTCGTTAATATCTCCATCTCTTACCTGCAGGAAGAAATTCGAACAGAAGCTCGCCGTAAGAATCTCTTGATTCTCATTCTGCACCACCTAACTGAAGAAGGGTGAGTGTGGTAATTGCTTTAGCCACTTTATTAGAAGTATTTCTCTTCGTTGACTGTAGTTTTTTTCTTCTGGTCAAAACAATTAACTATATTTCTCATGAAACACTCTTGATCAAAATTTCATGTAAAGATTTAAGAATAATTTGGTTTGACAAGAAGGAGATGAAGTACTTAGTAACTTGGGGTTCAGGAAACAACCTCTCCTTCAATGTTAGCAAGATGAAAGAGGTAGTCGTTAACTTCAGGAAGTGAGGTGGTGTACACACCCTAGTCAGCATCAATGGTGCCAAGGAGGAGATGGGTTGAGAGCTTCAAGGTCCTAGGCATAGAAACCATCAACAATTTGTCTTGGACCAACCATATTGAAGCTGCAGTCAAGAAAACACACCTATACCTCTACTTCCTCAGAAGACTAGGTTTGCCATGTCACCAAGGACTTTTACCAACATCTACATATGTGCCATTGAAAGCATCCTAACAGGATGCATAACTGCTTGGTTTGGCAACAGACAATAAAGGAATTTAATCTAAAACATCTAAGCTCTGCCCAAGACTGCAAGGAATTGCAAAGAATTGTGGATGTTGTCCAGAATATAACACAAACCAGCTTACCCCCATCAACTTCATCTACACATCATGCTGCTTATAAAGCAGCCAACACAATCAACAATTTTCACCCTGGTTATTTTCTCTTCTCTCCTGTTGGGCAGAGAATACAAAAGCTTAAAACCACATTCCACCAGGGTCAGTTTCTTCACTATTATCAGACTATTGAATGGTCCTCCCATAATCTGGGGTGTGGTCTCGAACTTCCAACCTACCTTGTTGTGGACTGCATCATTTTATCTGAACTTTCTGATAACTGTATCGCTGTCATACTATATTCTGCACTATGGTATTTTTCTCTTGTACTACTTGTTATACTTGTGTAAGCTAGATTGTACACTTGCAGAGTATGATTTGGCTCACTAACACGTTAACAAGGCTTTTCAAATAAACACAAAGTGCTGGAATAACTCAGCTGGTCAGGCAACACCTCTGCAGAGCATGGATGAGTGATGTTTCATGTTGGGCCCTTATTCAGGTGGGTATACGATACAATTTGATAGAACTTTATTTATCCAGGAGGGAATTTGATCTGCCAACAGTCATACAAAATACATGTAACGTGAAATTAAATAGACAATAGACAATAGGTGCAGGAGTAGGCCATTTGACCCTTCGAGCCAGCACCGCCATTCACTGTGATCATGGCTGATCATCCCTAATCAGTACCCCGTTCCTGCCTTCTCCCCATATCCCCTGACTCCGCTATTTTTAAGAGCCCTATCTAGTTCTCTCTTGAAAGCATCCAGAGAACCTGCCTCCACCGCCCTCTGCAGCAGAGAATTCCACAGACTCACAACTCTCTGTGAGAAAAAGCGTTTCCTCGTCTCTGTTCTAAATGGCTTACTCCTTATTCTTACACTATGGCCCCTGGTTCTGGACTCCCCCAACATAAAGTGATGAGTGGAAAGACTTGGGGATTGTGCAAAGATTGAGGGGGGAGGGGGGGGGTGAGTGGAGTCAGTCCCAGTCTTGGTCTACCCCGCGACAGAAGGGGGAGGAGTTATAAAGTTTGATAGCCACAGGGAAGAAAGATCTCCTGTGGCGTTCTGTCCTGCATCTTGGTGGAATCAGTCTGTTGCTGAAGGTACTCATCAGGATGACCAGTGTGTCATGGAGGGGTGAGCTGTATTGTCCAGGATGCTCTGCATTTTGAGGAGCACCCTCCCTTCAAAACCACCTCCCAGGAACCCAACTCCGCCCTCAGGACGGAGCCAGCCTTCCTGATGAGTTTGTTGATCCTATTTGCGTCTGCAGCCTTCGCCCTGCTGCCCCAGCACACGCAAGCGAAGAAGATGGCACTGGCTACCACCGATTGGTAGAACATCTGCAGCATCTTACTGCAGACGTTGAAGGAACGGAGCTTTCTTAAAAAGTACAACCGGCTCTGTCCCTTCATGTACAGGGCCTCAGCGTTCCTGGTCCAGTCCAGTTTACTGTCCAGGTACACTCCAAGTATTTGTACTCCCTGGTAAACTGCAACAGTATCTACAATTATTTGATCTCATTAAATGACGGGGACTTAATGAGTTCCATGTGTTCCTTTATTTCATTCCTACTTTTCTTTGTCTTTTATTTCAAGTATTTTTAATCTGGCAAGGTTTAAGTATTTATTGTCTTACATTTCTTTTGGGGAAAATAGTGCTCTAAGCGACACAGCAGTGCAGCGGTAGAGTTGCTGCCTTGCAGTGCCAGATTCCCGGATTCGATCCTGATTACGGGTGCTGTCATAGAGCCATACAGTGTGGAAACAGAACCTTCAGCCCAACGTGCCCACGATGACCCATATGTACTAGTCCCACCTGCCTGCCTTTGGACGATATCCCTCTAAACCTGTCCTAACCATGTACCTGTCTAATTGCTTCTTCAACGTTGCAATAGTCCCAGCCTCAACTCCCTCCTCCGGCAGCTCATTCCATACCCCCACTGGCCATTGCGTGAAAAAAATTGCCCTTTAGATTCCCAGAAAATCTTTCCCCTTTCATCTTAAGCCTTTGCCTCTGGTTCTCAATTCCTCCACTCTGGGCAAGAGACTGTGTGTGTCTACCCGATCTATTCCTCTCATGATTTTATACACCTCTATAAGATCACGTCTTATCCTCCTGCAGCCTGCTCAACCTCTCCCTATAGCTCAGACCCTTGAGTCCTTACAACATCTTTGTAATTCTTCACTGCACCCTTTCCAACTTAACAACATATTTCCTATAACATGGTGCCCAGAACTGAGCACAATACTCTAAATGCAGTCTCAGCAACGTCTTGGATAACTGCAGCATGACCTCCCAACTTCTTTACTCAATACTCTGACTGATGAAGGCCAATGTGCCAAAAGCCTTTTTGACCACCCCATCTACCTGTGATGCCACCTTCAAGGAACTATGTGCCTGCACTCCTATATCCTTCTGCTCTACAACATTTTGCAGAGCCCAACCATTCACTGTTTAGGCCCTGCCCTTTTTAGACTTACCAAAATGCAACACCTCACATTTCTCTGTATTAAATTCTATCAACCATTTGTCAGCTCACTTAATCTACCAATGAAGATCCTGCTGCAATTTTTGACAACCATCTTCACTATCTGCAATACCACTCACTTTTGTATCATCTGCAAACTTGCTTATCTTGCTATGCACATTCTCATCCCAATCATTGATATAGTTCTGTCTGTATGGAGTTTATACGTTCTCCCTGTGACCACGTGGGTTTTCTCCAAGTCTTCTAGTTTCATTCCATACTCCAAAGATGTGCAGGTTTGTAGGCTAATTGACTTCAGTAATTTGGTGATTGGAAAAATAAATTGTCCCTAATGTGTAGGATAGTGCTAGTGTTTGGTGTTATTGCTGGACGGCGCGGATTCAGTGGTCTGGAGGGAGCTGTGTCTCTAAAACTAAAACTTCTGTGTTTTATGCATCTGAATCATAGTCATTCAATGTCTTTTTCCTTTCTGTAAATTACAAGTTATATAGATACAGCAAATACTTTGGAACAAGAAACCAATCTCGGATTGCGAAAATTTGAAGTTTGTGATAATATTGATCTGGAAACGGTCTTAATGGAATATGAAAGCTACTATTATGTCAAGTTTCAACGGTATCCAAAATTAACTAAAAAATCAGCTGATGATGGTAAGTAAAGCCTTTGTTCAGATTTTAACTGCGGCAAGCGAATGTTTGGTAGAAATGTTTGCTAAATATTGCCTTTCTGTGTGTGTCTTTCACTATTCATGTAGATGTTAGCAAATAGGATTCCTTGTACTTTGAAGTTATTTGCAAAGAATTAACACTTCCCTTTTCCAATCATCAGGTAGTTAATTAGTTGGCTTTAAAATTCAACTTGCTGAAAACAGAGTTATGGCCCTGTCTCACAGTGCGAGTCCACCCACGAGTGACCCCAAGTGAAAGAAAAAAAACAGACTCGTGGTTATGCACGAGATTCAAAGTTTATGTTCAAGTGTTTAACCGAGTTCCCACGGGTATGTCATTAATGCGATGTTCCAAGGTGCTCTCCCGAGTTACCAAGTTCCTCTCCCGTTACTCTTGAGCCAACCGTGAATGAAGGTAAGTGTGTGAGGGTGTGAGAAGTTCATGCCGGGCGGCAGCCGGGCGGCCGCAGCCGCTGTTCTTTCATATCAGTTGCACATCAGATTGTTGGGAGACGGAGCTCAGGGTTCACCTCCTGGGCTGCATCGGTCTGGGGTGACAAGGCTCTTGGGTTAGGCTGGGATCATTCTCTGCGGGATGATCTTAGTGCGGGAGACATGTGTAGGAGAGGTGTACTGACTGTGTGGGCAGACACTTTGGTAGTGATTGCCCACCAGTCTCAAAAGCCACTGTGTCTCCCTGTCCCTGGGATAGCAGGGGGCGATCAAACAGCACAATACCCCCCTCCCCCTCCACGCCAACACAAAGGGCAACGATCCCAAGGCTTTAGGGTCAGAAACAGCGGGCAGGCGACAATCACCCGCCACAACGCGAGAGAGATCATGCGCTATTGTAGGTCTCCTTTGCACGTCGGTGTTTCTGTCTTTCTCCATCTCATTGTTGACCCTGTCTGTCGCCACCCCCACCCCCACCCCCACCCCTCTGCTTCCCGGCCTGTGTATGACCCCTTCCCTCCCTTCTCCCATTGCACCGGGCGCGGGGGCTTCGCACCGTCTTCACGTCGGCGACGATCCCAAGGCTTTAGATGGAAGCTGGGGTAACAAGGCTACACAAAAGGCTGGAGAAACTCAGCGGGTGCAGCAGCATCTAAGGAGCGAAGGAAATAGGCAACGTTTTGGGCCAAAACCCTTGTTTCAGACTGAAGAAGAGTTTCGGCCCGAAACGTTGCCTATCTCCTTCGCTCCTTAGATGTTGCTGCACCCGCTGAGTTTCTCCAGCCTTTTGTGTACCCTCGATTTTCCAGCATCTGCAGTTCCTTCTTTAACAGCTGGGGTAACAACGCGGGCCAGGTATCATCTCTGGAGAATGTGGATAGGTGACGTTTCGGATAAGGGCTCGTCTTCTGAAGAAGGATCTCGACCCGAAAAGTCACCTATTCCTTCTCTCCAGAGTTGCTGCCTGACCCGCCCAGTTACTCCAGCATTTTGTGTTGGGCATCAAACAAACCCTCGTCCTGTACTGACTAATCTATTTATTTTAAATGCCAAGCAACATATTTCCTACTGCTTCCCCTAATTCCCATTCCTCGAGAAAGGGTTGAAGCATAACTTATCACAAAAGGTCACAAAATGTTGGATTAACTCTACGGGTCAGGCAGCATCTCCGGAGAAAATGGATAGTTGACGTTTCGGGTCGGGACTCTTCTTCAGGGCCTTTTGTTTAGTTTAGATACAGTGTGGAAACAGGCCCATCGGCCCACCGAGCTCATGCTGACCATAATCACCCGGACACTAGTTCCATCCTACACACTGCGGGGCAATTTACAGACGACAATTAACATACATACCTGCACGTCTTTGGAATGTGGGAGGAAACTGGAGCACCCGGAAAAAATCTACGTGGTCACTGGGAGAACGTGCAAACGCCGTACGGACAGCACCAGTCGTCAGGATTGAACTTGGGTCTCTGGCGCTGTGAGGCAGCAACTCTACTGCTGCGCTGCCAATGTGACATTCCAAGTTTTAGAATGAAGTTAGCCGCTTACAAATCCCATTCTCTGCCCAGCGTGGAGAATCATGAATTGCCAAGACACAAGGCACTGTAGATGTTGGTTCCTTTTAAAAAAATCACAAATTCAAATTATCTATTCAAGAATAATGTAGTGTGGTTTGTTGGATTTGTCCATACTCAACTTAAAATTGTCCATAATCTAGAACTTTTTTTAAGCATTTAGTGAAACACTACCCCCCCCCCCCCCCCCACCCGCCACTTTTCCCTCCCAAGTCCAGTCCCGTCCCGACCCCCTGGGAAACAGAAGGGAGCGACAATCAACTGCCATGGATACAAATAATGTCATACACAAGAAAGGGCAGACGCTGGTTGACAAAAAGTGAACACATGGGGCTGGAGAAATTTGGAAAAGTCATCCTGTCACCTATTCCTTCTCTCCAAAGATGCTGCCTGGCCGCTGAGTTAAAGAGTTCCCACGGTAAACTCACGAATCACTAAGTTAAACGCACGGGCCACTGCGTTATTACAACGAGTTTAAATGTTTCAATTTTTAACTTGAACAGTAAATTTGACTTGTGGAAAATATCAAACATGTTTGATTTTTTTTACGAGTTAACAACTTTCACGGGTACCAGCCGGTAGCGCCACGAGTCGCTAAGTTGCTTGCCTGAGTTCCGACGTTCCCACTACGTTGATTGTACAGGATTACCACGAGTGAAATCTCGGGGTCCCTCGTGGGACAACTCGCACGGGGTTTAAATCTCTTCCCTTTACGGGGGACCTGACCTTTTCTCTGTCGGGTCTCCGTTGTCAGAGCTCCCGCAACGGCAACTTCTCCCACCCAAATTGCAGGGTGAAAATGACCCGGAGCGGGACATTACATCACCCGGCGCGGCTTTAACGGCCGTGGGACTTACTATCACCCGCCGGGGGCTTTGACATCGGGAGAAGAATGGAGAGCAGGGGAGAGACAAGACTTTTCCTTCCATCACAGTGAGGAGGAGATTCACTGTGATGGATGTTTGTGTGAACTGTGTTGCTTGTGTGTCTTGTTAATTGTTTCTTTTTGTTGTATGACTGCAGAAACCAAATTTTGTTTGAACTTCATTTGAGGTTCAAATTACAATAAACTAAAATGTAATTGTAATTGTAAAATGAAATTGCTCCATGACTACACTGTCCTCCCCCTTCTTTGCATCCTCCCGTCCCTTCTCTCTTTCACAACCATCAATTCAGATACTGGAGAAAAATATTGCATTGGTATAAGTGATACAATTGAGTCATGGGTCTAGGCATAAACCCAAGATTTTACAAGGGGTCTTAGTTTATTTACATTAACAAAGTGAATTCAGAGCCATTGTAAAGCAATTTTTAAATTGCACTTAAATTCATATTTTGGACATTAAATATTTTGGGTCGCAACATACAGTATATATATATATATTATATATCAGCATTTAGATTGTGCAATCATCAGTCTCCCCTGATGCTAGAACATTGAGATTTTGTGCAGTTTCAGACCACCAAAGGTAGAAGTAGTTTTGATGTTTGGTTATTCTATTCTCAGGACATAATGGAAAAGTACAAAATATGAGTTTAATGATGGGATAGGAGAAGTGGAAGATAGGATGTGAGTGGTTAGCATTTGTTAAAGTGAATTAATCATCGATAGTTTCCTTTATTTAGTAGATACTGGAAGCATAGGTGGTGAGAGCAGGTATTGAGGGGGGTTGTTCTGGGACTCAACGAAACACCAGCGAAGTGCCCACTTGATAATCCCACTTGTATCTCCCGGTGGCTCTGCACTTCAACTCCCCCTCCCATTCCGAATCCGACCTTTCTGTCCTGGGCCTCCTCCATGGACAGAGTGAGTCTCACTGCAAATTGAGGAGCAGCACCTCACATTTCGCTTGGGTAATTTACACCCCAGCGGTATGAACATTGACCTCTACAATTTCAGGTGGTCCTTGCTTTCTCCCTCCTTCCCCTCCCCTTCCCAGCTCTCCCATACCTCACTGTCTCTGCCCCTTCCTTTCTTCTTCCTGCCATCCCCTACCCCCACATCAATCTGAAGAAGGGTCTCGACCCGAAATGTCACCTATTCCTTCGCTCCATAGATGCTGCCTCACCTGCTGAGTTTCTCCAACATTTTTGTCTACTTGCATCTACACGATCATTTTTTAAAAATGTGCTTGTTAATATGTCGGTAGCTGATTATTGCATATGGAGTTAGTTATTATCCTTAGTATAAGTTGGTATAACTAACTCTCGGGCAGATGGGGCTCGTCAGCCTGGAAAAGTCTGTCCATCTAGGAGAGGGAAAACTCTGATTAAAAACCTCCACTGCCTAGTGGCCATATCCAGTCATGGAAAAGGCTCCTGGAGTATACCTCACGAAAATCTGGAGCCGGAGCCCCTAAGGCAGTTCGTCGTTGTCTCCAACCTCGCTCTGGCAGCTCCTGCGACGGCGCTGGTGCCAAACTGTAATGACCCTGATGTTCCTTTGGATCGATCAGCGATGTGGAGAGGGGGGACGTGCTGCATGGGCAACAGCCTGTCCTCCATATGGTATCGCCCAGGCTTGCATCACCTGCAAACTAGGATGCATCACCCATGGTCAGTCATGACCGAAGGGGGCCTACAAAGTCGGTATAATCAGTTTAAATAGTACTTTGACTTTGAGCTTGGTTTTCTTGGTTAAGCGCTTAGCCTGGTGTTATAGCACAAGTACTTTGTGTTTTCATTGTAAACATATGAATGTACAATATAATTCTCTGTATTTTTTAAGGAAAGGTTGGGTTCTTGTGTACTAGTCATAAATTATTTCATATACTATAGGCATAATTTTGCCACCTGAATCAAAAAATATAATTCCAGATTACCTGGGTGCTTGTAGCCTGTTAGGGCGACACAGTGGCATGGCGGAGACCTGCTGCCTTGCAGCATCGGAGACCTGGGTTCGATCCTGTCTATGGGTGCTGTCTGTACGGAGTTTGTACGTTCTCCCGAGGACCGCGTGGGTTTACTCCGGGCGCTCCGGTTTCCTCCCACACTTCAAGGACGTGCAAGTTTTTAGGTTAATTGGCTTCGGTAAAGTTGTAAATTGTTCCTAGTGTATAAAATAGTGTTAGCATAAGGGGAGATAGCTGGTCAGTGCAGACTATTGGCTGAAGGGCCTGTTTCTGCGCTGTACCTCTAAAGTCTAAAGCAAAGTCTAAAGAATGGAGACCCTTGCTTCAAATTGTAGAGTGTTGTGATGAATATGGCATCACAACTATGTAGTACAGTTGAGATGGACCAGCGGGAATTTTCTTCTGCCATTTTCACGCATTTACATACATAGTATTGTAGAAAGCCCTATAAACCTGAAAAGTAGCACAGAGACGGGAAGTAGGATTCGTCTCAAATTTCGACTAAACCTAGTGATAATAATTTTGATCTTCCAAATTTAAAACTTTCCTGATTTTCCTCTCCATTAACATTCACTGTGTGAAATATTAAATAAGTGAGCCTGGCACATATCAAGCAATGTTCTTATTAGGATTAAAATAAATTGACAGTCCACAGCTTTCTTTATGATAGTCAATATATCTTTGTGTGGTAGTGGTTTTGTTTTACAAATATAATTATGTTTTTATGAGAAAGTGACAAAGATTAAATAATGAGGTCAGTGCAGAGAATGTGCCTATATGGATTTAAGAAAACATTTGACAATGCCCTCGTGGTAGGCAAGGCCAGAAGATTAAGTCACAATGGATCCAAAGTGAGTTGGTAAATTGGATACAAAAGGCGCGGTTAGTAGATAGACGGTTGTGGTAATTGGGTGTTTTCCTAACTCGAGGTCTGTGATTAGTGGTGTTCCACAAGGATCGGTATTGGGACTCCGTTATTTGTAATCTCTGGAGAAAAAGGATGGGTGACGTTTCTGGTTAGAACCCTTCTTCATACTGAAGTAGGGCGTGGGGTTGGGGGTAGGAGGATGAAGAGAGCTGGAGGCATGAAAAGATCAGGAAGACCTGGATCAATCATGGATGGCCAATAATTACCTCATGTAAGGCGTAGCCCTGGTAGGCACATTGTTGGCTAGGGAACGTGTGATCTCAAGAGGTAAACAATGTGAAGAACTGTGGAACCAGTTAAACAACCAGGATGGAGTTCCACCAACCAGTTCAACAGTTCTCTACATTGTTTCCTTCCTCCAGTGTAGCAATCAAAACTGCAGGCAATGCTCCAAATGTTGCCTAACCAAAGTTTTATGCTTCTGCAATATGATTTGCAATTTCTATACTCAATACCTGGGTTTGATCCTGTCTATGGGTGCTGTCTGTACAGAGTTTGTACATTCTCCCCATGACCGCATGGGTTTTCTCCGGGTGCTCCAGTTTCCTCACACTCATCAAGGACGTGCAAGTTTTTAAGTTAATTGGCTTCGGTAAAATTGTAAATTGTTACTAGTGTGTAAAATAGTGTTAGCATAAGGGGAGATAGCAGACTATGGGCTGAACGGCCCGTTTCTGCACTGCATCTCTAAAGTCTAAAACAAAGTCTAAAGAATGGAGATCCTTGCTCCAAATTATAGTGTTTTGTGTTGTAATGCATATGGCATCACAACTATGTAGTACAGTCGAGATGGACCAGCGGGAATTTTCTTGTCTGTCATTTTCACATATTTGCATACATAGTATTGCAGAACGCCCTATAAATCTGAAAAGTAGCACAGAGACGGGAAGTAGGATTTGTCTCAAATTTAGACAAAACCTAGTAATAATAATTTTGATCTTCCAAATTTAAAACTTTCCTGATTTTCCTCTCCAAAACATTCACTGTGTGAAATATTAAATAAGTGAGCCTGGCACATATCAAACAATGTTCTTATTAGGATTAAAATAAATTGACAGTCCACAGCTTTCTTTATGATAGTCAACATATCTTTGTGTGGGAGTGGTTCTGTTTTACAAATATGACTTTTTTTTTCGAGGAAGTGACAAAGATGAAATAATGAGGTTAGTGCAGTTAATGTGCCTATATGGATTTAAGAAAAACATTTGACAATGCCCTCGTGGGAGGCAAGTCCAGAAGATTAAATCACAAGGGATCCACAGTGAGTTGGTAAATTGGATACAAAAGGCTTGGTTAGTAGAGAGACGGTTGTGGTAATTGGGTGTTTTCCTAACTCGAGGTCTGTGATTAGTGGTGTTCCACAAGGATCGGTATTGGGACTCCGTTATTTGTAATCTCTGGAGAAAAAGAATGGGTGATGTTTCTGGTTAGAACCCTTTTTCATACTGAAGTAGGGCGTGGGGTGGGGGGGGGGGGGGGGAGGTGGATGAAGAGAGCTGGAGGCATGAAAAGATCAGGAAGATCTGGATCAATCAGGGCTGGCCACTAATGACCTCATGTAAGCCGGTGCCCTGGTAGGCCCATTGTTGGCTAGGGAACATGTGATCTCAAGAGGGAAACAATGTGAAGAACTGTGGAACTGGTTAAACAACCAGGATGGATATCAGGTCGGGGGGAGTTCCCCCCGCCACCGGTACCATGCAATCCCGCACTACCTGCTCCATGGTTGTATAGTCGGCGACTAAACCATCTCCCCAACCTGGTTTGCCAGGTGAGGATGGGGCTGTTGACCCCCAGCAGGACCATAAACAAGACCTGTCAAAGGGCGGATGAGCTACTACCGAGCCAACGGCCATCCACACTTCAGTAGAAGTTGTGATCACTGTCGTACATGGCATTGTAAGGAATGATGATAAAGCACACACACCAAAATCCTATACTTCCAGCGGCGGAAGTCCGCAGGAACTGGACGACAGAGATGTGTGGTGTGTCCGTCACCGTTCCCGTCGGAAACCAGCACCACTGTGTCGCTAATGTTTTCAACGATGATGAATGAATGAGGAGTACCACCAACCAGTTCCACAATTCTCTACATAGTTTCCTTCCTACAGTGTGGCAATCAGAACCCTAGGCAATGCTCCAAATGTTGCCTAACCAAAGTTTTATTCTTCTGCAATATAATTTGCAATTTCTATACTTAATATCCTGACCGATTAAGGCAAGTGTGCTGTACATCTTCTTTACCACCTTATCCACTCTTGTCACCATGTTCAGGAACTTTCACCTCAAGATCCCTCTGTACATTCATGTTTCTAAGTATCCTGCCATATACTCCATACTTTCATCTTGCATTTGACCACATTGGTTATCTTTCCACAAAGTTACTTTGCATCTATCTTTGGTATAAACCAGTATCTACAGTGTAGCGGCAGATTTTTCATGTCTTTCGGGTAATTAGCACCCTAGATGCTAATTGGATGAGAATGGATAAGGGGAATATCTTCGATACGCATGCAAGCTGCCTCAGAGACCTTCAGAGCTTCTCCATTGATAAAGCTTCAACACAGTCTTTTGATGAATATTTGCTTTATTGTCAGTGGAAAACAGTAAGATACATCCAAGGTTTTACCGACTTGTTACGGCAATCTTCTTCGAACTCCAGCTTATTACTTTAGATATTAGAAAGCTCCTCGTGTCTCCGTAACACTGACGTGGTCGAAGGATTGACCTTCTCCATCGTCTGGCCAAACTAATTTAAAACTAAACTTCTGCGCAAGCTGTTAAGCTGCAAACACGCCCAAAAACACATCATAAATCCCACCCACATTATAACGGGCAGTCTAAAATTTAAAGGCACATGCCATCCACAATGACACGCAAAACAGGCCAAATGGCCACTACATTCCGGCCCCTTTGGCTAGGGAACATGTGATGGTCTGAAGAAGGGTTTCGGCCTGAAACGTTGCCTATCTCCTTCGCTTCTTAGATGCTAAGTTTCCCCAGCTTTTTGTGTACACTCGATTTTCCAGCATCTGCAGTTCCTTCTTTAACACAAACCGGCCCCTAATTGTTCCAAATACATAATGAGGCAATTACTAATAAACATAAAAAAAGTGGCCATAAAAGCTTAACATATATCAAAAGCAAAAGGTTAGGGAATAAACCCTGTAGCTCCTCAGAAATCAAAGCTCGGTCTCCGCGTGACAGGCGGGGTTCCTAACCACTAAACTAACGAGGAAAAAATAGCATGCACTATAAATCTGCAATCACAATTCTTTATCGACTCCTCCATCTTCACTTTCGCCTTCTAGAAGCAAGCACAACTTGGTTATTGGTCTTATTAAAACATTATTTTTTGTTTTCAGTCGCACCATGCGCACCAAACCCCGAACATCAGGCATGATTTCTAGTATTCTTTCCATCAACCAAGAACCTCGACATGCTGTAGTGTAATACCAACACTATGTCACCTGGAGCAAAGTTCCTTTTAATCCTTAGCCATTGTTGTCGTTCTTGGATTAAAGGCAAATGTTCTTGTATCCATCTCCTCCAAAAAAAGATTTGCCATATATTGTACTTGTTTCCATCTACATTTCATATACAAATCCTCTTTTACAAAAAGCCCAGGTGGTAGTGTTGGATTAGTTTTCAGCAGAAGAATATGATTTGGTGTAAGTACTTCCAGGTCATTTGGGTCATCAGAACTTTTCGTAATAGGTAGATCGTTTAAAATCGCCTCAATTTCACAAAAACAGAGTTTGTAACTCTTCATCATCCAAAATTTGTTGTCTAAGGACGCAGCGCAGCACATTTCGTATTATACAAATTAATCGTTCCCAAATACCGCCATGATGGGAACCCATTGGAGGATTAAAGCTCCATTTTATGCCTTGTTGAAGCATAGTATTTTGGATTTTATCCTGATTTAAGTCTTTGAGTGCCTTTTTTAGTTCCCTATCCGCTCCAACGAAATTTGAACCATTATCCGATCTTAACGAAATAACTTGACCCCGTCGACAAATAAATCTCCTTAATGCTTGAATACATGAGTCCGTGTCAAGCGTTGATGCAACTTCAAGATGTACTGCTCTACTTGCCATACAAGTGAAGATCACACCATATCTTTTCACAAGGCTACGTCCTCTCTTAACCTCCATAGGACCAAAATAATCCACCCCCACATCTGTGAATGGAGGTTTGTCTGGAGTGATCCTCTCCAAAGGCAAGTCTGCCATCTTCTGGATACCAAGTTTTCCACACTTTCGCTTGCAGATGATACAATTTTTTATTATCTTTCTTGTTGCCGAATTAGCCTTGGTGACCCAATATTTTTTATGAAGTTGGGATAACATATAATTTCTTCCTCCATGTCCAATTTGTTCATGAATATGCCGTAATAATAATGTCGTTATGTAAAAGTCCTTAGCGAGAAGAATTGGACGTTTCATTATTTCGGGCATTGCCAATCTGTTTAGGCGTCCACCCATCCGCAGAAGATCTCCTTCCCAGATTGGGTCAAGCTTGTACAATTGATTACTTCTTTTTACCCTCTGTCCTCCAGCTTCCAATGTTAATATTTCTTCTCCATATTTCTGTCTTTGACAGAAAGATATAATCGCATTTTCTGCCTTGAGGAGATCATCAAGACATAGGCTCTGTTGGCTATATGAAGCTTCAAAAACTTGCATCTGGCCTTTTATCTCCCTTCCCCGTTCATCAGGATTCTCCTCCAGGATACTTTCTGTTATTTGTCTCCTTTTCCGAATCGTCAGCAACAATCTTGTTTTTATTTTAAGAACCCAGGCTACCGATGTTATCAATTTATTCCAAGATGAAAAGTGGGTAATTAAATTGCTCACTGTGTCACATGAGTTTTTAGCAATCACATTCACCAAAATGTTTTGTTTGATTTCCGGATCATTTGTAGAGATTTCAAATCCGAGTTCAAGCTTTGGCCATTCTCTGCTGGGTTCACAAAGAAACTTTGGCCGATTGATCCATCTCTTGTTATTAAGAAAGCAATTTGCAGTTAGTCCCCTAGAGGCTTCGTCCGCAGGATTTTCCTTTGTATTAACATATCTCCATTGAGAAACATTAGTAGCTCCCCGTACAAAGGAGACTCTATTTGCAACAAATGTCATAAAACGTTTGTTTTCATTGTTAATGTATTTCAGAACCGTAGTGCTATCAGTCCAGAAGATAGATTCTTCCAGTTGGAATTGTAGTTCCTTTTGCAGCATTATGTCAATTTTAACAGCTTAGACTGCTGCTGTAAGTTCCATTCTGGGAATTGTTATTTGCTTCAGTGGTGCTACTCTGGCTTTTCCCATTAAGAATGCAATATGCACTCTTTTGTTTACATTTTGCAGTCTTAAATATGAAACAGTCCCATAACCATTGTCACTGGCATCCGAAAAATGATGCAGTTGTGCATTTCCGATCTTACCAAAGTTTTTAGGTTTTATGCACCGATCTACCGTAAACTTTGAAATTTTATGGAGGTCAGTTAACCATTCTGTCCAACAGTGCGAGGATGTTTGAGTTATACTCTCATCCCAACCAAGTTTTTCCCTACACAGATTTTGTAAAATTAACTTGGCTGGCAGTGTAAATGGTGCAAGAAATCCCAACGGGTTGTATACTGAGCCAATCACAGATAAGGTACCCCTTCTTGTGCATGGTCGTTCCTGAATCAACAATTTAAACTTAAACACATCCGTTTCCACGTACCAGTGCAGTCCCAGTGCCCTTTCCATTGGCAAGTTGTCTTTATCTAAATCCAACTCCGCTCATCTGGTGGAATGCTTTCCAAAATAGCACGATTGTTGCTGATCCACTTGGTTAGTACAAATCCTCCTTTATTGCAGAGAGAGGTCAGGTTTTTCACCATTTGAATTGCCTCTAACTCAGTAGATGTGGATTTTACGCAATCATCCATGTAAAAATTATTTATCAAAGTGGAAATTACCTCCTCTGGGAAATAATCTTTATTATCCTCTGCGGTTTTCCTTAAAGCGAAATTCGCACAACTTGGAGATGACACTGCTCCGAAGAGATGTACTTTCATTCGGTAATCAACAAGATCTTGCTGCACATCCCCTTCAGGCCACCATGAGAATCGCAGATAATCAATATGTTTACTAGCAACTTTCACTTGATGAAACATTGATCTGATATCAGCCATCAAAGCAATCTGTTCTTGCCTAAATTTGATGAGAACTCCAATGAGTGAGTTGGTAAGGTCTGGACCTTGCAGTAGTTCACTGTTAAGCGATGTCCCTTTAAAAACTGCAGCACAGTCAAAGACCACCCTCAATGTCCCTTTCTTCGAGTGATACACCCCATGGTGCGGAATGAACCAGAGCTCTCCATCATCTCGATATAATTGATTCGTTGGTATCTTTTCGGCATGATCATTATTAATCATATTCTGTAAGAAGGATGTATATTCCTCTTGAAATTTAGTGTTCCTAACAAACTTACATAGAAACTTCTAGCCTTTCGGTGCAGGCCCTTCGAGCCTGCACCGCCATTCAATGCTAAATGCATTTCGTTGTCTCTGTACTGTACACTGTACACTGTACACTGACAATGACAATTAAAATTGAATCTGAATCTGATCTGAATCTGAATCTGAAACTTAGAAACATAGAAAAATAGGTGCAGGAGTAGGCCATTCGGCCCTTCGAGCCTGCACTGCCATTCAATGTGATCATGGCTGATCATCCAACTCAGTATCCCGTACCTGCCTTCTCTCCATACCTCCTGATCCCTTTAGCCACAAGTGCCACATCTAACTCCCTCTTAAATATAGCCAATGAACTGGCCTCAACTACCTTCTGTGGCAGAGAATTCCAGAGACTCACCACTCTCTGTGTAAAGAATGTTTTCCTCATCTCGGTCCTAAAGGAATTCCCCCTTATCCTTAGAATTACGTTTCAAATTCTGAATACGGTGTTCAGCCATATGATGATTATTCGGTAAATTAACACTTTCTTGCTTGAAAGGTAAGTCCAAACAATAATGTCCATTTTTCATCTTAAATGAATGGTTCACAATATCTAAGAATTTTAATTCTTCTCGAGACTTTTCTTCAGATTCATGGCTGGTACTTTCATTAAAGTCATGATTATATTGCTTCATTAACAGCTTTTCCAATTTACCTGTAGATATTTGGTTAACAGCAACAGCACGGCAATTCATTTTGCTGGTGCTTCTCTTATTCTTACACAAGGAGCCATAGATAACCCATCCTAGTAGGGTCTTCACAGCATACGGTCCATCCCCTTGGCTCCTAATAATCTGTACAGGTTCTAATGCTCTCAGAGCATTCGTTCATGCAGTATAATGTGGATAAATGTGAGGTTATCCACTATGGTGGCAAAAACATGAGGGTAGACTATTATCTGAATGGTGGCAGATTAGGAAAGGGGGAGATGCAACGAGACCTGGGTGTCATGGTACACCAGTCATTGAAAGTAGGCATGCAGGTGCAGCAGGCAGTGAAGAAAGCAAATGGTATGTTAGCATTCATAGCGAAAGGATTTGAGTATAGGAGCAGGGAGGTTCTACTGCAGTTGTACAGGGTTTTGGTGAGGCCACACCTGGAGTATTGCGTACAGTTTTGGTCTCCAAATCTGAGGAAAGACATCCTTGCCATAGAGGGGGTACAGACAAGATTCACCAGACTGATTCCTGAGATGTCAGGACTTTCATATGAGGAAAGATTGGATAGACTCGGCTTGTACTCGCTGGAATTTAGAAGATTGAGGGGGGATCTTATAGAAACTTACAAAATTCTTAAGGGGTTGGACAAGCTAGATGCTGGAAGATTGTTCCCGATGTTGGGGGAGTCCAGAACAAGGGGTCACAGTCTAAGGATATGGGGGAATTCCTTTAGGACCGAAATGAGGAAAACATTCTTTACACAGAGAGTGGTGAGTCTCTGGAATTCTCTGCCACAGAAGGTAGTTGAGGCCAGTTCATTGGCTATATTTAAGAGGGCGTTAGATGTGGCACTTGTGGCTAAAGGGATCAGGGGGTATGGAGAGAAGGCAGGTATGGGATACTGAGTTGGATGATCAGCCATCATCACATTGAATGGCGGTGCAGGCTCGAAGGGCCGAATGGCCTACTCCTGCACCTATTTTCTATGTTTCTATGTTCCAATAAGTAAGTCAATATCAGAATTTATCTTTGATATTTTGACCTCCTTCAGGTAAGGCCATTGCTGTAAGTCTTCACATCTGGGTACATTTTGACGACCAACAGGCATTGTTTCATGTGTAAAAACTTCTGAAATTGTAATAAAATTATCTTCATTCAAACTGGCTATCTCCATATTTGTAATACAATAACTGGGGTACTCTTTCTCTTTATTCATTTGAATTTTAACTTTCTCCCCAGTAATGTCCAGCCTTCTATCAAATTCTCCGTACAAAAAGTAGCTGAACTTCCGTGATCCAGAAATGCATATGTTTGCAACACTACATTAGTTTCCCTATTTCTCACTTGTACTGGTAAAATAGAGAAAATGCATGCTTCCTACCCGGCCCCAATATGAGCAGTTACTTGAGGCGAGGTGATAGCATTAATAGCTGTTGACTCCTTCTTCCGCTCAGTAAGATCTGGCTCTTTCGTTACAGTATGAAGCACATCAGGATGATTCTGCTTACATTTGTCACAAATTATTGGGCACTTACAGTATTTTACCATGTGCCCCTTCTTTAAACATCCATAGCAGATTCCACTCCCTTTTAAAAAGTCCATCTTTTCTTCATATTTCTTGTCTTTAAATTTACGACACCATCTTATGGTGTGACCTACTTCATCACAAAACGGACAAAATCCTTTCTTAATAGTCGGTGCATCCTCGATGGCACTACGCAACGCCTTCATAGGTATTATAGTGGTAGCAAAATTGCTTTTCTTAAGCCCTGACTTTTGTTTAATTTTGGCATAGGTAGAACCTTTATAAGTTGCAAATGGTTTGGCTTCTTCAATAATCCCGTTGCATGAGTCTGACATGTACCGTAATTCTCTTTCTAAAAATTCCACCAGGTCTGATAGCCTGGCTACTTGTTTGCTCTTATCTCGTATTTCACCTGCCCTATCTCTCCACTTTTCTCGCATTCTTCTGGGCAACTTGTTAATAATGATTCTCATATTACTTGCAAGATTCATTTCCTCCATGTAGCCAAGATTTTTCATCGAGCTGCAACATCTTCTCAGAAATATTGCATAATCACTCCATTTTTCCACGTCTTCTGGCTTAATTTCTTTCCAAGCATGGGCCTTCTCAATGTATGCGTTCGTAATCCTCCGTTCATCACCAAAACATTCCTTTAGTAATCTTCTCGCCTTTCTATAGCCCTGGTTGCCTGGCTCCATCTGACAATTTTCTACAAGCACCTTCACACTTCCTTTTGTATACTTCACCAGAAATCGTAAGCGCTCTTTTTCATATTTAATCTCTTTTCATCTCTAATACCTCCTCTAGTGCCCTTACGAAAGTTTTGTACGTAAAGGATCTCCACCATACAAGAGCCTCTGCTAGTAGCTGTAGCTTTGTTTTGTCAACAATTTCTTCCAAAACTAAAACATACTGATAATGTAGAGAACAGCTCCTCGTGTCTCCGTAACAATGACATGGTCGAAGGATTGACCTTCTCCATCGTCTGTCCAAACTAATTTAAAACCTAAACTTCTGCGCAAGCAGTTAAGCTGCAAACATGCCCCAAAACGCGTCATAAATCCCACCCACATTATAACGGGCAGTCTAAAATTTAAAGGCACATGCCATCCACAATGACAGGCAAAACAGCCAAATGGCCACTACATACAGTTCTTTTTTCTATATTCTGAAAATTGGTTGAGTTGAGGATAGAGAGAAATGTTCAGAAAATATATAGCAGAATATACATCAGATAGAAATTTTGGTGGAAAAATGGTAGATAGAGTTTAATCTGGACAAATTGAGATGCTACATTTTGGGAGGTCAAATGCAAGATGAAAGTATTGAGTATATGGCAGGATACTTAGAAACATTACAAGATTTACAGAGGGTGCTTGGGGTGTATGTCCTGAAAATGCTGACTCAAGTATATAAGGTGGTCAAGAAGGTGGACAGCATGCTTGCCTTCATCAGTCAGGATATTGAGTATAGAAATTGAAAATTATACAGCAGAAGTATAACATTTGGTTAGGCTAAATTTCGAGCATTGTCTCCACTTCTAGTTGCCACACTAGAGGAAGGATGTGGAGGCTTTGGAATAGATGTAGAGGAGGTTCACCAAGAAGTTTCTCTAGAGGATTAGAGGCTGTGGGGCTACTGGTAAAACTGTGTAACCCAATGAGAAGCATAGATTGATTGCTGGAACGATACAACCCAGAAACAGGCTCTTCAGCCCACTGAGTCAACTCCAACCATCAAACACTCATTCACATTAGTTCTATCTTATCCCCTTTTCACCTATGCACACTGGGGACTATTTATAGAAGATATTCGAGGAAATCAGAGCACCTAGAGAAATCCCACGCAGTCACAGTGAAAGCATGCAAACTCCACACAAACAGCATCCGACATCAGGATCAAACCTAAGTCTCCGACGTTGTGAGGTGCCAGCTGCACCTTAGAAAGGGAAGAGAGTCTTTTTTTCCGAGAGTGGAAATGTCAAATACTAGAGGGCAGATTTAAGGTGAGAGGGCAAAAATATAAGGGAGATTTGTAAGGCATTTAGACTAACCTATGCACAGACAGGGAATAGAGGGATATGGAACATGTTCAGGTAGATGGGATTACCTTGATTTGGCTTTGTGGTCAGTGCAGACATGGAGGGCTGAGGATCTGTTTCTCTGATGTACTTTTCTATGTTCTTTTTCCAATTTTCTGTCTTCCCTAACAATGAGCTAGCCCACTTTAACCTTAGCATACAACTATTGGAAGGCAAAAAGGATTTTCTGCCACTTTCTTATGCCTGATATATCAGTGAAAGAATATTCATTTGCATGTATCATACAAAGCTAATGTGCTTTAAGTGAAAGTAAAAATGTGTATAGTATTGGCTAACTTTGTTTATTTTGGTGTTCTAGAAAATGCAAAATTACAGCCTCGAAATGGAGGGAAAATAAAAAGGTAAAAAAAATCAAAGGATAACATTGAGGTTTTGTGTAGAATCTTATGAGGCATAGATTATACAAAGTATTTTTTGCAAAATTGTTGTTGTGATGTTCTTATTTGTGTTTTCATTCTATAAACATTGTTTTATCAAATAAAATGCACGTTTTCTTTTCCATCTATCAACTTGCCAACATAGGCCAAGTGGATTCAATAATCAATTTACTGTACTCAACAAGCAGAGGACATTAGTTAATGGTGATAACATCTCCCATCAATTACACAGATATGATTTGTATGGGCAGGGAATATTTGGTCAATTTTCCATTTTATCAGATAGATCAGGAGCCCAGATTTTAGGCACCATAGTTGAACCTTTGTTTAAACCTAGAACCTTTGCTGTTAGCTGAGTTTGCTCAGCAGTTTCATTGTGTCATTTTAAATTAGGCTGGCTTCTACGATAGTACACAGGAGGAAGCTGAAATGGATCTTGGATTCTTCTGGTTGAAGATGGCAGCATATAGATCTGGGTTGTAGCTTCAGCAAGTTGTCTTCTAATTTTTCTGCTTCTGGCCCACATGTGTACAACTATAATTGACCCATGGTTGGAATTCAAGTGAAAGAAAGGTCAGATTGTACGATAACATATTATGGTGGGATTCTTCCCGCTCTTAATGCTTGTTTCAACTTGTGAGTGTCCACCTTAATTAGGCAGATGTACTCTAAATCTATGCTATATTTATGGCTGTATCACACGAGTCAATCATTGAAGATTGGTGCTGAAGGAATAGGTAAAATCTATACAATCTGGAAGATGCACTGCAGCAACATTTGCAGGTTTCTCTGACATAATCTCCCAAAACTGCAAGCTCTTCACATGGAAGGACAAGAGTCAATAGGTATGCGGAACTGTCACAAGGAACCATTTCCTCATTAAGTCATGCAGCATCTTGATATGGATTTATTTAAACTAATATTGTTATTCCAAATCTCTTTCTTAAACATCCAAATAACAGCACTGTGGGATTATCTTCATCCAAGGACTGCACTGGTAAAGAAAGTGGTGCACTGACACCTATTAGAGATGGACATTAAATGTTGGCCTTGCCAGTGGTACTCACATCTTGCAATGCTCTTTGATTAAAATAATCTCCTTAATACTTTAAAGGGATGTTCAGTGGGATTTACCTCTATACACTTGTAGGACATTCTACTAATGCTCTTGTGTTCTTGTGGCATGGAGGAGCACAAAACTCCTACATGTTGCAGCTTTCATTGATTAGGTTTTCCCTTTTGATCCACTGGCCTCCACTACTTATCTGAAGGTTCAGCAATAAATACAATGGCTATAGGAGCAAAATTCACATGCATGTACTGTATGTATGTCAAATTGCACTGTAATTAGAAACATAGAAACATAGAAATTAGGTGCAGGAGTAGGCCATTCGGCCCTTCGAGCCTGCACCGCCATTCAATATGATCATGGCTGATCATCCAACTCAGTATCCCGTACCTGCCTTCTCTCCATACCCTCTGATCCCCTTAGCCACAAGGGCCACATCTAACTCCCTCTTAAATATAGCCAATGAACTGGCCTCTCTGTGGCAGAGAGTTCCAGAGACCCACCACTGTCTGTGTGAAAAAAGTCCTTCTCATCTCGGTCCTAAAGGATTTCCCCCTTGTCCTGGACCTCCCCAACATCGGGAACAATCTTCCTGCATCTAGCCTGTCCAACCCCTTAAGAATTTTGTAAGTTTCTATAAGATCCCCTCTCAATCTCCTAAATTCTAGAGAGTATAAACCGAGTCTATGCAGTCTTTGTTCATAAGACAGTCCTGACATCCCAGGAATCAGTCTGGTGAACCTTATCTGCACTCCCTCTATGGAAATAATGTCCTTCCTCAGATTTGGAGACCAGAACTGTACGCAATACTCCAGGTGTGGTCTCACCAAGACCCTATACAACTGAAGTAGAACCTCCCTGCTAACATACCATTCGCTTTCTTCACTGCCTGCTGCACCTGCATGCCTACTTTCAATAACTGGTGTACCATGACACCCAGGTCGCGCTGCATCTCCCCTTTTCCTAATCGGCCTCCATTTAGATAATAGTCTGTTTTCCTATTTTTGCCACCAAAGTGGATGAACATAATGGAAAAACAGTGATGGGTGTGACAAATATAACATTAAAAGCTAGATGGTGAAGTGATTGTCAACTTTTAAATATAAATCTTATTTATGTCTGTGCACGTTGCTACATAAGATCTTCTGATACATTGTTTTTAAATTCAAGGACTATAAGCTGTAATTCTAAGATGCTCCCTAAAATCTCCACAACACAGCGCCCAAATTCCAAAATCGGAATGAAAAAGACTGAGTTGAAACCTCAAAAACAGGTCAGAATTAACCAATGTTTTATTAGCAGAAATATGATCAATAATATTTAAGATAAAGTTTCACGATTTGTATCTTTTAATTAGAGATTCATATTGTTACAGACATTATTTAGGGAATAAGTAATAGCGCAGTACATTTGAGTGTGTGGCTAAAACAGACATCAGCTTTTGCAAAAAATCGATAAATCAAGAGCAGATTGATTTCCTGCAAAAGCTTCAATTGCCTAGATTGGTCAGTGAACAACTTTCCATATGCCTCCTCAATTTACCCTGGGTACACAAGTACACAAGATATGGACTTCGTGGATCAGGTTGCAGAGGTTTTCTCTCATTATTCGCATGCACTTGTATGTTTTTGCTCCATGCTTATTAATTTTCAGTCGGTGCAATGGCTTTGCAAGCAGCGTATTGCTGATTCAGAAGTGAAGATCAACCTTCTCTTATTTTATTAAGGGTCCATGATACTCAGCTTGTACTAATTTGGGAAGCATGTCTGTCAGCATGCTATTGCACTATAAAGCCTCTGGGTGGCAGTGCAAGAATGTGAGAATGGGTTTGTTAAATTGTGATGGAGCCACAAGAGACTGCAGATGCTGGAATCTTGAGCAAAATAACTAGGTGTTGGAACAACTCAACGGGTCAGGCAACATCTGTGGAAGGAGTGGACAGACGATGTTTTGGATAGGGGTTTTCCAGACTGAAGAAGGGTCCCAACCTGAAATGTCATCTGTCCACTTCCTCCAAAGATCGTCTCCCTGTTGCTGGGCTCTTTAATTCTACTTCCTATTCCTACACAGACCATTCCGACCGTGGTCTTCATTGTCAGAGTGAGGCCAAATGCAAATTGGAGGAACAGCATCTCATATTTTGCTTGGGCAGCTTGCAGCCCAGTGGTATGAATATTGATTTCTCTCTCTTCAGGTAGCCCCGGCATTTCCCCACTTTCCATCCCTTCCCCATCCAAATCACACTAACTTCTCATTTTCACCCTACAAACAGCTTACAGTGGCCTGTTTCGTTTATCATTGTTACCTTTTTGCATGTCTTTCATTCATAGTTCCTTCGAAATCCAACTTACCAGAACTCTGGTCTGAAGATTGTTCAGGTGCTGTTTGTCCCAACCAAACAATTCTCTTTGTTCCCATTAGTGATGCTAATGTCCACAAATTGAATCCTATTTCTCTCATAGTGATCTGTAAAACCAACATTCACCTCCCTGTTTAAGAAGGAACTGTAGATGCTGGAAAATCGAAGGTAGACGAAAGTGCTGGAGAAACTCAGCGGGTCTGGCAGCATCTATGGTGCGAAGGAAATAGACAACGTTTCGGGCCAAAACCCTTCTTCAGACTGGTGTAGGATGGGGGGGGGGGGTGGGGGGGGGAAAGAAGAAAGGAAGAGGAGGAGCCAGAGGGCTGATGGAGAGCTGAGAAGGGGCGGAAACAATAAGGGCTACCGGATATCCGAGAAGTCAATGTTCATGCTGCAGGGGTGTAAACTGCCCAAGTGGAATATGAGGTGCTGCTCCTCCAATTTCCGGTGGTCCTCACTCTGGCCATGGAGGAGGCCCAGGAGAGAAAGGTCGGATTTGGAATGGGAGGGGGATTTGAAGTGCTGAGCCACCGGGAGATCAGATTGGTTATCGCAGAACGAGCGGAGGTGTTCGACGAAATAATCGCCAAGCCTAAGCTTGGTCTCGCCGATGTAGATCAGCTGACATCTAGAGCATCGGATGCAATAGATGAGGTTGGAGGAGGTGCAGGTGAACCTCTGTCGCAACTGGAACGACTGATTGGGTGTTTGAATGGAGTCGAGGGGGGAGCTAAAACGACAAGTGTAGCATCTCTTGCGGTTGCAGGAGAAAGTGCCCGGGGAGGGGGTGGTACGGGTGGGAAGGGAAGAATTGACCAGGGAGTTACGGAGGGAGCGGTCATTGTGGAAAGCAGACGGGGGGGAGATGAGAAGATGTGGCGAGTGGTGGGGTCACGTTGGAGGTGACGAAAATGCCAGTTTGGAACACAACTTGGTTTGGCAACAGCTCTGCGCAAGACTGCAAGATGTAGAGAGTTGTGGATGTAGCTCAGTCCATCACACATACCAGTAGCCTCATTCTTTACTCCATTTACACTTCACAACGCCTCAGAAAAGTAGCCAACATAATCAAAGACTTGTCCCTTCCCGGTCATTCCTTCTTCTCCCATTGGGCAGAAGACGTAGAAGCTTGAAAACACACACTACCATATTCAGGAACAGCTTCTCCTCTTTGTTATCAAGCTTCTGAACGGTCCTACTGGAAGCTAGGGTACTGTCTGATTCTCCTCCCCCCATTGCAGGCATTGAACTCTGTCTATGGAACTGGTGCGCTGGAATGCTGAGAACTATATTTTGCACTGTATCTTCCTCTCTGTTCTACCTATTATACTTGAAGTTGACTTGATTGTATTATCTGTCTGATCTAATTGGATAGCATGCAAAGCAAAACTTTTCAATGTATCTCAGTACAATAATAGACAATAATAGACCTAAGCCTAAACCTAATGATAGGTTTCAAAATTGGCTTGGCCATAGAAGACATAGTTGCGGAGAGGTGGTGTTCTGATTGGAGGTCCATGTCCAGTGGTGTAAAACATGGATCAGTGCTGGGACCTCTCCCCATGGAAATATGAGCAGTAAAATTGCAGATGGTGTATAATCTGCGTGACGTGTTGCAATTTGGGTGCTCTATCATTGGAGAAAAGTATACAGTAAATGGCAGAACTGTTAGGACCACTAACGTACAGAGCAATCTTGTGGTTCAACTCCATACTTCCCTGAAATTGGCAACACAAGTAGATAGGGTGGTAAAGAAGGCTTTTGGGCCTGTCCCACTAAAACTGTCAATTTGCCGGTAGTCGTCTGAAAAACCGGGAACTGGAATGGCGACTGTCAGAGAGAGAGAGAGAGAGAGACACACACACACACACACACACACACACACACACACACACACACACACACACACACACACACACACACACACACACACACACACACACCCACACCCACACCCACACCCACACCCACACCCACACCCCACACCCCAACAAGCATGACTGCGCACTTGGCTATACTGAATTTCAGCTGCCACTTCTCTGCCCACTCTGTCCTGGTCCTTCTGCAAATATTCTAAAATATTGGTTAGACTGCATTTGGAGTACTGTCTGCCATTCTGTTTTCCACTAGGATGCGGAGGTTTTGGAGAAAATGTAGAAGAGGTTGACCAAGATATTCTCTGGATTATAGGATATTAACTGTAAGGGGATGATGGACAAACTTGGATTGTTTTCTCTGGAGTGTCAGAGATGGAGAGTTGACCTGATAGAGGAAAATGAAATTATGGGAGACTAAATAGTCAGTCTTTTTGTCAGAGTGAAAAATGTATGGGCAAATTTAAAGGTGAGTTGATAGGCAAGTGTTTTGTCCAGAGTGGTAGGTGACCAGAACACTTCCAGAGGAGATGGTGGAAGCAGGCACACATGAGCATGCAGGTGATGAAGGGATATAACCCCTGTGGAGCCAGATGGGAGTAGTTTAATTTGGCATCCTGGTTGGCACAGACACCACTGACCGAAGGGCCTGTTCCTGTGCATACTATTCTATATTCTATAGTCAGTGTAGACTTGGTCTGAACGCCACTTTTCAGTGGTATGTCTATGACTCCTAGAAACCCTCACTCTTTCTGATGTCTTGCAATGTCTGCTATTTGCACTCCACCTCCGCATCACAATACCAAAGTGCCTTGAGCTTCAGACGATTATTCGAGTGACCTCAAACTCCCACACGTTGTAGTAGCAGCATTAAAGTGTTGATCACCTTTTTGATCTATATCAATACAAATAGTGTTGTTACTGTGATTGATACAGGAGAATGGATCATCTGCTCCCGAAACCTCGGAGTTTGGTTTGAATGTGTCCACTATTAAAGTTGGAGATGGGCTTCATCACAGACGGGTTAGTCCTGCATTGGTCGTTTTTCGACCCATAATTGCTAAGAGAGAAGTTGTACATACTGTTGCTGATAATTGAGCATGTTTTATTGATTTTATTTTCTTCCCTTTTTAAATTGTTCTCAGGGCCAGATCATTGACTTGCGTGGCATGATTCATGATGCAGTTAAAGATTCGACTCATGAAATAGCAGTAAATAGTTTGAATTACAACCAAGATCCATCAGTGAGTAGTGATATGTATTGTGTAATGTCATGATTTGTTCACCAATAATGAATGAACGATATGGCCAAGTATTCACATACAAGGAATTTGCCTTGGTGCTCCGCCTGCAAGTGACAACATGACATACAGTGACAGTTAGGAATTACACATAAAATATTAATGATGAATATGTTTTTTCTTAAATACTTGCTAGCTTTAAATAAACACCAGAAATGAAAGGGCACGTAGTTGTTTGAATGTTATTTTACTGTATTTCATTGATGGTGCTTTACTTCAGTACCCTATCTTTTTTTAAATAATCTAAATCTGTACTCAAGCAATTTTTCTGAAAACATTGTCTTGTGTTGACAGGAGAGATTAATAAAGCCACTGGGTGCTTTCATTGGAACAACTGGTGAAATGAGAGATCTTGCTATTGTTATTAGCAGGGTAAGCCACGGAAGGATACATTTCAAAAGTATATCCTACAAGTTTGAACATCTAGGATATGTAATAACATTTAAATCTGACTGCTTTTGGAGAGATCATTTCATTCTGTTATAGATAATTGTATGAGTTATATGCTAAATGATGATTGGTTGCCCTTGCCTAGATTATTTTTGCCCAGAGTGTATCTATAGAGTCAGACCTTTAGGCGCCATGTGTCTATGGCGACCAAAATGCCTAAGATTGCCCCATTTACTAGTATCTTTCTAAACCTTTCCTATTCTATGATCCTTTCCAGTATGGTTAGCTCCAAACTGTAAGCATACCATATAAGCATTAACTGTAACATGGCATTGATGGAAAGATCAATATGCAAACATAAATTGAACAAGAGCATGATATAAATTTGCAAATGTATCCTCTGATGAAGAGGCAAGAGACTGAAGATGTTGCAATCTGGAGCAACAAACAATCTGCTGGCAGAACTCAATGGGTAGAACAGCATCGTTGAGAGAAAAGGATTTCTTGCAATTTCAGGTCAAGATCCCGCATCAGGACTAGGTGGGGATATGGAAGATGGCCAATATAAAGGGATGAATGAGATGAAAGAGAAAAATGTTCCCAATGTTCGGTGACCCCAGAACCAGGGCCACAGTCTTAGAATAAAGGGGAGGTCATTTAAGACTGAGCTGAGAAAAAACTTTTTTACCCAGAGAGTTGTGAATTTATGGAATTCCCTGCCACAGAGGGTAGTGGAGGCCAAATCAGTGGATGGATTTAAGAGTTGGATAGAGCTCTAGGGGCTAGTGGAGTCAAGGGATATGGGGAGAAGGCAGACACGGGTTATTGACAGCGGACGATCAGCCATCATCACAATGAATGGCGGTGCTGGCTCGAAGGGCCGAATGGCCTCCTCCTGCATCTATTTTCTATGTTTCTATGAAGGGGAGTGGTGAGACGGGACAGAGAGCAATAGGTGGACCAAGGAGGGGTGACAGATGATGAGCAGATTGAGCCAGGTAGGGGAGGGGGAGGCATGGAGTTGGAAGCTAGAGGCAGGTGGATGATATAAACTGCAGATGCTGGGTTATACACAAAAGGACAGGAAGTGTAGGAGTAACTTATCAAGTCTGGCAGCATCTCTGGAGTACATGGATAGGCAACATTTTTGGTCGAGACCATTCTTCAGACGATAGAAGATGGTAGATGGAAAAAAGGCCAGGTGGAGTGAGTATCGGGGAAAGAAGGGTGAAAGTGGAGACCACTAGGTGGGTGATAAACAGGAACACAGGGGTACCAATGCTGGAAACTGAGGAGGAAGGGTGATAATGGGAACCATTAGGAGAGAGATAATGCAGATAGAACAAGAACCAGATGGGGGGGGGGGGGGGAGGGGGCATAGTTGGTGAAATGTGTATGTAGTAGATAGATGGAACCGGGAGGGGTGGGGTGATTGGGAGCTAGAGGAGAGCGTGGGGAGTGGAACAAAAGTGGGAGGACCTAAGGAAGATTGGGGCGGGATGGGGTGGAGAAGGAAACACCAGAGGAGAAGGTTACCTGAACTTGTAAAATTGTAAACCGCCATGTGGAATAGGACGTTTTGTTCCTCTAGTTAGCATTGGGCCTCACCCTGGCAGTGGAGAAGGCCGATGATGGACAGATCAGCGTGGAAATGAGAAGAGGAATTGACCCTAGTGGGTGTAGGATAGTGTTAGTTTGCGGGGATCGCTGGTCGGCACGGACTCGGTGGGCAGAAGGGCCTGTTTGCGCGCTGCATCTCTAAACTAAACTAAACTAAAGGAGAAAGAGTTGTGAAGTAGTACCAGAGAAGATCTGGAACAGAATGGAAAGATAGGCATACATAGGGGCCCATGCAGGTATCCAAGGCGACACCTTTGATTTGTAAGAAATTAGAGGAATCAAAAGAGAAATTGTTTAGAGTAAGAACGGGTTCAGCCAGGTGGGTGAGAATGTTGTTGGAAGGGATCTTTATTGCAGAAAGGAGTGGGGGACTTTAATATCTTCCTGATGCGGGATGGAAGTACATATGGACTGGACATTCATGGTGAAGATTAAACTATGAGGTAATCACCCCCTGGCTCCTTTCTCACCCTTCCACTCTCTTTATACTGGCCATCTTCCTTCTCCACTCTGAGTACTGATGATACAGGGTTTCAACCTGAAATGTCACTAATTCCTCTCTTCTCTCCTCTCCTGCCACCGATGGTTCTTGTCCTGTTGTGTTGAATCTAATGAAGAGCCCCTTTTATATATTGCAAAAATCTTTTTGTTGCTATTTTTAAATTTCACACCAAAAGTGTCTATAATAGTAAGGTCCAATTAGAGAAATTTTTAATATTATTTTGAATTTCAAGAAAAGTAAAAAAAAATTGGATTAATTTTGTTTTAATTAAGGATATCTATCTCCATAATCCAAATGTGCGATGGGATGACATAATTGGGCTGGAGCCAGCCAAACGACTAGTTAAAGAGGCTGTTGTATACCCTATTAAGGCAAGTTAATTTAAATTGATAGCTTGTTCTCTGTTTATGTCTTCTTCAAATGACGCTTAGTCCTATACGTCTTATCTCCTAGTATCCTCAGCTCTTTACTGGGATTCTATCACCATGGAAAGGACTGTTACTTTATGGACCACCAGGTAAGCGGTTTTATGGCTTGTCATTGAGAAACAAGTTGTTTATTAATCAATTTCCAGTCTATTTTTGGGAAAATCTCTTCAATCCCACTTTACTTTTGAAGTGATCAACATGTGATCTGCAGGCTTTGGGGTGGGAAGTTCTTGATACATTTCTTAATTGATGCATTTCCTCCGTCAACCTTGTCAACTGCTGCCTTGTTGGTTGTTTGCCAATGGCATGTGAGTGATGAGGCTTGCCTGTTGGAGCTACCCGAGGACAGATTGTGCTGAAGATGCTGGCCAGCAAGAGAATGCAGATGTTTGTTCACTTGTCCTGTCAATGGGTCTAGTAACCTTTGCAGCGGCAGGGCTGTTGGTACCTCTTCCATGTTCTGAGGTTCCTGTTCCAAGTCATCAATATCTCCCAAGTTACAGGAGGCTGGTGATCTCTGCTGCCCAGCAAACCATGCACTTTGTCCTAAGTCTGAGATTTTGATCTTCAAAAACATTTTCCTTAGTCCGCCAAAGCTTGTGCTGGCACAGTAGAGGTGTTGTTGGATTTCATTTTCAATGTCTGCCTTCACTGAGAGTTGGTTTCTGAGAAATTAAAAAATGTCCCTCGTTTTCCAGATTATTGGAAACATTGTAGTGCAGCAGGGACAGATCAGTACACATTAAAATTAAGAAATGAATACACCGATAATTGTTCCCGTTCAACACAGGTAAGGATGGACCAAGCCGAGGATCATTTTTGACTACATACTTGGCTAACGAGACCTGTGTTAACCATTGGAATGTATATCCACAAATGGAAATGATGACTGAGTTTTTTTTTTCCCCTCCATACTTGCCATTCCTGACATGTGCTCCTGATGGTGATTGGAATACCTTCAGTACTCTGAGACTGCATTTTGACAATTTTGGTACCAAAGAGGCACGGAACCTATGCTTTCTGTTTCATTGGGCTTTGGTGTGCTTAGGATGGTACATTTTGCCAATTTAGTAATTGGCACATTAAAAAGTCAGGTGCCAAAGTTAAGTTGAAGTATGTTGCTTGATGTCCTGGGTCCACGAGCAGCATGCTGATATGATTATAATATTTTCCATTGTTTTTATAACTTTTCAAACTATGTAATGTTTAGAATTTCCAAATAAATGTTTTTTTAATGAAAGCGGAAAAATAAATATTTTTGGGACATTTTGTCAAATATTGATAACTGCATTTTGTTAAGGTACCGGAAAAACATTGCTTGCAAAGGCTGTGGCTACTGAATGTAATACAACCTTCTTCAACATTTCAGCCTCTACCATTGTCAGCAAATGGAGAGGGGATTCTGAGAAACTTGTCCGGGTAAGGGCCATTCAATCAGCTCTGTCATGTGCTTCTACAATTGGTTTCATGTTAAGCCTCTTAATTGTAAGTATATTTAATGGAATGTGTGATTATGGCACTAACCCATTCTGCAACATCTCCAATCTATACTTGCCTTAGTTCTGTGTTAATGAGAAAGGAACATATTGGTTTCCTTCCATACCATTATATAGTGATGTCGACAGGAATATTCTGTTGTTCGGTGAAAATAGTTCAACAGTTTCATCATATCTGCTGTCAAACCTGCACAAAAACAGTAACTATTCAGTTCGGAAATTAAAGTAGGACTATGCCAAGGAAACAACCAAAGGGCGATGGGATTGTTTTTTTGGAAGTCTAAGTTTAAATAAATTGGAGAGGCCCCGTCAACCAAATCTATTCAGATATTTTGTGAAATATAGCTGTTCATTCTTTTGGAACTGTTTAGATTCTGTTTTTTATTCATAGATCCCTTTCCCCCTCCCTACCCCCACCACCCAATTGTTCCAGTTTGAATTGTATTTTTTTTATTCTGACATTTTTAAAAGTGTATCCCTTCTATTTCCCAGGTGTTGTTTGAACTTGCTCGGTTTCATGCTCCCTCTACCATTTTTCTGGATGAATTGGAGTCGGTGATGAGTCAGCGTGGCAGCGTCCCTGGGTCAGTGTAATCGATCATTTAAAATGTTATAAACTGATCACCACCATTTATCTTGTATGTCCAAGTTTGTTTTTTCACTCCTCATATCATAGCTTATCTGCAATTAATCACATTTTGTTAAGAGCAGTCAATGGGATAGGTAAGGATTGTGATTACCTGCTTCTCTTTTCTTTGCCCTTCGATATTTGTTAGAATAAACAATCTGAATGTATATTGATGCTCGAGAAGTGAGGAAGACTGGAGACAATCACACCCGACTTCCAGACAATAAAGAAAATATATATTTTTAATCAATGATAATATATCTAGTGTTAACTTCAGAAATTGTCATAATTTCATAATGTCAAGACTAGCCATAATGTCATAATTCCATAATTAATGTCATAAATTCAAATTGTCATAATGTCAAGACTAGCCTTGCAAAGAGACCTCTTGAATTAATTTTGCAAAAGATGAATCATTTTGTCTTTTCATTACTGCAGCTAGTTTCTTAAATAAGTTTGATGTTTAGAGCTCAACCAAGCTTATTCCATCTATCCCTTTGAACTGAGGCACACAAGACCGTAGAAGGTGGAATCTGGATCAAAAATAGACTGCTGCAAGATGTCAGCAGGTCAAGCAACAGCTGTGGAGGCATTGGGATGGTCGATATTGCAGGGATGAGCTCTGCATCAATACTAGGAGTATAAGGGTATGATAGCAGTACCTAGAATTGAGAGGGGAGGGGTGGACAGAGACTAGTAGGTGATACGTGCACCCAGACAAAATTGAATACGGAGGGATGAAGGGCAGGATAATTCAAATTGTCATAATGTCAAGACTAGCCTTGCAAAGAGACCTCTTGAATTAATTTTGCAAAAGATGAATCATTTCTCTCTCTTTTTTTCCTTTCCCCCCCCCCTCCTCCCCTCCCCCTCTCCCCTTTGTGTTGGCCATCCAGTTTCAGTCCTGATGTAGGTCTTGAAATGTCAAGCTTCCATTTGCCTCCATAGTTGTGTTTGAGCTGCTGCGTTCTTCAGCAGTTTATTTTTATCCATTTGAACTACACTGATTATTACTTATTTATAAAATTGACGATTACATTTTCATTTGCATGTTTCACCGACTGTATCCTGAAACAGCACTAGATAAAGGGGGTCCCAGACACTCTTTTCTCCTACCAGCATATCTATCAATCAGTTACTTTTCATGTTACAAAAGTAAAAATATTTTGCATCAAAAACCAAGATCAATTTTATTTTTAATTTCACTTCCAGTAAACCCTCGGTATTACGAACCTCTTTATAATGGATTTTGGTTATCACCGACCAAATCTATTGTAGACAGAGTTCATTGTTTCACGGAATGACCGCTAGGTGGATGGAGCAAATGTTAGTTTAGTTTAGTTTTAGAGAAACTGTACATTGTTGCTCTGTTTCTTCCCCTGTACGTAGAAACGATTTGAATACTTTGGAGAATTACGACATTGGAATAATGTTTTGTGAACCATTTTAGTTCAGTTTAATTTAGAGATGCAGTATAGAAACAAGTCCTTCGGGCCACCAAGTCCGCGGCGACCAGCGATCACTTGTACACTACAGTAGTTCAATGCTGCAGACAAGGGACAATTCACAGAAGCCAATTAAACTACATACCTCCACATCTTTACAATGTGGGAGGAAACAGGGAGAATGTGCAAAATCCGTAAAGATAGCACCTGAGATCAGGATCGAACTCTAGTCCAGGGCACGGTGAGGTAGTAACCCTACCGTGGCGCCAATGTGCTGCCTTAAGGTATTGTGTATTTTGTGTCCCTTACTGTTTATTTGCTGTTTTTCTAATAGTACTTTACATATTAACCCCCTCATGCAGTTATAACGGACACCAGCTCATTGCTCCACCCCCTGTGGTCGTTCATAGCGAAGGTTTACTGTATTTCTAATTTTACAAACCATCCTTATGGGGGGAAAGAGAAAAGTAATATCTTAGAAAATAAGCAATATTGGAGATTAATAATATTAGCAAAAGTCTTCAGCCAGTAGTATTAATGAGAGAAAAATAAAATAAGAGAACTAGAAAATAATGAATGAATGGTCTTCGAGGATATCATTTCAGTCTTTTCTTACAGTGGTGAACATGAAGGAAGTCGGCGGATGAAGACCGAACTCCTGGTCCAAATGGATGGCTTGGCTCGTTCTGACGATCTTGTCTTTGTTCTGGCAGCATCTAATATGCCCTGGTGAGAAATTCATTTTTTTTAATATCCCTGCACTCATTTGTCCCCTTTGGCTCATTCTTAATTTACCTCTATTCTTTTGTTCATGAGCTATTATTCAGTAATGTAATCAGCACACTAGATCAATGGATGCAACTTGCTGCATTTGTAAACACCCTCAGTTTTGTTAGTTTAGTTCAGTCAGTGAAAGGACTATACATGATTACAATCAAGCCATGCATGGTGTATGGATACAGGATATACATAATACAGGGGTATTATGTTTAGTGCAGGATAACGTCCAGTAAAGTCGGATTAAAGATCAATTGCGACAAGTATTGGCTCCCACTGATTGTCGCCGGAATGCGTCCTGGTCTGAACGGACGATGACAGCGAGGTCAACATTTGTAGCAAGATGGACACGAAAGAAGAAGAAAAAAGATAGTTTGAAGGTTTCCACTGGGGTAGATGAGAGGTCAGGCCCGCTCTCTAGTTCGGGACGGTTCAGTTGCCTGGCAGTTGCCAGCCTAATTAGTGTTTATTTATTAACTGTTTTCACTTGAATTTAATGACTGTGCATCTTATTTTATATCTCATAATTATGGGTAGTAATTTGTGAATTATCTGACGGCAAATTTCCATTACTCAAGTAGATGAAGAGTGAGGGTGATCAGGATCCAGAAAGGAAACCTATTGGTGGAAGCAGAAGGCTTGGCTAAGGTTATAAGCAATTGGTTTGCAGTAGTGTTTATCAAAGATCGTAGAAGGCTCTAGTATCTTTTGGTGGTTACTGCAGAAGAGGACTTTACCAAAGCAGTGAAAAAACTGGAAGTTGCAAGGATATTGAATATTTAAGTAGGCAGGTACTAGAAAGGATAATGGTACTTGAATTGTATGCCCCTCGGCTAGATAGGACGCGTCCAATATTACTTATTTAAAGGTGGTTCCAGAGGTTTGATGTCTTTTTAGAAATAGGAAAAGATAAACCTGGAAATTGCAGGCTAGTCAATTGGTTGTGCCAAAGCTTTGAGAAATAACAACAGGAAATTAACAGGTATGTGAATAAACATGGATTATTGAAGCGTAGGAAGCTTTCTGGGATGGGTATAGAGTACCCTTCAGACCCAAATTTAAAAACTTTCCTAAATCTTTTTAATTAGGTCATTCTACCAAGCTGCTCTGTAGTACACGTTGTGAGGAGTCTCTTGACTCGTGACACTTTGACTCGTTACAAGATAAACCCTGGTGTATTTATGAGAAATCAACAGTAATGTATTTTTCACTTTATAAAATGCAGTTGCTGTATCTAAAAAATCACTGTTGAAATATAGCTGGTTCAACTGTGGAAATTTCAACATGCAATATATTTGATACACTGCCTAATGTAATATTAAACAATGGCGATCTGGAAAGTCTTCGTTGGCTTGTGTTGATTTTGGTAATCATTGTTGGGGCTAAGAAAAAATGAAGGTTCCTATAGATGATCTTTGCAAAATCTCCACTCCCTCCTGTCAAAACGCTTTGGAAATGTAGTTCTATTTGGTTACAATTGGCACAAATTCTTTCATTCCCATTTTCATCAGCCTGCAAAGTAAGTGTTGATAATTTATTGGCCTGGAATAGTGTTAATGAAGTCCGATTCATTCACACTAAGAGGAGAGAACAAAGTTAGCAACAGGAAACATTGAAGCATGCAAATTTTAGATTCTGTAAGATCTGAATTGCCACACACAATTTCCACTGGGTTTTCTGCTGAAGTTCTGGCAGGAGGTTGAAGGGATCTTCAAACTTTCCAAGCAATAGGCTCACTGGCAACTTGCTAGGTGACACTTCTGAATATCTTATGTACAAATTGTTCATTGATACATCCACTTTTTAGGGAATTGGACCACGCAATGTTACGGCGATTGGAGAAACGAATTTTAGTAGATCTTCCTTCCAAAGAAGCACGGCAGGCAATGATTTTGCACTGGCTGCCTCCTGTGAGTAACAGTGGTGGTGTAGAGCTTCGGACTGAACTGGATTATAGTGTACTAGGACAAGTGAGTACTGGATCAACATAAACATAATTAACTGTGTATTACAATTGTTCTGTTGGTTGCAAATACAAGACAATGTGAATTTTGATTGGTTATAATTGTCAAGATCCTGATATACAGTATGTGAAGAGGTGGGACAAAGGGGTGAAGCGATTTATACCAGTGCAGTTGAGTCTTTCTTACAAAGGTTTGAAAATTACCTCAGGTTGATGGTCTCTTCTGGATGTTTTGAATTACAGTTGCTTAATAATGAATAATGCGTGCTGTTTTGATATTTCATATTTATTTTAGTTGTCTATCATCTTTTTTAATATTTTACCTTGCATGTATCGTTAGCGTTAATGGTTTGAATGTTGCACTGACTGGCTGACATTTTAAAATTTCGTTGTACATGGTGCATGTTACAATGACAATAAAGAAACTATTCTAACTATTCTATTCTAAGATAATCTAGGTGTAACGGCAATTTCTTAACTTTCCAATGTCCAATTTTTAATTGCCATTACTAATCTGGAATGTCAGAGTGAAAGAATTTACGCAGTCGCTGATAGTAAAAACAAATCTTCCAGTCGTTATTTCCAGTTTGATTGGTCCTTTATTCAAGTAGTAATACAGATAACAAATGAATATATCCAATCCTCTTAATTCTTATACAAGTTGTAACTTTTCGTTCTTACTAACTGTGTTCTGTGGTAAGAACTGTATGATCTGACCACTCCCTGTGGCTTCGCTAGCCTCCTCAGATGTAGACACGCCCATCTACATGTCAAAATCCCTCCCACAAGCATAGAAAAAAGATAGAAACATAGAAAGAAACATAGAAAAAATAGGTGCAGGAGTAGGCCATTCGGCCCTTCGAGCCTGCACCGCCATTCAATATGATCATGGCTGATCATCCAACTCAGTATCCCGTACCTGCCTTCTCTCCATACCCCCTGATCCCTTTAGCCACAAGTGCCACATCTAACGCCCTCTTAAATATAGCCAATGAACTGGCCTCAACTAGATAGATAGATAGAAGATAGATACAGCTAGAACTATCTAAACAATATACTATAATATATTAACAGTAACTAACTTAAGCATGAATGGCTCCTACACTAGGAAACTATTTAATTTATAGCCCAATGCCAAGCAAAAAAAAAGTATAAGACAACGTAAAAGGAAATCAGATAAAATACTAAAACAAGGCACAATAAAAATTAAAAACTCAAAGACTAGAATATGTTGGCAACTGGGAAGGTACTGTTAAATTAAAGTGGACAACGAAATTTGAGGACAGGAAGGAAGCAGGCAATGGATGATATTAACAAACACAAGACACAATGGATATTGGAAATCTGAAATAAAAACTGAAATTGCATTTCAAAGACCCGTGTTATCCCAAAGCACTTTACAGCCCAATATGTACTTTATAAGTGTGTTTGCTGTTGGAATCGCACCTGAACATTTATGCATATCAAACTCGCAGAGTGTAAAGTGACAATAACTAGATAATCTCTTTATGAATGCTGATTGATAATGAACATTAGCCAGCATGTCAGGTTTAACTTCCAGAATTTTCTTCAAAATGGTGCCATGGAATATTTTTTATCCAGTGAGAGAGCAGGTGTGTCATCGGGACAGTGGATCCTTTGACTGTGCCGTACCAGTCCTTCACTGAAGCACCATTTTAGATTTTGTACTTGATTATCTGTTATAGGACTAGTACCCACAACCTTTTACCTTAGTGATACATACAGCGCCTAATGAGACATGCTGCTATTTGCAGTGGCAGGAACAGCAGCAGTAAGAGTCTGAGGAAGGGCCTCGACCCGAAGCATCACCCATTCCATCCCTCCAGAGATGCTGCCTGCCCCGCTGAGTTACTCCAGCATTTTGTGTCTCTCTTCGATTTAAGCCAGCATCTGCAGTTCTTTCCTATACAAGCAGCAGTAAGAGTGTCAAAACTGATAGAGGATAACAAACTCAAAGAACTTTGGCATGTTGGCAAGGAAATGGCCTCTCCATGATCTGTTTAAAACTTGACAGATTCATTAGTGGCAGCCAACCATATCTGAGTGAACTTGGTCAGAAGGCTCCCCTTGTAAAATGACAGCAAGACTGGAACTGTGGATCGCAAGGGGTGGTAGTATGGATAGGTGACGTTTCAATAGACAATAGTTGCAGGAGTAGGCCATTTGGCCCTTCGAGCCAGCACCGCATTTAATGTGATCATGGCTGATCATCCCCAATCAGTACCCCGTTCCTGCCTTCTCCCCATATCCGCTATTCTTAAGAGCCCTATCTAGCTCTCTCTTGAAAGCATCCAGAGAACGTGCCTCCACCGCCCTCTGACGCAGAAAATTCCACAGACTCAACACTCTCTGTGAGAAAAAGTGTTTCCTCGTCTTCGTTCTAAATGGCTTACTCCTTATTTGTAAACTATGACCCCTGGTTCTGGACTCCCCCAGCATCGGGAACATGTTTCCTGCCTCAAGTGGGTCCAAGCTCTTGACAATCTTAAGGCTCGATACCCTTCTTTAGACTGATTATGTTGGGGGGCAGAAAGCTGGAAGAGAGGCAGAGGAAGGATCCATATATCCACTCTATGCCTCTTATGCAAGTGGCTGAGTTGGTTAAGAAAACCCATGGGGTGGTTGGATTGGTATATAGGAGCATAAGTTTAAGGGTAAGGATTTAGAGGGGACCAGAGGGTATTTTTCATATAGAGTGGTGCGTATATTAAACAAGCTGCCGGAATAAGTGGTAGAGGTGGGCCCAGTTGCAAAATTTAAAAGGCATTTAAACATGGAAAGAAAAGGTTGAATGGACTAAATGCAGGCAAATGGGATGAGTTCAGTAAGATGACCTGGTCACATTAGTTGGGCTGAAAGGCCTTTTCTTTGCTGTTTAATTCTAGGACAGCAAAGAGGATTGATCAAACTGTGGCATATTACTCTCATTACTTTTTATCCCATTGCCATTTTTATTATTTTATTTACAATTAATCTTTTTTAGTCTAAACTGCCCTATTGGTAACGTATAGGATTATGTCAAAATGTTCCAATATTCGACCAGTTAAAATTGGACCAATATTTCCTTTGTATAATATTCTAACGATTCTAGCCCAGAGTTTGGACTTAACAAAAAATCAGCTACATTACTGGAATAACGCTTTCATAATTCATTACTTCCTCCAACAGGAAACTGAAGGCTATTCCGGTTCTGATCTCAAGTTAGTTTGCAAAGAGTCAGCTATGCGGCCTGTAAGAAAAATCTTTGATGCTTTAGAAAATCATCAAACAGGTATGTTGAGGCAAATGTTCACAACATTTCAGCTGCACACTCATCAGGAAAAATATAATTGAGATATGTGCGCTTAATGCTTATTTCTGTAGTTTACAATTAACTATAATGATCTAAGGATTATCATTATTTTCTATTGATGAACACTTCAGAACAAATGAGAGTAGTTGTTTGCTATTTAATTATAATGCTAGATAAGGCTAGATAATGAACTTAATGCTAGATAATGAACTTAATGCTAGATAATGAACTTAAAAGACAGGGGGATAGGGTGAATGCAGAATCTTTTACCCACGATAGGAAATCCTGAACCAGAGGTAAGGTGCCTTTGTAAGTTTATTACCAACCTGAGGGGAAACGTCTTTACTCAGAAGGCGGTGGGTATATGGAATGAGCTGTCAGAACAGTAGTTGAGGCAGATACTATAGCCGTACTTAAGACACTTGCGTAGGTACATGGATAGGAAAGGTTTAGAATGATATGGGCCAAATATGGGAAATGGACCTAGCGTAAACAGGGCATCTTGGTCGGCACGGACGAGTTGGCCAGAAGGGCCCGTTTCCAGTCCGTATGACTCTATGTCTGATACTCATTAGGCTAACTTGGTAAGAAAATTGGTCCTCAGTGTTGAATTGGAGATTGGGATTTGGGTGTAAAGTGGGTTTGGGAATTCCTGATGTTGGCTCTGTCATGGTTAAACCAATTTGATCCAAGTTTGACTCTGGAATTTCTTTGTTGGCCACTGCAATAAGATGGGTGCTTAACTTCCAGCTCATAATTTGTACGTTTACACCCTCTGGGATCCCCTCATTTTCATATGATTTATGTTTCAGTATATCCTAATGATGAAAGTAAATGGAGGTTACTGTATTTAAGAGCTATTTTACATGGGTGGGAAAGCAGTTATGATTTATCTGCTATATCAATATATTCCTACAAAAATATGTATTAAAATTTGTCATTTATTTTACATTAAGGAAAAGGCAGTCTGCCCATTTTTCATCTGGAAACAATCTCTACAAACGATGTTCTCGATGTGATAATTCATACCAAGCCATCCGCTAAAGGTCTTGGTCAGAAATACACTGCCTGGCAGCATGAATATGAGTCCGTATGAACTGAAGGATGCAAGGAACAATTACCTACACTTGTCCATTGTGCCTTTCATACTGAAGCTGGGCTTGTTATGAGCATCTTTTGCTGCACTTTCAAAGTAAACGTTTCTCTTTCAGTGTTTCATTGAATGTTTACAAGGCTCCACCAGGCTGCAAAGTCCAAAGGGGAACACTTTCTGAATGATCCACCAGTGAGAACTAAAACTGAGATCTAAAGTTGCAGTTCAGACAACAGTCAGAAAAGAACAATTCCCACAAGTACAGTTCGGTGGCTTAAGAGTGTGTTGATACAACCTTCACCGTGAAGGATTTTATAAAATACAGACACACCCAACTGCAAGAGAATCACTTAAAAAATAAGTCTTTCCTGAAGAGCAGCCAACCAGCCAACATTCTTATGTCACGAAGACAATAGGCCACCAGAAGCTGATTTGAGAAAACTTAACATAGTTTGGATTTATCTGGAATTAAGGTTTGTTGATTCTTTGATTCATTCACCAACCACTGCTGATACATGCCATACCAAAACGAAGTTGTGTCTTACAAGGTTGAATATTTTATTTGATGTCATTGTTCTAAAACCTGACCATAATTTCTAAAATTTTAATTACTCTCTTAAATGTTGGATTTTTAAATGCTCTGTAAAAATATAGTTCCATCTGTAAATCATCAGAGAATTGTACAGATAAATATTTTGCTGCCTTTAAAGTTTGAGTCCAACATTATTTTTGAAAACATGAAACATCTGTGGTTACCAGTTCTTTTTTTGATATGGTTAGTTATGGTGACCACTCGTAGCTTCAGTAAGCCACTAGGCCAACAAATGGCAGGGCCGTTATCCTTTAAAATGTTGCTGGTTGTAAAGGGCTTGCTGGAATGTGAGCACCTGAGGACAAGGAAATGCCAACACTACTAAGTTACATAAAGTAGTACAGGCATATCTCGCAAGGACTGCAGTGGTTCACATCCAGTTAAAGGTTGCAATGCAGGCTCAACGGGCCAAATGGCCTCCTCCTGCACCTATTTTCTATGTTTTCTAAAGGTGAGCAGTGTATATTGGCCGTGATATTAAAAAGCAAGTCAAATCATGCCATGTTCAATTCATATTCTTGGTCCACAAGTTTAGGATATCCTTTCAGAGTGTTTAAATAATCCTTTTTGGTATTCCTTTTATCTAACTCAGTGTGGTGTAAGTAGTAACTGTTGTAATGACTGTTTGGTTTTTATATTTAATAAAACATGTACAGAAATCTGGATTTGATAAAATGTGGTATTTTTAAGTAACTTGGTAATCAGAAGTGTGACCACAGAGTGTGCACACAAGAGGTATTAATAAGTCCGGAGTTCGTTCGACCTTCCGGACGAACTCCGGCTCCCTCCTGCACTCACCTTCACCACGGAGCTGCGGGGCGGCGGGTCCGCGGAGCGGATTGACGGAGCTGCGGGATGGCGAATCTGCGGAGCTGTGGGGCGGTAGACCTGAGGACCGCACCAAGTTGGCCCGGGCGTCCGGAGGCGCACACAGACGGCGACGGGCCCGAAAACATCGCCGTGGATCTCGAGGTGGGTTGAAGACAAGGTTGGAGCGAGCCCCACACAGGCCATCCATCCCTAGCCTTTTCCTTGCCAACGTCCGTTCCCTGGCAAACACGATGGATGACCTCTGTCTTCTGATTGCCTCCTACAACTGGAGCAAGGATTGCAGCATCCTGATCCTCACCGAAACCTGGCTGAACTCTGATGTTCCCGCCAGCGCCATTGAGCTAGTGGGACGACACATACTCCGAGTGGACAGAACATCTGACTCCGGTAAGACCAGTGGTGAGGGTCTGTGCATGTATGTAAACAAAGCATGGTGCACAGACACCACCATCATTGAGAGTCACTGCTCAGCCAACCTTGAGTTCCTCTTGGTTAAGTGCAGACCATTCTATCTGCCCAGAGAGTTTACCTCCACTGTTGTGATTGCAGCCTATATCCCTCCTGATGCTAATGCCAAGCTTGCAATGAAAGAACTGCATATTGCCATTAGCAAACAACTGACCCTCAATCCAGACGCAGCCTTCATTGTTGCGGGTGACTTCAATCACTCCAACCTGAAGACTGTACTCCCCAAATTCCACCAACATGTCTCCTTCGCCACTAGAGAGGACAAGACACTGGACAAAGTCTACACCAACATGGCTGAAGCATACAAAGCTATCCCCCTCCCCCACCTTGGTCAGTCTGATCACTTATCATTGTTCCTGCTCCATAAGTACTCCCCACTCATCAGACGCGTTAAACCCACAGTGAGGAAAGTCAAGATTTGGTCAGATGAAGTGGACTCCACACTCCAGCAGCGTTTTGGTAACAATGACTGGGATGCGTTTGCAGCTCAGGCCACCCTTGACTCCCACACTGACATTGACGCCTATACTTCCTCTGTCCTGGACTTCATCAACTTCTCCATCAACAGTGTCACCACTCTCAAACAAATCACCACATACCCGAATCTGAAGCCATGGATGAACAGCGAGGTCAGGCTACTGCTGAAAGCACGGGACTCGGCTTTCAGGTCAGGCGGTGCCCGTGCCTATAGTTCATCGAGGGCCAATCTGAAGAGGGGCATCAAGAACGCCAAACACAGATACAAGCTGCGGATTGAGGAGCACTTCGACAGCAACTCCGACCCCCGACGCATGTGGCATGGCATCACTGACTACAGATGCACCAACTCCACCCCCACTTCCAACGATGCATCCTTCCTCGAGGAACTCAATCACTTCTATGGCCGCTTTGAAAGGGACAACCAAGAGTTGGCCATCAAGGCTGTGCTCCCCGATGACCACCAGCCCCTGACGGCATCCCCGAGCGGGTCCTCAGGACCTGTGCTGCACAGCTGACAGACATCTGGACTGACATATTCAACCTGTCACTTGCCCAGGCAGTTGTCCTCACGTGCCTTAAAACTACCTCCATCGTGCCAGTGCCAATACACTCCACTGCGGCGAGCCTCAACGACTTCCGCCCAGTTGCACTCACCCCTATCATCGCCAAGTGCTTTGAAAGGCTGGTAATGGCACACCTCAAATGCTGCCTACCTCCTACCCTGGACCCCTACCAGTTTGCATACCACAAGAACAGGATGACGGAGGATGCCATCTCAACGGCACTCCACTCCGCCCTCTCCCATCACGAAAACAGAAACACTTATGTGAGAATGCTGTTCATCGACTACAGCTCAGCATTCAACACCATTGTACCCTCTAAATTGATCGCCAAACTCGATGACCTGGGCATCAACCCTCCCTCTGCAATTGGTTACTGGACTTTCTAACGAACAGACCACAGTCTGTTAGGTTGGATAACCACTCCTCTTCTACCCTCACCCTGAACACTGGTGTACCCCAGGGCTGTGTGCTGAGCCCCCTCCTCTACTCCCTCTTCACCTACGACTGCATACCTGTACATGGTTCCAACACCATCATCAAGTATGCAGATGACACGACGGTGATTGGCGTCACCAGCGACAACGATGAGTCTGCCTACAGGGAGGAGGTTCAGCTCCTAACAGCATGGTGGGCTGACAATAACCTGGCCCTCAACTCCAAGAAGACCAAGGAGCTCATTGTGGACTTCAGGAGATCGAGAGGGTGCACACACAACCCCATCCATATCAACGGCACGTAGGTGGAACATGCCTCCAGCTTCAGGTTCCTGGGGGTCAACATCTCCGATGACTTCTCCTGGACCCACAACACATCCTCGCTGATCAAGAAGGCTCACCAGCGTCTCTTCTTCCTGAGGAGACTTAAGAAAGTCCACCTATCTCCCCAGATTCTGGTGAACTTCTACCGCTGCACCATCGAGAGCATCCTTACCAACTGCATCACAGTATGGTATGGCAACTGCTCTGTCGCCGACCGGAAAGCTCTGCAGGGGGTGGTGAAGATCGCCCAACGCATCACAGGCTCCTCACTCCCCTCCATTGAGTCTGTCCATAGTAAGCGATGCCTGCGCTGAGCGCACAGCATCGCCAGGGACAGCTCACACCCCAACCATAGACTGTTTACCCTCCTCCCATCCGGGAGACGCTACAGGTCCCTCCGCTGCCGTACCAGCAGGCTCATGAACAGCTTCTTCCCTGCGGCTGTCACACTTCTCAACGCTGCACCTCAATGACTGCCTGTCTCCACCCCCCCCCTCCCGCCCACACCCCCGGACTATCCAATCACCAGCAAATTGCATGGATACCACTGTATATGCATAGATGTATATACTCATACTACTGCGCAATTACTTGTTTATTCGTAAGTTCGCCCTTCGGAGATACCAACTGCATTTCGTTGTCTCTGTATTGTACACTGCACAATGACAATTAAAGAATTGAATTGAATTGAATAATCTGTCCCTTAAACCAGGGTCAAATTTCTTGGGTTACACAAAAAGCTGGAGAAACTCAGCGGGTGCAGCAGCATCTAAGGAGCGAAGGAGATAGGCGACGTTTCGGGTCGAGACCCTTCTTCAGACTGGTCAGGGATCAGGGAAACGAGAGATATAAACAGTGATGTGGAGAGATAAAGAACAATGAATGAAAGATATGCAAAAAAGTATTGATGATAAAGGAAACAGGCCATTTCTTGGGCTGAGTTGGTTCACCTGTGAGGAAAAGTTGAAGAAAATGGATCTGTAAAACTTATGACCGACAATTGCCATTTGTGGGAGAATCTGCAAACCAGGTTGGTAGTGGTGGGGGGAAGGAATGGAGACTATGTTCATGGTAATTTGGTTGATTTCTCCATGACTATGTACATATCATTGGGTTGCACAAAGTGGTGGGTGCCCAGAATAGTGGTGAAAGCAGATATTATAGTAGTCTTTCCAAGGCTTTTGGATAGGCACATGGATATGCAGCAGATGGAGGGATATGCATCACATGCAGACAGAGATTAGTTTAACTTAGCATCATGTTCGACACAGACATTGTGGGCTGAAGGGCTTGTTGCTGTCCTGTACTGTAAGAGGTTCTGTTTCTTGATATTTTCAACAATGCAGAGAACAACGTTCCACTGCATGGCTGGCTGGATTCCTGGTTGACCCAGCCCTATATTGTTTAAAATAATATTGAGAACATTTTAAACCTGATGCGTTTGTCATTGCATCATTTGACAACAGACTATAGAGGTGCGAAAAACAGATACAGCCAACTCTTTTGTCCTTTGATCTTTTTGATTTTATGGATTATTACAGCATATTGTATAGTATGTGGTCAACAGCTTGTGGGAAAGCATCGCACGTCAGGTACGGAGCAGGGTTTGTTTTGCCTTCGTCTGCAAGCCGATATTTTCCTGGGGGGGAAATGAACATTAAATGTGAGGGGATCAAATACCATTCTTGCAGGATAGAACATACCAACAAACAGTAAGACTTAGTTAAATAGCCACATTTTAAAGTGTTCATTGCTTAAATAAAAGTTTCCGTTTATAAACAAAAATCTGATTATGCAAACTAAAAGGCAGCTCATACTCAGACATTGAGGTGAAGAATGAAGGCTTGGAGGGCAGGGTTGTACTGAACAGAACTGAAAAGTGAAGAGAAAATAAAGTTAACCCAGGTGGTGAGTTCAGCGAATGCCAAGTTTGGAGAAAGAATGAAAGGGCAAGCAGGCTTAACAGTGTCAAAACCCTGAGGGATTAAACAGAAGAGTAGGAAAAAGTGTAGTGACAGAGATAACAGGTTTTCATTTACATGGACAAAAAAAAACATTTTAAAACATATTGTGTAACATTTTATACATAGTGTATATAATAATACTCATGTTTTATTGCAAATTAATTTGAAACGTAGTTAGAGCACAGAGAGGACAATCACCAATTGTTTTTGCAATTAAAACCTCACATATAAAAACTTGGAAAAGAATAGCACATGTCTTTCTATGCGTTACAGAAGTACCAGGATCCCTCTGGCTTTTGAAATGGTGAAATGGCTTTTGCCTGAGCCAGAGAGGACAGACCGGGCCATGTTGAAGTTCACTTCTGAAAGCCAGCACCCAAATAGTGCAGTTCACCCTCAGTACTGAAGTGAGTGGCAGGCTATATTTTTTGTGCTCTGGGGTGGAATTTAAATCCTAACATTCTGAATAAAAGTCAGGAGAAGTACCAGCTGAGACAAAACTTCAGACCTTCATTTTCTGGTGAATATAGATTCTATCAGGGAGGATGAAGTAAAGTGAAATAAATGCAGCATAGTATATTTCTAAATAACATAAAATAAAATTTACGTGAAAACTACTCATGTTATAAGATTGATCAGAAATAAAGTTGCAGGATCTTGAGCTTGAGGCTCAAAAATAAAGCATTTATCGCGATCATACAGCACAGGGGCAGCACAGTAGGACAGTGGTAGAGTTGCTGCCAGAAACCCGGATTTCATCTTAACTATGCGTGCTGTCTGTACGGAGTCTGCACGTTTTCCTTGTGACCATAACCACCGGGTGGCCAACATTCTGTCTGTCCCTTCCTTCTTTGTTTTTTTTGTATGTTTTAGTGTTCTTTCGTTTGTTTTATGTGGTGGGTGGGGGGAAACCGTTTTGTCTCTCACCTCGACAGTGATGCAATTTTTTTCCGTATCGTATCTCGCTGCGGCCTAACATCGAGGAGTTGGCAGCCTTTGCTGGAGACCGACTTCGGGAGCTCCAACTGCAGGAGCCTGTGGACTTACGATTGTGGAGCTTACGATCTCTGTCGGGGATCGACCTCTGAGCTCGAACCGCGGGAGCCTGCAGACGTTTAACATTGTGCAGCTCACTGTCCCAGGTTAGAGACTGACTTCAGGAGCTCCAAGCTGCAGAAGCTACGACCGCACCGACACGCGGGTTTCGATTGCCCTGACGCGGGGGCTTCGACCGCCGGCTGCCAGAACTTTGATCACCCTGACTGCGGATGGTTCGACTGCCCCGACCATGGGAGAATAAAGGGCCTGTCCCACTTGGGCGTCAATTGCGCATCACTAAGGTGGCGCGTGGGGTTCCTGGGGGTGCAGATCACTAACAGTCTGACCTGGTCGAATAACATCTCATCAACAGTTAAGAGAGCGCAGCAGCGGTTGCACTTTCTGCGCCGGATGAGAAGAGCTCATCTCCCCCATCCCATCCTCACTACTTTCTACAGGGGCACCATAGAGAGTATTCTGACTAGCTATATCTCTGTCTGGTTTGGGGACTGTAAAGCCTCCGACTGGAAGTCTGTGTAGAGAGTGGTGAGGACAGCGGAAAAAATCATCGGGACCTCTCTCCCCTCAATCGGGGATATTGCGACCAAACGTTGCGTGTCTAAGGCCAGGAGTATTATAAAAGACCCCACACATCTCCATCACGGTCTGTTCACTCTGCTGCCCTCGGGAAAAAGATATCGCAGCATAAGGAGCAGAACATCAAGGTTCTGCAACAGCTTCTTCCCACGAGCCATCAGACTCCTGAATGCCATGTAATGGGCTGCCACCATTGTCTATTTATCCTTTTATCCTTTTTATCCACGCCTATCCTTCTGTTAATTTATCGTGTTGCACGGGGAGCCAAATGCAACGTAATTTCGTTTTGGAACTGCATATATCAATGTATTTCTAAATGACAATAGAGTTTGGTTGACTTTTGACTTGGCATGAGGATTTTGAGAATCCCAAAATCCTGGGGCGCCGGATGCTACTGCCGAAGCCACCACGTCTGACCATGTGCCATGCGCGCGTCGTGATGCATAAATGATGTCGCGTAAATGACGCGCAAATAACGCATAACGCCCAAGTGGAACAGGCCCTTGAGGAGGAAGATGGTTGGACTTTATTGCCTTCCATCACAGCGAGGAATGTAGGAATCCGCTGTGGTGGATGTTTATGTTAACTTTCATGTAGTTGTTGCTTTTTCCTTAGTATGGATGTATGGTAATTCGAGTTTAACTGTACCTTAATTGGTACATATGACAATAAACTGACCTTTGAATCTTTTGACCATGTGAGTTTTCTCCAGGTTTTTCCAGTTTCCTCCCACATTTCAACAATATGCAGGATTGTAGGTTAATTAACTTCTGTAAGTTGTCCGTAGAGTATGTAGGATAGAACTAGTTTTTGGGTGATCACTGGTCAACACTAATCCGGTGGACGGAAGGACATGTTTACATGCAGTGTGACTAAAGCTAAACTAAATGACAGGACCAGGCCCTTTGGTCCACAATGTCTGTGCAGAACATGATGACAAGATCAAATCTTACCTGCCTGCACATAATCCATATTCCTCCATTCCCTGCATATCTATGTGCCTATTCAAAAGTCTCTTAAATGCTACTATCGTATCTACCTCAACCATCACCCCCAATGCAGTGTGCTCCAGGCACTCATTACCTTCTATGTATAAAGAAAAGCCTGCCCATCTTTAAACTTTACTCCTATGCCCTCTAGTATTTGATTTTTATATCTTAAGATAAAGATTCTCCCTATCTACTTATCCAGCCCTCTTATAATTCTATCAGGTGTCCTCACAAAAATCCGTGTTCCAGAGAAAATAATCTACTTTTTGACGAAAAGTATTCATGTGTTTAAAGTCAAGTACAATTCACTGATTGTGTAGGCTGTACAGAGCATATTACAGTCCAGTTAATTTCTGCACCTCGGAGCAGTTCAGGATAACCATGCTATTTTCATATTTTAGGCATATTTTCGTTGAAGTCACCTCCCATGATATTGAAGCAGCTGTACAGCTGTGAAATAATCCGTGACAAAATTAAATGTTACACATGAAGTGTGTGTTGTATTAACAAATAGTAACATTTAATTTGGTTTAGTTTATTGCCACATATACCAAGGTGCAGTGAAAAGCTTTAATATATTACAGATATTGAAAATCTATCTCCACACTAATATCTATTCAAGGACAACTGTATAAAAGCAACAGTTCCTTGGTCACTTCTTCTGCTGCAAAATTCTGTATTGTGTAAAAAATAAAGGAAGAGAAAAACAACCATAAGCTCTTCATATGGTTAGTTAGAAACCTGTTAGACTTACCTGTTTTTACCAAAATGCCCAATATTCCAGCACTTTGCGCTCCACCGACATCATCCCTCACATCCTGCAGACAGAAATAAATGATCCTGCTATTAATGCGTCTTGTATTCCCCACTCTGCATTAAATTAGGTGAAGTGACAAAACAAAATGAACAACAGAAAGTAAAAAGAAGATGAAAAAAGCAAGATGTGAGAAAAGCTCAGTTGAAACACCTAACTAAAGAAAGCAAAATAATAGTTAAAGATTGGGCAAATATTGTTCTCGTTACCCTTGTGGAGCAAGAAGCAGTGGACCGATACACACATTTGAAAAGAGAGAACATTTATTAGGCTAGAAACATCTTAAAAGATCTGAGATTTTGCTAAGCAAGGCACACATTTTAAAATATTACGGTTGCAATAGACATAACCACCGATAGAATTCCATGTTCAGATATTGGCACCTTTATTTGGTAAGGAGATTAAGAAAAGGAGACACAGAAAAGGATCTGAGTACTCCACAGACAACATAATAAGCAAACAAAAAATAAGTTTAACAATTTTTTTTAAACAATATTAGTGCAAAACAAAATAAAAGCCTAAAATCCTTAGTCCAACCAATTCCATTCATAGTTCAAGTCAAGAGTCAAGAATGTTTTATTGTCATATGTCCCAGATAGACCAATGAAATTCTTACTTGCTGCAGCACAACAGAATATGTAATCATAATAAATAATATACCAAAAACTCAGAAAAAAAGAACAAACAATAACAGTGCAATAATAATAGTCTATTGTAGTTCATAGCTTATGAGGTTGTGATATTTAATAGCCTGATGGCTGTAGGGAAGAAGCTGTTCCTGAACCTGGACGTTACAGTTCTCAGTTACCTTCTTCCCGATGGCAATGGTAAGATGAGTGTGTGGCCAAGGTGGTGTGGGTCTTTGATCATGTTAGCTGCGACTACATTAGATCCCTTCAATGGTGGGAGGTCAGAGCCGGTGATGGCCTGGGCAGTGTTTACAAATTTTTGCAGTCTTTTCCGCTCCTGGACGTTCAAGTTGCCGAACCAGGCCACGATGCAACCAATCAATATGCTCTACTGTGCACCTGTAGAAGTTCAAGAGAAACCTATTTAACATGATGTGCTTTCTTTATGATTGCATCAGTGTGCTGGGTCCAGGAAAGATCGTTGGAAATATGCACGCTCAGGAATGTGAAGTTTTTGACCCTCTCCACCATTGATGTAAACAGGATTGTGCGTTTACTCTTCCAAAGTCCACAATCAGTTCTTTGGTTTTGCTGATATTGAGAGCCAGGTTGTTGTGCTGGCACCATATGGTCAGTCGGTCGATCTCACTTCTGTACTCAATCTCATCACCATCTGTAATTCGTCCCACAACGGTGGTGTCGTCGGCGAACTTGAAAATGGAGTTCACACTATGTCCGGCTACACAATCATGAGTATAGAGTGAGTAAAGCAGGGGGCTGAGCACGCAGCCTTGAGGTGCTCCCGTACTAATCATCACTGAGGATGAAGTGTTTCTGCCAATTGGAACAGACTGTGGTCTGTGGGTGAGGAAGTCGAGGATCCAATTGCAAAAGGATGCGCAGTTCCCTGAGTTTCATAACCAGCTTGGATGGGATGATGGTATTGAACGCCGAGTTGTAGTCTATAAACAACAGCCTGACGTAAGTGCTTTTATTGTCAGAGTGGTCCAATGCGGAGTGGAGAGCCAGTGAGATTGCATCTTCCGTGGACCTATTGTGACGATAGGCGAACTGTAGTGGGTCGAGATTCTTATTGAGGTAGTAGTTGATATGCCCCATAACCAACCTCTCGTCGATAGTCATTAAGGCACGTCACCTTACTCTTCTTGGGCACTGGTATTATTGATGCCCTCTTAAAGCAGGAGGGAACCTCAGACCTCAGCAGTGAGAGATTGAAAATGTCCGCAAACACCCGTGCCAGTTGGTTAGCACAGGTTTTGAGAACTCGACCAGGTATACCATCAGGTCCAGGTGCATTCCGAGGTTCACCTCCCTGAAGGATCTTCTGACGTCGGCCTCAGTGACTGTGACAGTAATACCATCAGATATACGGGGGCTCGGGAAGGATCAATATTTAGTTGGTGTTTATGGTGTTCAAGAGCATGATGGTTGTTGGAAATAAGGTGTTCCCGAACCTGGAGGTCATGGTTTACAGACTTGTAATATTTTCTTCCTGATGACAGGAGTGAAATGAGAGCGTGGCCGGGATGGTGTTTGTCCTTGATGATGCTAGTTGCCTTTTTGAGGTAATGCCTCCTATAGGTTTGACTGCTCAGGAATACTTTGTTTTGTAGATGGTCACTTCGGCGGCTAAGAATTCCTGAATACCAACTCCATAATGGTTAGCTCCTTTCCAAATAGTTCCGTGTTTCTCCATGGAAAGTAGGGGCTCCCTTAAAATGCATGCCTATGTTATCTCATCAAAGGTGAAATATCTCTAGAGGCAGATGAAGCAGGGTGCCGCAACAACTTGAAATTATAATCAACTTTTACTTCAGGAAACATTTTGTGTTACACAGCAGGGGCCAAACACAAATATTAACTGAGTCACATCAAGGGACATGAGGAAGATGAGCAAGAGCTCATTAGAAGGGTATATTTAGGCAGCTGTATAAAGCCACAGGCAGAATTTTCGGGAGGAAATCCCAGAGCCTGGGGGAAAATGAAAACTGAAAGCAATATTGGGAGAATGCAAGAAGTCAGAATCTGGGAAGTGAAGAGTCTGTGAGGCTGAAAGGTCTGGAAGTGGTGCTGAGGTGTTTGAGGACATGTTCACTGAGGGAAATAAAAAGATTTTAAAATAAGGATTTAAAATGTCTTTGTAAGAGAGGAAGCCAGTGCAGGTCAACAAAGCACAAACAAGTTGGATGAAGGAAACTTAGAGTGAGTTTAGATAAGGTAAGAGAGGTTTGGATGTTCATGACTGATATAGAACAGAATGTGGGAGGTTGGACTGGAGAGCATTGTCATCTCTAAACTCAACTATTCCAAATCCTTTAATGTGGATTTGTTTCAGTAGCAGACGAGCTGAGGTGGTGATGGAGATGGGCAAAATTAAACATACATCACCAATCATAACTGCCTCTTCTGGTTGACATCCAATACTTCGAAGAGCTTCAAGAAAGAATGATTTCTCTGGTTTTCCTACTACTGTGGCCTTGACATCTGTTGCATATTCCAGCCCAGTAATAAAAGGTCCTGGTCCAAGTGACAATCCATCTACCTTCTTGTAGTATCTTGCTTTGTGTATGGCAATTAGAGGGGCACCATCCAAAATCAATCTGTAGAAAAACATGGGAACACAGAACAAGGTTGAACTATGTAATCAACGATTACAAACATTTATTCCTCTTCGATGTTCTTCTTTCTCCCCTTTTTCAATGCAGCTCAATGGTTTTGTGCTTTTCAAGGAGTTCAATGGTTTGATGCCTTGGTTCCTTTCTGTGAATCCACATTACATAAACACACTGTTCAACAGAATGTATGACCTGTTCCAACATCTATGCCAAATTCTTTTTTTAAAATATCTTTATTTATTACCGGTACTGTAAGTTACATCAGTGTACATCCCTTGTATTGTGTTACAGTCATTGTACCCCTTATTTTTTTTTATTTTAAGGCTTTAGAAAAGAGAGAATAGAGAGAAAAATAGCAGCATAGAAAGTAGAAAAGTGAAAAAGAGATGTGAAAGTGCCAAAGCGTGACAGAGGGAAAGGAAACCCTTGAAGAGTCAGAAACGGGAATTAAGAGATAGACCCTGGAGAGGGAAAAAAAAAAAGAAAAAGGGAAAATTAGAGAAAGGAAAAAGTAAAGCCAGTTACTTTATTATAAACATCTCGCAAAAGGAATCTACCAACTCGACAGTTTTTCTTCCCCCTTTACCAAGACCCGACACCGGTACTTTTTTGAGGCATTCTTGCACCTTATCCTTGTAATAGATTTATAAATGCAGACCACGTCTTATAGAAACAGTCTGATTTTCCTGCTAGTCGGAGTCTCATATTTTCCAAGTGTAGTGTTTCGAACATAGATGAAATCCACATATTGACTGTGGGTACCAGAGAATTTTTCCAGAATTTTAAGATTTGCTTTTTTCCAGTTATTAAGCCATATTTAAATAGAGTCTTTTGAAACACATTTAATTCAGGGCAATCTTCCGATATCCCGAAGATTATCCAGTCTGCTTCTGGGGTCAGTTTTATTTTAAATATTTTTGTGAAAATTTCAAAAATATCAGTCCAAAATGTTTGAATTTTTGGACAAAAGACAAATGAGCGTGCTATATTAGCTTATTGACATTGACATTTATCACATATGGGAGAGACGTTGGGAAAAAGTCTACTTATTTTAGTTTTTGAATAGTATAATCTGTGTAAGATTTTAAATTGTATTAAGGTGTGCACTTTTAATAAATATTCTTCCCACCTTTCTTTAGGAATTTTTATACTTAATTACTTTTCCCAGTCTCTCCTGATACCATCTGTTGTTGGTATTTCTGCATTTAGAATATTATATATACATGATATTAGGTTTGCTGATTCTGCCTTTGTATTCATTACTTCTTCCAGTAAGTCTGGAGGCATATTGTGATAATCTTGTGCGTATTTTTTCAGATAGTCACAGATTTGGAAATATTTAAAACACTGATTGTTTCCCAAATTGTATTTTAGTTGTATTTGTTTAAATGATAATAGTTTTCCCGATTCATACACATCTCCGAAGATTTTAATTCCAGCTCTTTCCCATTGTATAAATGCTTTATCTATAGTTGAAGGTTTAAATAATGGGTTTTTACCGATAAGAGATAAGAGAGATAAATTTCTTAATTTTAGATTGTGTTTTATTTGTTTCCAAATTCTGATTGTACTGTATATAATTGGATTATTGTTGTAATTTATATTATTCATCGATATTGGAGAGAGAAGGATTGCTCAAATATTATAAGGAGAGCAATCCTCTCTCTCCATAATCGTCCAATCCGGTTGTTGGGGAGAGTTATCCAGCAATTGGATCATGTTTCTGATATTTACAGACCAGTAGTAATACATAAAGTTGGGGAGTGCTAATCCCCCTACTACTTTGGGTTTATTCAGATGAGCTCTTTGTGTTCTGTGCGATTTATAATCCCAAATAAATTTTGTGATATCTGAGTCCAGTTTTTTCAAAAACTTTTTGGGTAAATATATTGGGATAGATTGGAACAGGTATAAAATTTGTGCTAGAAAAATCATTTTTATGGCATTTATTCGGCCTATTAAGGACATCGGAAGCGTTTTCCAAAATTTAATCAAGTTACATAGTTTCTTAAGTAAAGGGTTATAATTTTCGTCAAACATATCTTGATATCTTATAGTAATTTCGATGCCCAAGTATTTAAAATTTTCCATGGCAATTTTGAAAGGAAACTGTAAAAGATGCGTAGAGTCTTTCGGTTTTATTGACATTATTTCACTTGTATTCTAATTTATTCTATATCCTGAGAATGATCCGAAGTCCTCTATTAATTTTAAAATATTTGGTATAGTAATATGAGGTTTTGTGATGTACAATAGTACATCGTCAGCGTATAGTGATATTTTATTATTGGAATATTTTGCTTTATATCCATGGATATTCGGATGAGCTAATTCTTTCCACTAGGGGTTCAATTATGAGGGCAAATATCTATGCCAAATTCAACATGGAATCAGCAGTATGAAATCAGAGAGGATGGAGAGAATTGGCGACGGAGGATGCAAGAACAAAAGGGCTTGTAACAGGAACCAGGATCTTACTGTCCGCATCCTCAAGGTCAGCTGTGAGAGGCGCGCCCGGAGGACTGAATGGTGGCTGGATGAGGAAAGGGACTATGGTTCGGTGGCCGACCTGGAACAAGGCGACAGCTGCAATGGGCCCTTATGGCTATCTGCAGCTTGAAGTGACTCTTGTGTACCATCTCCGTGGGCTATTTCCACACACTTTGTACTTAATCTGGGATTTTGTTTATCTATAGTGATAATTTACTGAACTGTATGCAAAGCAAGAATTTCAGTGTACCGCAGTACAAATGATAATAAAGAACCATTGAAATAAAAACAGAACAGGATAAACAAATTAATGGATATTTTAATTCTATGCCTCTTCAGGTTTGTATTATGCACAAATTAAATACTGCAGGTACCTCAAGGAATAAGGCAACCATTATGATCTATTGCCAAAATTGTCTTCAAAATACGATGTAGCAAACATACTAAGCTTTTCACAGGAAAACTTCAAAGTTGGTTGAATTAGTGCTTGGTCCAGTCAGGCAAGAATCATCTGTAAGAGTTCATTCCACGTTTATCTTCCATATTAGATATAGTATCTGGTCAATCCATGATGGCAAGATAATCATTGCATCCAAATTACATTAGGATTTGCAAAGAGTGCTCGATCACTACTTATTCCCAGACTATTTTCCAATGTAATTTGCAAATGTTTACCTGAATGCCTTGTTCAATGTGTCATAGTTAAAGTGTTCAGGAGCTAATCCAACAACCACAGCATTAGGATCAGTTGTGTCTACTCCTGAAAAAGAAATCAATTCTCATTTAACTTTTGATGTCGATTGATTGGTGTAAAAATAAATGCAGATGCCTTTGTATGTGTATTTGTAACACTAAAATCGCAAAATGTTTATTCATTTGGTTAGTGTGAGGTGTTGCACTTTAGTGTTTGAGATGACGCCTCGAAGGAGGCCACGACGTGTCAGTGGAACCTCGCTGGTCGGAGATGGAGCCTCGCAGGTCGTGGTTTGATGGAACCCGCGGCTGGGGCCTGGGTCAGTGCCTCGGAGTTGTCAGGTTGGGAACCAGGGGGTGGGTGGGGGGAGAACATGGTTGACCTGGTACGGGATACTTTGTAACTTTGTCAACGCCCTTTATATGATGACTATTTGCATACCTTGGGTATGCAAGCAAAGAATTTCACTGTGACTTGTCACATGTGAGAATAAAGTATTCTATTCTATTCAATTCAATTGGGACAGGGGGGAAAGAGATCAAATGCAAGAGTAAATATACAATTAATTTAATTAGTGCATAAATATATACTTAATAGCATTGATGTGCAGAGGGATCTTGGAGTCCGTCCATGGCTCCCTGAAAATTGCAACACAAGTCGATAGTCTTATAGCATCCTTCGGCCCAACTTGCCCACACCGGCCAACATGTCCCATCTACACTGGTCCTGTCTGCCTGCGTTTGGCCCATATCCTTCTCAACCTGTCCTATCCATGTACCTTTCTAAATGTTTCTTAAATGTTGCGATACTACATGCCTTAACTACCTCTGCCGGCGGCTCATTCCATACAGCAACCACCCTTTGTGTGAAAAAGTTACCTCGGGTTCCTATTAAATCCCTCCCCCCTCACCGTAAATCTATGTCCCCTTGTTTTCAATTCGCCGACTCTGGGCAAGAGACTGTGAGTCTCTCCGATCTATTCCTCTCATTATTTTGTATACCTCTATAAGATCACCCCTCATGCTCTTGCACTCCAAGGAATGGAGTCCTAGCCTGTTCAACCTCTCCCTATAGCTCAGAACCTCAAGTCTTAGCAAAATCTTTGTAAATCTTCTCTGCACTCTTTCCAGCTTGATGACATCTTTCCTATAACATGGTGCCCAAAACTGAACACAGTACTCGAAATGCGGCCTCCCCAATGTCTTATATAACTGCAAGATGACCTCCCAACTTCTATACTTAATACTATGACTGATTAAGGCCAATGTGCCAAAAGCCTTTTTGGCCACATTATCTACCTGTGATCCACTTTTATGAACTTTGTACCTGTACTTCTAGACCCCTCTGCTCTACAACTCTTCCCCGAGCCCTACCATTCACTGCGTAGGTTCTGCCCATGTCAGTGCTCCCAAAATTGCAACATCTGCGCAACCAATCAAGATCCTGCTGCAATTTTGACAATCTACAATACCACCCACTTTTGTGTCATCTGCAAACTTGCTAATCATGTCTTTGTTGTCCTCATCCAAATCATTGATGGAGATGACGAACAACAATCGGCCCAGCACTGAATCCTGAGGCACATCACTAGTCACAGGCCTCCAGGTCAGAATAGCAACCTACCACCATCTTCCAGGAAACCAATTTTCTATGCATTCAGCTATCTCTCCTTGAATCCCATGGTATCTAACCTTCCAGAGCCGCCTAACATTCAGAACTTTGTTGAATGCCTTACTAACATCTGTGTATACAACGTCAATATTTGCTACAGAACTGCTATATTTAAGAGGGAGTTAGATGTGGCCCTTGTGGCTAAGGGGATCAGAGGGTACGGAGAGAAGGCAGGTACGGGATACTGAGTTGGATGATCAGCCATGATCATATTGAATGGCGGTGCAGGCTCGAAGGGCCGAATGGCCTACTCCTGCACCTAATTTCTATGTTTCTATGTCTACAGCTCTGTCTTCATCGACCTTTCTGGTCACAGCCACATTAACTCAATCACATTTGTGACACATGACCTCTCGCATATGAAACCATGTTGACTATCCTAAATAAAACTGAACATGATAAAACAAAACTCTGCAGGACAGGCAACATCTCTGGAGTGAAGCAGTTCATATTTCCCATCAAGGACCCTTCATCGGATGCAGAGCGGCTGGCCTAAACACTAACTTAGTTCCCTGCTGAGTTCCTACTGATAAGGGAGTAAGGTCAGGGCGGTGAGACAGTGATCGGTGAGAGGGGCGGTGAATACCAAAGTTAAAGCGTTGTATCTGAATGCGCGAAGTATAAGACATAAAGTGGATTAGCTTGAATTACAGAGACATGGCTGCAAGAGGGCCAGGGCTGGGAACTGAATATTCAAGGGTATACGTTTTATCGAAAAGACAGACAGGTGGTCAGAGGGGGTGGGGTAGCTCTGTTTGTGAGGAACGAAATTCAGTCCCCAGCGAGGGGTGACGTAGAATCAGAAGATGTAGAGTAGTATGGATAGAACTGAGGAACTGTAAGGGTAAAAAGACCGTAATGGGAGTTAGGCCCCCAAACAGTAGCCTGGATATAGGGCGCAAGTTGTATCGAGTTAAAATTAGAATGTCGTAAAGGTAATGCTATGATTGTTATGGGCAAGAGTGGAACTCGCTATCAAAACATGGAGGGGACGGGGGACACACAATCTTTTGTCGGCCGCGCACGCCTGCGCACACTCACACACACATGCACGAGGCTTCGGAGCAAAGATACTAGAGGAGTATCTTTATAGATACTCTAGTATCTTTGCTTCGGAGGCTCAATCCAATGCTAAATGCAGCTCAACTCTGCCTGCCTCGCTGGGTTAACTACAGCCCTGACTGGACTGACGGGATACCAGCGCAGCTTCTCCGAGCTGGCCATATTTCCCACAAGCCCGGGCAGGTTCACCTGGCGGGACAGGCAGAGTTGAGCTGAATTTAGCGCTGCTTCTCTGTGCTGGCTGTGGGCCTGGGGGTACAGCTCGCGTCCTCTCTGGCCACCCGTGACTCATTTGGTACTACAGAACAAATCAGCCTACTGCAGTGAAGTTTAAATTCTCCAAATCTGATTCAAGATCATTGATTGCAACTTCAGAATTGTAGATTGAATTGTAACCCAGCTTTAGAGGTAAAAGGACAAGAGGTAAATGGTGTTTGGCTCATTGCACCATCCGTTCAAAAGACAGCTTACCTTCAAAATCTTCAAGTGCACTGTTGTCTACCAATAGTAAAGGTCTGAACTGTTTCTGATCAACAAGGTTCCTGGCCGCAGTTAAAGATGTGAAAATCTCATCCTCGTGGATATCAAAGCTGAGTTTCTGCAACCGTTCAAACAGAGTTCGTTTACATTCCTTGGTAGTGTTGGTCACAAATTTCACAGCTACAGGAGAACTGCGTAACCTAAGCATGTCAAATTACACAAAATACACGTTAGATCCTCTTGTCAGCTATTTGCATAGAAGTGCTTCTGTATTAAAGCATTTGTAACAGAACTGTGTATGTGCATATTTACATAATGTGGAACCTCATTTCAGCTTTAAATACAAACTAATAGCACCATAACCCAAATCAGTTCAGTTCAGTTCAGTTTTATTTGTCATATGTAGGTTAACACAAGGTCAACGGTACAACAAAATGTGTTTGACAAGACAACGGGTCACCTCAGCAATGACATTACAAGGATAAAAATAAGGTAAAATAAGATAAAAGTGACATTGGTAGGTAAAAGACAATAATAAATAAAATAATCAACAATATATGATGTGTTTGTGAGTTCAGAAGCCTGATGCTAAAAACTGATGGAAACAACTGGAATGTTTCTATTTTTTATAATCTAGCATGGTTTTATGATTTCAATAAAAGAGTTTGTTTTTTCTTAAACAATTCATTAATCCAGTTTTGCTTGGGAGCTTAAATAAAGGAGATTCCAGAAACGGCATGGTTTATACACAGTGGTCAACAGAAATATATGGTCTTCAGAATGCGGGATCTGATTGAAAAGGGTCTGCAAGGTGACAATCCTAACATTAGCTATTATCATATAGTTGTACAGCATGAACAGGCATTTCGGCCCAATTCATTCATGTTGAACAAGATGCTCATCTATGCTAGTTCCAATTGCCTGCATTTGGCCCATATCCCTTTCCTAATGTGTAGCTGTCCAAATATCCCTTAACGGAGTTCAACAGAGTGTAATTCGGGTCGCTGGGCAGCAGTTTTTTCCAACACTTTAATAGGTTTATTAGTGAGTATGAGGCAGAATAGAAGAGCTGAGACATGAACTGCAATTGCTGCACCATTTGGAAGGTCATGGACTGCTTCAAGTTTTCTACAAAACCATGTGTGTAAGAAGCATCTCCAGCTACAGCAGCTTTAAGGAAAAGTGACCACAATAAGATAGAATTTGGCAATGACTTTGAAAGTGATGGATTTTACTGCAAAACTGGGGCTAAGTTTAAACAAAGACAACAGTGAAGTTATGAAAGAAGAGTTGGGAAAATAGACCAAATGTATAAAAGTGCGTCATACATACAGAATGTGTGTGTGTATTTATTTGTGTGTGATCACATCTTCTCAAAAAAACGATGCGCTAACGGTGAAATGTTAACATATTCTGATAGATTTATAACGTGAAGTCAAAAATAGCCTTATCTGAAAATTTCATGCATTATTTCTCGAGTTATTAATCAAAATGTTCAAGAATCTGAAATAACTGAAAATAAAACCGAGCGGCTTTGGCTGATGACGTCACAATGGTGCTGCCGTCTTCGATATGCGCGCTGCGAGCGACGTACCCTCGTGAGCTGCCCGGCCGCGAGCTGCAAGCTCCCCCACTCTCTCCCCCCTCCTCTCTCTCCCCCCCCGCTCTCCCCCTTCCTCCCCACCCCTCTCCCAGTCTCTGCCCCACCCATCTAGACGCACCTGCGAGTTGGGGGCTATCAGTGGATAGGGCGGGGGTGGGAGAAAAGGAGCCAATGAATAATATTAATATAATATCAAGGGGGGTGGCTAGTGTGTGTGGTGGGGGGGGGGTGGTTAGAATGTGTGTGACGCCGCAGGCCGCCCCCCCCCCCCCCCCCCCCCGGCAATCGCGCGTTGAGGGGACAGGGCCCAACGGGTCCCACTTGGTCTAGTCTTATATAAAGTTATTCAATTGTGAGAGCCATAGAGAGGTTAGATGGCAAGATTCTTTTTCCCAGGGTAGAAATGTCAAATACTAGGGGGCACAGCTTTAACGTGGGAGGGGGAAAGTTTAAAGGAGATTTGCAAGACAGGTTTTAGTTTTACACAAATTGGTGGGTGCCTGGAACGTGCTGCTGGGGGGTTTGGTGGAAGCAGGTACGATAGTGGCATTTAAGCGGCTTTTACACAGGGACATGAATAATAATAATACATAATAATAATAATAATAATACACATTGTCATTGTAAGTACATACAACAAAATTTCAGGCACACTACCCAAGCGGAGCTCCAACGTAACAACTAAATAATAACAACATTGGAAACAACAAAAACGGGTGGGAGTTAAATTCCTCTAGCCATGCCTCAAACCTTGCGCTCACAACACTCGCCTCCCCATTCAGGTTGAATGAACTCAAACTTCTAATTCCAGCTACTTTGTTAAATGCCATATCTGCTACAAAAGTTGAACAAACAATTACTAGTTCACCCTCGTCGCCAATACCAGATCCTCGCCTGGATCCGAATGTAATAAGCACACTTCAAGCACACTGAACATAAATGTTTTGGTTTATTCATCTGCCATTTCTTTACATCCAGGCAACATGTGTCCTCTGACCTTTATGACTCCTAGTTTCATGTGATACATATAAATATGACACCAGTTATCATGACAGGGACAAATAAATTTAGATTTTCTTACTTTTGCAGTGCCTCCTGGGCACCAGACACAGCTGTATCATCAATGTGCAGTGTTCCACTGAGGTCTATTAGTACGGCCTTTAATATTCGTCGAGTTGACATTCTCCACTGATAGGGAGTAATCTATTAGCACAAGCCCAAACAAAAATACAATTAATATGGAATGAATATGGTGCAGGACAATTAATCACCATCTCATGCACTCATAATGTCAGAAATACATTTATTTGTTCTTGAGCAATGGTAAGGCTGTATTTATTTTCTCCTCCCGAGTTGTCCTGACATAGGTTACAAAGGGCCTTCCCCTTGAATCACTGCACTATGCTCCTTAAAGTGTGTTAGGAAAGGAGTGTCTGGATTTTGACCCGTTAAGACCTGTTTCCGTAATGAATGATTCTTAATAAAGAAGCAGTTGTAAGTACAAGGAATTAATTGATTTTTAAATCTCCATTTCAGATAACACAAAATAAAACCTATTGACGAGGCGACATGGGCGTGATGGGTCTCATGGAGCTCATGATGTGTGGGGTAGCATGGAGCTGAAGGGCCGCTTGGCCTCCCCCCTCCGGCGACCAATCACAGCTCAGGGACGCAGCCCCCCCTCCCCCCAGTCACAACGCAGGGACGCAGCCCCCCCCCCGGCGACCAATCACAGCGCAGGGACGCCCCCCCCGGCGACCAATCACAGCGCAGGGACGCACCCCCCCCCCCCACCGACAATTTCCCCCCCCACACTCACCGATGACGTCACGCCCACCGCGTCGCTCAAATAACCAACCGGCCGCAGATGCTTCTTGCTCTTTTTATAACTCGGCTTCTTCCTCTACAACCGAACTTCAATTGTCCGAGTGACTGGTGTTGTTTAAAAGCTAGATGTGGCGGGTTGTTGTGAATCCGTGCTGCGTCACCGGCCGCGTCCTTGGCGTGAACGGGGAGCAATCGAGGAGTCAAGATGAGCCCACGGTGGCGACTAAAGACTGACCTCCAACGGCAGGCGGGAGGACTGGGAACTGCAGATGCTGGTTCACAAAAGGACACAAAGCATTGGAGTAACTTGTAGACACGAGGAACTGCAGATGTTGGTTTACAAGACACAAACTTCAATTGTTGGTTTACAAAACAAGACACAAATACTGGAGTCAATCATAGACACAAGGAACTGCAGATGTTGGTTTACAAAGTGAGAAAATCAGCGGGTCAGGCGGCATTTGTGAAGAATATGTTCTGGTTCTGGTTCTGGTTGATGTTGAGATGATGTTTTGTGTCTGGACTCTTCCGATTCTTGAAGCTGCACATGCGATTTGTGACTTGGACCAATTTTCCACTCTCTCCTTTTTAACAATAAAAATACTCCAACTTCCTTTGCGCAAAGGGAAATAAACCTAATTCAAACTTGTAATTGAAAATATTCCAGCCCAGGCAACGTGCTGGTAAATCTTTGCATCAATTTATACCCGCAATATATTCTGATACTACTTCAAAACATTTGAACAAATTAGTCAGGTGATGAAGGCATGGTTGGAGTAATGCTAGCCTATCCAAGTGTATATTACTCCTGTACCTCAAAATGTTTTTCAATAATTCTAGAGAAAGAGGTACCATTCCCAATCTTCAAGTCATCAGTTACATCTTCAGTGGACAAAGATTTCCAAATTTCTGTAATTAAATTTAAATATAGCTCACAATCCTACTTTCACAATCCTCACAATCCTACATTATATCTAAATTAATATTCCTTTATCACTCTGATCGTCATTTGATTGCCTCGTGTTATGTTTGCTTATCTCATATCAATGTTACAAAATTTTGAGATTTTAAAAATCAGGTCTGCAATTTATTCCATCACATCAAGCATAAAACAAAGTTTAATTTGACACCTAATTCACTTTCATATCGTCGGTATTAAAAAAGTTATGGCCATTTTCATACTCGGAAATTAGCTTCTTGTTCCCTATTGCTTTTCCATTGACTTAACACAAAAGCTGTGATCGAGGACAGTCAAAAGACCAGATTAAAGCATTCTGAAACGAATATAAATCATCTTACTTGGATAACCTGAAAATAAAGCACATAATTAGTTAATTATCTAAATGTAGTTAATTACAAAATTGACAGTTGTGACGGAAATAGTAATAAACACACAGACTGCCTCAAAAATGTGATATTCTCAAGATCAGAACTTTAATATTATTGTATAATATGCTGTGTCCATAACAGATAGGTAAATAAATTACAATTTCTAGCAATAGACCAAGTCTTTATGGAAAAGATCAGTTGCTAGCTGGTACATTGGCATATCATAATCAGTAGCATCATCATACTCCTCAGATTGTAACCAATAAGCAACTCTGTACACCTTTTTTTCCCTCAACTTTTCAATTTCGGCATTGTAAAGTACAAGTATTTGTTCTTCAAACCATGCATGACATGCCTTTCTGCCCACTACTTTCCCATTAAGAATGTCCTGTAGATTCCATTTCTTAAGAAAAGGATATTTTAAAAAAATAGCCTAAGTATCCAAATAACAAACTAATCCCATTCACACAGGAATTCACAATATGACATGATTTTGAAATCTCACTGTCATTCATTTATATGCCAGATGGAAGGAATTTAATGTTGAATTCCCATAAATTAATCCTTAACCTCTCAAAATATATTCAAAATTATTGTTTTTTGCACAATACATGTGACTCAAACTGTTGTGAATATTTCGTTTAAAAATAAAGATCATGGAGAGGGAATAACACAAAATATAGACAATTTGGACGGCTTATGACACGATTGTCCAAAAAAAAGGGCATTTAAATCATCTTGCGAGTGGGTGATTGTGGAACACGATCAATTGGACCATTGCATTTGCGGTGAATTTGAACCCCATATCAGCAGGAAAAACACTGCCGGTTCGTATGGGGCCCAAATAACATTTTCGCAATGTAAAATTATATTAAAGCCATCCCAAGAAGCAAGATTATATGTAAAATGAACAACTTACCCTTTGTATTGTCCCGTTCTTACGATCCGTCACTTTGTAGGCATTGAGGGCGTTCGAAGTTGCTTTTTATTTTAATCCAAATATTAAATTGTCCAGTGAACGGAAGTCCAATCGATTTTCCATCAGCAGCTAGCAGCCCGAGGAAGTCTGCCTCAGACAGGCAGTAGAAAACGGCATTTTAATCCCGCCCCCCCCCCCCCCCCCCCCCTCAAAGTCGCGCACACGGCCAGTGGCAGAACCGTAGTGCCGCTGAAGGTAAGTATTGTAACATTGCCATATCTCAGGTCATAACTGGTTCCATATTCAGTTAACATTTTAGTATTAAACCTAAATATTCTCCATAATTGTTTTAAGAGAAATATTATTTATCTTTTAAAATGAGAATATTTATATGACACAAATCTATTGGCTTTGTTAAGAAGAAAAGTAGGAATAACCTAATAACCCAAAACCAGCATTGCCATTCAATAAGATCACAGATGAACCATTCTTGTCCTCATTACAACGTTCCTGCTCTCTCTAAATACCCATTGACTCCTTTTAGGTCAAATATTTGCTAATCACAGCCTGGAATAAGTCAATTTCCTCAGCTGTTTGGGGTAAAGAATTATAAAGAATAATGATCTTTCAGCGAATTGTGGACGCAGCCCAGACCATCACACAAACCAACCTCCCTTCCATTAACTCCATTTATACCTCATGCTGCCTCGGCAAGGCCAGCAGTATAATCAAGGACAAGTCGCACCCTGGCCACTCCTTCTTCTCCCCTCTCCCATCGGGCAAAAGGTACAGAAGTGTGAAAACGCACATCTCCAGATTTACGGACATTTTCCTCCCAACTGTTATCAGGCAACCGAACCATCTTACTGCAACCAGAGAGCAGTCCTGCACTACCATCTATCTCATTGGGCACCCTTGGACTATCATTGATAGAACTTTGCTGGCTTTACCTTGCACTACACGTTATTCCCTCATCATGTATCTACACTGTGAATGGCTCGATTGTAATCATGTATAGTCTTTCCATTGGCTGGTTAGCACCTAACAAACGCCTTTCACTGTACCTCGGTAAACATGACAATAAAGTAAACTGAAACTGAAACGACACACCCAGTTCTGAATACTTGTACTATGGGAGACACTCTCACTCTTAACCCAGTCAACCCCTTTCATAATATTAATATTATTATGTTTCAATATATCCCCTCAATCCTTTAAATTAAATGAGTGTAAGTCGATCCGTTCTCTTTGTGTCAACCCCTTTATCCCATGAATTCAACATAGTAAACCTTCTCACCGTTGTCTCCAATGCAAGTGTTACATCCAAAATGAAGACCAAACTGTACACAGTACTCCTGGTGTGTGGTCTCATCACTGCCTTATAAAGTTGCATCACCACTCTTCTATTTATATAGATACAAGTCTGCAGATACTGGAGTTTTGAGCAAACACCAAAGTGCTGGAGGAACTCAGCAGGCCAGGAAGTATTTGTGGAGGGAAATGCACAGGCAACATTTTGGGTCAGAGAAACATAGAAAATAGGTGCAGGAGTAGGCCATTCGGCCCTTCAAACCAGCTCCGCCATTCAATATGATCATGGCTGATCATCCAAAATCAATGCTCCCCATATCCCTTGATTCCGTCTGAAGAAGGGTCTCATCTGAAAACGTCACCCATTCTGTCTCTCCAGAGATGCTGCCTGTCCTGCTGAGTTGGTCCAGCATTTTGTGTCTCCCGTCATTCCGTTAGCCTTAAGAGCTATATCTAACTTTCTCTTGAATACATCCAGTGAATTGGCCTCCACTGCCTTCTGTGGCAGGGAATTTCACAGATTCACAACTCTGGGTGAAAAAGTATTTCCTCATCTCAGTCCTAAATGGCCTACCCCTTATTCTTATTCCCAGGAACTATCTTCAGACCTATATTTATGATCCACATCTCTTGTGCTGGAGGGAAACATTCCTTTGCTTCATGTTCCTGCACGTCAACCATTTGTGCTTCATGCACTGGAACTCCCAACTGTTATTTACTGGCTATCTTGCAGGTATTACTTAATTTACATCTGGCATCGAAGAAAATAAATAAATCATTTAAATGCAATGACCTGTTGACAGCAGCTCTGTGTACCTCCACTGTTACACAGACTCCATGCTACTCCAGCTTATATAATATCTTACAACTGTAAGATTTCCCCATGTTTACGTTCCCACATATAATCAACCTACTCTAAACATGTAAAAATGTGCACAGAAAAGCAGCAACTTTACAGAAACTTAAAAAGAACTGAAAATGCATTTAATTTCAAACAATTTGTAACAGTCCATAGTTTAGCTTGCATAGGATATCGACACGTCATTTTGTCACTGATCTCTTTATTTTTTTTGTGGTCTATAAAACAATGCAGTAAATAATGAAATGAGTTTGCTTGCATAAATTTGATGGAATCTTTGAGAATATGGAGTCAAACATCAGGAAGTGTTACAACTCTCCACTCCTGTAGAAATCTTTGCTTCATCTCATCACTGAAGACTAGTGTTGATGCCTTTTCAATTCTTCATCCGAAAAGTAGCAAGAGTACGATTGTTACAGAATTCACTACTATTAATGGCACTAGAAATAAAAAGCATGGGAAAGTTAATTATTGATTGTGGTAACATATTATAATAAATCCAATAATATAATGAATCAGAATATGAAAATGTGTCAAGAAAGATCTGAGAACCCATCTATAATGAGTATGTCAAATTCAATGGATGTGGTTCCCGCTACATGTGGGGTGTGGGCGGCACGGTGGCACAGTGGTAGAGTTGCTGCCTTACAGCGCCAGATACCCGGGTTCGATCCTAACTACAGGTGCTGTCTGTACAGAGTTTGTACGTTCTCACCATGACCTGCGTGTGTTTCCTCCCGCACTCCAAAGATGGCAGGTTTGTAGGTTAATTGGCTTTGGGAAAATTGTAAATGGTCCCGTGTTGGTGTGTAGGATAGGGCAGGTGTGCGGGGATCGCAGATCGGCACGGCTCAGTGGGCCGAAGGGTCTGTTTCCACGCTGTATCTCCAAACTAAACAAAACTACATTGGGCTCAAAAGAGGAATAGACACAAATTCCTAACAGCATGCATTCCGCATATCAAGACAAAATAAGATCAGCTTCAGCTGCTATGGGTTAAAATGTAAATAATGTGTTTGTTGCAAAATACTATTAAGTACCTGGTAACTGTTAGAAAGTGTATGTCAAGGATTCATTATTTTCAGGGAAAAAAAGATAGGAAAAAGGCAATGCAGAGTATTGCATCTTGGACAATAGCCATGCTCCTCCCCCCATCCCAAATGAAAAATATTTTGTACAAGAGATCAAGCTGCATCGTGCAATTAGCATAAAATAAGACGAACGTATAGTTTGAAATACTTAGTGGAATAAAAAACCCAGTAATACTTACATCTCATCACCATGCGTACAGATCGGATCAGATTTACGAGCTGTGATTTAATGCCTGGTTCTTCTCCAAAACCACCGACACTCTGGTCTGCCCCCCAGCCAACTACAAAGACATTGTCAGTAGAAATTTAGTTATGACCATATATTTAAATAAGCATGTCACTTTATCATACCAAAATGTAATTCTGAGATTTTTCTTCCACAATATTATTAAATGAAGTTTTGTTTTTAATTTAGTCCACTTCTATTACATTTGTTTAATAGATTTACATATCTGCGCTTGCTTCTTGGTTAATACAGGTACCAAAATGGTGCCCAGAGCTGAGAAAGGAAGGAAAATTCTCCCAAACTACCTCCTCATTAGTTGGTATGTTGTAGCTCCTGGACAGCCAGTCCAACGCAGGATAGATTGTAAGAGACACTAAAATAAAAGTGTAATTAACTGTTACATCAGGAACTGAGTTTGAATCCAACCGAGATAAATAAGATTATCTCCCACTATCTCCCCCTGCCCCCCTTTCCTCCCAATTCCCTTTCCATCAACTTTTTTCCATCTGGTTTCACATTTTACTACTCTCCTTATCCTACATCCTTTTCATAATCATAATAGTAATTTATTAGCCAAGTATGTTTTGCAACGTACGAGGAATTTGATTTGCCATGTCAATAAAGAGCAACAAGTCACCCAAATAAATTTATAACATGAACATCCACCACAGCGACTCCCCCACATTCCTCACTGTGATGGAAGGCAAAAAAAGTTCAATCTTCTTCTATTCATTGTTCTCCCGCGGTCGGGGCACTCGAACCTTCCGTTGACGGGGCGACCTTGGCTCCCGCAGCCGGCGGTCGAGCCCTCCGCATCGTGGCAATCAAGCTCCGAAAATTGGGAAGATCTCAGCTCCCCCGCGCCGGGCGATTGGTCCCCGAATTGGGGCTGGTCGAACCTCGTGTGGCTTGGAACTTCCCGACATCAGTCTCTACCCGAGACTGCAAGCACCTCGATGTTGAAATCCGCATGCCGCGGTCGGAGGGTTGATCCCAGGGAATGGATTACAGGCTCCGATGGTAAGTCCACGGCTCCGCTGTGGGGCTCAAAGTCAATCTCCAGCAAGGCCGGCAGCTCCATGTTATGCCGCAGAGCGACCGGAGATACGATCCGGAAATAAATTGCATTTCCGGCAAGGTAAGAGAGGTAAGTTTCCACTGACCCCCTCCCCCACATAAAACAAATCAGAGAGTATTAAAATATACTTTTAAAACACACTAAAAATAACAAAAAAGACAAAGAGACAGGCAGACTGTTGGCGAAGCTGCCATCGCTGACGGCACTACCCAGCTTATTTTCATCTCCGGCCTTTGTCCACCAATCTGCCAATAACCCCCCAACTCACCTATATCTACCTATCACTTGTCAGGCTTTGCCCCATCCCCACCTCTTTTCCAGCATTCTCCCCCTACTATGGTCTGAAGAAGTGTCCGGATCCGAAACGTCACTTATCCTTGTCTTCCAGAGATGCTGTTTGATCTGCTGAGTTACTTCAGAACGTTGTATTTTTTTGTTAACAGCTTCTGCAGTTTGTGTGCCTACTAGACCAATGGGATTTGCATTCTATTTCAGTTTCAGTTTAGTTTATTGTCAGGTGTACCGAGGAACAGTGAAAAGCTTTTATTGTGTGCTAACCAGTCAGCGGAAAGACAACATACCGTATTTCCCAGAAATGAAGAGCATGCAGTCCCTGGTTAGAGACCGACTTCGGGAGCTGCAAGCCGCAGGAGCTTCGACCGCCCCGACATGGGAGCTTCGATGGCCCCGACGGATGGTTCGACTGCCCCGACCGCGGGACAATAAAGAGGGAAGAAGATTAGACTTTATAGCCTTCCATCACAATGAGGAATGTGGGGAATCCGATGCGGTAGATGTTTACGTTAACTTTTATATAGTTGTGTTGCTTGTTTTAATATCACTGTATGGTAAATCAAATATCATTGTTCCTTAATTGGTACACTTGACAATAAAAAGATATTTGAAACCTTTATCTATTTCCTAAAACCAAATTAGCCTAATTAAACCTATTCCTAATTATATGTTTTGACTGGATAGCATGTAACATGCAATTTGTGCATGGTGTACATGACAATAATAAACCTAAACCAATTGACTAGCTCACTTTGGATTCCATGCAATCGAATCTTCCGTACTCGCCAACCATGTTGGACCCTGTCATAGGCCTTGTTAAGGTCCATTTAGACAATGTTAGCAACACTGCAATTGGTCTCAATATCTTGGGATGGAGATTACAGGTTACCAACCAGTTGGTTTAGGTGTCCGGGAATAGGGATTAAAGGTAATCAGTTGAACAAAGGGGAGTATGAAGGCATGAGAGGGGAGCTGGTGAAAGTAGACAGGAAAGGGATCCTAGCTGGAATGACGGTGGAACAGCAATGGCAGGAATTTCTGGGTATAATCCGGAAGACGCAGGATCATTTCATTCCAAAAAGGAAGAAAGATTCTAAGGGGAGTAGGAGGCAACCGTGGCTGACAAGAGAAGTTAGGGATAGAATAAAACTAAAAGAAAAGATGTATAACACAGCAAAGAGTAGCCGGAAGCCAGAGGATTGGGAAACTTTCATAGGACAACAGAAGGAAACAAAACGGGCAATACGGGCTGAAAAGATGAAGTACGAGGGGAAGCTGGCCAGGAATATAAAGGACAGTAAAAGATTCTTTAGATATGTTAAGGGAAAAAGAGTCGCAAAGTCAAATGTGGGTCCCCTGTAGGCAGACACAGGTGAAATTATTATGGGCAACAAGGAAATGGCAGAAGAGTTGAATAGGTACTTTGTATCTGTCTTCACTAAGGAGGACACAAACAATCTCCCAGATGTACTGGAGGACAGAGGATCTAAGGGGGTACTGAAATAAATGTTCATTAGGCGAGAAATAGTATTGGGTAGGCTAATGGGACTGAAGGATGATATCCCCTGGGCCTGATGGTTTGCATCCCAGGGTCCTCAGGGAGGTGGCTCTAGAAATAGTGGGAGCATTGGTGATCATTTTCCAATGTTCACTAGATTCAGTTCCTGTGGATTGGAGGATAGCTAATGTTATCCCATTTTTCAAGATAGGAGCGAGAGAGAAAACGGGGAATTACAGACCAGTTAGCCTGACTACAGTGGGGGGAAAGATGCTGGAGTCAATTATTAAAGAGGTAATAATGGGGCATTTGGATAGCAGTAAAAGCGTTAGTCCAAGTCAACATGGATTTATGAAAGGGAAATCATGCTTGACTAATCCTCTGGAATTTTTTGAGGATGTGACAAGTAAAATGGATGAAGGGGTGCCAGTGGATGTACTGTATCTAGACTTTCAGAAAGCCTTTGATAAGGTCCGGCACGGGAGACTGGTGACTAAAATTAGAGCACATGGTATTGGGGGTAGGGTGTTGACATGGATAGAAAATTGGTTGGCAGACCGGAAGCAAAGAGTAGGAGTGAACAGGTCCTTTTCAGAATGGCAGGCAGTGGCGAGTGGAGTGCCGCAAGACTCGGTGTTGGGGCCGCAACTGTTTACCATATATATTAATGATTTGGAAGAGGAAATTAGGAGCAACACGAGCAAATTTGCGGATGACACAAAGCTGGGTGGTAGTGTGAACTGTGAAGAGGATTTTAGGAGGTTGCAGGGGGACCTGGACAGGTTGAGTGAGGGGGCAGATGCATGGCAGATGCAGTATAATATAGATAAATGTGAGGTTATACACTTAGGTGGCAAAAACAAGGAGGTAGATTATTATCTCAATGGGGTTAGGTTAGGTTAGGTAAGGGGGAGGTACACCGGTCACTGAAAGTTGGCGTGCAGGTACAGCAGGCAATGAAGAAAGCTAATGGAATGTTGGCCTTCATAACAAGAGGATTTCAGTATACGAGTAAAGAGGTTCTTCTGCAGTTGTATAGGGCTCTGGTGAGACCACATCTGGAGTAATGTGTACAGTTTTGGACTCCTAATTTGAGGAAGGACATCCTTGTGATTGAGGCAGTGAAGCGTAGGTTCACGAGATTGATCCCTGGGATGGCGGCACTGTCATATGAGGAAAGATTGAAAAGACTAGGCTTGTATTCACTGGGGTTTAGAAGGATGAGGGGGATCTTATAGAAACATATAACATTATAAAATGACTGGACAAGCTAGATGCAGGAAAAATGTTCCCAATGTTGGGTGAGTCCAGAACCAGGGGCCACAGTCTTAGAATAAAGGGGAGGTCATTTAAGACTGAGCTGAGAAAAAACTTGTTTACCCAGTGAGTTGTGAATTTATGGAATTCCCTGCCACAGAGGGCAGTGGAGGCCAAATCACTGGATGGATTTAAGAGAGAGTTGGAGCTCTAGCGGCTAGTGGAGTCAAGGAATATGGGGAGAAGGCAGGCATGGGTTATGGATAGCAGACGATCAGCCATGATCACAATGAATGGCGGTGCTGGCTCAAAGGACAGAATGGCCTCCTCCTGCACCTATTTTCTATGTTTCTAATCAACACCACAAATTAAAGGTTCGCTGCCATGGGATGAAGTTGAATTACTACTAGCATGGAGGGGGGTAGGGAATCAGACAGGGTAGGATGTAGGCAGGCTAGGGAAGAGGCTGGCAGGGAAGTGAAGACCCAGGTCAGGGCAGGGAAAGGAAGAGCCAGGGCAGGACTTGGCATGGCATGGAAGGGAAGACCCAGGCAAGAGCATGAGGGGAGTGACAGGGAAGGGCTTGACATGGCATGGCACGACATGAAAGGGAAGACCCAGGGAAGTGAAGACCCAGGGCAGGGCAGGGCTGGGAAAGGAAGAGTCGGGGCAGGGCTTGGCGTGGCATGGAAGGGAAGACCGAGGCAAGGGCATGACAGGAGTTGCAGGGAAGGGCTTGACATGGCATGGCACGGAAGGGAAGACGTAGGGAAGGGCTTGACATGGCATAGCATGGCACGACATGGAAGGGAAGATCCAGGGAAGGGAAGACCCAAGGCAGGGCTTTCGCCCATTTAAAGCCTCCCCATTGTGACGTCGGAGGCCTTCCCCTTTAAGCCGGGTATCTGGTCCCGCGCCAGCTGTTGACCCCAGGTTATTTTCTGTCGGCAGCGGGCCCGGGTACATCACTCACTCTTGTTGAGGAAGCGCTCTTCGTGTAGCACGGCGACGGCGTTGACGCACAGCAGCGCGGCCTGCAGCAGCGAGTACAGGGTGAACGCCATGGCGACGGCGACGGCGACGGCACGGCGAACCAGCCACAAAGCGCTGCTACCAACACGAATTCAAAATACAGGCGCAGCCGGCGACCAGCGTTACTGAACCGTCAGACGCAGCCCGCATCTCAACTCCGCCTCTTCCCCCCCTCCCCACGCCTCCTCGGACAAACCTCGCAGAGACGTGTACAGTTCAAAATCAATCCGAGCTAGAAACAGATGGTTAACACAAAATATTGGAGTAACTCAGCGGGACAGGCAGCATCTCCAGAGAGAAGGAATGGGTGAGGTTCGCGGTTGAGACCCTTCTTCAAACTGAGAGTCGGGGGACAGGGAAACGAGAGATATAGTAGCAATGTTACAACATTTTGAGATTTTAAAAATCAAGTCTGCAATTTATCCCATCAGATAAAGCATAAAAAGAAGTTTAATTTGACACCTAATTCACTTTCATATCTTCAGTATTGAAAAAGTTATGGCCATTTTCATACTCGGAAATTAGCATCTTGTTCCCCATTGCCTTTCAATTGACTTAACTCAAAAGCTGTGATCTGGAACAGTTAAAAGCCCATAATTTTCTTAAAAATTAAGAGAACTCAATGACATTTTCAGTTATTATAGATTGAAGCATTCTGAAACAAATATGAAACAACCTTACTTTGATGACCTGAAATTAAAGCATATAATTAGTTAGTTATCTAATTGTAGCTAATTACAAAATTCAATGAGTAGATCTAAACATCTATCCATTTCTTAAGTAAAGATAAACTTTTTTTTAATTGCCTAAGTGTCCAAATAACATTCACACAAGAATTCACAATATAACATGATTTTTAAATCTAATTGTCATTAATTTATTGGCCAAATTGAAGGAATTTAGTGTTTAATGCCCGTAAATTAATGGCCATTTAAATCAGCTTGCGAGTGGGATTTTCTGGAACGTGATGGATTGGAACGTTGTGGTTGCAGTGAATTTAAACCCAATATAGGCAGGAAAAATACTGCCGGTTCATTGGGGGCCAAATCACTGTTTCGCAACATGAAATGTTGATTAAGGTAATCTAAACAAGCAAGTTTGTATGAAAAAATAAACAGCTTTCATTTACCTGTCCCCTACGTAAAATCCGTCCCCGTTGTTGGCGTTCACGGCATTAGGAGCTAATTTTTATTTTACTGCAGCGCTGAAATCAATAGTCAGGTCTTAAATGACCTCCCCTTTATTCTGTGGCCCCTGGTTCTGGACTCACCCAACATTGGGAACATTTTTCCTGCATCTAGCTTGTCCAGTCCTTTTATAATTTTATATCTTTCTATAAAATCTCCCCCTCATCCTTCTAAACTCCAGTGAATACAAGCCTAGTCTTTTCAATCTTTCTTCATATGACAGTCCCGCCATCCCAGGGATCAATCTCGTGAACCTACGCTGCACAATCACAAGGATGTCCTTCCTCTAAATGGAAGGGCTTAAGGAATATGTAATGGCTTAAGGAATACTGAAGCTCTGACCTCTAATTCTAGACTCTCCCAGGAGTGGAAACATCCTCTCCACATCCACTCTATCCAGAAAATATCCTGTGGTTCAGTGTGGGATGAGGGGAAGGTGACAACGATGCATACAAATTGCGTCGACCTTATTCAAGAGAAGAAAAAAACGAAACATTTGCAATTTCCCCCAACATCTGTCAATAACAAAAATGATGCTGGAATTCAATCTTACGGAGGTATCCTTGGAAAATAACTAAAGTGTTAAGTAGAGTCATCCTGATTGCACAAGTGGAAAAAATGTAAATTTCAAATTGTATGAATTGAAATTGTAATTTACAAACTTATTAGACAACTTTGAGGATGTGAGGAGCAGGATAGATCAGGAGATCCTGTAAATGTGATAATTATTGCTAAAAGGTATTTGGAAAGCACCATATAAACATTTTCTAAACCAGTCTTCTACCTGGTGTGTCCCATTCCATTTAACCATATAACCATATAACAATTACAGCACGGAAACAGGCCCTCTCGGCCCTTCCAGTCCGTGCCGAACATTTATTTTCCCCTAGTCCCATCTACCTATATAACCATATAACAATTACAGCATGTTTACCAACAGTCTAGAAATTAACTCAATCAAAATTATGATAGATAGAAATGATCAGTTCAGATCCATAGAGAAAGATACCTCAATGAGTTACCTAAAGAACAACATTTTGATATTGAGTCGTTAAGACTGCATGTAACCCGATAGAAGATAAGGTGTGGTTCTTAAAGATTGCATTTGGCCTCCTGAGAACAGTGCTGGAACTGTAAAGGTTGATCAAACTTCATAAAATACCCAATTTGAAAGGGGAAATAGAGGAGGAAATTACAAAATGGAAAGCATCACCATCCAAAAACACGAAGAGGTACAATTTGTTTACTATCACTGAGCATACTAAATTTATACCTCTACTACATTTGGAATTTAAGGGAAATATGCAACTTCCAAAATATTTCCCATTTTATTTATTTTGATTTATTTCTATATAACTAAAAGTCTTTATCTTGTTTGTGCCCACAATGTGTCAATCTGGTTTTCCTATCTTCTTCCAAACGCTAGGCCACAGCCTTCCCATTTTCACACATCATACTCACATTTTTCCCATGGTGGTGATAAACATCTTCCCGTCGCATTCTCACCTATATTTCCGAAGTTATTAATCCTTTAAATTTAAAAAACAGCCCAAACTGTCTTCTCACAGACAGCTTCCAGCCTTCTCACATTGATGATGTTATAATGCCTCTCACAGTGCACCAATCACAATGGGATCTCAAGCTGGCTGCCGAATGCCACAATGACATCACAATGGGATGTTGCCAACAGTAACGAGGTAGCTGCCCCCTCTACCAATATCTCAAGAAGCTGCTCCTCAAGTTCTGGTTGCATTTTGGTCCCACACCGTACTCAGCTTCACTTAAGATTTCATGCTATATTTCGAAAGTTTGGCAGAATGGCAGGCAGTGGGGTACCGCAAGGCTCGGTGCTGTTTACCGCAGCTATTTACAATATACATCAATGATTTGGATTTAGGGATTCAAAGTAACATTAGCAAATTTGCAGATGACACAAAGCTGGGTGGCAGTGTAAACTGTGAGGAGGATGCTATGAGAATGCAGGGTGACTTGGACAGGTTGGGGGAGTGGGCAGATGCATGGCAGATTAAGTTTAATGTGGATAAATGTGAGGTTATCCAATTTGGTAGCAAAAACAGGAAGGCAGATTACTATCTGAATGGCGTCAGGTTGGGAAAAGGGGAAGTACAACGGGATCTGCGGGGTCCTTGTACATCAGTCTATGAAAGTAAGCATGCAGGTACAGCAGGCAGTGAAAAAAGCGAATGGCATGTGGCCTTTATAACAAGAGGAATCGAATATAGGAGCAAAGAGGTCCTTCTGCAGTTGTACAGAGCCCTAGTGAGACCACACCTGGAATATTGTGTGCAGTTGTGGTCCCCTAATTTGAGGAAGGACATTCTTGCTATTGAGGGAGTGAAGCGTAGGTTTACAAGGTTAATTCCCGGGATGGCGGGACTGTCATATGCTGAGAGAATGGAGCAGCTGGGCTTGTACACTCTGGAGTTTAGGATGAGAGGGGATCTTATTGAAACATATAAGATTGTTAAGGGTTTGGACACGTTGGAGGCAGGAAACATGTTCCCAATGTTGGGGGAGTCCAGAACCAGGGGCCAAAGTTTAACAATAAGTAGTAAGCCATTTAGAACGGAGACGAGGAAACACCTTTTCTCACAGAGAGTGGTGGATCTGTGGAATTCTCTGCCTCAGAGGATGCTGGAGGCAGGTTCTCTGGATGCTTTCAAGAGAGAGCTAGATAGGGCTCTTAAAAATAGCAGAGTCAGGCGATATGGGGAGAAGGTAGGAAAGGGGTACTGATTGGGGATGATCAGCCATGATCACATTGAATGGCAGTGCTGGCTCGAATGGCCTACTCCTGCACCTATTGTCTATTGAAAGTTATTCATGATTAAAGATTTTAAAAAATTGAAAAAACCCCAGCTTTTCAGTGGTAGACTCTTGCAGCACCTTCCAGTGATGATGTCACAATGCCATCTCACAGACGTCCAATCACAATTGATCTCATTTACAAATGACATCACAATGGGACTTAGCCAATGGTAATGAGATTGCTGCCACTGTACTAATATCTGAAGGGGCTGCTCCTCAATTTCTGATTCCCATCCTCGCCGTAATCAGGTTCACTTCAGATTTCATGCCATATTTCAAAAGTTATTCATGTTTAAAGTTCAATCACAATTGATCTCATTTACAAATGACATCGCAATGGGACGTTGCCAACGATAACAAGGTTGCTGCCCCACGATCCTGGTGATTGGGCACAAGGCAGGGAGTGGGGAAAGCCGATCGGGGGTGGCGGGGAGGGGGTGATGAGAGTCCCCACCCCTCCAAACATCATTTTATGAAGTTTGAATAACCCTTTCAGTAGAATTTGCATGCCAAAGTTCATATACTGAGACCTCCCAGCAAGTTGGAAATTAGGAAGTAAAATAATGAAATGATCATGGAGCTACAACTGTCAAAGGATTATCTTGTTTAAAATTGGGTAGTAACTCCATGGAGTGCAGTGATCATTTAATTCTAGTGTATCATGCTCAGTAGAATAGCATAGAAAATTGAAAAAAACCCTGCTTTTCAGTGGTAGACTCTTGCAGCACCTTCCAGTGATGATGCCACAATGCCATCTGACAGACGTCCAATCATAATTGATCTAATTTACAAATGACATCACAATGGGACGATGCTTTCAGGTCAGGCGATGCTCGAGCCTACAGTTCATCCAGGGCTAACTTGAAGAGGGGCATCAAGAAGGCTAAGCATAGCTACAAGCTTAGGATTGAGGAGCACTTCAACAACATCTCCGACCCCCGACGCATGTGGCAAGGCATCCAGGCCATCACGGACTATAGATCCACCAACACCACCCCCACATCCAGCGACTCATCCTTCCTTGAGGAGCTTAACCACTTTTATGGCCGCTTTGACAGGGACAACCAAGAGATGGCCATCAATGCTATGCTCCCTGCTGATCACCAGCCCCTTACACTCACCCCCTACGACGTGTATCTAGCACTGAGTAGGATTAATGCACGTAAGGCTGCTGGCCCTGACGGCATCCCCAGGCGCGTCCTCAGGACCTGTGCTGCGCAGCTGACAGACGTCTGGACTGACATCTTCAATCTGTCACTTGCCCAAGCAGTTGTCCCCACGTGCCTTAAAACCACCTCCATCGTGCCGGTGCCAAAACACTCCACTGCGGCGAGCCTCAACGACTTCCGCCCAGTTGCACTTACTCCGTGCTTCGAGAGGCTGGTCCTGGCACAACTCAAAGGCTGCCTACCTCCCACACTGGACCCCTATCAGTTTGCCTACCGCAAGAATAGTAAGATTGAACGAGAACTTACCAGTTCGAAGGGTGATCTTTATTTCATGAGGAGTTGCGGTGAGGGATTTTGTGAAGAACCCGCCAGCACGCATGCGCGACATTCTTCAAAGTAGCGGTGTGGAATCACAGAAACCAACAACAGAAATGACTTGGCATAGTAAGATTGAAGAGACTCTAATTACCAGGTGATGATGATCGAGGGTTGGGAGCGGAGGGCACGAAATCCCTCACCGCAACTCCTCATGAAATAAAGATCAACCTTCGAACTGGTAAGTTCTCGTTCAATCTTACTATTTCATTTCGGAGTCACGTGAGTGACTTTGTGAAGACTTCAAAGCTTCTGTGATTGCACGCCCTGGACCACGTCCATGCTGACACACCACTAGCAGGGATGGATGGGAGTAAACAAGTTGCTCAAACAGGTTATACTGAAAAACAAAAAGAATATTTATTAATAACAAAGCAAAAAAACCCTCATTCGGGGACATCCCCACGTTCTTGACCTGCATTCAGCACGGCCTCCGCGAACTGTAGGGGAGCAGCAACAGGCTTGTTGTAGAATCGCTGAAACACAGCTTCATTCGCCCATCCTGCTGTAGCGAGAATATGGTCCATGGGCACCTCCATGACCCTCGCCGCCGACGTTGATGCAGCCCTGGTGGAATGGGATTTGAACACATTAGTGTCGATACCTGACTTACCCAAGACGATCCTGAGCCACCTGGATATCGTCTGGACTGTCACTCGATGGTGAGGTTTCTTGTGAGTGACAAGCAGGTATTTCTCCATTCCCCTTATGTGTCTCGTCACCTCGACATAGTGACGGATATGGGCGGCTAAACATAGCCTTGCATCTGCGGGGTATGCCGGGAACTTCAGCTGCAGCCCTGTGCACCCAGGTCTATGCTGCTTTAGTAGCTCATCGATAAAGAAGACTACTTCTGCAGGGGTAGAGATCATCCTGTCGATACGGATTTTATGTAGTGTCTGTATCCTCTGTGCTGAAGTCAGCGCTAGTAACATCACCAGTTTCATGGTGAGTTTGTCCAGCTCTAGCCCCTCCATGGGCGACCACATCCTGAGCAGGGTTAGTACTTTCCTGACATCCCAGGTGATATTATAGCGTGGTGTAGGCGGATTCATATTGAATATACCCCGCGTGAGTGGTGCAACCCCGCGAGGAATTCCAATACGTCGGCTATGGATGCATCGTCATAAGTGATGTGAGAGCGGCTGCAGTAGGCTTCCCATTTTCTGATGTGGGAAAGGTATTGCCGCCTGGTCGACTCTCGGCACGACGCCCCAATGGTATCCATAGTTCTAGATGATAGGCCATACTGCAGTAATGGCCGAGTTAGAATCTGCAAGCCAACAAATTTAGGTAGGTATGGCAGGGATGTGGTTCCCCTGACACGGGGTTAGTAACCAATTGTGGGCAACCCTCTAAGAGGACCCAAGGCTGACTGATCATGTCAAAGACCACTGGATACCATGGCTGCGTAGGCCAGTCGGGTACAATAAGAATGCCCTTAGCAGCATCCATCTGGATTTTTCGCAATACCCGACTGATGAGGCAAAACGGGGGGAATGCATAGAAAAACCACTTCCCCCAGTCCAGCGAGAATGCATCCATCACCATTGCCCCAGGATCTGGTTCCCACGAAACGTATGTTGGTACCTGATGGTTCAACCGTGACGCAAAGAGGTCGATATCCGGTTTACCAAATTTGGCTGTAACTTTAGCAAAAATTTGAGGATGCAACATCCATTCGATGTTGTCATTGAACTTGCGTGACCTGGTGTCCGCCACAGTATTGAGCTCACCTGGTAAATAGGTAGCTGAAATCCAAATATTCCTTTCAATACACCAGAGCCAAATTGTATTAGCCAATTCATCACATGAAATTGACCTGGTACCGCCCATATGGTTTAAATATGCCACCGCCGTGGTATTGTCTATTTGGATACGGACATGAGCGTCAATAAGATTGGAACAATAAGCTCGAAGTCCGTGAAATGCTGCAAGCATCTCCAAATAGTTTATCCCTTGTGACAACAACATAGTAGATTCAAGGGTGTCCCATCTGCCCCCACAACTAGAATAGTTGTCCGTAGCTCCCCAGCCATAGGAGCTTGCATCGGTTTGCAAGTATACCATCGGATTGGGCACAATAATGGGTTTAAATGAGCTACTAATATGGCGCACCCACCATTGTAACTCAATCTTAGCTTTAGGAGGCAGCTGCATTGGTCTGTCAAAATGACCGGCGTTCTGCTTTAACGCGGAGATCTTGGCTCTTTGCAAGTTTTGATAATGCAAAGGCCCGTATTGAGCTGCTGGAAACAATGCTACGATCTTGCCAATCACCTTCGCTGTTTGTCTAATTGATGGTATACTGGCGCGGGCTAAATTTTGACATGCTTGGGTGACATCCCCAACCTTATTAGTCGGTATGGTGGCCCTCATGCGATTGGAATCCACCGTGAACCCCAGATAGTCCATAACCTGGGAAGGGCAGAACTTTGACTTGTCTGGATGGACAATAAACCCCAGCCGCTGAAAAATTGCCACAGTGGCTGAGACTGCCCGTTCAGCCGACTCCAGGGTATTGCCAACAATCAATATATCATCCAAATAGGCCATCACGATATGATGCTGCTTCCGTAACTGGGCCATGATGGGTTTCAGTAATTTAGTAAACAACCTAGGGGCTGTAGTAAGCCCATTTGGCAAAGCCCTGTATTGCCAGAGCTGACCCATCCAGACAAATTTTAAGAACTTCCTGTGGTGTTTCCGAATGGATACAGAATAGTATGCATCTTTTAAATCAATGCATGCCATAAAGCAGCCATGAGAAATCAATGACTTGGCTGTCTCAAAAGTGTCCATTTTAAAATGGGTGTATGTTACAAAAGTATTAAAATGGGTCAGATCAATAATCACTCGACAGCCTCCATCCTTCTTAGGCCTAGTAAATATATTTGATACAAATTCAATTGGTTCGTGCATAGCTTTTTCTATCACGCCTTTTTCTTCTAACCTTAAGATCTCAGCATAGCCTGCTGCCTGTTCAACGGCAGACAGCGTAAACGTCCGATTGGGCATATGCTGGGATGGAGGAATGTTGCCGTTAATAAACTCAATCTCATGACCTTGAATACTTTGCAAAACAAACTCACCGGAAGTGATAGTTTCCCATGCCCCCAAAAAGAACCGAAGGCGCTCACCAACATGTGAAGTTAAATGCACAGATAAGTGAAAACCAGACCGCCTTACCTCCCTGGTTACCGGCGGTCCCTGACATGTTTGGGTGGTCGTGGGGGTGCTGGGTTGGGCTGGTGCTGCGGTGTCTGCATCTTCCACTGGGGCCGCTGCGGGCCTTGCCCTAAAAAAGGCCGCGGCTGTTGGGGCTGCTGGTAGCGAGGCGGAGCTGGAGCGTAGGTCCTTGTCGATCTGGACACAGGGCCTCGTGGCCGAACAAATGGAGCTTTCGGGGCCGGCGGTCTGGGGGCGATCTGAGACCGCATGAGTCCCACCGTTTTGGCATGTTCATCGAGCTCCTTGACCCTCTTCGGGAGGTCTTCGCCGAAGAGCTGTCTGGGCAGCGGCGGAGGCGACGCCTTGCACAACCCAGCAAATTTTGGGTTGAGCGTGGGGCGGATGCTGCTTTTTCTGAAAGCATTGATTTCATGCTGCGTGGCACAGAGCAGCGCCAGGGCATCCTCCTGCTCCAGATTGAGGTCTTCACCATCTACCGACCGCACAAACGCGGTAATTCCGGCCGTGAGCAGCCTCAGAATTCGTTGGAGCTTTAACTCCTGGGTTCTGATGGCCGAACCGATGTTGCCCCATATTGGTGTATTGACCACAGGCACGTTGAGGGAGTTGCAGTTGGAAGGGGCCTTATGCCGATTGATGGCCTGAGAGAGAACTTCCTCCTGGAGCTGGTGGTTGGTGAGGAATTCCACGGTGGCAGCCAGTTTCGGGTTGAGGGGAAGCCCTGCTGTCTCTGGGGCAGCAAATTTTGCCGCCACATCCAGAAGTTCTTCCGGCGGCACTTCCGAGGGAACCGGTGTAGGGTCTGCGAAGTCTTCCTCTTCTGGCTGCCCCAGGCTGGCTATAGAGACTGGTGACACCTCCCTGTGCCGTTTGATGCTGGATGCCTCCTGCCGTTGGTTATGCAACAGGAGCTCCAGTAGCCGCTCCATACGGTCAATACGCCCTTCGCCCTGAACACTCGGGCGGTCGGAGTCCTCAGGCTCTGAAATACTACCTAGGCTCCTATCATCGGCCCGCACCTCGTCGAGGTGAACCCGGTGCCGGAATATGTTGCTGCCTGCCGCCGCAGCGAAGCTGAGCGATTCCCGCGCGGGAGGTGTGTTCAACCGCCTTCGTTTGGCGGGACCTGATGCCGCTGCCACGGAGGGCAAATGCGGCGGGGAGTCGGCACCAGCCTTAGCATGGAGACCCGACGCCCGCGCGGGCTTGCCGGCTGCCCACGTCGTGGACCTTGCCGACGCATGGTCTCGTCCTCCCATCCATGGGGGACTCGGCGACCGTGGCGGGACCCCACCCAAATGACCCGTCCCGGCGTCGGTGGTTGGGGAGTCGACACTGGACCTCACAGTGGACCTGGGTCCTGCCTTTGTACCAGTCCGCAACTTGGCGGCAGGTGATGCCTTGGCCCCTGAAGGGTTAGGCTTTCGGGCTGCATCCCTCCCCCTACTCGGAGGGCTGAGGGAGAAGGGCCGTGCAGCCGCAAGCGAGCCCTTGCCCACGGCCGCCAACGGGCCCGTTGGCGACCTGAATGCCGAGGCAGGGTCTACCTGCTCCGGCGGCACACCGCAGTCCTGCTCCTCGAACTCCTCCCCGGAGCTGCAGTGTATCAGCGGGTCCGGCCCTGCAGCAACAGGGCTCCACGGTTTCCCCGCTTTCCTCCCGGCCTGTTTCACAGGTGCAGCCGATAATCAGGGCTCCGGGACAGGTGGCCGGCGACTCCGGACGGACGTCTTTCGGCCTCTCAAACTCCCGTCCATGTCCTTGCTGAAAGACAAAAGCACTACCAGCAAGGACCAACCAACTTAAGGTTAGTATAACTTACCTTAGCGGTCCCTTATGAAGGACTGGCGGGGAGCGCACCCCACCGCCAGCCGTCGGCAGCAACGTGTTGCGACGATATGTCGCGCATGCGTGCTGGCGGGTTCTTCACGAAGTCACTCACGTGACTCCGAAATGAAATAGGAGTACGGAGGATGCCATCTCAACGGCACTCCACTCCGCCCTCTCCCACCTCGATAATCTCCCTCAACTTCCTCGACTTTCTTCTATCCACCTACTGTAATTTGTACTGTAACTGTAATTTCCAATATGTGCAATAACCCATACTGGATATAGGAATCCTATTCATTTATTCTATTTATCCATTGTCTTTTTATAGATATGTATATAGCGCCGCAGAAACTGTGCACCTTATCCACCCCCTTTTTGTTTTGCACTGATTAGGAGCAGTTTTTAATCTCATTGTACATGTGTATAGTAACAATAAAAGGCATTCTGATTCTGATTCTGATAACAGAGACACCTACGTGAGCATGCTGTTCATTGACTTTAGCTCAGCATTTAACACCATTATCCCCTCAACATTGATCACCAACTCGGCGACCTGGGCATCAACCCCTCCCTCTGCAACTGGATACTCGACTTCCTGACTAACAGACCACAGTCTGTTAGGTTGGACAACTACACATCTTCAACCCTCACCCTGAACACCGGCGTTCCACAGGGCTGTGCACTGAGCCCCCTCCTCTACTCCTTCACCTATGACTGCACACCTGTACATGGTTCTAACACCATCATCAAGTATGCAGATGAAACAACGGTGATTGGTCTCATCAGCGACAACGGTGAGTCGGCCTCTAGGGAGGAGGTTCAGCTCCTAGCAGCATGATAAGCTGACAACCTGGCCCTTAACTCCAAGAAGACCAAGGAGCTCATTGTGGACTATAGAAGGTCTAGGGGCTGCACGCACACCCCCATCCATATTAACGGGACGGAGGTAGAGCGTGTTTCCAGTTTCAGGTTTCTGGGGTCTATGGAGAAAAATGTGCAACATCTCTGATGACCTCTCTAGGACCCACAATACCTCTACACTGGTCAAGAAGGCTCACCAGCGTCTCTTCTTCCTGAGGAGACTAAAGAAGGTCCATCTGTCTCCTCAGATTCTGGTGAACTTCTACCGCTGCACCATCAAGAGCATCCTTACCAACTGTATCACAGTATGGAATGGCAACTGCTCTGTCTCTGACCGGAAAGCACTGCAGAGGGTGGTGAAAACTGCCCAATGCATCACCGGTTCCTCACTCCCCTCCATTGAGTCTGTCCATAGCAAGTGATGCCTGCGAAGGGCGCGCAGCATCGTCAAGGACTGGTCTCACCCCAGCCACAGACTGTTTACCCTCCTCCCATCCGGGAGGCGCTCCAGGTCCCTCCGTTGCCGGACCTGCAGGTTCAGAAACAGCTTCTTCCCTGCGGCTGTTACAATACTTTACTCTACACCTCGGTGCTTGCCAGTCACCCCCCCCTGACACTCCTTCCCCCAGTATAATTGCACTTGTAGTGTACGATACCGAAATTAAGGCGAGAAGCCAGGTGTACGAGAAGTACCTGTATTCGGTCCCTTCGTGTTGGAAGAAAGTCCACGAGAGAGAGATTGCACCCAAAACCCTTGCCTTTAAACCCTCTGGTCAAGGGCCGCCTCTGGACCGATCCATTCCCGTGCCGAGGGGTTTGACCCTTAGGATGGCCCAACCCTTGGGAACCGCCACAGGACCCCCCCCCCCCCCAGAACCCGAGGCACGAAACGCACCGGCGGGCGCACAATCCGGCCGGACCGCATGCGGAAATTAGCCGACCGAGGGGCTGCCGGGGGGACAGATGTAGGGACAGGTGGAGGGAGCGGCGGGAGGACAGGTGGAGTGACAAGCGGAGGGAGCCGTGAAGGGGGGCGCCCTCGAGGTCAAGGACGGGCAACCAGCACCGGCTGGTCAATGTCCAGATGTGCCGGCTTCAGCCGGTCAATTGACACGGCCTCCGGCTGGCCCCCCATGTCCAACACAAAGGTCGTCTGCCCGTGTTCCAGCACTCTGAATGGGCCCTCGTATGGCCTCTGGAGTGGTGTCCGGTGGGCATCAAGGCGCAGGAAAACGTAGGGGCAGTCCCGGAGGGCTGATGGCACATGCGGGCGAAATGTCCCATGGCGGGACGTCGGGACGGGTGCAAGCCTGCCAACTCGCTCGCGAAGGCACTTTAGGGTGGATGAGGGCGTTCCCTGCTGCCCCGGTGTCGATGGCACGAACTCCCCGGGACTCGGGAGTGACGACCCGTATACGAGCTCCGCCGATGATGAGGCCAAATCCTCTTTGGGGGCAGTTCGGATGCCTAGCAAGACCCACGGCAACTCGTCCATCCAGTCTGGGCCGGAGAGTCGTGCCTTCAGCGCTGCCTTGAGCTGCCGGTGGAACCTCTCCACCAGTCCGTTGGCTTGCGGGTGATAAGCCGTGGTGTGGTGTAGCCGCACCCCCAGCAAGTGAGCCATGGCCGACCACAGCTCGGAGGTGAACTGTGGCCCCCGGTCCGAGGAGATGTGCGACGGCACCCCAAAGCGAGCAATCCAGTGTGCAGACAACGTACGAACGCACGTAGCCGTTTTGTGCCATCCGCAGCCCACATCATGCGGCCACTGTATCAACTGCTGGCGGGTGGGCAGCATAAGAACGTCCTGTGGACCAACGAAGCGGTGGCAGCATTTGACGGCGCAAAGGAGGCCCTCACGTCGGGACCATGCGAATCCCATAGGTGCGGATGGGACTGCCATTCGCCGCGGTGAGGATGGGCCCCCGCTTACCGGAACGAATGTCGGCCAGCGAAGGGGGCAGGGCGCTCAGCTCTGCCCCGGTATCGACGAGGAAGCGGGTCCCGGAGCGCCGATCCCAGGCGAAGAGGCGGTGGATCTGGCCGGCAGCCGCGGGGACTATTGGCAGCCGGCCCAGGCATTTCCCGGGAACGTGCATGGCTGACAGCATCTCCGTGCTGCAGCGCCCCAGCGCTGGTGGTAATAGCACCAACGCTGCTTGCTGGCTACGCTGGGAGCTTGCTGGTGCTGGGCTGCAGGTGCAGTACCCGCCATGGCCGCGGGGGGCGATCTTCTCGGCCTCCGGGATGCAGCTGTCACTCCTTCCACAGCTCCCCCGCCCCACCGGAGGAAATCGGGAGCTGCCGGAGTGCCGTCATCAGTGCGCACCCTCCGCATCGCGTCGCCGTGCCTGGCAACGGCCAGCGCGTTGACGTCATCGGAGCGCACCGTCCCGAGCGCGTTACCATGCCTGGCAACGGCCAGCGCGTCATCGGGGCGCGCCATCCACAGCGCGTCGGCGCGCCTACCGAGGGCCCTGATGTCGGCGAAGGAGACGTCCGTGAGCTGCAGACGGATGTAGGCCGGCAGCAGGTGCAGGTACGTATACTCAAACAATAGGCACGGCGTGTGCCCATCCAAAAGTGCAACCATCTCCTTTAGGAGGCTCGACGGCCGTCGGTCGCCTCGGCCCTCCATATGAAGGAGCCTGGCAGCGCGCTCCATCCTGCTGAGCCCATAAGTTTCAAGCAGGAGCTCCTTAAGGCCACGGTATTTCTCGGTGGCCGGGGGGTCTGCGATGAAGTCTGTGACCTCTTCGATCGTGTCCTGGTCAAGGGCCCCCACCAGGTAATAGAAACGGGTGTCATCGACCGTTATGCCCCGCAGGTTGAATTGGGCCTCCGCCTGCTGAAACCAGATGCGCGGCCGGGTGGTCCAGAACGTAGGCAATTTCACCAATACCGCGTCCAGGGACAGGGCTGGGTCGGCATTTGAGGAGGAAGGACGGGCTTTATTCTCCATCATGACGACAATGGAGTGTCAGGGGTCACCAATGTAGTGTACGATACCGAAATTAAGGCGAGAAGCCAGGTGTAGGAGAAGTACCTTTATTCGGTCCCTTCGTGTTGGAAGGAAGTCCACGAGAGAGAGATAGCACCCAAAACCCTTGCCTTTAAACCCTCTGGTCAAGGGCCACCTCTGGACCGATCCATTCCCGTGCCGAGGGGTTTGACCCTTAGGATGGCCCGACCCTTGGGAACCGCCACACACTACTGATACTGTTTGTACATATATATTTTTTTTACCGTTCATTATTCTAAGTTCGCTCTTCTGGGGAGATGCTAACTGCATTTCGTTGTCTCTGTACTGTACACTGCACAATGACAACTAAAGATTGAATTGAATTGAAAAAAAAAAGATGTCAATGTGACTGGGTGCAGATCATTGCTGTACAGTAAACCATGAATTCAATACCTGGGTGGAGGTCTTCATCTTCAAGCACATTTTTCTCCATAGACCCAAGCCTATGCTGGCGCATTGAAGACAATGGTGAGTTTAATCGTTGATGCCTGCTTATGCTGAGATGTGGATAAAGAAATGAGAAGATTTGCACACCCCACATATATCACATATATAACATATAGTGGATACTTTACAGTTTGTATAATATCCACGTCTTGTTTGCCCACGATGTGCCCACGATGTGTCAATCTGGTTATCCTATCTTCTTCCAAACGCTAGGCCACAGCCTCCCCATTTCACACATGCTACTCACATTTTTCCCGTGGTGATAAACATCTTCCCGTCGCATTCCCACCTATATTTCCAAAGTTATTAATCCTTTAAATTTTAAAAACAGCCAAAACTGCCTTCTCACAGACAACTTCCAGCCTTCTCACAGGGATGAAATCACAATGCCTCTCACAGTGCACCAATCACAATGGGCTCTCAAGCTGGCATCATTGACATCACAATGGGGCGCTGCCAACGGTAACAATGGGCTCTCAAGCTGGCTGCCAACTGCCACAATGACATCATAGTTGGACTTTGCCAACAGTAATGAGGTTGCTGCCCCCTCTACCAATATCTAAAGGGGCTGCTCCTCAAGTTCTGGTTGCATTTTGGTCCCACACCGTACTCAGCTTCATGCTATATTTCAAAAGTTATTCATGATTAAAGTTTTTTAAAGATAAACAAATTTGAAAAAAAAATAACAGCTTTTCAGTGGCATACTCTTGCAGCACCTTGCAGTGATGATGTCACAATGCCATCTCACAGATGTCCAATCACAATGGATCTAATTTACAAATGACATCACAATGGGACGTTGCCAATGATAACGAGGTTGCTGCCTCTGTACTAATATCCGAAGGGACTGCTCCTCAACATCTGATTCCCCTCCACGCTGTAATCAGTTTCACCTTTGATTTCATGCTATATTTCAAAAGTTATTCATGATTAAAGTTAGAAAAAAGCCAAAACCGCCTTCTCACAGACAGCCCTTTTTCCAGGAGCTTCCAGTGATTATGTCACAATACCTCTCACACTGCACCAATCACAATGGGCTCTCAAGCTGCCGACTGCCACAATTACATCACAACGGGACGTTGCCAATGGTAATGAGGTTACTGCCCCATGATCCTGGTGATTGGCCACAAGGCAGGGAGTGAGGAGAGCCAGTCGGGGGGGGGGGGATTCTCATCCCCAAAACCCCACCCAAGCCCATAATGTCTGTGCTGAATATGGTGCCAATACATCTGGTGCCAGATCCCTTCTGTGTTTGGGAGATCTGCACCCATGATGAACCAGGTGGTGTCACCACATTTTGTAATCTCCTTTGCTCCCGGGTGTTTGAGTTGCGAAACCAGGTCATGATGCACCATTCAATATGCCCTCTACTGTACAACCGTAGAAGTTCAAGAGCGCATTTGTTGACAAACTGAATCTCCTCAATAATCCAAGGAAGTAGAGGCATTGATGGGTTTTCTTTATGATTGCATCAATGTGCTGGGTCAAGGTTAGATCTTCAGAAGTATGTACGTCCAATTATGTGAACTTGTTGACTCTCCTCACCGCCAACCCATGAAGACAGGTTCATGGATGCTCAGCTAACCCCTTCTCTAATGAACAATCATCTCCTTGGTCTTGCATACATTGAGAGCAAGGTTGTTCTGGCACTATTCAATCAGATTTTTGATCTTCTAAATTTGACTCATTATTACCTGTTATTCATCCAACAACAGTGTTGTCATTAGCAAATTTAATGATGGAATTGGAATTGTGTCTGACTTCACGTTCATGGGTGTAGGCTGAGAAGAGCAGGGGACTGAACACACAGCCCTGAGGTGCTCCTGTGCTGATGGTTATTGAAAAGGAACTGGTGACAAGGTGAGGATCTAATTGCACTGGGGTGAAGAGTTTCTTGGCCATGGCGCCTATTTGAATGGAACAGCACAAATTATTGCTGATGCCCTCAGCTACAATTTGAAACTCTCGACCATCTCTTCTTCAGCACCATTGATACAGACTGGGGGGCATATATGCCACCCCGCTTCCTGAAGTCAATGGCCAGCTCCTTTGTTTGCTGACATTGATGGATTGTAAACTAGATCATTCTTTTTGCTCACCCCTTACAAGTAGGTCTTACGTACAATGTGCTGACCGGAAAGATATAAGACAGTAGAATCTGACCTCACGTCAACTGTATACCCATTCTATTATTCTGATTTGGCAATTCTTCATTGACCACAGATTTGCCCATTGTCGGTGCCCTGAACAATGCCAATTTTTCCAGTGTCTTCCAGGGCACAAATTTCCACTGGCAACACAGCTCGCACCATATTAGCAGTGGAGCACTACCCCATACAAATCTCACCCACCGCGGATGGGACTTGCCCACCGCAGATGGTGGAACTGCGACCCACGTCGAAGACCGTAACCCGCCGTGGACTGGGGACCCGTGGGCCAGAATCCGCCTGGAAGGCCTGGCTCGCCCGCCTTGGTTCGAGGATCCATGGGAACCCACCTAGAAGACCAGTAAGCAGACCGGATGCGGGAACGAGTGCATGGCCTCGATGGTTGGAGGCCCTGTGGCAGCCTGGGGCTCGGCTAGTCCTGGCGCTGCTCTAAGAGGCCAAGCACATGGACCGAACGCGGCCTACAGCACTGGAGCAGCGGCGGAGGACACCAATGGCTACACTTGGCCAGGCAGACCCTGCAACACCACCAGGACAACGGACCTTCATGGTCAGATCAAGATCATATAACCATATAACAATTACAGCACGGAAACAGGCCCTCTCGGCCCTTCCAGTCCATGCCGACCATTTATTTTCCCCTAGTCCCATTTACCTGCACTCAGACCATACCCCTCCATTCCCTTCCCGTCCATATACCTATCCACTTTACTTTTAAATGTTAAATTCGATCCTGCCTCCACCACTTCTGCTGGAAGCTCATTCCACACAGGACTGCACTTACAACAACTGGGACTTGAAAATGACGCCAAACTGGTGACGCTGTATACTGTATTAGTGTACTACTGCTATATATTTGAACTGTATCTGAGATGCTTATCAAATATGTATCTAAATGTTTATTTATAGTGGTACGTACTGAATTGTATATAAATATGAATTTCACTATAACTCGGCACATGTGACAAATAAAGTACCATGCCATCTCCAGCTGCAATGATAAGAGTAGCATTAACAGCTAAACGCCGTCAAACTTTCATAATCAGAATAAGATATCACAGGAAAATAAGAGCAGAAATAGGGCACCAGGCTCCTCAAGTCTGTCCCGCCGTTCAAAATGATCATGGCTTGTCTATACTTGTCTTAACTCCTCTTCTGCATCAGTTCCCCATAACCTCAATCCCTCAAGCTTTCAAATATTTATTTATTCAATATTATCTTCTGGGGTAAGAAATTTCTTGGCACCTCGATTTTAAATGGCTTGGCCCAGCAAAATGGCTATTCCTTATTTTGCAGTTATGTGCTCTTGTTTATGAATCTCCCTCTAGTGAAAACTTCTCCCCTGTCATTCTCAAGTGGAGGGTGAGCAACTGGAAGTTGTTATTGCAAATTCGCACAATAAAACTTACGTAAGAAAAGGGATGAGGTCCTGCACAGTGAATACAAGGAGTTAGCCAGAAGATTAAAAAGCAGGACCCGGAGGGTAATAATCTCCAGATAACTCCTGATACCATGTGTTAGTGAGGATAGGAACTGGAAATAGGACAGATGAATGCATGGCTCAGGAGTTAGTGCAGGGTACTGGGATTCCGTTTTTTAGACTATTGGGATCTCTTCCGGGGCAGAAGTGAATTGTTCAAGAGGGACAGATTGCATCTGAACAGGAGGGGGACCAATATCCTTGCAGGGAGGTTCACTAGTACTACTCAGGAGCGTTGAAACTAGAGAGACTGGGGGGGCAGGAACTGGAGTAATAGATGAGACATTGGAAGGAGTGGTGGGAAGGTAGAGCTCAGGCCCAGTAAGTCTCAAAGGAAAGACAGGCAGGGAGAGATGAAGGAATATGGTGATCTGATCGGCTGAAGTGTGTTTATTTCAATGCAAGAAGTATTGTGGAGAAAGCAAATGAACTTAGATGCTGAATCGGGACTATGATGTTGTGGCCATTGCTGAAATGGGGTGGTGAGAGGGACATGACAATGTTCCAGGATTTCAATGTTTCAGATGTGATCGAGAGGGAGGCAAGAGAAGTGGAGGAGTTGCGCTACTGATCAGGGAGATTGTCACAGCGGCACTCAGAGAGGACATACTGGAGGGTTGGTGATGTGGATAGAAAAGGTACAAGCACTCTAATGAAATTGAGAGTCCCCTCAATAGCAAGCAAGAGGTAGCTAGGCAGAATACCAAAAATGTCAAAGCAACAGAGTTGTCTTTTTGGGTGATTTTAACTTCGCCAGTATTGACTGAGTCTTCATCAGTACCAAAGGCTTAGATGGGGCAGACTTTGGGAGGTGTATCCTGGAGGTTTTCTTGAAAAAATATGTCTATTTTCAAACCCGTGAAGGGAACATACTGGACCTTTGGAAAATGAGCTGGCCAAGTGACTGGTGTTTCAGTGGAAGAGTATTTTGGAGATAGTGATCACAACTCCATAGGTTTTAAGATTGTGTTGAATGGAAGAAGGCTGGACTTTGCAGGAAGATACTAAAGTGCTGTAAGGTAAACTACAAAGTTATTAAGCAGGATCTCGGGAGGATACACTGGGAGTGGTTGTTAATGGGCAAGTCTACATCTGATTTGTGGGAGTTGTTTAAAGGCTAGTTCATCGTGGTTCAGAACTGCATGTTCCAGTAAGGAGGAGGAATAGCAAAGTAAGAAAACCTTGTTTACTAGAGACGTACATTTGGTCAATAAGAAAGAGGAGGTACATGCAAGGTTTAAGAAGATGGAATCAGACAGGGCCTTTGAGGAATATTAAAAAAAAGAAATAAATAACTCGAGCCAGTGGTTAGGCGGCATGGTGGGAGAGTTTCCGCCTTACGAGCCAGAGACCTGGGTTAAATCCTGACCACAAGTCTTGCCTGTATGGAGTTTGTACGTTGTCCCCATGACATGCGTGGGTTTTCCCCAGGAGCTCCGGTTTCCTCCCACACTCCAAAGAAGTACAGGTTTGTTGGTTAATTGGCTTGATAAAGTTGTAAATTGTCCCTCATGTGTGTACAATAGTGTTAGTGTGCGGGGATGACTGACCGGCATGGACTCGGTGGGCAGAAGGATCTGTTTGCACGCAAGAATAAAGGAGGGAACTTGTGCTTGAAGTCTGGGGATGTAGGTGAGGTACCAAACGAGTACTCAACTTCTGTATTCACGAAGAAGAAGGACATGGAGGACAGTGCGATCAGTGCGGAGAATATTGATATGCATGGACAGTTTGAGATTAGGAAGGTGGAGGTGTTGGGATTCTTAAAGATCATTAAGTTGGATATATCCCCAGGACCTGATGGGATTTATCTCAGGTTATTGAGAGGCAAGAGAGGAGATTGCGGGAGACTTGACAAAGATCTTGCGTCTTGTCTAGTCACAGGTGAGGTCCCTGAGGACTCGAGAGTAGCTAATGTGTAAGAAAGAACTGCAGATGCTGGAAGATAGACACTAAAAGCTGGAGTAACTCAGCAGGACAGGCAGCATCTCTGGAGTGAAGGAATGAGTGACATTTCTGGTCGAGACGTCGAGACCCGAAAACGTCGCTCATTCCTTCTCTCCAGAGATGCTGCCTGTCTGCTGAGTTACTCCAGCATTTTGTATCTATCGAGCCTAATGTTGTTCTTTTATTTTAGAAGGGAATCCACTGAATTATAGGCTGGTGAGCCTCGCATCAATAGTAGGGAAGCTATTGGAGAGGATTCTTCGAGTTATGACTTACTCTAATTCGGAAGAGAATGGGTTTGTACATGGCAGATCATGCCTTACTAACTTTATCGTTTTTTTTGGAGGTGACGAGGGTGATCAATGAGGGTAGGGGGGTTGATGTTGTCTCCATTCATTTTAGTAAGATATTTGATGAAGTCCACCATGGTAGGCTGATCCAGAAGATTAAGATGCATGAGATTAACAGTGAATTTAACATGGATATAGAACTGACTTACTGGATGGAAGGATTTATTCAGGCTGGAGGTCTGTGACCAGTGGAGTTACGCTGGGATCATCAAGAATGCTGGGGTCGCAGACTGTGAGTTTAAGGGAGATATGCAGGGCAGGTTTTGTACAAAGAGGGTGGTGGGTGCCTAAACCACGCTTCTGGGGGTGGTGGTAGAAGCAGTTACAATAGTGGCATTTAAGAGACTTTGGATGGGCACAGGATATGCAGGGAATGGAGGGATATGAATTATGTGCAGGCAGATAAGAGTTGGTCTTGGCATTCATTCAGCACAGACATTGTGGGCTGAGGGCTTGTTCCTGTGTTGTACTGTTGTGTGCTTTCCACCAGCTATGGCCTGTTGTTAGAAAGCAAAACTTTATCCCAGTGGATAACCTTGATTGAACTAATATAGATTGAACCTGTACTGAACTGATGCCTCTGGAGATACTTACATTTTTTCAGCAGAGACATTTACAAAAAATACATTTTATGTAACATATCTAAAAATTACTTTTTTAATCTTGATCTGGATCTGAAACATATTTGCTGTTCGGATGGAGCTTCCAGTTTGACCTGTTAAACTCTGCAGTTCAGGCTCATTATAATAGTAAGTTTGTATTGCTATTGGTGTTCACCAGTGGGTGTTGGTTTATCAGAAAGCATCATCAGCAATTTAAAAGAGGCAGCTTTTTAAAAAAATCATATAAAATCTGAGCATTACTTGCAAGGATAATTTATTCGCCGACTTTTTGTCCTAGGCGAGATGGCAAGATATGGCGAGATATCTTCTTGAGTTGCTGCAGTCTTGTTGATGAAGGTACTCTGATAGTGTGAGTAATTGAGAATTTGGGGATTTGGATGCAATGAAGATGAAGCAATGGTCTTCTTCTTATCGAGTCCACACACAAGATTAGAAGTTGTTCAGCCAGAGCTGAACACACTTCTTGGCATCTGCATACAATGGTGTCTGTCTTGCGTTTCTTGTGCGTGGTGGTGGAAACAGGGCCGTGACGTGAACGCTCTTTCCTTGACCCCGAAGCAAAGGTGATAGCAGCAGCATCCCCTCCAAATGTGTAGTTTAGTTTATTGTCACATGAACCGAGGTTCAGGGAAGACAGGCCCAAGAGGCTGGTGTAACTCAGCGGGGCAGGCAGCCTTTCTGGAGAAAAGGAATAGGTGACGTTTCGGGTCGAGACGCTTCTTCAGACCTAGAGTCATGGGAGAGGGGAATGAGAGATATAGATAGTACTTAGGAGAAATGAATGGAAGATATGCAACAAGCAATGATAAGGAAATGTGGGGCACACAATAGGCCATTGATGGCCATTGTTGGCTGTGGGATAGGTGTCAACGATTACACAGACAGAGGAACTCAACAAGACGACAGTAAAACTAGCACGATGACTAGAGTGGGGGAGGGACGGAGAGAGAGTGGATGCAAGGGCTACTTGAAGTTAGAGAGATCAATACTCATACCGCTGAGTTGTAAGCTGCCCAAGTGAAATACAAGATGCTGTTCCTCCAATTTATGTTTGGCCCAGGACAGAAAGGCCAGTATGGGAATGGGAAGTGGAGTTAAAGTGTTTGGCAACTGGGAGATCACATAGGCCAAGGCAGACTGAGCAAAGGTGTTCAGCAAAGCGATCGCCGAATCTGCGTTTGGTCTCGCCGATATATTGGCTTTTTTGGTGCGTGCTATCCAGTCATCAGAAAGACTTTGCATGATTACAATCAAGCCATCCACAGTGTATAGATACAGGATAAATGGAATAACATTTAGTGCAAGATAGACTCTAATAAAGTCTGATTAAAGATAGTCTGAGGGTCTCCAATGAGGCAGATGGTAGGTCAGGACTGCTCTTCAGTTAGTGATAGGGTGGTTCAGTGGCCTGATGCAGCTGGCTCGACAAAACTGTTCCTGAATCTGGAGGTGTGCGTTTTTACAATTCTGTACCTCTTGCCGGATGCGAGAGGGGATAAGGGGGTTGAATGGAGTGAGGCTTGTCCTTGATTATGTTGGTGACTTTGCCGAGGCAGCATGGAGTCTATGGAAGGAAGATGGTCCAGGCTGTATCCACAATGCTCTGCAATTTCTTGCGGTCTTGGATGAAGCTGTTCCCAAATCATGATTTGATACATCCCAATAAAATGCTTTCCACGGAACATCTGTAGAAGCTGGTGAGAGTTGTTGGGATCATGTCAAATTTCCTAAGCCTCAGGAAGTGGAGGCATTAGTGTGCTTTCATTTCTATTGCTTCAACATGGCTGGTCCAAGACAAGATGCTTGTGATATTTGCTCCTAGAAAGTTGAAGCTTTCAACCATCTCTACTTCGGCACCGGCAATGTATGTGTACCACTTCGCTTCCTGAAGTATCCCCTTTCACACAATCGCCTGTGTCTGACATTGAGGGAAAGGTTGTTGTCTTGGCACTAGGTAACGAGGTTCTGAATCTCCTTCCTGTACTCCGTCTCTGCACAGTCATGGGTGTATAAGGAGTAAAGAAGGGGTTGAGAACACACCCTTGCGGGGCACCATTATTGAGGGTTATCACAGAGATTGATTTGTTACTGATTGTGGCCTGTTGGTCTGGAAGTCGAGGATCCAGTTGCAGAGGTGAGTGCGGATTCCAAGTTCCATGAGTTTGGAGATGAGCCTGGATGGGATAATGGTATTGAAAGCAGTGGTCTATGAATAGAAGTCTGATGTAGGTGTTTCTCTTATGCAGGTGTTCCAGGGATGAGTGTAGGGCCAGGGGGATGGCATCTGCCCTGGACCTGTTGTTGCGGAAGGCGAACTACAGTGGATCAAGGCTGCTTGGTCGACTGGATTTAATGCGTTCCAAAACAAGCCTTTCAAAGCACTTCATGATGGTAGATGTGGACGGTTTTTGTTAAAGCATAGGATCTTGCTATTCTTTGGCAAGAGGGTTGATAGAGATCTTCTTGAAGCAGGTGGGTACTTCAAAACGTAGGGAGAGATTAAAGAGGGTTGATAGAGATCTTCTTGAAGCAGGTGGGTACTTCAAAACATAGGGAGAGATTAAAGACGTCCGTGAATACTCCCGTTAGTTGGTCCACACAGTTCCAAAGAACATGGGCAGAGACTGTCCGGGTCAGTTGCTCTCCATGGGTTCACCCTCAAGAGGTCCAATCTAACTTCTGCACCAGTGAACCTGAGAAAAGGCACATTTGAGTCTAATGGGAAAGATGAAATTGCCCCATTGGCCTTTTGCTCAAAGCAAGCATAGAATGCATTAAGTTCATCAGGTAGGATTTTCACCAGCACTATCACCAGCAATGTTGCCTGATGTCGATTTGCAGCCAGTTATAGTATTCGTCCTGTGCCACAGTCTGTGATTGTCCGAATGATTATACTGGGACTCCAGTTGTCCCTCTATTGTCTCTTGGTGTGCTTGATGGCTTTCTGACGATCATAGAGAGCTTTCAAGTCAAGTCAAGTCAAGTCAAGAGAGTTTATTGTTATGTGTCCCAGATAGGACAATGAAATTCTTGCTTGCTGCAGCACAACAGAATATTGTAGGCATAAATACAGATCAGATCAGTGTGTCCATATACCATAGAATATATACAGTGGCTTGCAAAAGTTTTCATACCCCTTGAACTTTTTCACATTTTGGTCACGTTGCAACCACAAACGTAAATGTATTTTATTGGGATTTTATGTGATAGACCAACACAAAGTGGCGCATATTTGTGAAGTGGAAGGAAAATGATACATGGTTTTCAAATTTTCTTACAAATAAAAAAACTGAAAAGTGTGGCGTGCAAAAGTATTCAGCCCCCTTTACTCTGATACCCCTAAATAAAATCCAGTACAGCCAATTGCCTTCAGAAGTCACCTAATTAGTAAATAGAGTCCACTTGTGGGTAATCTAATCTCAGTATAAATACAGCTGTTCTGTGAAGGCCTCAGAGGTTTGTTAGAGAACATTAGTGAACAAACAGCATCATGAAGCCCAAGGAACACACCAGACAGGTCAGGGATAAAGTTGTGGAGAGTTTAAAGCAGGGTTAGGTTATAAAAAAAATCCCAAGCTTTGAACATCTCACGGAGCACTGCTCAATCCATCATCCGTAAATGGAAAGAGTATGGCACAACTGCAAACCTACCAAGACATGGCCGTCCACCAGCCAAGGAGAGCTTTGATCAGAGAAGCAGCCAAGAGGCCCATGGTAACTCTGGAGGAGCTGCAGCGATCCACAGCTCAGGTGGGAGAATCTGTCCACAGGACAACTATTAGTCGTGCACTCCACAAATCGGGCCTTTATAGAAGAGTGGCAAGAAGAAAGCCATTGTTGAAACAAAGCCATAAGAAGTCCCGTTTGCAGTTTGCCACAAGCCATGTGGGGGTGACAGTAAACATGTGGATGAAGGTGCTCTGGTCTGATGAGACCAAAGTTGACGTTTTTGGCCTAAATGCAAAACGCTATGTGTGGTGGAAAACTAACACTGCACGTCACCCTGAACACACCATCCCCACTGTGAAACATGGTGGTGGCAGCATCATGCTGTGGGGATGCTTTTCTTCAGCAGGGACAGGGAAGCTGGTCAGAGTTGATGGGAAGATGAATGGAGCCAAAGACAGAGCAATCTTGGAAGAAAACCTGTTAGAGTCTGCAAAAGACTTGAGACTGGGGCGGAGGTTCACCTTCCAGCAGGACAACGACCCTAAACATCCAGCCAGAGCTACAATGGAATGGTTTAGATCAAAGCATATTCATGTGTTAGAAGGGCCCAGTCAAAGTCCAGACCTAAATCCAATTGAGAATCTCTTGCAAGACTTGACAATTGCTGTTCACAGACGCTCTCCATCCAATCTGAGCTATTTTGCAAAGAAGAATGGGCAAGAATTTCAGTCTCTAGATGTGCAAAGCTAGTAGAGACATACTCCAAAAGACTTGCAACTGTAATTGCAGCGAAAGGTGGTTCTACAAAGTATTGACTCAGGGGTGCTAAATACTTTTGCACGCCACACTTTTCAGTTTTTTATTTGTAATAAAATTTGGAAACCATGTATCATTTTCCTTCCACTTCACAATTATGCACCACTTTGTGTTGGTCTATCACATAAAATCCCAATAAAATACATTTACGTTTGTGGTTGTAACGTGACAAAATGTGGAAAAGTTCAAGGGGTATGAAAACTTTTGCAAGCCACTGTATATATTCACACATAAATAAACAGATAAAGTGCAATAGGCTGTTATAGTTCAGAGTTTGTTTGAAGTTGTGTTTACTAGTCTGATGGCTGTGGGGAAGAAGCTGTTCCTGAACCTGGATGTTGCAGATTTCAGGCTCCTGTACCTTCTACCTGATGGCAGCGGAGAGATGAGTGTGTGGTCAGGATGGTGTGGGTCCTTGATGCTGCTGGTAGCCTTTTTGAGTCTAATGATCTTGTACCGCTCATGATCATTCGACTTGTATGCAGTGAACCAGGCCTTCACCTGGCAATGTACCTCACAGTTCATCCATGGTTTCCGGTTGGGGAACACTTAGATTATCTTCATTGGCACACATTCCTCTACACACTTGCTGATGAAGTCAGTCACAGCAGTGGTGTAGTCATTCCGGTTGGCTGCAGAATCTCTGAGTATGGACCAGTCCACTGACTTCAAACATTTGGCCAGGATGTCATCTGTGTCCGCCGACCTGCATTTAACTTTCTCTGCCGGATCTTCCTGCTTCAGTTTTTGTAGGTAGAGGGTAGAGGCACAGCTAGCTATGTGATCAGATTTCCTGAAAGGTGGCTGAGGAATAGAGCAGTAAGCTCTATTTTTTAATGGATGTGTGGCATGCTAGAGGGTGTTTTGAACCCTGGTGGGACAAGACACATGGTGACGATACTTTGGTCAAAGGCTCCTGAGGGTGGCTTAATTTAGGTCTCTGTCTGGAATGACCCCGGCTTCAGGGTGTTTGGACTCAAAACTATTGTACAGTTAATTTGTCCACATGAGGAGGGATGTAGACTGCCGTTGGGATAGCTGCGATGAATTCACTCAGTAGGTAGTAATGACGGCACTTCACAGTCAGATATTCCAAGTCTGGGGAGGATGAGTTCGCCAGGACCACCACGTCTGAACGCCACGAGGTATTGATTAGAAAGCAGACACCTACGCATCTAACCATGCCTGCAGATGCTGTGGGGTGAAGGGAGAAGCCTTAGGAAATTCGGCCTGACTCCAACAACCCTCACCAACTTTATTGGGATGATTTGGGAACAGCTCCATCCAAGATTGCAGGAAATTGCAGAGAGTTGTGGACGTAGCCCAGACCATCATGTTAATCAACCTCCCTTTCATGGGCTCCATCTACACTTCACGCTGTAAGGCCGCCAGCATAATCATGGACCAGTCTCACCCAGGTCGCTCCATCTTCTCCCAACTACCATCAGAAGTGTGAAACCACATACTTCAAGATTCGGGGACAGTTTCTACCCAGCTGTTATCAGGCGACTGGACAGTCTTCTCACCAGCTAGAGTGCGGTCCTGACCACCCATCTAATTGGTGAACTTTGAACTATTTTTTATTGGACTTTATCGTACTAAATGTTATACCCTGTACACTGATTGTAATCAAGTACAGTCTTTTCATTGACTGGATAGCACACAACAAAAAGCATTTTGCTCTACCTCAGTACATGTGACAATAATAAACTAAACTAAAATGGAGTTTATTATCTTAAAATCTCATTATTTAAGAAGTGAAAATAGCAAAGAAATACTGTACCAGGGAATAAACCGAAGCAGATCAAAGACTAGGAAGGGTAAACAACAAGGATGCATTCATCAAATTTTGAATTTTTAGACGGAATGAAAAAAATATCAATATTATCACAATAAAAATGATAAACCAAGTGAAAATCAATAAGGAAACAAAGATAGTGCCACAAAAAGATAAACATGAGAATAATATGGAAATTGAACAGTAATATTTAAAGCAGAGATTAATATTAAAAGTCAGTATATTTCTATTAAAAGATCTCACCAAAAGTGGAATGCCATGTATAAATAATGAACATTAAAACTGTATGCAATTTAAAAGACATACACAATATTTTGAAAGGTATGTACAACAAATATATATTTTAAAAGAAGATGTGTAAAGGGAATAGAACAAACTGAAGTAACAGCAAAAATACAACTAGTAAGACAAAGTGGACATAAGAACTGAAAATATCAAAGACTGTATGAAGAAATAAGTATGTTTTTTTTACATTGTAATGTCTAATAAATAATGAGAAGCACAGTAATAAGAAGCATTACAATGGAAGAATGAAGATGCAGATAATTTGCACTGTTTCACTGAAGAGTCTCCCAAAAAAAAATTGATAACTGAATAAGAATTCAAGATAGAAGGAAAGCCATATTAGACAAGTACACAAATTATTACAAACCCTAAGTGCAGATCAATCCCATTGTGTATTAAATGCATTTTGAAAAACATTTTTTATTAATTCATGGAATGTTGACATCAGTGGAAGGGCTGACCTTTGATGTCCATTCCTGTTAACCCCAAAGTTCGTTTCACATTTATTAATTTACACTACGATTGTACATATGGATAGTCAAGGACATTAGGCATAGGTATACATGACTAATTTATAGGAAAAAAACCCATTCTGCTTAGTTCATTGCAGCAAATTTGATAATATCCATTGATAAAGGGGAATCGTTTTTTTAAAGCTAGAGCAAAGAACAACGTTTCAGCAGAGAAGAGGAATTTGTGATCAATTTGATCAGGATATGATGAATGCACAAAATAGGAGTCTATTAAATTTATCTGTCATAAAATTAAGGAAAGAATTGGGCAGTGATCCTTAAAGGTCATCCATTAACCCCAATGGAAACAGCTGGTGATCACCTGCTCAAGACTCAAGGCCGACAAGCATCCTGGCCACTCCTTCTTCTCCCCTCTCCCATCGACCCAAAGGTATAGAAGTGTGAAAACGCAATCCTCCAGATCCAGGGACAGTTTCTTCCCAGCTGTAATCAGGCAATTGAACTATCCTACCACAACTGGAGAGCAGTCCTGAACTACTACATTGGATCTACCTTATTGGAGAACCTCAGATTATCTTTGATCTGGCTTTACTGGCTTTATCTTGCACTAAATGTTATTTACGTTATTCCCTTTATCATGTATCTGTACACTGTGAATGACTCAGTTGTAATTATGTATTGTCTTTCCACTGACTGGTTAGCATGCAACAAATCTTTCTCACTGTACCTCGGTACACGTGACAATAAACTAAACTCAAACTCCAACTCAATGAAGTTCAACCAATTTATCCATAGTGAGCCACATGGAGGATGCTAGAATCAAGGGAGCAGCAGGAGCAATAGCTTTCAACAAGGTAACCAAATTGAGAAATACAATATGCTGGATAAATTCAGCACACTGTACCTACATTCTGCAGCAGCAAAGAGCTATGATTAAAAAGATACACATTGGGAAATCAATGCAATAATCCCATTTTCTAAGGTTTGAGGGAAGGATAAATTTTTTCATTAATATTTACAATTTAGGTGCATAATTTTTGTACAAAAACACAGATTCACTGAAGTATTTTACTTCTATATCCCAAAAACAACCCATTGCCTTCACTGCAGTAATTGGTATATGATAGGCTTTATTTACATTCCTAATTAATTAGGGAGTTGCACAAAGGATTTAAATACATTGTAATAATAACAATAATATTAAATACACCCAATATTTAGAGCCAAAATATTTCAAGTGATTGAGGATACTCTTATTTAACCATTAATAAATTAAACAGGCAAGAGCAAGGGAAGAATTGGATTAAAGCTGTTTTTTCCTATCCAACTGTTTCAATGTTTCAATTGCTCCCTTCCTTCTTGGTCCTAATGCAATTCAAATCCATAAAAGAAGAGTTCAGTTTATAGTATTTCACCAAGAAGAACGTACAATGGATCAACCAATGGTCTTCCTGAAGTCTGCACTCATGTACTTGTGCAAACACACATCCATATATATTGTACTTCATTTATCCACTGGGTTCACAGACTCTTCAAATTGCTTGCCCAAGTTTTAAATCGGACCATTAATCTCCTAAAAATGGGCTCGCCAATATTCTTAAGAGTGATTCCAACAGTCTTCTGTCAAATGTTCTCCATGACCATCATATGATGAAACTGCAAATACCCTAAAAATGGACTCGCCAATCTTCTTTAGGTGAGTTCACCATCCTCCTTCACATGGGAAAAATATCTAAATGTAAGCACCAACGACTTATGAAACCAGTTAACAGTAGTTCTTTGTGTAACTAATAAAGTATGAACTACAGTATTTAGGTCTCTTAAGAGTCATCGATTGTGCATTTTCCATTGAGTTTGAAAATTCAGAATAAGTCTCATTTTCAATTCTTTATCTGATCGTTCTTCTGATGCATAGGATTTGCACCTGGAAAGTTGCTCTGTGGTTATATCTTACAAATGATGAGCACTGCTACATGCTACTGTGTAATTAAAACAAACAGTACATTTAGAATGGAATACAATTGCTTTTTTAATAGCAGAGGAAATAATTGAACAAAAGGGGCCCATCAAACTGAATTAACAAGCTATTTCCAATGGATACAGAGTGCTGGAGTAAATCAGTGGGTCAGGCAGCATTTCTGGAGAAACAAGGAACTGCAGATGCTGGTTCATATACAAAAGGACACAAATTGGTGGAGTAACGCAGCGGGTCAGGCAGCATCTCTGGAGGAGATGGATAGGTGATGTTTTGGGTTGAGACGTAGGGGGAGGGGTACGGGGAAGAAGAAAGCTGGAAAAGGGGAAAGGCAGGACAAAGTGTGGCAAACAATGTCAACATAGTGGTGGGGGGGGGGGGGGGGGGTTGATAGGCAGATGGTTGGAACAACGGCCAGGTATACGAATGAAATGTGTGAGATACAGTAAGTTTGAAGAATTGTGGATTGTAAAGCTGGAGGAAAAAAATAGCAGGTGTGTGTGTGTGTGTGTGTTTGTGGGGTGGGTGGCTGGTTGAGAAAAACAACTGGGCGCAGGTTAGGGAAGGGCGGGGGAAGGGAGAAAGACAGGGGGGGGAGTGTGGTAGCAGTTACCTAGAATCTGTAAAAGACCACCCTGAAACTTTATGTCCTAACCTGAAATGTCAGCTATCCAGGTTCTTCAGCGATGCTGCCTGACCCGTTGAGATACTCCGGCACATTATGTCTTTTCACCAAATCCGGCACATGTATTACCTTGCATCTGTTTCCATTGGACATGGACTCTGACACAGAGAATTCCCCCAGCCTATTTCAACCAAACAAATCTGCGCTGATCAGCGATCTCTGCATATTAACACTAGACAACACACACTAGGGACAATTTACATTTATACAAAGCCAATTAACCTACAAACCTGCACATCTTTGGAGTGTGGGAGGAAACCGAAGATCTCGGAGAAAACCCACACAAACTCTGTACAGACAGCACCCATAGTCGGGATCGAACCCGGGTCTCTGGCGCTGAAAGTGTTGAAAGGCAGCACCTCTACTGCTGCGCCACCATGCCTTCCCATTCTTCAAGGATGGGAAATTCTTTTGATAACCCCTCCACATCACCCTTCTGTGGCAATGTCACTGCTGTACTAGTCTCAACTCACAAAGGGAGCCGGTTGATTGCAATCACACAAATATATGGCCAAACTTTGGAGTCCTAGTTCTGTGAAGGTACCTCATCAATAGCGTGTCTGAAAGCAAGCCAGAATGCTTTTTCTCCTGTCAACAGGCTGTCAATGTAGGCCAGTTATGTTTCTCCTCCACCCCCCTGCCAGTTAAAGAATCCTGCTGCAGAAATAATTCTCAGCAAACTCTCCATTGTAGTGTGTGCACGACATGAAGTTAGTCACCTGTACCGACCTGAAAGTTCAGTCCAGTTCATAGACCATTTAACTTTTATTCAGCTGCGTGTTGAGCCTTTCTTTCCTCATCAAGCTTGCTGCATAAGGAATCTGTAGGAATGAGAGAGAGAGGGGGAGAAAGAGAGATGCATTGGATTAGATACAAAATGAGGAAATTACCAACAAGGTAAAGAGAGGGGATGATTATGGGTGTTGCCTAAATGGAATTGGCAAGATTGAGAAGAAAAGGTCTCGTGGAATTTGAGGTAAACATGTGACATCAATTGGTGATCATATATGGGCGTTCGGATAGAGAAAGAATATGGATAACAGGTGACAAGTGGCTAGTGGAATTTCCCAAAGATTTATACTAATTCTCACATATTTGCAAGTGGAGATATTCCAGTTTGTGGGTAATATTGAACTAGTAAACATAGTGGCTTATGTTGATGGGAAATTAAATGTGATGGCTAATCTACTTGAGGTGTTAAAATGATTTTAAAAATTTGGTAGTGGAGATGCAAAAGTTATATTCTCAGGTGTGGGGATCAAGAGCAAATTCACAGATAAGTCGTCTAGACGTGAAATCACTGAACACTTTTTCCACACAAGGAGTATTGAAATGTGACATTTTCTTCTTCAAGAGGTTGGCATAATAATTTAATTGAATGTTTCCTGCCTGTCAAGAATGGGATTTTATTGGATAAGAAATTCTCAAAATCAAATGGAGATGACTACAGATTAGCTGTCTCATTTGTTGTCTCATAGTTTAACTGTGTAAAGACATTTTAAATCCTCACATGGCATTGGGATTAGGTTTATTGGTTAAGCATTTAGCTTGTGTGTTTGTCAACATGTAGATAGCTTATTACTAAATATGAAGTTAGTTATTGTCTTATAGCGCAAGTATCTATAGGTAGTTTAAATACTACTTTGGCATTGGGCTTGGTTTTCTCGGTCGAGCACTTATCCTGGTGTTGTAGCACAAGTACTTTGTGTTTTAACAGTATTTCAATGATAGGATGGGTTGGAGCAAGAGAAAGCCTAGTCATTTTCCTAGGTATAGCCAACGTAAAACAGATAAGGTGATTGTTGAAACTCTGAAGACATTCAGGAAAATTAGGGTGCTATCATAGAAACATAGAAACATAGAAAATAGGTGCAGGAGTAGGCCATTCGGCCCTTCGAGCCTGCACCGCCATTCAATGTGATCATGGCTGATCATCCAACTCAGTATCCCGTACCTGCCTTCTCTCCATACCCCCTGATCCCTTTAGCCACAAGTGCCACATCTAACGCCCTCTTAAATATAGCCAATGAACTGGCCTCAACTACCTTCTGTGGCAGAGAATTCCAGAGACTCACCACTCTCTGTGTAAAGAATGTTTTCCTCATTTCGGTCCTAAAGGAATTCCCCCTTATCCTTAGACTGTGACCCCTTGTTCTGGACTCCCCCAACATCGGGAACAATCTTCCAGCATCTAGCTTGTCCAACCCCTTAAGAATTTTGTAGGTTTCTATAAGATCCCCCCTCAATCTTCTAAATTCCATCGAGTACAAACCGAGTCTATCCAATCTTTCCTCATATGAAAGTCCTGACATCCCAGGAATCAGTCTGGTGAATCTTCTCTGTACCCCCTCTATGGCAAGGATGTCTTTATGTCATAATGTTTTATAAGACAGCAGCAACAAAGTCAAAGGCTACATACTGCTAAGCAAACTTCCAGGCTATATCAGGGTGCTACTATATTTTAATAGTTTGTATTTCATCTAAATGAAGGTAGTTTTACCAAACGAAAAATTGGTCTCACTTATTGACAAATATATAAATTTGTTAAGGATGGCACGAAAAGGGTGTGCAGGAGCTGGGGAAATAAGAGCCAAATAAAACACCTTTATTTACCTTTCCAAAGATCTCAAATAGAAACATTTAGTTTCTCTAGCTTTTGCACTTCTTAAACATGTGAATCACATGGTGCTGTTACATGGAGCTGAAAGCACCATGTCATCAGTCAGTCAATTTTATTTGTACAGTACATTTAAAAACAACTCACGTTGATCAAAGTGCTGTACTTCAGTGCAGATACTAATGTGCTACACACAATGGTACACAGACCTAACAATACATACATAAACTGTTTACAACGCCCCCTCAGAGGGCCTCAAAAACGCTAGGGAGTAGAAATAGGTTTTGAGCCTTCATTTAAAGGAGTCGACGGAGGAGGCAGTTCTGATGAGGAGATGGATGCTGTTCCACAGTCCAGGTGCTGCAACTGCAAAAGCGCGGTCACCCCTGTGTTTAAACCTAGACCGCGGGATAGTCAGTAGCCCCAAGTCGGCTGACCTGACGGACCTGGAGGTGCAAAATTAAGTTAACAGATTGAAAATAGTGTTTGCCTGCATTTCTGGGTTAAATCACAAATTTAACCAAACAGTTCCTGCGCAATGTGATCTGGGATTAATTTTCGTGACAAGATGCATTTGATAATGTAATTCCCCAGGCATAGCTCCCTTTGGGATCCTGGGGCATGCTGTCCAAGAGGTGTCTGCCTTCCTGGGGCAGCGCAGACAGCACAGCCTTAATCCCACCATGATCAGCTGGAGGAGCAACAACACGATTAAAATACTTACTTTCAACCATGGACCATTTCCACTACAACAAAACCACCCTCCACAACTGACACCCCCTTTGGTCAACATCTGAAGCCTGGCGTGGAAGAGAAGGATGTCTGCCTTTGAATGTGGAAATGTGCAAATACCAGTTTTTTGTGACCAACGTCATGATTACAAATGAATTTTGGTTTGGTGACATTGACCCACTGAGGGGAGATCTGCGAGAAGTATGTAAAATTGTGAGCGGCATACTGTAGATAGGTAAGACACTCAGAATCATATTCCCTGGGTAGAAATGTTAGGGACTAGAGGGCATAGCTTTAATGTGAGAGTAGCAAAGTTTAAAGGAGATAAGCAGCAAAAAGTTTTTACACACAGAGTCGTGGGTGCCTGGAACATGCTGCCAGGCTTCAGCTAGGCACATGGATATGCAGAGAATGGAAGGATATAGATCACATGCAGACAGAAGAGATTAGCTTAATTTGGCATTGTGTTGGGCACATACATTGTGGGCCAAAGGGTCTGTCCCTATGCTGTACTGTTTTATGTTCTACATCTATGTTATCCTTTAGGATGGACGGGAGCTTTCATCGCCCCGATGGATGGTTCGACTGCCACAACCACGGGAGAATAAAGATAGAGGAAGAAGATTGGATTATTTTGCCTTCCATCACTGTGAGGAATGTGGGGAATCTGCTGTGGTGGATGTTTATGTTAACTTTTATGTAGTTGTGTGTCTTGTTGCTTTTTTCTTTCGTATGGCTGTGGTAATTCGCATATCACCGTACCTTAATTGGCACATGTGACAATAAACTGACCTTTGAATCCTTTTAACCTTTATATTGCTCAGCATATTGTACTTGAACATTCCTTGCTAGTTTCACTTAGTTGATCATTTACTCCTGGCTATGAGATCACTCTTTTCACTTCCTGATTTCTCCAACTGAAAGTGGGGATGGAGGAACAGAAGTTCAACCACACTAAGGCTTATGTTTGTCCCAAGACCAACCTTCACATCTTATCCACAAGGATCGCAGACAGAGATTTACATCCAGGCTTTGCAATGAGTAGGATTTAAACCTCCTGCCCTACAGCACCAGTGATGAAACAAGTCAGCCTCCTTTCATTAAACGCACTGTTTTAATGCGAAACTTCCATTAATTCACAGTAAGAAAAGATAATATTTGTTCACCAATGCAATGGTGAAAAACAATTATGGTGAAACACCTACAAAATAATGGGTAATCAGCCACTGAGATTGGATGTTTGATTATTACACTGTGTCTTTGGCTGGTGAACTGTAACCGTGTGCCAAGCAAGATTGCTAACGCCAGCCTATAGAATTGCCCAGCCAAATCCTACGCGTTCCAAACAACCACATAAGCCACTAAAGGCAGCTGACAACTTTCAAGTGTGGGATCATTCCTAGTCCTCACCTTTCACCCCACTAGCCGTCACATACAACAAATAGTCCTCCGTCATTTTCGCCACCTCCAACATGACCCCACCACTCGCCACATCTTCGCATCTCCCCCCCGTCTGCTTTCCGCAAAATTGTTCCCTTCCCTTTCCTCCCGCACCACCCCCTCCCCGGGCACTTTCCCTTGCAACCGCAAGAGATGCTACACTTGTCGCTTTACTTCCCCGCTCAACTCCATTCAAGGACCCAAGCAGTCGTTCCAGGTGCGACAGAGGTTCACCTGCACCTCCTCCAACCTCATCTATTGCATCCGCTCCGTCCGCATTAACCAACCTGATCTCCCGGTGGCTCAGCACTTCAATTTTTCCTCCCATTCCGAATCCGACCTTTCTATCCTGGGCTTCCTCCATGGCCAGAGTGAGCACCACCAGAAATTGGAAGAGCAGCACCTCATATTACGCTTGGGCAGTCTGCACCCCAGCGGCATGAACATTGACTTCTCTAATTTCCGGTAGCCCTTGCTGTCTCCTCCCCTTCTCAGCTCTCCCTCAGCCCTCTGGCTCCTCCTCTTCCTTTCTTCTTTCTTCTTCCCCCCTCCCCTGCCCTACATCAGTCTGAGGAAGGGTTTCGGCCCGAAACGTTGCCTATTTCCTTCGCTTCATAGATGCTGCTGCACCCGCTGAGTTTCTCCAGAACTTTTGTCTACCTTCGATTTTCCAGAATCTGCAATTCCTTCTTAAACCTTAATTCTAGTATGCTGGCACTCGGCTGAAACTTCATTATTGCCATAGTTACCAGAATTGTTACCATATTGCCATAGTTACCAGAATTGAGATAAAATGTTGCACTGTGACCCCCTCCCAACCTGCCCCTCCTCCCCTCAACTAAGTGTGGATGATCAACCACGATCACATTGAATGGTGGTGCTGGCTTGAAGGGCCGAATGGCCCACTCCTGCACCTATTGTCTATTGACCCAAAACAAATGTCATGCGTACGTCCATTACAACCATCACTACACTTCAAAAATTAATTAATTGTCCATTAATCTCATTGTGCAGCTAGTTCCTAAAGATAGAATGACCTGAAGATCACCTCCTTAAGTTCTTCTCCTTGATAAAGATTTAATTCTGAAAATGGATTTATACATTTATTTTAAAATAATAAATACATCCCCACAAATAAATTCCAAATGTACAGTTTTGAAGCAAAATTGATCAAAACAATAGACAATATTCAATAGACAATAGGTGCAGTAGGGCATTTGACCCTTCGAGCCAGCACCGCCATTCAATGGGATCATGGCTGACCATCCCCAATCAGTACCCCGTGCTGCCTTCTCCCCATATCCCCAGACTCCGCTATCTTTAAGAGCCCTATCCAGCTCTCTCTTGAAAGAATCCAGAGAACCGGCCTCCACTGCCCTCTGGGGCAGAGAATTCCACAGACTCACAACTCTCTGTGAGAAAAGTTGTTTCCTCGTCTCCATTCTAAATGGCTTACCCCTTATTCTTAAACTGTGGCCTCTGGTTCTGGACTCCCCCAACATTGGGAACATGTTTCCTGCCTCCAGCGTGTCCAAACCCCTAATAATCTTATATGTTTCAATAAGATACCCTTTCATCCTCCTAAACTCTATAGTATACAAGCCCAGCCGTTCCATTCTCTGTGGGATATTCTATGGAAGTGTGTAGGTGGGAGATGAAATGGAAGTCTTGCCATAAGTGATGTACATCGTCAGATGTATGTCACATGTATATGAGTTTGAAGGTTCATATATGTGTTATATGGATCTGTTTAATTTGTTCGTGCAAGGTCAATTTTAAAATCCTGCCTCCGACATTGCAGCGAATGATGTGTTCCCTGTGTTCCCATTTATTCACCTTCCAAGGGCCCTTTTGTTTTTAACAAATATTACAAAAATGTATTATTTATAATTGTCTATAAACTGCATTTAATGCATATCGCAGTAGACCTAAGGTGTCAGTTAGTTCTCTTGTTAATCGTGGTTCGAGGAAAGATTGCCTGTCAAATGAGTTATTCTCTGAGGTGTAGAAGAACATACAGAATTCGAGGTAGAACATACAGAATGACAAGGTAGATATGAAGAGAATGTTTCTCTTGGCTGAGGAATCTAGAAATAGTGCTCACTGTCTCAAAATAAGGGAGAGGCCATTTCGGATTAAGATAGTGAGAAAATTCTTCACTCAATGCTTGATGAATCGTTAAGATTTTTTACTCTGTAAGACTGCGGAGGCTCAGACATTGGTTGCATTCAAAGAATAGATCAATGGTTTTCTAGTTATTAAAGAAATCAAGAGATATGAAGATGCAGAAAGTAGACATTGTTGAATCAGATCAGCCACGATCTTGTTGAATATTACAGCAGACTTGTCGAGCTGAATGGCTAACTGATTTATTTCCAATGTCATTATGTTCTTGTAATCTTACCACCACAGAGAAGTAGATACTGTTTTCTGCTGTTATGAAGAGAATGGGACTTCCTATATAATAAACGTAACAATATTTTTATAGTTACCCCATGCTCACGTCTCAGAGTATTTTCCAAGGCAATGTAAAACAGGACAGCCTGTTGCTTAGGAGATACAATAAAAAGACAGGAGAGCCAACATTAAGAGTTAATGAACAGGCTTTTACAGAGGATCTTGAAAGCAGGACATAGAACACAAGGAGGGAAAGGCCCTTTTGCTCACCATATCTATACTGACCATAATGTCAATCCAAACTAATCCCATCTGCATACATTGCCCCATACCCCACCATTGCCTGCCTGTTCACACGTCTATCTAAATGTCTCTTAAAAGTTGCTATCATATCTGCTTCTACTGCCACCCTTGGCAGTGCTTTCCAGGCACCCTAACATACTCTGAGAAAAAAATCCTTTAAAGTTTCTCCCTCTCACCCTAAACCTTTGCCGCCTGGATATTTGACATTTCCACATGGAAAAAGTCCCAGGTGGAAATTTCCACTCTGTCTGTGCCTCTCATAATTTTATATATCTATCTATCTATCTATACATAACTAAAGCTCTGATCGTGTTATCTTCCGGTTTGCGCGGTCTTTCTATTTGCGCAAAAATGGGACGCGACAGCGCTACAATTTTTCACCAGCTTACTCACCGTTCTCCTCTGCTGCGAGTGCAACATGTTTTGCTTTGATCGGGGGTCTAATGTAAAAGGTAGCGAGGTTTAAAAATCGTGCGTGCACAGATCGATCTCCTCTCCTGCCAATCAGCGCCGCGAGGATTGGTCTTTTCTCCCGTCACTCCGCGGGACGGTCCGCCCCATCCTGCGCCATCGCATCTTTACTAGAGCTGAGGGACGCTCTGGATGGCGGGCGGAGGTCTCCAACCAGACACCATTTTTGGAGGGACCAGAAGCGGCCCCGCCCCGCCCAGCCCAGCCAAACTCAGCCCAGCCCAACTCAGCCCAGCCCAGCCCAGCCCAGCCCAGCCCAGCCCGGCGCGGAGTCGGAGTCGGAGATGTCGCAATGTCGCCAAACAGAAAACGGAGCTGAAGGAGGCTCTGGATGGCCGGCTGTGGATGGCCTGTGGTCTCCAAACAGACCACATTTTCGGAGGGACCGGATGTGGCTCGGCCCAGCGTGGAGTTGGAGATGTGTCAGATGGAACATGGAGACTCTGATCCCGGCGGAGGAGTTTGTCCAGCGACCAATGCCCGCTGTGAGTCCTCAGCGGCCCTTCCCCTCTGGTCCCTTTCGCCGGCTTTTGCCCCTCTCCCCTGTGATACACCCTCTGCCCCGTCTTTTCTCCAAGCTCCCCCCCACAACCCCCCTGCCCTCAAACCCCCCCCCACCCACACACCCCTCCCCCCACCCACACACCCCTCCCCCCAACCACACACCCCTCCCCCACCCACACACCCCGCCCCCCCCTCCCTCCCCTCCTCTCCGGCTCCACAACGCTCACTGCCCCGCCTCCCCTCCCCCACACACACCCCTCCCCCACAAACACCCCTCCCCTCCACACACCCCTCCCCCACAAACACTCCTCCCCCCACACACTACTCTCCACACCCCCCCTCCACACATTCCCGCGCACACACCCCCTTCCATCCCCACACTCCCCCTCGCACATCTTCCCTCCCCCCACACTGCACCACATATACACCCTCCCTCCACACATCCCTCCTCCCCCCTCCCACCCTCCCCTCCACCTCCCACACCTCCCTCCCCCTCCCACACCCCTCCTCCCCCTCCCCCCTACCTCACACCCCCCTGCCTCACACCCCCTCCCCCAACTCCCCCTCCCCCACCCCCCGCCCCACACCCCCCTCCCCCACACACACCTCACCACACCCCCCCCCCCCACACCACCCTCTCCCCCACTCCTCCCCTCCCACACATGAAGAGGAGGGGGTGGGAGTGCTGGGGGATGAGGGGAAATGAAACGCACCTGCACAGTTAGGGGTTTTGCGTGAGTGGTGGAATATTGCGTTGGGGAATGGGTTGCGTTGGGGGACCAGGCCTCCTGTGTGACTGGGACCCAACAGATCCCACAGTCTAGTATTTCTTTAAAGTTGTCCTTCTGCCTCTGACATGTCAATGAAAATAATCCAAGTTTATCCAACTTCTCCTTATAACTAACACACTCCAATCCTGATAATGTCTACTGCACTCTCTGCAGAAACTCAACATCCTTTATACTGAGGAGACCAGAACTGCACACAATATTCCAAATATGATTGAGCCAAAATGTTATAATGTTGCATCATGACTACCCAAACTTTATACTCAACGCTCGACCGACGAAAACAAGCATGCCATACATCACCTTGAACACCTTATCCACCTGTGTTAGCAGTTTTAGGGAGCTATGGAGAGGCGAGGTAATAAAGCAGAGATATTACAGAAGATACGAGAAGAGGAGCTAAAGGATTTACTTTGAACAGTGGAAGGAATCAAGCGAGTGGGCATCACATGTAAGTGGATAAGATAGAGTGATGAGGGTTTGCTAGCATGCAAGAACTTGAAGTGACAGCAACCAACCTGTCTACCTTTACAGCTAAGTCATTTTATATATATCACAAACACCAGATGTCCCAGGATAGATGCATATGGAACTTCACTGGTCACAGACCTTGAGCCTGAATATTATCTTTCCACCACAACCCTCTGTCTTCTAACAATGTCATTTATGAATTCATACGACCAAATCACTGTTAACCCCATGCATCTTATTCTTGTGTTTCAGACCACCATGGAGGACTTTATTAAATGTTTACTAAAATCCGTGCAGACAACGATACGATACGATAAAACGTTATTCATCCCTGGAGAGAAATTGGTTTGCCGACAGTCACGACACACGAGATACACAAAAACTTGAAATTTAAAGTGAAAACGAAAAGAATAAAAACAAGCGACTGTTGTCTGGCTGCCGTGTATACAGCGCCTTCACTGGAACAAATGAACAAAAAAATGCAGACGTTTCTCCTGGACAGAGGATTTTAACAAGAATGCCCCCCCCCTCCCCCCCCCCCCCCCCCCCCACGCCGGGTCCCCATTGTCTTCTGCCAATCTACAACATCCTCTGCCCTACCCTCATCAAACCAACCATGCTGACTGTCCCTAATCAACCCATTCTCTTTCAAATGGGAGTAAATCCTTTCCCAAAGTATTCTCTCCAATAACTTCCCAAACACTGATGTGAGGCTCACTGGCCAGGCTCATTTCCCACACAACTACATGCTGTCCTTAGACAGAAAAAGTTGGAGTAACTCAGTGGGTCAGACAGCATTTCTGGAGAAAAGGAATAGGTGTAGGAGGGTGTTAGTGTACGGGACAATCGTTGGCCAGCACAGACTCGGTGGGTTAAAGGATCTGTTTCCACGCTCTATCCCTAAAGTCTAAAGTCTAAATCCTTTAAAAGATGTGATTTGCAAGAAAACAAAACATGTTTGGATTCCAAACAATTGTGCCCAAATGAACATCATTAGTTAAACCAGTAAGATTTTTACTGTCATATATTTTATTGCTTGTTGCTGTGCGTATATACTGATCTGTGACTTTAATCCATAAGTGGCCTTCATGTAAATGAAGAGCGTTGAGATGTTTCTGGGGTTGGGGGGGTGGGGTGGGGATAAATAATCCAGCCTTTTCTTTTCAGTTAGAGAGCTCATAAAATCAACTAACCTGGAAAATGCAAGATATTATGATGATGGAATAGATGGCTATCTTCAGATATCAGGTACTAAGCCATATTATTTGGATAGAATATTACTTTCCCTGACACTTGTTCTACAATATGTATAATCTATTTCAAACAAAATAAGGCATAGTACTGTGTGGCAAAGAGGTGAATACACTGATGGTGAATTTGAACAGATGGCCTGAGGAAGAGTTTGAACTTGGAGAGACATGGTGCTGACACCTGGTGGCCAGAATGTAAAAAGATAAAAGGGAAATAATCTAATAATCTGGGCCACCTATCTACTCTGATAGGTACAAAACAGGACAAAACTTAACAGGACTATCAACCTACTTTAATGTATATATATAATTAGCACAAATGATTTTGTTTTCAAAATATCCTAGCCTGACACATTGAAAATACAGAGTGACATTATGCACAATTTCCTAATGTGTCGATCCTGAGAGAGATGATGCACCAGTGTGCCTCCGAAAGTTGCACACCTTTACATTTCCAACTGTGTGAAAAAATATAAACTAAGATGACCATAGCTGTAATAGTACTGTGGCCAATCTCATGAGTGGAGATAGTGTGATTTTTTTTTATTAAATGCTGGTCTATCGTACTGGTTAGTGACAGATTGAAAATGTAATTACATTCAAATATCCTTTGGAAAATTAAACATATGCTGTCTGAAGCAGATTTTCCACTTGTGTGGCTGAATGTTCCAAAGTGGGAACTCTCTATATCAATGTTGATGTCATTAGTGTGAGGAAACAGTGTTATCACATTGGTGGTTATAAAAGGGGTTGCTAAGCCAATTCCTTACATGGTGAATCACTTATCCTGGTGAAGACGGTAAGATATCAGTTTAACTGGGCATCATGTTCGGCATAAACATTGTGGGCCTAAGGGCCAGTTTCTGTGCTGTACTGTTCTACGTGCTATGAAGTAACTCTTATTGTGGATAGACCTTAGTAAAAATACTGCCTGAAAGCCATTGCACCTCCATAACAAGGGACACAAAATAGATAATGCCCCTGTCCCACTTAGGAAACCTAAATGGAAACTTCTGGAGACTTTGCGCCCCACCCAAGGTTTCCGTGCGGTTCCCGGAGGTTTTTGTCAGGTTCAATTTTTTGAAATAATCGCCGGAACATAGAAGAAGCGGAAACCACTTTTGACCATTAGGGAGACTGACGAAAACCTCCAGGAACCGCACGGAAACCTTGGGTGGGGCGCAAAGTCTCCAGAGGTTTCCGTTCAGGTTTCCTGAGTGGGACAGGGGCATAAGTGAGCTGCTCAGGGTTACTATTTAGCAAGATTACAAGGTGCTATAGAATTCATGCCTCCAACATTTGCATAATAGGTCTTAAGGGCATGAAAAGTATTTCTTAAGGTGAGTATTCTTACTTGGCTGCAAGAATGCACAGTTAAGTGTACATTATACATCGGATAACATCCAAGCAAGACGGCACAATTCCAAAGATAATAATGATAATAAATGTTAGGAACTATGATAAAATATTGCCCATCGACTAATCAAATCTGGAATGTGTTATATATGGAGACAGTCTTCAAATGTTATACAGTACACTAAGCATAACACAATCTGGTGTCTGTTACATTCAGAATACAATGCACACAATCTAGAATATGTTTACAAAAGAATAACACAAAGTCTGAAGTGTTTAAAGCAGAGATTAATGTTATATGGAATAGATAGAGGGTAATATTGTCTGGAATAAATTACGTACACAAAATAAGATTCTGGTTGTGTCAGAGACAGAAATACCCATAAAATAGGATAAATCAATATCAAATTGTGTTATTTATTTTATAAAATAACCTGGATAGCGTTACACATAATCTAATGCATAATTCATAATGTTGTTCCAACAAAATAAGTCAGAGTACTGTGTTGCAAAGAAGTTAATACGTTGGCAGCTTAACTGCATATTCTAGGATGATTATGGATATTGAATGTTAACAGAGCGTTAATAGCCATGTCCTTTTATTCTTGTCAATTCAATCTTCATATATATGCTTTTTCAATATAGGTCATTGGATAGTGATCAGGCAATAGAATACTGGCTAATTTCCTCCAATCTCCATTTATAATAACATAAGGAATGGTCGCAGGAGTAAATCACTCTACCTCTCGAGCCTGCTCTGTGTTTCAATAAGGTCATAGCTGATCTATCCTTAGCCTCAACAACACTTTCCCACTCTTTCCAAACCCCTTTGACCACTTGCAGGTCAATGCCTGTAATGTCCTGCATTGCAGATATCCAATGACTCCACCTCCATACCTCTGTCTTAGAGAAGTCCCAATATTCAGAGAGGAAATTCCTCCTCACCTCCATATAATTTGGATGATCCCATATTCTGAAACTTGGCCCATAATTCTAGAAAAAAAAAATGGTGGAGTAACTCAGCGGGTCAGGCAGCATCTCTGAAGAATACGGATAGGTGATGTTTCAGGTATGGATCCTTCTTCAGACTGATTGTATTTGGGGGGAAGAAACCTGGAAGAGAGCTGAGGGCAAGACAAAGTCTGGCAAGTGATAGGTGGACAGAGATGGGGTGGGGGGGGGGGGGGGGGGGATGGTGGGGGTGGGATCATTGGCAAATGGTTGGACAAAGGTCAAAGACGGAATGGATGCTGCGTGACCCGTTAAGTTACTCCAGCAACCTGTGTCTCTGCTTGTAAACTAGCATCTGCAGTTACTTGTATTTACCCCTAATTCTAGATGCTGCTATTCAGCATCCACTCTGTCATCCCTCTCAGTATATTAAGTAATTCATTTCTCAGTCTTCTATTCTATATTTCATTTAAGCCTCATTTGTTCAACCTCTCTTCAAACATCAACTTCTTCATTTGTCTTGTGTACAAAAGCATGAGGGGAATAGATCTGGTAAATTAACTGTCTTTTGCCCAGAGTAGGGGAATCAGGAACCAGAGGACTTAGGTTTAAGGTGAGGGGGGAAAGATTTAATAAGAACCCCGCAGTCAAATTGCTGCGTCGAGGCGATCGAGGCTCCCAATGTTACGAAGCTGCTGTTGCTGGAGTTCGGAGTCGGTCACCAAACAGGTCAGCTCCTGATGTTACCGTCCACAGGGCCCATGGCCGAAGCCTCGCGTGTGTGCGTGTGTGTGCGTGCGCGCGCGGCTGCCAAGAAATTGTGTCCCCCCCCATGTTTTGATAGCAATTTCCGTGCCTGTCCAAGAGGAGGGAGATGGGAGAAGCGGTCATCACTACGGGGTGAGGACTTCCCATGGAAAAATGCTTGGATGCGGAGGCGACGGAAGAAGAGCTCCACATCATGGTGGACACGGAACCCATTGAGGTGGGGATGAAGGGGAACAAAGGTGAGGTCTCTGCTGAGGACAGAGTGTTCAGTATCAGAGAGGGGGAGGTCAAGAGGGATGGTGAACACATGGCAAGGATGGGGGTTGGGGCCGGAGGAGGGCAGGTGAGTGGATGGAGGTCTGGTGGGGGGGTGGTGGGTGGTCAGGAAGGAGGGGGGTTTTGAGGACTATCCATGTCACTACCCTACCCCCAATACCATGTGCTTTAATTTTGCACACTAATCTCTTGTGTGAGACCTTGTCAAATGTTTTTTGAAAGGCCAGATACACCACATCCACTGGCTCTGCCTTATCCATTCTACTTGTTACATCCTCAGGAAATTCCAGAAGATTAGTCAAGCATGATTTCCTCTTCATTAATCCATGCTGACTTTGACCGATCCCGTCACTGCTTTCCAAATGCGCCGCTAGAACATCTCTAATAATCAACTCCCATTATAAAGCATCTTCCCCATTATTGATGTAAGGCTAACTGGTCTTTAATTCCTCGTTTTCTCTCTCCGTCCTTTCTTAAAAAGTGAATTTTGGAAGATCAGCCATGATCACATTGAATGGCGGTATTGGCTCGAAGGGCCGAATGGCCTACTCCTGCACCTATTTTCTATGTTTCTAAAATTGCATTATTACAGATGGGCAACTCGGTCAGCATGGACGAGTCAGGCCGAAGGGCCTGCTTCCTGCACTGTGACTACGTCTCTAACATTTAGTAATCTCATTCTGTTTAAATAGTACTTTGCTTCTTCATTATCCGTTCTTCCTTTCAGAATAGATAACCTTTCACTTCCACACTTTAGAGTCCACCTACCAATTCCATCCCTTTGCAGACTATTTTTCATCCCACAACACGCCCACCACCCCTTTATCATTCCAACCATCGGAAAAAGGGTCTGACCAATGTCCATTCCCTCCACAGATGACCCACTGCCTGCCCCATGGAATTCTTCCAGCTCTGCTTTTTGCTCAGGTTTCAAGCACCTGCAGTTCCTTATGTCTCGCTCACCTTTCTATCTTTCTATCATCAGCAAATTTGTTTATAGTGCAGTCGGTCCCCTCATTTCAGTGATCAATGCAAATTGTAAATAGTTGAGGCACCAACACTGATCCCTGTGGCACCCCACTGGTTATGGTTTGTATCATAAAACGACCCTTACTGTTTTCTGTCAATACAGCATATTACCACCAACCTTGTGCTCACTTAATTTATGCTGCAAACTATTTTTTGGCACTTTTCAAATGCATTGGCATTCGTCATTTTGATTTTTTTTAAAGCCAAGGACTGAGTCCATATGCAGCAGTTGAGCTGGAGATGATGGAATTATTTGTATGCAATAAAGCCAATGACATTTCCACATACAGTATCATCAAAATGCTCAAGATGTTACATAGTTCCCAGCCTCAGTCAACACTGTTCCCACTAGCAATCTATCAGTTTGGCCTCTGTATCAGTCTGACCAACAGGTAAATATGCAAATATCAGACTGCACGTTATACCACTCGGTGGCAATCTGATCATGGGTTTACATTATATTTGTATTTTACATTGTGTTTCTCACGCAGTCTAGTCATTACATCACAGTGTGCCCAATTTATATGTGTTTCGCATCTTACATTATACTTATTCTTGGCCTATTCACCATATTGCAGTATGCCTAATCTCTGATATTGAATACGATATTACAGTGTGCCCAGTCTCACTCTGCTCACAGCATTAGTTTACCGTATTGCTCAGTTTGCCGTATTACAGTGTGCCCAACATTGCACTGCTCACTATATTACAGTGAGTCCAACATTGCTCTGTTCACTACAGTGTGCCCTGTCTCTGTCTGTTCACTACAGTGTGCCCAATTCTTGTCTACTCACTATATTACAGTGTGCCCAGTTCTTGCCTACTCACTATATTACAGTGTGCCCAGTCTCTGTCTGATCACTATATTTCAGCGCCCCCAACATTGATCACTATATTGCAGTGTGCCCAATCTCAGACTATTCACCATATTACAGTGTGCTCTGTCTTGTTCTGTTCACAATATTATGAAGTGTCCAGGTCTAGTCAATGCATTCTGTTAAGATGCACCCATTCTCAGTGTCAGTCCACCATATTACATTCAATCCATTGGCCTTGACGTGACTTTGTCCCCTCTCCCAGTTTGCTCACAATTATTCATTGTGCCTAATGCCAGTATGTTCACTATTCACACTGTGTTTACTTTGTGTCCATTTTATTTACATTATGTCTAACATCCTCCTGCCCAACACACTGTGCCCAAATGACATAATTTAATTACATAATAGCATTTTTCATACCTCTGACAGATGATTAATACATTATGGCCATCTCTGTTTGCCTACTATTTTCTATTGAATATTTCTCATTCTACTCACCATTTATAATTTGTGTCTTTCTCATTAAAGAATGCAGTGTCCAGTGATACACTACAAACAATCCAACATTTTCTCCAAACTTCCTATACAATCACAGTCCATGCATTGCTCTATTTCTTACCTAATGTCAGGCTGCACACTATTGGATTGTGTCCATTCTCAGCAGCTCAATATATTATGCAGTGCCAATCTACTCAATATATCTGCTTGTGCTTAGTATCAGCTGACTCACACAATTCAGATGATTGCATTCTGTTATGTTTAAAGTAAAATAAAATAGAAAATGCTGGAGGTGTGCTGGCCATCGGAACTAATGAAAACTCATTGGTCAGAACTCTCTCCTCCACTGATGCTGAGCACGAGAGGGCTTGTATACAAAAACAGGGATGTAATGCTGCGGCTCTATAAGGCGCTTGTCAGGCGGCATTTGGAATATTGTGAGCAATTTTGGGCACCATATCTGAGGAAGGAAATGCAGGCTCTGGAGGGGTCCAGAGAAGGTTTACGAGAATGATCCCAGGAACGAGTGGGTTAACATATGATGAGCGTTTGACGGCACTGGGCCTGTACCCGCTGGAGTTTAGAAGTATGACGGGGGACCTCATTGAAACGTACAGAATAGGGAAAGGCATGGATAGAATGGATGTGGAGAGGATGTTTCCATTAAAAAAAATGGGAGAGTCTAGGAATAGAGGTCATAGCTTCCTTTATGAAGGAGATGAGGAGGAATTTCTTTAGTCAGAGGATGGTGAATGTGTGGAATTTGTTGCCACAGAAGGCTGTGGTGGCCGTCAATGGATATTTTGTTAGGATGAAATAGATAGATTCTTAATTAGTACGGATGTCAGGAGTTATGGGGAGAAGGCAGGAGAATGGGGTTAGGCGGGAGAGATAGATTAGCCATGATTGAATGGCGGAATAGACAATGGGCTGAATGGCCTAATTCTGCTCCTATCACTTATGACCTTATGCATCTCGAACAATCCATGTTTTATTCCACAGCATTCATCTGCAGATGTTGAAAATTATAATGTATTAATTCTCAATGTCCACGCAACATAATATTATGTCCAGCCTCTGCTCTCTGCTGTATCGCCACCAGCCTCACTGCCCAATGGCCACCGATATGTTCACAATATAACATCATGCTGTATCACATTATGCTCATGGCATCACACTGTGCCTCGCTTATGCTCACACTACCACCTAGTAGCCACTATTAGTCTGCCCAGTACCATGTTACTTCCAGCCTCAATTTGTTAAACATATCACTCCATACCCAAACAGCCTACCCACTGTTTTACTTTGCACTTAACATTAAATGAAAGACAACCTCACATTTTCATAGGCTCATAATTTATAGGAGCAGAATCAGGCCATTCGGCCTATCAAGTCTACCCCCATTCAATCATGGCTGGCCTCCTCTCTTCCTCCTTATCCCATCCTCCTGCCTTCTCCCTATTAACCACTGACATCCATACTAATCAAGAATCTATCAATCTCCACTTTCAAAATGTTCATTTTGGGCTACACAGCCATCTGTGGAGTTTGGAATTTTCAGTTTGGTTGTCCCATTCCTTCCTACTCAGACCTACTTGACTTTTCAGGTTTGTCATAAGAACATATGATCATAAGTGATAGGAGTAGAATGAGGCCGTTCAGCCCATCAAGTCTACTCCAACATTCAATCATGGCTGATCGATCTCTCCCTCCTAACCCCATCCTCCTGCCTTCTACCCATAACCTCTGACACCCATACCAATCAAGAATCTATCCACTGACGTTGCCTCCACTGCCCTCTGTGGCAAAGAATTCCACAGATTCCACCTCTGACTAATTAAATCCCTTCTCATCTCCTTCCTAAAAGAACGTCCTTTAATTCTGAGGCTATGGCCTCTAGTTCTAGACTCTCCCACCAGTGGAAACATCCTCTCCACGCCAACTCTATCCAAGCCTTTCACTATTCTGTAGGTTTCAGCGAGCCCCCTCCCCTCGTTCTTCTAAACTCCATCGAATATAGCCCCAGTGCCGACAAACGCTCATAATATGTGAACCTACTCATTCCTGGGATCATTCATGTAACCCTGCTCTTGACCATCTCCAGAGCCACCACATCCTTCTCAGATATGGTGCCCAATGTCAGAGCCAGATTTGGACTTCGTCTAAAATACATAATTATACCTCCAAAAGAATTTTTATATTTTTATATTTGCCTGCTTGGTAATGGGCGAATTCAAAAATCACCGTCGGCAAGTCAATCCACGAACGATGCAGAAAAGTCATACGTGTGAAACAGATATCAAGCTACATCTCACCATCGGCAGTTGTTGAACCATTTCCTCCCGATATGCTAATTCCCGCTTCATTTGGTCCTGAAAGTTATCTGATGAACAGGCAGTAAAACAAAAAGCAAAAATCGTGGTTCAGACAGACCCTGGACATATACATGCGATTTATGCATAATATTTTAACCTCATCGTAATTGTTACAAATTAGTCATCGTTCCAATAATTTAAAACAACACCGTCCAATAATTTCATCAATTTAACATTTGAAAATATCTCCCTACTGACAACAGTTTAAAGTCAGTAATTATATTTCCACCCATATCGGATACGCATGTCGTTGTTTTTCGTTCCACGCAACGGGTAGAATTTGCTCTCTAATGGAAGACACTTATTATGCACAGTTTAGTGTAGGACAGGCACAAAATGCTGGAGTAACTCAACGGGAGAGGCAGCGTCTCTGGAGAGAAGGAATGGGTGACATTTCGGGTCGAGACCCTTCTTCAGACTCGACTTGAAACGTCATCTATTCCTTCTCTCCAGAGATGTTGCCTGACCCGCTGACCAGCATTTTATGTTTATCTACGGTGTAAACCAGCATCTGCAGTTCCCTCCTGCACAAGACATCGTCAGAAGCAGGTTATACACGTAATATATTTTTTTAATTACGTCCATGTTACTGCGGTATAATGAACCCGACTGCCGCGTTCTGTCATGGTCCGCGCCCCTGTGAAACATCTACACTTAACACAGTAAAGACAGCGCAAGAAAGGAGAGAAGAAGGATTTCTTACTGACAACAGTGAAAGAAGCGTTACCCTTCAACACCTGAAACTCCTGCTCTAACCTCCGCCTCAGATCAATCTGTTCCAACAGCACTTTCTGAAGTTCTTCTAGGAAAAAAAATGCAGACATTTGATTTAGCGAAAAGGTTTTTATGTTTTTACACTTTAGTTTTTATTGCTTTTAAAACACAAATAAAACACAAATATAACAACGAAACATACAACTTTACAGTGAAACGTACAACAGTGCAGCGGGGGGTTTAGTTTACAATTAATGATGCAGTATACAGAACTATTTTCATATTAAAACATTTTCCAATAACTTACATTATTGTCAAAAATTATACAGTGTTGATGTCTTTATTTCTATACCTAATCCATTTTTCCCATTTTCTATTAAACTCGTCTTCTTTCACTCTTAGAGAATATGTCATTTTCTCCATGACAAATATTTCCTGTACTATATCTAACCATTGTCTAAGTCTGGGTGTGTCCGCTGCAAGCCAGTTTCTTGTAATGGCCTTTCTGCCAGCTGTGAGTAGGATTTTAACCAAGTAATGATCTTCCTTCAGCACCACTGTATTTATATTACCCAGGTATAAAATGGAACACTTCTTGCAGACTGTATATCGTAATACCTCTGTTAATTCCGAATTCACTCTGTCCCAAAACGGTTCTATTTTTGGGCAACTCCAGAAGATATGTGCATGATTTGCATCTGTTTGATCACATTGCCTCCATTTGCTGCCTTAGAATTTGCTTGCTTTTTATGTTAGGCGTAATAAAGAAACGAATCAAAATTTTCCAATTAAATTCTCTCCAATTTTGTGAATTAGTGAATGTCTGTAGTGTTACACACATACGATGCCATTCTTCTTCTGAGATTGTGATGTTCAATTCCTTTTCCCACTTAAATGTTACATAAAATGTAGTTTTAGCTTGATAAAGTTTAGAAATAATTTTTAATGTTTTTTGATGATACGCACTATCACTTCTATCACTGGATTCTTTTCTTCTAGTGTCTCCCCTTTTACCTTTTTATTGTAATAATCTCTCAGTTGGAGGTGTCTAAACAAGTCTTCGTTCCGAAGTGCAAATCGATCCTTCAAATCTTGAAAAGTTCTTAGGTCTCCATTTTCAATAATAGTACAAAATGCAGTCATTCCTTTCTTCATCCACTCTTTAAATGTTGAGTCATACATCCCTGGTTAAAATTCATTATCCAAAGCTATCCATCTTAAAACTTTTTGCCGTTTATTCAGTTTAAGTTGTCTGGTAAGAGTGAACAAGGTTTCTAAAGTAAATATCGTTATTGGATCGATTATACTCCTGATATGTCCAGCGAAAAGTTTTTTTAAAGTATTTTTATATAATTATTCCCACCATTGCGATATTTCACAATATGGTGCAAATTCAAAAGCGGTCATCACAATTGCCGGTTGTGCCCTTGGAAACTAATAGATAGGAAGGGGATAGATTGTTTTCCTCCATATACATTTATCTTTTGAAATATGTACTTCTATTCCATTTGACTGCTCGATTGAAGCCGCTCTTTGCAAATGTTTTATGTGTCTACGCACATTTGCTCACCATACCTGGACATTTCTGCCACTTCATTCATATTTCCGGCCCACCAGCAATGAATGAGTATCCCGCCGCTTTGTGCATTCCTACCTATACCTTCGGATTCTAACCTTCTTCGACGTCTACCTCTAACCTTTGAGGCTAAGAACAGTGTTCTGTCCATTCCTTATTGAGTGCCATTGTTATATTCCCCATTGTCTGTGTGCGTGGCTGATGTATTTAATTTTATTTACACTTCTGATGCCAGTCAGGATTAGTTGACTTCACTAACACGTCCGTGCAGTTAGCTATCGCCCACAGCGGGAAAAGAAGCACAGTTCAGGAATTAACCCGTGTATGTAGACAATGATATGATGAAGTATTGCGGTATGAGGTCGATTTTTGTGAAACAGCGACATTCCGTGGGAGAGCACGTTTAAGTGTAAGCTTATGGAACACGAAGCTGTTTAAATACGCTGGAGCAACCGTTGGATCAGGGGGATAAAGGAATGCACTTCTACTGAACTTCCTAATAAATATATTCCCTAATAATGTACGTAACTTTGAATGAAGGAAGATTAAAATAAGTATATCTCCTTAAGACGTGGCAATCCCGAGCAAGCGGGTTCGATGTTGAAAGTTTACATTGATGGCCGATGTATTTACTTGAGGTTACAACGACCAGGAGGTGTAGCTACATAACTGTGTAAGAGCAGAGGCAGTGGCATTTAAAAATAAAACGTGGGTAGATTGATTAACATGTAAATTGTGGGCCCAGACTCGAAACGTCACCCATTCATTCATTCTCTAGAAATGCTGCTTGTCCCGCTGAGTTGCCCCAGCATTTTGTGTCTGCCTTCGATTTAAACCAGCACCTGCAGTTCTTTCCTACACAACATGAAGATAATTACTGAATCTGATGGAATGATCAAGACAAGACAGTATACATTGTAAACTGCGTAAAGTGCATTGAACGTTTAAAATCGTGTCCAAGAGCTGGATATATAAAGTAAAGGTGAATATATAAATGCTGGCACTACTAGAGCTGGATATATAAAGTAAAGGTGAATATATAAATGCTGGCACTGGCACACGAAAGGACAGTCCAATGTGATTTAGTCTGTGAAACGCATTGAGGCATTTCATTGCGTTAGATGTGCTATATAAATGCAAGTCGTTATTACTTGCGGGTACATGTCAATAATGTGTGCGCTGGGTGCGTTGTGTGTGTGTTTAAGATGGTCGCGCCATCACTGCATATATTTACCTTTATCCATATTTGCCACGTCAGTTTTGTTAGAAAGCCGAGACGTTGATTCTTGTTCGTGGTCCACTATAAAATAAACAAAACAGTCTTCGAATCTTTCTGGGGACTTGGATTTCTAAAGAAAGAAAGAAACGGAAAATGACGGAAACACTCGGCAGGTCAGGCAGCATCTGTGGAAAGAGCAACAGAGTTAATGTTTCAGGCCAAGACACTTCCTTCGTTTTGACGTTGGGTCTTGGAGCTGAAATGTTAACTCCGTTTCTCTTCCCTTAGATGCTGCCTGACCTGCTGAAAATGTCCATCGTTTTCTGTTTTTATTTCAGATTGCCAGCATCTGCGGATTTTGTTTTATTTCCTTTCCAATCTAAGGTTTTACTTTTGGGAGTTCTCTGCTTAAAGCGGGGGTTCCGAGTTTTTCTTTTAAATCGTGTGGTAGAAGCTTCCCATTAAAGCGTTAATTGTGTTTATCTATTCTTAATGGCATTGGCGGCTGTAAAATGAAATAGATATTCTCCAACATTATCAATTTATCCGGGAAACTGGTATTTTAAATAAAATGGTTTGAGAAAGCTGATATTTGATGATGGACTCCTCCCCCTAATAAGAGCAAAACGCTTGTGTGTTTTTTTTTTATCATTCTGAACCTTCGATTCTCTCATCTGACAGGCAAATTTGCAGACATTGCCCCAGGATAGCAACCTCGTTTGACAGTCAATTAACCGTGAATCGACAAAGCCAAACGAGTTTGCATTACATAAATGGCAAATTAGATTCTTTTTTTCTCTCTCCCCTACAACAGATACCACCCCAGCTCAGTGCAATTGAGACGCGGCATCAGAACTTCTAATCACGTCCTTCGCTGTCTTAGGTAAAGCCCTTGGCGACATTTAGCAATAAGAAAAGGTGGATTCATTTAATTTGTTTAAGATAATAAAGGGAATGTTCTAATGTATTGTATGCGAGGCTCATTATGAGCCAGATGATATCAATGTTGATGTCTGTCATAAAATACCTTTATTATCGCTGTTGACAAATATTAAAAGCAACAAGCTTGGTATAACAATTCTTTTGAAGGAGAAGATTATGTCATTATTTTACTTATTGTAAAATATTGCTTTCTTAAGGGTGCTCATTTCATTTTCTTCTTTTCAATCTATTCTTATGTATAGTTTGCATTTGCAGCTTTATAATTACACCTGATAATCCAACTATTTTATATGTCCTTATTACAAACTCAAATCAAATTCCCTTGATTTATTTTAATCTTTCGTTCAGCATTACTATTAGTACTCATTTTACATGTAAGATTTGCAGAACAATTTCGAGAATGTGCTGCTCTTTCGTCGTTTGCAGATTTAATATATTTATTAATTCTGTCTATTTTGGTCTCACTCACCCGCAGGTTCCCGCCAGAATCCTACCCCTGAGCTATCGGATTCTTCCGCAAAACAATCCTGTTGTTTTGTCTGATCTGTAACACGGAATTAACGTGAACGCAGCGCAGGTATAAACGTTAGCTTACGAATCAGAACAAGGTTATTGGGGAAACAAGGGCCGCGGGAGGGAAAATGGTCAGAAATACATAAAAGTGTTAAATAAATAAAGAGATCAGAAATTAACACAGGACCACGTAAATTGGACCAGAGAGAAACATGCAGCGCCGCGGGATCAGTCAGGGGGAGGAAACACAGCCACAGATAGACAACAGATAACTAAAATAGAAACTGCGTCTCGAATAGACAGCGGGCCGTGAAGGGTGAAACAGAGTCATATATGATGAACACAAGGAACTTTCAACTCAACTTTCGTCCCGTGCTTCCGCTTTGAAATGGATTAAAGTATTCACAGTTCTATTATTTGTTACGATTTATATAGACACGGGCAATTCTGTTTCACAAGCATTCCACACTTCTATTGTGTTTTTTTTTAAGATTTATGTCAGCAAATTTGCACTTACTAGGAAAATTATCTTCATTCTTTTTAGACAAGAGTGAGTGTTTTTTGGTTCCATTTTTAAGACCCTGTTGCAAAATTAAAAGACAAATTGAAAGAAGTGTTAGCCACGGTGTGACAATGACAGAACGCTGCTGTTAATTAGATAAGAGATCGTGGTGGTGTCAACCCCGCATCGCGCTAACGCTATGGGAGCGAAGGCAACGCTAATGAACTATTATTAAAATTCCCAGGGAAGAAATAACATACACATGTTTGCGAAAGGCAAATTAAACCTATACATTCTGTGCAATTACATATAATACAGCGAATCGAGCTGTGAAATACAATTTGGGGACGGCATTACATTATTAATTTCTTAAGGGAGATCATAGTCGTTAACCGCGCCTCTCGTGTATATATTCTAGCCCAAAGCAGTATTCAAGTAATAATTAGCTAAATAGCCAAAATCTGATATTTACATCTTTGTAACCGGGTTGCTCCAATGGTGTAATGTCACAGGGAGTCGGGCCTCTTTTATTGGCCGGGCCTTCTGTTGCTTCCTTCGTGTCCTCGGCTGGTTCTCCTTTGGAGTTGGAGAAAGCGGCCTTTTCTTTAGTGTCTTTGGGCCGGTTGTCCTGTTGTGGTTTGCCATGCGTGTAGTGGCCGGGAGAGATGGCCTCCTCCAGCCCATCGCCCGAGAGTTTGTTGGTTTCCACGTCCACCTCTTGTTCCTCTTCACTCTCCACACTGTCGCTGTGGTAACTGCAGCTGGTGCCCGGGGAGGGGTGTCGATCCGATCCAAACTCCTCCAAGTTGCCGTGGAGTTTGGCGATGCTCTCGATGTCCTTCACCACTGGCCTGAAGGCGGACAGGTAGCTCTGCTTCCTGGACGTGAACGTGCTGACGTCCAAGAGTTTGACTCTGCCATCAGCGGCCAGTCTGTGGTCAGGGGTGGCCGGGTGGTTTACGCTGTCGCTGTCAAACAAGTTGTCCCTCGGATTTGCAAATGCGCCCGCTTCGTTTTGCTCGGAGAGATCCAGGAAGGCTTGCCTTAGGGTTGGGGATTCCCCGGCCGGTGTGATGGCGCTGGGCTGGGGCTGGAGATAGGTGGGCACGGGGATACCGCTCGCTGCCCTCGGCGGCCAGAACATGCAGAGCGGTGGGTAGAAGGCATCCTTCCTACCTGGCCACAGTAGTCCCGAGAGCCCGTTTTGCTTCTGGCCCGCTGAAAGGGTGTCGCCGTCGTCTTTCTTCTGGCAGAGGCCGAACGCTGGGAACGTGTAAGGATTGGGGAATAACGAGGCGGCTGGGAATTTTTGTAGCATCCCGAATCCTTTGCTCGGGACCGGGATCACTGGATAACTCCGCAAGTGTTTCCGCGAAGAGACGCTGCCCCCGTCTTCGTCGTCCTCGGCGAACCTGGCCCTTTTCTGGGCGAGGTCCGGGGCCATCATGTGGGTGATAACGCTACCTACTGCCTTCTCTGCGCTGAGCGAGCCACAGTGACCCGGCAAAGCTCGCTTGCGACTGCCCCCGTTAAACATGGCTTTCACATCTTCCCACGCGTAGGCCATGTCCTGTTGTGGAGTCTTGTCGGTCAACTTGAGGTGCCTCCTCCACGAATTGAAATTGGCGGCATCGGGTTGAGTGTACTTAGCCTCTGGGGTGCGGTGGGAATGGAATATGAACTTGTTAGGAGAAAAGTACATACTGCAATATGTGCACTTGATACACTTGGCCCTCGAGCTGTTGTAGCGGGCAGGGACGAAACTGCCCCTGCTCCCCCAAGCGCACTCGTGGCTGACGTCGAATGCAAAGTTGTCAGGGAGCTTTGGAGGCCTGTTCTCACCTAGAAAGGACTTGCATAGTCTCTCGGCTTCCCGCTTGGTTATCATCCCGCATCTCCTGGATGATATTGGCATGGCCCCAGCCCTGCGCAAGATCTCCAATTGGACCGGCGTACATTGGACGCAGGTGATGCCCAAAGCCACCCTCCTGTTGTGGATCTCGTTGTAGCTGTAGTTCTTGAGCAGGGTGTTGGAAATCTGAGCCAGGCACAGCCTCTCCTGGTTATCAATGATGAGTGACACTATGGGCACCCCGTACAGCATGACTTGGCCAACTTGATTGGGTTTCATCGGGATGTGGGGAGACCTCTGTTGACTTGGGGAGTCTTGCTCAAAAGAACTTGGTGCTGTGAGCGCAACATCAGTGGGCCCTGGGAGAGACGTGGAGATGTTTTCCATAATGCCTGACGTTTATTTATCACAGCCTCTCCTTGTACCTGCGACATACAGAAGATTATTAAAACAGAAACTCGACCCTTCTCGGCTTGCATTTAGATCAATATTACAGTACACCTTGTAATAGGTAGCATCGATCATAGCGAGGCGAATGGTGGAAGCACTTAGCACAAGACTTCGATTCAATGTGGACACGTTGCCAGTATAATTGCAAGATGTTTCAAGTACAGTAATAGATTAATCAATGCTTTGTATCGGCTTGTCAAAAACGGATTATCACACAGCAATATGCTTATGAATCTCTTTGTTTCCTAAATTACTAACCATACGTGAGAAGCAGACCTTTTTTAAAAACTGATGTTAAGCCAAGACGCCGGGTTACTGGCGAGAAGATCTCCTCAGTCGGACCCGCGTTTCTTCAGCCGATTAATTAATAAAATAGGTTGGAACTTGTTCCGATTCAGCTCAGCACATCCTGACTCCAAATTGTGATTGGTCCCTTTATTTAAACAACCACTTTACAGAAAGAAATAGGAAAACAACCGCGGCGAGGAGACGAGCCGGTGGCAGCATTCAGAAAACCATTCACGCTGCAAGTAACTGGGGAAGCGAAACGGCCGAGCGCGTCCACATGGATCCAATAAACAGAAAGTAGGTAGGGAAAGGACGAAGCGAATAGTACCGCAGTGAGGCACCTACTGAGGGAGCAGACCAGGCAGGGGAGTGAGTGAGGTAGATAAAGAGAGAGAGAGAGGGAGAGGGAGAGAGAGAAGGAGAGAGAGAGAGAGAGAAGGAGAGAGAGAGAGAAAGAGAGAGGGGGAGGGAGGGTGGAGAGGGAGAGAGAGAGAGAGAGAGAGACCGCATCAGAACAAGAAAATGTACATATCTAGACCGAAGTCTAGTAAGTGGGGTGGGAAAAAATGAATGGAAATAACATGGTGGCTACATTGGCCTGGTGGGTTCATAATCACACACAGACACAAATAAAGTAATAAGTCTATTTTTTCCGCCCAATTCATCGACAATTTACTATTCTCAATGAATATATATATATATATGTATATAAACTCATTGAGAATAGTAAATTGTCGATGAAATTGTCGATAAAATAAACACGTTACCTTCAGTTTGTAAATGTGGGTCGCCCGTCACACGAGCATTGTGGCCTCGGCCGCAGTTCCTCCCGAACCTTTCTTTAACCCCACTGGCGCGTTTGCAAATCCTGGCGTCTTTGGCCGCCGTTTCAAGGCACATCCCAGAAGCTGCGGCAGTCAGAGGCTGCTCTGGACTGTGATGGAGCAGAGAGTTTAAGCGTCGCAGGGAGCCCCTGGGCTGAGTGTTGCAGGTCTGAACTCTCAGCCCTGCCATCCAACAGCAATTATCACAGCTGCTAACGTCACTCGCTGACTGACACTGGATAAATGGTCTTTTCAAGTATCTAATAAATTCACAGACTCCCAAACGTCAGGCTGCGGGCTACCGAGCCTACCTTTAGAGCTTTACATACTGTAGAGAAATACTCAATTGAATTTAGTTTATTTTGCACCTTCTCACTATTATTCTAAGCCGCACTCATTATTACTAAAATATAACCAACATGAAATGAACATCTATTAGCGGTGGATTATTTAAACATTTCGATAAGTAATGCAGGCTGTTTTATTAATTCCAGTATAAATCACGTTCAACGTGGACATAAATTTCTGTGCATTTACTTAAATGCCAGGTTTCGCTATTTGCCTTTACTTCGTGATTTTTTTTTTTGCAAGACATTTGCGCTATCATTCTTAAGAAATTAAAAACATTCCAGGCGAAAACATTAGACGGCAATCAGCTGAGTCCAAGACACTTAGGTTCAGAGACAGGTGGAGATGTACATCGTTTACACGTTGTTTCTGTTATTGCTTTTACACTGAAATCCCGCTGTTGGTTTAAGTCCGTACATAATGTCTATCAACCTTCACAAATATATATTGTGCCAACTGACTGCAACTACTCTTCCCTCAAGCATGTTAATGTCTACATTAATCTCAGTTATTTGGCAGATTTTGAATGCACTGTTGCTGTATAAGGTACGTTACAATAAAGGGCGATAAGATATATTGGACATTTATACTCGTAGCACTGAACCGATGGCGACGCGCATACACGCATAGATAACGCGTTTCTTTAATATATATTATTCCACGTGTAGCATTTGGATGCGTTGAGGGTTTACGCACATGTGTATTTTGAATTATTTCCGTGAAGGGTAAATACAATGTTACGGATTTTGTTAACTCTCTTTGCCGGCGAACGGGCAAATAATCAGCCCACGTTCAATTCGTGTCAGAGCAGACAAATCAAACAGGTCATTAAATAGGAACTAAAATGTGGCGACGAGTACAGTAACGGCAGGAAGCCTTCAATCCTCCAAAGAGTTGCAATACAATTAAAGTGCAGGTGTGGTGGAGGTTGATGTGACGGCCAACACATGGATAGCGAGGGGGGGGAAGGACACAGACTGCATGAAGGAAGGGACCGGTCACGGCGCACTTTCAGTTGGGTTTCTGTAACCCACGGCAATTATCAAGGTATCCCGTTACCTTCATCTACCTCGGTAATAATTAATAAAAACTCCCCATAACTTTATCCAAAATCGACAAAATTGAATTTAAACATCCTACAAGGGATATTCACGAAATCTCCGCAAACCGCTTTCGAAAAGGAGCTGTAAATTTGTGTGGCTGGTTCGAAGACAGGCTTGTTGTCTATTTTGATTATTGGGAAGGGATTTGCTTGCCAAATATCAAGAACTCCAAGCACTGACTTATTTGCAGTTTATTGGTTTGTTATTCAGAGGGAAGCCGACCAGAAACCAGGACCGATAAAAGCAGATGCTGTTCCTCCAGCACCTTGAAAGCGCCAAGTACCTAATGTCTTCAGCCCGCGTCCCGCCGTCCGAGCCACACGCCGCATTTGTCTCCATGCCAATGTCCAATTGATAAGTTCTTTCCAGCAGGAGAACCACATTAAACGCTTGGACGCGAAAACAAAACAACCCTTTAACTTTTCAACTTATTTGTAGAAAAGTGCTTCGGTCCGCTTAAAGTACAAACCGGATATCTTTAGCGATACGCGGACTACCTTGAGCACTGAGAGTGATAATTGAAAAAAATATAGGGATATATTTTAGATCTAAATTATGCGAATATTGACCCCCCCCCCCCCCCCAGCGGTGTCAGATAATTTATATCATATTAATTTGAAGTATTTAAATAATATAATCTTGCCAAACTTTCGTTGTTGATACAAACTAGTCAAACGGGGTTAGATTCAGATCTTGCATTTGGTGATTATTGGTGCCGCCCGGGAAATATAAAAGCGAGCACATCTTTTATTTTCTATCGCGTATACTCCAGAGCAGCATCAGATGTTAGCGGGAAACAATTTTACTAAAAGAAAAAATCCAAGGATAAATAAGAAGAAAGGGACGGAAAGGAAAGCAGATAACTATGATGAGCAAAGATGAGTTAGGTAAAAAAAAAACCTGGAACTCAAGCTTGTTAAAACTCCTTTGCCTTTTTGCCGGGTTGGGGCATTTACAGTGTCGTTCGGTTGGCGTGACAATCAGATGTTTACTAACGATCCTCTTTAGGTATAAGGTGCTGGGGGAACTCAGCGGGTCAGGCAGCATCTGCTGAATGGAATGGCCAGACGATGTATAGGGGTCGGGACCCTTCTTCGGACTGATGTAACATCACTGAGAACGCAGGGATCAGAACCAACAATATTAGTGTTTTGTTTCCAATGCGCTTATATGCGTGGCCTCAGAATCAACTGTAATTAACGAGACAATGCAATTAGCTGCTGTTGTAAACAACTTCTTATCCAATTTATTAGTTGCTTTGCTTCTTTTTCCAGGACTCATTCACTGTTCAAATTTTAATTTCAACAGAAGATAGACACAAAAAGCTGGAGTAACTCAGGGGGACAGGCAGCATCTCTGGACAGAAGGAATGGGTGACGTTTGGGATCGAGACCCTTCTTCAGACTGGTCAAGCCAAGACGATGGTGTTTTTTTCTGAATGCTTCTAAATGCTTCTCTGGGTGAAATCATTGTTCAGCCTTGTCAGGTCAGATCCATTGCACGTCTCTCTCTCTCGCCCGCTTTCCACCTGTGTCTGGCTGGTGTGCCTCGGGTATTCCCGGCCACATCCCAAAAGCCTCTAAATGCGTTTTATCTTTTCTTACTCCACCGGTTCGCCACCATCTGATAAAATGGAAGCCAATCGAGACAGAGTTATAAATCGAAGTTTAAGTTTGGCAGAGTGGGAATAATTAATGGATGAAGATCTAATTCTTGCCACCTCTTTAATTATTCAAACGCCTTTGCTTTTGCATCGTGATAGACTATATAGTCCGTTTTAGCAAACTCGAAGAGCGAACCGGCGCTGGTCAATTTCCCGGACTCCCACTGCCCCACAATCACAACCAGTGCTGGTTGTCGCCGTTAACCCTTTAAATCCGCGAACTCCCTTTCAATAGACCACTTGGCCTTTCCATGAAGTGGAAACGGGGCTGTTTCCGAGCCACACTTCACTAATTTGATGTATTCACCTCCCCGTATTATTTATCGGCCTTTCTTTATTTCTTATATGTCCTGGTTTCCCTGTGGATTTTCGCAGGTCAACAAAACTTGTCATTGTAAATCTGAAAAAAAAGTTTTTATTTTTTATCTTTTTTCCCGAAATTATGAAACCAAAGCCTGCGGCGGCCCATTCTGTCACTATACCGGGCCCACGGACAAGCCAACAAGTGCGAATGTTTCTCACCGCTCTCTCAGTTGCCATACAACCTTCCACCGCCCCGCGGAACATTTAATCTGCCGTTTACTCCACCAAAGAGTCTGCCTCAACCACTCTGTGGCAAAGAACCCCGCGATTTTAAATGCTTTAGCAGAAATTAATTAATTCCCGGGCGCCGTTTTCTTTTCTCTGTCGTGAAATTTATGTAAGAGGGTTTCTAGACTGAAGCTACACGCGGGTGCCGGTGTTGACATTCTCAGTGACAATCTTAAACCGAGTGATCCCCCAAAAGCGGGACACTTGTCCTTCCTCAATCAATTTATCAACCTACACTCAGCATTTAACTTCCACGAATCGTCCCTCCGTCTTTGCACCTGCACTAGATCCAGTATCTCACATTTCTCTTAATGTCCATCGTTTCTCGCTCCTGATAGTCCTGGTGACAGAAACATTAAAATATAGAAAATAGGTGCAGGAGTAGGCCGTTCGGCTTTTCGAGCCAGCACCGTCATTCAATATGACCATGGCTGATTATTCAAAATCAGTGCCCCGTTCCTGCTTGCTCCCCATATCCCTAAATTCCGTTATCGCTAAGAGCTTAATCTAACTATGTCTTGAAACAGCCAGTGAATTGGTCTCCACTTCCTTCTGTGGCAAAGAATTCCACAGATTCACAACTTTCTGGGTGAAAACATTTTTCCTCATCTTATTCTTCCACTGTGACCCCTGGCTCTAGACTCCTCCAACATCGAGAACATTTTCATAAAGAAACAATGTACCCAGCCGCAGTGGATTTGCAATGAGGAGAATGCTCTGTGTAAGTGTCCTTGGCTTCATTGACCAGAGTCCCATTGAAGGGTTATGCTGTTTTACAGGTTACACTTCCCGGTGCACACATGCGAGGGATAACTATCTTGAGAACCCGTAGGAGAAATATTTAGTTCAGAGATACAGCGCGGAACCAGGGTCTTCAGCCCACCGACTCCCCGCCGACCAGCGATCACCCTGTCCACTAGCACTATCCTACACACACACTGGGACGATTCACAATTTTGACCGAGCGTCTTTGGAATGTGAGAGGAAACCAGAGCACCCAGAGAAAATCCACGCAGGTCACAGGGAGAACGTACGAACTCCGTACAGCCAACAAATGATGTCAGGATCGAACCCGGGTCCCTGGCGCTGTAAGGCAGCAACTCTACCGCTGCGCCTCCGTGTCGCCAGAATAAAGTCAAATATAATGCGAGGAGGGCAGTCACGGTGCCACAGCGGTAGAGTTGCTGCCTTACTGCAAAATGCAGCGCCAGAGACCCGGGTTCGATCCCGACTAAGGGTGCTGTCTGTATGGAGTTTGTACGTTCTCCCCGTGATCTGCGTGGGTTTTCTCCGAGATTTCCTCCCACACTCCAAAAGACGTACATGTTTGTAGGTTAATTGGCTTGATTAATTGGCTTGATAAAAATGTAAAATTATCCAAGTTGGCGACATGCAGAGTACTGCCCTGCCGACTACAAAATTCAGAAGGTTCAGAAGGTATAATCTATATAATTCAGAAGGTCTTCTCTTAACTTGCGATTCTACAACTTAACACGTGTTCTCTAAATATAGAAGTGACGCCAAATTAGAGCTGCCAGGTTTTCACAAAGGAGGTGTGATATGTCGATCAGCGAAGACTCCTCTTGTAGAAGTCCAACAGCCTGACCCTTTAAAGACAATAACATTGAATTGCATATATAATCTGTAGACACGAGGCGATTTATTTGCACCAATTTTGTTAATTATTTTCAAAGAGCGGGAGCCAATGCCGCCACTAGGGGTTACTGAGCCTCCTGGTGTATAAGAGAACCGCACAGATTATTCCAACTGATGATTACCGATTATAACTCAATACCACGAAACCAGTGGGCCAGTTTAGCTGTCAACATTTAAATGACATCCAAGAATAATTCCATTCAGACGGGAACAAGAACTACAATTCAGCCGGTTGTTTCCAGAGACTCCGCTCAATCCGCCACGTATTGGGCGCAATCCAGCGAACGGCGGATTGAAGCCCCGAGAGGTTCTACATGGATTAGGATATGTAACCAAATAGAAACATAGAAACATAGAAATTAGGTGCAGGAGTAGGCCATTCGGCCCTTCGAGCCTGCACCGCCATTCAATATGACCATGGCTGATCATCCAACTCAGTATCCCTTACCTGCCTTCTCTCCATACCCTCTGATCCCCTTAGCCACAAGGGCCACATCTAACCCCCTCTTAAATATAGCCAATGAACTGGCCTCAACTACCCTCTGTGGCAGAGAGTTCCAGAGACCCACCACTCTCTGTGTGAAAAAAGTCCTTCTCATCTCGGTCCTAAAGGATTTCCCCCTTATCCTTAAGCTGTGACCCCTTGTCCTGGACCTCCCCAACATCGGGAACAATCTTCCTGCATCTAGCCTGTCCAACCCCTTAAGAAATGTAGGATTCGCAGTGCTCATCGATGACCATCAGCGATAAACCAAGTCTTTTACACCTGTTCAAATACTACCTCAACCTACCTTAACCAGGGGCCTTTCAGAGAAATGACACCCCCAAATTGCAAAGCATTTCCCTGGGATTTTGCACCACGTAAACTAATATGAGGCGCATTCTAAATTATTTCCATTTATAAAGAGTACTCGAACAGATACTCTGCTGCCTGCTTCTATTCACAGCCTGCTTGCAGCTGGGTGATTATTCCACAATAGACAATAGGTGCAGAAGTAGGCCATTTGGCCGTTCGACCCAGCACCGCCATTCAATGTGATCATGGCTGATCGTCCCCAATCAGTATCCCGTTCCTGCCTTCTCCCCATATCCCCTGACTCCGCTATTTTTAAGAGCCCCATCTAGCTCTCTCTTGAAAGCATCCAGAGAACCTGCCTCCACCGCCCTCTGAGGCAGATAATTCCACAGACTCACCACTCTCTGTAGAAAATGTGTTTCCTCGTCTCCGTTCTAAATGGCTTACTCCTTATTCTTAAACTGTGGCCCCTGGTTCTGGACTCCCCCAACATCGGGAACAATTTCCTGCCTCTAGCGTCTCCAAGCCCTTAACAATCTTACATGTTTCCATGAGATTCCCCCTCATCCTTCTAAACTCCAGAGTGTACAAGCCCAGCCACTCCATTCTCTCAGCATATGACAGTCCCGCCATCCCGGGAATTAACCTTGTAAAGCCTACGCTGCACTCCCTCGATAGTAAGAATGTCCTTCCTCAAATTAGGGGACCAAAACTGCACACAATACTCCAGGTGTGGTCTCACTAGGGCTCTGTACAATTGCAGAAGGACCTCTTTGATCCTATTTAGATTCCTCTTGTTACAAAGGCCAACATGCCATTCGCTTTCTTCACTGCCTGCTGTACCTGTAATCGGGTAATCGGATTTGAAGCCGCATGTAATCGGGTGATGCAGCTGTAGATTTGCTGCTTTACAGCCCCATAGAGCCGGGTTCGATCCTGACTACGGAGTTTGGATATTCTCCCTGTGACTGCGTGGGTTTCTCTGGGAGCTCCGATGTTCTCAGGAGATCCGATAACCTATAGTCCCAGATATTATTAACAGTACTCCCATGATTACCTGTGCGGTCCCAAATACGAATACCCATGGCCCCAGAACCGATTGCTGTAGCCCCAGATCTAATTACCTGTAGCCCCAGATCCGACCACCCCTGGCTCCAGATCCGAGCGCCTGCGGTTCCAACATTAATGATGAGTAATTTGTCCCTAGTGTGTGCAGGATTGTGTTAGTGAGCGGCGACCGCTGGTCGGCGCGGACTCGGTGGGCCGAAGGGCCTGTTTCCGTGCTGTATCTCTAATCTAAGACTAACAAAGATCTGGTTCCTCTCAGTTCTTGATCTTCGTTTGGTCACGAAACGGCGAAAAGAACAACACAGAAAGAGTACATTCGGCCCCTCGTACTTGCGCTGCCTCTATCTCACAATTACCAAATTACCCAACTTCCTGACCGTCGCCCTGTAATTATTTTTGCTCCAATCGATTACCGACTTTTACATCACTGTTGGCTATAATTATTTTGCTTTAAATTCGTCTACATTTTGGTTTCTGCCACTGTGTATTTGTCCACCTCGCTTACTCTAACATAACCATCCACGTGGTCATGTGATAGGCGCAGACTTAGGCCATTCGGCCCATCAAGTCGACTCCGCCATTCAATCATGGCTGATCAGGGGTGGGAGATTGCATCCTTCACGTGATCCGCCCTGTTTCGACGAATGCAACCAACCTGGCGTGCACAATCAAATATCAAATAGAACAAGTTGTCATAGACATAGACATGGAAAATAGGTGCAGGAGGAGGCCATTCGGCTCTTCGAGCCAGAACCGCCATTCATTGTGATCATGGCTGATCGTCCCCTATCAATAACCCGTGCCTGCCTTCTCCCCATATCCCTTGACTCCACTAGCCCCTAGAGCTCTTAGGCTAAAGTCCTACAACTTTAGGCTGTGCACGCCATATGCAAGAAGAAGATGGCTGATTTATCTTTCCCTCTCAACCCCATTTTCCTGCCTTCTCACCATAACCCATGACATCCACAATAATGAAGAATCTATCTATCTCTGCCTCAAACGTTGAACGGCTCCATCAAATCTCCTCCTGGTCCTCAGCTCCAGAGAATTCCTCAGCCCTCCCCCAAGGCTCTCACACATGAAGTCCCTCGTCCTTGGGATACTATTTTAGTAAATCTCTTCTGTTCTCCATGCAAGACTTTGACAAGCTTTCCTGAAACGCAATGCCCAGAACTGGACACAATGTCAGTACTTTATAAAGGTTTGACATTATTCTATTGATTTCGTGTATCTTGACAATCTCTTATGCTCAAGAACGACCTTCAAAATGTTTGTATCATTATCTTCACACTTGTCACGTCTGTTTGTTAGTGTTTTATTGTCTTTTGCCACTGTTCTTTCACATTCAAACTTTCAAACTGTGAAGCGCATACCCAAACAAATCCTTAATGTGGGCTATTGTTGATAACCTGCCCAGGGTAATCCCCTGATACGAGAAACGTAACTGACCAAATGTGTAGGAAGGAACTGCAGATACTTGTTTACACCGAAGATACACACAAAATGCTGGAGTAACTCAACGGGACAGGCAGCATCTATGGAGAGAAGGAATGGGTGACGTTTCGGGCCGAGACCCCGAAGAAGGTTCTCGACTGGAAACGCCACCCATTCCTTCTCTCCAGAGATGCTGCTTGTCCCTCTGAATTACTCCAGCATTTTGTGCCTAATTTCGTCCCTGACGTCGGTTTTCTTCCCATTTGCCGGTGTATATGTACACAGTCTCGCTCCCGTTCGTCACATTGGGTTTTAAATCAACTGATTAGTGTTCAGTACTGTTGATTCTATTGTAACCGAGCTCCAACTTTTGCAGAAGAGGAACCCATGTTCTATATATATTCCAAATAAACGACTAAACAAAATTAAATTTAAATTAAAATATTTATGACTTTTAAATAGAAACGTGATCTGACGATAGAACTCTCTCGGCGTGTAGCCAATTCTCATACCCTGAAGAAGAGTCATGACCAGAAACGTCACCTATCCATGTTCTCCAGAGATGCTGCCTGCCCGCTGAGTTACTGGGGAACTGTGCCTTTTTTGTTGTTGTAAACCAGCATGGTTTGGGAACAGATCTACCCAAGACCGCGATAAATTGTAGAGAATTGTGGACGACGAAGTCCAGACCATCACACAAACCAACCTCACTTCCATTGACTCCATCTACACTTCGTGATGCCTCGGCAAGGCCACCAACATAACCACGTATCAGTCACTCCCTCTTCTCGTCTTTGCCATTAGGGAAGATGTACTGAAGTATGAAAACCCATACCTCCCGATTGAGGGACAGTTTGTTCCCAGCTGTTATCAGGCAACTGAACAGTCCTCTCGCCAACCCGAGAGCGGTCCTGACCTCCCATCTACCTCAATGGCGACCGTCGGACTATGTTTATTCGAACTATATCTTGCACTAAACACCCTTCATCCTATATCTGTACACATTGGACAGCTTCCTGTAGTCTTTTCCCTGGCTGGATAGAGCAACAAAAATCTTTCCATTGTACCTCAGTGCAACGTGACAATAGTAAACTAAAAGAAACTAACCGGCACACCCTTGTGTCTCCGCTGATATTCTTCTCCTGAGGTGGTACTTTTTTTGGATGGAAGATGATGTGTAGACCCAGCCCGATCCATTACGGATTTGCCCTTCCACCATCGAAGGGATCTACAGGAGGTGCTGCCTCAAAAAGGCAGCCAATATCAAACTCCTAGGCCACCTTGGCCACGCTCTCATTTCACTCCAACCGTTGGGAAGAAGGTGGAAGTGAGCGGTAAGAGTCTGGAAATCGTGACCGCTACATTCAGCAATTGCTTCTTCCCAACAACTAGCACCAGGCTTTTGAACACTACACAATACTAACCTCAACAATGAACTTTTACACACTGCCTTCGGTTACACTAAAGACTTTGCGTTTTTTGCACTAATTTTACAAATATATCTTTTCTATTTAATATATTGTATCTATGTGTATTGTGTTTACAGTCCTGTTATGCTGCTGCAAGTAATAATTCCACCCTTCTGTTGTCGGTACATGTGGTAATTATATACTCTTGACCCTTGAGTCCAATCCCATTAGTGCTGAAGTGACTGTTATTGTCCACTTTTACCCGCTGACCACCCTAACCCACCGTTGGCCAGGAGTGCCCGGCGAGGTGGGTGATGGTTTAATGTGTGTATGCTCTGCTTCGGCCGAAGACCGCGAAGCTCCTTTGGACCACCCGACTGGCGTGGTCCAATAACAACGTCCATGTTTCTATTTGCAAGAATCTTTAAGGCCAAGCTTTTCAATTCTGTAAAGAATTCCGAGAAAGGCGACAGGGAAATCGCGGGAAGTTGGATGTGCCGGACTGATGGAACAACGCTTTCTCTGCGCTGACAGCACACGTAGATCGTCCACCCTTGCACCACGGCGAATGGAAATGATGGAAGCACTAAGTATTAAATTGGAACGACGTGACATTTCAGAAGGCATGAAAATAACCGTGCCATCCACTTAAACCGCAGCTTTGAGCATTAAACTTTTTACCTGCGGGACTGAGTAAAAAAATACGTTTTAATATATTTCCTCTGTAGTCGTGTAGCAGAGATAGTGTGCGGATACAGGCCCTTTGGCCCACCGAGTCCGTGAGAAAACAAGTGATTACCCCGTATGCCAACACTGTCTTACACACTCGGGACAATTTACAATTTTACCGAAGCCCACTTAGCCTACAAGTCCCTACTTTGGAGTGTGGGAGGAAACCGGAGCACCCAGAGAGAATCCACGCGGTCACTGGGAGAACCAACAGAGAGCAGAGCGCCCGTAGCCAGGGTGGAACCCTGGGCCCTGGCGCGGTAAGGCAGCAACCCTACCGCTGCGCCACTGTGCCGTCCTACTGTGCAGTTAGCAATGAACCGAGCAGTTCTGCTCAGGTTAATATATTTAATTGATACATCGAATACTGTGACCAGAACAGTAAAGTTGCCAGCGTGCAATTTCTTCGTGAATAAGAAGAGGCAGTGAGTATTTCTGCCTGTTTTCTTGTCTACACGCTCATGCATTCCAGCATATGTCTCACCGTCCCCCTTGGGGCCGTGCATCCTTTTCCAAGGCATATGTGGGTGCTAAGGAAGGTGGGGGAAGGGTAGCCAAATGGGTTGCATTGTAAGGGAGAGGGTGTTGAATGGGGTACGCTCTTAGAGAATTTACCTGACGATCTACCTCCGCCTATATTACTGGCCCTAAATTACTGTGTGTGTGGAGGCGGCGGTGGGGGTGGGGGGGGGGGGGGGGGGGGGGGGCATTTGCGCCTGTACCCGCACCCACACCGAGTCTGAAGAAGGGTCCAGCGGTGAAACGTCACTTATCCATGTTCTTCAAAGATGCTACCGGACCCGCAGTGTTACTCTAACACTTTGTGTTTCTAAACGAAAATGTAACCCAGTTGTTTCTCTCTTGTTTCTCCCTCTGTAATTCACCGTCTGTGTACATGCATTCCTAAGGCGACTTTGCTGTTGAGACGTGACTGTTCGGCATCCGGTGAGCATCTTTGGTTGAAAGAGCGAGTGGTCACCGCGACCTGTTGCAGAACAGTGCGAATTTACAGCACTCCGAGGAAGTTGAACCTACGTATAACGGAGGCGTTGGGGAACCGCCGATGTTATGCTTGTCGCGGGACACTTTATTAGAAAGTTGTCTTTGGCGGGGAGTATTCTCTTAATATCCATGGATATCTGCTGCCCAACACCACCGCACCTGGAGCTAGAGAGATGTTTGGTATTTCAGACATTAATTTAGAGATACGGCATGAAAACAGGCCACTCGGCCAACCGAGTCCATGTAGATCATCGAACGCCCCGTCAAACTAATTCTATATTATCGGACTTCCACATCCACTCCCCCCAACACGAGAGGCAATTTATCACAGTCGCTGCCTCAAAAAGGCTGACAGCATCATCAAGGACCCACACCAACCTGGCCACACACTCATCTCCCTGCTACCTTCGGGTAGAAGGTGCAGGAGCCGGAAGACTGCAACAACCCGGTTTAGGATTAAGGGTTGTTGCTTATTAAGGAATAAGGAAGAAGGGTCTCGACCCGAAACGTCGCCTATCTCCTTCGCTCCTTAGATGCTGCTGCACCCGCTGAGTTTCTCCAGCTTTTTATGCAACCCTCGATTCTCCAGCATCTGCAGTTCCTTCTTTAACACCGGTTCAGGAATAGCTACTTCCCCACAGCCATCAGGCTATTAAACTTGGCTCGGAACTCTGAACATTAATATCCCTCCCTCTGTTATTTGCACTTTATTAATTTATTAATTCATGTGTGTATTTACGTATATAATTGCAGTCAATGCCTACTATGTTCTGTTGTGCTATGCAAAGAAAGATTTTCATTGTCCTGTCAGGGACACATGACAATAAACTCGTTTGACTTTGATTTACAGAGGCCAATTAACCTACAGACCCGCATGTGTTTGGGATTTGGGAACAACCGGAGGAAACCCACGCGGTCAGAGGGAGAACTTGCCAACTCCACACAGGCAGCACACGAGTTCAGGATCGAACCGGGTCTCTGGCGTTACGAGGCAGCAGCTCTAACAGCTTCGCCACGGGGTCGCCTTTAATTGATTTCACATTTAACGGAAAATGAAGGTGGATAAATGAAGGTATGTGTATATATATAGACACGCACACACTATTTTTTTTATCGTTTATTATATTGTTTACAGAGTACTATGTTTACATATTCTGAAGTGCTGCTGCAAGTAAGAATGTAATTGTTCTGTCTGGAACATATGACAATAAAACATACTCTCTCTCGTACCGCTCTGTGCATGTAACATGTTAACGCTCAACCTGAGAAAGACGAACATTGGTTCTTTCGCCGGAATACATCCCATTCTTGCTGTCTACCGCACTAGAACGTACAATAGAGGAACTGTAGTAGGCCATTCGGCCCCTCGAACATGCTCCACCACTCAGCAAGACTTCTATCTCAAACGCCATTTTCCTGCCCCATTCTTGATCCGCTGAATATCGGAAAGTCCTGTCTGTGCCGTCGCAGAATTCCGAGGGTTCGCTTCTCGCCGACTCCTATTTCCTCTTCTCCCGAGACTGCAGCTCCTAGTTCTAAGCCCCTCAGGCAGGACAAATATTCTCCCCGCGTCTACCCTGGCGACTCCTTTAACAACTGTGTAAGAGGAACTCCACATGCTGGTTTACACCGAAGATAGACACAAAATGCTGGAGTAACTCAGCGGGACAGGCAGTATCTCATTTCGGGTCGAGACCCCTCTTCAGGCGCACGTTCAGACTCAGACTGAAGAAGGGTCTCGACCCGAAACATCACCCAATTCTTCTCTCCAGAGATGCTGCCTGTCCCACCGAGTTACCCCAGCATTTGTGTCTATTCTTTAACAAGTGTACACTGTTCCACGAGGTCACCCCTCACGCTGTTCTATTGTCAATCGTTGTTGATAGCAATAACCTGGAGGATGTAGTTCCTCCTACTCTCCATCGGCGCAGTCACGGCACAACTCTGAGCAACAGAGCGATTGTTTGCGATGTAAGAACAGCAATTTGTACTGTCTAAGATTTTAAAAACAAGTGTTCTACTTCTTTAATATATGTATATATATATAATGCATTTATGTACAGAGGCTAATATATTTTTCATCGTTTGCCAACATTAAAATAATCTTCGGAAAACAGATACTAATCATGGGGTCATACAGCATGGGAATAGCTTCGGCCCATCTTGCCCGCGCCGCCCAGCATGCCTATCTACACTAGTCTCACCTGCCAGTGTTTGCTCCCCTATCCATCTAATCTGCCTTATCCATGTACCTGTCTAAATATTTCTTAAACGTTGCGATAGTACCTGCTTCATCTATCTCCTCCGGCAGAAGGTTCCATACATCCACCACCCTTTTGCGTGAGAACGTTGCCCCTCAGGTTCCTATTGAACACCCCCCCCCCCCCCCCCCCCCCTCGCCTTAAACGTATGGTTTAATCCCCTGGTTCTTGGTTCCCCTACTCTGGGCAAGAGACTGATAAATTCCTCCCGTGCGAACTGTAACCAAAAGCAAAACAATCCCTATTCAATCAATAAAGATCTCAATTACAGTGACTGGCAAGAGCTGGAGTGTTTACTCTCTGCAGAATGCAAAGTACTGGAGTAACGCAGCGGGCCAGGCAACATGGATAGGTGACGTTTCGGGTCGGGATCTTGTTCAAACCCAAACCTCTCTGGTCAGGAGGTCAAACCATAGGGAGACGGGCGGAGGTGAACACAGGCCTTTCTTTCAGTCCCTGCGACAAACCATCCACTTCCTACTTATCGGGGGAATCGTGTACATGCATGTGCACATGGGAACCGGCCTCCAGATTTTAAAACATGGGAATATGGAGGAGATCCCTCTCTGTACCGGTGATACCCTCTTTGACCTCATTCCCAACTCGTTCAAAGTCGTTATAATGTCTAATGTTAGCAATCAAATCGGCGGCTAACTGAAGCTAAACTGGTTCATGCAAGGAATTCGCCGCCGCTCCCTGGTCCCACTCGATTCTCAGACCAAACCCGAAATAATATCCAGCTTCCAATTCAGTTGTCAACTAACGTCCACTCCTGCAAATATTAAACCGACTCCGTCCTTTACGCGCACCCATTCATTCTAAGATGACCCTCGGCTCTTCGTTAATGGTGTGCTCCTGGATGAGTTATGGGGTTTATGGAACAAAACGCAAAGTCATAGAGGAACTCAGCCGGACCGACCATGTTTCCGAAACGTGTCTATCCACTTCCCTTCACATATGTTGCCTGACCCGCCGAGTTCCTCCAGCGCGTTATCTTTGCTGAAGATCCTGTTGTTGAGTCGGTTTATGGACTTCTACGTGTGCTCAACGTTAAGTTTGGCTCATCTCTCTCTTCCATCTTCTTGGGCCTCGCTGTCTCTATGTTTCCTCCCGTTGACTTGCCCAATCCCAATGTGTGCGGAACTCCTAGTTCACGTCCTTCCAAATCCCAAACCCACACATCACGACACTCCATGTTTCCCCCCTAAACCCTTTACCTCCCTCTTTACATCCCCTCTCTACATTCACAAGCCACTTCTTTAACTCCTTCTGCCAATTCCCAATCCGTGCTTAATTTCCCAATCTTTATTGAATCACTTCAGGATATTTTGAAAAGGTGTATGTGAAAACCTTCATTAAACACGTAGTATATATACGCACACGCACACAATGTCCAGGACATCATACCATGTAGCAGATGTCTCTTACTGTGTGAATAATGTATGCGCTCTTCAAATCTCAACGGGCTCCTAAAAATCTCACCAAACCAACCATGCTACCTTCAAGCCTATGCCATGAATATTGTGACAAAATACAAACAAACCAAAAAAAACCCCAACATACTAATGATTTTCGTTTTTAATTAAAAAAAAACTACAGCACGCTGATAAAGGGGTCGTTTCATACCATTCATGATTTCGCTCAGGCGGGAGCTCCTGTTTAACCCGAGCCGACCACCTGCGCACTGCGGCTCTCGTTGGGAATAACATTTTAGCGGGAAGAATTTTAGGGGTTCAAGGCTCGATCCGTCTGCTACATCTCGGCATTGAATAGAAACATCATCGTCAGTACAAGATATGGATGAAATACGTGATGGAAAAAAAAGCTTGCACAGAAATCGTAGGTGTATTTAAGAATTTCAATACCACATAGAAGGCAGGGTTAAAGACGGGAATTAATTAGAAACAATCCCATGTGAAATCATGGATTTTCTATATTAATTTACCGCGCTTCAAATGGCGTTCAGTGTCTTCACTCGATGACGGGCGATACAGATGTAATTGAACCTAATACACAGCAGCGGAGACAGAATAATTCCAATCACTATCTGAGCCGCATCGGCCGAAATGTGTTAAACAATTCGGATGCAAAGGAGAATCTGCCCCCTCTCTCCACAAACGGAAACTGATTGACAATAGTTGCCGTAGTAGGTAATTGAGTGTTTTGTTTTCTTTCTCCCTGTGTAATAATATTCCATAAGAGATGGCGAGGCTGATAGAGGTTGCTGGGAGAGGTAGCTATTGACTGAGGCGAGGGTCTCAGCTGCCGTCCCCTGCAGTTCATTTGGATTAGTTCACTACTGCTTTTATCTCTGGGTCTTTGGTGAGCTAGCAACGAACCCCCATTTATGTGGAGAAGTTTTCATTAATCCCGCTCGCTGCCTGAGACGAGTCCGCGCCAGCACATGACAGGATCAGCGGATTGGCGGCCTCTCACTCCCAGATCAATAGATGGCAGCGGGAAATAAATAGCCCGAACAAACCGGGACTGTCTCTATCTTGGTTGGAAAATTCTTAACTCGAAATCAAGCAGAACAGAGACCGTAAAAGCCAAGGATTCCCAGCCTCTGTTACACGACGCTTGGATTGTGTAGCAATCTCGCCGGGATAGTCTGTGGTTTAATATGTGTTGGTGTGAAAATATCTGAGTTAAATTTTCACTTGATCGACTAAACATTTCTCTACTCACAGGATATAATTGTATCGATGATCTGAAAGAAAGCGCAAATTTGTTATATTAGGGGGGGAATATATAAATTAATGTAGCCTCGACCCGAAACGTCACCCATTCTTTCTCTCTCCAGAGATGCTGCCTGTCCCGCTGAGTTGTTACTCCAGCGTTTTGTCTCTTTCTTTAATGTAGTCTGTATTCGGCTGAATTCTACATTTCAGGTGAGGTGAGGCCGGCCCGTAGCCACGAGATGCGAGCAAACATCCCTGCACATCCATCGCTGTCCACGCACAGTGCTCCGGGAAGCACGAGGGACGAGGAGAAGGGCCCGCTGAAGAGGAAGGGGCAGATGGGTCAACGCCTGCGGTGCGGTGCCTGCTGCATAACGGGGGGGTTGGACGGGGACGGGGACGGGGACGGGGACGGGGGGGGGGGGGGGGGGGGGGGGGCGAGACTGGGAACGCAATGAAACCGCCTTATAAAACAGTGAAAACATGACAACCTAGAACGACAGAACGAGGAGAGCAGCAATCAAGGGAAACGCGGATAATGGGAGCGTGTGACAAGGCAGAGTTACAAAGATACAGAGTCGGTGTTAGGGGGAGAAAAGTTACGCCGTTAGTGAAATGTAGACTGGGAGCTGAAAGTGATGCAAAGCGGAAAGAACTGCGAATGTGCGAGTGAATAATTCCTGGCCACTCCAGTTTTAACTCTGGTGAATGCAGTCAATCTCATTTACACCAGAAAGTGTGAGAGAGAGAGAGAGAGAGAGAGAGAGGGGGGGGGGGGGGGGGGGGGGGGGAGAGCGGGAGGGCGAGAGAGAACATTCCCACAGTCTCAAGGTGCAGAGAAACCCGTTAAAACCTCCACCATGGCAATGTCGTGTTTTTTTAAAAATCGTGAACCAGAGTGAAACCAATTTAAAATAGGTAGATTTATACCCGACAAACGGTGTGGGAATGAACGGCAGATGTGCAGGAAGGAACTGCAGATGCTGGTTTACACCGAAGGTAGACACAAAGTGCTGGGGTAACTGAGCGGGTGAGACAGCATCCCTGGGGAGAAGGAAAGGGTGACGTTTCGGGTCGAGATCCTTCTTCAGACTGAGAGTCGGAGAGAAAGTTAAACTTTCTCAGCAAGATACGACTGGAGATGATTCATCTCATCAAATACCCTTCACGGAGATCGTTCAAATTATATATGTTACAAAGTATGTTGTCATGTGATTGGTTTTAAAACATAATTAATCTAAATGCTTGTAAATAAAGAAAAATGTCTTGTGTGGTAAAGAACTGCAGATGTTGGTTTAAATCGAAAGTAGACACAATGTCTTAAATATATATTAAAATTAAAATCTTATTGCCTCCTTAGGCTCCAGGCTATCGTTCCACTTGGAGTTCTGCTTCTCGTTGCAGCCGGGGTCATAATCTTCAGGCAACCCGGTCCCATCTTAAGAACGTGGAACATGGAACAGTACAACACAGCAACAGGTCCTTCGGCCCACGGTGTCTGTTCCGACCGTGTTGCCCATTCCAATGTTCAAAATGCTGGAGGAACTCAGCGGGTCATATTCATAAAGTGATACAGCGTGGAGGCAGGCCCTTCGGTTCAACATGCCCACACCGGCCAACAGTTCCCATCTACCATCGTCGCACAAGAGTGCGTTTGGCCCATATCCCTCCAAACCTGTCCTATCCATGTACCTGTCCACCTGTTTCCCGCACGTTGCGATAGTCCTAGCCTCAAATGCTTCCTCGGGCAGCTCGTTCCATACACCGACCACTGTGTGTGAAGGTTACCCCTCAGATTCCTATGAAATCTCTTCCCCGTCACCTCTAACCCATGTCCTCTCGTTTTCTTGATTCGTACTGGTGTCAGGGGTTATGGGGAGAAGGCAGGAGAATCGGTTTAGGAGGGAAAGATAGATCAGCCATGATTGAATGGCGTCGGAGACTTGATGGGCCGAATGGCCTGATTCTGCGTCTACCAGTTATGCCATTGTTACCCGGTCCTCGATTCCCTAAACGATGCATGAAGGGAATGGCCAGGTGATGTTTAGGCTCGGGTTTCTGCAGCAAACCGAAGAAACACGGTTTGTCATTTTCCTCCACAGATGCTGCCTGGCCCTCTGAGTTCCTCCAGCAGTTTGTGCTTTGCTCAAGATTCCAACTGTTTCAATTCGTTGTGTTGTCAAAATCCCTACATTCCCTGTTTGTGCACATGTTCATCTAAATGCCTCTTAAACCTTTGTATCGTACCTGCTTCGTCCAGTTACCACCTCTGGCACTTATCACCCTCTCTGTAAAAACGTTGCCACAGAGATTGCCATAAACTGTTATGTCCCCTCCCCTCTCACAATCCCAGTTGCCCCAACTCCGATCTTATTAGAATTGCCGGAAAAACGAACCATCTCGCTATATTCTTACTTTATCTCTGCCGTTAAATGGGGCATGGGTGGGTGGGGGGAAGGGGCAGAGATTTTTTTATTTTTTTTTGCACGGCCCTATATGTGCTCTGTTCAGGCCACGACAATTGACTTTAATAGAACTAAAGGGGTGCCGGGGAGATTCATTAAGATTTTGCCTGGGCGAAAGCAGTTTTGCTCTGAGAAGAGAGTGAGATTATATCCTATGAGAAAAATATTTAAGTGTATAAAATCAAGGACCCAGACAGCGTGAAAAAGAAGAATTTTCCCCTCGGCAGAGAAACTTGTAAGAAGTGGGCAAGGTAAGTTAACTGGTGTAGAAAGGAACTGCAGATGCTGGTTTATACCGAAGGATGGATGATGCTTCGGGTCGGGACCCTTCTTCAGACTAACCCCTTCGAGTCTGAAGAGGGATTCCGACCGGAAACTTCACCCATCCTTTTTTCTCCAGTAACTCAAGCACTTTGTGTCTATCTATAAATTAACCGGTGATAGGAATGGAGGAAGGAACTGTGAGGAACCTGTTTCTTCCCCTCACAAGTACAACGAGGATCACAATCTGATAAAATATAGAACACAAACTCTTGTAACATTTGAAACGTGTCTAGAGCATTTTAAGAGCAGTGGCGCACAGTCAATGATTGGAAGCCCACAAGTGGAAATGCCCTAAATGACTATTTTAGTTAAGGTGGATGTGTTTGGCTGAATGGCCTAACTACATAGAACATAGAACAGTATGGCGCACGAACAGCCCCTTCGGCCCACAATGTCGGTGCCATGTTGCCAAGTTATACTATTCTCCTCGCGTCATCCATATTGCTCTAGTCCATAATTTATTTGTATTTCATAGATTTTCAGGGTCTGATTTGCTTCTTTAACCCATTTTTGTATGTTACAGTACATAATTCATACAGAGACTAAGACGGCAAAGCAAAGAAACACTCTTCTTCAAATGCATGGTTAACTGTAACAGGTTGCTATGAACAAGTATATCTTGAGTAACAAGACAAACTACAGAGGGAACTCTGCGGGTCAGCCTGCAAGTAAGGAGAGAAATGGACAGTCGACGTTTCGGGTCGGCAACCTTCAGTCTGCAGTAGGGTCCCGACCCGAAACGTCTCTGTGCAATTGCCTTCTTCTTCTTGCGTAGGGCGTGCACAGCCTAAAGTTGTAGATCTAGTGGCATGAAATACTACATCTATTTGTTTGTGCACGTTGGGCTGATTGTATTAGTCGAAACAGGTGAAGGTTGCAATCTCCCACTCCTGTACAATTGCCTGCCAGTTTTTTTTTCTCCAAGATTGCAGCATCTTCAGTCTTTTGTGTCTCCAATATGTTTTGAGCTCCATCTTTTAGTGAGAATATATAAAATATTCATGGAGAGATGTTTTACTGGAGAACGCTATATCTGTGAGTGAGTCTCCACCGCTAATATCCTGGGTTTCATGGCCATTCACAAACTTAACTGATTTGGCTGTAGAGTGGCGCAGCGGTGGCAGCGGTACAGCTCCAGAGACCCGGGTTCGATCCTGACTACGGGTGCTGTTCGATTCAATGATATTTTATTGTCACGAGTACCTAGGTACAGTAAAACGCTTTGTTTTGCATACAACCTGGTAAAATCATATAGCAGACAAACCTAGGCAGTGCACAAGCGTCGCCACACTTTTGGCACCGACAACTTTACTGAGTTTGGACGTTCCCGGGTGCACCAATTTACACCCACACTCCAAAGGCGTGCCTGTTTGTAGTCTGAAGAAGGGTCTCGACCCGAAACATTGGTTGGCTACCAGTGACTATTGGAGTTCCGCAAGGGTCGATGCTGGGGCCACCACTCTTCACGTTGTGTGTTAATGATTTGGACGAGGGGATTGAAGGCTTTGTGGCAACGTTTGCGGATGATACGAACATAGGTGGAGGGGCAGGTAGTGGAGAGCAAGTAGGGACCCTGCAGAAGCACTAGGACGGGTTGGGAGAGCGGGTAGAGAAGAGGCAGATGGGGTATCATGTAGCAAAGTGTGGAGTCATGCATTTTTGGTAATAGAAATGAATTGAATAAATGGGATGAGAATCCAGAAATCGGAGATGCAAAGAGACTTGGGAGTGCTATTGCAGGATTCCCAAAAAGTTAAATTGCAAGTCAAATCAGGAGTAAATAAAGCAAATTCAATGCACGAGGGCTTGAATACAGAAACAGGGATGTGATGTTCTTCTTCTTCTTCTTGCGAATTAAACATAAACCAAAGGAATAGTTAGATCTCAAGCCGGGTGTTCAGCAGCCAGGTTGTTGTTGCTACGTCAATATAATGTTGAGGCTTTATAAGGCGCTGGTAAGGCCGCATGTGGAATATTGTGAGCAATTTTGGACACCATATTTGAGGAAGGATGTGCAGACTCTGGAGGGACCAGAGAGGGTTTACAAGAATTATCCCAGGAATTAGTAGGTTAACCTATGATGAGCGTTTGTCGGCACTGGGCCTGTACTTGCTGGAGTTTAGAAGAATGAGGGGGGGGAACCTAATTGAAAGTGAAAAGAGTTGCTGTGGAGAGGATGTTTCCACTAGTTGGGAGATCCAGGACTAGAGGTCATAGCTTCAGACGTTATTTTGCGATGGAGATGTGGAGAAATTTCTTTAGTCAGAGGGTGGTGAATCTGTGGAATTATTTTAGAAACATAGAAACATAGAAAATAGGTGCAGGAGTAGGCCATTCAGCCCTTCGAGCCTGCACCGCCATTCAATATGATCATGGCTGATCATCCAACTCAGTATCCCGTACCTGCCTTCTCTCCATACCCTCTGATCCCTTTAGCCACAAGGGCCACATGTAACTCCCTCTTAAATATAGCCAATGAACTGGCCTCAACTACCTTCTGTGGCAGAGAATTCCAAGATTCACCACTCTCTGTGTGAAAAATGTTTTTCTCATCTTGGTCCTAAAAGATTTTCCCCTTATCCTTCTTTTGCCACAGAAGGTTGTAGAGGCCAAGACAGTGGATATTTTTAAGGCAGAGGTAGATAGATTTTTGATTAGTACAGGTGTCATAGGTTATAGGGAGAAGGCTGGAGAATGGGCTTAGGAGGGAGAGTTAGATCAGCCATGATTGAATGGCGGAGTAGACTTTATGGGTCGAATGGCCTAATTCTACTCCTATTCCTTATGCCATCACCCATTCCTTCTCTCCAGAGATGCTGCCTGTCCTGCTGAGGTACTCCAGCATTTTGTGTCTATCTTGGGTTTGTAGATTAATTGGCTGCTGTAAATTGTCCCTAGTGTGTAGGAGAGGACTAGTGTAGCGGTGATCACTGGTCAGCGTGGACTCGGTGGGCTAAAGGGCCTGTTTCTGCTGTAGCTCTGAAGCAAACCACCAAGCTACGTATTCTGTAGCAAGAGTCAACCCCTCATTGTGTAAGGAATTTTAATACATGTAAGTCACAAGCATATTCTCCCTACTCGCTTGCATTTGGCTCCAAAGACACACAAGAAGTTTGATGCATTCTAGAACAAAGTAACCTACCCATGTTGTCTTAACCATTCACTCCCATAATAGTGCACTGTTTCCACAATGTGCATACTCAACGTGATGCAGTGAAGGATCACCTTCAGATGTCTTTTGTAGTGCCTCCCTGGTCTGAAACAAAATACAACATTTTAAAACCTGTCGCTGAAAGTACAAAACACAGAATGAAGATGCTGAGAACGCTCAGCAAGTCAGGCAGCATCCATGGGAAGAGGAAGAGTTAACCCTCACCTTGTTTCTCCATTCACAGACATTGCCTGACGGGCTGGGTTTTTCCAGCATTTTCTGCTTTTATTACCGTCGAAGGAATGCATGTTCAGAGCAGTAGATACGATGCCAATGAAACAATTGTGGGCAATTGGATATTCCATCCTCAGTGGTAGAGAAGCCCAAGACACATGCACCAAGGACAAAGCTGAAGCATCTTCAACTATGTTCAGTCAGACGTGATGAGTGCATGCTACAAGATCTTCTGGAGCGCAGAAGGTTAAGGGGGGATTTGATAGTGGTCTTTAAAATGATGAGAGGGATAGACAGAGTTGATGTGGACAAGCTTTTCCCTTTGAGAATAGGGAAGATTCAAACAAGAGGACATGACTTTAGAATTAAGGGACAGAGGTTTAGGGGTAACATGAGGGGGAACTTCTTTACTCAGAGAGTGGCAGCGGTGTGGAATGAGCTTCCAGTGGAAGTGGTGGCGGCAGGTTCGTTGGTATCATTTAAAAATAAATTGGATAGGCATATGGATGAGAAGGGTATGGAGGGTTATGGTATGAGTGCAGGCAGGTGGGACTAAGGGAAAAAAGTTGTTCGGCACGGACTTGAAGGGCCGAGATGGCCTGTTTCCGTGCTGTAATTGGTATATGGTTATCTTGTCATGACAAAATCAATTTTCTGCTCATTTGATTCACACCATGTGATATCAAGAACCTAAACGTTATGAAGCCAGAGAAGATCATGGCTATTATTGAAGACGTACTCCAGAACAAATGCATCTCTATCCAAGCCATTCCTGTAAAATCTATCTGATAATCTAACAAATTGTCCCACATTTGTCCTGTCCCACAAAACGCAGGAGAAAGCTAGTCTGTCCAATTAGTTCACCGTCATTGTAGTATTCTACCACTACCAGAATGATGAACATGTTGATTACGATGCAATCAAACAGTAAGTGTCACCTGCAACCACTCCATGGTAGGGAGTGGGGTGGGTGGGATGGGAAGATGCGAGTACTGGAGGTGACGGAAATGTTGGAGAATGATGTATCGGAAGCAAAGCCCGGTGGAGTGAACATGAGGACCAGCAGAACTCTGTCCTTGTTCCATCTGGGGGGGATGGGGAGTGAGAGCAGAACAACAGGACACAGAAGAGATGCGGGTGAGGGATCTAACTATGACAGCAGGTGGGATACCACATTTCCCACTACCAGTCACATCTTCCTATCTCCATCCCATTCTGCCTTCCGCAAAGACCGCTCCCTCCGCAGCTCCTTGGTTTACTCATCCCTTCCGATCCAAACCAAACCATCCCCTCCCCAGGTACATTCCCCTGCAACCGCAGGAGATGCAACACCTGCCCCTGTACCTCCTCCCTCACCTCCATGCATGAACCCCAGCAGTCCTTCCATGTGAGACAGAGGTTGACGTGCACCTTCTCTAACTTAATCTACTGCTTTCAGTGTTCCTGATGTGGCCTCCTGTACATCGGCAAGACCAAGGTTATAAATCAGCCAGAAATAGACGAAGAATTCCCCTCTGTGGTGTGTAGAAAATCTGATTGGTAATGAATAAGGAGAATATTTGTAATTAAATATTGTGGTCAAAATTTAGGCGCACTTTTCTGTGCAGAGGGTTGAAGAAGGGTTCCTACCCGAAATCGCACCCATCCTATTTCTCCAGAGATGCTACCTGACCCGCTGAGTTATTCCAGCATTTTGAACCACTTTGGGGTTACTTTCAAGCCTGGAGCTGACAGTTTTTAACTGCAATTGAACACCACAACACAACCAACTTGCTGATTGACCCAGATTTCCTGTAAGCTGGGCGGAAAGGTTTATTAAGATTCTGCGATGTACTCTGAGCTTTCCAGCTGACTGCTCTGCTCCTGCCAGGCCCATCTTCTGCCTTCTACTCCAAAACACTTGGCTATTCTTTGTTCTGCTCTCCTGGGGCAAGCTGTCCAACAAATGTTCATACATGGGACCTGGCAGGTTCTGGGATAAAGGAATTACTTCAGTTCATGAAGCACCAGAGGCAAGTCCCTTCCTTCAGGATTTCAGCACTGAATTTGAATTAGACAATCAGTGACAACCTTAAAAGGCTAGCAAATTTCTGGCGAGTAATGCTGATATCATGGGCTGTATTTTTTATTCAAGGCCTGGTTCTTATACTCAAGTAAATCAGTTCCAACTGAAATTTCCATGGAAAATATAAGTCCAAAGAATTAGGACTTTGAATTAAGAATTGCAGCTCCAGAGACCCGGGTTAGATTCTGACTACAGGCGTTGTCTGTATGTTTGTTCGTATGTTCTCCAGTGACCAAGTGGGTTTTCTCCGGGTGCTCCGGTTTCCTTCTACGTTCCAAAGATATACAGGCTTGTGGGTTGAAAGAAGACACAAAATGTTGGAGTAACTCAGCGGGACAGACAGCATCTCTGGAGAGTGTCTACCTTCGATTTAAACCAGCATCTGCAGTTCTTTCATACACAGGCATAGGAAAAAATTGTAAATTGTCCCTAGTGTGTCGGATAATGCTCATGTACGGGGATCGCTGGTCGGCACAGACACAGTGGGCCGAAGGGACGTGTTGTTCTCACAACACACTGTAATAGGTGAAGCAACTGAAGAGTTGGAGCAACAAAAAAAATCAACTGTTTATACGAGAGGGCAGCAGAACATACTGCAGCTAAATACTGGAGAGTTCATGGTAGATTCTGGAAGTGTGTCAAGAACTCACATATGGTACTTTATTTGTCACAGTGAAAATCATTTTTGTATACAGTTCAGTCTAAGCACTTAGATATATATTAGATCAGCATCTCAGATACAGTGAGGCAGTATACAGAGTCATCAGTTTGGCGCCATTTTCAAGTCCCAGTGGTTGTAAGTGCAGGGATCTTGATCTGATCATGAAGGTTTGTTGTCCAGTTGGCGTTGCAGGTTCGTCATGGCCAAGAGTAGCCATTGGTGTCCTCCACCCGGCGCCCCACTGCTATGCTGTAGGCCGCATGCAGTCCATGCGCTCGACCTGATCCAGCTGAGTCTCAGGCACCTGCAGGGCCTCCAGCGGCTCACTCCTTCGTCGAGGCACCGCGCTCCTTTGGGTCCTAGATCCGTGGCGGATGAGCTGGGGTCTCTGGGTGGGTTTCAGTCCGCGGCACGGGCCCTCTATCACTTGCCAGAAATGAAGTGATTCCATAATGGAATCATCATAATTCCATGACTTGCGGAATTAATGGACCTTCCTGATTCTGTTTAGTTTAGAGATACAGCGCTGAAACAGGCCCTTTAGCCCACCAAGTGTGTGCCTACCAGCGAACCCCGCACACTAAGTTTCAGAAGTACGAATGTTTGTAAAACTTATCTTAACTCTTGTAAAATTAAACACTCGAAGCTTCTTGAGCCAAATAATTAATTACAGTCCGCTTCAGGATTTTAACTTGTGTATTGGTCTTGATACAGGTCCACCACTCATTTTACGGCAACTGGTGGTCCATCCCCCCTTTAATCCATACGCAATTCCCCCACGGAAGTTCCCCCAAAAATGTGGCGCCTAGGCTGGGTGAGATGACTGATCTTCCATCTCATCGGCTGGATGATGAATTTGCCGTTTGCGGCCGGTGCTCTGGAACTCCGGCTCAGCCGGTGCTGGCAGATCTGGTCCGATAGCAGACCTCTGCGGCCGAATTAGCGTGCCCGTATCTCCACTCCCCCCCCCCCCCCCACAATCCCGTGACCCCTGTTGGCCGGGCAAAACGGATAATCCAGAAAGGCACTGCAACCAAGGATGCCAGATAATTGGTGGTAGACGTGTATAATGTTGTGCAGAGTTAATTGGTGTCAGATATAAGCTACAGTGACTAATGTTACAGTGTGCAATGACTATAAAATATTTGTATCACTCAGTTCAAAGGTACATGAATGCAGTTACACTATTTATGCTGCATAATTTATGCTGCATTCCAAAATTAATTTTTGGAAGAATGAATGTCTTCCACAGATGCTCCCTGACCCTTTGCGTTACTCCACCACTTTGTATCTTCTATGAATTTTTCAGCATTTTAGAAATGGTGGCGATGGTGCACAAAGGAAAGGAACAGTGCCAGTGAGCGGGCTGGGGACTTAGCTCCCGTGCTCTCATAGGTGTTTGGGATGTCCCACAATTGGCTGCAGGATGCCGTGTGAGGCGAGGGACAGGTTGCTCGCAGGTCGATTTGTCCGGAGACAAGGTGTTAGTGGAATGGGCTGCAGGAGGCCTGGCAGTAGCCTGGTGCTCAATCAGATCGGGTGCCATTCCAAGTGGGCTAGCGCGTGGATCAGATGTGTCCTGCACTAGCACGGGGCAGCGAAGGAGGGCATTGCCTACATCGCCTGGCCAGGCCGACCCTGTGCCTACAACCTGGTGCCAGAAACGTGGCGACTCTATGTGTACCGCCTCGGTGAGTTCTGCTGTACGATTTTACCAGATAGAATGCAAAAACAAAGAAATTCACTGTACATGTGACTATAAAGTATCATTGGACATTGGACAAGAAGGTGCCAGAATTGTGGCAACTCTTGCGTAGTGCCTTAGCATCATCTATTCCTTCACTCTTGCTGTTAAGTATGATTGTGCCTATGTCTAGTAAGATTTTTACTAAACTACATGCAAAAGAGGAATTTCACTGTATCTATGTACACATGATAATCAAACACCATTGAATCCTTATGCTGCATCATTTCTGAACCATATCGCCCTCAACAACATACAATACTCCAACTGTGTTCTAAGGTTCTACATAAACTTACAACAACCTTTAAAATCCAGTAAGTAGCAATGTTACTGGCCAAGACACACATTTCTATTTTTGGACCGCTGGCAGTTAATAAATTAACCAAACAAATGATTAGCCTCGGAGATAAATGCAGAAAAAGCTTGAAGTGCTTAGCAGAATGGATAGCAATGGCGGGAAGAGAAACAGAGTTAAACAGTCAGGTTGAAGACCATTATTTCCGCAGATGCAGCCTGACCTACTGAGAGTTTCCAGCGTTTTTCCCTTTTGATTTCAGGTTCAGTTTTAAATTCAGTTTTTAAACATACCATTTAATAGTCTAAGTGATCGCCCTGCCAACTTTATAGAGTGGTAAGTGTGTTGACTTTGATCTCTTACACCTTACCGTCTCCATGGATTTATAAGGTGGATTTTTAGTGTGTCAGGTGGAAATGTTAATTTGCATACACCTCAATTTGCTGATATTAGCAAATCTTGTTCTGATTCAGGATTTGCTCGCTAATTTGGCAGCTTCCCAGGAACAGCCCGAAGCACCTAGACTCATAATATTTAAGTAGAACAAATTACCAATTAAAAATGCAAGTCCTGGAAAGACAACTCCTTGGGGTTTGGGACTGAATGGCAGAAGCTGGTGTTGGATGTGACTTGTGGTTGCCCCATTTTAAGTTGCCCTAGAAATAAAAGGGAGAGGATTCCATTCCCAACTCTTCACCCTTGATGTTATCGAACCTCAGATGAGACAGTTTCTTCCCAGCTGATATCAGGTAACTGAACCATTCTATTAACAACTAGAGAGCAGTCCTGAGCAACCCTCTATCTCATTGGAGACCCTCAGACTATCTTTAATAAGACTTTTTGAGGACTTTATCTTGCACTGAACTGTTATCCCCTTTATCATGTATCTGTACACTGTGGATGGCTTGATTGTAAACATGTATAGCCTTTCCAATGGCTGGTAACATGCAACAAAAAAACTTTCCAGTGTACCCCAGTGCATGTGACAATAAACAAAACTAAACTAAACTGTTAAAAAAATAGATTAAAGTAATTTAGTTGACTGGTTCCATTTCCTATGATACTGTGGAAATTGTTTAAACTGAAATTGAATCATAAGATCATAATATCAAAAGACACAGGAGCAGAATTAGGCCATTCAGGACCATCGAGTCTACTCCGCCGTTTGATCATGGCTGATTAACTTTTCTCTCAATCTCATTCTGCCTTCGTCCGTAACCTTTGACACCCTTACTAATCAAAAACCTATAAATCTCTGCTTGAAAAATACCCAATGTCTTGGCCTCCACAGCCATCTGTGGCAATGAATTTCACAGATTCGCCACGTTCCTGCAAATTAAATTCCTCCACATCTCCATTCCACAGGTACGCCCTTTTATTCTGGGGCTGCACCTTCTGGTCCTAGACTCTCCCAGTCATCTATGAAAGCAAAGGTGGAATTCACACTTCAGATGTTATGGGCGTTACAGATGTTACTTTTACATGGAGCATTATGTTTGGAAACTCTAGGATGTAGTTGTCATGTGGAAAACTAAATATATTGCAAACCTTGCAATCTGTCATGCGGCAGTACAATTATCTTGCATCTACAACATAGGCTTTAAATATGCCATTAAATTTGCATACACGTTAATGGTTTCCTCAGGTATAAATATTTAATTTCCTCTTTGATAGCTATATATTGACATGAATCACATACTGCTCAAACTTAAATGAAGGAAATCCTATACATTACTGTAAAACTTACTGGACATTTATACTATCACTTGCTGTTATACAAGGTTATACCAACCTTGCACCATAGTTGTTCTCAGGAGGGCTTTTGCAACATCATTACTGATGTTAAATACAGAATGCTGTCAAATATTGGAGCACAAATAACTGCAGATACTGGAAATCTGAGACCAAGAGAAAAAATGCTAGAGGCACTCAGCAGGTCAAGCATCATTGACGGAAAATGAAACAGAGTCGATGTTTCAGGTCAAGTTCTCATCATCAGAACTCCAAGAATCTGCACATTTACGTTACTGAGGGAGAGGTGGAGATATCTGTGACAGATGAATGAATGAATAAATGAATGAATGAATAGCCTTTATTGTCATTCAGACCTTTCGGGTGCAGGCTACCACTGTCAAGGTCACAACTAAGTTCATACGATTGTCAGTGATAAAGCAGAATTAGACCTATCGGCCCATCAAGTCATTTCCACCATTCAATCATGACTGATCTATCTTTATCTCTGAACCCCATTCTCCTGCCCCTGATCCTCATAACCGCTGACACCCATACTAATCAATAATCTATCAATCTCTGCCTTAAAAATATCCATCAACTTAGCCTCCGCACCCTTCTGTAGCAATGAATTCCACAGATTCACCACCATCCAACTCAAGAAATTCCACCTCATCTCCTTCCTCAAGGTACATCCTTTTATTCTCAGGCGATGGCCTCTGGTTCTAGACTCTCCGACTATTGGGAACATCCTCTCGACATCCACTATTTTAAATCCCAGTGGATCAAAATAAAACACGAGGTAAATAAACTAACTGAAACAGTAGATGCAGTCACATCTGTGGAACCAAATGATTAATTGCCAGAGAAACACAAGCAAGGCGCAGAGGAAAGTTTTACAGCTGTTGATCAAACTGGACTCATTGCCCCCAAAGGATGCCAAAATGCAACTATTTAAATAGATCAGAAATACCATACATACTGTAAATAGAGTGAAGTCAAAAGTCAAAGTATCCTTTATTGTCATTCAGACCTTTTGGTCTGAACAAAATTTCATTGCCTTGCAGTCACAAATATATATATTTTTTAAAACACACAATAAACACAAATTTAACATCCACCACAGTGAGTTCACCAGGCACCTCCTCACTGTGATGGAAGGCAAAATTCTTAAGTCTTTGTCTCTTCCCTCCTTGTTCTCCCTCTGCGCTGAGGCGATCCAGGCATCTGATGTTGTGACCCCGCCGGGTGATGGTAAGTCAGTCCCACGACTGAATCCGAGCTCAAACTCCGCGGCCTGGGGCGGTCGAATCTGCCGAAGCTGCCGCCCTCCAGTCCAGCGGACGAAGCAGTTGTTGCGGGAGCTCCGGAAAAACTGGTCACCAACCTGTGACCTGCAAGCTCCCGACGATGTCATCCACTGGGCCCATGGCCGAGCCTCCAAAGTCGGGCCGCCACTGCCGGAATGCAGGAACGCCGTCACAGCTCCGAAGTCGGGCCGCCGCCGCCGGAACACCGAAACGCCACCACAGGTCTGAAGTCGGGTCCGCCACCAGAACGCCGCCACAGCTCTGAAGTCAGATCCGCCGCCGGAACGCCAGATCGCCGCCACAGACCCAAGGCCGCCAGCTCCGCCATTAGGCCTCAGCGCAGACGGAGATAGGGGACACAACAAGAAAAAGTCGCATCCCCCCCCGAAGGAAGAGACTAAAACCATGTTTCTCCCACCCCCCCTCCCCCCCCACTCCCCCACACACACATACACAACCTAATAAACTAAATTTAATTAAAACAGACAAAAGAAAACAACTCATGTAAATAGATAGACTATGGGGATGATACAGAGTGCAGAATATAGTTCTCAGCATTGTCGCGCATCAGTTCCATAGTCAAGTCCAATGTCCATAATGGGGTAGAGGTGAATTGGACAGTACCCTAGCTAATGGAAGGACCATTCAGAAACCTGCTTACAGAGGAGAAGAAGCTTTTCCTGAATCTGGTGGTACGCGGTTTCATACTTCTGTATCTTCTGCCAGATAGGAGCAGGGGGAAGAAGGAATAACCTGGGGTGAGACAAGTCTCTGACCATATGACATGGGAGTAGAATTAGGTCATTAAGCCCAAAGAGATTATTCAGCCATTCAATCGTGGCCAATCTATTTTTCCCTCTCAACCCGATTCTCCTGCCTTCTGCACGCAACCTTTGACCCTTCCTAATCAAGAACCTATCACTCCCCGCCTTAAAAATATCCAATAAATTGGCCTCCACAGCAGTCTGTGGCAATGAATTCTACAGATTCACCACCCTCTAGCTAAAGAAATTCCTCCTCATCTCCATTTTGAAGACATGTCCTTTTATTCTGAGGTTGTGGCCTCTGGATCTAGATTCTGCCATTACTGGAAACACCCTTTCCACTTCTACTCTATCTGGGCCTTTCATTATCCGGTATGTTTCAGACTTAGATACCCTCCCCCCCATCCATCCAAACTCCAGCGAGTACAGTCCCAGAGTCTTCAAACGATCCCCGTTCAATATGTGCATCTATAATCTGTCCAGAATATGTTTAGTTTAGAGATACCGCATGGAAACAGGCTCTTCGGCCCACTGAGTCCACATTGACCATCGATCATGCTTTCACACAAGTTGTATGTTATTCCACAGTCGCGCCCACTCCCTAAATCTTGGGGGCAATTTTACCGTGGCCAATTAACCTACAAACCTACACACCTTTGGGATGTGGCAGGAAGCTTGAGCAGCCTGAAAAAAATCCACGATCACAGGGAGAACCTGCAAACTCCACACAGAATGCACCCAAGGTTAGGATCAAACCTGGGTCTCTGGCAGTTTGAACCAACAGTTCAACCAGCTGCTCTGATTTTTAATTTATTTGGAGATGATTTGTTAATCATTTGTTTTGTTCTTTATATACTAAATGTCTTTCTTGTGTATTTTGTTCTTGTTTATTTCAGGAGGAATATAATTTTACAACTCCATTGATTTCCTGTTTACTTTGCTTTAAATTATTTTCCGATTTATCTTCCCCAAATTCCCCAATTTCCTCATTTTACAACTAGCTCCAGACCGCTATCCCCATGAAGTCGAGACTTTAATTGTGCCCTCTTGCACAATTATTTCAAATGTTACTACATTATACAAAATGTTAAGAGTTCCAATTTAAGATGACTTTGACAAAGTTCACAAATGTACCTGGATGTATTCAAGAGAGAGTTAGAAAAAGCTCTTAGGACGAACAGAATCAGGGGATATGGGGAGAAAGCAGGAACGGAATACTGAATTTGGATGATCAGCCATGATCTTATTGAAAGGCGGTGCTGGCACGAAGGGCCGAATGGCCTACTCCTGCACCTATTTTTTATGTTTCTATGAATTACTTCATCAATTTCATGGGAATGTAATGTCTGCAACCCATGAGAAGACTCAAGGAATAATGTGCAAGCCCACTGCAGTTAACTTTACAAATTTCCATTTATAATACGTTGTGTATAAGCCTAAAAGGCTAGCTGAAAGGTTAAGTGTTATATAATGCAGGGGAAGTTCTTCTCATGATTGTATAAAATCATGAGCAGAATAGATCGGGTAGATGCACATAATCCCTTGCCCAGAACAGGGGAATCGAGGACCAGAGGACATAGGTTCAAGGTGAAGGGGAAAAGATTTAATAGGAATCTGAGGGGTAACTTTTTTCACACAAAGGGTGGTGGGTGTATGGAACAAGCTGCCAGTGGAGGTAGATGAGGCTCGGACTATCCCAACGTTTAAGAAACAGTTAGACAGGTAGATGGATAGGACAGGTTTGGAGGGATATGGACCAAGTGCAGGCAGGTGGGACTAGTGTAGCTGGGACATGTTGGCCGGTGTGGGCAAGTTGGGCCGAAGGACCTGTTTCCACACTGTATCACTCTATGACTCTATGACATCTACCTCAGCTTAACTTTCTGTCATTCACTCTTTCTCTCTCTCTTCCCCGTCACCATGAATGATCCCAAGTCTGGAACATTTAACCCCCTTGACAAGACGTTACTCATTCTGGGTTGCAGGAAATAATTGCAAAGAGGTTGGTACGATTTACAAGACTGAAGAAAGGAAGAAAATGCAACATTTAATTATGCTCTGAATGTGCTTTACATAGTCTTACCAAGAGTTACATTTTGGATGGAATGATTGCAAATGTCCTCGCACATTAACCTTCCCGATCCTAGATTCTCGTCATAAACATCTGACTTCGAAAAAAAAATTCAGCAAGAGCCTGCCAGTGCCTGCCACTCTTGAAGAGAATACTCCTGGGGAAAGTAATGACTCTTGTGGAATCCCATGAATTTAAAACATGGATAATTGGAATTCTTCCAAATGACAAGAGGGATCCAGGATAATTACCCATGCTTTGCAATTACAGGATTTAATGGCTTTTTCTCCCTCAACATGTTCTAACATCTTACATACCTGAACGTTGTTAGGTTCGAACGGGTTAATACACAGCTCATAAAAAACTGCAGGTCTGTAATCAAATTGATCAAGAGATGAGGCATTGCGAGGAAATGGGTTGACTTGGAAGAACAATGCAAATAAGCTATTAAACAAGACTGAAGGGAAAGAGATTATTACAGGAGAGAACGGAGTTTCAGCCTCTGGCCATGACAAGCATATATAACAATTATATGGAATTATATTAATCAGTTAACACTGATAAGATCTCAGAGGCACAGAATAGCAGTGAGGTTGTCAGTGTTTGGAGTTGAGATGGACAAATTCTGCTTTTGTTTTTTTATCCTCTCTGCTTCTCAGGGTAATGAGAGCCTTCATTTTGTTACCACGACAAGTTTCCTGCATCGGCCAACACCGAATGGAAGCATAACACATCCAACGAAGGAGGCAACACATGAGTACACTTTATTTTCATCATTATTCACACATGCAGGCACTTTCCAGCAGGGGCCACTGGGTTGCAGTCAGTGCTGTGAACCTTTTAACAATCCATGGGATTACTGACACTCTTGCTAATGCGAATTAATTCAGCACAGGAGTGATCATGATTTTATTGATAAATGTGGCTCGCTGATTACTGACCGGTGCATATCACTTCTGAGTTATTTTTGGGCTACAGAGAAAGCTTGGGGCTTTTATAATGATAGAGCTGGGACAGTTAGATGTACCCTCCTTGATAGAAATATAGAAACATAGAAATTAGGTGCAGGAGTAGGCCATTCGGCCCTTCAAGCCTGCACCGCCATTCAATATGATCATGGCTGATCATCCAACTCAGTATCCCGTACCTGCCTTCTCTCCATACCCTCTGATCCCCTTAGCCACAAGGGCCACATCTAACTCCCGATGATTCAGGAAGTAGAAGTGCCGTCCAGTCTCACACTGACTGGGACGGTCCCACATTCAACCTGCCACCGAGTTAGCTGATCTCAAGCAAGGTGGCAGCACATTTGACCTCTAATTGACTAGGGGGGAATTGTTATAGTCCCATTACCAGTTGTTATCCTTTGTTTTATCAGAGTATGGGGTGTATGCGGAGTTCCCGTTTAAATGCCCATCGTGCTTGAATTACTTGTCTTTACTGCTACTTAAGCGTGGTACACATGTAAGCAATGTGTTGTAGTGCAGCTCGATGATGGAGGTTGGAGTGATTATAGTTGTGGTGTGGAGGTGACACTGGTCGAGCAAATATTACATTGTCCTGCACAGTAGCTCCACTGCAGCACAGAGCTCATTGGAGGTAAGGTGCAGCGGTGTGATGTGAACGGTTGGGAAAAGATTTGGAGCTTTGTTTCAGCCTTGCTTGACACTAGTCTCATAAATAGAGTCCGTTCCAAACAGTTTCCACACTGGAAGGAAGCAAATGTAATCTCACATCTTAAGAAACAAGAGAGCAAGAAAGCAGGTGCTCAGAGACTAGATTCTGACATCAGCAGCAAGGAAAATGTCTGAATTTATTAAGAAAATATTTATTAAGAAATTATCCAGAACAAGGGGTCACAGTCTAAGGATAAGGGGGAATTCCTTTAGGACCGAAATGAGGAAAACATTCTTTACACAGAGAGTGGTGAGTCTCTGGAATTCTCTGCCACAGAAGGTAGTTGAGGCCAGTTCATTGGCTATATTTAAGAGGGCGTTAGATGTGGCACTTGTGGCTAAAGGGATCAGGGGGTATGGAGAGAAGGCAGGTACGGGATACTGAGTTGGATGATCAGCCATGATCACATTGAATGGCGGTGCAGGCTCGAAGGGCCGAATGGCCTACTCCTGCACCTATTTTCTATGTTTCTATGAAAATGTTAAAAGGGCACAAGGAAAATAATAAAAGGCATCTTTAAGCAAGATGCGAGATTGTAAATGTTGGTCTTCAGAGGCTGTCTTGAACATGAATCATGAGGAGTATAAAGAGTAGAGATGTATATAGTTCTGGTGCGACTGTACTTGGAATATTGGGCAGAGATCTGCAACAGACGCAGTGCAATGGCGATTACCAGATTAGTTCCTGGCATGGATTTCACCTTTGAGGAGAGATTAAACAGACTGGGATATACTCCGTGGAATTAAGATTGAGAAGGGATCTCATTGAAAATAGAAAATTCTTGGTTGGTGAGGGCTAGTTAATCATTGAGTTTGGGCAGCTTGTAAGCTTATTGATTGGCCTCATAGACCTCAGAAGCCAATGGCCTCCTCCTACTTCAATATCTCAGGTTCTTAGAAGCTGCTTTTTAAGGTGGAGATTGACAGATTCTTGATTAGTAAGAGTGTCAGGGGTTATGGGGTGAAGGCAGGAGAATGGGGTTAGGAGGGAAATATAGATCAGCCATGATTGAATAGCGGAGTTGGCTTGATGGGCTGAATGGCACAATTCTGTTCCTAGAACCTATGAACTTATGCTGGTTAAAGTCAGGGCTCGCATGCTCATAAGCAGCAGACATCGGATGGAGATGAATTTCTGGGGACAAGGTTTCTCCACTGGGAACTCATGGTCCATGAGAAGGAGCATTCTCCAAGGTGCTGAGAATCTTGGGTCCGCATGTCAGGAGTGGTAAGATGCTCAAAGATAATGGCACAAGAGAACACACCTTCTGTATGACCCACCCATCTGCCCCTTCACACCCCTCCTGCCCTACTATATCATAGTCTGAGGTTGATACTTAGAACCAAAGTAGAAGGAACTCCACTTTGACTACAGCTCCACCATCAACACGATAAGTCCAATCAAGTGTATCTCCAAACTCCTGGACCTTGGATTCAGCACCCACCTCTTCAACTGGATCCTTGACTTCCTGACCCATAGACCGCAATCAGTAAGGATAGGAAAGAAACATCCTCTACGATATCTCTCGACACTTGTGCACTGCAAGGCTGCGTTCTCGGTCCCCTACTGTACATTCGATTCACAGCCAGACTCTGCTCTAACTACATTTACAAGTTTGTCACATTACTCCACCGTACAGGGCCAGGTCTTAAAGAATGACGGAAAGGAGACAGAGCGCCTAACAACGTGGCGTTAGACTATAACCTCTCCTTCAATGTCTGCAAAACGATTTAGCTGGTCATCAACTTCAGGAAGTGGGGTGGAAAACATAGTTCTGTCCGCATGAACGGTGCTGCAATGAAGATGGTCAAAAGCTTCAAATTCCTAGGTGTAAATTTGACCAACAACTTGGTCAAGGGGGATACAGAGGGTGAGGGAGAGACCAGAGACATAGGGTGCGAGACACTGAGAGACAGAGGGTGATGGACAGGCAGACAGAGGGTGAGAGAGAGACAGGCAGAGGGTGGGAGAGGCAGACAGAGGGGAGTGAGAGAGAGAGAGACAGAGAGAGATGGACAGTGAGAGACAGAAGGTGTGAGAGATAGTCAGAGGGTGAGAGGTAGTCAGAGGGTGAGAGAGACGGACAGAGGGTGAGAGAGACAGACAGAGAGGGGAGGGAGAGCAAGAGAGTGAGAGAAAGAAAGAGAGAAAGAGAGAAAGAGAGAAAGAGAGAGAGAGAGAGAGAGAGAGAGAGAGAGAGAGAGAGAGAGAGAGAGAGAGACAGAAAGATAGACAGTGGATGATACAGACAGCCAGATTGAGGGAGATAGAACGAGAAGGTACAAAGAAGAAGTGTGAAAATTGGAATTTCCACTGAGCGGTAGCTGGATTGCACGTTGGGTTGCATTCCAATGAGTTACACTGCTCAGGAATTATATAAAATTGTATATTTGTTTAATCAGGTAGACAGAATAACGCATCTGTAGCACTTGACTGCCGTACAATATTATACTATGTTAAGGGCACTATATAAATACAAGTTGGCAGAGACCGCAGCATCTACTCTGCTGCTGCTTCTGCCAACTTGTATCTCTATATTGCCCTTAACATAGCAAAATATTGCAAGGCAGCCGAGTGCTACAAAGCAGAGAAAGAGTCTCAACATTGAGAACATGTATCCTGAGGCAATTTTATCACACAACAGATAGATATAGAATACAAAAGATACAGTTGCTTTGAGATTAGCAACTGTTCAAAGTAACTCAGAGCCAGCAGAGAGTGAGACATCCGTCCAGCTCCACAACAGTTTGGCCCATAGATGTTGTGTGGTACTTGGATCGGTGCCAGGACTGAAAGTGGGTAAAATATTTAAACAGTCTTCATATGACTCAAGATATCAACAGGGTCTTTTGATCTTACGATGCGCCGACTGCTTTTATGCAGTATTCTGAATTTAAAACCATCTATTGACGATGATCTCATACCATTCTGCCTGACTTAGAAACTGTACAACATGTTTTGCGACAATTAAACTACTTTGATTCGATGTAAAATATATAATCCACCAGTTTACAATTCCAATAACTAAATTCTTAGAGAGTTCTTTTCAGAAATTCTTATGTGATCTTACACTGTAAATACTCATCTCAGATCAGTATCTGAAGAATCAAATCAGCCAGGAAATCCAGTGTACGTGTGTGTGTGAGTCTCACTTTTGGTCCAATGTGGCTGTGTGCCCCAGTGTCTATTAAGCTAGGCTACCAGTGTTATAAAAAATGTGACAACAATGCAAGATCGTGGTTCAAAATACGTCCCTGGAGTTCAGTGCATCTCTGATCTGTTGGTTCTTCCTGGTTGAGTTATACTGCACCTCCTACCACTTCTCTAGGTTGTACAAATAAAGAAGCCAGAAGCCATGTTACACCCTGTACTTTGGAGATACAGTGCGGAAACAGGCCCTTTGGTCCAACAAGTCAGCGCCGACCAGCGATCACCCCGTACTAACGCTATCCTACACACGAAGTCCAATTTACAATTTTACCGAAGCCAAATATCCCACAAACTTCTTCGTCTTTTGTGTGTGGGAGGAAACCGGACCACCCGGAGAAAACTCACTCAGTCACAGGGAAAACATATACCATATAACCATATAACAATTACAGCACGGAAACAGGCCATCTCGGCCCTTCAAGTCCGTGCCGAACAACTTTTTTCCCTTAGTCCCACCTGCCTGCACTCATACCATAACCCTCCATACCCTTCTCATCCATATGCCTATCCAATTTATTTTTAAATGATACCAACGAACCTGCCGCCACCACTTCCACTGGAAGCTCATTCCACACCGCTACCACTCTCTGAGTAAAGAAGTTCCCCCTCATGTTACCCCTAAACCTCTGTCCCTTAATTCTAAAGTCATGTCCTCTTGTTTGAATCTTCCCTATTCTCAAAGGGAAAAGCTTGTCCACATTAACTCTGTCTATCCCTCTCATCATTTTAAAGACCTCTATCAAGTCACCCCTTAACCTTCTGCGCTCTAGAGAATAAAGACCTATAAACTCCGTATAGAGAGGATCGTACACCCATAGTCAGGATCGAACCCGGATCTCTGGCATTGTAAAGGCAGTAACTCTACCGCTGCACCACTGTGGCATCCTATTTACACTTCCAGCTTCTCCATTTGTAGCTCAGTTCAGATGATAGTTAGAGGGCAAAGGAGAGATCCAGGCTAAGAATTTATTCCTTGGAGCGCAGCAGGTTGAGGGGTTATTTTATAGAGGTTTATAAGATCATGAATGGAATAGATTAGGTAAATGCACAGTCTTTTAATTCTGAATTCCTCCTTTAACTTTTACCCAACTTTCTTTATCGCTACAATTCATCCAAATTGTTGTGATTCCCCCAGTTAAAGTATCCTGCATGTTTCCTATTTTAATTGTTTCTTCGCTGATGTCTGTGCAAGGTCACAACCTCTTGAAACGTTTGTCACTTCAGTGTTTCCTTTTAAAAAAATATTGTCCTGAAAAACTACTCTGCCCTAAAGTCTTCCTACACTGCTCCAGTTTAGAATGTTGATGTTTAATGACATTAAGAGGACCTACACAAATTGAAATTGTCAGAGTGGAAGAGGACTTCAGGAAGCATGGTTGAGTACATGCCCCAATCAGCAACAATGGTGCAGAAGGGGATAATAATTGCGAGCTTCAAGCTCCTTGGCATTAATATTTCCAACATCTTGATGTGACAGCCCAGAACGCATCGCAACGCCACTACTTCCTTAGGTGATTGAGGGATTTCGACATGTTTCCAATTACTCTTACAAACTTCGGCAATTTTCAAGAAAGAGTTTGATATAGCTCTTAGGGCTAACGGAATCAAGGGATATGGGGCGAAAGCAGGAACAGGGTACTGATTTTGAATGATTAGCCATGATCATATAACCATATAACAATTACAGCACGGAAACAGGCCATCTCGGCCCTTCAAGTCCATGCCGAACAACTTTTTTCCCTTAGTCCCACCTGCCTGCACTCATACCATAACCCTCCATACCCTTCTCATCCATATGCCTATCCAATTTATTTTTAAATGATACCAACGAACCTGCCGCCACCACTTCCACTGGAAGCTCATTCCACACCGCTACCACTCTCTGAGTAAAGAAGTTCCCCCTCATGTTACCCCTAAACCTCTGTCCCTTAATTCTAAAGTCATGTCCTCTTGTTTGAATCTGCCCTATTCCCTATTGACAATGGACAATAGACAATAGGTGCAGGAGTAGGCCATTCGGTCCTTTGAGCCAGCACCGCCATTCAATGTGATCAAGGCTGATCATCCCTAATCAGCACTATGTTCCTGCCTTCTCCCCATTGAATGCCAGTGCTGGCTCGGAGGGCCGAATGGCCTACTCCTGCACCTATTTTCTATGTTTCTATGCACCATAGAAAGCCTGCTGTTTGTGTTGCATCATAACTTTGTTTGGGAACAGGTCTAACCAAGACCGCACGAAATTGGAAAGAATTGTGATGTAGTCCATCACACAGAACGGACGCCCCACCATTGCGTCCATCTACATTTCACGATGCCTCAGCACAACAGACAATATAATCAAAGTTCTCTTTTGCCGCCATTATTACAAAGGTCTTCATTGCACAGAATTTAATATTCACAATTGTTAACCTCATTTCTGTACTGCAACAATCCAACAGTGCAGTGGGTTGATGGAAACAGAAAACAAGAATAAAACTGAGATGGGGAATCTAAGAGGTGGTGTGAGGAAGAGTAAGTGAGTGGATGTAATGCAGATAATTCAGGACATCAAACTTTGATTGTCTGTTTATTCAAAGAATCATAAACCCACACAGCATGGAAACTTGTCCATGCTGACCAAGATGCCCCATCTAAGCTTGTCCCATTTGCCAATGCTTGGCCTATATCCCTCAAATCCTTTCCTTTCTATGTCAATCGTCAGTTTGCCAATGAGTTTTACCACAATGAAAAGAATACTATATCATGGTAAGAGAGAGACTAAAGCAACGCGGTTGGCATAAGATCGAAATCTTTAATTGTAAATACAAAGAAACTGCTTTTCAGTGGCTTTTGATTGAGTCTCTTCTGGTGACCAAAATATGACGTACTGAACTTCTGTTATGCAATAAGTTCCTGTGACCTGGAATACACTCTCCGAAAAGTGATGGAAACCTATTCACTAATAACTTTCAGAAAGGAATGATATCAACTCTTGAAATGACAAAAAATTGCTGGGCTTAGCGGGAACAAATTGGATAATACATCATACAACTGGCCAAGGTACGATGGGCCAAAGAGTGTCCCATGCAATGTGTCGTTGAATGATAATGTGCAGCAGTCCACAAACATCCTCTGGAACAAGGACCCTGTTAACTAATTAATTCATGAATAGATCATTTTACACAAGCAAATGTTACATATGTTCTTCCTAGAGGACATAACCTCAAGGTGGGAGGTTAGGGATAGCACAGTGGCGCAGCGGTAGAGTTGTTGCCTTACACTGCCAGAGACCTGGGTTTGATCCTGACTATGGGTGCTGTCGGTATGGAGTTTGCACATTCTCCCTGTGATAATGTGGGTTTTCCCTGGGCGCTTCAGTTTCCTCCCACATTCCAAAAGACGTACAGGTTTATAGGTTAATTGGCTTCTGTAAATGTAAATTGTTCCTAGTGTGTAGGAGAGTGCTTGTACATGGGGTGAACGCTGGTTGGCACGGACTTGGTGGGCCGAAGAGCCTATTTCCTCTCTGTGTCTCTAAAGTTAAGTAAAGTTTCAAGGAGGTGTGCAAGGCAATTTTTTATTTTTTTAATTTTTTTACACACAGCAAGGGTTCTGAGCGCCTGGAATGCATTGCGAAGAGGAGTGGTGGAGGCAGGTATGAAAGTGGCATTTAAGAGACTGTTAGATATGGACATGCAGGAAATAGAGGGGTGTAGATTAAGTTCAGGCAGAGGAGATTAGTTGAACTTGGCATCATGTTTACCTGGGAGATTGTGTTGTACTTAGCTACGTTCTATGTATATCTTTAGTTTTTTTTAACACTAATAAAATATAAACTGAGGTTCAGTGCAGGCCATGAAAGTTGAAGTTGCTTTGTATAGTAATATTGCCACCAATAGGGTTTTTATTTTCATTGCTCATCTTCCCAGTGTGATGGATGAATGTCCAGTTATGCCAAGACTTTGCGAGATGGATGGTTATTTGTGAGGCTGTACATCATGCAGCTAATATACAGGCAATTTATAGTATTAAAGAAGGAACTGCAGATGCTGGAAAATCGAGGGCACATAAAAGGCTGGAGAAACTCAGCGGGTGCAGCATCATCTAAGGGGCGAAGGAGATAGGCAACGTTTCGGGCCAAAACCCTTCTTCAGACTGAAGGGAGGTGGGGGGGGAGAGAAGGAAGGAAAAAGGAGGAGGAGCCCTTGGTCTAGGGGAGAGGCGGGAAGGGGAGGAAACAGCAAGGGTTAACAGAATTGAGAAAATTCAATGTTCAAGCCCAGAGGATGCAGACTCCCCAAGCGGAATATGAGGTGCTGTTCCTCCAATTTGTGGTATTGCTCACTCTGGCCGTGGAGGAGGCCCAGGACAGAGAGGTCGGATACGGAATGAGAGGGGGAGTTGAAGTGCTGAGCCACTGGGAGATCGGGTTGGTTATTGCGGACCGAGCGGAGGTGTTCGGCGAAACGGAGCGAAGCCTTGTGTGTGTTCCAAAATATGCTGATTGCACAAGTCTGGAGAATTATAATGGAACAAATATTTACATTACTTCTAGAACGACTTAAAAGTTGCAATGTTAATGTTGTAATATTAATATTGTGAAATATCAGTAGGTCAGAAAAAACTTATCTCAATTAGTTGTCCAATTAGTTTAACTAAGTTGGTGGAAGCCAGTTTGATGCTGTCAGTTAATGATGGGGGATGATGATGATATTTTATTGTCACATGTACCTACCGGTATGTACACAGGCACATTGAAAATCTTTGTTTTGCATACAATCCCGGAAAATCATACTATAGATAAGCACAAACATAGATAAGTACAAAAGTGCAACAATTGTAGTGATTGTAGTAGACTTCACTGAGACAGTACACAAAGGGTCACCATGTTTCTGACACCAACAAAGTTTTAAAGTTTAGTTTAGTTTAGTTTTAGAAATACAGCGTGGAAACAGGCCATTTGGCCCACGGAGTCCGCACCGACCAGTGATCACCATACACTTACATTATCCTACACACACTAGGGACAATTTACATTTATACCAAGCCAATTAACCTGTACGCCTTTGGAGCATGGGAGGAAACCAAAGGTCTCGGAGAAAACCCATGCAGGTCACGGGGAGAACGTACAAATTCCATACAGACAGTACCCGTAGTCAGGATCGAGCCTGTTCGTAAAGTGCATTCTTATCTTGGCCTTAAGGGCCCATTGCAAGGTGGAAAGGTTGGCAATAGATGATAGGAATACTGTTATTTTCTTCTCCTATTTTTCCTTTCAAGAACAGCCTAAATGGTCAAAATTTACAGAATCACCCAGCACCTAAATTTGTGCTGGTAAGGTCCCCAAATTTAGTTTGTAATTAATTTTCAACAATAATTTTCAATTTTTGCTAAACCCTGTGTGCTACAATCATCAGTTGGTCCCACATGCTTCTTTTTTCTATAGGTGTGACCTCTAGTCCTCGGTATTATTTGCTTTTGATTTACTATAAACATATCTTATACACGGATAATACAAAAATAGATTAAATGTAACAGTTCTAATTTTTTTATCTGGGAGAGACAACTAGAGTAATTGTATTTTAATGGAGATTTTAGATAAAATACTATTGTAACAATATAATATGACTTCTGGTGCGTCTGAAACAATGAATGAAGCTATCACCAATAAGCGAGTTCGGTATTCCGACTGCGCATGCCCAGGTCATTGGTCACTGGAGATAAACATTCTCGGCAGCTGAGCTGCTGCGTGTATACAGACCTGTGTTCCATCCGTAGTCAGGATCGAACCGGGTCTCCGGTGCAGCACACGCTGTTGAATTGCTACTGGAGTTAGCGACACTATTTCTCCCTTCTCCACTGGTTCATGCAGAAATCTCAGCAGTGACAATCTAATGAATTATGGTCCGGTCCCCCTCAGCCTGGGTGTCTGGGCTCCATTCTCACTCGGGCTGCCCTTCCGGGTTATACAGGGTTTTTAAACAGGGGCAAACCACGCACCCCTCTCCTGCATAACCCCAGGAGGCAGATTTGTGAGCGGAGTCTCACAACCATACCCGTCCCCCTCCCCATCCCTTCCCGAGTGTCCCATCCCTGTCCGGGGGTGGCTGGAGATGTCCGGGGTGCCCTGGAACGACGGGACACCGGCCCGGAGCAGTGGCGGCCCCAGGCTTACAACCAGCGCGGAGAAGAAGCACTAACTCCAGCTCAAATCTGCTCCAACTCCAGAGGAATCCGATCCCCGACGAGCCGGGGACCGTCAGCTGCCCCTCTCGCCTTATCCAGTGGCTGTCCGTTAACCCCCTCGGTGCCGGCCAAGCCGGGCCCCAGTCATTAATGGGGATACACACAAAATGCTGCAGTAACTCAGCGGGTCAGGGAACATCTCTGGAGAAGATGTCGACCCGAAACGTCACCTATTCCTGTTCTCCAAAGATACTGCCTGTGCTGCTGAGTTACTCCAGCGCGTTGTGTCTACCTTTGGTGTAAACCAGCATCTTCCTATAAGTCAGTATAAACCAGCAGTCCCTTCCTATAGAGCGACGTCCGTCCGCGAGTAAAGGCGAGGCGGCGGGGAGAGAGATGGGGAGCGGGATGGGGCAGAAATGGGGAGAGAGGAACTAGCTATTGCGGCTTCACTGCAGTACCCGGATCTCCCCCCCCCCATCTCCACAAGAACTGCCCGGCACTGGGACAATCCCTCCGCCCCCCCCCCCCCCATCCCCAATGCCCCGGGCTGGAGAGAGGGACTGGGGGACATTGTCCGCTACTGCAACCAACATGCAAACCCCAGCACGCCCCCCGGAATGTTAAACTAAATGCATCTGTGAGCAAAACACAAACACGCACGTCTTTCACCCCCTTTCTCTCTTCCCCACCTCTCACCGTCTCTCCGCCGGTTCAGTCTCTCCCCCTGTCGCCCACTCGCATCTGCCCCCTCTCTCCCGCTGTTACACCCCACTCTCCCGCTACCTGGCACCCCCTTTCACTTTATGTTTCTCGAATGACCTTTGACAAATCCCATGATTCCTTGCGTTTTTCAGAATACCAAACTCACTTATTGTAAAAACTTGTAATTTATATACCACCTTTCATGAACTTAGAATATCTCATCACAGCCAATTAAATACTTCAGCAGTGGAGTCACTACCTTAAAACAAATTTGTCAATTGCTCTGCAAAAAAGCCTGTTGTGAAAGCAAGTCACAATGACAGTTCATATTTGTGATTAACATAGAACACAGTTTGGCGGTCGCAAGAACGATTACTAAGTTTTGGTAACCTATTTTATTAACAAAACAGCTTGCAGGTTCTTACAACACGTCCGACCACAATAACAGAACATTAAACAATACAGCATAGGAACAGGCCCTTCGGCCCACAATGTCTGTGCCGGACCTGGTACAAAGACCAACTCTTTTCTGCCTCCACCACTACCACCTATGTAAACAATTTAAACCTAGACCCTTAAAGCTATGCCCTCTAGTATTTGATATTTCCATCCTAGAAAAAGATTTCCATTCTGGAAATCATGTGTGGGATATTGGAAAGGGGATCTATATTCTTCAGCTCATGATAGACACAAAATGCTGGAATAAATCAGCGGGACAGGCAGCATCTCTGGATTGAAGGAATGGCTGATGTTTTGGGTCAAGACCCTTTTTCAGGCAGTTTATAATTGACCCCCCCCCCCCCTATCTCCATTAGCATAAACAAACCCCCCCCACACACACAATTTATTCAGATTAAAACTGAAGGTAGACAAACTGAAGTAGAAGGCAGCATCTATGGAGCAAAGGAAATATATGTTGAAGGAAAAATAGATGCTGCCTCACCCACTGAGATTCTCCAACATTTTTGCCTACCTTCAATTTTCCAGCATCTGCAGTTCCTTCTTAGATTAAAACTGAAGTATTTCTATCCTGAACTTAACGTTGCAAATTTGTGGAATTCTCTGCGTCACAAGGCGGTGAAGGCCGATTCATTGGATGCACTCAAAATAGGGTTAGATAAAGCTCTTAGGGCTAGCGGAATCAAGGGCTATGGGGAGAAGACAGGGATGGGGTACTGATTATGGATGATCAACCATGATTGTTAATACTGACCAAATTAAAGACACCATAAAATGGAGGATCCCTGCACTTGTCAGAATTGCTTAACCCTTGTCAGCTAAAATTTACAGGCTTTGAATGGCGTCAGCCAGTCTAGGCTTAGATTGATGTGCAGGATGGTAAAGAGCCAGGTGTTCCCCTTGTTTCTCCTAATTTGATAAAATGTATAGCAGTTTTGCAAGCGAACCTTAAATGCATCATTTTGATTGGACTGCTGCAAGGGTATTGTAAATAGTGTATTGTATTGTTGCAAAACGGTTATCTGGTTGACTACTGATTGGTTGAAATGTTGAGCCTTGGAGGAACTGTTTGAATCTCAGGGCACATGTTGCAGTGTTCATCTGTGTTTGCTTCCTTCTAGAAGCTTCATTCAAATACAATGTATTTAAGATTGTATTATTGGATTAGAAAACTGTCAATTATGTACTGTTATAAGTAATGTGTTTAATTGGTTTAAGAAGAGACCACCCCCGTGTGGTTCAGCCTCCCCCATCCCCCCCACGAGGTTCGGGGACCTATAAAAGTTTACCCCCACAGGATCCAGTGTTGATCTTCTGGGAGAGTCTGTTTTGGAGTGTCTCCACTTGCACATGTGCAAGAAGGGCTTGGCCAAGCAGATACAAGGATCAAACCCGCGGTGGGTTAGGTATAGTACAGGGGAACTGTTCTGGGTTAGATACTGTATAGGGGAATTGTTCTGTATTTTCCAAAATAATGTTTAGTTGCTCAAGTGCTTGATTCAGTATTTTATTGACTAAAACTAGACTGGGGGTAGCATAGAACGAGCTATTTACATGAACACATTGAATGGCAGTGCTGGCTCGAAGGGCTGAATAGCCTACTCCTGCACCTATCGTCTATGTATCTGTGTATCTATCTAACAGTAGATTATGATTTTTGCTCAATTCTCCAGCATGAACCAGCACGCTACCTGCAGTATTATAAATGTTGGTGTCAGCGTGGAAACATCCTTCCACTGTGCACTATCAGAATCACAAAACCGCCTGAGTTCCAGTTGCACTCTACTGCTGAGAACAGTACCTATATGTTCCCACAACATGATCTTCAGTCAATACAATTTGTTACAACACCTCATATTGGGTAGCTTACAACCCAACAGTATTAACATTGAATTCTCCAACTTTAGGTAACTGCACAATCCACCCCCTCTCTGTTCTTGCTCCACAAAAGCTCCTTGCACAATAAAAACAAAAATGTGTATTAACAAATAGGGTCTGGGCAAGAAATAAATGGCAATTGGTCCATGGTACAAAATGAAAATGTTAAAGTTTCTAAAAATCTTTAAAATTTCCACCCTGAGAAAAATATTCTGACTGTCTACCCTATCTAGGCCTCTTCGTTCGCTTGTGTGTCAGACGATGATCTGCCATCACTTTGCCACAGCCTGTGCCACAGCGGAGATCCTCCGCAGTGCATGCCTCTCCGCCTCTTATACCTCTATCAGGTCTCCACTCGACCTCCTGCATTCCAGGGAAAACAATTAAAGTTTGTCCAACCCTATAGCTAATAACCCCTAATCCAGACAGCATTCTGGTAAACAGAAACAGTCTGGGTGGAGAGAAGATGCGCCAAGGTGTGGAAGTCATTTGTGGAAAGGATCTATGGAACAGTAAGCAGTACTAGCAATGCAAGGGATAGAATCAAACTAGGTATTAAAGATGCAAGCAGCAAGGGTGCTGCAGAGTTCAAGGGTGACTACATGCAGACTAGTCAAAGCAAATCAGCAGTAATATTGTAGAGGAAGAATTCCTGGAGTGGATTTGTAGTTCAGTCCATTAAATGGCCGACCAGGGAAGAGACTGGGACTCCTGTGGAAAGCACGGAGTTTGTTAATAATCTGATCAAATGGGCTCAATTAGGGAAGAGAGATAGAATACTTCATTAAGGTGGAAAATTAATTAGATCAATCTGATATCAGGGACCAACATCCAAACAAAGGAAATTATTAAAGTTCATGGAGGGAATTGTATATTATGGATTAGAGATTCACATTAAAAGCATAAAGGTGGATAGGGAATGATGAATATTTGAGGAACAAATTCAGGAATTGCAACTGTTGCACATTAGAATACAGATGTTCCTGTGATAGGAGCAGGATTAGACCATTCGGTCCATCAAGTCTACTCCGCCATTCAATCATGGTTGATCTATCTCTCCCTTCTAACCCCATTCTCCTGCCTTTTCCCCATAACCCCTGACACCCGTATCAATACAGACCAGAGGAGGCAGTTCATTGTGTCATGATGTCTGTGCCAGTGGTGATGTCAATCTAAACTGTATGTCTACCAGATTATATTTGAGAATCTAACTGGGTAGAATGGATAAGGGAATACGTGGAATATGTGGTGTACTTGGATGTTTGTGAAAATATTTGACAAAGTCCCACGTAAATGGTTAGCGTGTAAAATTAAAGCTCACGACTTTTGAGGCAGCATGTCAGCAAGGCTTGGGAATTAGTTGACAGACCAGGAACAAAGTAGGAAGGCATGGGTATTGTTTTTGCAGTGGAAGACAGTAACTAGTGGGGTTCCATAGGAGGCAGAGCTTGGGTCTCAGCTCCTCAACAAATATCAACAGAATCAGTATGTGACTTTCAATGTTTGCCAACAATACTACGTTGGGTAGGAATTAGAAATGTGAAGAGGATGTGAACCTCAAGGTGACTCACACAAATCGAGTGAGTGGCCAAAGACTTAAAAGAAGCAGTATATTGTGAATATATATATATATATATATGAAGTTATATACTTCATTAAAAAAATGTTTAAAAGCAGGTAAGCAGCCAATTGTTTAAATCGTGCTCATTGGGGGAGTGTTGATGTACAAAAAACTTTGGATATTATGATACACCTATCACTTAAAGCAATCAAGTAAAAAAAACCTAGATGCATGCTAGATAAAAAGAAACTCAGCAGGTCAGGCTACATCTGTGGTAAGAGTAGATGACTCAAGACCCTTTGTCATAACTGGGAAGGAAATAATGCAAACATCCAGTTCAAGAGGCAAATGCTATATGTTGGCCTTCACAGCAAGTCAATATCTGTAGAGGACCACAGTTGGAATACTGTGCACAGTTTTGAAAGTCTAAAAAATTATAATTAATTATTCCATGTGACACCAATTCTATTTTAGATTTTGACCAAGTGCCCTCATAACCTTTTTTTTTTAAGGTGAGGGGGGAAAGATTTAATAGGAACCTGAGGGGAAACTTATTTTTATACAAAAGACAGGTTATATGGAACAAGCTGCAGTGGGAGGTGGTTGAGGCAGGTACTATTATAACGTTTAAGAGACATTTTGACAGGTACATGGATAGTATATGTTTAGAGGGTTATGGGCACGGGCAGGTGGGACTAGTATGTTTGGAGCAGGTTGGTCAGCGTGGGCAAGTAGGGCCAAAGAGCCTGTTTCCACGCTGTATGACCATGACCTTTTATAAACTGGGCTAATTATTCAGCTTTGTCATAAGACATTGCAGGTGCTGGAATCTCGATCAAAGCACAAAGAGCTGGAGTAACTCAGTGGGTCATGCGAGTCTAAGCAGGGAATGGACAGGCAACATTGTGGGTCAGGACCCCTCTGTGCTGATTGGAGCAGGAGGGTAGAAAGGTGGAAAAGGGAAGTGGGGGCAGGACATAGACTGGTAAGGGATAAGGGATAGGAGGATACAGGTAAGGGGTTGGGTTGATTAGCAGATGGGTGGAGTAAGTGACAAAGGCGAGAAATGAAAATGGTGTCAGATAAGGAGAGAAGGAGAGAAGTTGAGGAATGAAATGTACAGCCAGAGGGAGAGATACAAGTCAAAGGGGAGTGGAGGAGAGGAATGAGGAGAGCTAAAAGGAAAATTGAGGGCTTGAGATGAGAGCTGGGCACACGAAGGAGGGGAAAGGAGCTGGGTGACAGAGATGGGGTGTTGCGGGAGAAATGTGTGTGTACCCGGGTGGGGGGACGGGAAAGAGAAGGATGGTATGGGAGGTATTACTTGAAATTGGAGTGCTCAAATGTCATACCTTAGGCTTCTATGCAACCAAAGTTGCGTATGAGGACCTTCTTCTTCTTGCGTATGGCATGCACAGCCTAAAGTTGTCGGACAACTTGTTCTATTTGATCTTATTTGATTGTGCACACCGGGTTGATTGCATTTGTCGAAACAGGGCGGACCACGTGAAGGTTGCAATCTCCACCCCATATGAGGACCTGTTCCTCCGGTTTGCATGTGACTCCCAATGTGACTCGACCTGAAATGTCACCTATTCCTTCGCTCCATAGATGCTGCTTCACCCAATGAGTTTCTCCAGCATTTTTGTCTACACCCAATGTGACCTCCGTTACTTTGGTGAGACCAGGCATAGATGAGGCGACCGTTTTGCCAAAATCAGTCTTCAGTCTTTCTGTCAAGGCCTTTCTGCCGAGGCCTGTTGGATCTCCTGGTTACTAACCATTTTAATTCCCCACCCCATCCCCGCATGACCTTTCTGTCCTCGGCCTCCTCCGTGGGCTGGGTGAGACTACACGCAAACTGAAGGAATGGCACCTCATATTCTACTTGGGGAGCTTACAGCGCTACAGTACAAACATTGAATTATTCAATTTCATGTAATATCCCTCCTACTCCACCCATGGATAAAGATCCGATAAAACTTTCTTCTTCATCCCCGGAGGGACATTGGTTCCGGAGGGACAGTCGCAACACACAAGGTACACAACAACTTGAAATTAAAAGTGAACAGAAAAAAAGAAAAAGACAAGCGACTGTTGGCCGGCTGCCGTGGGCACATCTCCCTGGCCCCCTAGTCACACTGCTCATCCCCCCTCCGTCCTACACTCACCTCCCATCCCTGATCACCCATTTCCCCTTTATTGCCTCTCTTTTCCCTTCCCTGCCCCCATTCACCTATAAACCCCGCCTCTGACTTTACATTTCACCCTTCCTCCTTCCCGAAACATCGCCTGTCCATTCCTTCCACAGATGCTGAGTTCCACCATCACCTTGTGTTTCGCTCATTATTCAGTAATGTATTCCCCCCCACTGTGTCAAACCCCCTCCACTCTCACGCTGCCTCCTCGCCCTCTGTTGTCATCTTACTCTCCCCCCGCCTTCCACCCACGGTCTTTCCACGCCGTTGTTTCCTCTGGTTTCTCTGTGTCTTTTAAAAACATGACAACTTTTTTTCCCCCCTCAGTTCAGATCCAAGGCCAGTGAGTGCCCTTCAAAACGTTACATCCGACTCTCTCTCTCCACGGACAAGAGCAGCTGAAAATCCATAGTACTTTCTGCCTGTAGTGGCAGGCGGCCTGTATTCGCCATCGATCATTTGCAGCGGGGTCTGGGAAGTTTTCAGCGAGGAAGCGGTTTTTAAAAGCAACTAATTCTAAAGCGGCGTTTGATCAACAAACACAGAAGATTGAGACAGGAGGCAACCACGTCGACCCGCGACTCACTGCCATCAATTAATTACCTCGCCCCCACATCATCATTAAAAAAAAATACTATAACCACAAAGCAACCAGGTCTCACCGATGCATGAACATTCACATTAAAAAAGTGTTAAAGTCTTTAAAAAAAACTTTCAAACGCCCCGAGCGAGTGCCCGCGGATGGGTCGCGGGATAAGAACATTACCGGGTTGATTTGAGGGCAGAGAGAGCCGGGGTCATGGCCCGTGAATGGGGGCGACTCACCTGTCTGTGTTCCTGCCCCTTGTGTCCAGGCCGGCGGTCGGACGCACTGAACATACAAGCGTCTGTTTGTCAACTGTCCACCCCCCCGATGTACTTTGATGAACCACCGGCCGAGCCCGACTCTTCCTCGCATCTTCCTCGTTTTGCTATCGTCGTCTCGTTGGCAAGACTGCCGTCAACACCTTGCTCGGGATGTTTATCAGCGAGGTCGCTCTTTTTCTTTCTTTTTTAAATCTCCCCGCAGTGGTTTCACGCCAACTCTCGCACCGTATGCATTGCAATGTAAAACACAACACAACGCCCGCCCTGGAGTCGGGAGCCGTGGGCGCTGCCTGCTTCCACAATCTGGTAACACAACACTCTCAGGGGAGCTGGAAGGAGCGATGCACAGCATCCGAGCCGTGACTCCTGGTGAACCGGCGCAGCGAGCAGAGCAGGGCAGGGCAGCGACCTCACCATTCCGATCTCACTGGGACCCTTCACCCTGATCTATCTCACTGCGACCCGAGCCCTGTGTAAACACGCCGGAGCCCGCACCGCTCCCACTGGCCGCAACTCTGCTCAGTCTTCATCGCCAGAGCATGATCAGACTCGGGCTGACCGGGCATCCGCTGCAGGAACTCAGCGGGCCAGGCAGCATATGCAGAGGCAATAGATAGACCGTGTTTCGGGTCTGGGCCTTTCTTCAGATTTCGGGCTGAAAGGGATTGAGAAAACGTGGCCAAGAGACTGGTGGTCGGGGGTCACATATCAGATCGCACGGGTTACCCTACGAACCCTTAAAGGATTAAACAGCGTTGTGCTGCTTAATTATTTATTATGGATTTATTATGGGGAACAAGGAAATGGCAGATGAGTTGAACAGGTACTTTGGACCTGTCTTCACTAAGGAGGACACAAACAATCTTCCTGATATACTAGTGGCCAGAGGATCTGGGGTGACGGAAATCCACATTAGGCAGGAAATGGTGTTGGGTAGACTGATGGGACTGAAGGCTGATAAATCCCCAGGGCCTGATGGTCTCATCCCAGGGTACTTAAGGAAGTGACTCTAGAAATCGTGGATGCATTGGTGATAATTTTCCAATGTTCTATAGACTCAGGATCAGGTCCTGTGGATTGGAAGGTAGATAATGTTATCCCACTTTTTAAGAAAGGCGGGAGAGAGAAAACAGGGAATTATAGACCAGTTAGCCTGACATCGGTGGTGGGGAAGATACTGGAGTCAATTATAAAAGATGAAATAGCGCACATTTGGATAGCAGTAGCAGGATCGGTCCGAGTCAGCATGGACTTACGAAGGGAAAATTATGCTTGACTAATCTTCTGGAATTTTTTGAGGATATAACTAGGAAAATGGACAAGGGAGAGTCAGTGGATGTAGTGTACCTGGACTTTCAGAAAGCATTTGATAAGGTCCCACATAGGAGATCAGTGGGCAAAATTAGGGCACATGGCATTGGGGGTAGAGTGCTGATACGGATAGAAAATTGGTTGGCAGTCAGGACACAAAGAGTAGGGATTAACAGGTCCCTTTCAGAATGGCAGGCAGTGACTAGTGGGGTACCGCAAAGCTTGGTGCTGGGACCGCAGCTATTTACAATATACATCACTGATTTAGAGGAAGGGATTCAAAGTAACATTAGCAAATTTGCAGATGACACAAAGCTGAGTGGCAGTGTGAACTGTGAGGAGGATACTATGAGAATGCAGGGTGACTTGGACAGGTTGGGTGAGTGGGCGGATGCATGGCAGATGCAGTTTGACGTGGATAAATGTGAGGTTATCCACTTTGGTTGCAAAAAACAGGAAGGCAGATTATTATCTAAATGGTGTCAAGTTGGAAAAAGGGGAAGTACAATGGGATCTGGGGATCCTTGTTCATCAGTCAGTGAAAGTAAGCATGTAGGTACAGCAGGCAGTGAAGAAAACAAATGGCATGTTGGCCTTTATAACAAGAGGAGTTCAGTATAGGAGCAAAGAGATCCTTCTGCAGTCGTATAGGGCTCTAGTGAGACCACACCTGGAGTATTGTATGAAGTTTTGGTCCCCTAATTTGAGGAAGGACATTCTTGCTATTCAAGGAGTGCAGCTTAGGTTTACAAGTTTAATCCCGGTATGGCGAGACTGTCATATGCTGAGAGAATGGAGCAGCTGGGCTTGTATACTCTGGAATTTAGAAGGATGAGAGGGCATCTTATTGAAACATATAAGATTATTAAGGGTTACACAAAAAGCTGGAGAAACTCAGCGGGTGCAGCAGCATCTAAGGAGTGAAGGAGATAGGCGACATTTCGGGTCGAGACCCTTCTTCAGACTATTAAGGGTCTGGGACTATTAAGGACTATTAAGATTATTAAGGGTTTGGACACGCAAGAGGCAGGAAACATGTTCCCGATGTTGGGGGAGTCCAGAACCAGGTGCCACAGTTTAAGAATAAGGGGTAAGCCATTTAGAATGGAGATGAGGAAACACTTTTTCACAGAGAGTTGTGAGTCCGTGGGATTCTCTGCCTCAGAGGGCGGTGGAGGCCGGTTCTCTGGATACTTTCAGGAGAGATCTAGATAGGGCTCTTAAAGATAGCGGAGTCAGGGGATATGGGAAGAAGGCAGGAACGGGGCACTGATTGGGGATGATCAGCCATGATCACATTGAATGGTGGTGCTGGCTTGAAGATATGTTATAGTTATAGATTGATAAATGGTTTATTTTGCTTATGTTTTCAAAACTAAAGTACAATAACGCAATGGGGAAGATTTGGTGTGCAGAATATCCTCAGCATAGCGGTGCATCAGTTCCATAGACGGGGTGAGAGATTGCAACCTTCACGTGGTCCGCCCTGTTGCGACAAATGCAATCAACCTGGCGTGCACAATCAAATAAGATCAAATAGAACAAGTTGTCCAACAACTTTAGGCTGTGCATGCCATACGTCAGAAGAAGAAGTTCCATAGACAAAGTCCAATGTCAGCAAAGAGGTGAATCGAGCAACACCCTGGCTTTTGGATGAACCATTGAGAAACCTGATACAGAGGGGAAGAAGCAGTTCCTGAGTCTAGTAAACACATTCCATCCCTTAAAAAAAACAATCCTCCTCACATGCCCTCTAAACTTTGCACCCCTTAAACTAATCTATGCCCTCTAAATTTAGATTTGGAGCACTTTGTAGAAACACCAATGGTGATATTTGCTCAGTGCTCTGAAGTGCCACTGTAAGTATTCAAAGGAACGATGCAGAAGGGCAAGAATTGCTGTTGTCCACTAGATGTTTAAGAAAGAACTGCAGATGCTGGAAAAATTGAAGGTAGACAAAAATACTGGAGAAACTCAGCGGGTGAGGCAGCATTTATGGAGAGTAGGAATAGGCGACGTTTTGGGTCATTGCCTATTCCTTCTCTCCATAGATGCTGCCTCACCTGCTGAGTTTCTCCAGCATTGTCCAGTAAATCATCATTGTACCAGGACTGAGATCTTGATCTTCAAACACCCCCTTTCCTCAAATTAAAACAAAGTGGCTGCCAAACCCGGCAGGTTAGGTTGTATTCTGTGGAGAGAGACAAATAGAGGTAACATTTCAGGTCAATGACTCTTGACTGGAATTCTTTAGGATCCTTCAGTTCTTGATTAGTACAGGTGTCAGATGTTATGGGGATCAGGCAGGAAAATGGGGTTAGTAGGGAGAGATAGATCAGCCATAATTGAATGGCGGAGTAGACTTGATGGGCCAAATGGCCTAATTCTACTCCTATTCCTTATGACCAATGAGGAATCGTTGATTTGAGGTTTTTACTCTTCGCTTTGCAACAGATTGATGTCCTTGCTTCTGAGTCTTTCCAGAACTTTTGTTTTATTCCAGAATTCCAACTACAAAAAACTGCTTGCCCTTTTCCTCAGTCAGCCAAGTGTGCTGGTGTAGTGAAGGTGATGATAAATGTCATCATTGTTTTTACTGAGAGGTATATTACAGGTTTGTGAATGGTCTATGTTTTCCATGATCTTGTTCTGAATGTTCATTCATTCATGTTTATCCCCTGGTCTTTAAAATCTTCACCCTGAGAAGAAGGTTCTGTTTGTCTACCTATTACGAAGCAACAAGACTATACAGGCTGGAAATCTGAAATAAAAGCAGAAAATGTGATAACATGGCAGGCCAGACTGCATCTATGGAGGTTCATCTACAAATGTTACATAACCTGCTGAGTATCTCCTGCATTTTTGCTTTTTATTTCTTATTAAGTGCTGTGAAAACCTTCATTGGTCATATCCATTTGCAAATCTACCACCCCCACTTTGATGTCTTCCTGTACTTCATTGATGACTATGTTGGGTTGCCCTTGGCCTGATATTGGGAAGTAACTGCGCTTGCAATTCTCGATCATAGTTTTCATTCATGTGGTTTTTGACTTGTATCTTTCCTGTTTGGATTGATGTATCATAATCTTTATAATGGGCTTCACGCATCCATTAGGCTCACTGACTGCAGAACTAATTGGATTACATTTCTTCCCATTTCCTGTAAATACTTCACTTCTTTCTTTGAGTTTCTGTCACAGTTATTAGGATGACTTCATTATTCATATCAGACCCTGTATATTTTTTTCTGTCAGGAAGGTTCTCCTTTCATAGTTTTCACTGGGAGCCACTTGGTACCTATTCTAATTGCCTGGAAGTCTGGCTTCTTCCCTTGAGCTGCATCAGCCTCTGCTAACCCCAATGTCTGATGCGTTTTTTTCCAGCATCTTGAACATAATTCCTTCAATTCCAATTCCACCTTTTAGCTTTGCGGAAAAGCAGTCGTCCAGGGTGATCCCTGTCACATTTTTTACCGTATCCTTGTTCGTGCTGCCCATCCCCTATAATGAGTTACACACATCCATTAAGTTCACTGACTGCACAACTACAGCAATTGGATTACATTGCTTCCCATTTTCTGTAAACACTTCACTTCTTTTTTTCTCGCACACCGCCAGCTTCAGGAACAGCTCATACAACTATTAGATTCTTGTCTGAAGGGTCTCGACCTGAAACATCACCCATTCCTTCTCTCCAGAGATGTTGCCTGTCCCGCTGAGTTACTCCAGCATTTTGTGTCTCTCTTCAGTTTAAACCAGCATCTGCAGTTCCTTCACATATTAGGCTCCCGAACCGGCCCAAACAACCCTAATTTTGGACTTCTTCAATAGTAAAGACCTAGCGGAGTTGGTCCTTACCCTCAATAACTTCTCATTTGACTCCTCCCATTTCCTCCAAATACAAGGCGTAGCTATGGGCACGCGCATGGGCCCCAGCTACGCCAGTCTCTTTGTCGGGTATGTCGAACAATCCTTGTTCGAGGCGTACCAGGGCCCCATCCCCGACCTCTACCTCCGCTACATCGACGGCTGCTTTGTTGTCACCTCCTGCACCCACACACAACTGACTGACTTCATCCGTTTCACCACCAACTTCCACCTGGCACTCAAATACACCTGGACCATTTCCGACACTTCCCTCCCATTCCTTGACCTCACTATCTCCATCACAGGTGATAGACTCCTGACTGACATCCACTATAAACCCACCGACTCCCACGGCTATCTGGACTACTCTTCCTCCCACCCTGCTTCCTGTAAGGACTCCATCCCCTATTCCCAATTCCTCTGTCTATGCCGCATCTGCTCCCAGGATGTGGTGTTCCACACCAGGGCATCACAAATGTCCTCATTCTTCAGGGAACGGGGACTCCCCTCCCCCACCATAGATGAGGCTCGCACCAGGGTCTCCTCCATACCCCGTAACACTGCCCTCTCTCCCCTTTCCCCTCACCCGCAACAAGGGTAGTGTCCCCCTAGTCTTCACCTTTCACCCCACGAGCCGGCACATACAACACAGAGTCCTCCACCAGTTTCGCCACCTCTCGTGACCCCACCACCCGACACATCTTCCTATCTCCCCCCTGTCTGCCTTCCGCAAAGACCGCTCCCTCCGCAACTCCCTCATCAATTCTTCCCTTCCCTCCCGCTCCACCCCTTCCCCGGGCACTTTCCCTTGCAACCGCAAGAGATGCTACACTTGTCGCTTTACCTCCCCCCTCCACTCCATTCAAGGACCCAAGCAGTAATTCCAGGTCCGACAGAGGTTCACCTGCACCTCCTCCAACCTCATCTATTGCATCCGCTGCTCCAGATGCCAGCTAATCTATATCGGTGCGACCAAGCGGAGGCTAGGCGATCGTTTCGCCGAACACCTCCGCTCGGTCCGCAATAACCAACCCGACCTCCCGGTGGCTCAGTACTTCAACTCCCCCTCCCATTCCGTATCCGACCTCTCTGTCCTGGGCCTCCTCCACGGCCAGAGTGAGCAACACTGCAAATTGGAGGAACAGCATGTCATATTCCGCTTGGGGAGTCTGCATCCTCTCGGCATGAACATCGAATTCTCTCAATTCTGTTAACCCTTGTTGTCTCCTCCCCTTCCCGCCTCTCCATCAGCTCTTGGGGTCCTCCTCCTCCTTTTTGCTTTCTTCCCCCCGCCTCCCGCCACCCCCCCCATCAGTCTGAAGAAGGGTTTTGGCCCGAAACGTTGCCTATCTCCGCTCCATACCCGCTGAGTTTCTCCAGCATTTTGTGCACCCGAATTTTGGACTTTATTTTTCTAATTGAGTTTTGCACTATTGTCGTTTTTTCTTTTTCACCGTCTTGCATTAATGTGCAATTTAAATAAAATTTATATTTTTGTGTGTTAATGTGTCAGTGATGTTTTTTCATTTTGATGCAAGATTTGATGCAAGATTTTCATTGTACTTGTACCTCACTTGCACCTGTGCACAGACAGTTGTATCTGTTAAACATAGACACAAAATGCTGGAGTAACTCAGCGGGACAGGCAGCATCTCTGAAGAGAAGGGATGGGCGACGTTTCGGGTCGAGACCCTTCTTCAGACAGATTTGTATCTGTCAATGACTGGTAGTTTGCTTTTTCCCATGACATTATCCAAGTCCCCAAATAAATTTCTTCCCTTTTGTCATTATGCCTGTGTTGATGTTAAGAAATTCGAAAATGTTGATTCACTCTTCATGAAGGAATATGGGAAAATAATTGTGTACTGTATGAATTATATTCTCATATAGAATATGGGAAAATAACTGTCGTGAGTAGGTGGGGATGATATTGTGGTGGAGTTTGAGGTAGTGCATATTTGATGTCATAAGGTCATATGGTCATGTGATAGGAGTAGAATTAGGCCATTCGACCCATCAAGTCTACTCCACCATTCAATTATGGCTGATCTATCTCTCCCGCCTAACCCCAATTCTCCTGCCTTCTCACAATAACCCCTCACACCCGTACTAATCAAAAATCTATCTATCTCTGCCTTAAAAATATCCACTGACTTCCAAAGAATTCCACAGATTCACCAACCTCTGACTAGATACATTTCTCCGCATCTTCCTAAAAGAACATCCTATCATTCTAAGGCTATGACCTCTAGTCCTAGACTCTTCCACTAGTGGAAACATCCTCTCCACATCTACTCTATCCAAGCCTTTCACTATTCTATAAGTTTCAATGAGGTCCCCCCTCATTCTTCTAAACTCCAGCGAGTACAGGCTCAGTGCCGTCAAATGCTCATCATACTCATTCCTGGGATCATTCTTGTAAACCTCCTCTGAACCCTCTCCAGAGTCAGCACATCCTCCCTCAGATATGGTGCCCAAATTGCTCACAATATTCCAAATGAGGCCTTACCAGTACTTTATAGAGCCTCAGCATTACATCCCTGTTTTTGTATACAAGCACCCTTGATATAAATGCTACCATTGAGTTTGCTTTCTTTACTATCGATTCAACTTGCAGATTAACCATTTGGAAACCCTGCACCAGCACTACCAAGGACCTTTGCACCTCTGATTTCTAGATTCTCTTCCCATTGAGAAAATAGTCTGCGCCTTTATTCCTACTACCAAAATGCATGACTCCACACTTTGCTACACTATATTCCATCTGCCACTCCACTGCCCACTCTCCCAACCTGTCCAAGCCCTTCCGCAGAGTTTCTGCTTTCTCTACACTACCTGTCCCTCCACCTATTTCATTTCGGAGTCACGTGAGTGACTTCGTGAAGAACCCGCCAGCACGCATGCGCGACATATCGTCGCAACGCATTGCTGCTGACGGCTGGAGGGGAGCGCGGCTCCCCACCAGCCCTTCAGAGGGCCGACTCAGTAAGGCTAAGCCCCCTAGAGTTGGTGTTCCTGTTCTGGTGAGTGTTTTCTCCCCACACAGGAACATGGAAGGAGTAAGGGCCAGGACATCCACAGGAGTCGCCGGCCACTTATCCCGGAGCCCTCCTCAACGACTGCACCTGCGAGTCGGGCCGGGAAATAGGCAAGGAAGTCGGGGAGCCCTGTCGCTACAGGGCCCGACCCGCCGATACACCGGAGCTCCAGAGATGGTTCGAGGAGTAGGATTTCGGTGTACTACCGGAGGTAGACCCTGTCTCCGTAACGAGGTCGCCAACGGGCTCGTTGGTCGACCTGGGCAAGGGCTCGCGTGCGGGTGCACGGCCCTTCTCCCTGAGCCCTCGGAGGAGAGGGAGGGATGGAGCCCGTAAGCCTAGCCCTTTAGGGGCAAAGGCGTCACCTGCCGCTAAATTGCGGACTGGTGTTATGGCGGGACACAAGTCCACTGGGAGACCTATCAGGACCAGTGTTGACTCCCCAACTAACGAAACCGGGAAGAGTCACTTGGGAGGAGTCCCACCACGGTCACCGAGTCCCCCGTGGATGGGAGGACGGGACCGTACACCGGCTAGGCCCACGATGTGGGCAGGCGGCAAGCCCGCGCGGGCGTCGGGTCACCGTGCTGAGGCATTGGGTGCCGACTCTCCACCGCGTTTGCCCTGCGTGGCAGCGGGATCGAGCTCCGCCGAGGAGGCGTTTGAGCGTACCTCCCGCGCGGGAATCGCTCAGCTTTGCTGCGGCGGCTGGTAGCGACAACTTCCGACACCGGGTTCACCTCAACGAGGTGTGGGCCGATGAACGGAGCCTCAGCAGTTCAGCAGAACATGAGGACTCCGACCGCCCGAGTTCTAAGGGCGAGGGGTGTATTGAGCGGATTGGAGCGGATGTTGGAGCTCCTCCTGCACCAGAATCAACGGGAGGAAGCATCCAGCTCCAGAGGGCACAGGGAGGTTTCACCATCGTCAACAGGCAGCCTGAGGCAGCCAGAGGATGAGGACGTTTTGGACCATACACCAGCTACATCGGAGGGCTGCAGGAAGAACTCCTCGATGTAGCGGCAAAATTTGCATCATCAGAGACATCGGGACTACCCCTCAACCCCAAACTGGCTGCCACCGTGGACTTCCTGACCAACCATCAGCTCCAGGTGGAGGTCCTATCGGAGGCATAAAACAGGCACAAAGTCCAGCGAACTGCAACTCCCTCAACGAGCCCATAGTCAATACGCCAATCTGGGGCAACATCAGCCCAAGGATCAGGACCGAGGAGATGAAGCTCCAGCGGATCCTGAAGCTGCTCACTGCTGGGATTACCGCGTTTGCGCGGTCGGTCTACGGGGAGGATCTGAGCACCAAGCAGGAGGATGCTCTGGCTCTATTGTGTACCACACAGTATGAGATACACGCCTTCAGGAAGAGCGTCAGCAAACCCACGCTGTACCCAAAATTTGCGGGGTTATGCAAAGCACCTCCTACACCGTCACCCAGACAGTTGTTCGGGGAAGACCTCCCGAAGAGGGTCAAGGAGCTGGATGACCACGCTAAGACGGTGGGACTCATGGGGTCACATATCTCGACCAGGCAGCAGGCCAGGGGTGCTATTTTTCAGGCCACGAGGCCCTGCCGTTAGACCAGCAAGGACCTACGCTCCAGCTCCGCCTCAATTTCAGCAGCCTCAACAACCTAGGCCTTTCAGGGCTACGGCCCCAGCGGCCAGCATGGAAAATGCGGGCGCCGCATTATCAGCTCAATCCAGCACCTCCACATCCGGCCATACATATCAAGGACCGCCGATAACCATGAGGGTAAGGTGGTCTGGATTCACGCACCTGCACGTTTAACTTCACATGTTGGTGGGAGACTACGGCTCTTTCCGGAGGCATGCGGAACCATCACTTCTGATGAGTTTATCTTACAAAGTATTCAAGGCCATGAGATTGAATTCATCAATGGTAAAATCCCTCCATCCCAGCATATGCCAGATCGGAAATTTACACTGACCAGCAAAGAGCGGCAGTAGGCTATGCTGAAATTTTAAGGCTACAAGGGAAAGGATAGAAAGAACTATACACGAACCAATTGAATTTGTATCCAACGTAATTACAAAAACCAAGAGGGATGGAGGATGTCGGGTTATTTTTGATTTGACCCATTTGAATACTTTTGTAGAATATACCCATTTCAAAATGAAAACGTTCGAGACAGCCAAGTTATTGGGTTCTGAGGGCTGCTTTGTGGCATGCATTGATTAAAAGATGCATGCTATTCAGTATCCATTCAGAAACACCACAGGAAGTTCTTGCAATTTACCTGGATGGATCAGCTCTTGCAATACAGAGCTTTGCCAAATGGCTTACACAGCCCTAGATTATTTACTAAATTGCTCAAACCAATACTGGCTACACCAGGAGACAAAATCACATAGTGATGGCCTATCTAGGGGATATCCTAATTATTGGGAATAGCGGAACTGGCAGTTTCAGCCACCGTCTAAATTTTTTCAGGAAATGGGGTTCATTATCCATCCAGATAAATCAAAGTCCTGACCTTCACAGGTCAAGGGTTATCTGGGGTTTACGGTGGATTCCAATCACATGAGGGCCACCATACCAACTAACTAGGTTGGGGATGTCACCCAAGTATGCAAGGATCTAGTCTGGGCCAGTATACCATCAATTAGACAAACTACTAAGATGATTGGCAAGAATGTAGTTTTTTTTTCCAGCTGCCCAATACGGGCCTTTGCATTATCAATATTTGCAGAGAGCCAAGATCTCAGCATTAAAACTGAACGCTAGACATTTCGATAGACCAATGCAGCTGCCTCTCAAGGTACAGATTGAGTTACAATGGTGGGTTGACAATATTTATGACTCACTTAAACCCATCATTTTGGCCAATCCGATGGTATACTTACAAACAGACGCAAGCTCCCATGGCTGTGGAGCTACGGACAACTACTCTAGTTATGGGGGCAGATGGGACACCCTTGCATCTACCCTGTTGTTGTCACAAGAGATAAACTGTTTGGAGATGCTAGGAGCATTTCACGGACTTCGAGCTTATTGTTCTAACCTTACTGATGCTCATGTCCGTCTCCAAATAGATTATACCACTGCGGTGGCATATCTAAACCATATGGGCGGTACCAGGACAATTTCATGTGATGAATTGGCAAATACAATTTGGCTCTGGTGTGTTCGACGGAATATTTGGATTTCAGCTACCTATTTACCAGGTGAGCTCACAGACACCAGGTCACGTAAATTCAATGACAACATCGAGTGGATGTTGAATCCCCAAATATCCGCTAAAATTACAGCCAAATTTGGTGAACCGGATATTGACCTCTTTGTGTCACGGTTGAACCTTCAGGTACCAACATACGTTTCGTGGGAACCAGATCCTGGGGCAATAGCGATGGATGTGTTCTCGCTGGACTGGGGGAAATGGGTTTCTATGCATTTCCTCCATTTTGCCTCATCAGTCGGGTGTTGCGGATAATCCAGACAGATGCTGCTAAGGGCATTCTTATCATACCCGACTGGCCTACGCAGCCATGGTATCCGGTGGTCCTTGATATGATCAGTCAACCTTGGGTCCTCTTAGAGGATTACCCACCATTGGTACAAACCCTCTGTCAGGGGAACCACATCCCTGCCACAGTCATCTAAACTTGTTGGCTTGAAGGTTCTGCACAGGCCATTACTGCGGTATGGCCTATCATCTGGAACCATGGATACCATCGGAGCGTCATGCTGGGAGTCCACCAGGCGGCAATACCTCTCTCACATCCGGAAATGGGAAACCTACTGTAACCATAACCGACGTATTGGAATTCTGGCGGGGTTGCATCATGATGAACACCTGAGCTACAGTGCCATCAACAGCGTCACGAGTGCGCTGTCATTCTACCTCAATATTGAGGTAGGATCCAACAGGCTGGTGTCCAAACTCATGCGGGGAATATTCAATTCGAATCCGCCTAGACCACGCTATAATATCACCTGGGATATCGGGAAAGTATTAACCCTGCTCAGGACGTGGTCGCCCATGGAGGGGCTAGAGATGGACAAACTCACCCTGAAGCTGGTGATGCTACTGGCACTGACTTCAGCGCAGAGGGTACAGACACGCCACAAAATCCGGATCGACAGGATGATCTCTACCCCTGCAGAAGTAGTCTTCGTCATAGACGAGCTACTCAAGCAGCATAGACCTGGGTTCACAGGGCTGCAGCTGAAGTTCCTGGCATACCCCGCTGATGCAAGGCTATGTTTAGCCGCCCATATCCGTCACTATGTGAAAGTGACGAGAAAACTGAGGGGAATGGAGAAACCTCACCATAGAGTGACGGTCCAGACGATATCCAGGTGGCTCAGGATCGTCTTGGGTAAGTCAAGTGTTGACACTAATATCTTCAAATCCCATTCCATCAGGGCTGCATCAACGTCGGCGGCAAGGGTCATGGAGGTGCCCATGGACCATATTCTTGGTACAGTAGGATGGCGAACGAAGCCACCTTCCAGCGGTTCTACAATAAATCTGTTGCCGCTCCTCTACAGTTCGCGGAGGCCGTGCTGAATGCAGGTCACGAACGTGGAGATGTCCCCGAATGAGGGGTTTTCTTTTATTGTTAACAAATGTTGCTCTTACTTTTCAGTACAAGCAGTCTGGAAAGTTGATTACTCCTATCCATCCTTATAGTGGTGTGTGACAGCATGGACGTGGTCCAGGGAGTGAAATCACAGAGCTTTGAAGTCTTCACAAAGTCACTCACGTGACTCCGAAATGAAATAGTAAGATTAAACGAGAACTTACCAGTTCGAAGGTTGATCTTTATTTTATGAGGCGTTGCGATGAGGGATTTTGTGCCCTCCGCTCCCAACCCTCGATCATAATCAACTGGTAATTAGAGTCTCTTCAATCTTACTATGCCAAGTCATTTCTTGTTGTTGTTTCTGTGATTCCACACCGCTACTTTGAAGAATGTCGCGCAAGCGTGCTGGCGGGTTCTTCACGAAATCCCTCATCGCAACTCCTCATAAAATAAAGATCAACCTTCGAGCTGGTAAGTTCTCGTTTAATCTTACTATTTTCGTATCATCCGCAAACTTGGCCACAAAGCCTTTAATCCTCTTGTCCAAATCATGAATATACAAATGATTAATGTTCATAACGTGTCATTGACATTCGTTCTGTTGACCCTACACTACTGGCTGGTGGAGATATCTGATGGAGAACAAGGGAAACTGAGGAAATAGACACCCTCTAAATCATTGTGACTTTCATAATTTTCCTTAAACACTACAACCTCCAATAAATTAAACACTACAACCTCCAAATAAGCTCTGAACTACATAGACTTGAGGGTATTGGTTTTGTCTTTTTCACTATTATTGTTTGTTTGTTTGATTTTATGTGTATGCATATGTATGCATGTATGTATGTATGTATGTATGTATGTATGTATGTATGTATGTATGTATGTATGTATGTATGTATGTATGTATATACACAAGAAAAAATGTGTTTTTTTTCTCGATTAAAATATCGTTTACATACTCTGCTGTGCCGCTGCAAGTAAGAATTTAATTGTTCTGTCTGGGACATATGACAATGCGGGGGGGGGGGGGGGGAGGGGGTTAAACAAACTGACATTTACATAGTCACCATTACTGTTATTTCGTATTACAGATTATTTAGATTTTTGTACTCCCAGTGGATGTGGTGCTGTCCCTGGAAAATTGGTCCAAAATTAGGACCATTCCCTTGTGCTAGTGAAATATCCAATTTCATCACAAGTTTCCAACGCTAAATACCAGCGGCAGAGTTAGTTGCTTACTTACTGTTCTATCAAAAGCAGGCCTCGCTCTTTCAAAGTGTTGGCACAGACACAAATAGTCAAAAGACCTACTTCATCGTTCTGTGCATCGTTCTGTGATTCCTGGTTCCTAAGAGGCAAACACGTCAGAAAGTACAAGGCTATAATTACATGATTGAATAATATTGATTTAGCTTAATGTACCATACAATGTGTGTTTCACGGTAAAGAAAAATGTGCATCAGTTATCCTTCTGCGAGCAACCCTGTCATTTATTTATTCATTTCTTGCAGTCTGGGGGTCTCTGCCAAGGACAGCATTTATTGCCCATCCCTGATTACCCGTGAGAATGTGAGTTGTTGCCTTAAACTACTGCTGCCCTACTGGTGAAGGTTCTACGACAGTGCTGTTTAGTGGTTGTGGCAGGATTCAGATCCAGCGATGATGAAGAACCTGTGCTATATTTGTAAATCAGGATGTTGTGTAACTTGGAGATGAACACGCAGGTGGTGGCGGTGCTCACATGTGCCTCCTGTTCTTGCTTTTCTTGGCAGTAGGAATTATGGGTTTGGGAGATATGGGTTAGGGTAGCTTGGGCAATTGATGTAGCCAATATGAGCCTTGAGGTGGATGTATATGTTTAAGGTAGTGGAATAGGTCCCATCATGCAGACTGTCATGGAGTCATACATCACGGAAACAGTACCTTCAGCCCACCTTGCCCATGCCGATCATGATGCCCCATCTAAGGGCGGCATAGTGGTGTAGCGGTACAGTTGCTGCCTTATAGCGCCATATACAATGAGAGATAGCTGAATGGATGGAAATTTGACAGCATGGAAGGAAGCAGAAGGTGATGGTGTATCAGTCTATGACTCTATACCCGGTTTGATCCTAACTACGTGCGCTGACTGTACGGAGTTTTATGTTCTCCCCGCGACCTGCGTGCGTTTTCTCCCAGAGCTCCCGTTTCCTCCAACACTCCAAAGAGGTACAGGTTTGTAGGTTAATTGGTTTGGGTAAAAATTGTAAATTGTCCCTAGTGTGTAGGATGGTGCTAATGTATGGGGATTACTGGTTAGATCGGACTCGGTGGGCTGAAGGATTTGCTTCCGTGCTGTATCTCCAAACTAAACTACATATCACTCTAAATCTTCCTGTCCATGTACCTGTCCAAATATCTTTGTTCCAATGGCTGTGGAGTCACGCAGAAAGGCAACAAGCCATTTGGTCCATTAGGTCCAAGCACTAATCCCATTTTAATTCTCCGAGTCCTGATGCAGGATCTCGACCGTTTCGATTCCTTTTCCCCCACAAATACAGCTCCACCCACTGAGTTCCTCCAGCAGCTGATTTTTCCTCCTGATTCCATACCATCAGTCTCTTGTATCTCTCTTAGACAACAAGGCACACCTTCCTGATCACATACTTTACGCATGTTTACCATTTGACATGACATTAACAGCAAATGAAAATGTCATAACCTCAGAGCATTTAAAACATTTTTATTTGAAGAGTTATAAGAAAAACAGCAACCAAAGGGGGTGCACTACTCCCCTTTGAGAAGATGGTGATGGTATTTCCACTTCAGTTTCTGCAGTGAAGGAGCTCTATCAAAGCTGCTAGTAGAGGTAGTACGGTAACAATGATTTTGTAATTCCTTTCAGCAGGAAATGCTGAGTAGGCAATCCCCTTCGCCTTCCTGCTGCGATTAGTTTAGTTTAGATATACAGCGCGGAAACATGGCCTATGGCCCACCGAGTCCGCGGTCCCCAAACACAAGCACTATCCTACACACGAGGGACACCTTACAATTCTTACCGAAGCCAATTAACCTACAAACCTGCACGTCTGTGGAATGTGGGAGGAAGCTGGAACTCCCGGAGAAAACCCACGAGGTCACCGGGAGAATGTACAAACTCCGTGCAGACAGTCAGGATTGAACCCGGGTCTTTGATTTAATGAAGGAGGTGCACTGAGGCAAAAAGGTCCTCGAGTTACAGCATGGAGAGCTCCAGCAACCAGATCACTGCAATCACTTGGCTTCCTTGTTCCTACTTTCTTCCTTCTTCACCACAGAACATCTTGAAGCATTAAAGATGAGGTGAGGTGCGATATAATTGAAATATGATTTCTATGCTCGCTGTCTCTAGCTTGTTGTCGCATATACCAAGGTGTGGTAAAAAGCCTTTGTTGCATGTTAATCCAGTCAATGGAAAGACTATACATGATCACAATCACGTCATCCACAGTGTACAGATAAAGGGAATAAAGTTTAGTGCAAGATAAAGTCCAGCAAAGTCTGATTAAAGAAAGTCTGATGGTCTCTGGTATATAGTTACTCAGGACTGCTCTCTAGTTGTTGATATCTGTTGATATATCTATATCAGATATATTGTTGTCTGTGAAAGTACAATTGTGAGTGTGTTACAAACAGAATTTGTTATGGGGGACAGTGAGCTATAATAACATTTACGGGTATAACTCACTTATGATCTTTCTGCGCACAATGGATACAGTCAGCATCTCTCGCTGAGGTGGTCATTTTAGCTTTTGTGAGTAATTGCCAGCTCTTCTGCATACCCTCTGCATAAAGTCAAAATATACAATTTCTAATGACTCATCTGTGAATACTCTCACTCTAAAAGCCGCATTGATCTAGTGGTGGGGAGGGAAGGGTCATGTGGTCCATGCTTCTCCTGGGGATGCTGTTGCTGTTTTAAGTGCACATTGTAACTACTAGCACTAGCCTCCAAACAGGTTTTAATGGGGCTATTAGTGTAAAAGAACAGGAAACATTCAAAAGCATCCTTAAAATATTCATGAAAATGTTTAATCTGTTGCTTAATCACCATTCTTTGCACATATACTGTGAGAGGATAGCTGACAGCATTTATTTTCTATTACTGACGGACAGGGCACTAATAAACTCTTTTTAAGTCCGTGATTAATGGCAGCCAAATGAACTAACTCTCTTAAAGTAAGTCTCCGTATCAAGATTACCTTACACTTACAAGATGCCAATATTTTGCTTTGAAGAATTTTATGTTCATCCTTGTTTCACATTTTCCAGAAGTTAAGGGTGTTAAAGATTTTAGACATGACTTTGCAATCTAGTGGAACAGAAATTTCAGCACTTTTTAACGACATCGATTTAGACTTTGGATGTAATTGTCATACTTTCTATATCAATGTTTTCATTAATCCACAACATATAATCTGTATAGAAATAATACGTATGCTGTTTAACCATGTTGTTACAACTAATGTGGGAAGGGATTGCAAATGCTGGTTTACACCGAAGATAGACAGAAAATGCTGGAGTAACTCAGCGGGTCAGGCGGCATCTCTGAACAAAAGAAATAGGTGACGTTTTGGGTCGAGACCCCTCAGGGGATGAGGATAACCTCCGCCTGTCTAGTTTGGGAAGGTATGTTTTGTGTTGCTACACAAAGCGATAATTGGATTTGTGTATTTGCCCCCAGATCTATGTAGTTCTGAGCTTATTTGGAGGTTGTAGTGTTTAATAGTAAGATTAAATGAGAACTTACCAGTTTGAAGTTTGATCCTTATTTTATGAGGAGTTACGATGAGGGATTTCGTGAAGACCCCGCCAGCACGCATGCGCGGCATTCTTCAAAGCAGTGGTGTAGAATCACAGATAACAACAATGACTGAAGATAGTAAGATTAAGAGACACTAATATACCAGTTGACCTTATGATAGAGGGTTGGGAGCGGAGGGGACGAAATCCCTCATCGTAACTCCTCATAAAATAAGGATCAAACTTCAAACTGGTAAGTTCTCGTTTAATCTTACTATTTTACGTCGGAGTCACGTGAGTGACTTCGTGAAGATTTCAAAGCTCTGTGATTCCATGCCCTGGACCACGTCCATGCTCTCACACTGCCGCAATTACTGATGAAGGAAGTATGTTAATGCATTTCAGACTTGAACAAGCTTAAAAATAATAAGTATTTATTAATACAAATAATAAACCCCTAACTCGGGGATAACGTATTTTACGGAACATTACTTAATACTGATTCCGCAAACGTTGCGGGAGTGGCCACTGGTTTGTTATAGAACCGTTGAAAGTCTCACTGGCCCAGCCCGCGGTAGCGAGGACATGATCTATGGGAACCTCCATGGTCCTCGCCGCTGATGTGGATGCAGCCCTGGTAGAAAGAGAGTTAAAAACGTTAGTATCAATACCTGCTGCACCCAACACCACCCTGAGCCACCTGGAGATAGTCTGCACCGTCTCCCGGTGATGTGGTTTCTTGTGGCTGATAAATAGACCCTGCTCCATCTTCCTGATGGTGTGTGTGACTTTGATGTAGTATCGTAGTTGGGTGGCTATTCAGAGGGTGGCATCAGCGGGGTATGCACGGAATTCCAGTTGCAGCCCTGTAGATCCCGGTCTATGCTGCTTTAGTAACTCCACTATAAAGAAGGTTACTTTCTCAGGGGTCGAGACCATACTGTCCAATTTCAGTTTCTGCAAGGTCTGGACCCACTGAGCTGTGGTCAGTGCCATCAACATCACCACTATATAGGTGAGCCTGTCTAGTGGTAACCCAGTCATGGGCAACCAGCTCCTGAGCAAGGTCAACACCACCCCTACATCCCAGGTAATGTTGTATCTGGGTCGTGGAGGGTTAGTATTAAAAATACCCCTCATGAATTTAGACACCAGCTGGTGTGATCCCACTCCAATATTGAGGTAGGTTGATAGCGCACTCCTGGCACTATTTATGGCACTGTAGCTGAGTCCTTCATCAAAAAGCCCGCGAGGAATTCCAATACGTCAGGGATCGTGGCAGAGTTGTAGGTTGTCTTCATCCGACTGCAGTAGGCTTTCCACTTCCTGATTTGGGTTAGGTACTGCTTCCTGGTGGATACTCTGCATGACGCCATAATGATGTCCATGGCCCTGGATGACAGTCCGAACTCCAGCAGTGGCCTCTTCAGAACCTGCAAGCCAACAGGTTCAGATGACCATGGCACGGATGATACTCCCCAGTGATGGGGTTAGTGACCAAATTTGGGCTTTTGGTAATTTGTAACCATGGAACTTTTAACATATGGACGACCACCGGGTACCATGGTTGTGTAGGCCAGTCAGGTATTATCAGAATGCATGATGCAGAATCCAGTTCAATTTTCTGCAATACCCGACTGATGAGGCAGAATGGGGGAAATGCATAGCAAAACCATTTCCCCCAATGGAGTGAGAATGCGTCCCTCGCCACTGCCCCAAGATCTGGTTCCCAAGAGACATATGTTGGTATCTGATGGTTCAATCTAGACGCAAAGAGGTCGATATCTGGTGTCCCAAATTGAGCTATAATTTCAGCAAATATTTGGGGGTTCAACATCCACTCGATGTTGTCATTGAATACTCGTGACCTGGTGTTCGACACTGAATTGAGCTTACCCGGAAGGTGAGTAGCTGATATCCAAATATTTATTTCAATACACCAGAGCCAGATTGTATTTGCCAATTCATTACAAGATACTGACCTGATACCACCCATATGGTTTAAATATGCCACCACAGTGGTATTATCTATTTGAAGGCAGACATGCGTATGATGTAAATTTGTGCTGTAAGCCCGCAGCCCGTGAAATGCTCCCAGCATTTCCAAACAGTTTATACCTTGTGACTGAAGAAGGGTAGACTCGTGAAAATCCCATCTACCACCACAACTGGAAGTGGTGTCGGTAGCTCCCCAGCCTTGGGAGCTTGCGTCGGTTTGTAACACGACTGATGGGTTGGATATAATGATGGGTTTAAAGCAATCACTAATATTGCTTACCCACCATTGTAGCTCAGTTTTAGCCTTGATCGGCAGCTGCATAGGTCTGTCAAAGTGTCCAGCATTTGCTTTTAATGCTGAAAATTTTTGCTCTTTGCAAATTTTGATAATGTAATGGGCCAAATTGCGCAGCTGGAAATGTAGCTACGAGTTTCCCAATTACCTTAGCAGCGTGTCTGATGGTCGGTACTCTGGCGCAAGCAAGGCTGTTACATGCCTCTTTTATATCTATTGCTTTGCTGGCTGGGATATTGACAATCATTTGATTGGTGTTAATAGTGAATCCCAGGTAGTCCATGACATAGACGGGTTGAAGTTAGATCTGTCTGGATGGATAACAAACCCTAGTTTCTCGAATAACATTTTGGTAGCTGTTACTGCTAGTTCAGCTAGTTCCAGGGATTTCCACACAATTAAGATATCATCTAAATATGCCATGACTATATAATTTTGTTGTCTAAGGGATGCCAATATTGGTTTTAACATTTTTGTAAATAACCTAGGTTATCCAAATCAGTATCCTGTACCTGCCTTCTCTCCATACCCCCTGATCCCTTTAGCCACAAGGGCCACATCTAACTCCCTCTTAAATATAGCCTCAACTACCTTCTGTGGCAGAGAATTTCACAGATTCACCACTCTCTGTGTGAAAAATGATTTTCTCTTCTCGGTCCTAAAAGATTTCCCCCTTATCCTTAAACTGTGACCCCTTGTTCGGGACTCCCCCAACATTGGGAACAATCTTCCAGCATCTAGCTTGTCCAACCCCTTAAGAATTTTGTAAGTTTCTATAAGATCCCCCCTCAATCTTCTAAATTCCAGCGAGTACAAGCCGAGTCTATCCAATCTTTCCTCATATGAAAGTCCTGACATCCCAGGAATCAGTCTGGTGAATCTTCTCTGTACCCCCTCTATGGCAAGGATGCCTTTCCTCAGATTTGGAGACCAAAACTGTACGCAATACTCCAGGTGTGGCCTCACCAAAACCCTGTACAACTGCAGTAGAACCTCCCTGCTCCTGTACTCAAATCCTTTCGCTATGAATGCTAACATACCATTTGCTTTCTTCACTGCCTGCTGCACCTGCATGCCTACTTTCAATGACTGGTGTACCATGACACCCAGGTCTCGTTGCAGCTCCCCTTTTCCTAATCTGCCACCATTCAGATAATAGTCTACTTTCCTATTTTTGCCACCAAAGTGGATAACCTCACATTTATCCACATTATACTGCATCTGCCATGCATTTTCCCACTCACCCAGCCTATCCAAATCACCTTGCAGCCCCCTAGCATCCTCGTCACAGCTAACACTGCCCCAGCTTCGTGTCATCCGCAAACTTGGAGATGTTGCATTCAATTCCCTCATCCAGAACATTAATTTATATTGTAAATAGCTGGGGTTCCTGCACTGAGCATTGCGGTACCCCACTAGTCACTGCCTGCCATTCTAAAAATGACCCGTTTACTCCTACTCTTTGCTTCCTGTCTGCCAGCCAGTTCTCTATTCACATCAATACCGAACACCCAATACCGTGCTTTAAGTTTGTATACTAATTTCGTACGTGGGACCTTGTAAAAAGCCTTCTGAAAGTCCAGATATAACACATCCACTGGTTCTCTCTTATCCACTCTACTAGTTACATCCTCGAAAAATTCTATAAGATTCGTCAGACACGAAAGACACCTTTCATAAATCCATGCTGACTTTGTCCAATGATTTCACCACTTTCCAAATGTGCTGCTATCCCATCTTTAGTAACTGACTCTAGCATTTTCCCCACTACCGATGTTAGACTAACTGGTCTGTAATTCCCCGTTTTCTCTCTCCCTCCCTTTTTAAAAAGTGGGGTTACATTAGCTACCCTCCAATCCTCAGGAACTACTCCAGATTCTAAAGAGTTTTGAAAAATTATCACTAATGCATCCACTATTTCTGGGGCTACTTCCTTAAGCACTCTGGGATGCAGCCTATCTAGCCCTGGGAATTTATCAGCCTTTAATCCATTCCATTTACCTAACACCACTTCCCGGCTAACCTAGATTTCACTCAGTTCCTCCATCTCATTTAACCCCCGGTCCCCTACTATTTCCGGCAGATTATTTATGTCTTCCTTAGTGAAGACAGAACCAAAGTAGTTATTCAATTGGTCTGCCATGTCCTTGTTCCCCGTGATCAATTCACCAGTTTCTGACTGCAAGGGATCTACATTTGTTTTAACTAGCCTTTTTCTCTTCACATATCTATAAAAACATTTGCAGTCAGTTTTTATGTTCCCTGCCAGTTTTCTTTCATAATCTATTTTCCCTTTCCTAATTAAGTCCTTTGTCCTCCTCTGCTGGACTCTGAATTTCTTCCAGTCCTCTGGTAAGCTGCTTTTTCTGGCTAATTTGTATGCTTCATCTTTTGTTTTGATATTATCCATGATTTCCCTTGTTATTCATGGATGCACTACCTTCCCTGATTTATTATTTTGTTGTAGTTCATCCATGCAGTCTTTAAATACCTTCCATTGCATATCCACCGTCAACCCTTTAAGTGCCAGTCGAGCTTGGCCAATTCACGTCTCAAACCTTCAAAGTTACCTTTCTTTAAGTTCAGAACCCTTGTCTCTGAATTAATTATGTCACTCTCCATCCTAATGAAGAACTCAACCATATTACGTTTACTCTTGCCGAAGGTGCCACGCACAACAAGACTGATAACTAACCCTTCCTCATTACTCAATACCCGGTCTAGAATAGCCTGCTCTCTCGTTGGTTCCTCTACATGTTGGTTTAGAAAACTATCCCGCATACATTCCAAGAAATCCTCTTCCTCAGCACCCTTGCCAATTTGATTCACCCAATTTATATGTAAATTGAAGTCACCCATTATAACTGTTTTACCTTTGTTGCACGCATTTCTAATTTCCTGTTTGATGCCATCCCCAACTCCAATACTACTGTTAGGTGGCCTATACACAACTCCCACTAGAGTTTTCTGCCCCTTAGTGTTTTGCAGTTCTATCCATATCGATTCCACATCCTCCAAGCTAATGTCCTTCCTTTCTATTACGTTAAACTCCTCTCTAACCAGCAACTGATTTTTTTTACTATCCAGGCCACATTAGCAACCTTGATTGAGACCATATCTCCACCCCAAATATTCATTCTTTCCATCACAGGTGCACATTGGCTGCATTATGCAGAATGCTTAGATGTTACTTGACAAGGTCGCTTTGATAGACTCCCCCATCACCCCCCCACCCCCCAAACAAAAACCCTGCAACCTCTACCAGCAGGAAGTAGAGGATGGCAGGTTGATGAGAGCACCTCTGCTTACTCTCAGATTACACACGGTCCTGAGTTGGTGAAATGGAGCTGTTTCTTCATTGTCATCGGGTTTAAAATATGAGATTCCCCATTCAACAGCAATGTGGACATACCTTCGCCAGAAGAACTGCAATGGTTCAACAAGGTGTCTCATGCAGAGGCAATTAGGATGATCAATGAATTTTGGCCTTGCTAGAAATATGCAAATCTAAAAAAATGAACTCAAAAATCTCTTCACCATTTCCTTAGCAGGGGCGCCATGTGTTTTGCTGAAAGGCCCAGATTTACAATCCAAACCACTTCCAAGGGACATATATGAAAAGCACCATTTATTTTAAATTTGCTTAATTAGATCATAATTAGGGGTGGGTTTGAGTACTTAAGTACTCTGATTAATTAGCTTACTTGAGCATTAGCATATTGGAGCACTTCCACATTATAATACAATTGAATTTTCAATATAGTTTAAAACTATTCACACAATCATCCTCAACATGATCTCAATCTTAATGTGCATTCCACCATAATGATAGGAATGGTTTCTGGTTTGCAAGCAGTTTTCTATGGCCCTTGCAGAAAGTGAACTTAGTGATTTTTCGTTGCAGGCATCAAGCCCTTTGGGCACTAGTCTAAAACCTAGTGAACATAATAAGGAGAAGACAGGCCAGACTTAGGCATGGAAACACAAGAGACAACGTATTCACAAGAGGCAGGATGGGAGGAGGTGTAGTCCAGATAACTGAAGGAGGTGATGGATTTATAATAGACATTTTACTTCGGAGTCACGTGAGTGGCTACATGAAAAAGGCCATCAGCCCGCATGCGCGTCATTACGTCGACACATTGCGCAACGGCTGACTGGCGGGTGCGTTTCTCCTTCCAGCGGTAAATTTAAACCTGAAGGTAAGTTTTCAACTTATTCCCAGGTTTTGTTTTTTCTCTTTCTGCAGGAATCTCTGTTACAGGATTTTCCTGCTGGACTAATTCGGGGCGAAGTCTGGACAGGCCGCGAAACTGGTTATGGACCGCGGATACCGGGACCAGGGGGAACCGGCTACAGAGACCGCGGAAGTGCGGGTAGCCGGCAGTCGTCAGGTTCGCCACCAGTCAGTGTCTTCCAGACCGGCTGTGGTTCCCAGGAAGGGGGTAAAACCAACAATAAGCCGGTACGGTCTGTGAAGTCAGGCCAGGAGGGACCCCTCCGACATACAGGGGTCTGCCGCTTCCAGACCGCTGTGGGTCCCCAGAAAAGGGGTAAAACCAAAAATAAGATGGTCAGGCCTGTGGACTAGGGGAGTCAGGCCAGGAGGGTTCCCCTCCTTCAATGGGTAACGTCTGCGGACGTCCTAACCCACATGGAGCACCTGATGGAGAGGTTGCTCCACAATGATACTCCAAAGGAAGGAGTTATCAGCGCGGGACTCCTTGGGGGCCCACGGCACCTGTTTCAGGGCTGCACAATGTCTCCCTCTCTGAGGAGGGGAGCATTTGGGGTCAGTTCCTGTCTGACTCAGAGCAAAAATCCTGATATAGGTCCGTGGGAGGGGCCATGTCAGCGCAGGTATCCTCAGGGGCCTGCGGCAGCACCTGTTTTCAGGGCTGCCTACAAATCTCCCTCTCTGTGGAGGGGAGTGCGAGTGGTCAGTGTGTAACTGACATCAGCATTGAAAGTATGTCCGTGGAACATACTGGAGCACATGCACATGGCTTCAAGAGATACTCGCAAACGAAGGTGTTGCTGCCGGAAGTGTTGTTCTCCAGCCGTTGGCAGAATACCCGAAAGGGGCCACAGTTCCCCTCACGCTACAATTGCCGGCAGTGAACAGTGCTATCAGGGTGACATTGGAGGGGCATGAAATCCAGGAAATGAAACCAGCCGCTAAATCCTCTCTTCAGGTAAGACTTATCCAACAGGTAAGACCTGGATGAGGAAGCAAAAAGCTGTCAGACTAATCAAGGTGCCGACGACGAGCAAAGCTTCATCAGTAGGCGACGACACACCCCACGGCTCCATCGGGGGTAAGCGATTCACTGAAGCCGGTGACAGCTTGAAAGCTGGGCATGGAAATATGGTCAGAGTTTTCTTTCAAGGCAGGCTCAGAATTATGGGCAGAGTTGTTTTTCGAGGCAGGCTCGGTATGACAAGGTTTTTCAGACCAAGGCCCAAGCCAGTCTCAGGGAAAATATGGAATCCACGCACCCCACCAGTCCTACTCTCCAATCAAGGATGGAAAAATAACCTGCATCAGGGGCCTTTGGGCTTACCATAAGACCACTGGTAGCCATGGAGGTAGGTGGGTCTGGTTCTTCCGAAACATGGGGTTGTGGGCCATTTACAAGTTGGTAATATTTACACTTGTTTTTTTGTACAAGTGACAATGAAAACATGAGATTCAGATCTGTTTTTAAAAGACTGATGATAACATGTGATTCATTTATGTTGCTCAACATACAAAGGTTTCAAGCAGGCTTGGAATTGGGGCCAGAGTTGTCTTTCGAGGCAGGCCCAGTATTATGGCCAGGATTTCCTTTCAGGACAGGGTGAAAGATGGAGGATGTCACTTCATCCAGATTTAACTCGTATGTGCAGTATAGACTTTCAGAATAGGAAACTTCGTTACTGTCTAACAATTGATTTCCATAGGATCCTTATGGCAAGCATCGATCTCAAAGATGCATGCTATTCAGTTCCCATTCACAGGGATCACCGGAGATATTTGAAATTTATCTGGATGGGGCAATGATAACAGTTAAAGCATTGCAAAATGGGCTAACTTCAGCTCCCAGGTTATTTACCAAATTACTAAAACCGGTACTTGGGCTGCTCAGAGCTCAAGAACATTTGTTATCGCCCATCTGGATGATGTTTTACTAAAATTAACTGTTGCAGCCGCAAACTATATTTGAGAAATTGGGGTTCCTCATCCATCCAGTTAAATTTCAGTTGATACCAATCAGAACTATTGATTATTGGGATTTACCTTTAACTATTAACTTAGCAGTGACTCCGCCCTGGGGCAAGAGAGTGGAATTAACTGAAGCCTGTAACAACCTCGTTGTTATGTAGCAGCCTTCTATTCATCAAGTGAAATTGGCAATTTAGTAGCTGTGTTTCAGCTGTGCAATTTGGGCCTTTACATTATCAGAACTTACAACGTGCAAAGAATTAACCTCTCAAGTACCATATAGGTCATTATTAACAGACCTATGCTATTACCAGCTGAAGCTACCAAAGTCACAATGGTGGCAGTATTCAGCATTGCTCCAGTAATTTTGGTCAGTAATCTTCAGTAATTCCAAACTGATGCTAGTGCTCAAAGATGAGAAATTACGAATGCCATCTCCAGTTACGGAGGCAGATGCATTTTGTATGAGTTACCAATTTTTCAGTTATTGGTATCAACTACCTATAAACACTAGGTGCATTCTATAGGTTAAAGGTTATTGTGCGAATATGCATAATCTGCATGCACAACTCCAAGTTGATACACTATGGTGGTGGCATATGTTAGTCACATGGGTGCAATCAAGTTAAAGTTTCCTGTGATATTTACCTAAACTCATTTGGCGCTATTGCATCATCACATGAAATCAATGACAATACAGTCTGAAGAAGTGTCTCGACCCGAAACGTCGCCTATCTCCTTCGCTCCTTTGATGCTGCTGCACCCGCTGAGTTTTTCCAGCCTTTTGTGTACCCTCGATTCTCCAGCATCTGTAGTTCCTTCTTTAACAGAATGGATGTTGGATATCAAAGTATTTAATGTCATTATGGCTCGATGGAACACCGAATCTCGATATGTTTACATCCAGGCTCATTCACCAGTTGCAAAATATGTGGCATATAGTGGCAAGAGATACATTATCGCCACACTGGGGAGGAATGTTCTTTCATGTCTTTTCTCCATTCTGCCTTATCAGTCGGGTCTTGCAATAATCCAGCAAGATCCTACTTCATGCTTTTCGAACTGCCTGACTGGCATAAGCAGCCATGGTTCCCGCTAATGTTGGGAATAATAATAGAACCTTATATGGTTACTCTAAACATAAAACTTTGCTGGTTCAGCCTGTGACTCGGGAAACCAGCCTCTGCATGATTAATCAATTCATTGACTTGCAGACTCTGAGACGACTATTCCTGCGGCTCGGGTTGTCAGTCCGACCCATGTAAGTGCTCGCTGCAGAGTACAGGGATAGCACCAAAAAAGGCTGTACATTTCCTCTTCAGGAGATGGGAAGCGTTTTTGTTTAAATACACATGTTACATATAATACAGCATGGATAACTGTCGTCTTGGAGTTCATTTTCAAATGGGTCTTTGACAATAATTAAGTTATAGTGCCATTAACCATGCCAACGTGCCTTCTCATCATATTTGCTGCAGCAAGTGGGACGCCCACTATCGGGTTTCACCCTCTAATATCCTGAATTATAAAGGATATCTTTAACACAAGTTCTGCCAGGCCCAGTTACACGGAAGTATGGGACATTGGCGATATGTTAACACTACTTCACCAGGGGGCTCCAGCTACATCCTTATCTTTAGCTGGCTCTCATAAGGTAGTTATCCTCATGGCACTGGTCTCAGTGCAACGGGTCCAGTCACTACATAAATTGCGACTGGACCGGATGGTTACATCTGCTAATAACATAATATTTTATGTTTATGATTTAATTAACCAGAACAAACCAGGGGCGTTAGATCTCAAACTAGTTATCATGGCATACGCCATGGACCTTCGGAAATGTGTGGTCACACATTTACTACAATACGTCTAGGTCACCTAGAGTCTTTAAGGCTCCAAACTAGCAATGATTGTTAGTTACAAAAAACCTCATAAGAAGGTATTAGTTCTACCATCTCCAGGTGGTAAAACGGGGTTTTGTCTAATACATGAGTCGATACTAATATTTTCAACTCTCACTCCACCAAGGCTGCTACTACATCAGCTCCAAGGGTTATGTACGTTCCGCTGGACCACATCCTAGCAGATGCAGGATGGTCAAACGAACATACTTTCCAAACATTTTATAATAACCCATTACCAGACCGGGGGTATTTGCCAACTTCATTTTAGATTCTGTTTTATAGTTTCCCCCTGGATGAGAGGGGTCACTATTATTTTCCTTTGATGATTAAAGCATCAGCATTTTTAACAAACTAAGTCATGTCTGAATTCATTAATCTTTTTCACTCATCCATGGTCAATTGATGCAGTGTTTGACGCATGGACTCGTTACCGGCATGAAATCACAGAGCTTTGAAATCTTCACCTAATCACTCACGTGACTCCAAAGTAAAATAGTAAGATTAAACGAGAACCTACCAGTTTGAAGTTTGATCTTTATTTTATGAGAAGTTACGATGAGCGATTACGTGCCCACTGATCCCAACCCTCATATCATAAAGGTCATCTGGTAGTTCTACACTTCTCTAATCCTACTATTTCAGTTCAACTATTGTTATCTGTGATTTCACACAGCTGCTTTGAAGATTGTCGGGCATGCAGGCTGACTGCCTTCTTCAAGTAATCGCTCATCATAACTCATAAAATAAAGATCAAATTTCAAACTGGTAAGTTCACGTTTAATCTTGCTATCAGTTGTCAACTGTGATGAAGACAGAGAGATCAAGAAAGGGAAGAGAGATGTCAGTTTCTAATTTAGTTTAGTATTTTGTCACGTTTACCGAGGTACAGTGTCAAGTTTTTGTTGGTTGCATGCTAACCAGTCAACAGAAAGACTGATTACAATCGAGCAGTACATTGTGTATGGGTCCATGATAAAAGGAGTAATGTTTAGTGCAAGGTAAAGTCCAGTTAAAGGCAGTGTGAGGGTCTTCAATGATGTGGATAGTAGCTCAGGACTGCACTCTGGTTGTTGGTAGGATGGTTCAGTTGCCTGATAACCACTGGTAAGAAACAGTGTCTGAATCTGGAGGTATGCATTTTCACACTTCTATACCTCTTGCCTGAGGGGAGTGTCAAGAGTCAAGATAGTTTTATTGTCATGTGTCCCAGATAGGACAATTAAATTATTGCTTGCTGCAGCACAACAGAATATGTAAACATAATACACAACGGGAGATAAAAGTTAGAGTGAGTGACCAGGGTGACACTTTGTCCTTGACTATGCTGGTGGCCTTGCCAAAGCAGTGTGAAGTGTAGATGAATCAATAGAAGGGAGGTTGGTTTGTGTGATGGCCTGGGCTGCATTCACAATTCTCTGCAATTCCTCATGGTCTTGGATGGAGCTGTTCCCAAACCATGCTGTGATGCATCCTGATAAAATGCTTTCTACGGTGCATCTGTAGAGTTGTTGGGGACATGCTGAACTTCCTAAACCTTTTTTTAAAATAAATATTTTGTCAGAAGCATGTATACAAATAATAGTAAGCGAAAATTTAATTACAGATTTCTTACATAGCTTCAATTTTCTTTTTAAAGAATAAATATAAAGGGAGAAAAGGACTAGAGAAAGTAATAGAGAAAAAAAGGAGACGCAGAAGGAAACTACCAATAACAAGATTATGGAGATAGATCCAGGAAATGTTGAGTATAACTATTCATCCAATCCCAAACTCAGGTTTCAACCCTGATTTTGTGTTAAACCAATTTACTTTTTCAAAAATTCAATAAATGGAGACCATATTCTAACAAAAAATTCTGGTTTGTCAATTAAAACAAATCTTATTTTTTTCCAAATGCAAGGTCTCAGTCATTTCCGTAAACCACGTTTTAATTGTGGGGGCTACTGCTTTTTTTCCAAAATTTTAGTATTCATTTTTTTGCAGTTATTAGACTGTAATCAAGAAATTGTCTCTGACATTGTAAAGTTTATGGTATGTCTGATAACCCTAATATTATTAATTTTGGGTCTGGGTCCAGTTGGATATTGACAACTTCAGAAATAATTTTAAAAATGTCCACCCAAAATTTTTGAATTTTTATACGTTACAAAGGTATGCGTTAAGTTGGCTTCTTGAAATTGACATCTATCACAGAGAGGGGAAATATTTGGAAAAATCCTATTTAATTTTGCCTTTGATTAATGTAGTCTATGTAATATTTTGAATTGTATCAAGGAGTGTATCAAGGAATGTATCAAGAAACATTTAACAAAGAGTGATTTATATATTGTAAGCTTTCATCCCATGTGTCTTTCATTATGGATTGAGCACAACTCGTCTTCCCATGATCGTCTATATGATTCTGAAGACGGAACCTCAGTATCTAAGAGGATATTATAAATATAAGATATTAATTTATTTGTACTGGGATGTTTATTCAAACATTCATCAAGGATTTCTGGACCCCTAAATCTATAGTCTTGCGTATGTAGCTTTACATAGTCTCTGAGTTGCAAATATCTAAAAACATTATTAGCGTGTAACTCGTATTTCTGCTGTAGTTCCTGAAATTAGCGAAAAATGCCATTTTGGTAAAGGTCTCCCACCGTTTTAATTCCATGTGTTTTCCATTGAACAAATCCTCTATCTAAAACAGACGGTTTAAAAGAAAGGTTATTTGCAATCGGGAGAAAAAGCAATAAATTACTCAATTTTAGAGTGGGTTTTAATTGTTTCCACATATGTATAGCACTATGTATAATCGGATTTCCTCCGTATGTTTTTTTAATTCAAATTAATCGGAGCTAGAAGAATCGAGTCTATTTCAAAAGGTAACCAGTCCTCCTTCTCCATCTTTAGCCAGTCTGGTTGTTGATCAATGTCATCCAGCCAGAAGGTAATATTTTTAATATTAACTGCCCAGTAATATAATAGAAAGTTTGGTAAAGCTAATCCTCTAACTTTGAACTTGCATGAATGTTTTTTATTTATCTGTGGTTCTTATAGTCCCAGATAAAATTTGTAACAGTTGAATCAATTTTTTGAATAGTTTTTTTGGGAGATATGTCGGAATTGATTGGAATAAGTATAATAATTGTGGGAGAAAAATCATCTTTATAGCATTAATTCTAACAACTAAAGAGATGGGAAATGTTTTCCAATATTGGATATTTCTGTGTAATTTAGTAAGTAAAGGGGGAAAATTTGATTTGAATAAAGAAGTATATTTCTTGGTAACATAGATTCCAAGGTATTTAAACTTTCATAGGCAATTTTAAAAGGATACTTTTGAAGTATAAGCGGGTTTTGTTCCATTATTGGCATAATTTCGCTTTTATTCCAATTAATTCTATATCCCGAGAATGAACCAAATTGAATTATGTGATTTAATAACTCGGAATGCTAATTTCTGGGTTTGTGATGTATAATAATACATCATCTGCATATAAATACATTTTATTAACTGTATGTTTAGTATTATGCCCATGTATTTCTGAGTGGGATCTAATACTCTCTGCGAGTGGTTCTATAACAAGGGCAAATAGAAGCGGGGAAAGTGGACATCCTTGTCTACACCATCTGGATAAATTAAATTTAGGACGATATTCACCCCCCCCCCCCCCCCAAGGATTCTTGCCTCTTCCGAGCGAATTCGAGTGCTTTCTTGTAATCAGTAAAAAAGCTTTCTGTGTTCTTGTAGGTGACTCACAACTTGGCAGGGTACAGCAGTCCAATCTTAGGTTTGGTATCTTCCTGAGAATTGCTTTTGTGTCTTTGGAAAGTGCTCTTCTCTTAACAACCTCAGCAGGATAATCTCTGAAAATATGAATGTTGTCGCCTTGGAGTGTTAAGTTTCTGTTGGTGGCATTTTTCGTCAAAATGTCTTCTAAAACATGGTCGTAGTGCACCTTCAGTATCAGATGTCTTGGAGGGGTGACAGCATTCGGTCGAGCTCTCAGTGCCCTGTGTGCTCGGTCCAAGAGAGGTTTTGCATCCAGTTTTAAAGTCTGCTGTAGAAGTTCAGCAATGTAATCGCGGATGTTTTTTATCCTTCACTCTGCCCTCTATAAGTCCAGCAATCCTTAAGTTCTGATGTTTAGAGCGTCCCTCTAAATCAATACATTTTTCAGTTACTTTACTTAATAACTCAGATAGACGCTGAGTCTCCGTTAAAAGCCTTGTTGTTGTTTCAGCACTTGACTCAGCTAGTGTTTCCAACTGACGTATAACCACACCATGCTGGTTCACCGTATCGACAATAGAATCCAACTTGCTATTAATTTGGAGTTTCAAGTTTTGAAAGTTAGAATTTACCTCCACCATTGGTTCGTCCATTTTTCCAAATATTTCATTCTTCACAGTGGATAGTCCATCCCGGAGGAAAGATGACAATTGTTCTTTCAATTCATCTTTCAATACTGAAGATATTTCTTTGCTGACGGTAGTAGATATTTCTGCCTTCAAATTCTTCAATTCCTCCTTCATAGTTGAGAGGTCTTCCCCAACTATATTTCAAAATTCCTCCATTCCGACTTTTTTTTACTTTAACTTTGAAAGTTGTATAGGAGCTTCTTCTTGGGCCGGTGCTGAAATTGAGGCCCAGGCTTCAGTCAGGCCTACTCGTCTAATAACTTTTTTTTCCAGGGATGTGCGACTTAACGACATTTAAACAACAGGAGTCGTGTTCTGATGACGTCACTCACCCCTCAACGCAAGCAGCCGGTAAGTCTCAGCGGGCCCGTCCCGTTTCTTTCCCCTTCCAGTCAGGTTTTCATGGAGCTAGCTGGCACATGTCTTTAGTCCAGTATAGTGCCACCAGAAGTCGAACTTCCTAAACCTTCTATGGAAATAGAGGCATTGATGTGCATTCTTGGCCATTGTTTTAATGTGGGTGGTCCCGGACAAATTGCTGGTAATATTTATTTTTAAGAACTAGAAGCTTTCATTCATAGAAACATAGAAAATATGTGCAGGAGGAGGCCATTCGGCCCTTCAAGCCAGCACCGCTGCTAATCATCTCTACTTCGGCACCATTAATGTACCGGTTTGTGTACCACTTCATTTCTGCTTTTTTTCTTTCCACTTTTTAATACAACTCTTTTTCAGAGGGGTCTTTAACCTGAAACACTAACTCTGTTTCTCTCGCCACCGAACTGCTCAAGCTGCTGAGAGCTTCCAGCATTTTTCCTGTTTACTCCAAAGGCACTGAAGAGTTGGTCTTGATTGGCAATGGAATTACCCAAACATCTTCAAGTTTCTGAGAATATTATTACCACTATTTGGTGCCATTCCAAACAGACCAATATATCACCTATTGATCTTCAAAACCTATTTGCATATGAATGGTTTGTTCCATTTGGTTTATCATTTTCACAGGATAACTGGAAGGCTCCTCTGACATTAGCAAGGATTTTTATTAATAGGTCTATTTTTATTTAGAACTAATGTACCTTAGATCACCTAATAAAATTACTGCACTAATCTGCCCACAGGTTGACCTGATGCTCTAAAAAGTGGCACATAGCAATGAATAATCATGGATTTTAACATGCAAGCAATGATTGGTGTTGTATTTTATTGCAGGACTAGATTGCCTTGCCATTGCATAAACTTTATGTAAATTATTATACTGGTGGAAGTTAGAATTGTTCAGGATTTGGATGATGCTGGGTTTGGAAGGTGATTTGGTGCAGAATGGGCCGACTGCCCTGAGTTTAGAACCAGAGGTAATGTGAGTGAAATGTGTGAGATTCTGAGGGGGCTCATGTGAGATGAAGGGTGAGTCTAGAGCTGGAGAACATAATCATAGGATAAGGGGCCCAATACTTTGATCTTGGAAGAGGAGGAACCTTCTCCCAGAGGAATGTGAAATTTTGGGATGCTCCCCACAAGGAGCTGTGGGGTGGTTATTCGATGAACGTAAACCTGAGTCAAGGAAATCCATAGATACAAGGATCAAGCAAGAAAATAGGTTTCAATGGTTTTGAAGGTTTCAAAGGTCTTTCATTGTCACATGTACCAATTAAGGTACAGTGATATGCGAATTACCATACAGCCATATGAAAAAAAAGCAACAAGACACACAACTACATAAAAGTTAACATAAACATCCACCACAGCGGATTCCTCGCTGTGATGGAAGGCAATAAAGTCCAATCTTCTTCCTCTTTATTCTCCGGCGGTCGGGGCAGTCGAACCATCCGTCAGGGCTATCGAAGCTTCCGCAGCGGGCGGTCAAAGCTCCCGCGTCCGGGTGGTCAAAACTCCTGCGTCGGGGCGGTCGAAGCTCCTGCCTTCGGGACGGTCGAAGCTCCTGTGTCAGGACGGTCAAAGCTACCGTGTCGGGGCGATTGAAGCTCCCACTTCGGGGCAGTCAAAACACCTGCAACTTGGAGTTCCCGAAGTCGGTCACTGAGCTCCGTGATGGTAAGTCTGTAAGCACCCACGGTAGGAGCTCCGAGGTCGAGCCCTGGCAAAGGAATTGCGGGCTACGCGATGTTAAGTCCGTAGGCTCCCCGCGGTGGAGCTCTCAAAAAATGGTCTCTAGCAAAGGCCGGCAACTCCTCGATGTTAGGCCACAGTGTGGACAGAGATACGATACTGAAAAAAAATTGCATCTCCATCGAGGTAAGAAATTTAAAAAAGTTCCAAACCCACATTCCCCCCCCCCCCCCACCACCACCACCCACATAAAAAAAGGTAAAGAACACTAAAAACATACATTTAACACATACTATTAAAACACAAATAAGGACGGGACAGGCTGACTGTTGGCGAGGCAGCCATTGCTGGCGCCACCCGGTGGTCTTTTGAGGTTTTTTGAGGTTTATTGAATCGAACGATTAGTACAGACCATGAATGCCGGCATTGTGAATAATCATCCAAAGGCTACATCTAAATCCGTAATTAAACGTGGTCAGAAGTAGTCAGACCTCCACAAGTGAGTTGTGGTGATTACTCATTCGGTGTCATTAGTTAATAAAATTTTGACCTCCAGATCTCTCGGGCATTCATGGATAGGCACTGACTTCCTGTCTCTCTGGTAGACAAAAATGCTGGAGAAACTCAGCAGGTGTGGCAGCATCTATGGAGAAAAGGACCAGGCAATGTTTTGGGTCGAGACCCTTCTTCAGACTGATGTAGGGGGGGGGGCGGGAAAAAGAAACGAAGAGGCGGAGAAAGTAGGCTTGTGGGAGAGCTGGGGAGTGGGAGGGGAAGGAAGGAGAAAGCAAGGACTACCTGAAGTTGGAGAAGTCAATGTTCATACCGCTGGGGTGTAAACTACCCAAGCAAAATATGAGATGATGTTCCTCCAATTTGCACTGGGCCTCACTCTGGCCATGGAGGAGGCCCAGGACAGAAAGGTCAAATTTGGAATGGGAGGGGGAGTTGAAGTGCTGAGCCACCCGGAGATCAGGTTGGTTAGAGCGAACTGAGCGGAGTTGTTGGGCAAAGCGATCACCCCCCCTGACCCCCACCGCCCCCCCCCCCCCTGCCCCCCCCCCGCCCCAACTTCAGTCTGAAGAACGTCGCCTATTCCTTCTCTCCATAGATACTCCAGCATTTTTGTCTACCTTCGATTTTTCAAGCATCTGCAGTTCTTTCTTAAACATCCTGTCTCTCTGGGACCTACTGCTGCCTGGATATCGAGACTAAGAGTGGTGTTTCTGAAGTGTGGCTGTGTAAAAATAGGGAATTAGACTATAAAATCATATTCTCTGTCGCAGTTTTCAAATTTCTAACTTCATAACATCAATGGGCTAGAAATCCTACTGTATCGTAGAATTATTGTATGCACTTCACAATAACATTGTTCCAAAAAGTTAATCACTAAACACAATTGGCAACTTTATTCACGTCAACTATTTTGGGAAATTGTTGAGGACTCTCAATGCATTTGAAATGTTCATGCACAGAGTCTGCTGGGGTGCAGAGTAATATCAACATGGAATGAACGTTTGATATTACTCATCCAAATGTTTACTGAACATGTTCACTGGTCCAGGACAACTTGCTGGTGATATTTATTCCCAGGAACTTGAAGCTTTTAACCCTGCTCCCATTCAGTGGAAGGTACAGAAGCTTGAAAGCTCACACCACTAGACTCGGGAATAGCTTCTTCCCCTCCGTTATCAGGATTCTGAATGGTCCTTCCATCAGCTCAGGTATCATCTGAATCACCTTTACCCCATTGTGGACATTGGACTTGAAGGAACTGATGCACTACAATGCTCTACAATGCTGAGAACCATAGTCTGCATTCCGTATATCTTTCCCTTTGCTCTATCTATTGTACTTGTGTTTGAACAGATTGTGTCTGTGTATGGTTTATCTGATCTGCTTAGTTTGGTGCACAGTTGAGCTATCTGAAGTGAAGATACCTTTTTGTTTCTGCATCGTTCTGAGGTTGCCTTCTAGTATATGCTTCTTCTGCTTTCCAGGGAGGACTTGGACCACAGTTAATTCTGTTTTGGTGCTCAGGTCCATCAAGAACATGGGCTATTGGCAATTTGAGGGGCATGATGTCCAATCTCATAACCCACCATCCTAAAACTAGTTGAAGTGGCAAACTGCACAATGCCCAGAATTTATAGTTCCAGTGAGAATATCAGCCATGTGTCATCAGTAAACTGGTTGGGATGCCACATACACTTCAATTCTTAGGAATAAATATCACAAGCATTTTGTCCTGGACCATCCACATCAAAGCTCTGGCCCAGAAAGCACACCAACACCTCTGCTTTCTTAGAAGGCTTAGAAAGTTTGGCATGTCCCCAACAACCCTCACCAACTTCGACAGATGCGTATCACAACATGGTTTTGTCATCTTGCACAATTCTGCACTTGCCGGATTTATTGTTGTATTTGTCTTTACTACATAGTGTCATAGGGTCATACAGCGTGAAAACAGGCACTTCGGCCCAACTTGCCCACTCCGGCCAACATGTCCCATCAACACTAGTCCCACCTACCTACATTTGCCCCATATTCCTCTAAACCTGTCCTATCCATGTACCTGTCTAAATGTTTCTTAAACATTGTGATAGTACCCTCCCACAACTCCCTCTGGTAACTTATTCCAATCACCCATCAACCTTTGCATGAAAAGATTAGCCCTCAGATTTGATTAGCCCTTAAATCTTCACCTGCCCCTCCCTCACCTTAAACCTATTTCTGGTTCTTGATTCCCCTACTCTGGGCAAGAAATTCTGTGTGTCTACCCGATTTATTTCTCTCATGATTTTGTACACCTCTATATGATCATCTCTCATCCTCCTGCACTCCAAGGAATTGAGTCCTAGCGTGCTCAACCTCCCTCTATAGCTCAGGCTCTTGAGTCCTGGCAACGTCCTCATACAATGTATGCAGTTAACTCTTGAGTTTTCATGCAAACAAGGAATTGTATTGCACCTTGACGTGTATGACAATAAACATTTGAACCTGAATCTGAATGTTCTCCTCTAAGTTATTGGAACACATTCTCTTTTCTCTATTAGCAGCTTTTAGGAATTTTGGCCTGTCTACCAAGCACTCTCACTGTCTGGCACATGGTAGAGGATGTAATTCTCTTTCCTTCATTTACTAATTTATTTTCCATTTATCTCTGCAACCTACCCTGCTGACTTTCCCCAACAAAAAGTGAGGGACTTTTTCTTACAGTTTTCTGGGTCAGATGGAAAGATACTGTCCATGCCAGAGGAGAATCCCATGTGTTTATTGAAGTGCATTAGATTAGTGAGTCACTGGCTCTTTCCCAGAGAAACCTTTTCAATTGCAATCGACAGGTTTGAGCTAATGGAAATGTAATCTAAGATAATTTTTATTTAATAGTAAGTCCTTCCAGATGAACATCACTCAGTGACTATCTCACCTTCTTAATTAACCTCTCTGGACACAATATACACTGTATATTGACCATCATGCAAACCAACCTCCCTTGAAGTGATTCCGTTCATACCTCACGCTGCCTCGGCAAAGCCAGCAGCATAATAAAGGATGAGCCGCACCCTGGCCATTCCTTCTTCTCCCCTCTCCCATCAGGCAAAATATATAGAAGTGCGAAACGCACACCGCCAGATTCAGCCACAGATTCTTCCCAGCTGTTATCAGGCAACTGAATCATCCTGCCACAACCAGAGCTCTACTGGCCTCTTTGGTGACCCTTGGACTACCCTTGATCGGATTTTGCTGGCTCTACCTTACACTAAACGTTATTCCCTTATCATGTATCTATACATTGCAAATGGCTTGACTGTAATCATGTATTGTCTTCCTGCTGACTGGTTAGCACGCAACAAAAAGCTTTTCACTGACATGTGACAAGGACACTACCTGGTACTTGTGGATTCGTATTTAGGATGGTTTGACATTGATTTTCATAGGAGCCCCAATTCTCGCGGGGTCGTTTCGAAGCTTGCTCGCCATTTTGCAGACCATGGAGCTCCGTGCATACTGTTATCTGATAACGGCAGTCAATTTACCAGCCAACATTTCAAGGAGTTTGCTGCACACTGGGGTTTTCGCCACATTACCAGCAGCCCTGAATACACAGTCGAATGGGCTAGCTGAGCGGGCTGTCAAGAGTGCCAAACAGCTCATGGATCCATTGTACAGAGCTAATTCCGACATGTTCCTGGATCTACTCAACTTGCACAACATCTCTCGCCACCCCAGTTTGGGTTCACGTGCTCAACGTTTATAGTCGAGGCAGACCTGAGCCACAGTGCCTGTGGCGGATCAGGCATTGATCCCACAGGTGGTTCCACCATCGGAAGTCCAGTCCAGGTTACAACAAAATCGTGACATTCAGAAACAGTGGTATGACAAAACAAGTAGGCTGCTGCCACCATTAACCAAGGGGCAGGTGGTTCGTTTGCATACTGCCAAAGCCCATGACCGTATTGGTGTTATTTCTGGAACTGTTTCTGAGCCACGCTCATATCTGGTCAGTGCCTATGGCGGCACCTACAGGCGTACCAGACAACATATCCTGCCTGTGAATGAGCCAGCTCCACCTCCGTATTATCCAGACCGTACAAGTGTACTTCCATCCGTGTCCAGCGGCACTGATCCGCCTACACAAGCACAACGACCACTTCTGGAGCGGCTGCTTTGTCAGTGGCGACGCCCCCTCCGCCTGTGCCACAGTTCCCTCTTTCATCACCGGGAATGCTGGTTCAGTCTCCGTCACCTGTGAAGCCACCGGCTCTGTCTCCGGTGGGGAAAAACGGAGATGGTCTTTATCGCACACGTGTTGGTCGTGTTTGCAAGCCCAGCGTGAAGTACCCGGACTATGTTTGACTTTCCTCCAGCTTATTATCAATTGCTATGCATGCCTTATTTAGTCAATAGTTTTGTACCGACAATTAATTCTTTAAGAGGGAGGATGTAGATCAGTGTCACTCATGTTATGAGTCATAATTTGTAGCTACGCCCACTAGTTTAACAGAAATAGGGAGGGGAGGGGTTGGAGTGGTGGGGGGTTGGTGAGGCAGCCATGATGGTGAGATTTAAGAGATATTTGGACAGGGACATGAACATGGAATGATGATAATGGGTTATGTGTAGGCAGAAGAGGTTTGTTTAATTCGGCATCATGGTCAGCAGGGATTGTGAGCTGAAGGGCCATGTACCTGTGCTGTACTTTCCTATGTTCTACATTCTATGTGGATGTTGACCTAATGAGGGTGTCCAGATTTTCAGTTTTAATTTCAGAATCCCAGCAACTGCAGTTTGATATTCAATTATCTCTTGATGTGGATGACTGGGTTGTTTTACCCCGTTAATGACACTATTGTTGTTGTTATGTGATTAGATCATATGACAGATTTGTGCTGTAATAATTGAGTGCAGAAAATCATGTTATCTGAAACCACAGATTCCTGGCTATTGAAGTCAATAAATCTAGAACTGTCAGCATGGGTTTACAATGCTTACTTTAGTTTAAAGATACAACATGGAAATGGGCTCTTTGACCCACCTGGTCTGCTCTGGCCAGTGATCCCCGTACACTAACATTATCCCACACACTAGGGACAATTTACAATTTTAGCAAAGACAATTAACCTTGTCTTTGGAATGTGGGAGGAAACCTGAGCTCCTGGAGTAAACCCATGCGGATACAGGGCGAACGTACAAACTCCGTACAGACAGCACCGGTAGTCAGGATCAAACCCGGGTCTCTGGCTCTGTAAGGAAGCAACTCTACCACCGTGCCGCCCTGCTCTTACCCCATTTGCCACTGTACATTCTGCCTCTGTTGAAGCAGGACATGTGGTCCGCTGGGGCTGGGGTATGGCGGTGGGGTTTGGATGAGGGGGAGGGCATGTGGTGACATCTGCCAACAGGATGTTGCTGCCTCTATTGATATATTCTTGGACATATATATCATATCCACTAGTTGAGATCTGGTGAACCCAGGACTATAAAGCCTCGTCACACAACCTTGCATTCATTCCTTTATTTCACCAGATGGGGGAAACTTTTTAAAATCTCTTCCTTGAACGGAGGCACGACTTTTTCCTTGTTATGAGCCATTTCGCTGGGACATAACATCGTGGAGCTGGCGTCCTCCAACTGGAATCGATCTGATGGCTCCATTCGCAGAGCCTGTGGACTTACCATCACGGAGCTGGCTGACTTCAGAGGCTGTGGTGGCGCTGTGGCTGCGACACAAATTCAGAGCTTTGGAGGCTTTGGCCGCAGGCCTTGTGGACATTAACATCGGGAGCTCGTAGGTCGCTGGTAGGAGACCGATTTTCGGGAGCTCCCGCAACGGCAGCTTCACCCGCCCCGAATCGCTGGGTTTTAACTGGCCCGTCGCAGGGCTTTTCATCGCCCGGCGCGGCTTAATCGGCCGCGGGATTTACCATCGTCCGCCGGGGGCTTTAACATCAAGAGCCTCGATCACCTCGACGCAGCAGTTTGACTGCCTGGCCGCAGGAGAAGAACAGGGAAGAGATAAAACTTTTGCCTTCCATCACAGTGAGGAGGTGTTTGGAGATTCACTGTGATGGATGTTGGTGTGAAACTGTGTTAATTGTGTGGTTTTTTGGGGGTTTTATTGTTGCTGTTATGACTGCAGGGAATGAAATTTCGTTCAAACTTTTGTTTGTTTGAATGACAATAAAAGGCATTTTATTCTATTCTATTTAATGGAAAGCACAACTACTAGATCATCACTCAATTTATCAGAAATCCAGGAAGCATTATCAATGGAAATCAATGGATTTTTCCATTTAGTGTCTCATTCTGATGTGCCTGTAGATAGTTGGTGTTGATAAAATGATGGAGAAACTATTGCGGGTTTGCTCCAGTCTCACTAACACTCTGGCAGTGAATTGAAATGCAGAAGCCTTTTGATTTGATTCTGATTGCTTAATTGAGTTTGGGTTGCGCTGCAACATGCATTAGCTCCTGTAAAGAAAAGTTACCCACTTGGATAGGAGTACTTGACAGGAAAGAGTCATAGTCATAGAGAGATACAGTGTGGAAACAGGCCCTCCGGGCCAACTTGCCCACACCCGCCAACATATCCCAGCTACGCGAGTCCCATCTGCCTGCTCTTGGTCCATATACCGCCCAACCTGTCCTATCCATGTACCTGTTTAAGTTTCTTAAACGATGGGAAATCCCAGCCTCAACTACCTCCTCTGGCAGCTTGTTCCATACACCCATCACCCTTTGTGTGAAAAAGTTACCCCTCGGATTCCTCTTAAATCTTTTCCCCTTCACCTTGAACCTATGTCCTCTGGTTCCCTACTCTGACAAGAGACTATGCATCTAGAATGGTGGGGATAAGATCTTTGCCTTGGTTTTATTTGGGTTCAGTTAGTAACTTGTTCCCCCCTTTTATTTTCCCCTCTTGTCTGGTTTGTCCTGTGGTATCCATCCATGGGCAGATAGCCATTTAAACACGATGCCGGAAAAAACAGCTGGTCTCTGCAGCATCAATCAGCACATGAGCAGCTGAGCATTCAGAAGAAGGCGTTCTGTGGGAAGGAACATAAATGTATTGGAAGGAGCTGCAGATGCAGCTATAACGGAGATAGACATAAAATGCTGGGGTAACTCAGCGGGTCAGGTTGCATCTCAGGACAGAAGGAACAGGTGACGTTTCGGGTCGGAAACCTTAAGGGATTCTCTCCAGAGATGCTGCCTGACCTGCTGAGTTACTCCAGCGGACTCCGGTAATCAAGCGGCCGTTCCAGGTGTCCCAAGCCACTGAGAGGATTCTCCCGACGCCAGGGCACCACCACCCGGTGAGAACGGCCTGGAACATCGGGCCTCCGTGAAGGCGACTGCGGAGGCCTCAATAGGCCTGACTATGGGAGGACATGGGATGGGGACTGGACATTGTGCCTTCCATCATAATGGGAACCATTGTGGGGGGATGTTTTTTGTGTTTAAAAATCTCCCTATTATTGTTGTCTGTATTCTTTTTTATGTGCTGCATTGGCAAAAAACATTTCACTACACCAATTGGTGTACGTGACCAATAAATACCTTCGTACCTTTGTACCTTTGCACTTTGTGTCTATCTTCGGTAGTAACATGGAGCATGCTTCCATAGAGTACTGCTTCTCTGGTGTATGAAATGCTGGATTCTGGTGCGGGGGGGGGGGGAGGGGGGGGGGGGGATACAGTATTGAGGGCTTTATGGTTCATCTCTTTTTAAACTTTGTTTAACTTTAGCTGTTAGCATTTTGCATTTAACACTTTTTGACATTAAATTGTAGTTTCCTTTGCATTGTTAGTCAGTGATAAAACAAATTCCCACTGTGGGAGTTACAGTATATAGTTAATTATATGGCTAACCAAAACTGCTCATCAGGAAATTACAGTCAGCAGGAGCTGATTCAGTTTTAGCCAGTATAAACAGAGGACTGTTGACCTGAAACGTTGACCATTCCTTTGCTCCCACTGTTGAGCGGCACAGTGATGCATTGGTAGGGTTGCTGCCTAACAGCGGCAGAGACCCAGGTTTGATCCTGACTATACGTGCTGTCTGTACGTTTGTACGTTGTCCATGTGACTGTGTGGGTTTCTCCGGGCTTTCCGGTTTCCTCACACACTCCAAAGATGTACAGGTTTGTAGGTTAAAATTGTAACTTGTCCCTCGTGTGTAGGATCGTGCTAGTGTACGAGGTGATCACTGGTCGGCACAGACACGGTGGGCCAAAGGGCCTGTTTCCGTGCTGTATCTCTAAAGTTTAAAGTCTAAAATCTAAAGATGCTGCCCGACATGCTGCGATCCTCCAGCAGCTAGCTTGTATTTTCCAGTTTTCAGCAGCTGCAGTCTCTTATGTCTCTGTAAATAAAGGAGGATTTTGCGAATGCGCAGAGTCCAGTTCCATTGGTACAAAAGTCAAGTCAAGTTAGCCAAGTTTATTGCCACATGCACAGGTATGGTGGAGTACAGGTACAATTAAAATTATGCTTGCAGCAGCATTGCAGGCACATAGAATATTACAACATTCTAAACATATATTATACAAAACGGTGAAAGATAAAACGTCTTGTTAGTGCAAAAAAAAATAATTTGAAAACAAGTCCATGGAAGTGCAAGAGGTTGCCTGCAGTGTACTGTCACTGAGGTAGGAATTGGGTTGTGCAGATTAGGAAAGGAAAATATGACAGAAATGAAAGAAAGAAAGAAAGAAAGAAAGAAAGAAAGAAAGAAAGAAAGAAAGAAAGAAAGAAGTTAAAGTGAAGAGCAAGTAAGAAATGATGGAAGAAATGGAATGAACGTGAAATAGTCAGAAGGAGAGAATCGTTGATGCCGACTTTGTTGTTGCTGTCAACTGTGGAGCTTGCCAGGTTGGAGGGTGCTTGGATTTCTAAGTTAGCCGACTACAGCTGGAGCACATGAAGCCTGCACAATTAGCCTGGGCAAGAGGGAGGAAGCAATGGACCAGAGTACCCAGTGCAGGATGCTCCTGGCAGGCTTCAGCCCTGTGGGAGGATAATGTTGGAATCAGCCCAGTTCAGTCCCAGATGCAGACCGTCAGGAGAAGAGAAGAAACAGAATTCTTTGAGAACAACAATAGGAGCAAAAGACCATTTTTTATTTTGTTTTTTAGCTTTTGCTACTAAAGAGCAAGCTAGAGTTATACAACCCAGACTGAACTCAGTGGATCCATCTGATAAAAGTAATAAAGAGGTCTGGACAGTCCGCTGTGTGAATCCATAACAGGAGCAGCAATAACTCTGCCAATGTGTGCAAGCAGTCAGCAGAGGGAGACTGCAGTCATGACTCCTGGAGAGCCATGTCAGCACCTAATTAGAATTGTACTCTAAAAAGCAAACTGATTAAATGCACAAAATACCATTAAGCACCTTACTGGATATTGTAAATTAACTGTTGCTAACCAAAGAATCTGGCGGTATATTTATTAATATTAATGTATGAGTGATAGAACATAAAACAGTCCTGAGGAATGGACTGGGTCTGAGGAAGGGTCTTAACCCAAAACATCATCCATCTCTTCTCTCCAGAGATGCTGCCTGTCCTGCTGAGTTACTCTCGCATTTTGGTCTATCTGTAAACCAGCCTCCGCAGTTCATTCCTACATAGAACAGTACTACACAGGAACGTGCCCTTTGGCTCACAGTGTTTGTGCCGAACTTGATGCCAATTTAAACTAGTCTCATCTGCCTGTACATGATCCCATATTCCTTGCATTTCCATGTACCTGTATAAAAGCCTCTTAAATGCCTCTACCACCACCCCAGCAATGTGTTCCAGGTCCCCACCACTCTTGTGTAAAAAAACTTGACCCGCAAATCTCCATTTTATTTCTGAATCACGTGAGTGATTCTGTGAAGAGGTCCCGCCAGTCCGCATGCGCGTCATTACGTCTGACGCACGGCGCACTGATGAGCTGGCAGGCGCGCAGCTCCACCAGCAGTAAGTTAAAAACTCTGAGGTAAGTTTTTAAACTTAGCTTAGGTCTTTTCTGCGGTCGGTAAATCTTGTTTACAGGAACAAGTCCGCCATGGAGAAAATGATCAAGGGAAGGTCGAGGCGATCCGCTGCGAAAACAGCTACAGAAGACCGCGGGAGTGAGGGTAACGGGCGGCCGACCATCTCGCCTTCAGAGTCACTGGCGGCACGGCCAGTGGCTTCCGACTTGTTGCCGATGGAAGGCAACATGGTTACTCCGGTGGGCCGGAAAGCCACCAAAACGCCGGTACAGCCCGTAGACTCTGATGAGTCGGGTCAGGAGGATAGCCCTCCCATGATGGATGCCGTTTTTAGGTGGCTGTCCAGAATGGAGCTCCTCATGGAAAGGATGCTCGATGCCAATATGCTCGAGAACGATGAGCTTTATATCCGCGGGTCTCCTCGGGGGCCCCTGGCAGCAGCACCTGTAGAAGGGCTGCATAATGTGCCCCTCATGGAGGAGGAGAGTACAAGGAGTCAGTTTTGTTCTGACTCCGAGGTTGGGGGTATGGCTAGTGAGCATATCTCCAGACAAGGACACCGGGAATCTGGGGTGCCAAGCCTGGCATCCAAATTTGATATTCCGGCTGGAACTGGGAGACCATTGAATGAGGATCTGGCCAGGACCATAAATTACATGGTCACTCATCAACATCAAGGCCTCATGATGGAGGAGACCTTCAAAAAATTTCAGACACCCACAAATTGTGCCTCACTTAGAGTTCCAACGGTAAACCACCCAATCTGGGGTCACATGGTTGTGGGGATCAGAACCCAAGAATTGAGGCTCCAAAAAATTCTAAAGCTGCTTGCTTCAGGAATCACGGCATTTGCTAGGTCAGTTGATGATGGGGTTCTCTCTGAGGAGCAACAGGATGCACTTGCTCTAATGTGCAATGCACATTTTGAGATAAACTGTTTGAGGAAGAGTGCAATCCGCCCCATGCTGAATCCTAAGTTTGCGGCACTATGTAGGGCAAGCAATGTGCAGCCGCCGAATTACTGTTCAGGGACGACCTGTCGAAACAGGTCCGAGAATTGGATGATGAGGCAAAAACAGTTGGCCTCATAAAAGCCCAATCGGCCAGCAAAAGTCTCCCCCGGCAGCAGCACCCCTACCAATGGACAGAGGCAGAATGCACAATGGCATTGGCTTCAGGCCAAGGACCAAGCCGGGCCCAGCCAACTATGCGCAATTGGCGTACACCAACATTCTTCCCCTCCAAGACACGGGGGCAGAAGTTTATAACACCAACCATGGAGGTAGGTGGATCTGGTTCTTTTCAGAAATGTATGGGCCAGTCACAAGTTGGTGGGAGGTTACATTTGTTTTTCAATGTCTGTATAACCTCAGGCTTGTTTATACTGCACAGTATACTAGGGTTCCGAATTGAATTCATTTTCAAATTATGCCCACCCACACAGCATACACCTAGACGGATATTCTGTTTTTCACAACAACAGTCTTTAGATGTACAAGCTGAAATTGAAACGCTAGCTAACAAAGGGGTAATTGAGAAATCTTTTCATCAATCTCACCAATTTGTGTCTAATATATTCCCTAGACAAAAGAAAGATGGTGGGTGTCACATCATTCTTGATCTAACTCGACTTAACTCCTATGTGCAGTATAAACATTTCAAAATGGAAATATCCAAAGGATGCCATATGGCATGCATAGATCTCAAAGATGCATACTATTCAGTACCCATTTATCATAATCACCGGAGATATTTGAAATTTAGCTGGATGAAGCAATTATGGCAGTTTAAGGCGTTGCCTAATGGATTAACTTCGGCTCCCAGGCTATTTACAAAATTGTTAAAACCAGTGTTGGGTCTACTCTGGGCTCAGGATCATATTGTCATGGCCTATTTGGATGATATCCTAATCATAGGCAAGACTCAGCAGTCAGCTGAATTATCTGTTTCAGCTACCAAACTCATGTTTGAGTGATTGGGTTTTCTTATCCATCCAGTTAAATGTAAATTGATACCATCCAGAGTCATTGATTATTTGGGGTTCACCATTAATTCAACTCACATGTCTGTTACTCTGCCTCCAGGCAAGAAGTCAGAATTAATAGAAGCTTGTAACAACCTCGTTGATGAGCAACAATTTTCTATTCAGCCTGTGGCTACTATAATTGGCAAATTAGTGGCTGCGTTTCTAGCTGCACAGTTTGGACCTTTACATTATCAAAATTTGCAACGTGCAAAGGAGCAGGCACTCATAAAGAATGCAGGTCATTTTGATAGGCCTATGCGATTGCCAGCTGAAGCTGTTGCTGAGTTACAATGGTGGATAGCGAATATTTGGCATTGCTCCAGTAAAATTCGGATTGATACACCTTCAGTAATTTTACAAATTGATGTTAGTGCTCTAGGATGGGGAGCTACTGATACCACCTCCAGCTGTGGGGGCAGATGAAATATGCAGGAGGCATTAATTCTTCAATCTCGTGGTATTAACTATTTAGAGTTGTTGGGAGCACTCTATGGCTTAAAGGCGTATTGTACTAGTATGCATGATTTGCATGTGCAGCTTCAGATTGACAACACTACAGCAGTAGCATACGTTAATCACATGGGTGGAATCAAGTTGATATCATGTGATAAGTTGACTAACCTTATCTGGCATTGGTGTATTACAAGAAACATCTGGATTTCAGCTACCTATTTACCAGGTAGATTTAACATGGTGGCAGACACCAGATCACAAAAAATCATCACAGAATGGATGTTGAATCGTGAAATATTCAATGATATTGTCGCTCGGTATGGCGTACCAGAGATTGACTTGTTTGCATCCAGATTGAATCACCAGTTACCAAAGTATGTTTCATGGGAATCAGACCCTGGGACAGTGGCGGTAGATGCATTCTCGCTACACTGGGGTGGAATATTTTTATATGCTTTTCCCCCATTTTGCCTCATCAGCCGGTGCTTGACTAAGATCGAGCAGGACTCGGACTCAGGCATTTTGGTAGTTCCTGACTGGCTTACACAGCCATGGTTACCACTAGTTCTGAGACTAATAACACAGCCTCTTATGGCTATCCCCAAAAGCAGTAACCTGCTGGTTCATCCTGTAACTGGGGAGAATCATCCACTACATGATCATATTAATGTATTGATTTGCAGATTCTGAGGAGACTGTTCCTGGGGCTCGGACTATCAGGGCGTGCGGTGCATGTGAATACTGCAGCCTGGAGGGATAGTACTAAAAAACAATATATTTCTCATATCAAGAAATGGGAGGTGTTCTGCTTGCAGTCGAACATTTCATATCATACGGTAAGCGTACCTGACGTGTTCGAATTTCTTTCCATGCTATACTTTGATGAGCGACTTAGCTATAGTGCCATCAGTAGTGCCAGGAGTGCCTTACCGTCCTACCTATGGCAAGGATCAGGCCAACACTTTGTTGGGTCTCACCCTTTAATATCTCGGTTCATGAAGGGTATTTTTAACTGTAATCCCCCAGGCCCAGGTACACGGAAATCTGGGATATGAGTGTGGTTCTCATGTTGCTTTGTCAATGGGCTCCAGTAACATCTCGGTCATTGCCCAGACTCACTCTTAAAGTGGTTATGTTCATGGCGCTGGTTTCAGCGCAACGTGTCCAGACATTGCAGAAGCTTCGACTGGACAGGATGGTTTCATCTGTCAACAACATAACCTTTTACGTTTATGATTTACTTAAACAGAGCAGGCCATGGACGTCAGGGCTTAAACTTGATTTTATGGCATACCCCATAGATCTTCGCCTATGTGTAGTTACGCACTTACACCGTTATGGTCACCAAGTGCCTCAGAGGCCCCGAATTGGCGTAATTCATCAGTCACAAAAAGCCTCATAAAAAGGTGTCGGTACAGATCATCTCAAGGTGGCTGAAACAGGTTCTGGCTTCCGCCGGAGTGGACACTGATGTTTTTAAATCTCACTCCACCAGGGCGGCATCAACGTCAGCTGCAAGGGCGCTGGAAGTCCCTCTAGACCAAATCCTCGCAGCCGCATGATGGTCCAAGGAAATGACGTTTGAAAGGTTCTATCACCAACCTCTTGCCACACCGGGGGTGTATGGCCACTCTATTTTGAATTCTGTTTTGTAGCTTCCCCCTGGGAGAGAGTGGTCGCTATTGTTTTTTCTTTTGTTAAATAAAGCATCAACGTGTTTAAGTCTGTATCATGTTTGAGTACATTATTTGTTATTACTCATCCTGTGTCCACCGAGGCAGTGTGTCGTATGGACTTGGATCCACGGCATGAAATCACAGAGCTTTGAAGTCTTCACAGAATCACTCGCGTGACTCCGAAGTAAAGTAGTAAGAGTAAACGAGAACTTACCAGTTTGAAGTTTGATCTTCATTTTATGAGGAGTTACGATGAGCGATTACGTGCCCACCGCTCCCAACCCTCATATCACAAAGGTCATCTGGCAGTTTCTAGGTTTCTAATCTTACTATGTTACTTCAATTACTGTTATCTGTGATTTCACGCTGCTGCTTTGAAGATTGTCGCGCATGCGGACTGGTGGGACTTCTTCGCGTAATCACTCATCGTAACTTCTCATAAAATAAAGATCAAACCTCAAACTGATAAGTTCTCGTTTAATCTTACTATTATACTTTCCCCTCCCTCCTTGTAGCTATGCCCATTAGAGTGGGACTTTTCCTCTTTGGGCAAAAGTTTCTGACTGCCTACCCTATCTGTGCCTCTCATACTTTTATATACTTCTACCAAGTCTCCCCTTAACCTCCTACATTCCAGAAAATAATGCAGTGGAATTTACTGTGGTATTGTTGGGTTTAACGTAAAATGCCATGCAATTTTCCAAAGTTCTCCCAGCTCTGTCGCAGCTAATGTATCCCCACCCTATTCCAGCCCTCAATAGTTCAAATGCTCATTTCAATAGGAACCACTGTTTAGTGAGTCATGGTTATGTAGCACAGAAACCGGTCCATGCTGACCAAGATGCCCCATTCCCTCAATCCTTGCTATTGAGGGTGTGCAGGTAGGTTTGCAAGGTTAATGGCAGGACTGACATACTGTATGATGAAAAAATGGATCGACTGGGCTTACATTCACTGGAAGTTAGGATGAGAGGGGATCTTATAGAAACATATTATAATGCTTAAGGGATTGGACAGGCTAGATGCAGGAAAAATGTTCCTGATGTTGGGGGAGTCCAGAATCAGGGGTCACAGTTTAAGAATAAGGGGTAGGCCATTTAGACATGAGATGAGGAAAAACATTTTCACCCAGAGAGTTGTGAATCTGTGGAATTCTCTGCCACAGAAGGCAGCGGAGGTCAATTCACGGGGTGTATTCAAGAGAGAGTTAGATTATGCTCTTAGGGCTAACAAAATCAAGGGATATAGGGAGAAAGCAGGAACAGGGTACTGATTCTGGATGATCAGCCATGATCACATTGAATGGAGGTGCTGGTTCGAAGAGCCGAATGGCCTGCTCCCGCACCTATTTGCTATGTTTCAATGTTTTTATTTACTCAAGTCCCACCTGCCTGCATTTGGCCAGAATATATATTAATAACTAATACCATTCTTGAGTTAATCCTTATTCTTCTCCCTGCTCCTTACTCGGCTCTATGGACCCACAGTGGCCCAGCAGGTAGAGCTGCGGCTCCACTGCACTAAAGACCCGGGTTCGATCCTGACCTCAGGTGCTGCCTGTGTGGAGTTTGTGCATTCTCCTATGACTGCATGGGTTTCCTCCCACATCCCAAGTCCGTGCAAAGGTTAATTGGCCTCTGTAAATTGCCCCTGGTGTAAGGAATGGATGAGAAAGTAGGATAACATAGAACTAGAGTGAACAGGTGCTCATTGGTCGGCTGGACTTGGTGGGCTGAAGGGCCTGTTTCCATGCTCTACCTCTAAACCAAACTAAACTAATTTCTTACTGAAGCACACCTTCATTGTTCAACACCTCATCTCTATCTCCCAACAGCAAAAAGCAGCACATTGTCACACCACAAGTTTCATCCTATTGAAAACATGTGTCCATATGTGTGCATCTCCAACACAGATCCTTGCCTAGAATCCGTAGCCCCTCGAATAATGATGAGGTGGAATACAGGAAGAAGAAAGAGCTTAGTAACATGGGGTCAAGACATCACCCCATCCCTCAATGTCAGCAAAACAAACAATATAGATGTTGATTTCAGAAAATGCAATAGTGCACACGTCCAAGTGAATATCAATGGTGCTGAAGAGGAGATACATAGCCCATAGAACATAGAACAGTACAGTATAGCACAGCACAGGAACAGGCACTTCATCGCACTATGTCTGTGCCAAGGCCATCTCTTATCTGTCTGCACATAATTCACAATCCTCCATATCCAGTCTCAAATGCCACTATTATATCTGCCTCGATTATGCAAAATCCAGCAGTGCATTCCAGGCTCTGCACATCATAAAGCTATACCCTCTGGAATTTGATATTTCCATCCTGGGAAAACGGTTATGACTGTCTACCCTATCTATGATCTCCCTGCAATCTCTGGCATTTCAGAGAAACCAATCCAAGCCTGTACAATCTCTCCCTAGCTGATACCTCCTGATCCAGGCATCATCCTGGTGAATCTCCTCTGCACTCTATCAGGCAACTAAACCATCCTTCCTCAACCAGAGAGCGGTCCTGAACCACTATCTTTGATCGGACTTTACTGGCTTTACCTTGCACTGAACATTATTCCCTTCTCTGTACCATTTCCAGCTTGACAACAAGCAGGCCCAGTGGTCACGTGTGGCGCAGCGGTAGAGTTGCTGCTGTAAAGCAAATGCAGCGCCGGAGACCCGGGTTTGATCCCGACTACGGGTGCTCTCTCTTTGTACGCTCTCCCCTGACCTGCATAGGTTTTCTCCGAGATCTTTGGTTTCCTCCTACACTCCAAAGAGATACAGGTTTGTAGGTTAGACAATAGGTGCAGGAGTAGGCCAAACGGCCTTTCGAGCCATGCAATGTGATCATGGCTGTTCATCCCCAATCCGTACCCGTTCCTGCCTTCTTCCCATATCCCCTGACTCTGCTATTTGTAAGAGTTTTAAGAGGTTAATTGGCTTGGTAAATGTAAAAATTGCCCCTAGTGGATATAGGATGGTGCTAATGTGCGGGGATCACTGATCGGAGCGGACCCGGTGGGCTGAAGAGCTTGTTTCCACATTGTATCTCTAACCTAAACTGAAAACTAAACATCTTTCCGATAACATGGTGCTCAGAACAGAACACAATACTCTAAATGCGCTCACCAACACCTTGTCCAACTGCAACATGACCTCCCAACTTCTAAACGCAATACTCTGACTAATGAAGGCCAATATGCCAAAAGCCTTTTTGACCACCCAACCTACCTGCGACTCCACCTTCAAGGAACCATGCACCTGCACTCCGAGATCCTGCTAGCTCTACAACACTCACCAGAGCCCTACCATTCACTGTGTGGGTCCTGCCCATGTTAGACTTCCCAAAAAGCTCATGAAATTCCATCCCCTAACCTTCTGCACCTCTAAATCACTGCTTAAAGCTTACTTAGAGACATAGAGGCATGGAGGCATATAGCACGTAAACAGGCTCTTTGGCCCAAGTTGTCCATGACGACTAAGATGTCCATCTAACCATCGAAACACTATATACTTCCTTTGTAATATTTTGGTTATCTGCTTTAGTATCTTCTGATGTGTTTTGACCTCAAATTTTGTAGGAGCACTTGTATGTTTTTGTTTAAAATGTCAAATGGAAGTTGCTAATGTCGCACTGATTCATCATTGGAAGGCAATTATTAGTATTGGTATTTGTTTATTATGGCCATGCTGATTGTGAGATAGAGTGAAAAGCTTTAGTGTGCATGCTATCCAACCAAATTAGATAATACTGTACATAAAGACCATCAAGCCAAACAGAAGCACAACACATAGAGCAAAGAGTAAAATACCAGAATTCAGAATATAGTTCTCAGCATTGTAACGTAACAGTTCCAGATAAAACAGTCCAATGCTTGCAGCGAGATAGAATGGAAAATCATGACTCTACCCTATCTTATTGGAGGGCCATTCAGTTATCTGATAACAGAGGGTAAGACACAATTCCTGAGTCTGGTGGTATGTGCTTTCAATCTTTTATATCTTCTGCCTGACTAGGCAGGGTGGAAAAGAACCTTGGTCATGTTGCATGTTTTTTTGAGGCAGCGTGAAGTGTAGATGGAGTCAATGGGAAGGTGTCTGATCTGTGTGATGGCCTGGGCCACATCCACAACAAAACAGCAATGCAACCTGACAATATGCTTTCTCTGGAGAACAAGGAACAATGCTGGTTTATACCGAAGATAGATACAAAGTGCTGGACTAGGGGCAATTTTTACATTTACCAAGCAAATGAACCTACAAATCTGTACGCCTTTGGAGTGTGGAAGATCTCGGAGAAAACCCACGCAGGTCACGGGGAGAACGTTACAAACAGACACTTTAAAATGGAGCAGTCTGAAGAAGGGTCCCAATCCAAAACATCACCTATCCATGTTCTCCACAGATGCTGCCTGACTCGCTGAGTTACTCCAGTACTTTGTGTCTTAGTTTGCTTTCTATAGTGCATCTTTTTCCTGAGGAGGTAGTGTCATTGGTGTGTTCTATTTTAGCCGTAGTGTAGAGATACAGTGCATAAACAAGCCCTTCGGTTGTGGTTGTTCAAGGGGAGATTGTAAGTAATATTTACGTCTTGGAATTTGCTGCTCACAACTATTTCCACTTCGGCATCACTGATGCTGATTGGGACATGAAGTCCACCATGCTTCCTGAAGTCAATAACTAAGTCCTTCATTTGGCAATAAGGGAGAAATGGTTGTCCTGACACCATGTCATTAAGCTTCCTATCTCCTTCCTGTCCTCTGTCTCATTATTTGAGATCCGGCCTACCACAAAGCTGTTATCTGCAAACTTGTTAGAGCAGAATTTGGCCGTGAGTGTATGGGGTGTATTTGGAATAGAAGTCCTTGGCTGGAGGTATTGAGACTCGTGGTAAAGATCCTACCTGCTGCTCAGGTTGAGATTACCCAACTCACCACCACTAGGGACCTGAACCAAAGACCTTCCAGCTCTCAATGGCTCAGAACTCAGTTGATTTACCAGGGAATAGAGCACTGTGGATGGATGGATATATGAACGCAGATGAAAACTTAATCCGCTCAAGACTTTCTTGGCAGATTCACCTGGGAATATTCAGTTGGATTAATATTCACAAGTGGGGCAATGCTTGAGAAAGATTAATTTGGTCATGCATCTTTAAATTGTCAGTGGGATCTTACTATACGTAGAATGGCTCTACATTTACCAGCATGATTCACTGAGGTCCAAAAATAGTAATTAATTTGAGGAAGTACATTGTGACATTGCGACACATGTTACAGAGCTATATATATGCAAATATTCCTTTCTGTTTAATGCTACATAAATATTAATATACCCCCTGCTGCACACACCTTCACACTCATTGCTACCTGAATAAGGTCCACTGTTTCGATCAGGTGCCCAGGGAGTAACACTGTCTCTTTATAAATTACCCTCATAGCTTTTCCCGATTGCATCTACCTGCATCTTGCATCAGTCGTATTCTGGGAACTGGGTGAGATCAAAGGCCTCTCATTAACAATGCTCCAAACCAGCTTCCAGGATTGCAAGAAATCTTGGAACAATGTGGATGGGTGGGATTTAATAGGAATCTGAGGGGTAACTTTTTCACACAAAGGGTGGTGGGTGTATGGAACAAGCTGCCAGAGAAGGTAGCTGGGGCAGAGACTATTGCAAAGTTTGAGAAACAATTAGACAGGTAAATGTGTAGAACAGGTTTACAGGGATATAGGCCAAACGCAGGCAGGTGGGACTAGCGTAGAAGGGACATGTTGGTCGGTGTGGGCAAGCTGGGCCGAAGGGTGTTTCCACACTGTGTCACCATGAGTGTAGAAAACATGGGAATGCGCCCAGAGGGTCGATAGTTCTTATATACTCTTTCTCCCTCTGCGTAGAGATTCCTGTGCATTTGCACAAGTAGTTCACTCAAAATTCATCCAACCAAGAACATGGTGACATGGCAGCTTACAGTGCCGGTATTCACATTCTACCAACCTGCTTTAGTGATGACTGGATCTGCAACATTGCTCCAATTAAAATGGTTAACGGTTTGTATCTATTTCTGTTTGCAAAGGTTATGATGGTACCTACCTCTGCAACGTACCTTCATCTCAGAGCAACCTCAACCCCAGCAAATCGTGCTGTCCTTAAAATTTGTTTAATCGCCTGAACGCTTGTTAATTTTGGTGTCATTTTGCTGCAACTGGAAGCTCAAGGGCATGTGGCAAATCAAAGCTCTCTACTATTATTCGCACATCGCACATTAGGCCAATTACAAATTATATTTTTCCTGTCACTTAATGTTGCATGCAGGCCTGTCAATCTGGAGTTTCTGAATTCATTTTTTTAATCTGGAATGATGCAATATAAAATAACTCTGAAACATGCCATACATTAATTTCTGTTGCTGGCTGCACCGTGTAAAAATTAATAACTGTCACACTTAATATTGGAATACTTAGTAACTGAGATTTGGACAGGACCAGGAAAGAGCTCTATGATGCTTGGCTGACACAGAAGGTTAAAAATCCAATACTACAATATTTCCTGTGGTAATCGCTTTATTCTTAAAAAAAAGATTTATTGACTTGTATTTGCCTATTTATTTATTTGTGGGACATGATATTTTATTGTCCATTCCTTGAGAGGTTGGCAGTGAGCTGCCTTTTTGAACATCGGCAGAACTTCTGTCGAAGGTAATCGTGTAGTGTGGTCAGGTAGGAAGCAGGGGAGGTCTGGACTTCTACTGACCTCTCTGCAAGATAGGTCAATCTAAAAGGCGGCACGGTGGCGTAGCGGTAGAGTTACTGCCTTACAGCGCTTACAGTGCTTACAGCGCCAGAGTCTCGGGTTCAGTCCCGACTACGGGTGCTGTCTGTACGGAGTTTATACGTTCTCCCCGTGACCGCATGGGTTTTCTCCGAGATCTCCAGTTTCCTCCCACACTCCAAAGATGTGTAGGTTAATTGGCTTGGTAAAAATATATAAATACAAAATGTATAAATGTAAAATTGTCCCTAGTGTGTGTAGGATAGTGTTAATGTGCGGGGATTGCTAGTCGGTGCGGACTTGGTGGGCTATTGAAGGGCTTGTTTATGCACTGTATCTCTAAACTAAACTAAACTGCTTTTTAATATTCTATTGGACACACTGCAGCCTATTGACTCGAATTTAGAAATCCATGGCACTTCCTCACATTTGGAAATACTGCATTTAAAGGGGGATTTGGTTTGCATCTGGAATGAGAGGAAGGTTGTGATATGTTGTGGCCTTTGGTCAGACAATTGTTCTGGTCTAGACTAGGGGTAGACAATAGACAATAGACGATAGGTGCAGACGTAAGCCATTTTACCCTGCGAGCCAGCATCACCATTCAATGTGATCATCGCTGATCTAGACAGAATCTAAGCTTCTACAATATTCTATTATCCTTTAAATTTAGATTTCCTCCAATTTCTAAACATTCCCCTGTGTGGGATTTTCAATGCAAGTTGTTTGCTCTGGTCTCCTGATATCTCTTATTTCCCTCTTTTCAATGATTAAAAAAAATTACCTATAAAGCTGCTTAGAACCTTAGACCTTCTTTTCTATGATCCCAAAGTGGCGTTTTCCTACTCCCATAATTGTTGTCTTACCCTACTGGTGTCCTACTGGTACTCAGTCTTCCCGTGGATTTTGAAGCAACAGCAACAAAGAGAAGCAGGAGAAAGCACTGATTGGCTCTAGCCCAAGTGGGAGGAGAGTTCTCAGTGAGTCAGAGGGGGAAAGCAGTTGAAAAGGAGAGACAAAGCACAGGCAGACTGTACTCAGTCTTCCCGTGGATTTTGAAGCAACAGCAACAAAGAGAAGCAGGAGAAAGCACTGATTGGCTCTAGCCCAAGTGGGAGGAGAGTTCTCAGTGAGTCAGAGGGGGAAAGCAGTTGAAAAGGAGAGACAAAGCACAGGCAGACTGTACTCAGTCTTCCCGTGGATTTTGAAGCAACAGCAACAAAGAGAAGCAGGAGAAAGCACTGATTGGCTCTAGCCCAAGTGGGAGGAGAGTTCTCAGTGAGTCAGAGGGGGAAAACAGTTGAAACCTGAGGAATTTGGTTTGTAAATTAGGCAATTGAACAGTCAATATAAGCAAGGCAGCTCTTGGGGAGTGGCAGTGAGGGAGCGGCCTTGTGAGGGAAGTGCCCTGTGAGTAAAGTGTGAGTCTTTGGCTCGAGAGTCTTCGGAGAGGAGGCTGCACAAAACACTGGATAGGGAGAGACCGAGGCAGAAGGAGATGTCAAGCAAGCTGATGCAGTGTGATGCTTGCAGTATGTGGGAGGTCAAGGACACTGCTGGTGCCTCTGGATGCTACAAATGTGAGAAGTGCATCCAGGTACAGCTCCTGAAGGACCGTGTTGGGGAACTGGAGAAACAAGTGGATGACCTCAGGTTCATCCGAGAAACTGAGTCGTTCCTCGACAAGTCCTTCAGTGAGATTGTTACACCCAAGGCACTAGAAGAGAGAAGGTGGGTGATGGTGAGAAAGGGAGGAAAACATGGAATGCAAAGGGCCCTGGGTGTTGTACCTCTTGTGAACACGTTCACCCACGTGGAAGCTGCCGGGACAGAAGACGGTATCTCACTGAGCGGCGGACTGGCTTGCAAAACAAAAAGGGCTGATGAGCCAAAACCAAAGAGGCCAAAGTCGGGCAACGCCATTGTAGTTGGAGACTCCATTGTGAGAGGTACGGACAGGGGTTTTTGCGGCAACAGACGGGATTCCAGGATGGTGTGCTGCCTTCCTGGTGCCAGGATCCAGGATGTTACGGACAGAGTGCAGACAATCCTCAAGGGCGAAGGTGAACAGCCGGAAGTGGTCGTGCATGTTGGCACAAATAATGTTGGAAAGAAGGGGATGAATATTTTGCAGCGGGACTTCAGAGAGCTTGGAAAAATGCTGAAAAGCAGGACTTCCAGGGTTGTTATCTCCGGTTTGCTTCCAGTTCCTCGTGCTGGCGAGAGCAGGAACAGGGAGATACGGGACCTGAATGTGTGGCTGAGGAACTGGTGCAGGGGGCAGGGATTTAGATTCTTAGATCACTGGGATCTGTTTTGGAGTAAGGGGGAACTGTACAAAAGGGACGGATTGCATCTTAACAGGTGGGGGACCAGCATTCTGGCCGGCAGGTTTGCCACTGCTACACGGATGGTTTTAAACTGAATAAGGGGGGTGGGGTGTCAAATGGGATAATCGAGAACGGGGTTAAAGGGAAAGAGAGTAAAGGGATGGTTAATGACCCCAGAATTAACGGGAAGGAAAGCTCACAAAGGGATAGGAGAGTATGGCCAAGTGTAATAGGGATCGATGTGAAAGGGGCCACTTGTCAACATAATTGTATAAGGAGTAAGAGTGTTGTAAAAACAAGCCTGAAGGCTTTGTGTCTCAATGCGAGGAGCATTCGTAATAAGGTGGCTGAGTTGAAGGTGCAGATAGCGATTAATGACTATGCTATAGTTGGGATCACGGAGACATGGCTCCAAGATGACCAAGGCTGGGAGCTGAACATCCAGGGATATTCAATATTCAGGAGGTATAGACGAAAAGGAAAAGGAGGTGGGGTAGCGTTGCTGGTGAGAGAGGAGATTAATGCAATAGAAAGGAAGGACATTAGCGTGGAGGATGTGGAATCGATATGGGTAGAGCTGCGAAACTCTAAGGGGCAGAAAACGCTAGTGGGAGCTGTGTACAGGCCACCTAACAGTAGTATTGGAGTTGGGGATGGCATCAAACAGGAAATTAGAAATATATGCAACAAGGGTAACACGGTTATAATGGGTGACTTCAATCTGCATGTAGATTGGGTGAATCAAATTGGCAGGGGTGCTGAGGAAGAGGATTTCCTGGAATGTATGCGGGATAGTTTTCTCAACCAACATGTGGAGGAACCAACGAGAGAGCAGGCTATTCTAGACTGGGTATTCAGTAATGAGGAAGGGTTAGTTAGCAGTCTTGTTGTGCGTGGCCCCTTAGGCAAGAGTGACCATAATATGGTTGAGTTCTTCATTAGGGTGGAGAGTGACAAAATTAAGTCAGAAACAAGGGTTCTGAACTTGAACAAAGGTAACTTTGAAGGTATGAGATGTGAATTGGCCAAGATAGACTGGCAGGTGATTCTTAAAGGGTTGACAGTGGATGTGCAATGGAAGGTATTTAAAGACTGCATGGATGAAGTACAAAAGTTGTTCATACCAGTTTGGCAAAAGAATAAATCGGGGAAGGTGGTGCATCCATGGATAACAAGGGAAATCAGGGATAGTATAAAAACAAAAGATGAGGCATACAAATTTGCCAGAAAAAGCAGCCTACCGGAGGACTGGGAGAAATTCAGAATCCAGCAGAGGAGGACAAAGGGCTTAATTAGGAAAGGAAAAATAGATTATGAAAGGAAACTGGCAGGGAACATAAAAACTGACTGCAAAAGTTTTTATAGATATGTGAAGAGAAAGAGACTAGTTAAAACAAATGTTGGTCCCTTGCAGTCAGAAACCGGTGAATTGATCATGGGGAACAAGGACATGGCAGACCAATTGAATAACTACTTTGGTTCTGTCTTCACTAAGGAAGACATAAATAATCTGCCGGAAATAGCAGTGGAATGGGGGTCAAATAAGATGGAGGAACTGAGTGAAATCCAGGTTAGCCGGGAGGTGGTGTTGGGTAAATTGAACGGATTGAAGGCCGATAAATCCCCAGGGCCAGATAGTCTGCATCCCAGAGTACTCAAGAAGGTAGCCACAGAAATAGTGGATGCATTAGTGATAATTTTTCAAAATTCCTTAGATTCTGGAGTAGTTCCTGAGGATTGGAGGGTAGCTAATGTAACCCCACTTTTTAAAAAAGGAGGGAGAGAGAAAGCGGGGAATTACAGACCAGTTAGTCTAACATCGGTAGTGGGGAAACTGCTAGAGTCAGTTATTAAAGATGGGATAGCAGCGCATTTGGAAAGTGGTGAAATCATTGGACAAAGTCAGCATGGATTTACGAAAGGTAAATCATGTCTGACAAATCTGATAGAATTTTTTGAGGATGTAACTAGTAGAGTGGAGTGGATAAGGGAGAACCAGTGGATGTGTTATATCTACACTTTCAGAAGGCTTTCGACAAGGTCCCGCATAAGAGATTAGCATACAAACTTAAAGCACACGGTATTGGGGGTTCAGTATTGATGTGGATAGAGAACTGGCTAGCAGACAGGAGGCAAAGGGTAGGAGTAAACGGGTCCTTTTCAGAATGGCAGGCAGTGACTAGTGGGGTGCCGCAAGGCTCAGTGCTGGGACCCCAGCTATTTACAATATATATTAATGATTTGGACGAGGGAATTCAATGCAACATCTCCAAATTTGCAGATGATACCAAGCTGGGGGGTATAGTTAGGTGTGAGGAGGATGCTTGGAGGCTGCAGGGTGATTTGGATAGGCTGAGTGAATGGGCAGATGCATGGCAGATGTAGTATAATGTGGATAAATGTGAGGTTATCCACTTTGGTGGCAACAACATGAGGGTAGACTATTATCTGAATGGTGGCAGATTAGGAAAGGGGGAGATGCAACGAGACCTGGGTGTCATGGTACACCAGTCATTGAAAGTAGGCATGCAGGTGCAGCAGGCAGTGAAGAAACCAAATGGTATGTTAGCATTCATAGCGAAAGGATTTGAGTATAGGAGCAGGGAGGTTCTACTGCAGTTGTACAGGGTTTTGGTGAGGCCACACCTGGAGTATTGCGTACAGTTTTGGTCTCCAAATCTGAGGAAAGACATCCTTGCCATAGAGGGGGTACAGAGAAGATTCACCAGACTGATTCCTGGGATGTCAGGACTTTCATATGAGGAAAGATTGGATAAACTCGGCTTGTACTCGCTGGAATTTAGAAGATTGAGGGGGGATCTTATAGAAACTTACAAAATTCTTAAGGGGTTGGACAAGCTAGATGCTTGAAGATTGTTCCCGATGTTGGGGGAGTCCAGAACAAGGGGTCACAGTCTAAGGATAAGGGGGAATTCCTTTAGGACCGAAATGAGGAAAACATTCTTTACACAGAGAGTGGTGAGTCTCTGGAATTCTCTGCCACAGAAGGTAGTTGAGGCCAGTTCATTGGCTATATTTAAGAGGGCGTTAGATGTGGCACTTGTGGCTAAAGGGATCAGGGGGTATGGAGAGAAGGCAGGTACGGGATACTGAGTTGGATGATCAGCCATGATCACATTGAATGGCGGTGCAGGCTCGAAGGGCCGAATGGCCTACTCCTGCACCTATTTTCTATGTTTCTATGTTTCACTCTTTCCTTATTGGTTTGAACATTTAGAGGATATTGGTGGAGAGGATGTTTCCGCTAGTGGGAAAGTCTAGGCCTAGAGGGCACAACCTTAGAATAAAAGGACGTATCTTTAGGTCAGCACGGTGGCGCAGCGGTAGAGTTGTTGCCTTACAGCTCCAGAGTCCTGGGCTCAATCCTGACTATGGGTGCTGTCTGTACGGAGTTAGAAACATAGAAACATAGAAAATAGGTGCACGAGGAGGCCATTCGGCCCTTCGAGCCAACACCGCCATTCATTGTGATCATGGCTGATCGTCCCCTATCAATAACCGGTGCCTGCCTTCTCCCCATATCCCTTGACTCCACTAGCCCCTAGTGCTCTATCCAACTCTCTCTTAAATCCATTTGTACGTTCTCCCCGTGATCTGCGTGGGTTTTCCCCGGGTGCTCCGTTTTCCTCCCACATTCCAAAGACATGCATGTTTGTAGGTTAATTGGCTTTGGCAAAATTGTAAATTGTCGCTAGTGTGTGCAGGATAGTGTTGGTGCGCGGGGATCACTGGTTGGCGTGATTTGGTGGACCGAAGGGCCTGTTTCCGCGCTGTATCTCTAAACTACACAAAATTAAACTTTAAATGAGAAGGAATTTATTTTGTCGTGTTGCTTCCTCTCAGCTTAGGCTTGGGAAAGTCGCTGGTTAACATGTTAAAAAAAAATGAAAGAAGCAACCTTATTGAAAGGCCAACCTTGTTAGCAGATATTTTGGTTGCCCTTGCTAAAATCATAAATTGGTGGGTTCGAACATGTTTCACTGCCTGTTGGAGAGCTGTTGAATTTTTACTTCTGACACAAACCCAACCATCCCATTTGTGGGAATTAAGATTCAGCAGTAATACCCTGAAGGATTACTTTGCAGTCACAAGGCAAGGCTCAAATGACCGGCTCTTGACAAAGTGATTAAAATAAATCAATAACTTTGACACAAAAGAAATGTAATTCTAAAATGGTTAAAGTCTCAGGAACACATGGGCAATGGTTTAAACCTAATCTGCCAGAGATTGGGTAGAATTTTGGTTTTACATTTAACATCTTCACAATCAATGAAAAGTCAAATAAGGAGCAGGGCAAAATCCATCGTTGCGGCTTGTTTCAACTAAACATTGGATGTGGATCCCTCAGTTTTCCAGTGGTACTGGTAGAAGTGTGTCATTAATGTTCTGAGGGATACACAAAAAGCTGGAGAAACTCAGCGGGTGCAGCAGCACCTAAGGAGCGAAGGAGATGGGCGACGTTTCGGGTCGAGACCCTTCTTCAGACCGTGTTCTGAGGGATGTTGGGATCCATGTTCATAGCACCCTGAAAGTGGCAACAGAAGTTGACAGAGTGGTACAGAAAGCAGAAGGTATGTTCACCTTCATTGGTCGGGGCATTGCCTATAAGAGCCAGAAAATGATGATGCAGCTTTACAGGATGTTAGTTGGGCTACATTTGGAGTATTGCATGCAGTCATGGTCATTCCATTACAGGAAGGATATGAAGACTCTGGAGAGGGTGCAGAATGCTGCCTGGATTAGAGGGTGTGAGTTATAAGGAACGATTGACCAGAATTGGATTGTTTTCCATGAAATGGCAGAGGTTGAAGGAAGCCTGATAAAAGTATAGAAATTATGAGGCATAGATATGGCAGACTGTCACAACCTTTCTCCCAGGGTGGAAACGTCAAAGACTAGAGTCAAGTCAAACAAACTTTATTGTCATTTAGAAATACATTGATATATGCATAACGGGCATAACGTCAAGGTGAAAGTGGCAAAGTTTAAACGAGATATGTCGAGCATGTTATTTTACATAGAGGACGGTGGGTGCCTGGAATGTGCTGCAAGGGACGGTGGTAGAAGCAGATACGATAGTGGTGTTTAAGAGGCTTTTAGATAGACACATGGATAAGCTGTAAGTTGTACAATATGGAACATGCAGAGGAGATTAGTTTATTTTGGTATCATGTTCGGCACAGACGTTATGGTCCAAAGGGCCTATTCCTGTGCTGTACTGTTCTATGTTCTATATTGAGCGAAGCATCAGTTAAGGGCCTGTCCTACTTGGCGAATCTTTCGGCGACTGCCGGCGTCATATCAGGCTGGCCAAAAGATTTTGAACATTTCAAAATCCAGTGGCGACAAAAAAAATGTTGCGATACTTGAGGATGCAAAATGTCGTCATGCCGCAAATTTTTCGGAGACCTGATACGTCAGTAGGTGATGCCGGCGGTCGCCGAAAAAAATCGGCAAATGGGACAGGCCCTTCACTATGATCTGAGCAGTAAGACATTCAGGATGAGCAACAGAAAATGTAAGCAGAAACGTGGTGATCCATGGAGTTTCTATCCATTTGCGTTCTTGGCGCACAGATTTTCTGGATGAATGTATTAAATTACGTGAATTGCCTTGTAATTTTTATTTGTTTCTAATATTGCAATGTATTGCGTCCACCATTATAGTTTCAGTCAGAGAGAGCAGATGTAAAAGGCTTCAAGAAGTAATAAGCAAGAGAAGGCTTTAAATTCTGAGTCGTAATGCAATTTCTATCTATGGAGGATACATTTAATACTGAAGTATATATTCTTTCTGATAGGGTTGGGCATTACAGCATGTTATTGAGGACCATGCATTAACTACTCTCTGACTGATGTACTAAGCATTATGTCTCATCTTCAAAGGGGGATTAATTAAGATTAGTGGTTCCACTTAAGAGTTTAAATATCATTCTGACCCAGATTGTTTTTCCCTTCACAACTACTGTGGAAGCAATGCACAATGTTCAGACACAATTTAAGCCAGTTGAGAAGGTAACATGCTCAACTTTTTCATCTGCTTGCTGCAGTTTGTGGACCCTCTCATCAGGTGTCTTGGAAGACTCTGCACTCAGTATCCACCTTCCTGCGTTTTGTAGCCATTGGAGAGAGTCGCTTTCCGCCACTGCCAATCAAATTTTTGCCGCGCTCACTGTGTGCTGTTTTGCCACGCTCACTGTTCTGGGTCCACCTTTTTCCCTGTTCGTGGGAATACATCAGTTCCGATTTCTTTCTGTCAGCAAACAGGATTGCTAGGAATGGAAAAAAATATGTTTGCGGGCCGGAATGGTTCCTGGGCTTGCTGAGCAAAAATAAAACGACAGCGGGCCGAATTATTTTGAGTTATGGGCCACATTTCGCCCGTGGGCTGTAAGTTGCCGACCCCTTTAGAGATACAGCACGGAAACAGGCCCTTTGGCCCACCTTGTCCGCACCAATCGGCGATCACCCTGTACACAAGCACTATCCTACACACTACGTACAATTTACAATTTTGACCAAAGCCAATTAACCTACAAACCTGTACTTCTTTGGAGTGTGGGAGGAAACTGGGCACCAGGAGAAAACCCACATGGTCACGGAGAACTTGCAAACTCAGTATAGACAGCACCCGCAGGCAGGATCGAACTAGGGCCTCTGGCACTGTAAGGCAGTAACTCTACCTCTGCAACACTGTACTGCCAATATACTTCTCCTGCCTCTCCTGGTGGCTTGTTCTTCCCCTTATCAGACGAGAGGGATGGCAACCAAAGCCTCAGTTTTGTGAGTGGAAGAAAGTATTGCTGTGGCCAAGTCCTATGTGTGGACACAGGGTCTATCTCCTGAATCCATCCACTCAGTGCAGCCCTCTCCAATATCCCAAAGTTGTACGCAGCCTCCAACAATCCTACAAATGTCTAAGAGTTCCCTCACACAGTTCAGGCAAGGAAGAGTCTTCCTGAAACTAAGCCAATGTTATTAAAATACAAGTAGTGGAAACAAGGAACTGCAAATGCTGGTTTATGAAAAAAACACACAAAATGCTGAAGTAACTCAGCAGGTCAGGCAGCATCTCGGGAGAACACAGATAGGCATTTTGGGGTGTGACCCTTCTTTAAACTCAGCCGAAATGTCACCTATCCATGTTCTGCAGATATGCTGCCTGACCCGCTGAGTTATTCCAGCATTTTGTGTATTTTCTATTATTATACAACTTTAGATGAATCATTAGCAGAGGTAGCACAGTAGCGCAATGGTAGAGTTGCTGTTATGCCCCTGTCCCACTTAGAAAACCTGAACGGAAACCTCTGGAGACCATTAGGGAGACTGACAAAAACCTCCGGGAACCTCCAGGAACCGCACGGAAACCTTGGGTGGGGCGCAAAGTCTCCAGAGGTTTCTGTTTAGGTTTCCTAAGTGGGACAGGGGCATTACAGCGGGAAGACCAGGGTTCGATCCTGACTATTGGTATTATCTGCACAGAGTTTGTATATTTTTCCCCATGTCCAGTTTCCTTCCACATTCAAAACACGTACAGGTTTGCCGGTTAATTGGCTTTAGTAAAAATTGTAAATTGTCCCCAGTGTGTAGGATTGTACTAGTGTACTGGGATTGCTGACCGACGTGGACTCAATGAGCCGAAGGGCCTGTTTCTGCGCTGCATCTCTCAACTACAACTAAACTAATTAGGAGCCACTCCAGATTCTGTTGGCAAGTGTTCAACAAACACACAGTTTGCCAAACAGCAAGAGCCACGCTGGAAATGTGTGGTTGCAATATGCCGTTGAAATTTGGGGCAAATTCTTGTTGGGAAAGCAATGCTGCTTGATTCAGTCTCCTATGGGATTGTTAACTTTTAATTACCGTTCCATTTCGCACACCCATCACCATTGCCTTAATTTGCAGAATGAACATTGGTGTGGCTCAAAGAATTAGTTCTGATCAGTACTTTCCAGAGCCTGATTACCTACTGACTGCTTTCTTATAGCAAGCAGCAGGCAGGAAGAGTTATGTAAATTGTTGGCAAATGTTTATCACTTATGGGACGATTGGTGCCATATTCAGCATTCAAATGGCTATTATTTCCTCTCTAAGTGGCTGCAATGCTCCTCATTGGCCCCTTAAGGGTCATCTGCATCCAATTACTGCATCAGCCAATGAATTCTGAATCCCCAGAACTGGCACTGGACAGCTTAACTGTCTTTTTACCACTTTACATAATGCAATTTCATTACACTACATGAAATAATGCAATTAGTTGTGTTTCTATTAGATTTAATTTAGCCACGGGTGGGTGACTTTACTGTGACCCAGCGTGTCACGGCACAAGCAGTGAGATTGTTTCTCTAAAACCAATGACAAGCATTGGAGAAGGCAATTCAATGACATCCAGATAGTTTCGTTTCAGAGATGCAGGATGGAAACAGGCCCTTCGGCCCACCAAGTCCGTGCCGATCAACCATCACCCGTACACTAGCTCTATCCTGCACACTCGGGACAATTTTTACATTTGCCAATTAACCTGCACACCAGCACGTCTTTTGTGAGAGGAAACCGGAGCACCCGGAGAAAACCCACGTGGTCACAGGGAGAACGTGCAAATTCCGTTCAGACAGCACCGTGAGTCAGGATGGAATCCGGGTCTCAGGTGCTGTGAGGCAGCCATTCTACTGCTACGCCACCTTAATTGCTGAGGCCTTAATTGTTTGAAAAACTTACAACAATTTTTTTTTAAGTCTGGCAGCATGGGTGGTTTAAGAACAACAATGCTGACAACAGTGATGTTATTTTAATTTGATTGGAATGACAACTGAACATCAGCCAATGACTAAATACCAATGTGTGAGAAGCAAGTCTGAGAATCTTAATCATTCCACTTAGAGTCTGAAGAATCAGTCTGAAGAAGGGTCTCGAGCTGAAACGTCGCCAATTTCCTTTGCTCCGGAGATGCTGCCTCACCCGCTGAATTTCTCCAGCATTTTTGTCGACCTTCGATTTTCCAGCATTTGCAGTTCCTTCTTGAACAATATAATTCCACTGTGATTACAATGCTAAACATTTAGTTCAGAGTTCAGGGATACAGCATGGAAACAATAGACTATAGGTATAGGAGTAGGCCATTCGGCCCTTAGAGCCAGCGCCACCGTTCAATGTGATCATGGCTGATCATCCGCAATCAGTACCCCGTTCCTGCCTTCTCCGCATATCCCCTGACTCCGCTATCTTGAAGAGCCCTATATAGCTCTCTCTTGAAACAGGCCCTTTGGCTCACTAAGCCCACACTGACCATTATTCATCCGTTCACACTAGTTCTCCAACTACACATTGGGGCAATTTACAGAGGCCAATTAACCTACATACCTGCATATCTTTGGGATGTGGGAGGAAACCGGAGCACCCAAAGGAAATCCGCGTAGTCACAGGAAGAATGTGCAAACTCCACACAGACAGCATCTGAGGTCAGGATTGAACCTGGGTCTCTGGCACTGTGAGGCAGCAGCTCTCCCAGCTGCGGCATGGTGTTGACTTTTTTTTTAAATGGTATTCATTTTTGGGGATTATAGCATTACAGGGAAGATTAGAATGTACTGGCCTTCCCCACATACCCTAGCACCACCTTCTCTGACCACTGCTCTCCTGGTAAATATTGGGGAGGGAATTCCAAGATTCAGACCCAGTGACCTCCTGAGGTCAAATATGGGAGTCAGATTGTGAAGACTGACTTGGTTTCCAACGGTTGCCAAGATGAATGATGGAATCAGTTGCCAGTGTCAGTGACAAGGTCCAAAGACCATGGTGTTTGTCTTGCCAACATTTAGTGGGAGGAAATTTCTATTTATGTTCGACAGTCTGATGGGACACGTAGGTAACGGAGGCAACAAGAGAGGCAGCGGTCAGAGAGCTGACCATTGTCAGCCTACATGGAAACTCTTGCTATATGGGTTCATGATGTTTCTAAGGGGCAGCATAAGGTGTGACATAAGACATTTAGGATATATCATCAAGTCAAGTCAAGTTTATTTGTCACATACACATACAGGATGTACAGTGAAATGAAAAGTGGCGGTGCCTGCGGACTTTGTGCAAAAAAACAAACAAACAAACAAACAACAAACAACTATCAGTTAATGGAAGCAGAGATTATGCTGCGCATGGCAGCAATATCTGAATTTAATACCCATCCCTATCGCCCCAGCAAAGCTGGTAGTAAGCTGCCATTTTTTACAAAGAGTCAAGGAGTCGCAGAGTTTAGAAGGATGAGAGGATATCTTATAGAAATATATTAAAATTCTTAAGAGAATTGGACAGGCTAGATGCAGGAAGAATGTCCCTAATGTTGGGAGAGTCCAGAAACAAGTGGTCACAGTTTAAGAATAAGGGGTCAGCCATTTAGGACATTTAAGATGATCAGCCATGATCATATTAAATGGCGGTGCTGGCTCAAAGGGCCGAATCACCTACGTCTGCACCTATTTTCTATATTTTATCTGCTCAACCTCTCCTTATAGCTCAGGCTCTCAAGTTCTGGAAACACCCATATAAATCTATGATGCACTCTCTCCAGCTTAATGATATCCTTCTAGAGCAGGGTGATCAAAACTGATCACAATAATCCAAATGCAGCCTCATCAATATCTTACACAAATGTTGAAAGGTTGAAAACTTCAAAATCCTAGGAGTCAATATCACCAACAACTTCTCCTGGACCACCCTTATTGAAGCAATTACCAAGAAAGCACACCGACGCCTCTACTTCCTTAGAAGGCTTAGGAAGTTTGGCATATCCCCTACTACTCTCACCAACTTCTACAGATACGCCACAGAGAGCATTTTATCGGGATGCATCAGCACTTGGGTTGGGAACAGCTCCATTCCAAGACTGCAAGAAATTGCAGCAAATTGTGGACGCAGCCCAGTCCATCACACAAACCAACCTCCCATCCATTGACTCAATTTATACCTCATGCTGCCTCGGCAAGGCCAGCAACATAATCAAGGGTGAGTCGCACCCTGGCCACTCCCTCTTCTCATATCTCCCATCGGGCAAAAGGTATAAAAGTGTGACAATGCGCACATCCAGATTCATGGACGGTTTCTTCCCAGCTTTTACCAGGCAACTGAATCATTCTGCCACAATCAGAGAGCAGTCCTGAACTACTATCTACCTCTTTGGTGACTCTCAGACTATCTTTGCTTGTACTTTATTGATTTTACCTTGCACAAATATTATTCCCTTTTCAGAAGGCTGTGGAGGCCTTGGATATTTATGGATATTTTAAAGGCAGAGACTTCTCATTGTGTTGAATGATCACAGTGTTGCGGATGATCAGCCATGATCACATTGAATGGCGGTGCTGGCTCCAAGGGCCGAATGGCCTACTCCTGCACTATTGTCTATTGTCTATCAACAAGTTTTGGGCAAACCAAAGAGTGTCTGAATTGATGGTTTTCCAGCAACGCTTGATGTCTCTCTCCGAATGTGTCCCTGGGAACAGCCCATAAATCATGTCCTGAGTTGCTTGACCTACCCTCGTGCAAGCAACTAGCTGCTGATTGGGGCGTGAACATTGATTGCTGGTTTCTACATCCAACCTGAGGTGGAGGTCATAGGACCATCAGGCATAGGAGTTGAATTAGGCCATTCATGCATCGAGTCTGCTCCGCCATTTGATCCTTGCTGATCTATTTTTCCCTCTTGGAATTTGTTTAGCCAGAGGAGGATAAATCTGTGGAATTCATTGCCATAGGTGGCTGTGAAGGCGATAAAAATGGAGATTGATTGTTCTTGATTAGCAAGGTTTAGTTTATTTTATTTTAGACATGTAGTGCGGAAACTAGCCCTTCGGCCCACCAAGTCCACATCGACCAGCGAACTCCGCACATTAACGCTATCCCCCACACACACACACTGGGGACAATTTACACTTATAGAATTGAATTGAATATATTTTATTAGCCAAGTATGTATATATTCAAGGAATTTGCCTTGGTGCTTTGCTTGCAAGTAACAACACAATAGACAATTAAAAATAAAAATGAAACATTATAATTTAAACATGTGAAGAATTAAATAACATACCAGAGCAAAAGGTGGCTACAGACTTCTGGCTGTTGAATAGAGCTATTGCTTGTGGGAAATAAGCTGTTTTTATGTCTGGCTGTGGTGGATTCGACAGTCCGGAGTCGCCTTCCAGAGGGAAGTGATTCAAAGAGTTAGTGGCCAGGATGAGAGGGGTCAGATATGATCTTACCCACTCTCTTCCTGGCCCTTGCAGTGTACAGTTTGTCAATGGAGGGAAGGTTGCAGCTGATAGGAAGATGCGCTGCCGCCTCCGGATGTCGTGCTTGGTGGCTGAGCCAAACCAGACCATGATGGAGAAGGTGAGGACAGACTCTATAATGGCAGTATAAAACTGGACCATCATAGCCTGTGGCAGATTGTGTTTTCTGAGCTGCTGCTGGAAGTACATCCTCTGTTGGGCCTTTTTGACTGTGGAGTCGATGGTGGCCTCCCATTTAAGGTCCCTGAAGATGATGGTTCCATGGAACTTAAATGACTCCACAGATGTGACTGTGGTGTTGTTGATGGTGAGTGGGGGGAGAGGAGCGGGAGCTCTCATAAACTCTATTATCAACTCCCCTGTCATAAGAGCATTGAGCTCCAGGTTGTTGCGATGGCACCAGGATGCTAGCTGTGACATTTCCTGTCTGTAGGCACATTCCTCCCCATCCTGGATCAGTCCAATCAGGGTTGTGTTGCCCGCAAACTTGAGAAGCTTGACAGAGGTGTCTGTGGAGGTGCAGTCATTGGTGTAGACAGAGCAGAGGAGAGGAGAGAGTACGCAGCCTTGCGGTGCTCCTATGCTGAGGGTCTGCGGGTCCGAGATGTGCTTTCACATGCTGCTTCCTTCCTGTCTGTCAGGAAGTTAGTGATCCACTGACAGAGGGGTTCAGGCACAGTCAGCTGGGAGAGTTTGGAGTGTAGTAGCTCTGGTGTTGACTGCAGAGCTAAAATCCACAAACAAAATCCTTGCATAGGTCCCCTGGCGATCTAGGTGCTGGAGGATGAAGTGCAGACCTAGGTTGACTGCGTCATTCACTGATCTATTTGCCCACTATGCAAACTTCAGGAGGTCGAGCCGGGGGTTTGTGATATTTTTCAGGTTGGCCAGCACAAACCTTTCAAGGATTTAGAAGAATGAGGGGGGACCTCATTGAAACATACAGAATAGTGGAAGGCTTGGATAGAGTGGATGTGGAGTGGATGTTTTCACTGGTGGGAGAGTCTAGGACTAGAGATTATACTCAGAATTAAAGGACGTTCTTTTAGGAAGGAGATGAGGAGAGATTTATTTAGTCACAGGTTGGTGAATCTGTGGAAATATTTGCCAAAAAAGGCTGTAGTGGCCAAGTCAGTTGATATTTTTAAGGGAAAGATAGATGGATTCTTGATTAGTACAAGTGTCAGAGGTTCTGGGGAGAAGGCAGGAGAATGGGGTTAGGAGGGAGCGATAGATAAGCCATGATTGAATGGCGGAGTGGATTTGATGGGCCGAATGGCCTAATTCTGCTCCGAATGTTTATGACCTTTTGACCTAAAACCCACGTGTTCACGAGGAGAACCTACAAGCTCTGTACAGACAGCACTCGTAGTTAGGATTGAACCCGGGTCTCCGGCGCTGCAAGCGCTGTAAGGCAGCAACTCTACCAGTGTGCCACCATACCGCCCCTAAAAAGGGTATTTTTAAAGCAGAAATGAATAGGGTCTTGAATAGTACGGTCGTCAAATGTTACTGGGAGACGGCAGGAGAATGGAGTCAAGAGGGAATGGTAGATCAGCCACGATCGAATGGCGGAGTAGATGTGATGGGCCGAATGGCCTAATTTTGCGACCTTGACATGTACCTATGAACTCGATCTTACTAATCAAGAACCAATTAATTTCTGCTCTAAAAATTCCCAATGACGGCCTCCACGGCTGTCTGTGGCAATGAATTCCCTCTGGCTAAAGAAATACCTCCTCATCTCTATTCTAAAGGTATGTACTTTTATTCTGAAGCTCTCTGGTCCTAGACTCTCCCAGGCAAGCAGATGTGGACAGGAAAGAGGCAGTGAATGGTGAAGTCTTAAGTCTGCATTGTCTCCATCAATGGAGAAACACTAACATTAATCTGATGAAAGGACATTAACCTGAAATGTTAACTTTGCTTCTCCCCCCACACCTTGGGCCTGACCATCGAAATATTTCCAGCATTTTCTCTTTCATTCCAGAATTCCATCATCTTTTCAACAAAAATTGCTCCTTGGTTCTCAGTCATATGAACGGTGACGTTGAGGGAATACCAAACTTGTATTGGGCACATTTCCAAAGCGGAATAAAGGGACATTTATGTTTTTTGTTTACCCCCAAAAAATGTCGTATTAGTAAATTTGCTTAATTAGCAAAAATGAAATTGTCTTTAACGCTGCTGTATCAGTATTTCAGTAAACATTTTCAAAAAGCCATGCAAATTATGGAGAGATTTAAAACCTGTTTGTTTCAAACCTTAGCTACATTACATTCTGTTAACCCAAGGGGTAACATAAACTATTCTGTCCAATTTGCCACAGTTGTGTTCAATGTACAGAGCAAGTGAGCAAGATCTAATGGACTGTTACATATGCTGTTTATCACTGAGCTGTGTGCAGTTCATAAGGGGCAACACATTACAACATGATTCTATTTAATTATTAACCAGACTCTGTCTGCATTCATGTCAATCTGCACTATGTGGCTAGAGAGTACTCAGCCTCTGCTCTGTCCCGGTTTATACACAATTCACTTTTTACACACACTCACACACGCATATATATATAGTTTTGTAGTTTAGAGATACTGCACGGAAACAGGCCCTTCAGCCTACCGAGCCCGCTCTGACTAGCGATCCCCCCAAACTCAGAACAAGAGGACGTACCTTTAGAAGGGAGATGTGGAGGAATTTATTCGGTCAGAGGGTGGTAAATGTGTGGATATTTTTAAGGTGGAGATTGTTGGATTCTAGATTAGTACGCTGTCAGGGGTTATGGGGAGAAGGCAGGAAAGATAGAGAGGGAAAGATTGATCAGCCACGATTGAATGGCGGAGTAGACTTGATGGGCCAATTGGCCTAATTCTGCTCCTAAAACGTATGAACATCCTTGCCCACAGATATAACTATCAGTTGTGATTGGTGGAAGTTGATTAGCAGCAGGGCCCCTGGCTGATCGTTTTCCTTCCAGATTGTAGTGTGCCGAATACCGTCTGATAACTTCACATAAAATGAGGTTGTTCAGATTGTACTGTGCCAAATGCCATCTAATAACTTTGATGTAAGATGAGAATTACACCTTGAACAATTTTGTTATTTTACATGTGTATTCAAACATCCTATAGTAACAGAGCTAACCAAAACATGGCTAATTGATCCAATTTGGTTCAGTACGAAAAAGAGAATTTTATACAATTTATAATTAACGAAAATCATATCTTGAAGACTCTTCAAACCCGTTGTAACTAAGAAACTACTTGTTAAAGCTGGTGACTGTCAGAATGTTGCAAATCCAGCTATCTTTTTGTGCAAAGCAAGATCCCACTATCAACATTGGGTTAATTTGCAGCAGTGTTGTTGACCCTGGAATAAAATTCATCCAGAGACCAGGAAGAGCTCCCAAACATTCCTTAAAAATCACTGCTTCTATTCTACTCTACGGGAATAGTGAAGGCTTGGATAGAGTGGATGTGGAGAGGATATTTCCACTAGTAGGAGAATCTAGGTCTAGTCATAGCCTCAGAATTAAAGGACGTTCATTTAGGAAGGAGATGAGGAGAAATTCTGTTAGTCAGATGGTGGAGAATCTGTGGAATTCTTTCCCACAGAAGGCTGTGGAGGCCAAGCCAGTGGATATTTTTAAGGCAGAGATAGATTGACAGGCACGGGTTATTGATAGGAGACGATCAGCCATGATCACAATGAATGGCGGTGCTGGCTCGAAGGACCGAATGGCCTCCTCCTGCACCTATTTTCTATGTTTCTATGTTTCAATAACTCGTGCCTGCCTTCTCCCCATATCCCTTGACTCCACTAGCCCCTAGAGCTCTATCTAACTCTCTCTTAAATCCATCCACTGACCTGGTCTCCACTGCCCTCTCTGGCAGGGAATTCCATAAATTCACAACTCACTGGGTGAAAACGTTTTTTCTCACCTCAGTCTTAAATGACCTCCCCTTTATTCTAAGACTGTGGCCCCTGGTTCTGGACTCGCCCAACATTGGTAACATTTTTCCTGCATCTAGCTTGTCCAGTGCTTTTATAATTTTATATGTTTCTATAAGATCCCCCCTCATCCTTCTAAACTCCAGTGAATACAAGCCTAGTCTTTTCAATCTTTCCTCATATGACAGTCCCGCCATCCCAGGGATCAATCTCGTGAACCTACACTACACCGCCTCAATCACAAGGATGTCCTTCCTCAAATTAGGAGACCAAAACTGCACACAGTACTCCGATGTGGTCTCACCAGAGCCCTATACAACTGCAGAAGAACCTCTTTACTCCTATACTGAAATCCTCTTGTTATGAAGGCCAACATTCCATTAGCTTTCTTCGCTGCCTGCTGTACCTGTAAGCCAACTTTCAGTGACCGGTGTACAAGGACGCCCAGATCTCGCTGCATTTCCCCCTTACCTAACTTAACCCCATTGAGATAATAACCTGCCCCCTTGTTTTTGCCACCAAAGTGGATAATCTCACATTTATCTATATTATACTGCGTCTGCCACGCATCTGCCCACTCATTCAACCTGTCCAGGTCACCCTGCAACCTCTTAACATCCTCTTCACAGTTCACACTGCCACCCAGCTTCGTGTCATCCGCAAACTTGCTAGTGTTGCTCCTAATTCCCTCTTCCAAATCATTAATATATATGGTAAACAGTTGCGGCCCCAACACCGAGTCATGCGGCACTCCACTCGCCACTGCCTGCCATTCTGAAAAGGACCCGTTCACTCCTACTCTTTGCTTCCGGTCTGCCAACCAATTTTCAATCCATGTCAACACCCTACCCCCAATACCATGTGCTCTTATTTTAGTCACCAGTCTCCCGTGCGGGACCTTATCACGAGCTTTCTGAAAGTCTAGATACACTACATCCACTGGCACCCCTTCATGCATTTTACTTGTCACATCCTCAAAAAATTTCAGAAGATTAGTCAAACATGGTTTCCCTTTCATAAATCCATCTTGACTAGGACTAATCCTTTTACTGCTATCCAAAATATCCTAATTGACTCCAGCATCTTTCCCACCACCGAAGTCAGGCGAACTGGTCTGTAATTCCCCGTTTTCTCTCTTGCTCCTTTCTTGAAAAGTGGGATAAAATTAGCTGTCCTCCAATCCACAGGAACTGATTCTGAATCTATTGAACATTGGAAAATGATCACCAATGCGTCCACTATTTCTAGAGCCACCTCCCTGAGGACCCTGGGATGCAGATCATCAGGCCCAGGGGATTTATCATCCTTCAGTCCCATTAGCCTACCCAATACTATTTCTCGCCTAATGAAAATTTCTTTCAGTTCCTCTACCCGCTTAGATCCTCTGTCCTCCAGTACATCTGGGAGATTGTTTGTGTCTTCCTTAGTGAAGACAAATCCGAAGTACCTATTCAACTCTTCTGCCATTTCCTTGTTGCCCATAATAATTTCACCCGTGTCTGCCTTCAAGGGACCCACATTTGACTTTGCTACTCTTTTTCCTTTAACATATCTAAAGAAGCTTTTACTGTCATTCTTTATATTCCTGGCCAGCTTCCCTTCGTACTTCATCTTTTCAGCCCGTATTGCCCGTTTTGTTTCCTTCTGTTGTCCTATGAAAGTTTCCCAATCCTCTGACTTCCGGCTACTCTTTGCTGTGTTATACATCTTGGTTATGGGGAGAAAGCAGGAGAATGGGGTTAGGCAGGAGATATAGATCAGCCATGATTGAATGGCAGAGTAGACTGGAAAGGACTGAACGGCCTAATTCAACTCCTATTCCTTATGACCTTATGTCGTTACTCACTCTTTACAACCCTATAGATAGCTGAACTATGAACATTAAATATTCAAGTTGATTGTAAAGCAAGCTTATTTATCAGAGATTTTTTTTCTCTAAAACTTTGTTATTTTGAAACCAATTTTCATCATTTATTTAATTGGAATTCTATAAAAGGTATTAATATTTAATGAGTGTTTAATAATGTGGGAGCAGAGCAACTTCCACTTTCTTGCAATTGTTTTATTTCTCGATCCTTTTAGTCTTAAACTAAAGTGCGATAGTGCAGCGATAGTACACTCGCACTATCCTATTCCCTGGGGACAATTTACAAATTTACAGAAGCCAATTAACCTACAAACCTGCACGTCTTTGGAGCGTGGGAGGAAACCGGAGCAACCTGTGAAAACCCATGTAGGCCACGGGAAGAACGTACAAACTACGTACAGACAGCACCCGTGCTCACGATCAAACGCAGGTCTCTGGCGCTGTGAGGCGGCAGCTCTACTGCCTATTGTTGAATAGAGCTTTTGCATGTCACTTGGTGTGAATATGGAAGCTGCCTTCCTCTCCCATGTTTCTGACTGCTGTCTATTTTAACAGAAGCTTATGTGTTGCTGCTGAGTGGTTGTGGTTGGAGAGTGTGTCTTTCAGGGTGAAGACCTTTGTGGGACAGCGAGGTGATGGAAGATGCACAAATCTGGGAGAGGGCCCACTGAGAATAGCACTGGTCTGTTTTAATACACGTAGGAAGGTGTAAGACTTTATTGCCTTCCATCAGTGCCCTGTGGTGGATGTTTATGTTAATTTTTATGTAGTTGTGCATCTTGCTGCTTTTTTGGTATGACAAATCAAATTCCTTGTATGTTCTTACATACTTGGCTAATAAATTATTTGTACCTTGTATCTTTTAAACACACAAATTATGTCTCGAATCACATTTTACTATACTCAGAGTTGTTTGCTGGCAACATATTTGACATTATTGCAGAATGCAATCATCTTTTAGTACACCAAATAGAGTCATAGACTGATACAGTGTGGAAACAAGCCCTTTGGTCCAACGCCCACACCGGACAACATATTCCAGCTATACTAGTCCCAGTTTAGCCCATGCTCTGGAATTTGGATGGATGAGAGGGGATCTTATTGAAACATATAAGATTGTTAAGGGCTTGGACACGCTGGTGGCAGAAAACATGTTCGCGATGTTGGTGGAGTCCTGAACCAGGGGCCGCAGTTTAAGAATAAGGGGTAAGCCATTTAGAACGGAGATGAGGAAACACTTTTTCACACGGAGTGTTGTGAGTCTGTGGAATTCTCTGTCTCAGAGGGCAGTGGAGGCTGGTTCTCTGGATACTTTCAAGAGAGAGCTAGATAAGGCTCTTAAAAATAGCGGAGGCAGGGGATATGGGGAGAAGGCAGGAACGGGGTACTGATTGGGGATAATCACCCATGATCACATTGAATGGCGGTGCTGGCTCGAAGGGCCAAATGGCCTCCTCCTGCACCTATTGTCTATTGGCTAATGTCTATATCCCACCAAAGCTGTCCTATCCACGTACTGTCTAATTGTTTCTTAAATGTTGGGATAGTTCCTGCCTCAACTACCTCTCTGACAGCTTGTTCCATACACCCACCACCAACAGCATACAATCCAAATAGATGCAATCCAATTTCTTGACATATTTTCCCCAAGAAGGATGCAAGCCGATCTTAACTCCAAATCCATCCAAGCCATGCAATATCGGTACTCAAAAATCTCAACTTCTCTTAAAGGTGACACAGTGGCACAACTAAGAATTTCCTTGTTCTATCCACCAAAGACTGGATAGACTCGGCTTGTACTCGTTAGAATTTAGAAGATTGAGGGGGGATCTTATAAAAACTTACAAAATTCTTAAGGGGTTGGACAGGCTAGATGCAGGAAGATTGTTCCCGATGTTGGGGAAGTCCAGAACAAGGGGTCACAGTGTAAGGATAAGGGGGAAGTCTTTTAGGACCGAGATGAGAAAATCATTTTTCACACAGAGAGTGGTGAATCTGTGGAATTCTCTGCCACAGAAGGTTGTTGAGGCCAGTTCATTGGCTATATTTAAGAGGGAGTTAGATGTGGCCCTTGTGGCTAAAGGGACCAGGAGGTATGGAGAGGAGGCAGGTACAGGATACTGAGTAGGATGGTCAGCCATGATCAAATTGAATGGCGGTGCAGGCTCGAAGGGCCGAATGGCCTACTCCTGCACCTATTTTCTATGTTTCTATGTTTCTACCTGGGACATATGACAATAAAACACTCTTGACAGATGTCACCTTATCAGTAGTGGGTAGGAGTGTACCTTTGAATGACCTAAAGGGCCTGTCCCACTTGGGCGACCTCTACCGTGCGTTCTGGCGAGTTTGCCCTCGACCCATACTCGCAGCATGGTCGCCATGAGGTCTTCGTAACTCTCCCTAATGCTTGGGAGTGGTCTCCACATACTCGAGGCCTCAGTTAGGTCGTGGCGCTATTTTCAAAATGTTAAAAAATGCCCGCCATGGAAACAATCGATACATTTTTTCCTGGTAGGTTTAGTCGTAGTAGGTCGTAGTAGGTCAGCATGTTAGCCGTGAGTAGTTGAAGGTGGTTGAAGCTAGTCATAGGTAGTCTTCATCATAGTCGAAGGGAGGTCGAAGGGAGGTCGTAGGAGATTGAAGGAGGTTGTCTTCACTCTCCACTATTCGGTGTCCAATTTTCCCGAAGTTAGTCGTAGCTAGTCGTAGCTAGTCGAAGCTGGTCTTCAACATAGTCGAAGAAGGTCTTCTGCATAGTTGAAGGAGGTCTACAACATGACATTTTTTCAAACTCTCCGAAGCTCTTCTAAACTCGCCAATTAGGTCGCCCAAGTGGGACAGGCCCTTAGGTTTTCGTAGGTAAACAAAAATGCTGGAGATACTCAGCGGGTGAGGCAGCCTCTATGGAGAGAAGGAATATGCTTTTACGTGATACATATATGCTCCGAGCCATCTAGATAACGCTCTGTAAATATAATATAATATACTGGAGCCAAATAATGGAATGAATGTGACATGTTCTTGAATTTACTGTAACATTATATTCTGGATTCTACATTATATTATATTCTGCATTCATTTTTCTCATTGATTACCTGCTGTACTCGTGATCAGCATCATTGAGCTCCAGTATAGTATGACTCCGGGATCCTTTTGCCACGTGCGATGCATCTCGGGATCCTTCCCTATGTCTCTATCTGCTATCGGTAAGGCAACAGTTCACAACCCAATGGTATGAACATTGAACACTCCAATTTCAGGCAACCCATGCTCTCTCCATCCATTTATCTCTCCTCTTATCTCCCCTGGTCCTCGCTCACATCGGGAGCTCCAGGTCCCTGGTGGGAGACGGCTCTTCGGAGCTCCCGCAACGGCAACTTCTCCTGCTGGAATCGCAGGGTTTAAAGGACACGGAGCGGGGCCTAACATCGCCCGGTGTGGGTTAGCGGCCACGGGACTTTCCATCGTCTGCCGGGGGCTCTATCATCGGAGCCCCAGTTCGCGTAGACGCTGCAGTTGGACTGCTGGACCGCGGGTTGGACTGCTTGAACCGCGGGGTTTACAGGACACGGAGCCGGGGCCAAACATCGCCCCTCGTGGCTAATGGCCACAGGACTTACCATCGTCCGCCGGGGGCTTTAACATCGGAGCCCCAGTTCGCCTAGACACTGCAGTTGGACTGCTGGACCGCGGGTGAAGAACAAAGGGAAGAGATAAGACTTTGCCTTCCATCACAGTGAGGAGGTGTTGGAGACTCACTGTGATGGATGTTTGTGTAAACTGTATTAAGTGTGGGTCTTAGGTTACTTTGTAATGTAAAACAAAAACTGTAGAAAATGCAAATTCGTTCAAACTTGTTTGAATGCCAATAAATATCATTCTATTCTATTCTATTCTATTCTATTCTATTCTATTCTATTCTATTCTATATCTCTGGTCTCCCTCTTCTTTGGCTCTATAGAACAAAGAAAATATGTGCGGGAGTAGGCCATTCTGCTCTTCGAGCCAGCACCGCCATTCAATATGATCATGGCTGATCATCCTAAATCAGTATCCCGTACCTGCTTTCTCCCCATATCGCTTAATTCTGTTAGCCATAAATGCTATATCTACATTGGCTCTCTCTTGAAAACATCCTGTGAATTGGACTCCACAGCCTTCTGTGGCAGAGAATTCTACAGTTTCACCACTCTCTGTATGACAAAGCTATCCCTCATCTCAGTCCTAAATGGCCTACTCCTCACTCTTAAACTGTGAACCCTGGTTCTGGACTCCCCCAACAATGGAAACACGTTTCCTGTATCTAACCTGTCCAATCCCTTAAGAATTTTATATGTTTCTATAAGATCCCCTCTCATCCTTCCAAATTCCAGTGAATACAAGCGCAGTCGATCCATTCTTTCATCGTATGTCAGTCCCGCCATCCCGGGATTTAACCTGGTGAACCTATGCTGCATTTCCTCAATAGCAAGAATGTCCTTCCTCAAATTAGGAGACCAAAACTGCACACGATACTCCAGGTGTGGTCTCACCAGGGCCCTGTACAACTGCAGTAGGACCTCCTTGTTCCTATACACAAATTCTCTCATAATGAAGGTCAACATAATATTTGCTTTCTTCACTGCCTGCTGTACCCGTATGGTTACTTTCAGTGTCTGATGTACAAGGACACCCATGTTTAAGAAGGAACTGCAGATGCTGGAAAATCGAAGGTAGACATAAACATTTCTTCTTCTTTCTTCTTCCCGCCCCACCCTCCACCCCCACATCAGTCTGAAGAAGGGTCTCGACCCGAAATGTCGCCTATTTCCTTCGCTCAATAGATGCTGCCTCACCCACTGAGTTTCTCCAGCATTTTTGTCTACAAGCACACCTCATTGCACCCACCCTTTTCCTAATCTGACACCGTTCAGATAATAATCTGCCTTCTTGTTCTTGCCACCAAAAATGGATAACCTAACATTTATCCACATTATACTGCATCTGCCATGCATCTGCCCACCCACCCAATCTCACCCTGCAGCCTCATAGCATCATCCTCACAGCTCACACCGCCACCCATCTTTGTGTCATCCGCAAATTTGGAGATGTCACATTTCATTCCTTTGTCTAAATCATTAATATATATTCTAAATAACTGAGGTCCCAGCACTGAGCCTTGCGGCACCCCACTAGTCACTGCCTGCCGTTCTGAAAAGGACCCGTTAATTCCTACTCTTTGCTTCCTGTCTGCCAACCAATTCTCTATCCATGTCAATACCCTACCCCCAATGCCATGTGCTCTAATTATGCACACTAATCTCTTGTGTGAAGAAGGGTCTCGACCCGAAACACCACCCATTCCTTCCCTCCAGAGATGCTGCCTGTTCCGCTGAACTGGCCCAGATTTTCTTGTGCCTGTCTTGCAACGTTCGAGACCTGGTTGACAATTCCTTCACCGGAGATGTGATGTTGTGCCATAATCTCCGTCGTAACATTGTAGCAGCCACCTGGTCTTGATTAGGTACGGGCAATTAATTTTCCATCAGTTACAACAATAGAAAGAATATCATTCTCGGCGCCCCGGCGTTCTGCTCAGATGTCAGATTCCTTCAGTGAGAGCTGGCGACACTGGAAGGGTACAAGCTGGCCTGACATGTTAATTTTTTATTTTAGTTTCAGTTTGTCTTCGGACCACCATCACACATTTAATTCGTTTCCCATTTCATGTAATAAGAAAAGGTTTCCCTCAGGTTATGGGAGCTTGTAGAACAGCCGTCTTACAATTACAAAAGTAATTGGTCTATCGTTTTCCGCCTGTGGAACTATTAACTAATCTCACTTTTTAATCTTTTATTTTTTTTTTGCTTCAGCCAGAATATGTGGCATAAACACCCCTCACATCAAAATGTCATCTTCATTACCTCAAGGCAGGCTAAACTTTATTGTATTTCATATTTCCAAATTGACACCCTCTGGAAATTGACTACAAAATCCATTATCATTTGTATATTTTAATTATGCAAATGCAGCTCCTCATACGCCTCGACGACACCTGCAGGGAAGCTGAGATACATACTGGGTGATTACAATTTATCCAGTTGAGTCACTTTAATTGTAACAGGCTAATTACATTGTTTCATTAAGCTTCTCTCACCACACAAACATACACTCACACAACGAATGCTTGTGATTACGCTAGCAGTTTAGCCAGTGCCAGATCCACTCAACGCTACGGGAAAATGGAATTATACAAAGTTGCCCTCCGTGGTGGTTGTCACTGATGCAAAAAAAAAAATTGTCGCTCTGCGCTACCTCAACCCAGGCCGTTCTTCAGACAGGAGGACTGACAGCAACAAAAGGAGTAGGGTATGAGGGAACTGCAGATGCTGCTTTACATCGAAGATAGACACATAAATCTGGAGGAACTCAGCGGGACAGGCAGCATCTCTGGAGAAAAAGGAGTAGGTGACGAGTGAAGCAACACTGATTTTAGTTCTCCGGCATCTTTAGCAGCAAGTATTTGTACCCTCTGTACTTCTGCAAAGCTTTTGGGTGCTTTTTTGTTTAGTGGTAACGCCATCGAATGTCGCAGCCTCGCCTGCAGCTGTTTGTCCTTCACCCTTTAAATTTTTTTTAGTTTGTCCAAAGGTTTTGTTTTGGAAATCTTTTAGTCTTCTTTATGTGAGGAATGTGGGCGGGGGGGAGGCGATGGGGGAAACCATTTTTTTCCAGTTCCTACCTGGGTCGAGGATGCGTCTTTCCTGCGAGCCGCTTCTTCGCCCCCCCCACCCCTCGCGGCCTACCACCTGGATTGGCGCGGCCTTTCCTGTCGGAGTCCAGCCAGATCTTCGAGCTGCAGCTTGAGCGGCGGCGCAGCACTGAGGTACCATCGCGGAGCGGGCGATGCCTTACCTGGGTCGCCGCGTGGAGCTCCGGAGTGCTGGGACTGCCGACTTCAACACCCTGGAGCTGTAGTCTGCGGAGCTTCCAGCCGCGGGCGGCGCTGAGTTTAACATCACGGAGGCCTGGGATCCTTCGCCGAGGTCGCCAGTGTTGGAGCTCCGCCCAGCTCGGCCTGTGGACTTCGGGAGCCGCGGTCTCCAGTAGGAAGCGGCCGTTTCGGAACTCCAAGACGCTGAGAGTGTTCTTCCGATGCCGGAGTTCAATCATTCCGGCGAGAAGGCGTGAAACATCGGGCCGCCGTAGTAGCGACTGCGGAGGCCTCAAATAGGCTCCGACCACGGGTGAACAATAAGGAAATGGACTGAACTTTGCTGCTTTCCCTCACAGTGGGAAACGTTGATCCCGCTGTGGGGGGATGTTTTTTATGTTTAATGTTAAATTCCATAGTGTTATGTTTATTTTATTTGTGTGCTCAATGGCAATTTAAATTTCACTGCGCCAGTTGGTGTATGTGACAATAAATGTCCTTTGTCCTTTGTCCTTTGTGTCTGAGGGAAAGAGTGTTTGAAGATTGAGAACAACGCCAGCTTGCAGCTCATGGCCCAGCAGTCATCAGTGATCCCTGCTCTCTTCAATGCTTTGCGATCTCTTCAGCAGGTACTACATAGGAGCCACCTCTGCGAAATCTCTAGAAAATCCTACTGCAAAATCTCTAGAAAATGTTTCGCAAAATCCTACAAATCCTGGGCCCTCTGAACCCTCTCCAATGCCAGCTTGGGAGAGAGTCTAGAGGTTTCTGATTACGATCCCAGGAATGATTGAGTTTACATATGAATAGCATTTGATGCCACCAGGCCTGTACTCACTGGAGTTTAGGAGGATGTGGAAGGACCTCATTGAAACATACCGAATAGTGAAAGGCCTGGATAAAGTGTATGCGGAGAGGATGTTTCCACTAGTAGGAGAGACTACGACCAGAGGCCAAAACCTCAGAATAAAAGGACATACCTTCAGAAAGGAGATGAGAATGAATTGTTTTGGTCAGAGGGTGTTGAATCTGTGAATTTCATTACCACAGAAGGCTATGGAGGCCCCAAGTCAATGGATATTTTTAAGGTGGAGATTGACAGAGTTTTGATTAGTAAGTGTGTCAGGGGTTATGGGGAGAAGGCAGGAGAGTGAGGTTGAGAGGGAAAGATAGATCAGCCATGATTGAATGGCGGTGTAGACTTGATAGCCCAATTGGCCTAATTCTGCTTATAGCACATGAACTTATGAAATCCTCCAGTATGAAAATTGAACGAAATATCAATGGTATCTCCCAGGCCAACATCCCCAGCTTACTGAAAGTAATCATGCAGGTACAGCAGGCAGTGAAGAAAGCAAATGGCATGTTGGCCTTCACAGCAAGAGGATATATATAGGAACAATGATGTTCTACTGCTGTTGGATAGGGCCCCGGTGAGACCACACCTGGAGTATTTTGTTCAGTTTTGCTCTCCTCATTTGAGGAAGGACATTCTTGCTATTGAGGGAGTGCAGCGTAGGTTCACCAGGTTAGCACTGATGGCGGAACTGATGTATGATGAAAGAATGGATCGTCTGGGCTTGTATTCACTGGAATTTAGGATGAGAGGGGATCTTATAGAAACATATAAAATTTGAAGGGATTGGACAGGCTAGATGCAGGAAAAATGTTCCCGATGTTGGGGGAGTCTAGAACCAGGGGTCACAGTTTAAGAATAAGCGGTAGGCCACTTAGGAGATGAGGCAAAACGTTTTCACACAGTTGTGAATCTGTGGAATTCTCTGCAACAGAATGCAATGGAGGCCAATTCACTGGATATTTTCAAGAGAGATTTAGCTCTTAGGGCTAACGGAATCAAGGGATATGGGGAAAAAAACAGGAACGGGATACTGATTTTGGATGATCAGCCATGATCATGTTGAATGGTGGTGCGGGCTCGAAGGGCTGAATAGCCTACCCCTGTGCCTATTTTCTGTTTCTCTGTTTCTTTGGTTCACTTCTGATTAGAATCTGAAGAAGGATCATGACCCGAAACATCACCCATTCTTTTTTTCCAGAGAAGTTGACTGACCCACTGAGTTACTCCAGCACTTTGTGTCTATCTTCGGTATATACCAGCAACTGCAGTTCTTTTCTACACATTTTGTTTGCTCCACTGCGAAATCTCCTCAAGGTATGCCTACTTTAGAAACATAGAAACATAGAAATTAGGTGCAGGAGTAGGCTATTCGGCCCTTCGAGCCTGCACCACCATTCAATATGATCATGGCTGATCATCCAACTCAGTATCCTGCACCTGCCTTCTCTCCATACCCCCTGATCCCTTTAGCCACAAGGGCCACATCTAACTCCCTCTTAAATATAGCCAATGAACTGGCCTCAACTACCCTCTGTGGCAGAGAGTTCCAGAGACCCACCACTCTCTGTGTGAAAAAATTCCTTCTCATCTCGGTCCTAAAGGATTTCCCCCTTATTCTTAAGCTGTGACCCCTTGTCCTGGACCTCCCCAACATCGGGAACAATCTTCCTGCATCTAGCCTGTCCAACCCCTTAAGAATCTTGTAAGTTTCTATAAGATCCCCTCTCAATCTCCTAAATCCTAGAGAGTATAAACCGAGTCTATGCAGTCTTTGTTCATAAGACAGTCCTGACATCCCAGGAATCAGTCTGGTGAACCTTCACTGCACTCCCTCTATGGCAATAATGTCCTTCCTCAGATTTGGAGACCAGAACTGTACGCAATACTCCAGGTGTGGTCTCACCAAGACCCTGTACAACTGAAGTAGAACCTCCCTGCTCCTATACTCAAATCCTTTTGCTATGAAAGCTAACATACCATTGGCTTTCTTCACTGCCTGCTGTACCTGCATGCCTACTTTCAATGACTGGTGTACCATGACACCCAAGTCGCGCTGCGTCTCCCCTTTTCTTAATCGGCCTCCATTTAGATAATAGTCTGTTTTCCTATTTTTGCCACCAAAGTGGATAACCTCACATTTATCCACATTATAATCCGCAGGCTCAGTGACTAAAGCCCCCAGGTCGTCCCGGTCGGAGGCCGCTCCACGGTGCTAGGCCCCAACGACAACGGAGACCCGACAGGGAAAAAGTCGAGTCTCCCGTGCAGGGAAGAGATTTAAAAGTTCCCCCCCCACCCACCACCCCCACATGTACACAGTTACAAACAAAACAAAAAAAACACGAACAACTACATTTAACTAGACAAAAAAATAGAAAAAAAGACAGACAGGCTGTAGGTGCCGCTGCAATGTGAGTCGCACCCGCCCACTTTTTTGCTGATGCTGATTAACACACAAAAGGATACAAAGTACATGGATAGGTGATGTTTCAGGTCGAGACGTTTCTTCAGACTGAAAAAGGGTCTCAACCGAAATGTCAACTCTCTATGTTCTCCAGAGATGCTGTCTTACCTGCTGTCTTATTCCAGCATTGTTATCCTTAGCTGGAGAGCATGCACATTTGAGCAGGGATCTGAAATGTTTAGAGATGTAGTATGGAAGTATGTAGACCTTTCGGCCCGTTGTGTCCATGCTGGCCATCGTTCACCAGTTCACATTGAAACATAGAAAATGGGTGCCATTCGGCCCTTTGAGCCAGCACCGCCATTCATTGTGATCATGGCTGATCATCCCCAGTCAATAACCCGTGCCTGCCTTCTCCCCATATCCCTTGATTCACTAGCCCCCTAGAGCTCTATCTAACTCTCTCTGTGGCAGGGAATTCCACAAATTCACAACTCTCTGGGTCAAAAAGTTTTTTCTCACCTCAGTCTTAAATGGCTTCCCCTTTATTCTAAGACTGTGGCCCCTGGTTCTGGACTCGCCCAACATTGGGAACATTTTTCCTGCATCTAGCTTGTCCAGTCCTTTCATAGTTTTATATGTTTCTATAAGATGTCCCCTCATCCTTCTAAACTCCAGTGAATACAAGCCTAGTCTTTTCAATCTTTCCTCATATGACAGTCCCACCATCCCAGGGATCAATCTTGTGAACCTATGCTGCACTGCCTCAATCACAAGGATGTCCTTCCTCAAATTAGGAGACCAAAACTGTACGCAATACTCCAAATGTGGTCTCACCAGAGCCTTATGCAACTGCAGAAGAAATCCCACTTTTTGTTGTCCCACTTTTACATCCATTCCCTACATATTAGTGGCATTTGTTTTTTAACAGAGGCCAATTAACCTACAAACCTGCATGTGTTTTGAATGTGGGAGGGGCACCGGAGCATTGGGGTAAACGTACATGGTCACAGGGAGAACGAGGTCAGGATTGAAACCGGATCTCTGGCTCTGTGAGGCAGCAATTCTAACAGTAGATGCACCACTGTACCACCCCAAAGCACAAAGACAAGTTGGCCTCAGAGCAAAAATCAGTCAGAATATAAACAAGATAGACACAAAATGCTGCAGTAACTCAGTGGGACGGGCAGCCTTTCTGGAGAGAAGGAATGGGGGACATTTTGGGATGATACCCTTTTTCGTCTGCCTGTCCCGCTGAGTTACTCCAGCATTTTGTGTTTATCCTTGGTGTAAACCACCATCTGCAGTTCCTGCCTACACATAATATAAACAAGTATGAATTGAAACAGAGTGTCAGGCGTGGAGTAAAGCCTCTGTCCCACTTAGGAGACCTAAACAGCAACCTATGGTGACCTTGCCCGCCACCCAATGTTTCCATGAGGTCATCGGAGGTTTTGGTCACTCTTCCTAATGGTTGAAAGTGGTTTCCGCGTGGTTGAGGCTTTCTTCTAGGTTGCTGCTATTTTTTCATCATGTTTAAAACCGGCCTCGACTAAAAATAGGTTGCCATTTAAAAATCGATAACTTTTTAGAAACATAGAAACATAGAAAAATAGGTGCAGGAGTAGGCCATTCGGCCCTTCGAGCCTGCACCGCCATTCAATGTGATCATGGCTGATCATCCAACTCAGTATCCCGTACCTGCCTTCTCTCCATACCCCCTGATCCCTTTAGCCACAAGTGCCACATCTAACGCCCTCTTAAATATAGCCAATGAACTGGCCTCAACTACCTTCTGTGGCAGAGAAATCCAGAGACTCACCACTCTCAGTGTAAAGAATGTTTTCCTCATCTCGGTCCTAAAGGAATTCCCCCTTATCCTTAGACTGTGACCCCTTGTTCTGGACTCCCCCAACATCGGGAACAATCTTCCAGCATCTAGCTTGTCCAACCCCTTAAGAATTTTGTAAGTTTCTATAAGATCCCCCCTCAATCTTCTAAATTCCAGCAAGTACAAGCCGAGTCTATCCAATCTTTCCTCATATGAAAGTCCCGACATCCCAGGAATCAGTCTGGTCACTCGGAGGTCTAGTAGGAGTCATTAGTCGGAGGTCTAGTCAAAGCCGGTTTTCTTCATAGTTGAGGAAGGTTTTTAACATATGCGTGGGAGGTGGTAGGAGGTTGCAGGTCACCTCGACCTTGATTTTCTTTTGGGTGGTGGGCGAGGTCACCAGAGGTTGCTGTTTAGGTCTTCTAAGTGGGACAGGGGCTTAAAAACAGCTTTTTGATCCAGAAGCATTTATTTTGCCTTTTCATCATGGATGAATTCCTCTTCTACTGCCCATAAATAGGTCAAAATGCAGTGTGATCCTTTCACATCAGGCAAAATCATGCTAGAACAATCATGTGCAAAAGCATGAGAGGAAAAGATCGGGTAGATGCACAGAGTCCCGCGCCCATAGTAGGGGAATCGAGGACCAGAGGACATAGGTTCAAGGTGAAGGGGAAAAGATTTAATAGGAATCCAAGGGATAACTATTTCACACAAAGGTGGTGGGTGTATGGAACAAGCTGCCAGAGGAAGTAGTTGAGGCTGGGACTATCACATCGTTTAAGAAACAGTTAGGCAGGTACATGGATAGGACAGGTTTGGAGGGATATGGACCAAGCGCAGGGAAGTGGGACTAGTGTAGCTGGGACATGTTGGCCAGTGTGAGCAAGTTGGCCTGAAGGGCCTGTTTTCACACGGTATCACATTATGACTCTATAACAAAGATCATCTGATTGGGGCATATGAAGAGCTCAGCAACAAAGGACTATAAATGTTTGCATGGTAGTGAACTTCTTCTTCTTCTTCTTTTGTGTGGCATGCACAGCCTAAAGTTGTTGGACAACTTGTTCTATTTGATCTTCCGTTTTTGCACGTCGAGTTGATTGCATTAGTCGAAACAGGGCGGGCCACGTGAAGGTTGCAATCTTCCAACCCGCATGGGAGTGAACAATAATGTCAGACTCGCCAGATTAAGAGGTGATAATCCTTTTATTTTACAAGCAAGGAGGATAGACAGCATGTCACCTCCTAGGTGGAGTCACGTGCAAGTGAGGTGGCACACATCTAACACATTTGAAGAGGTGAAATGCAAGGGGGGAACAAATGCAAGACAGGGATGTATGAGCTTGGTGGTTATATGTTAACATGGATAGAGGATTAGTTCAAGGATAGAAAACAGCAAAAATAGGATAATTTTGGGGTTGGCAGACAAATGAACAGCCATACAAATTAATGTTTCAGTTCCCCATATTACTGAATTGGATGATGGGCCCAAGTTAACATGTCCTTTTTCTGACAATGCAAGGAAATGTGACACAGATGCAAAGAATCAGTAAAGGATAACTCCATGGGCAAGAAGTGAAAGATGGAGTAGAATGTGGGGAAATTCTCAGATCATTCACTTTGGGAAGAAAAATAATAAAACAATAAATGATGAGTAAATAGTATGGATACAACTTCAGGAATTGTGGGTATCGTATCAACAGGTCAACAGCAGATGCTGTCTCACTGGCTCTCCACTATTCTGGACCATAAAATGCGCCGTAGAAAGCATATTATTGGGATGCATCATAGCTTGCTTTGGGAGCAGCTCCATCCAAGACTGCATCAATTGCAGATAATTGTGGACACAGCCCATAAACAGCACACAGACCAACCTCCCTTCCATTGACTCCATTTACACATTACAGCCGAAGGGCCTGTTTCCGCACTGTATCTCTATGCTAAACTAAACTAGACTTGGCAAGATTTTATTTGCTTCACCACTCCTTCCCAGTGGATCTTGATATCTGTTGCCTCTGGTGGTGGCACATGGTCTATCCTCATTTGAGATTATCATTCATGTGCAATTGGGCCTGCACTGCAATTTAGCCATCAAGAGCTGAAAGGCTAGAAAAATATTTATTTCTGGCAAAGAACTTTTATATTGATTGCACAAATGTGTTGGTTGGAGACTCAAGAGACTGCAGCTGCTGGGATCTGTAGCAAAAGTAAAAAGAGCTGCTGGAGGAGCTCAGTGGATCAGGCAGCATCTGCAAAGGGAGACGGCTAGTCGATGATTTAGGTAGTGGCTCTTCATATGGACGAGATTAGATGAAGCATCTCGACCCAAAATCATCTTAGAAACATAGAAACATAGAAAATAGGTGCAGGAGTAGGCCATTTGGCCCTTCGAGCCTGCACCGCCATTCAATATGATCATGGCTGATCATCCAACTCAGTATCCTGTACCTGCCTTCTCTCCATACCCCCTGATCCCATTAGCCACAAGGGCCACATCTAACTCCCTCTTAAATATAGCTAACGAACTGGCCTCAACTACCTTCTGTGGCAGAGAATTCCACAGATTCACCACTCCCTGTTTGAAAAATGATTTTCTCATCTCGGTCCTAAAAGACTTCCCCCTTATCCTTAAACTGTGACCCCCTTGTCCTGGACTTCCCCAACATCGGGAACAATCTTCCTGCATCTAGCCTGTCCAACCCCTTAAGAATTTTGTAAGCCTCTATGAGATCCCCCCTCAATCTTCTAAATTCCAGCGAGTACAAGCCGAGTCTATCCAGTCTTTCTTCATATGGAAGTCCTGCCATCCGAGGAATCAGTCTGGTTAACCTTCTCTGTACTCCCTCCATGGCAAGAATGTCTTTCCTCAAATTAGGAGACCAAAACTGTACGCAATTCTCTAGGCGTGGCCTCACCAAGACCCTGTACAACTGCAGTAGAACCTCTCTGCTCCTGTACTCAAATCCTTTTGCTCTGAATGCCAACATACCATTCACTTTCTTCACAGCCTGCTGCACCTGCATGCCTACTTTCAATGACTGGTGTACCAAGACACCCAGGTCTCGTTGCATCTCCCCTTTTCCTAATCGGTCACCATTCAAATAATAGTCTACTTTCCTGTTTTTGCCACCAAATGGATAACCTCACGTTTATCCACATTATACTGCATCTGCCATGCATTTGCCCGCTCACCCAGCCTATCCAATTCACCTTGCAGCCTCCTAGCATCCTCGTCACAGCTAACACTGCCCCCCAGCTTCGTGTCATCCGCAAACGTTGCATTTAATTCCCTCGTCCAAATCATTAATATATATTGTAAATAGCTGGGGTCCCAGCACTGAGCCTTGTGGCACCCCACTAGTCACTGCCTGCCATCCTGAAAAGGACCCGTTCACTCCTACTCTTTGCTTCCTGTCTGCCAGCCAGTTCTCTATCCACATCAATACTGAACCACCATTACCGTGTGCTTTAAGTTTGTATACTAATCTCTTGTGTGGGACCTTGTCGAAAGCCTTCTGAAAGTCCAGATATAACACATCCACTGCGTCGCCCTTATGCACTCTACTCGTTACATCCTCAACAAATTCAATAAGATTCGTCAGACATGATTTACCTTTCATAAATCCATGCTGACTTTGTCCAATGATTTCACCACTTTCCAAATGCGCTGCTATCCCATCTTTAATAACTGATTCTAGCAGTTTCCCCACTACCGATGTTAGACTAACTGGTCTGTAATTCCCCGTTTTCTCTCTCCCTCCTTTTTTTAAAATTGGTTCACATTAGCTACCCTCCAATCCTCAGGAACTACTCCAGAATCTAAAGAGTTTTGAAAAATGATCATTAAGGCATCCTCACTAAGGCATCCTCACTAAGGCATCTTCTTCCACGATGCAGCCTAACCTACTGAGTTCCTCCAGCTGCTCTCCTTTTTTATGTTGGTTGCATGCTATGTAAACTGAATGATCAGAAATGCAACAGAATGGATTTTGCTTGGTTCAGTGATTAAATCACACTGTGTTAGAGTTGCAAGGATTGGGTTTTAATGAAAAGCATGCGCACTCACTAATGATACCTCCCATTAAAATAAAATTTAAACCTTTTAAACCTTGATGGGTCTTTTCTCTCTGGTTTGGTCATTTTCTGCAGTTTTGAGTAATGTCAATACAGAAATGAAAGTGGATAAGATTATTAAATGTTGTTTACAGAAAGGACAAGCATAGATTAAGCCATTAATAGGATTTTTTTCATTGTGAAAATGGGCATTATTCAGCTCTGCAAGTCGCTTCATTGCTGTAATTACAGCCTAAAGTAACTTGGACAATCTGTCAGCTCCAATATGCCGTATCTAAGTGCTGCTAAACTCAGATAAAAATCGTCTTAATTGGAACAACATAAAATTGCTGTCAGCTTCTTGAGGTCAACCCCACACAACCCGTGGGATACTTCTTATAAATATGTAGTAATTAACGCCTGAGAATGCAGATTTAAACAACAAAAAATACGATCAAATGTTAAAATTACAGCATGTCATAAATTTGTGTCAATTACATATTGTCGTAAAGACCAAATTATATTCAAAGCTTCTTATCAGAAAGCTTTTTTCCCTCTGTTAAGTGCAAACTATTATTTATTTACTTGAAAAATATCAGATTTCACATAATTTACATTCTGAGTAAAATATAAATTCCTCTTAGAATTGCAAGAAGTCTTTTGCTTTGGAAATAAAGGCATGGCTATATTTGTGGAGTCACAAAATAAAGTAAATGAGAGGGTCAAATGTCTTTGTGGTTTGTTCCCTGCCCCAACAGGAACCTTGCTGCGTGTGTCTCCAAGCTTGCATCCATGTCCTGCGGAGGAACGTTGATCGAGTTGTTCCCTCACATACGCGTCTCAACGAATGGACATTTCTGGAGTTGGAATTGTTTCAGTTTCCATGAGGAAATTGAAATACATTGTTTTGTATCCATGCTGGGCATGAGTGTTTCAAAGCCTTTTCATCACAGGAGCAGGCCTCGTACATGCTGTGCAGTAACTGGTGCTCAGTAGGAGGTCTTCATGGCCTTGAATACCTTGCATTATGGGTTCGGGATCTCCAACCTCTTGGTTTGACCCAGTATATACCATTCATTTATAACTTAAGTGCACATAGATAAGTGACGGTCTTGGCGTCATGCTTGGCACAGACATTTCGGGCCGAAGGGCCTCGTGCTTGTGTTGTGTGGATCTATGTAGGTATGTTACAAAACTTACCTTGAGCAGCGCTGCAGTTCTGCCGCTTCCCGTGTGCGCAACTTTGGCGCCTTTCAGAGGGGGGCGGGCTTAAAGTGCCGTTTTTCCACAGGCAGTGAAAATCGATCAATGTCAGGCGATTTCGTTGCGGAAGAAAAATCGCTCCGACATTTCATGAATGAAGGTATTTTTAAATTACTCTAAATTATTTATTAACTAGAGTAATTTAAAAATCACCTTCAAAAGCCGTGAGCACCGACAACCGGAAGGATTTTGCGTAGGGGAGAAAAAAAGGTAAATAGTTTATTTTTATATTAAAAGTTGGTTTTTTGGGAGGCTTTAATAATATTTTCATGTTGCGAAATGGGGTCCAAAAAAAATGTATGAACCGGCTGTATTTTTCCTCCCGACTTCAGCGCAAACCGCAACGTTCCAATCCACCGCATTCCACTAAAACCCACTCGCTAGTTGATTTAAATGGCCATTAATTTACAGGCATAAAACACTAAATTCCTTCCATTTGGCCTGGAAATTCATGAAAATTAGATTTAAAAATTATGTTATATTGTGGATTATTGTGTGAATGTTATTTGGACACAGGCAATTTAAAAAAAGTTTATCTTTTCTTAAGAAATGGATAGATGTTTAGATCTACTCATTGAATTTTGTAATTAGCTACAATTAGATAACTAACTAATTATATGCTTTAATTTCAGGTCATCCAAGTAAGATTGTTTCATATTTGTTTCAGAATGCTTCAATCTATAATAAGTGAAAATTTCATTGAGTTCTATTAATTTTTAAGAAAGTTATGGGCTTTTAACTGATCCAGATCACAGCTTTTGAGTTAAGAATTGAAAGGCAATGGGAACAAGATGCTAATTTCCGAGTATGAAAATGGCCATAACTTTCTTAATACTGAAGATATGAAAGTGAATTAGGTATCAAATTAAGCTTCTTTTTATGCTTTATCTGATGGGATAAATTGCAGACTTGATTTTTAAAATCTCAAAATTTTGTAACATTGCTAATCTATGCTCTATGTTCTTAATGCAGAGGTTGATAATTCTTGTAAGTAACCACAGTTATTAGAAATTATAATTGTAAACTGCATTGATAATGCTAAGAGTCAATTGCTAACTTCCTAAAGCTCCAGACGTATGTGGCTCTGCTTTCACACTGCCTGGAATCCAGACTCACACTCTGACTCCCTGTATAATCTGGGATACAGGACATTCTTCTGTCCTGTTAACACCTTTGAAGTCATAAAATCATTCATTTTGACGTTCCCTTTCTGCATTCCTTCCAAATCTAACTCTCCCATTAACGTTTTCAGTCTGTCTGTTGCACCCTGGCTACACCCCATACCGGGCTGATGTTAGTCATTCCATTGGAGACACAAGAAACTGCAGATGCTGGAATCTTGAGCGAAAAACAAAGTGCTGGAGGAAGTCAGCTGGTCAGGCAGCATCTGTGGAGGGAATGGACAGGTGACATTTCGGGTTTAGGACCGTTCTTCAGACTCAAGAACTCAAGTCTGAAGACGGGTCCTGACCCGTAACATTACCTGTCCATTCCCTCTACAGATGCTGCTGACTCATTGAATTCCTCCAGAACTTTGTGTTTCTGTTTAGGGACAGAATGATTTTATTCCTGCTGTAACATCCATCAGAGTGGACTCCGAATGTTGATACTGTCAGAATCATAGAGCCATGCAGCACAGAATCAAGCCCTTGACTCGACAATTCTAGACTGTCCTACCTTCTCTTTACTTTAGACTTTAGAGATACAGCGTGGAAAAAGGCCCTTCCACTTTTGAATCTCTTCCCCACATGGGAGACCCGACCTTTTCCCCGCCAGGTCTCCGTTGTCGTTGGGGCCTAGCACCGTGGAGCGGCATCCAGCCGGAACAACCTGGGGGCTCCAGTCGCGGAGCCTGCGGACTTGCCATCGTGGGGCTGGCCGGCCTCGGAGCATGGGGAGCTGTGGCGGCGCGCGGCTGCAACCCGACTCCGGAGGCTCCAGCTGAGCCTGTGGACGGTGACATCGGGAGCTCGTGGGTCCCTGGTGGGAGACCGCTTTTCGGAGCTCCCGCGGCGGCAGCTTCACCTGCCCAAATGGCAGGGCTGAAAACGGCCCGGAGCGGGGCCTGACATCGCCCCGCGCGGCTTTAACGGCCGCGGGACTTCCCATCGCACGCCGGGGGCTTTAATATCGGGAGAAGATGGAGAGCAGGGGAGAGACAAGACTTTGCCTTCCATCACAGTGAGGAGGAGACTCACTGTGATGGATATCTGAATTGAGTTGGTTGCGTGTCTTGTATCATTGTTTCTTTTGTTGTATGTCGGCAGAAACCAAAGTTCCTAATGGAAAAATAAAGTTCATTGTATTGTATTGTATTGTATAGCACACAACCAGGCCCTTTGGCCCACAATATCTGCCCCATACTCCCATTCCCTGCATCTTCATGTGCCTATCCAAAGATCTCTTAAATTCCATGATTGTGTCAGTGGTGAGTGCATGGAATGTGCTGCCTCCATTAAAACCGACGGCAGCTTGTTCCAGGCACCCACCACCCTCTGTGGAAAGAAAATGCCTTGCACATCTCCTTTAAACTTTGCCTCTCTCATGTTCTCTAGTATACATTGTGTATGCAAACAAAGAATCTCACTGTGCCTAGTCGCATGTGACAATGAAGTATCCCTTCCAATTTGATATTTTCATCCTGGGAAAAAGGTTCTGACTACCCTATCTATGCCTCTCATGATTGTATTTAATTCTATCTCGCCTACACTTCAACCTTTGTTGTTCCAGAGAAAACAACCTAACTGTAACTAATGCTCCCTAATCCAGGCACCATTCAAAGCTTTTCCCTGTACCTCGGTACACGTGACAATAAGCTAAACTGAAACATTCTGTTAATCCTCCTCTGTACCCACTCCAAATGCATGCACATCTTTCCTGCATTGGGGTGACCAGAATTGCACACAATACTCTAAATGAAGCTTAGCCAAAGTTCTATAAAGTTGTAGGATGACCACTCTTCTAGAAACATAGAAACATAGAAATTAGGTGCAGGAATAGGCCATTCGGCCCTTCGAGCCTGCACCGCCATTCAATATGATCATGGCTGATCATCCAACTCAGTATCCCGTACCTGCCTTCTCTCCATACCCTCTGATCCCCTTAGCCACAAGGGCCACATCTAACTCCCTCTTAAATATATCCAATGAACTGGCCTCAACTACCCTCTGTGGCAGAGAATTCCAGAGACCCACCACTCTCTGTGTGAAAAACTTGTGTTCTCTCTGTGTTCTACTTGTGTTGCCAGAAGAAACAGAAGCTTGGCAGCTTGAACTACCGGACTCAGGAACAGCTTCTTCCCCACGGGTATCAGGCTTCTGAACAGTCCTTCCATAAACTAGGGTACTGTCTGATTCACCACTATCCCATTGTGGACATTGGACTTTGTGTAAGGAACTGATGTGCTACAATGGGTAGAACTATATTCTGCCCTCTGTATCTTCCCCTTTGCTCTATCTATTTTACTTGAGTTTGACTTGATTGCATTTATGTACAGTATTACTGATCTGATTGGATAGAATGAGAAACAAAGCTTTTCATTGTACCTCGGTACATGTGATAATGATAACCCTGAACGTAAACCTAAACTTAATGTGCTCCTCAAGTCAGGCAATTCACCTAACCTCAGCACCCAACAAGACTGTAGAGGTCCACCTAGAAGGGCCCTCTGGCAGGGGCAGCTTGCTCATTTCCAAACATACCATTGGCATCAAAGCAAGGTTGCAGGCTTGTCTATCAGAAATTATCAGAATTATCAGAAAAATAATTTCACTGTTCAGAAATCTGATACACGTGGGGAAGAAGCTGTTCCTGAGTCTGGAGAAAATCCAAAACAAAACTGCAGGCTGTCGGGTGGCATCTGTGGAGAGCGACTGATGATTCAATATTTCTTCTCTGAATCATTTGCAAAATAAATTTTGCAGAAAGATGTATACATTTATAAGATATTTATTTTTTTCAAGCTGAAACATGATCGTAAATGCTCTTCCCACAAAATGGCTTAAATTAAATTGCTAAGTATATCTGTTTAAATCTGTATTTAACATTTAAGAACAATTACAAAAGTGATAGACTTTAAGTGTGGACAATTGACAATTCAGTGAACCATATCCATTATTTCTCACTTGGATAAGCTTTCTATCTTCTAACCCTTGTAGGGTAATACAAATAACATGATCCTCAGTGACCATATACAGTATATGTAATGGGAAATTACAAATTGAGCCATCCATTGATCCAGTAAGTATCCATAATGGTTACTAGGGCAATCAAAAGTTGCCACAGCCTGGAGCAATTTAACACTGTGTGAGAATCACTGGTGCAAACAGATGTCCTATCATACAAAAGTGCGGTAGGTTTCAGTGGTCCTGAGAGAGACACTGATGTAATGGTGCCTTGACTGATAATTGGCAAACAATTCTAAGAGACAAACCAGTCCTCCATGAATGAGTGGCACCGTGGCTCAGAGGTAGAGTTGCTGCCTTACAGCGCCAGAGACCCGGGTTCAATCTTGACTACAGGTGCTGTCTGTACGGAGTTTATACGTTCTCACTGTGACAATGTGGGTTTTCTCTGGGTGCTCCGGTTTCCTCCCACATTACATAGACGTACAGGTTTGTAGGATAGAACGGGTGCACGAGGTGATCGCTGGTCGGCGCCGACATGGTGGGCAGAACGGCTATATCTCTGAATTAAAAACAAGATGTCCATACAGTGCATAGAACAACAGCTGATAACATTACAGAGTTACTCACTAAGTAAAAAGGTGCAGTGAAGATGGAAGCTTAATTCAAAAGCCCAAGGGATGGGCTATTTCTATCAAGGCCTTTGCATTTTGTTTGTACCAAATGTTGACCAGTTTCTTCAGTTAGTTTGGATACATGATTGGGAAATCCTTTTGTTCAGCTCACAGAATGCGACAAATTAATGTGTTTTTAGAATGCCCGGGGACATTGAGGCAAATTGTCACATTTCCAAAATTATTGTTGTGCCTGATGAATTTTTAAAAAGTCTGTTTATTACAAATAATGATGTCTAATTTAAACACCTCCTGCTGGTTATGAATACTGTTTAATTGGTTACTTCTGTTTACTGCATCTGGGGACTTGAGAAGGAACTACAGTGCTTGATCCAAATTAATCCAAAATAAATCAATATTATCGATGGATATGGACATTTACATCAGAAATGTCAACAGATCTATATATGTGCCTGTATGTGACCCAGGTACCAGTGCCTAACAATGTCATGAGTGAAATATAGTGAGAGTCTAACAAGAACATTGAAAAATAGTACTAGGGTGAAAAATCACACTTAAAGCGATTGCCATACATGTGCTGTGGATTTTGCTGACAATCACAGATTTATTGTCCATTCCTAAATAGCTTGAACTTGCTGGCTTGTGGCTCACCTCAAAAGCTACCAACACACAGAGTTACCAACACACTGTGTCATTTTGCCTTTTCATTTCTGGCCTTGTCCAACCTTGTGGCAATTGATAATCCCTCTCAAACATATCCACAAAAAGCTGGAGTAACTCAGCCTGACAGGCAGCATCTCTGGAGAGAAGGAATGGGTGATGTTTCCTTCCTTCTCTCCAGAGATGCTGCCTGTCCCGCTGAGTTACTCCAGCCTTTTGTGTCTATCTTCGGTTTAAACCAGCATCTGCAGTTCTTTCCTACACAACTATATCCACAATCACTTTAGACTTTAAACGTACAAATTTAGGGAAACAGGCCCTTCTGCCCACTGATTCGACACTGACCAGTGATCGCCCCGTATATTAGCACTATCCTACGCACTAGGGCCAATTTACAATTTTTTACCAAAGCCTACAAACTAGTACATCTTTGGAGTGTGTGAGGAAACCGGATCATGCTGACAAGCCCCATGCACGTCACAGGGAGAACATACAAACTCCATACAGACAGCCACTGTAGTCAGGACCGAATCCATGTCTCTGGCGCTGATCCATGTCTCCATGCTGCCTGATCCACTGAGTTACTCCAGCACTTTATGTCTTTTTGTTACAGTACGACCCAGCCTATATCGGTTCACAATATAAGTGCCACAGAGAGCTGCCCTCCTGCCGCAGAAACATCCCTTTGTATCAACATCTCTTCAGTGTAATATTTCTTCCTGAAATTTTCCCTCTCTGCACAAGGAAAACTGTTTATACAGAGCAACTGCAGGGAGTAAATTGAAAATCCATTTGTTGAACAAGTACCTTTCAGTTAAAAAAATTGAGGCAGAATAATATGACACGGACGCTAATGATGTATTTTACCAAGTGTCATCCATCTTCAAAGAGGTCAGTGAAAAATGGCATTGTACCACCTCAGGTGACGGGGAAAGAAGGGAAAAAAAATGGTCCCTATCCCTGAATGACATGCAGCATCTGTGACATCACATGAATGCCATAATTGGGAAGCAGTAGATCGAGCGGCTCTTTTGATGTGTCAATAAACAAGTTCAAGGTGACATGTCGGATCAATACCGCACGACAAGAATCAAACGACAAATTCACTGCAAAGTAATTGGGTGCAAAATGACTCAACTCAACCTTCATGCTGCAGAAAATCAAACAAACAGCATCCTGGAGGCACTAGTTTGTACATGTCGTGCATTCCTTAAGATAGTCGCCACATTTCTAATAGCAGCCTGTATTTTTTTTCCCCTCTCACTGATGTTTGGTGGAATACAGTATACACCACAATCTATTCAAGTACAAACAAGCTGACAGTAACACTTTTACTTCGACTGACAATGCCACTTTGACAAAATTGTTCAACAATGAAATGCTGACATTTGGAATAATACATGGGAGCAATTATCACAAAATAATCTGATTGAATTCATTATAATAACACAATGCTGGTTATTGGCATCGGAACTCTGAGATGAGATTATTTTCAATGCAATTACTTAAATTTAATCTGCAGTAATTCAGAAATAACATTATTTTCTAGAGATTCAGTGCAGAGTTTACATGCAAATTCACAAACTACCATGACTCGGATATATATGGCTGCTCCTTCACTATTAAAGATGCATCTAAATCCTGAAATTCCGTATCCAGATGCATTGAAAGAGCACATTTACCCCATGGAATAGGGTGGTTTAGCTTTATTATTATCACATTGTACCGTGTGAAAAACATTGTTTTGCACGATATCCAATCAGATCAGATAATACTATACATAAATACAATCATGTCACACTCAAGTACAAGAGAAAGACTGAAGGGGAAGATACAGGTTATAGTTCTCAGCACTGCAATTTTCAATAGACAAAGGCCCAATGTCTGCAATGGGGTAGAGGTGAATCAGACAGTTCCGTAGCTTATGGAAGGACTGTTCAGAAGCCTAATAACAGAGGGGAAGAAGCGGTTCCTGAGTCTCCCGGTGGGCAGTTCAAGCTTCCTAACCATTTGCCCAATGGGTGCAGTGGGGAGTAATGATGGGGGTGGGACAAGCCTTAGATTATGTTATAAGGTCATAAGGAATAAGAGTAAAATTAGGTCATTCGGCCCATCATCTACTCTGCCATTCAATCATGACTGATCTATCTCTCCCTCCTAACCCCAATCTCCTGCCATCTCCCCATAACTCTGACATCTGCACTAATCAAGAATCTATCTATCTCTGCCTTAAACTTGGCCTCCACTGTGGCAAAGAATTCCACAGATTCACCACCCTCTGACTAAAGACATTTCTCCTCATCTCCTTCCTAAAAGAATGTCCTTTAATACTGAAGTTACGACTGCTAGCCCTAGACTCTCCCGCTAGTGGAAACGTCCTCTCCACATCCACTCGATCGAAGCCTTTCACTATTCTGTATGTTTCAATGAGGTCCCCCCTCATTCTTCTAAACTCCAGCGGGTATAGCCCAGTGCCGACAAACGCCCATCAAAGGTTAACCTACTCATTCCTGGAATCATTTGTGTAAACCTCCTCTGGACCCTCTCCAGAGCCAGCACATCCTTCCTCAGATATGGTGTCCATAATTGCTCACAATATTCCAAATGTGGCCATACCAGTGACTTATAGAGCCTCAGCATTACATCCTTGTTTTTGTATACAAGCCCTCTTGAAATAAATGGCAACATTGATTTTGCTTTCTTTACTACCGATTCGACTTGCAGATTAACCTTTTGGGAATCCTGCACCAGTACTACCAAGTCCCTTTGCACCTCCGATTTCTGGAATCTCACTCCATTTAGAAAATAGTCTGCGCCTATATTTCTACCACCAAAATGCATGACTCCACATTTTGCTACACTATATTCCATCTACCACCTCTCTGCCCACTCTCCCAATCTGTCCAAGTCCTCCTGCAGGGTCCCTGTTTTGTCTATACTACCTGCTCCTGCACCTATTTTCATATCATCCTCAAACTTTGCCACAAAGCCTTCAATCCCCTCGTCGAAATCATTAATAAAGAACATGAAGAGTAGCAGCCCCAGCACCGATCCCTGCGGAACTCCACTAGTCACTGGCAGCCAACCAGAAAAAGCCCACTTTATTGCCATTCTTTGTCTTCTGCCATCCAGCCAACCTGCTATCCATGCTAGTATCTGCCCTTTGATACTGTAGGCTTGTATCTTCCGAAGCAGCTCAACATGTGGCACCTTATCAAAGGCTTTCTGAAAATCTAAATGAACAACATCTACTGATTCTCCTTTGTCTGACCTGCTATTTACTTCTTTTTACTAAGAATTCCAACAAATTTGTCAAGCAAGAGCTCCCCTTCACAAAGCCATGCTGACTTTGGCCTATTTTATTGTGAACTTCTAAGTACTCCATAACCTCATCCTTTATAATGGACCCTAAAATCTTACCAACCACCGAAGTCAGACTAACCAGCCCATAGTTCCCACTATTCTGCCTTGCTCCCTTTTTTGTAATATTGCCAATTTTCCAATCATCTGGGACAACTCCTGACTTTAGTGATTCCTGAAATATCACTATTAATGCCTCCACAATCTCTAAAGCCACCTCTTTCAGAAGCCTAGGGTGCAGTCCATCCGCCCCAGGTGATTTATCCACCTTCAGCCCTTCCATCTTCCCAAGTACCTTCTCCCTAGTAATAGCCACTCCACTAACTTCCAACCCCTAACTCTCTTGAATTTCAGGCATGTTGCTGGTGTCTTCCACTGTGAAGACGGATGTAAAGAAGTTAAAGAACGGCTCTTCTGCCGTTTCTTTATTCCCCATAATCCTGCATCATTCTCCAGTGGTCCAACATCCATTCTTGCCTCTTTCTTGCTCTTTATATAACTGAAGAAACTCTTGCTATCTTCTTTTATATTATTGGCTAGCTTATCTTCATATTTCATCTTTTTTATCCGTATTGCCTTTTTATTTACCTTCTGTTGTTCTTTAAAAGCTTCCCAATCCTCTGGCTTCCCACTAATCTCCACTATGCTATACACCTTCTCTTTTAGTTTTATACTGTCCTTGACTGCTTTTCAGAGGCAGCATGAAGTACAGATGGAATCAATGATGGGAAGTCTGGTCTATGTGATGGACTGGGCTACATTTACAACTCTCAGCAATTTCTTGCGCTCTTGGGCAGAGCTCTTCCCAAACCAAGCTGTAATTCAGCACAACAGTATGCTTTCTGTGGTGCATCTGTAGAAGTTTGTAGGAGTCATTGGAGACATGCCAAAGTTCCGCAGTGTCCTGAGGAAGTAGAGGCATTGGTGTGCCTCTTGGCTGTTGTTTTAATATGGTCGGTCCACAACATAATTTAATATGGTTGGTCCACACCAAATCGTTGGTAATATTAATGCCAATAAACTTGAAGGTCTCAACTATTTCCACTTCAGCACCTTTGATGCTAATTGAGGCATATACTCCACCACACTTGCGGAAGTTGTAACTAGCTCCTTCATCTTGTGACATTGAGGGAAAGGTTGTTACCCTTACACCCTGTTACTAAGTTCTCTATCTCCTACCTGTACTCTGTCTCATTATGGTTTGTGATCCAGTCCATCAGTGCAATGTAACAATTTGCAAAGGGAATTTGAGCTGAATTTGGCTGCACAGCTGTTAGTGTACAAGGCCTTCGATAGGGGACTGAGAACGCATCATTGTAGAGCACTAGTTTGACGTGTTGTCACCTATCCTCACTGATTATGGTCTGTGGGCAAGAAGGTCAAGGATCCATTGGCATTCACGGGTGCTAATTCCTTGGTCGAGGAGTTTCGAAATAAGTATGAATGGGATTATGGCGTCGAAAGGAAAGCTATGGTCGATAAATAGGAGTCTAATAAGGACTCCTTTTGTAGGTGTTCCAAAGATGAGTTCAGGGCCAGGGCGATGGCATCTGCTGTGGACCTGTGGCAATGGTAAGTAACATGTTGCAAGCATGAGTAACATAGAAAAACAGGTGACACTGACCATATAGATGACATTAATCAGATAGACACCCAATAGATGAGGCAATAGTTGGAGGGCAGGATCAATAATGTGGCGGGGGAGTTTAGAGTCAAATGGTTTGGATGGGACCTCCAGTGAGGGGAAGTGACTGTGGTCAGAGGGTGGCTGGCGCAGGGCATTGCTGTTGGGAAAGAGCCTGGCCAGATCCGTTGCTGAGAGTATGACCAGCTTGAGGATTACCAGCCTGAGACCACCTTTCAGCGATGATAAATCTTCCCATACAAATGCTGTCGCAGAAGGAGAATGGAAAAAGGTCAAGCTTATACAAAATGGGAGGGAAAATGGGTGCTTTGCATGGACACAGGAGGCCAGAGGGCCTGTTTACCCATGTAATTACTCTTAAAACCCAAAGGGCGACACTGTGGTGCAACAGCAGAGTTGCTGCCTTACAGCACCAAAAACCTGGGTTCAATCCTGACTGGGTGCTGTCTGTATGGTGTTTGTACGTTCTCCCTGTGAACATGGGGTTTTCTCTGTGTACTCCTGAACTCCAAAGACATAGAAGTTTGTAGGTTAATTGGCTTTGGTAAAATTGTAAACTGTCCCAAGTGTGTAGGCTAGTGCCATTGTACGAGGCGATTGGTGGTTGGCAAGGACATGGTGGGCCGAAGGGCCTGTTTCTGCACTGTATCTCTAAAGTCTAAAATTACTCTGAAGGGTGCATTGGCCAAAACAAATTAGAACATTTGATTTAAAGGTTTTCCAATATTTAAAGAATTACAAGTATTTAAAGAAATATTACTAATTTCTTGGGACCAGTGGAGTGCCAGTACATACCAATATATACCAATCCAATTCACCGTACTGGGCCAGATATCACATAATGACGAGATGGAGTACAGAAACGAGATTGAGAACCTTGTAACTTGGAGCCAATTGTTTGAGGATGTAACTCACAGGATAGACGAGGGGGAAATAACAGATATTATATATCTGGATTTTCAAGAGATGTTTATTTAAATACCACAAAACAAATTCAGACATAAATAGAAGTCCGATGAGGTTAGAAATAAAGTGGAAGCGTGGATGTAAGATTTGGTAATGGACAGAAAATTGGGAGAAGGAATAACAGGTCACTTTTGTGTTTACAGACTGCTACTAGTAGCATGCCACAGTAATGCATCTTGTCTAATCACTTTATTCACTATTACTTAGATTAAGATATAAAGTGTGGATCCAATGCCTCCATTAATCTGTTGGGCTGCAACCGATTAATTTGATTCAAATTGCTTGCTCCATGCACAATTTCATGTCATGGACAAAGCTGGAAATGGTCGCAGTAATGGCATGCATGAATCATTCCTGATATCGGTGAGCAGTAACATGATATTATAATTCTAAGGCATATTTTGATGCACTCACATCAATGATAATTGGTTGCAGTATTTTGCAGGACAACAGTCAGTCAGGCAGTCTTATATAATTTAACCTTCTCCATTCGGAACTTCAGTGAAGGTTTTTTGGGAAATCTAAATATATACTCTGTATGGATTACTATCCGACACTATTCTGGTCAGTTCCTCAAAGAACTCAATCAAATAAATTAGGCAGGACCACAGTTTCCTAAAGCCATGCTGGGAATCCCTAATAACTGTTAAACTCTCTTAAGTGATCATAAATAACATCCAGCAATTTCCTGACACAGCTGCCAGACTTGTTTAGAAGTCCCAGGTTACAATTTTGTTTTTTTTGGTTAATCAATGGAAGAACGTACACGTCCTTCCAATCCACTCCAACCAACTCAGACACCAAAATGTTGTAGGTAACTTGTGCCAATCTTGATTATTTCCATCATGACTCTAAAATAAACAGAACTCCAGCATTATAATCATATGAACAAAGACTGCATAGACTCGGTTTATACTCTCTAGAATTTAGGAGATTGAGAGGGGATCTTATAGAAACTTACAAGATTCTTAAGGGGTTGGACAGGCTAGATGTAGGAAGATTGTTCCCGATGTTGGAGAGGTCCAGGACAAGGGGTCACAGCTTAAGGATAAGGGGGAAATCCTTTAGGACCGAGATGAGAAGGAATTTTTTCACAGAGAGTGGTGGGTCTCTGGAACTCTCTGCCACAGAGGGTAGTTGAGGCCAGTTTATTGGCTATATTTAAGAGGGAGTTAGATGTGGCCCTTGTGGCTAAGGGGATCAGAGGGTATGGAGAGAAGGCAGGTACGGGATACTGAGTTGGATGATCAGCCATGATCATATTGAATGGCGGTGCAGGCTCGAAGGGCCGAATGGCCTACTCCTGCACCTAATTTCTATGTTTCTATGTTTCTATAAGCGATAGGAGAAGAATTAGACAATTCGGCCCATCAAGTTTACGCCATTCAATCATGCTGATCTCTCTTTCCCAGCTCACCTCATTGTCCTGCCTTCTACCCATAATGCCATTAATTTATTATGGGAGTTGTTGTCTTAGTTGGAATCATACTCATAGGGTTGAACAGCATTGAGACAGGCCCTTCAGCCCACTTATCCATGCTGGCCAAGATTGCACATCGGGCTGGTTGTATTTGCCTACATTCTGTCCATAGCCCTCGAAACTCTTTCTATCTATATATCTGTCCAAATATCTTTTAGAAATTGTATTTGTATCCACTTCCGTAACTTCCTCTGGCAGCTCATTTCAGATACAGATTACCCTCTGAATGAAAAGGGTGCCCCTGAAGTCCACCTTAAATATCTTCTTTATCACCTTAAGCCTGTGCCCTCTAGTTTTAGAATCCACTACCTTGTCAAATTCACTGTGAGCATTCAATTTATCCGTGCTCCTCATGCTCCTCATGTATACCTCAATGAGGTGATCCCTCAGCCTCCTACTCACCAAACAAATAACTCCCCCCTATCCAGCTTCTCCCTATAACTCTTGCCCCTTCTGCATTGGGACCCTGCCACTGCCAGTCACATTGAAACCCTCCCTAGTAGTACAGGCACATCTCCCTCCTGCTGCTGATTCTGTACAACCCCCTGTACAGTTCACCTCTGCCCCAGAAGACATCCCAATGATCCAAAGACCTGAACCCTCTTGTCTCTGCACCATTTCCTCAGCCATTCATTAATCTGGCCTTTCCTTCTATTCCTGCCTTTAATAGCACAATACACTAAGGGTAATCCAGGGATTGCCATCTTCAAGGTCCTTCTTTGTGAGCTCTTTTTTAACTCCTTACATCTACTCCGCAGGACCTCATCCCTTTTTTTCCCTATGGCGTTGGTACTGAGTTGCACAATGATCTTTGGCTGCTCATTTCCTCCTGGAGAATGTTTGACTTTGAGTTTGAGTTTAGTTTATTGTCCCATTCATAAGTGATAGGAACAGAATTGGGCATTTTGGCCCAACAAGTCTACTCCGCCATTCAATCATGGCTGATCTATCATTCCCTCTTAACCTCATTCCCCCATAACCCTGACACCCATACCATTGTCTTGGCCTCCACAGCGTTCAGTGGCAAAGAATTCCACAGACTGACCACTCTCTGATTAAATAAATTACTTCTCATCTTCCTAACAGAATATCCTTTTATTCTGAGGCTATGACCTCTGGTCCTAGACTCTCCCACTGGTGGAAACATCCTCTCCACATCCACGCTCTCCACATTCAGTGAAAAGCTTTTGTTGTGTGCTAACCAGTCAGCGGAAAGACAATACATGGTTACATGGTTAGCATGCAACAAAAAGCTGTATCTCGGTACAGCTGTATCTCAGTACGCTTGACAGTAAACTAAACTAAACTCAACTAAATATTGAAAGAATGGACTTTGAATGGAGGGTAAGGTTTGATTGAGGTGTGATCTTTAAGCTGGAAGGGGCTAATGGGACCCTCATAATATATCCAGGTACTGGAGGATATTAGCACTCTTGGAATGATGCCACAGTGCACATCAGTGCTTTCAAAATGTAAAAGGCAATTGTATAAAACCTCAATCACTCGCAGCAAAGATGGATGGCTCAGACCGTTACAGTGTGCCCTTGTTAAGAGATCTTTTAATAGAGTCATAGAGTGATACAGTGTGGAAACAGACCCTTCGGCCCAACGCCCACACCGGCCACACGCAGGCAGACTAGTCTCACCTGCCTGCGTTTGGTCCAATTCCTTCCAAACTTGGCCTATCCATGTAGCTGTCTAACTGTTTCTTAAATGTTGGGATAGCCCCAGCCTCAACTACCTCCTCTGACAGCTTGTTCCATACACCCACCACCCTTTGTGTGAAAAAGTTACCCCTCAGATTCCTATTAAATCTCATGATCTAATACTATCAGTTTATTGCAGAGCAAGAATATAGAACATAGAACAAAGAACACTTCAGCACAAGAACAGGCCCTTCAGCCCACAATATCTGCACCGAACATGGCGCCAAGACCATCACTTATCTACCTGCACATAACCCAATCCCGACATATCCATGTGCCCATCCCAAAATAATTTAAATGCCATTAATGTATCTGCTTCAACCACCACCCTTCGCACTCAAAACCTGCCCCGCATATCCATTTTAAACATTGCCTCCCTCACCTTAAAGCTGTGCCCCCTAGTGTTTGATTTTGCCACCCTGGGAAATCTGGCAGTCTATCCTATCTAGTCCTCTCACAATTTTATGCTTCAATCAGGTCTCCCCGCAACCACCGGTGTTCCAGAGAAAACAATACAAGTCTGTCCTATTAACAACTGATACCCTCCAATCCAGGCATCCTTCTGGCACCTCCTCTGCACCCTTTCCAGAGCCTCCCCATCCCTCCTGTAATAGGGCGACCAGAACTGCACACAATACTCCAAACGCAGCCTAACCAAAGTCTTATAAAGATACATCATGACTTCATCAAGATTAATAATCCAGCAATTTTTCACTTTCCCATCTTCTTTATAGAGGACTGCTGGGAATACAGAGAACACCTCTCCACGCTGACGCACTTGGGTGTGAAATTTGACAGAGCGGTGTGCCGTTCAATTTATTGGATGTACCTTACAGGTGTACTGCAGGTAAACATCCCCTCAGCCCATGATGAATGAGCTCCTCTGAAGCCGATGACTTTGATGAACCTCAGTAGCTAGACCCAATCATTCTTTTCCAAATGGCTTACCCAGCTAAGTACAACTCCTCTGATATAAATTTGTCTTATTGAAAGGAGACGGGGTTCTGCAATACATTTCATTCTCAACAGCCCTGTTAATAATTTTATGTTATTCTCTGCACCATGAAGCTGCAACTGATGGATTTTTTTTACTGAGCAAAACGCTTCAGGTTTTGATGCATTTGTTTTATCAAATTAAACCTTTCTACCACATGCTTCACCGTGAAATTTCAATTTCAGCTAATTTTGAATTAAAACATGGGATCAAGGAACTACATTCAAAATAAATTAAAAGCTCTTTCTTCTCCCAGCTTACTAAAGGCAGCTAATACTTCTCTAACTGGTCTACCACAGGTGCACCAGTACACAATTCAGTATATCAGTGAAGCATTGATAGAGGTACTGTGGGTAAATTACCAAGTATAACAGACTTTTGGACAGGTTCATGGATAGAATAGGATTAGAGGGATGTAACCCAAATGTGACAATTGGGATTAGCTTCAGGAAATACCTTTGTTGGCATGGAGAAGTTGATCTGAAGTTTAAATAACCGTGATTCTCGCCCCCCATGGGTGACCCTTATAGCTTGTAGTTGCCTGCCACTTAAATTCACCATCCCACTCTGACTTTTCTGTCTGCAGCTTCCTGCGCTGTTACAACTCGGTATGTTTCGACCGTCTGGACTCAATATCAAATTTTCCATCTTTAAGAAGCTCATACTCACTCTTTGTTTAGTTTAGTTTAGTTTAGTTTAGAAATACAGCATGGAAACAGGCCCTTCGGCCCATTGAGTCTGCGCCGACCAGCGATCCCAGTTGCACTTGTTCTATCCTACACACTGGGGACAATTTACATTTTTACCGAGGCCAATTAACCTACAAACCTCTATGTCTTTGGAATGTGGGAGGAAACCGGAGCACCCGAGGGAAATCCAACGCGGTCACGGGAAGAACGTACAAGTTCCGTACAGATGGCACCCGTGGTCAGGATGAAACCCGGACCTCTGGCACTGTGAGTTCCGCTGCAACTCTACCGCTGCACCATGGTGTCGCCCCGTTACCTGTAACAAAACTGACCATTCCTGTCTATCATCATTTTGGCTCCGTTTTTATTAATCTATTGCAATAGCCTGGCCTGCTGGCCATGTCTCAGAAACTTGCTATTAACAACATATTACCACGACAAAGAAACATGATGTTTTAGTTAGATCCTCCACTGTCCGAAACAAGGAGATGTCAAGCAAGCTGATTCAGTGCGATGCTTGCAGTAGGTGGGAGGTCAAGGGCACTGCTGGTGCCTCTAGCTGCTACAAATGTGAGAAATGCATCCAGGTAAAGCTCCTGAAGGACCGTGTTGGGGAACTGGAGAAGCAAGTGGATGACCTCAAGTTCGTCCAAGAAGCTGAGTCGCTCCTCGACAAGTCCTACAGTAAGATTGTTACACCTAAGGTACTGGATGAGAGAGGGTGGGTGACGGTGAGAAAGAGACGTAAACATGGAATGCAAAGGTCCTCGGGTGTTGTACTTCCTGTGAACAGGTTCAGCCACTTGGAAGCTGTCGGGACAGAAGGCGAAGCAAAAAGTGCTGTTGAGCCAAAACCAAAGAGGCCGACGTCAGGCAACGCTGTGGTAGTTGGAGACTCCATTGTGAGAGGTACGGACAGGGGTTTCTGTGGCAACAGACGAGATTCAATATTGTCTATTGTCTATTGATTCGAGGATGGTGTGCTGCCTCCCGAGTGCCAGGATCCAGGATGTCACGGACAGAGTGCAGAAAATCCCCAAGGGCGAAGGTAAACAAGTTGTAGAGCATGTTGGCACAAACGATGTCAGAAAGATGGGGATGAATATTCTGAAGGGTGACTTTAGAGAGCTCAGAAAAGTGCTGAAAAGCAGGACCTCCAGGGTGATTATCTCTGGTTTGCTTCCAGTTCCTCGTGCTGCCGAGAGCAGGAACAGGGAGATACAGGACCTGAATGTGTGGCTGAGGAATTGGTGCAGGGGGCAGGGATTTAGATTCTTAGACCACTGGGATCTGTTTTGGAGTAAGGGGGAACTATACAAAAGGGACGGATTGCACCTTAACAGGTGGGGGACCATCATTCTGGCAGGCAGGTTTGCCGCTGCTACACTGGCGGTTTTAAACTAAATAAGGGGGGGGGGGGATGTCAAATGTGACAGTCAAGGACGGAGTTAAAGGGAAAGAGAGTAAAGGGATAGTTAATGGCCCAGAATTAATGGGAATGACAGCTCACAAATAGATAGGAGTATGGCCAAGTGTAATAGGGATCGATGTGAAAAGTGAGATGCGTAAGGAATTAAAAGTATTGTATTTGAATGCGCGAAGTATAAGAAGTAAAGTAGATGAGTTTGAGGCTCAGTTAGAGGTTGGTAGATATGACATTGTGCAAAGAGTAGCCGGAAGCCAGAGGATTGGGAAACTTTCATAGGACAACAGAAGGAAACAAAACGGGCAATACGGGCTGAAAATATGAAATACTAGGGGCTGGCCAGGAATATAAAGAACGACAGTAAAAGCTTATTTAGATATGTTAAGGGGAAAAGAGTATCAAAGTCAAATGTGGGTCCCTTGAAGGCAGACACAGGTGAAATTATTATGGGGAACAAGGAAATGGCAAAAGAGTTAAACAGGTACTTCGGATCTCTCTTCACTAAGGAAGACACAAATAATCTCCCAGAAGTACTGGAGGACAGAGGATCTAAGGGGGTAGAGGAACTGAAAGAAAATGTCATTTGGCGAGAAATAATATTGGGCAGATTAATGGGACTGAAGGATGGTAAATACCCTGGGCCTGTTGGTCTGCATCCCAGGGTCCTCTGGGAGGTGGCTCTAGGAATAGTGGACGCGGGGGATGAGGGATGAGGGGGGATCTTATAGAAACATATAAAATTATAAAAGGACTGGGCAAGCTAGATGCAGGAAAAATGTTCCCAATGTTGGGCGAGTCCAGAACCAGGGGGCACAGTCTTAGAATAAAGGGGAGGCCATTTAGAACTGAGGTGAGAAAAAAACGTTTTCACCCAGAGAGTTGTGAAATTGTGGAATTCCCTTCCACAGTGGATGCCAAATGCAGGGCAATGGAGGCCAAATCACTGGATGGATTTAAGAGAGAGTTAGATAGAGCTCTAGGGGCTGATGGAATCAAGGGATATGGGTAGAAGGCAGGCATGGATTATTGATTGGAGACAATCAGCCATGATCACAATGAATGGCCGTGCTGGTTCGATGGGCCGAATGGCCTCCTCTTGCACCTATTTTCTATGTTTCTATCCCATTGGGACTCACCCTATTGGAAATACTCCCTTTGTTCTGTGAAAATATATTTTTTAAACCTGATTCTAGAAATCTAACATAACGGATATGCTGGAAATACCTAGAAAGATGCGCCACATCTGCAGGAAGAGAAACAGTGTCAATGTTTCAGGTTGAAGACTCTTTATCAGAACTGGGAAGGAGCGAATAAAAGCTTGTTAAATGGCAGAAAGGGTGGGGAAGGAGGGATGTCTCTGACAGGATGACCTTGCTGGCTAAGAAGGAAACAATGCCATCAGGTCAATGTGTGAATGGAAGCAGTTAGACAGTGAGAATAGAGATAAAACTCAGCAGGAGTTGCGAAGTGCAGAGCTGGAAGACATGGCTGGCTGATCAGGCTGGGCATGTCCTCCACCCCTGGGGGGGGGGGAAATGGAAGAAAAAAATTAGGCAATATCACAGATATTGCAGTATCACCTGATACTGAGAGAGAAATAGCAGCTTGAACGTGCCCACCTCTAAACTCAGGAACAGCTTATTTCCCTACATTATCAGGCTTCTGAATGTTCCTTCTATAAGTCAGGGTGCTGTCCGATTCATTTCCACCCCTTTGAGGACATCAGACTTTGGAACTTATGTGCCAGAACACGCTATAATACTGAGAACTATATTCTGCGCTCAAAATATAGAAACAAATTTGGAGTAACAGATTTCACAGATTTGGAGTAACTCAGCAGGTTATGCAGCATCCCTATCCATGTTCTCCAGTATATTCCCCTTTGCATTATCTATTGGACTTGACTTTGAGCTGATTCTTACACTTGTTTGAATCAAACTGCATCTATGTCTACATCCAAATTTCTAATTGATCTATATCGTGTCGTAGCTTCTAACAACCTACCTCATTATCCACTATCCACAACTTTGTTAGAATGAAGTTTGTAAGCAGTCACTACAGAAAACATGTTCTTCTATTTTTATTGCTTAGTACTGAAATCTCCTGGTTGCAAAATAAATTATTTCTCACTCTTGTCATCAACTATAAGAAAGCAGTCCCAGTCCTTCAGAATAACATTTCCATTTTCTGCACTAAGCATCTTTGCTGTCATTTTAAGTGAGATCGGCATTTTAGTGCAGTTTAATGTTGTATTGCAGAGTACTTTGTGTCATGGATCTGTGCCAAATGGAAATGATATTGAGAATGGTCCAAGTTTATATCATCATCGGCTCTTATCTACATCAGAGAGGTAAAACCTTCAACTCTCCTCTGCTCAGGCATTCAGTTTGTGACCACATCTGGATGATTACAATTGGGTCTGAAGGTGAATGGCTCTGACACAAAGTGAAGTGAGTGTTGGTCAGGAAATAATTGATGAATTGGTGTTGTTTGATGGCACTATTGATAAAACCTTCCATCACTTTACTGATGATTGAAGGGAAGCTGTTAAGCAGTAACTGACTGGATTTAATCCATCCTGTTTTTAGCAGATGTTTTAAGTAGAATGATCTTTGTTATGTGTTTGCAAGAGTTATAGTTGTGCTGGAACTCTATGGCGAGAGAAATGCCCAACTCTGGTTCACAGGAGATTTGCTTTATAAATGGCATATTATCAGTAGCCTTAGCGGCATCGAATATGTTTAGCTACTTCTTAATGTAATATTGGGTTAACCTAATTGAGTTGCATGCTGGAGTTTGTGATGGTGAGGGGTCATGGGGCAGGGCACGAATAAGGGAGGCACGTAATCCAAATAGCTCAAGCCTCCATTGAAACTCCCAAGGTAAGTAAAAGGGCATTCGCACCAGTTATTTATTCCCATGGAGAAATTGGAGAAGTCAATGTTCATACCGTTGGGGTGTAAACTGCCCAAGCGAAATATGAGGTGCTGCTCCTCCAATTTGCAGTGGGACTCACTCTGACCATGAAGGAGGCCCAGGACAGAAAGGTCGGAATGGGAGGGGGAGCTGAAGTGCTGAGCCACCGGGAGATTAGGTTGGTTAATGCGAACTGAGCGGAGGAAATGTAATTTAATAACCAGTTGGTGCCACCTTCCCTCCCAGCTGGAATAACAACTCTTCTAGTGTTCATCCCCCCTCCCCCTACAATCAGTCTGAAGAAGGGCCCGACTCAGAGCATCACCTTAGAAACATGTTCTCTAGGGATGCCGTCTTACCTGCTGAGTTACTCCAGCACTTTGTGTATTTTTATTTTTTGCAATAACGCCGGCTATTTTTCTGGGACTACTGGGTTAGGTTTGGACCAGACAAAGGCAAACAGTGCCAATGAGCAGGTGCTCTGCTAGGCTGTGGCTCAGGTGATGTTAGCTTGCTTGCTCCTTGAGGTTAGTCTAGTTTAGTGATACAGCGCGGAAACAGGCCCTTCGGCCTACCGAGTCCGCACCGACCAACAATCCACGCACATTCACACTATCCTACACACACCAGTGACAATTTTGCTATCTTACCAAGCCAATTAACCCACAAACTTGTCAATCTTTGGAGTGTGGGAGGAAACCGGAGATCTCGGAGAAAACCCACGCAAGTCATGGGGAGAAGGTACAAACTCCGTACAGCCAAGCACCTGTGTTCAGGATTGAACGTAGGTCTCTAGCATGTACGGCAGCAACTTTACCACTGCACAACCAAGCTGTCATTAATCAGGGTGCAATGCAGTCCTCACTTAGATCTGCTTCAAACTGATCCCAAAAACTGGGAAGTATAACTGACCTATTGAAGTTTCTGGTTCTCTGTTGTCGAGAATAATTGGTATTAGCAGATATTAAAATGCACAGCGTGACGCTGGACACAAATCTTCCACTTTTGAATAAAAGTATTGAAAAGCTTGGGAGGAATAGATCATCACTCTTCATTCCACATTAACCTTAGCCCTCACCAAATCTTACTCTTTGTCTCTGTGAAATAACTGGGATTAGTGTTTGATAAGACTGGACTTAATAATAATTATATGATGTGGTACTGAACTGCATCTTCTCACTGAGAAAATCCCACAACATAGCCCAAATGCATTACACAAATGAAAGGGAGGAGAGAATATTATTTAAGTGTTCTTGTAAGCCACCTTAGATATTAATACTGCAAAGCTACTTATGAATATTTAAGAAGGAAAAAATTGAGCTATACTTTGTTTCAAATAGCCACAAAGACCTGTTACTTATCCGTATTCTGCAAAAAGGGGTCTTAAAGCTGTTTTTATGCTTTACATCTGGGCTTAAGCACTTTATATCACTCTGACTTCCGTGACTCTAATTAACCTCTCTGCATGCTAAACAAGGACTATGCATTTCTCAATATGATAAATCATTTATGGTCTGATAAATATCAAAGCAACAATAAAAGTGGCACAGAAGGGTGTATGCAATGGGTTCTGAGGAGAGCTTTTCAATAGCACTAGAATCAGTGAACAATATGGACTGATGTACAAAATTAAACTTCATTCCAAAACACTACAAGGGTATTATGCATTAAAATATTTTCTGTGAACAAATTCATCATTAATTATTTTATGAATGTCAGAAAATGAGTACTGAGAATTGTCAATTTGTCACCAAATTAAATTAAAACGCAATCTAAATCCTCAGCGATGGAACTCTATGGACCAGCTTTTGCATTACTATGGACTTGTTTACTATGGACGATGGACTATTTGCATTTTTGCATAAATATCTTGTGTATGGCAGTCCTTTTCTGGTCACTGTCTTGTAGAATTGATGACAGCCTGTGACGCTGTTGCAAGCAGGACTTTCATTGCAACAGTGCCTCACTGTAATTATGGATATGGCAATAAACTCAAATTGATTGGATTTGACACAACACCATGTCTTTGCTGCAAACATTCTTCCTACATGGAGGTTAGTGGAAGTTTCTGCGAAAGACAGACCAAAGGGGGCAAAACGGCAGTACAAAGAGGCAAAGCAAAAGCGGGGAACTCACTCAGCCCATGGATTTATGGAACAGCCTATCCGCACCGATGGTTGATACTGAGCAAGGTTCAGAAAAGGTTTCTCTTTCTTCAGGCATATTTTCTGAGACAATCTTCTCATGCATATTAACACGAAGGAAAAAGATGAAAACGCATGGCTCCAGATTCAGGGACAGTTTCTTCACAGCTGTTATCAGGGAACTGAATCATTCTATCTGTGACTAGAGAATGGTCCTGAGCTACTGTCTACCTCATTGGAGACACTCAGACAATCAGATTTAGGAACAGCTTCTTCCCCACTGTTGTCATACTGCCATAAATCCTAATCTCCCAATCTGCCTCATTGCGAACCTTGTATGTTTTTAAACTGCATTTTCTCTCAAACTGTAAAGCTATAATGCTTTAACAGGTATTGGATCAGCCTTCCTGAGGGGGCTCTCATGGAAAACAACTGGCCCAGATGGAGTTCCTGGCTGTGTCCTTAGGAACTGTACAGCCCAACTAGCCGGAGTGTTCATGGACATCTTTAATCTCTCCCTATTCCATGCTGAGGTAGCCATTTGCTAAAAGAAGACCACTATCATCCTGGTGCCAAAGAAAAGCAAGATCTCATGCCTTAATGACTACCGCCCTTTGGCCTTGACATCAACCATCATGATGTGCTTTGAGAGGCTGGTTATGGTACACATTAAACCCAGCCTACCAGGCAGCCTTGATACAATGTAGTTTGCCTACCGCCACAACAGGTCCATGGCTGATGCCATCTCCCAGGTCCTACACTCATCCTAGGAACACCTCAATAAAAGTACATCTATGTCAGACTTCAGCTCTGCTTTCAATACCATCATCCCAACCAAGTTCATCTCCAAACACGTGGAATTTGGAGTTGGTACTCCCCTCCGCAACTGGGTCCTTGACTTCCTGACCAACAGACCACAATCAGTGAGGATAGGTGACAAATCATCCTCCACGATAATCCTTGACCTGCAAGGATGAGTTCTCAGCCCTCTACTACACCCCGTGTACACTCATGACTGTGCAGTCAAATACCAATCCAACAATTCACAAGTTCGCAGATGACATCATTGTAGTGGGTTGGATATCAAATAATGATGAGACGGTGTACAGGAAGGAGATTGAGAACCTCATAACCTGGTGCTAAGACTACAACCTCTCTCTCAATGTCAGCAACATGAAGGAGATTGTGATTGACTTCAGGAAGCCAAGTTGTATATTCACCCATATTGCAGTACCCTACATTGATGGCACTGAGAACTAGATAGGGCTATTAAAGATAGCCGAGTCAGGTGATATGGGGAGAAGGCAGGAACGGGGTACTGATTGTGGATGATCAGCCATGATCACATTAAATGGCGGTGCTGGCTCGAAGGGCCAAATGGCCTAATCCAGCACCTATTGTCTATTATCTATTGTCTATTGCAGCAGAGATGGTCGAACGTTTCCAGTTCTTAGGAATAAATATTGCCAGCAATTTTTTCCTGGACCAACCACATCAAAGCTATGACCAAGAAAGCACGCCAATGTCTCAACATCTTTAGAGGGCTTAGGAAATTTGACATGTCCCCAACAACCCTCACCAACGTCTACAGATGCGCCCAATAAAGCATTTTATTGGGATGTATCACAGCCTGGTTTGGGGACAGCTTCATCAAAGATCACAAGAAATTGCAGAGAGATGTGGATGTAGCCCAGACACTCATGCAAACCAACCTCCCATCCACTGACTCCATCTACACTTCCTGCAAGGCCACCAGCATAATCAAAGTTCAGTCCCACACCGGTCTTCTCTCTTCTCGCATCAGGTAAGAGGTACCAAAGTTTGAAAACGCATACCTCGAGACAGTTTTTCCTGTTATCAGGCAACTTTAGGGCAGCACGGTGGCGCAGCGGTAGATTGCTGCCTTACAGTGCTTGCAGTGCTGGTGACCCAGGTTCAATCCCGACCACGGGTGTTGTTTGTATGGAGTTTTACACGTTCTCCCTGTGACCACGTGGGTTTTCTCCAAAATCTTCAGTTTCCTCCCACACTCCAAAGAATACGGGTTTGTAGGTTAATTGGCCTAGTGTATGTGTAAATTGTCCCTAGTGTGTGAAGGATGGTGTTAATGTGCGGGGATCGCTGGTCGGCACGGACCCGGTATGCCCGAAGAGTCTGTTTCCACGCTGTATCTCCAAACCAAACTAAACTAAACTGAGCCGTCCTCTCACCAGCTAGATTGTGGTCCTGACCTTGCAACTATCTCATGGAGACCTTTGAGCTATATTTAATCAGACACTATCGGACTTTATCTTGCACTAAATGGTGTACCCTTTATCCTTTATCTGTGCACTTGATTGTAATCACGTATAATCTTTTTTCTTGACTGGTTAGCACGCAACAAAAGCTTTTCACTGTACCTCGGTACACGCGACAATAAACTAAACAAATCTAAAACAATCTTTTTCATGTACCACAGTACACATGACAATAATAAACTAATACCAATCAGACTTTACTTGCTTTATCTGTGCACTGGGGTCAAGGAAAGAGCGTTCACATCACGGCCCTGTTTCCACCAATCTTTCCACCGCCACACACAAGAAACACAAGACAGACATCATTGTATGCAGATGCCGAGAAGTGTGTTCAGCTCCGGCTGAACAACTTCTAATCTTGTGTGTGGACTCGACAAGAAGAAGAAGATCTTGCACTAAATGTTATTCCCTTATCATGTATCTATACACTGTGAATGGCTCGATTGTAATCATTTATTGTCTTTCCGCTGACTGGTTAGCACGCAACAAGATAAGATAATGGGAGACCCCTTCCACCCCTGCAACGGACTGTTCCAGCTCTTACGGTCAGGCAAACGCCTCCGTTGCCATGCTGTGAGAACGGAGAGGATGAGAAAGAGTTTCTTCCCAGAGGCCATTCGGACTGTAAACTCCTATCTCACCAGGGACTAACTCTACTAACTTATGTACCACAATACCTCCCACAATATTGATTCTGTTTGTAGTTTGTTGGTTGTTTGTTTGTTTGTTTTTTACACAAAGTCCGCAGGCACTGCCACTTTTCATTTCACTGCACATCCCGTATGTGTATGTGATGAATAAACTTAACTTGACTTGACTTGAACAAAAGCTTTTCACTGTACCTTGGTACATATGGCAATAAACAAAGCTGTACTGCCAATTTCAAAGTTATGTCACTGGCCATGTCCAAATAAGCAATTTGGAGGTCCCAGAATTTGAAAAATCACGATTATCATCCAATTTCTTCTTGCCTTTTGAATTTCTCTGTTCTTCTTTTATAACTACATTGAGACTGTCATTAAACAGTTGTTCATTCTGGTAAATGTCATGAAAGCTTAAAACAAGAGTGTTAATCCCATTTAGATACTGTGATTTGTGAATTTGACAACTGTTTACAAACACTAATGGTACTCTAATTCAGGCATGGAACTGAGAGTTTATCACTTGTACATACTTGTAAGTTAATGCTTTTAATGACAGTTATAAACACTGCAGAGTGCAATGTACTTTACAGAAGCACTTCCTTTTATTAACTGAGTAAACAGTCTCAAATCCTTCGAGGGTTCAAGGCTCCACTCATTTGGCAATAGATTCCTTTTCAAGTCTCTGGCAGGCCTGTGAGCAGTGCGAGCCGTTTTTCATGCTTTCAGTCTTTCAATGTGATAAGGGAGGTTAAATTTTTTTTAAAGATGCTACTCACTGCCAGTTTTTTCATCTGTTGGTCCAGCAGTTGCCCTCACGTCTTGAGATGAGGACTCCTAGCTATTGGCTTTTAGTGCATCAAAAATGCCGACCACTTAGATTTCTGCTATATCTTAGAGGTTATTTTCTTCATGTTTTTAAATGTTTCCTATACCTCTTAATAACAATGTTGAACATTATGCATGTGCTCCAGACTGAGGAGGATTTGTGTCGTTACAAATTTGTATAAAGGCTATTTCCCTGATTTGGAAGACGAGCTGCCAACTATGTTGCACGAGGTTAGGTCATTTTGTTTATTTTTTCCAACCTCATTCACGCACAACCTCCCAAATACTATTAGTATGCAACCACAGGGAATGTAACATTTGTTTTTTAGAGATACAGCACGGAAACAGGCCCTTCGGCCCCACCCATTCCACGCCGACCACCCCGTACGGTAGCACTTTCCTGCACACTAGGGACAATTTACAATTTTTACCAAAGCAAATTAAACTACAAACCCATGCGTCCTTGGAATGTGGGAGGAAACCGGAGCACCCAGAGAAAACCCACAGGGAGAACGTACATGTAGTCTTGATCGAACCCAGGTCTGGGGTGATTTCAGGCAGCAACTCTACCACTGCGCCACTGTGCTGCTCTCATATCTGAAATGAGACAGTAACTTGGCCTATGCGATCTCCCAGTTGCCAAATACTTTAACTCATCTTCCTATTCCTACACTGATCTTTCTGTCCTAGGCCTCCTCCACTGACAGAGTGAGGCCACACACACAAATTGGAGGAACAGGACCTCATATTTCACTTGGGCAGCTTACAACCCAGTGGTATGAATATTGATTTCCCTTGTTTCAAGTAGTCCCTTGCATTCCCTCTCTCTCCTTCCCTTCCCCACCCTAGTCATCTTGCTAGGTTCACTGTTCATATCCCCTCATTATCACTTCTTCCACAGCCAACAATGGACCGTTGTGGGCTCCACCTTTCCTGAGTCATTGGTGCCGGCTCTGATTTGTTCTGTACCTTTTCATACCTATACTTTCCCATTCTCCTGACGCTCAGTCTGACGTAGGGTCTCGACCTGAAATATCACCTATTCCTTTTCTCTAGAGCTGCTGGCTGACCCGTTGAGTTTCTCCAGTTCTCTCATCAACCGATCGATCCATCCATCCAATGACTGGGACAGATTTCATTTTGACATGACTGGCTGCTCTACTGGGTACTCTGCTCCCCTCTGGTGGAGGGTTGGGGATATGCCTGTGGACTGAATGGAAGTTCTACCCTCAATTTGCAAGCATGAGCCCAAATTTCAAGTCAAAGTCAAAAGAGTTTATTGTCATGTGCCCCTGACAGGACAATGAAAATCTTTATTTGCATAGCACAACAGAACATAGTAGGCATTGACTACAATTATATACGTAAATACACCCATGACTTAATAAATTAATAAAGTGCAAATAACAGATGGAGGGATATTAATGTTCAGAGTTCCGAGCCAGGTTTAATAGCCTGATGGCTGTGGGGAAGTAGCTATTCCTAAACCGGGTTGTTGCAGTCTTCAGGCTCCTGTACCTTCTACCCGAAGGTAGCAGGGAGATGTGGCTAGGGTGGTGTGGGTCCTTGATGATGCTGCCAGCCTTTTTGAGGCAGCGACTGTGATAAATCCCCTCGATGGAAGGAAGGTCAGAGCCGATGATGAACTGGGCAGTGTTTACTACTTTTTGGAGTCTTTTCCTCTCCAGGGCGCTCAAGTTGCCGAACCAAGCCACGATACAACCAGTCAGCAAGCTCTCTACTGTACACCTGTATAAGTTAGAGAGAGTCCTTCTTGACAGACCAACTCTCCGTAATCTTCTCACGAAGTAGAGGCGCTGATGAGCTTTCTTAATAATTGCATCTGTGTTCTCGGACCAGGAAAGATCTTCACAGATGTGCATGCCGAGGAATTTGAAGCTCTTGACCCTTTCAACCATCGACCCGTTGATATAAACAGGACTGTGGGTCCCCATCCTACTCCTTCCAAAAGCCACAATCAGTTCCTTAGTTTTGCTGGTGTTGAGGGCCAGGTTGTTGTGCCGGCACCATATGGATAGTCGCTCGATCTCTCTTCTATACTCGGACTCATCCCCATCAGTGATACGTCCCACAACAGTGGTGTCATCAGCGAACTTGATGATGGAGTTCACGCTATGACCGGCTACGCAGTCATGAGTATAGAGTGAGTACAGCAGGGGGCTGAGCACGCAGCCCTGAGGTGCTCCCGTGCTGATTGTTATCGAGTCTGACACATTTCCATTCTCACGCCACTTTAATTTCCTGCTTCATTCTCACTGTGGTCTTCCCGTGATCAGCCTCACACACCATTCCAACAAAACTCTGTGTTAAGTATTAAGACCAGCCACTCACCTTCCATCTTAGCTCAATTAAATGGCACAATGCTAAGAGTGTCCAGGAAAAGAGATGTCTCCTTGAAAGAGGCAGAGCATATTGTGACAGCAATTAGTCAAACAAATGGAATCCTGGGATTTGTAAACTGATTATCCCTTGTTCATTCTGTGGTTTTGGTTTCCCTTCCTTTCTTCATTAATTTATTGACCAAAACTTGCTTAGTTTTTTTCTGTTTATCCTGGAATCAATCAGTTCTATACTGGCTGTCCATTGAATCACATACTTGTAGAATCTTGCAAACATGCAGCACAGAAACAGCCCCCTTCGGCCCGTTTAGTCCATGCAGACCGTAATGCCACGTAGTATTAACTCAGATTTTTTCTCAATTGATGTTGCCTGCTTTAATGGGCATTTTTCATAGCTCTGATGTGCAACTACCCACCTTGTTTTGTCTCTCTCTAAATGTCCTAATTCATCTATCAACTAGATGGCTTCTTCAACAGTTTATCACCATAGTAATCATGGCCCCAACCTATCAGAAGTATTCCCTTTGTCCAATGCGTTCCCCCGTTTACCTTCAAAATACATTCACCTTCAAGGGCAGATGTATTAAAATTAATTATAATGCATAGATTCTCGCTAAATTACATTAAACCATACAGTAAAATTGTACCAGACTGGTTGAAATTAAACCTCCTTGATAGTGAAATGTGCACGTCACCATTTGGAATTATATTCCTTTTTAATGCAATTGTTATTTGCTGATCTTGAACACTGAGGCAATGGCCCATATACCCGTAGATTGTGGGAAGGCTTGCACGCTGTAATGGGCTACAAAGCAAAGGCGGGCAGTGTCACTAGCAACAATGGGTCCCTCCCTGATGCTTCTCAGCATTCTTGGTAAAGGGAACATTTGAGTACCTCTGCTAGAAGACTCGGTACGCCACCATCACATTCTCCTTCTGCGCGCGCCGGATCTTATTCCTCTGTTCCTTCTCTGGGATAGGCCAGGACTTATGGATTTTGCAGAGTTCTTCTAGGCCAACTCAATGCATTCTACACCTGCAGTGTAGAAGGGCAGTGGAGGAACATCACCTGCCTTGCTGGTGGCGGGAGCACCTATACCAACGGTTACTGAAGTAAGTTCATCCTTCCTGACAGTTAATCTGCAGAAAGCAAATGATCTGAATGTAGTCCCTGGCCATTGACCTGCTTCAAGAAGAACACTACATCATGGTGCCAAAGAAAAGTATTGGGGAGTGCCTAAATGACAGTTCAGTGGCTCTGACATCCACCATAACAAAGTACTTTGAGAGACTGATGGTGGTGCACATTAACTCCAGCCCCAAATGAATTTCTGGAACACCTAGGCAACAGCGACTCTTACGTTACACTCCTATTTATTGATTATTATAGCTCCGCCTTCAACTGAGCTTTTATCTCTCCACTGACACTGTCTGCTCTACTGGGCAATTCCAACAACTCTGACCTGCCTTTCACAGCCTTTACATATGCTATTGTGTTCTCTATTACTGACAGCTCTCATTGATCTATCAACCAAATAGATTCATCAATAAAGACTTGTTTCTTTTCTCTCTTTTCCAGGTCTGATGGAGGGTGTTTGACCTTTAACATCAATTCTGTTTCTCTTTCCGCTGATGCTGCCTGATCTGCTGAGTGTTTCCAGCAATTTCCATCTTTATTTCCAACAGCTGTGGTTTTATGATTTTTAATTTACTGTTGAATTTACAGCCTTCTTTGGCCTGGACCGAGTGGATGTGGAGAGGTTGTTTCCACTAGTGGGAGAGTCTAGGACCAGAGGCCATAGCCTCAGAATAATAGGACGTGCTTTTAGAAAGGAGATGAGGAGGAATTAATTTTGTTAGAGGGAGGTGAATCTGTGGAATTCATTGCCACAGACGGCTGTGGAGTCCAAGTCAATGGATAGTTTTAAGGCGGAGATTGATAGATTCGTGATTAGTAAGGGTGTCAAGGGTTATGGGGAGAAGGTAGGAGAATGGGGTTGAGAGGGAAAGATAGATCAGCCCTGATTGACGGAGTAGACATGATGGGCCGAATGGTCTAATTCTGCTCCTATAACTTATGAACTTATGGTCTTCATTCTCTCAAAAATTGTCTTCTTTCAAGAAGCTCTTCTCTCTTTGACGGTAACTGACATTGCCTGCTCTACTGAGCATTTCCTGACCTGAATTTAATGCTTACCCATGTGCATTTAGTTCTCTCTCACTGTCCTCATTAACCCATCAACCCGATGGCTTCATCAACAGCTCATCATCACTAATGCAGGTTAGATGGTTCTTTACCACTTGCAGACTCTCCTGCCCACAAACGGTCTGTCGCATTTCTTCCATGTAACAGCAATTTAATAGAAAAACGTTATTGGCTGTACAGTGTCTTGATGTCGCAAAAGGTGCTCCATAAATGAATTATTGTTCATTCCGTGCAGTGTCTTTTATTGTGACAAGAGTGCTTTAGATTAAAAGTTGGTGCTCAGTTGTACAATAAATTAGATCTTTATCCATCCTTCCAATGGCTTCCTTTGAGATCAGCCCCCAGCACTGCTGTACACTGAATCCTTTGAGGATTCATGCCAATGCACCATTCCAATCAATTCTCCTCAATTACAAACCGATCTGAATGTGATCTATCTACTTAGGTATTGTTTCAATACCACACAAACCCTATCAATAAAAGCCTGAAGACAATCATTTCAGGCCCGTCAATAGATGCTATGAAGCGAAAAAAGGGCAACCGCTCAGATATTTTGACTTTTCGTGCACTTAATTAAGTCAACAAGAAGCTGTCAGGGATAATTTTCAAAGTATACAGCGTAGCCGTTGACATTTAATAATATTACATTCAATGCTGATTGAAATTGATTTTAGAATCTGAGAAAGGGGAGTTGGGGTCCTAACAGCTCTATTTCAATACAATCAAGGACACCAGGCTTCTGTTAAGGTAGTTCATGACAAGCCTGGAGATTTCTAACAGTGGAAACAGTGCAAATATTTATTAAAGAGAAGTCATCACCCAAGATGTCATCTTGTTTTTCAGATTTTCATTGCCATGTTTCTTTAATTTGATTCCTCTCCCGAAGGCACAGCGTCTTATTGGAATGCAGTTTCCCTGATGCTTTATAGGTGGATGACAGGCTATTTCACCAAGCAGACCTCACGCTGTGTACGGCATTAGTATCCGCCGTTGTCACATGGGTGAAATCTTTCACCATGTGACATTATTTTAAACCTGTCCGTTCAAGTTGAAAAAATTAAATAAAAGGTCAAATGCGCTCTTTGTCATTTAGCAAAGAGAAAAATAATTATTCTGTTAAGCTCAGTCTCTAAAGGAATGAGAATTGGGGACCGACAGGGAAACAGGGTGGAAGAAGAGTGGAGATTGCAGAAGGCTGATGAGCTGCAGGAGCTACAGAGATAGTAAGGGTGGGGGTAGGATTGACAACGTTATAGGCGCATAGAGTCTTACAGCGTCGAAACAGGCCCTTCGGCACAACTTGTCGACACCGGCCAACATGGTCCCACCTACAGTGGTCCCAACTACCTGTGTTTGGCCCATATCCCTCTGAACCTGTCCTATCCATGTACTCGTCTAATTGTTTCTTAAATGTTGCGATAGTACCTGCCTTATCGATTGGTGGTCACTTTGTCCACAATCCAGTCCAAGAAGCAGCAGATACATCGCCAGATAAACATCTTTTAGATGGGAGGACGTTACCCATGTAGCTGAAGCCTTGCTGGCAATGTCCAAGCTGTGCTTTGATGCTGTCATAGGTATTTCAGAGAGGTTTCATGGGGATGGAGGGGGGCGGAAGATTGTGGGGGGAGTGGAGGAGTGTCTGGTTATAATCATCACCTACCAATGTCACTGGAGGCCCTGGTGCCCCTGGTCTACCTCAGCCAGCAGGATTGGCCATATGGGTCCTCTTGGGATAACGGAGAATGAGAGCTGTTTAGTTTAGAGATACAGCGCGGAAACAGGCCCTTCGGCCCACCGGGTCCATGCTGACCAGCAATCCCCACACACTAACACTATCCTACACACACTAGGGACAATTTTTACATTTACCAAGCCAATTAACTTACAAACCTGTACGTCTTTGGAGTGTGAGAGGAAACGGAAGATCACGGAGAAAATTCATGCAGGTCACGGGGAGAACGTACAAACTCCGTATAAACAGCACCCGTAGTCAGGATCGAACCCGGATCTCCGGTGCTGCATTTGCTGTAAGGCAGCAACTCTACTGCTGCACCACCATGCCAGTGAAAGGTGTAGCTTGCTCAGGAAAATTCTGGCTACAGTTTTCAATGTTCAGCAGAATACCAGGATAAAAAGGAATAGGTGACGTTTCGGGTCGACTCGAATTGTCACCAATTTATTTTCTCCAGAGGTGCTGTCTGACCCGCTAAGTTGCTCCAGCTTTTTGTGTCTATCTTCAGTTTAAAGAAGCATTGCAGTTCCTTCATACACAGAATACCAGGATGCTTCCTTGAATGCCGCAGTGTATTCTATGTGCCCATCTGAGAGGGTAGATAAAATAGCTATTGGGTTCTGTATAGTTATTAACAGAATTTTAATCAAGACCAGGAGGATCATGACAGAAGCCTCCTCGTGGCAATCCCATGAAACGACGACACGATGCATTCCGTGACACGCCAGGCGACCAATTCTGTCAGTATGCTGGACGACGACGGAAGCCATCAGCGAGCTATGCGTCGTCTGACACACGAGCGAACGAATGATCAAGACCATAAAATGAAAGGATTTGCCATCATATACAAACCTCCAACAAGGGATTTTCCTTTCAAACATTATTTTGAAAAATGTGTCCCATAATAGAGTCATTGAGTTGTATAGAACAGAAACTAATTCTGAATTGATTTGAAACAGTTGAAGATGTAGGTATTTAAAAATTAGGCAATAACTTTGTGAAATGAGGACGAAGAATAATTACATAGAAACATAGAAAATAGGTGCAGGAGTAGGCCATTCGGCCCTTCGAGCCTGCACCGCCATTCAATGTGATCATGGCTGATCATCCAACTCAGTATCCCGTACCTGCCTTCTCTCCATACCCCCTGATCCTTTTAGCCACAAGTGCCACATCTAACGCCCTCTTAAATATAGCCAATGAACTGGCCTCAACTACCTTCTGTGGCAGAGAATTCCAGAGACTCACCACTCTCTGTGTAAAGAATGTTTTCCTCATTTCGGTCCTAAAGGAATTCCCCCTTATCCTTAGACTGTGACCCCTTGTTCTGGAATTCCGAAACATTACTGTATGCAGACATGGATGGAGGTTCAATGGTTCAATGGTTGTTTATTATCAAATATGCACTGCACAGTGAAAGTCTTCTTGCACAGATCACACATGCACGTGTCGCCTTATTTTGGCGCCATTCCCATCGTCCTCAACCGACTCAGCTCAGCTCGCAAACCAACGTCCCACTACTCACCCGACCACCTCTGTGTCCCGGGGGCACATCCCGCGGTCGTCCTTGAAGGCTCTTGAAGCAATACCCTTGTCCCTCTCCTACTGGTGCACTCCACGTATCTGTAGTCACCAGCATCTCCCACCCACCCCCGTGACTCTCCGGTCTTCGGGGCCGAGCTCAGCGCCTTCCTGAGCAGGGAACAATCAGTAGGCCCAAGCTGGTTGAGTTGGGATGCATGTTTCTTGGCAGGTTGAAGGATAGGGAACCAGCAAGACTTCAAAACTCATGGAGTTATAGTTGGAGATGACTTTCTAATTTAAGTAGGTTTCGGTTTAAGTTTAAATTGTCATGTGTATTGAGGTACACTGCGAAGCTTTGTTTTGCATGCAATCCAATCAGATCTGAAAATAATATACATAAATATAATGGTCAAACGCAAGTCCCACAGGTAGAACTAAAGGGAAAATACAAAGTGCAGAATATGGTTGTCAGCATTTAGTTTGCAGGTACAGTACAGAAACAGGCCCTTCGTCCCACAGTCCTTGCCGACCATTGATCACCCCTACACACTAGTTCTATGTTCCCCCACTTTCTCATCCATCCTCTAAACAATAGGGGCAAATTAATTTTATGGAGATCAATACAAATTATAAATTTGCACGTCTTTGGAATGTGGAAGGAAATCGGAGAACCCGGGGGAAACCTGCGAGGTCACAGGGAGAACATGCAAATGCCACACAGATAGCACTCATGGTCAAGATTGAATCCAGGTCTCTGGTCCTGTGAACAAGCGGCTCTACCAGCTGTGCCACTTAAGCGAAACAGTTCCAATTTTCCGCAATGGAGAAGAGGTGAATGCAGGTGGGTGGAAAGGGAATTGGAAGAATAAGAAAGAGGAGTTGAAAAATAGAAGAGGTCCTGATGCAAACGACAAGAGTGTGAAATGTGAGAGTGATTTGAGACTGCAAAAGCCATTAGATTATGTTGTGAGATCACAAAATTAAAAAAATTGCTTGTGAACATATAATCTCAAAAGGATGGTTTTAATAGTTTTTCTGTAGACATTGGTAAGAATCATTGGAAACATGCCCAACTTCCTTGGATTTCTGAGATGTTTACAATATATATTGTTTATTATTTACAATATATATTAATGATTTGGACGAGGGAATTCAATGCAACATCTCCAAATTTGCAGATGATACCAAGCTGGGGGGTATAGTTAGGTGTGAGGAGGATGCTTGGAGGCTGCAGGGTGATTTGGATAGGCTGAGTGAATGGGCAGATGCATGGCAGATGCAGTACAATGTGGATAAATGTGAGGTTATCCACTTTGGTGGCAAAAACATGAGGGTAGACTATTATCTGAATGGTGGCAGATTAGGTAAGGGGGAGATGCAACGAGACCTGGGTGTCATGGTACACCAGTCATTGAAAGTAGGCATGCAGGTGCAGCAGGCAGTGAAGAAAGCAAATGGTATGTTAGCATTCATAGCGAAAGGATTTGAGTATAGGAGCAGGGAGGTTCTACTGCAGTTGTACAGGGTTTTGGTGAGGCCACACCTGGAGTACTGCGTACAGTTTTGGTCTCCAAATCTGAGGAAAGACATCCTTGCCATAGAGGGGGTACAGAGAAGATTCACCAGACTTATTCCTGGGATGTCAGGACTTTCATATGAGGAAAGATTGGATAGACTCGGTTTGTACTCGATGGAATTTAGAAGATTGAGGGGGGATCTTATAGAAACCTACAAAATTCTTAAGGGGTTGGACAAGCTAGATGCTGGAAGATTGTTCCCGATGTTGGGGGAGTCCAGAACAAGGGGTCACAGTCTAAGGATAAGGGGGAATTCCTTTAGGACCGAAATGAGGAAAACATTCTTTACACAGAGAGTGGTGAGTCTCTGGAATTCTCTGCCACAGAAGGTAGTTGAGGCCAGTTCATTGGCTATATTTAAGAGGGCGTTAGATGTGGCACTTGTGGCTAAAGGGATCAGGGGGTATAGAGAGAAGGCAGGTATGGGATACTGAGTTGGATGATCAGCCATGATCACATTGAATGGCGGTGCAGGCTCGAAGGGCCGAATGGTCTACTCCTGCACCTATTTTCTATGTTTCTATGTTTCTATGTTCTGTTCAGTTAATAGTTTAGTTTAGTTTATTGTCACGTGTACCGAGGTACAGTGAAGACCTTTTGTTGTGTGCTATCCAGTCAGCCAAAAGACAATACATGTTTACAATCAAACCATTTACAGTGTGTAGATACATGATATGGGAGTAACGTTTAGTGCAAAGTAAAGCCAGCAACGTCTGATCAAGGATAGTCTGAGGGACACCAAAGAGATAGATATTAGTTCACCACTGCTCTTTGGTTGTGGCAGCTGGGAAGAAACTGCCCCTGAATCTGGAGGTGTGCATTTTCACACTTCTATACTTTTTGCCTGATGGGAGAGGGGAGAAGAGGGAGTGGCCAGGGTGAGACTTGTCCTTGATTATGCTGCTGGCCTTAATGAGACAGTATGAGGTATAAATGGAGTCAATAGAAGGGAGGTTAGTTTGTGTGATAGTCTGGGTTGCGTCCACAATTCGTTGCAATTTTTTGCAGTCTCGGATGGAGCTGTTCCCAAACCAAGCTGTGATACATCCTGATAAAATGTTTTCTGTGGTGCATCTGTAGAAGTTGGTGAGGGTTGTAGGCGACATGCTGAACTTCCTTAGCCTTCTTGGTCTTTCTTGTGTGCTTTCTTGGTTGTTGCTTTAATATGTATGGTCCAGGAGAAGTTGATATTGACTCCGAGAAATCTCTATTTCGGCGCCATCAATGCAAACTGGGGTAAGTGAACGGCCTTGCTTCCTGATGTCAATCACTATCTCCTTTGTCTTGCTGACATTGATGGAAAGGTTGTTGTCTCGACACCAGGACACGGGGTTCTCAATCTCCTTTCTGTAGTCCGTCTCATCATTATTTGGTATCCAGCCCATAATGGTGGTGTCGTCTGTGAATTTGAAAATTGAATTAGATTTGTACATGGCTGTCATGGGTGTACAAGGAGTAAAGAAGGAGACTGAGAACGTTTCTTGGTGCTTTGTTGGCCATAGCTTCAATGTGGTTGGTCCAGAACGAATTGTCGGTGATTTTTATGCCAAGGAAATTGAAGCTCTCGACCATCTCCAATTAGGCATTATTTATGCGGATCAGGGCGTGTAGCAATGAGCTTCTTCATCGTGTTGAAATTGAAGGAGAGGTTGTTATCATGTCTTCAGGGTGGCAAAATGGTGCAGCAGTAGAGTTGCTGTCTTACAGCGTCAGAGACATGGGGTTGATCCTGACTATGCGTGCTGTCTGTACAGCGTTTGTGCAGGTTTGTAGGTTAATTGACTGCTGTAAATTGCCCCTGGTGTGTAAGATGCAAAACTGGGATAACATAGAACTAGTGTATGGTTGATCGTTGGTTGGCGAGGACTCAAGAGGCCTTTTCCCACACTGTGTCTCTAAAGACACCATGTTACCAGGCTCTCCATCTCCTTCCTGTATTTCATTTCATTATTGTTTTAGATCCTGCCCACTACTGGGGTGTCATCTGTAAACTTGGAGTTAGAACAGAATTTGTCCACACAGTCGTGAATGAGTGTTCATGCACAGCAAACTCACCAAATAAAATTTGGTTAATGACCAGATAATTTAGAGTCATAGCATCTTTGAACTATGCAGCAAGGAAGCCATATATTCGGCCCAACTTGTCCATGCCGACCAAGTTGCCTAACCAACCTAGTCTCAGTTGCCTGGACCTGGCCCATATCCTTCCAAACCTATCTTGTCCATGTCCAAGTGTCTTTTAAATGTGTTCATTTGTTTTAGTAATGTGGATTGAGGTCATAAATGATAGGAGCAGAATTAGGCCATTCAGCCCATCAAGTCTACTCCACCATTCAATCATGGCTGATCTATCCCTCCCTCCTAACCCCATTCACCTGCTTTCTCCCCAGAGCCCCTAATCAATAATCTATCTATCTCTGCCTTAAAAATATCAAGGGTCTCCACACCCTTCTGTGGCAAAGAATTCCACAGATTCATAGAATTGAGGAATGAATGAACCTTAGCACCACGGAGAACTCCCCTACTGTGTCTGAAGTATTGCTGTGGGGACCTCTGTGTCCATAGAGATGAGAAAGAGTTTTTAAAGGTATTGCTGTTTACTTATTGATCAATGAGAGATGACAGGAATTAATAACAGTTTCGGGTAAGAAGACAAATGGATGTTCAATCTTAGAACAAAAGATTCACGCAGATTAACATCCTAACAAAGCCACATACTCCAATCTGCGTGTTGCCTCACTTTAGTGAACTACTCTACCTTATGGAAGGACCGTTCAGAAGCCTGAGAACAACTGACTGCATGACTCTAGGCAATTGCACAAGGAGTTGAAAGCATTGCTAAAGTTACACAGTCCTTTGAAGGGAAGGCAGAATGTAAACAGAAGAAAAGCAATGTTCCGGTCAGTTCCTGTTACAATAGTATGACCCTGGTTAAAAAGTCAGGAAGACAGACGTCTGTAACATCTTATTGATTTTTCTATATTTTTTGAGGGGGGTGCCTGTCATCGAAGTGTTCACATTGATAAATTCCAATGTCAGAAAAAATCAATATAGCTTTACTGATGTACATTTCCAGCATTTTCTGCCAGGATAGTTTTTTTTGGTAATATGAACAACTGCACAATGATATAATCAAGGACAATGCTCTATTGCTTTTCATGACTTACGAGCAGTTTTTAATAGTGATTGTTTTATACACAATCCCAAAATTGCACAATTTTTGCATACTTTTAATGGAGACATTGAAACATTAAAGAGAAATTGAACAAAAGGAAGCACTATAGCAGAACTATGTTTTATTTTTTTATGTTAGAAGGTGAGGTAAAGTATTAGAATTGGCTATTGGTTTGGTAAATTCTACAAGAATCATTTTTGTTGGAACTTGTGCTGTTCAGATGAGAGATAGCAGTTCTGGGACTGAAATATTTCTCTTTGCCTGCTATCAACTTCGAGCATTCATTTGGTATAAACAGCTCAACTGAGACACAAGGAACAACAGATGCTAGTTTACAAAGAAAGACACAAAGTACTGGAGTAACTCAGCAGGTCAGGCAGCATGTTTGAAGAGCATAGACAGGCGAGAGAGCCCCACATCTCTCGCAAGTGATACATGTGAGGGTGGGGGGTGGCTGATGACAAAGGCCACAGAGGAAACAACAAAAAATGTGGGAAAGGGTGGACAGGGCATTTAAGCCAGAGGACCTAGGAAGGAAAATGGGTGGGAGGCCAGGGTAGTGGCTCTTTTATGATGCTAGCTGCATTTGAAGGCAGTGCCACCAATAGATGCCTCTAATGGTAGGGAGATCCGTATTTATGAGGGACAAGGTAGCGCCCACCACTTTTTGTAATCTCCTTCGTTCCTGGGCATTTGAGTTGCCGAACCAGGCAGAGACGTAACCAGTCAGTATGTTCTCTGCCTTAACACCTGTTAAAGTTCAAGAGAGTATTAAACAACATTCTGGACCTCCTCAATCTTTCAAGGAAGTAGAAGCAATGCTGGGGTTTCTCTATGGTCTCATCAATGTGCTTGACGCAGGACTGATATTCACAGAAATGCACATTACGGAATTTGTAGTTGTTAGCTCTCTGCACCGCCAACCCACTGATGAAGACAGGTTTGTGGATCCTCGGCTTCCCTCTTCTTAAATCAACAATCAGTTCTTTAAGGTTAGATAGGTAAAAAATGTAGAAAAAAATCACAATACTGAAACAAGAAGTAATTTGTAACTACAGTACTTAACATGTGAGAAGGAACTGCAGATGCTGGTTTAACCCGAAGATAGACACAAAATTCTGGAGTGACTCTGCGGGGCAGGCAGCATCTCTGGAGAGAAGGAATGGGTGATGTTTCCGTTCGAGACGTCTGAAGAAGGGTGTCGACCCAAAATGTCACCCATTCCTTCTTTGCTACGGTACTTAACACTTAGCAACCATACTGAAGCAGGCTGAGAGCCTACACAAGAACAATTAGTGGGCAGAATGGTGGCGCAGCGGTAGAGTTGCTGCCTTACTGCACTTGCAGCTTCGCAGACTCGGGTTCGGTCCTGACTACGGGTGCTGTGTTTACGGAGTTTGTACGTTCTCCCCATGACCTGCGTGGGTTTTCTCTGAGATCTTTGGTCTCCTCCCACAATCCAAAGGTGTACAGGTTTGTAAGTAAATTGGCTTGGGATCAATATATAAATTGCCCCTAGTGTGTGTAGGATAGTGTTAATGTGCGGGGATCGCTGGTCAGCGCGGTCTCTGTGGGCCGAAGGGCCTGTTTCCACGCTGTATCTCTAAACTAAACTAAACTAAACAACATCTGGTGGGGCTGTAAGAAACAGCTGTTTCTGAACACTGCTGCATAACTCAACTCTCTTCATTGCCAATTAACAGCCATCTGTTTTATTCACTGATTACAGCTAACTTGCTGGCATTTTCAACATATTCTTCTTTCCTACTAATTATTGGAAACTATTCAGACGGAATGCAAACAAGCCTGTGTTATTCTCAACAATCTTTTCTGTACACATTCACAGGTAATGAATCATTTCATTAACTTAATGGAACCATATGCCATTGCAATGGGGTTTATAAGGTTTCTTTCACCTGAAACTTCAACCCTGTTTCATTTTCCACGGAAGCTGCCTGATCTATTAAATATTTCTATGATTTTCTGTTTTGACTTCAGACTTCCATCATCCACAGTTCTTGTTTAAGTTTCACGTCCATCACGGATCTTCTCAGCTATAATCGAGTATATGTTGAATGTTTATGATCGGTCTCTGTGCATTATATTCTTTGTCCTCCAATGCTATTGATCTTTTGTGTAGGAAGAAACTGTAGATGCTGATTTACACCAAAGATAGACACAAAATGATGGAGTAACTCAGCGGATCAGGCAGCATCTCGTGAGAAAAGAAATAGGTGATGTTTTGGGACAAGAACCTTCTTCAGACAGAGTCAGGGGAGAGGCAAACTAAAGGTGTGCCTTTTCTCCAGACAACCTGCCTAACCTGCTGAGTTACTCCAGCATTTTGTGTCTACATATTGTTCTTTTGTTCTCCTGAAGTCTTTTCTTCTACGAGAACTCTCTGATCCGCTGACATAGCCTTCTCTTTGATTCTGATTAGATTTGGGGTTCTTAATGTCATGTGCATTGAGGTGCAGTGAAAATCTTTTTTGCATGCTATCTAATCAGATCAGATAATATTATACACAGACACAAGCAAGTCAGACTCAAGTACAATAGGTAGAGCAAAGGGGAAGATACAGAGTGCAGAACATGGCATAACACTTCAATCAACAAAGTCCAATGTCCGCAATGGGGGAGAGGTGATTGGACAGTACCTTTGCTTATGGAATTATAATTCAAAAGCCTGACAACAGAAGGGAAGAAGCTGTTCCGTACTTTGATGGAACTCAAGCTTCTGTACCTTTAGTCCGATGGGAGCAGGAATGGCCCGGGTGGGACAAGTCTTTGATTACGTTGGCTGCTTTTCTGAGGCAATGTGAAATGTGGATGGAGTCACTGGCGGGAAGTGTGGTCTGTGTGATGGACTGAGCTCCATCTACAACTCCCTGCAATTTCTTATTGTCTTCGGCAGAGCTGTTCCCAAAAAAACATTGATGCTAGCCTTTCCCAATATGCGTTCTATGGTGCATCTATACGATTCATCTTCCATGAATCTATACTGCTAAGGTTTTGGTCTATGTTCTATGTTTCTATGTTCTATACTGCTAAGGTTTTGGTCAAAGACAAGTCCAAATCCAGCCTGATATTCTATTCTTCAGCATCTACTCCCTCCACCCCTTCAAATCAACAACGTTCACATACAATTGCATTTTCCAGCCACCTGCATCTTGTCCCTCCAATCACTACAGTATTCCTCTTAATGTTCTCACCTATTTTAGCTTCACCTCCTAGGTTATGTATCATCAAGACACCTATCTTTATTTCTTGTTATTTGATCACTGTCTTGCCTTCAATCTCAAATGACCAACTCAACACAGTTAGACCACTCTTTCCTACTAGAACCACGTGCTATCCAAAGGCTCGTAAGATCATTGAAGTTCACCACAAAGCAAAAAAGACAATCAGTCTATACAGAAATTTTCAGGTTCATGCCACCTGCCGGCCCTCAATTGATAGCCATTCAGGCAGCATCCCTGGAGAAAATGAATAGGTGACGTTTTGCGTCGATACCATTCATGTCACTGTTCATTATGTTAAAACAGCAGCATGTGTCACTCAACTGCTGTTTATAAAGCAGCAAGATCTCTAATAGCAGAAATTAACAGAACAGTATTATTGGGTCCCCAACGGACACAAAGTGCCGGTGTAACTGCGAATAAAAATGCTGCGATGATACTGTATGTTCGTGTTTGTTGTTAGAAATAAAGCCCATCAGGTGAGTTCATCTTACTGTGTGTGCCGGTGTGTTCATTATTGATCAGGTGTCATGACAGATGCCAGTGTGTGTACAACCTGATTTTTGTCCGATTTTTAAAGTGTAAAGCAATTATCATTACTTTTCTTGGGTTCAATGACTTTGGGTGGGAAAGAGAGATAGGAGATGAGGCAGTAGAGAGATATCAGGATACTTTTTTCAGAAGATGGTGATGGAAATTTGCAAAGAAATCGTGGAATACTTGAGAAAAGGCAGCTATTTCTGACATCGAGTAGAATGAAAGTTTGGAAAGAAAGTGATATCTTGGTATTGGTGATGTTTATTATTGTAATATGTACTGAAATACAGTGGGGAAACCTTGATTTGCATGCATATTGTATCAAACATGAATACTTTTCAAAATAACAAAATCAAAAAGTGATTTTTCCTCACCAGGTGAGGAAATTCATTTGGATACCTCAGTCCAGATGAACACAAGCACCAGCGTATGCCCTTCCACCTCCGAGCCATGGTACGCTGCTCAATAAAACAATAGACACTTTGCAACTCTGTTATATTTCCTTGCTTATGCTGCTCTCCTCTGTCCTGTCTGAAAAACACTCCCTATCTGCCTGGGGTTACGCAAAAAGCTGGAGAAACTCAGCGGGTGCAGCAGCATCTACGGAGCGAAGGAGATAGGCGACGTTTCGGGTCGAGACCCTTCTTCAGACTGGTCAGGGATCAGGGAAACGAGAGATATAGACAGTGATGTGGAGAGATAAAGAACAATGAATGAAAGATATGCAAAAAAGTATTGATGATAAAGGAAACAGGCCATTGCAAGCTGTTTGTAGGGTGAAAATGAGAAGCTAGTGCGACTTGGGTGGGGGGGGGGGGGGGAGATGGAGAAGGAATGTCAGGGCCCGAGGGCATAGGGAGAGGTGGGGAGGGGGAGGAGGCAGTCTGGGTTAACAGAATTGAGAAAATTCAATGTTTAAGCCCCAAACGGAATATGAGGTGCTGTTCCTCCAACTTGCGGTGTTGATCACTCTGGCCATGGAGGAGACCCAGGACCGAGAGGTCGGATACGGAATGGGAGGGGGAGTTGAAGTGCTGAGCCACCGGGAGGTCGGGTTGGTTATTGCGGACTGAGTGGAGGTGTTCGGCGAAACGATCGCCCAGCCTCCGCTTGGTCTCACCGATGTAGATTAGCTGGCATCTGGAGCAACGGATGCAGTAGATGAGGTTGGAGAAGGTGCAGGTGAACCTCTGTCGGACTTGGAATGACTGCTTGGGTCCCTGAAAGGAGTGGATGGGGGAGGTGAAGGGACAAGTGTAGCATCTCTTGCGGTTGCAAGGGAAAGTGCCCGCAAGGGGTGGAGCTGGAGGGAAGGGAAGAATTGACAAGGGAGTTGCGGAGGGAGCGGTCTTTGCGGAAGGCAGACAGGGGGGGAGATGGGAAGATGTGGCGAGTGGAGGGGTCACGCTGGAGGTGGTGAAACTGACGGAGGACTATCTGTTGTATGCGCTGGCTGGTGGGGTGAAAGGTGAGGGTCAGGGGGACTCGGCCCTTGTTGTGAGTGGGGGAATGGGGAGAGAGGGCAGTGTTGCGGGGTATGGAGGAGACCCTGGTGCGAGCCTCATCTATAGTGGGGGAGGGGAATCCCCGTTCTTTGAAGAACGAGGACATTTGTGTTGACCTATCTGCCTGTTGCTGGGAGCAATTACAATCGCACAGCCTTCAGCTCAAATATGTCAGCATTTTCATTCTTAGTCTGAGCCTCTGCTCCTGTCATTCCTTTCAGAGGTACATCCCTTTTTGAATGCAAGCCCATTCTTAGACTATGGTTATCCCACCATTGTCCACCAGTACTGAACCCACAGGAATTTGCAGAGTCAACTGAATACATATTGATTGCCAGCAGCAGTGTGCAGGCTACACTGTGGTGCGCGTCAGATACCTTCCACCTTTGGGGAACAGGCACCCAGGCTTTGCCATAACTCCAAGCATGTGTCTCCTTGTCCTTCTGTGAATGTCGTCTGCTTAAATTAGTTATTCTTAAATCCCAAGGATGATTTTAATATCTAAAAGGTACAGTAGATTGTTCCTGCCACCTTTTCCTTTTTTAATACCATGAGGCCCAAGGCATTTTGGGACTGGGACCCCATCTGCTTGGCTCCACCAAACCCCTTACACAGATTGAGACACAAAGTGCTGGAGTAACTCAGAGGGTCAGGCAGCTGAGAACATGGATAGGTGATGTTTCAGGTCAGGATCCTTCTTCAGACTGATGGTAGGTGTGTGTAGGGGTAGGGGGGAATTGGAAGATAGCATTGGGTGGCACAGTGGTGCAGCAGTAGAGTGGTTGCCTTACAGCATCAGAGACCCGGGTGCGATCTTGACTGCTGGTGTTGTCTGTACGGTATTCATAAGTTCTCCCTGCGAATAAACATTTAACTCTCTAGCTTTGGGTAACTATAAACCCCCCCTCCCTTCTCTCTCTCCCAACCACGCCCCCACCCCCCCACACCCCTGCACCCCACCTGAGCTTGCACCTATTTCTCTCCCCCCTCCCTTTCCACCTACATTCCTTCCTCTAGCTTCACAATGTGGAATTCTTCAATCCTTTTGCATCACATCTTGTGGCTTCTCAGGCCTTTGTCCACCATCTGCCTATCAAGGTTAATTCCCGGGATGGCGGGACTGTCGTATGCTGAGAGAATGGAGCAGCTGGGCTTGTACACTCTGGAGTTTAGAAGGATGAGAGGGGATCTAATTGAAACATCTAAGATTGTTAAGGGCTTGGACACGCTAGAGGCAGGAAACATGTTCCCGATGTTGGGGGAGTCCAGAACCAGGGGCCACAGTTTAAGAATAAGGAGTAAGCCATTTAGAACGGAGATAAGGTAACACTTTTTCTCACAGAGAGTGGTGAGTCTGTGGAATTCTCTGCCTCAGAGGACGGTGGAGGCAGGTTCTCTGGATGCTTTCAAAAGAGAGCCAGATAGGGCTCTATAAGATAGCGGAGTCAGGGGATATGGGGAGAAGGCAGGAACGGGGTACTGATTGGAGATAATTAGCCATGATCACATTGAATGGTGGTGCTGGCTCGAAGGGCCAAATAGCCTGCACCTATTATCTATTGTCCATTGTCTATCTCTCACAACCCTCTCACTTGTATTAACCTGCAAACCTATAACCTGCTGGGCTTTGTCCTGCCCCTCCTTTCTCACAGCTTTCTTTCACCTCTCTACAATCAGTCTCAAGAAAGGTCCCGACCTGAAACATAACTTATCCATGTTCTCCAGAGATGCTTCCTGACTTGCTGAATTTCTCCAGCACTTTGTGTCTTTTTGGTAAATCAGCAATTGCAGTACCTTGTATCCACATTGAAGCCCAGGAGTCCATTAATGAAAACAATTGAATCCTCGTCTATTCCCTTCACTAATGGGCATCGGGCCCTCAATGACAGTTTTATGTACAAGCAGAATAATGAAAATTGTTCTTTCAAAGTTGGTGGTCTGCAATATTATCATACTTGAAAAAAAAATACATACGTCATTGATCTCAGCTTTGTTTTGACTTAGATAAGACATTTCTCAGATTTACACAGAATTATCTAATATGAGAGAAAGACGACACATAATCCTCTGACATTTTTGCCACCTCCAATGGGATCCCACCACGAGTCACATCTTCCATTTCCGCTCCTTTCCGCCTTCTGCAGAGATCATTCCCTCCGCAACTCCGTGGTTAACTCATCCCTTCCCACCCAAACCACCCCCTTCCCAGGTACCTTCCCCTGCAACTGTGGGAGATGCAACTCCTGTCCCTATACCTCCTCCCTCGACTCTGTCCAGGGACCCCGAAGGTCCATTTAGGTTAGGCAGAAGTTCACGCACCTCCTCCAACCTCATCTACTGTATCTGTTGTTCAAGATGTGGACTCTTATACATCGGCGAGACCAAACGTAGACTGGGCGATCGTTTCGCTGAACATCTTTGCTCAGTTCGCCTGGAGCTATCTGATCTCCTAGTTGCTAAACACTTTAATTCCCCTTCCCATTCCCACACTGACATTTCTGTCCTAGGCCTCCTCCATTGTCAGAGTGAGGTTAATTGCAAGTTGGAGGAACAGCATCTCATATTTTGTTTGGGCAGCTTACAACCCAGTGATATGATAATTGATTTATCTAACTTCAAGTAACCCCTGCACTCTCTCTCACTATCTCCATCCCTCCTGAAACCAAGTTGCACCAAGTTCCCTTCTCACCTAGCTAACAGTTAACAAAGGCTTGTTTCCTTTATCGTTGTTACGTTTTTGCAATTATTTCATTCATTTGTTCTATATCTCTCTACATCAATGTCTATATCTCTTGTTTCCCTTTCCTCTGACAAGTCTGAAGACGAATCTCGACAGGAAACATCACCCATTCCTTCTCTCCAGAGATGCTGCCTGTCCCGCTGAGTTACTCCAGCTTTTTGTGTCTATATGAGAGGAAGTATGTTAATCTGAGAATGAGAATTGCAATGTTCATTGCTTTGGGGTGGCACAGTGGTGTAGCGGTAGAATTGCTGCCCTAAAACGCCGGAGATCCTGGTTCGATCTTGACCAACGAGTGCTGTCTGTATGGAGTTTGTATCTTCTCCCTGTGACTGCATGGGTTTACTCCGGGTGCTCCAGTTTCCTCCCGCATTCCAAAGATGTAGAGGTGTGTAGGTTAATTGTCCTTATTGTGTAGGATAGTGCTAGTTGTTGGTTAATTGGTGTCTGTAAATTGTCCCTAGTGTGTAGGATAGAACTTGTACAGGTGATTGCTGGACAGCACAGAATCAGTGGGCCGAAGGACCTGTTTCATCGCTGTCTCTTTAAGCTAATCCAAACTATTTCCTTGTGCAATAGCAGTGATTATCAGGAAACAGCCTTCATTCAGTGCTAAACTGCTACTGGAAACAGGATGAGAACCGGCTCTCAGGTGGTTAATAAAAGAAATGGGAATTTAATGTACTTCACAAAACAAAATCAATGCATTAAATGTTAGTCAGCTTCACTCAGGAAAGCAGCCGATTGCTCAGCTTTAATAGATCTACCTTGAGCATTGGTGCCACTCAGGCGAAGGTCTGCAAACAATACTGGCAATCAGAAAGACATTGGTTGAATCAGTTCTGTCTGCGGTAATGTGAACACATTCTTACTGCCGTTGGTGGCAACAACAAGCCCATTCAAGTGATAACTTCTCTGGCGTAATTATTCCAAGAATGAACTTTTCCACGGAGGAGTAAATCTCAAACATTAGTGTGGAGTGTCTGAAGCATGGAGTAGAGACAGGCACCCCAATCAACAGAAGCTGAGATAATACAACAGGACACAAAGTGCTGGAGTAACTCAGTATCCCTGGGGAACATGGATAAGTGACGTTTCAGGTCAGGATCTTCTTCAGACCTGAAGATGAGACGATGATGCCTTGTAAGGTCACTCCCCCTGGAATAAGTGTGTGTGCTAAGACAATCGCCTCGGGTGACATTTTCAGGCCTCTAACACTGGCAATGCATTACTTAGTGGTTGCGTAAAAGGCAAGAGATTACATTCATATCTATACTATGGAAGGAGAATGTACAAACTCTGTACAGACAGCACATAGAGTCATAAAGTCATAGAGTCATACAGTGTGGAAACAGGCCCTTCAGCCCAACTTCCCCACATCGGCCAACTTGTCCCATCTACACTAGTCCCACCTGCCTGCATTTGGTCCACATTCCCCCAAACCTGTCCTATCCTGTCTAACTGTTTCTTAAACGTTGGGACAGTTCCAGCCTCAACTACCTCCTCTCAGATTCCTATTAAATCTTTTCCCTTTCGCATTAAATCTATGTCCTCTGGTCCTTGATTCACCTCCTCTGGGCAAGAGACTCTGTACATCTACCCGATCTATTACTCTCGTGATTTTATTTTTTGAACTCTCTGGCGCTGTAGTCAGATTACAATGCTCTTAATATAACAGCCGACATTGAAGTATTCATCTCTCACTCACCAGGCTTTCGCCTAAGTGAGACAGGGGCATAAATCATTGGAGCAGAAGTAGGCCATTCGGCCCATCGAGTCTACTCCATCATACAATTATGCCTAATCTATCGATCCCTCTCAACCCTATTGTCCTGCCTTTTCCGCATAACTCTTCACACGTATACTAATCAAGAATCTGCCAATCTCCGCCTTAAAAATAGGCAATGACATGACCTCCACAGCCGTCTGTGGCAATGAGTTCCACAGATTTACCAACCTGATTGAAGAAATTCTTCCTCATCTCCTTCCTAAAGGCACATCCTTTTATTCTGAGGTGAGCCCTCCGGACCTAGACTCTCCCACCAGTGGAAACATCCTCTCCACACCCATTCTATCCAGGCCTTTGGTGCATTTCAATGAGGTCCCCCCCCCCCCCCCCCCATCCTTCTAAACTCCAGCAAGTACAGGTCCACTGCCGTCAAACGCTCATCATACGTTAGCCCAATCAACCCTGGGATTATTCTCGGAAACCTCCTCTAGACTCTCTCCAACGCCAGCACATCCTTCCTTAAATTTGGAGCCCCAAACTGATTTGTCTTACTGTTACAGGCTGCATTTTAGCTGGGAAAATGCAAACTTCCAAACTTCCAACTTGGAACAAGCTAACCACTTATCGACATAAAGTGCCCTTTGTAGATAAAAGACTCCAGACACAGTGAAATTATCCAATGAAATTACCTTCTGTTTGTTTCCATAGGTGCTCTTTTATTGTTTTTGCATATTCAACAGTTTCTGATTGTTATCTGTTCCAAAGGCACATGGTATAGAACGCGGACACGTGGAGCCTATTTATGGCTGTATTGTGAATATTATAGACTTGTTGATTGTCAAAACCTACAGTGCAATACAGAAGATTGAACTTAGCCAATACACTATTCTAATTTTCTATACTTTCACTGTTTACAGAGCCCTTGGCAGGATGGGGTCAATATAGTCATAGAGTCAGGCAGCATGGAAATAGGTCCTTTGGCACAACTAGCTGCCGGGCGCTGCTTCAGCAGAAGTGTTGTCCCAAATGCAAAATTCTGAACTCAAGTTAGAGATGACTAATTTACTGCAGGAACCGTCAGTGAACAATGTCAGAAATCATCTTCATATAGTGGGGCAATGGATGATGGCATAATGGATGTACCATATCATTCACACTGCAGTGATACCACATGAGATAGATGCACAGAGTCTCTTGCCCAGAGTAGGCGAATTGGGGACCAGAGGACTAGAACTAAGGTGAAGGGGAAAAGATTTAATAGGAATCTGAGGGGTAGCTTTTTCACACAAAGGGTGGTGGGTGTATGGAACAAGCTGCCAGAGGAGGTAGTTGAGGCTGAGACTATCCCAATGTTTAAGAAGCAGTTAGACAGATACATGGATAGGACAGGTTTTGAGGGATATGCACCAAACGCAGGCAAGTGGTACTAGTGCTGCTGGGACATGTTGGCTGGTGTGGGCAAGTTGGGCTGAAGGGCCTGTTTCCACACTGTATCACTCTATGAGAGGATTCACATTATAATGATGCTGTGCCTGGGGACTAATGCCACAATGGTATCATGCCAGTAGATCCCTCATGCAATCTCTGTGCCAGGGGACATATACTGCAAAAAAAAGCTATAGCAATTCTCATCGTCGCTTATTCAAAATCTTTCAGGAATAATACCTCCACTCTATATCTATAATACCTCCACTCTTGGCAATATCCTTGCAAATCTATCCCTCCCCTTTTGATAATCAATTGTACAGCTGCTGTTAGAAACATGTTAATGTACCTAACATAATATAAATTTGTTTAACAAGCCAACTGTTGTAGGAGGTTTGAACTTCATGTCTACATATCATTGGTCCACAGTACCGGAGTACAGGTCCAGTACCATAACCAGTCAGTCTCTATCACCGACTAATGGGTGGTGAGTTGGACTTCATTTGAGGTCACCATTTGGCCGGGCAGTGGATGGGTATGCCATTACATTATGCATTCATGATTACAGTGCCCACCCAGACCACAACCACAGATCTCTAGAGGTTCCTATGCCTTGGTCTCTTACTATTCTGTCTGCACCAAATTCATGCAGGAATCGGAAGAATATAAGAGCACCTCATGCTATTGCATTGATGGAGATGTTCAGACTACTGACATCTAACTAGCTAACTTTCTAGGTTAATGACAATAAACTGATTGTGCAGAAGACTCATCACACATCACACACCTCCCTGACACACACAGACACCACACAGACACACACATCTCTCACACACACGCACGCACGCACGCACATATTTATATATATGTGTGTATATATTATTACACATTCCTGCATGAATTTGGTGCATACAGAATAGTAAGAGACCAAGATATAGGAGCCTCTACAGAGTTGCGGTTGTGGTCTGGGTGAGCACTGTTATATATATATATATGTATGTATGTATGTATGTGTGTGTGTGTGTGTGTGTATATATATATGTGTGTGTGTGTATGTATGTATGTGTGTGTGTGTGTGTATATATATATATGTGTGTGTGTGTGTGTATGTATGTATGTGTGTGTGTGTGTGTGTGTGTGTGTGTGTGTGTGTGTGTGTGTGTGTGTGTGTGTGTGTGTGTGTGTGTTATATATACATAAAATAAATATATTTCTCTTATTGTTCTGAACTGCCTTATAGCGAGTGTCTTTTTACCTCCCAACTCATCAAACTCATTGTCAGGTGACAACCAAGAGGAACAAGGGTCTAATTGATCGGTTGGTGCTATAGCCTTGAGAACTTGATTCAGATATCGACTGTCAGGGAGCCAGTTTAAGTCCTGCATTTGGAGCAGGCGATGGCTGAACATCAAGACTATTAACCTCTGGCCCGGCAGACTCTGAGACATCACAGCAGCAGTAATTAGGGAGTCATTCGGAATCACATGTTTCACTTACACTGGCATGTCAGTCAATAGTGGCTATGACAGCTTCATTTGGCCGGACCTTACAGCACTGCAGTCTCATAAAATACTTTCTGCAACAGAGCAAAAACCTCTCCTTGATGGAGACAGCAAGTTACAAATGGTTTTTTTCTCTTTTAGCCCAAACTGTTTTGTTTTATTCTTTTTCCATTAACTGTTTCAGTGCTCACATCGTAGTGGAATCAGAGAAGGCATGCCAAAATAAAACAATAAAACATTCGATGGCTGAAAACATCTAGGCATCATTAACTCTTTGCAGACAAAGATAATATTTTAGCCATCTCCTTCCAAGCATCAGGTGGATGAAAGTGGCTCCAAGTACAACCGGCTCCTGAAGTCTCATATTGAGTTGCCTATCTGCTACTTGTTAAAATATTGAACGGCAGATCCTGGTTAATACATAAAAGGACACAGAGTGTCATAGTAACTCAGTGGGTCAGACAGAATATCTGGAGAACATGGGTTGGTGATGTTTCGGGTCCAATCTGAATAAGGGTCTCACCCCGAAACGTCTCCAATTCTTTCTCTCTAGAGATTCTGCCTGACCCGCTGAGTTACTCCAGGATTTTGTGTCTATCTTACTTGTATTTGCAGTCCATCTTCAGCGTATTGTGCTCCATGCTTTAGAGTTCATCCCTTAAAGCCTTCCTCTTCTTCAGGAATCTAACCATTGGCCAGAATTCCTATTTTTCCCTACTTTTTTCAGTAACCATTGTGTGTATACAACTCTCTGAAGCATTTTTAATATGTTTCTTTGTTTAGGATCTATATAATGCAAGATGCTTTTGGTGCTCTTATGATGGTGATTTTAGTGTAGGGTCCATGCTTTTGGCTGATCGAGATAATCATTGATTCCAAATATACATCAAGATATATCTTTGTTAGAATCTGATCAGCATGGGCAAAGCTTAATTTAATACCTGAGAAATTGATGATGTTCTTGTATTAATTGTTGTACAACATGATAAGTCTGAATAAGGGTCCTGACCCGAAACATCACAATCCATGTTCTCCACAGCTGTTGCCTGACCCACAGTTAAATAGAAAAATAGAAACGCAGAAAATAGGTGCAGGAGGAGGCCATTTGGCCCTTCGAGCCAGCACCGCCATTCATTGAGATCATGGCTGATCGTCCCCAATCAATAACCCATGCCTGCCTTCTCCCCATATCCCTTGATTCCACTAGCCCCATGAGCTCTATCTAACTCTCTCTTAAATCCATCCAGTGATTTGGCCTCCACTGCCCTCGGTGGCAGGGAATTCCACAAATTCACAACTCCCTGGGTAAAAAAGTTACTTCAGCACTTTGTGTCTTTTTTGTAAACCAGCATCTGCAGTTCTTTGTTTCTACATGATGATCCTTTAGGTCACTTCATAGAGCCATCCACTTACTCTGTAGCACATATAGTTACGAGTCAAGAGTCAGGAGGCTCCAGCACTGGGACTGTTAGAATGAAATTGTTGCAGCTTTACAGGCGTATTAAACGCAACATTGCAGCAATAAATATTTGATACATTATGAGTTAGTCCATGTAAACTGGACTACGATCATGAAAGCCGGCACAGTGGCGCAGCTGTAGGGATGTTGTCTTGCAGTTACGCAATCCTGACTATGAGTGCTGTCTGTACAGAGCTTGTACGTTCTCCCTGTGTCTGTGTGGGTATTTTCTAGGCACTCCGGTTTCCTACCACACTACAAAGATGTATAAGCTTGTAGTTTAATTGGCTTTGGTACAATTTTTGTTTAAAAATTGTCCCTGGTGTGTAGGTGAGTTAGTGCTAGTGATCGTTGGTTGGCGTGGACTCGGTGGGCCAAAGGGCCTTTTTCCACATTGTATCTCTAAAGCCATAATCATCCACACATCTCAGCAAATGTGGAAAGAAGGATTGTTGAAATAATAACATAATTGTCACCTAGGCATGTGCCGTGAGTAATTACTCAGGGTAGGCACTCAGTCCGCTTAAAAAAAATAAATTAAACCGCGCATGCGCAGGTTGTTCGCCCCGTTAAATAAATAAATAAATAAAAACAGTGACATTTCAATTTGCCCAAGGCTTCCTAGTCCTAGACCAATTGGTGGGACAGTTCCTTTCACAGCATGTGGAGAGTCTGTGCCAGGGGTAAAGTTGTGGGGAGGGCACGAGTGTTGAGAAGGAGGGTGTCGGGGATACTGCCAGTGCTGGAAAGGACACAGAGAACATTTACGAGGAAGGTGCCGGGACTAGAGGTCTGAGCGATATATAGAGGTTGTAGGCTGGACATGTGAGGAGCAATGGTGAAAATCGCAAGAAAGTACTTATCACAAAGTACTGGAATCTTCACTCACTCACCGCTGCCACAGCTCTCCGGCTGTGAAGCCACGCACTGTAGCTGGGGATAGAAGCAGCTCCGGGAGCAGCCACCGGGACCCGACAGCTGAACTGGCCGCCACTTCAGCGCCTTCTGCCGGCCCGTTCACCTTTGGCAGTGCTCTCCGTCGGAACACCTGTCACCTGCCATTTGCCGACTTCGCTCATGTCAGCGACTTCCTGCAAATCCTTAAATTCCCACAGCCGAGTGACCTCAATCACGCTGTCGGAATTTAAGGACATGAGTGAGGCCAGCGAGCGGCAGGAGAGAGGTTTTTAGATGGAGAGCTGCCAGAGGTGGGCGGGGACCGGCAGAAGGAGCTAAGGTGGTGGCTGGTTCCGCTGTCCGGCCCGGCGACCGCTCAGCCACCCGAGCTACTTCTCTCCCCCCCCCCACCCCGGCCTCAGAGCGGTGGCATTCCACACCCCCTTGCAAGGAGCGTTGCAAGTGGATGCTCCCGACACCTCATTCATAACATTCGTGCCCTCCCCACAACTTTACCCCGGACCAGACTCGGTATTAAAAAGAAAATTACAAAATGTACTTACCACATCATTAGTACACGACAAACCATGGTTGAAAACCCCGCCAAGAAAGTTGCGCTGCGCATGCGCAGTAGACTGATCCGCATGCGCAGTAGGCTGATGAGCATGCGCAGTGCTGCAAAGGCAGAATTTCTGCTGCCTTCAGCTCCGCTTGAAAGTGACGGCTTCAGGCTGCGCTTACGGCACGTGGGCTCCACAGACCTTCCCGTGTCACAAGCGCTGCGGATGAAAGGCACGGAGAATTATGCCTACCTAGGAGATCGATCTCTTAGATAGGCATAATTCTCCCATGCCTTTACTATTTATATTTAATAATTGCCATTTCATAATTTTAGTCAGGGTAGGCAGTGCCTACCTTGCCTACCCTGACGGCACGTGCCTGTTGTCACCACTACTCGTGAGAGATTCACAAGAATACAAGAAAATGGGAGCAGGAGTAGGCTACCAAGCCCTTCCGGCCTGCCCCACCAGGACTGATCTATGCTGGTTCCAATGCCTCCTCTGTACCAATGTTCCACAGTCCTTCTTTCAAAAATGTATTCATCTCCTTCTTAAAGTATATCTTGTAATCTGCCCTCCACAATCCACAGGTGCAGAGAATTCCAAAGATTCATTCCCCTCTGACAGAAGATACTTCAACGCTCTGGCCCCTTATTTCGTAACCATGTCTCCTTGTTTATAACTCTTCCATGAGTAAGAACATTTTAAATCTACCCTGTCAAGCCTCTTGACCCCATGCCACTCAACTCTCTATATCCTTCCTGCACTCCTCCTTATCCTTGTTTGGGATCCAGCCTGCTACAGAGTTGCAAATACAGTTAGAGTAGAATTTGGCTACAGGGATTAAAAATGCATCACTGCTCAGTAACATTATTGAGAATAATTGTGGAAGCTGTTTTGTTACCCATCTCTGGAATTAGTTTAGTTTAGTTTAGTGATACAGCATGGAGACAGGCCCTTCGGCCCACCGAGTCCACGCCAACCAGTGATCCCCGCACACTAACACTATCCTGTGCACACTTGGGACAATTAAACATTTCACCAAGCTAATCAACCTACAAACCTGTACGCCTTTGGAGTGTAGGAGGGAACCCAGAGAAAACTCACGCAAGTCACGGAGAGAACGTACCACCTCCATACAGACAGCACCCGTTGTCATGATCGAACCCGTTCTCTGGTGCAGTAAGGCAGCAACTCTACCGTTGCGCCTCCGTGCCGCCCTGCCACTGGCAGCATCTCTACCGCTGATGTTGTCTCTGTAACTGGTGCGCTACAGTGCTGTTACGCACTATATTCTGCACTCTGTATATTTTACTTTGTACTTGAGTTTGGCTTGATTACATTTATCTATAGTATTAACTGATTTGACTGGACAAGCAAAACAGAGATTTCCACTGTACCTCAGTTCATATGATAATAATAAATCTAAATCTAAGCCTATCCCTAAGGATTGTGGTTTATGGGTCAGGATGTCAGTTGCATAGGGGCGGGATGAGTCCTAGTTGAAGTCCTTATGAATTATGGTGGTGGTAGTGCAGATTTTCCAGGATGAGTGTAGGACCCGATAGATGACGCCCCATATTGCAGCAGTAGGCAAGTTGCAGTGGACCAAGGCTGTCTGAAAGGCTGGAAGCACTTCATGATGGTGGGAAACTGAACTACCTGAGCCAAGATATGCTACCTTGGTTTTCTATGGCACTGGCATGACAGTCGTCTTCTTAAAACAGGTGGGAATCTCAGATTGGAGTAAGAAGAGGCTAAATATGTTGGCAAACACTTCGACCAGTTGGTCCATGCAGGATCTGAAGATTCAGTCAGGAAATCCATCTTGGCCAGAACCTTTCCATGGTTTCACTCTCAGGAAGACCAATTGGATGTCTGTGATGGTGACCAAAGTCTGTCAGGGTGGTCAACGTCATTCCATTGTCCTTTTGTTCAAAGCGAGCATTGGACTGCTTCAATTGTTATAATATTTTTTTTAAGTAGATCAAAGTTGTGCACAGTATTCTGGATGTGGCCTCACCAACACCCCGTATGATTGTACTTGAACCTCCCTGTCCTTAAATTTCAATTCCTTCACAATAAGTGCCAAAATGCCATTTGCCTTTTTACCTACCTGTTGAACTTGCCTTCAACCTTTTATGATTCATGCCGATCTAGACCATTTAGATCGGTCTAAACTTTATTCATTTATAGCTTCTCTTCATTTACAGTAGATACTAATCCACCTATCCATTCCACTTATTAAAATGCCTGAACACAAACACCTCCCCACATTTGCCAAGTTTTCACTTGATCACTATCTATCTATATCCCGTCTCAGAATCACAATGCCTTGATCACAACATGTTCTTCCACCTATTTTCGTATCATCGGCAAACTTGGAAACCTTACGTTTCATCCCATGCTCCAGGTAATCAATGTAATAGTGAAGGAATGAGGGCTGAGGACTAATTCCTACTTTTTAAAAAAATTTCAAAATAAACTTTATTCAGGTAATAAATATATACAATACATGAACCGTGCAAAAAAATCATCCGACATTTCCTGAGGCTATACAAATTGTTCAATGCAGTCTATATACATTTCTCAAATTTCACAAATCTGTCCCTCACCCGTGCCACTCATGTGGCCCCCTGGCGTGGGATACCTTCCCTTATTTTGAGGGGCGTCGCCACCATACTGTGCCCCCCATGTCCAGCAGCGGGGGGACCCTAGACTGTGGTCCTCCCCCACCGAGCCTTGGAGTACTGATACCTACGGCACTCCACCAGTTACATTCCTTCAGCCTGGAAATAGCCCATTTATTCCAACTCTCTTTTATGTGCTAGCCAGTTTTCCATCCATGCTACCACATTTCCTCCATGTATGAGCCTTTTAATTTATACACCAGCCTCTTATCAAATTTATTTTGTAAATCTAAATACACTGCATCTACTGGTTCCCCTTGATCAATGCTCCTTGTCACATCCTTGAATAATTCATGCAAATTTGTCAAATAAATTTCACAAAACTACATTGAATAAGTTTGATCATGTTCAGTTGTAACCGGTTTGTCATTTCCTCTTTGATTAGAATGAAGCTTGGGTGTCAGCCTGCTGATCATAATCATCATAATAATCATCATAGTAATTTATTAGCCAAGTATGTTTTGCAACATATGAGGAATTTGATTTGCTATGCAGTCTCCTCATTAAAGAGCAACAAGAACCCAAATAAATGGTAACATGAACATCCACCACATAGACTCCCCCACATTCCTCACTGCGATGGAAGGCAAAAATAGTTCAATCTTCTTCCCTTTTTTCTTCCACAGTCCGGGACGATCTTGGCTCCAGCAACTGGCGGTCAAGCCCTCCGCATCGGGGCTATCAAGCTTCCGCATCGGGGGATCTCAGCTCCCTGTGCTGGGCTATCGGACCCCGGGTCGGGGCTGATCGAACTTCCTGCGACTTGGAGCTTCTCCACATCAGGCTGTATCCGAGACGGCAAGCTCCTCGATGTTAAAATTCGCAGGCGGTTGGAGTATCGATCCTAAAGAGGTCACCAAAGAGGTAGATAATAGTTCAGGTTGTGGTACGATGGTTCAGTTGCCTGATAACAGCTGGGAAGAAACTGTTCGTGAACTGTTACACTTCCATATCTTTTGCCCAATGGGAGGGGGAAGAAGAGGGAGTGGCCAGGGTGCGACGCGTCTTTGATTATGCTGCTGGCCTTGCCGTGGCAGCGTGATGTATAAATGGAGTCAATGGAAAGGAAGTTGATTTGTGTGATGGTCTGGGCTGCATCCACAATTCGCTGCAATTTCTTGGGGTCTTGGATGGAGCTGTTCCCAAACCAAGCTTGGATGCATCCCGATAAAATGCTTTTTACAGCTCATCTGTGGAGGTTGGTGAGGATTGTTGGGGAAATGCTGACATGCCAAACCTAAGCCTTCTAGGAAAGTAGAGGCGTTGGTGTGCTTTCTTGGTTGTTGCTTCAATATGGGCAGTCCAGGAGAAGTTGTTGGTGATATTGACTAAAGGAATTTGACATTTTCAACCATCTCTACTTCGGCGCCGTCAATGCAAACTGCGGTATGTGTATCACTTTGCTTCCTGAAGTCGATCACTATCTCCTTTCTCTTGCTAACATTGAGAGAAAGGTTGTTGCCTCGACACAAGGACACGAGACTCTCAATCTCCTTCCTATACTCCGTCTCATCTTTATTTGATACCCAGCCCACAAAGATGGTGTCGCCTGCGAATTTGTAAATAGAATTAGATTTGTACATGGCTGCACAGTCGTAGGTGTACAAGGATTAAAAATGGGGATTGAGGAGTGGGCTCCTCTCCTGATCAAATGGATCTTTTCACAGATATATATCCACTGGCGCATCATATATTTTGCCCTCTGGACTGAGATACTTCACAAACGTGAGACTCTGCAGTGAGTGCCATCAAGATATAAGTACTGATTTTTTTTTAATTCAGGAGGTGCGGATGTTGCTGCCAATACCAATTTTTCTTGTCCATCCTTGGCTAAGCTCAAGTACATTTCTGAGGGCTGTAACAAAAGGATCACATTAAGATGCCTGGAGTTACATCACACAGTAACAGTGACAGACTTCTCTCCTGACAGACATTAGCCAAGTTGATGGTTCATTACAACAATCCAATCATTCCATGTGAACATATGCACTTACTTACATATAAATTACCTGCAGGAGTCTTGAAGACGGGGCCCGACCAGAATCGTCATCCGTTCATTTCCTCCCATGAATGTTCCACCAGCAGTTCTTTTTTTGTTCCAGAGAAAATATTTGATTTCATCTATGCCCGAAACCTGTAATTTTAGACAGTGGACCCCCCCTCCCCCACCCCTCCCCCCCCCCCCCCCCACTCCCCCCCCCCTCCACACACACACACACACACTCACTCTCTTACTCTCTTATTATGTATGTTAAACAGTAATTCTAATTAAATTTCCCATTAGCCGATACTGGCATTTTAATACCAAATTTATTTACTGTAATTTCTTAAATCTGAATTCCCCAAATGCCACAGTGTGATGCAAAATTACACCTTGCAATCAATCACCTCACACTACTGAGTATGAATTTAAACACCATGCTGCATACAACCTGCTCCTGCAGGAACAGTGAATAGAACTGTGGACAAATTATAATGTCCAGCCTGGAGTGAGCAAACAAGCGTTGAGCAGCCATCAACACAGGAAAATGTGTGATATATAAACGAAAAGAAGTTCAGTTTCACCTCACATATCTCATATAATACATATGATATATATAACACATATACTGAGCTCCCTATCATTTATTATATTATTTACAGAGTACTATGTTTACATATTCTGTTGAGCTGCTGTATGTAAGAAATTCATTTTTCTGTTTGGAACATATGGCAATAAAACACTTGACTCTTGCCTTGCGTGCCTATAATAGAGGCACTTTATGCACTTTAATACATAAATAACGTGCATTTTATATAACTTACTGCACTAACTGACTTAATAATCACAATGCTCTCACTCGTTAACCGAAAAGGGACAATAAAACTTATTTTTTTAACCATATAACAATTTTATGAAAGGATTCATTATAATTAATTCTCTGTTTACAATATGCATATTGGCAGAAGAGCTTAGCTGTGAAAAGAAACTGACAAAACCTTTCCGAAAGGTGCATTTCATAGAATAGGACAGAGGGAATTTGCATCAAGATGCATCGTGCGAGTTCTTCCCACAGCCCCGACCTTTCCCTCGCATAGTAATGTTAACAATGTCAAACAATAACAATACACTTCATGAAGCATGAAGTCATTACACTGTGAGATGTGAGGTGAAACAGATTTGTCAAATCAAGAAACTATGGCGATTCCTCACTCCCAATGTCATTCTTTGTACAGACTGGAGTCTGGGTCAAGCCAGTGACAGGCAGAGGCTTGTACAAACACATCTTCACTCCCCACCCTCCTATCAAGGGTTTTGAAGGAAAGTCAAACAGTTGTATCTTTCTCTTCAGCCTCAGCTAAAACAATTATGATTTCAGAACAAACTATAACTTTAAAACAAATTGGGTTCTGTTTGATTCATCTCTACCCCATTGGGGATTTTGGACTTTAAGGTGTTACATTGCCACAGATGCCTGTGGAGGTCAAGTCTGAGTACTTTTAAAGCGGAGATTGACAGGTATTTGATTAGTAAGGGTGTCAAAGGTTATGAGGGGAAGGCAGGAGAATGGGGTTGAGAGGGAAGAATAGATCAGCCATGATTGAATGGCAGTGTTTGCTTGATGGGCTGAATGGCCTGCTCCTATGGCTTATGAACATATGAACTGATGTGCTACAATGCTGAGACCAATATCCTGCACTCCGTATCTTCCCCAAGCTCTATCTATTCTACTTGAGTTTGAACTGATTGTATCGATATATGGTATATCTGTTTAGTTAACAAGTAAAGCAAAGCATTTCACTGCATCTCAGTACACATGACGATATAAACCGAAACCCAAACCGAAAACTATTTCTTGAGTTCCTGTTATTTTAATAAATGATTTTACAATTTTTCCATGAAAATTTCTCAATTTTGGATTTGGAATTATGTCCAATCATTGATGCATCCTTTTTATGAGATGATGCCAAACCTTCGGCAAACTTTACTCCATTAAGGTTGTGACAGTGAGAGTAGACGAGACTCTTCACTTCTGATCTACTGCTGTGATCTCAAATAAACAAGCTCTGAATTTGTGTTGTAATTGGGTTCACTGATGAAAATTGAAAACTTCAGTACCACAAACATATTACTGACCAGGAACATTGTCCGTCAGTTCACAGCTGCAACCACCTTTCAATGACACATCAAAGCTCGAGCGGTATAAAGTTACACCTTGACTTACTCGTGATTCTAGTGTCAATGTTCTAGTGTGTAAGAAGGAACTGCAGATGCTGGTTCAAACCGAAGATAGACACAAAATGCTGGAGTAACTCAGCGGGACAGGCAACATCTCTGGAGAGAAGGAATGGGTGACGTTCAGGAAGAATGCGAAACATCACCCATTCCTTCTCTCCAGAGATGCTGCCTGTCCCAGCTTTTTGTGTCTATCTCCAGTGATTCTAGATGCCACAATCAGCAATAAATTCCTTTGATGCTCAGGCAAGGTTTGATCATTTTAGAAATCATGCTTGCATGTAGAGAAAATTAAATAATCATGTTTTCTCCTTGGCCTGTGCTGAATTTCCTTTGCCTGAGATGAACTGCGAACGGGCTCATTTTAGAGATAAACCAAGGAAAGTCTTAGAGTTGATGTCCATTGATTGAGCAGTTTTCACGATTTTCTGCTCTCCGTGTGGGCCGGATAACCCCCCCCCCCTTTATTTATTCAAGGTTTCAAGGTCTGTTTATTGTCACATGTACCAATTAAGGTACAGTGAAACTCGATTACCAATATAATTATATCCATAACCCATACAGGAATATTAAGTGAGTTTCTCTTAGTGAGTTAACATCTCTAAGTTTGCAGATGACACAAAGCTAGGTGGCCATGTGAGCTGCGATGAGGATGTTATGAGGCTGTAGGGTGACTTGGATAGATTGGGTGAGTGGGCAGAAGCATAGCAGATGCAGTATAATGTGGATAAATGTGAGGTTATCCACTTCGGTGGCAAGAATAGGAAGGCAGATAAATATTTGAATGGTGTCAGATTAGGAAAAGGGGAGGTACAACGAGACCTGGGTGTGCTTGTACATCAGTCACTGAAAGTAAGCATGTAGATACAGCAGGTAGTAAAGAAAGCCAATGGCATGTTGGCCTTCATTGCGAGAGGATTCGAGTTCAGGAGCAAGGAGGTCCAACTGCAGTTGTACAGGGCTCTGGTGAGACCGCAATTTTGGCCTCCTAATTTGTGGAACGACATTATTGCTATTGAGGGTGTGCAGCGTAGGTTCACCAGGTTAATTCCTGGGATTTTGGGACTGACGTATGATGAAAGAATGGGTCGACTGGGCTTGTATTCGCTGGAATTTAGAAGGTTGAGAGGGGATCTTATAGAAACATATTGAATAGCGGCGCTGACTTGAAGGGCTGAATGGCCTACTCCTGAACCTATTTTCTATGTTTCTGTTTCTATGAGTTTCTGCTAATCCATCATCAGCATTGACAGTGAATGGACACACTGTGATATTGTTCGGACAAAACATTGCCGTAAACAAGTAGAGGAACATAACAAAATCATGGAATGTTCTTTCATAAACGCAGAAGTCATAGAAGCAGAAGTCGGCCATTTGGCCTATCAAGTCTATTCCGCCATTCAATCATGGCTGATCTATCTTTCTCGCTCAACCCCATTCGTCTGCCTTCTCCCCATAATCCTTGACACCCGTACTAGTCAAGTATTTGTCAATCTCCGTCTTAATAATACCCAATGACTAGGGTTTCACAGCCATCTATGACAATGAATTCCATAGATTCACCACCCCCTGACTAAAATATTCTTCCTGATTTCCTTTCTAAAGGTACGGCCTTTTACTCTGAGGCCATGCCCTCTGATTCTAGATTCTCCCGCTAGTGGAAACATCCTCTCCACTTCCACTCTCTCCAGGCCTTTCACTATTCAGCAAGTTTGTTTGATAGCAGATCCAGTGGTAGTATCTCATAAAGCCATACCGCATGGAAACAGGCTATTCAACCAACCATATCTATGCTGACTAGTGGGCAGATCTGTATTAATCCGACTCTTCCAGCATTTGGTCCTTGGCCTGGAATTGTAATTCAACTGGACTTCTTGACATCCTGAATGCTATTGGCAACTTAGCTTCCATCACACTCCATTCCACCATTCACACTACTCAATCTTTCCCATCTGAACCTTTTGCCCCTTACTCAAAATCTGTGCCCTCTAGTTTTATCAATTTAACCTATGTATACCCTTCATAATATTATATATCCCAATCATCCCCCTCTTAACCTCCTATGCTCTAGGCAATACAGAGCTAACTTCCCTAGTCTTTCTCTGTTGTACCCCAAGCAACAAGCTGGTGAATCTTCTCTACGCCCTCTCCAATCCGCACTCATACTCCCGACAATGTGATGATCACAACTGCATGCAATGCTCCATATGGTCATGGCATCATAGAACTATGCAGCATGGAAGCAAGCCCTTTAGCACAACGTGTCCCTGCCAACCAAGCTGGCATTCTGGGCGAGCTGCATTTACTTGCATTTGGCCCAAATCGCTCTAAACCCTTTCTATCCGTAAATCTGTCCAAACGTCTTTTGAAAGTGTCTGATTCTACGAGTTCCTCTGGCAACTTACTCCAGTTATGGATTATCATTTGCGTGAAAAGGTTTCCCTGAGTCCCTCTCAAATCTCTCCCGTCTCACCTTGAGAAACCTCTATTCTGGGAAAAAGACCATGTGTTAATTTTATTCCCCCCCCTTATTTCAGCTGAAGTCTGACCGATATTTAATAATGTTGAAGCATAACCTCACTGCTCTTTTATCCAGTGCCTGCCTCATCTAATGAGGGCCAGTACCTCATAAAGTTTCTTATTCATATTTTCTATCGTTAAGGACCTCTGAGGATCTTTGGACTTGTACACCCAAGCCCATCTGTTCCTCAATACTCTTTCAGACCCTACTGTTCATGATTTACATCCTTGCCTCACTGGTACTCCTATAGTGCACTATCTCAAATTTATCCAGTTTAAATTATCTGCAATTTCTCACCCCATTTCACTAGGTAGCCTAAGACGTCCCTCCATTATCAACAACTCCACAATTCATCATGTTTTCAACAAACTGCCCACAGGTATCCAATTGTAAAAAAATAGCCCTCAAACATCACCCTCTGTTTCTTATGGCCAAGCCAATTTTGGATCCAATATTCCAATCCGCTCTGGATCCCAAAGGCCCTAGCCTTTTGGACACATCTGCCATGTGGGATCTTGTCAAAGGCCTTCCTGAAATCCATGTAAACCTTCTCCACTAAACTGCCCTCATCCCATCGTTAAAGTAATAATTTATAAAAATGTCTTTGTTAACTCAATTCTTGTTGGATACAAGGAAGTGCAAGTTCTCATTGTAAAGATATGATCCAGAAGATTTGCAATTCTGAGGACCACAGGAGATATTGTAGGTTTAAAGTAAGGAGGGAAAGATTTTATAGGAACCCAAGGGGTAACTTTTTTACTCAAAGGGTGGTAGGCATACGGAACGAGCTGCCATAAGAGGTAGTTTAGGCAGGTACCATCATAAGGTTTAATGTCTTTGTGGATTGTCACTTTGTCGTGGTTGAGAAGCTTGTGTGGGCCTGAGATCCTGAGAGTGATGCCGTCTGGAGCTATGTTCCTGGTAGGGCCACCCATGGCAGTAAGGTCGAGGGGGAGGTCCCTGACAAAGAGCAATCCAACCAAGACCTCAATGGCGGAACAGGCGAAGGACGATGGCTGACTTTAGTGTACAACGGCTGGGAAGGCGGATGAAGGCTGCAGCAGAAAAGTCTTGGACTCCATGCCACAGGATCCTGACCCAGATCGGTCAAGGACCATGGGGTGGCTGTCTGTGCACCAGTCTCCCCATGTTAAACAAAGTCATGCACAGACATCCCCTGGAAAGGAGAGGACAGTCATACTCGTTTCCAGTGACTGCCGATGATGATGAATGTTTAATGAAAAAATAAAGACGGGTACATGAAGGGGACAGGTTTAGAGGGATATGGGCCAAGCAGGCAGGTGGACTAGTGTAGATGGAGCATGTTGGTCGGTGTGGGCAAGTTGGGTCAAAGGGCCACTTTCCACATTGTGTAACTCTATGACTCGATTTGCTCAAACAACTCAGAGAACAAACACCTCTTTCTGAGGGGACTGACCAACATGTGCAAAGGAAACTCAAAATTCAATCTCTGGTGTTTGGTTAATTAGTTGGCATCAGCCGCAAAGTGCATCCATTCACAAGAATTAATCTCTGTGGCCTAAGGACCAGGAAGATGAAAGATCTACTCTGTATCATTATCCAGTTGCAGTCACTGGAAGGAGTGGATATTCAGTGAGGTTCGTATGAAGAAACAGTTATTTTCATTCCATTCTCTATGAGAGAAATTTCACTCAGGACTAATGGCCATCTCACTGTTGAGATCTTGCCTGAGAAGAGTCAAGAAAGAAAGCAGAAGAGAACTGGAACAGCACACGATTAAAAAGATTAAAAATATACTTCATTAATTTAATTAAAAATTATGCTATAATAATCGGTTTTGTTTTAACCTTTAAATCTTGTTGCTTGAATGGAGAGGCTTAGTTTTAATTCCCATTCCGAACTTCCTCCTGAGCAACCATAAGAACAAATACATGTAAGTTTATAATCATCCCCTTTATCCCTGGGATAAAGCTACTTGGGAACTCAAGGTCCTGGCTTTACTCTGCTTTCTACTCCATTAATATTATTGCAGGTCCTGAGACCCCATGTAAAAGCACTTAATCAAAAGCAATGGGTTGAAAATCTTGTTCCACTGCTCTACTTATGTGATTCATTCCTCTGGATAAAAGAAGTAAAAAAAAAACACATTACCAGCATCGCAGCAAACACATGCATTATGTGCTAAGCAGATGAGAGGGCTATCACCGGACCTATCCCTCTGGGTACTGGGACAGAATCTGTCTCCATTCATCCATTCAGTGTGCTACGGTTGACGTTTTTCATTTTATGACAGACGTTTTTGTGGTTTACACTGCAAAGGCCTGCAGGATATGCAACCTACTTCTAATTTATTATATTAACTGTCTGTGATTTAAAGGGGTCCATGTAGCGAGGGGGAAGGACATTGTTTTGTTGAGCTTATCCAAACATTCCATTGTACTGACAAATATTCATTAAAAGATTTACATTGATTCATGAAATTTGATATACCCAGTTTAATTTATTGTCACGTGTACCGAGGTACAGTGAAAAGCACGCAACAAAAGCTTTTTCAAAAGCAGTAAACTATACTAAACTACACTCGGTGTATCAAATCTCATGAATCAAAGTATATATTTAAATCTTTAAATTAATATTTCCCAGTAAAATGTAATGTTTAGATAAGCTCAACAACAAAATAAAATCATAACAATTGATTTCAATGTAAGATAGCCACATTTTAATACACTCCTTCCGTACCCACTAGGGTTCTTAGGGGTGAGGGAATCAAGGGATATGGGAAAAACGCCGGAATGGGGTACTGATTTTGGATGATCAACCATGATCATATTGAATGGTGGTGCCGGCTCAAAGAGCTGGCACCACCTAGTCCTGGCCTATGTTTCTATGTTTCTATCTAAACATACACAATTACAATACATTCCACACACTAGTAAAGAACACAGCAGTAAAAGTGTTAAAAGGAGATAGACGCAAAATGCTGTAGTAACTGAGCGGGACAGGGGGATGGAAGATTACAAACTTCATGTGGTCCGCCCTGTTTCGACTAATGCAACCAACTCGACGTGCACAAACAGAAGTTCAAATAGAACAAGTTGTCCAACAACTTTAGGCTGTGCACGCCACACGACAGAAGAAGAAGAGGTGGGACAGGCTGCATCTCTGGAGAGAAGGAATGGGTGACGTTTTTGGGTCGAAACCCTTCTTCAGACTGAGAGTCAGGGGAGAGGGAGACTAGAGATACGGAAGTGTTAGGTGTGAAAATGACAGATCAAAACAGACAATGTGAGCTGGAGAGCAGGGGAAATCATGGAGAGGGAGTAGAGTGAGGGTGCTGCAGAACTCTTGTCGGTGAGAGGAAGAGAACCTCTTCAAAGTAGGCACACCTTGTGGAGATTTTGTAGGGTTAAGGAAGAGGAACATCAGCAGACATTTGTCCCTTGATCGCAGTTCAAAGAACCAGACTTGGGTCAGATCCCTTCCCCCAGCAAACCATCTGCCTGAAGAAATGTCCTGACCTGGAATGTCACCTGTCCATGTTCTCCAGGGATGCTGCTTGACCCGCTGACTTACTCCAGCACCTTGTGTCTTTTTTTGTAAACCAGCATCTGTAGTTCCTTGCTTCTACAAAACATTCTCTGCTCCGCAACACAACGATTTTCTCACTTAAAAAGATGAGAAATTCTGGAAGAAAAATCAAAGAAAAACCATAAATGTACTTTTCCCATCTTCGAACTGCTCCGCTATCACTGGCTTCCTTTTCCCCTATGATTTTTACACTTTGACTCTGGGTTCATGTTCTCCATCTGTGTGACTGTGGTGGTCTATGTCAAATAACCATCCAACGCTCCAAAGCAAACCACTAAGCCATCTTCTATTGGAATCTCGATAGATTGCTCCCATGAATGGTCGGTTTGGAACTACCCACATCCTACCCTCCCACATAGTGGTCAAACTCTGTTGCACTGGCTCTCACTTCTCTTTGCAAGTTCAAAGATGCAGCCTGAATTACAGTACAGCCGTTACTTCCTGACTCAGCAGCGAGTTCCTCACATTTGTTCATCAACACTGGGTCTCGTTTCTCGTTAACTTTTTTTCTTGCTTTTTGTAAAACCGTGAATATGTTTATAGCATATATAAATAAATAGAATTACTCACAGAATTCGTTGTAACGCTTTTAAGATATGCATACAAGTTGGTAGAGCTGAGGGATAACTGATATATTACATCAACCAGCAAAAACACAATATGTTGAAGGAAGTCAATGCATCAAGAACCATCTGTGGGGGGAAATCCGTGGAAGGGTCCGAATCTGACAGAATTTTGGATCAGGTCCCTTCTTCACGGCACGCTCTTTTTAATGAATTAATAAGTTTATTGGCCAAGTATTCACATACAAGGAATTTGCCTTGGTGCCCCACCCGCAAGTGACAACATGACATATAGTGACAGTTAGGAATGGCACATAAAACATTAAACATTAATAGTAAAACATTATTGATTAAACATGTGAATTAAATAAAATACCAAAGAAAAGGAGGCTACAGATTTTTGGTTAACCAAACTTAGATTACTAAGTGACACAGAGGAAGAGAATCACCATCTTCCACATCTTACACTCATGGTCTCTGTCTCCCACACCCTTATTACACAGCAGGGCTGCATCCCCCCACACTCCTATTACACACCAGGCCTCTGTCTCCTGCCCCCCTATTATACATTGGGTCTCTGTCTCCTGCCCCCCTATTATACATTGGGTCTCTGTCTCCCACACCCCTATTACATACCAGGGCTGCATCCCCCACACCCTTATATTACAAACCAAGGCTGCATCCCCACACCCCTATTACATACCAGGCCTCTGATTCCTGCCCCCCCAGGAGTAGATCAGATCAAAACTGAGGAAGCAGGAAAAAGCCGAGGAAGAGGTGAAGCTGGGAAATGTCCCTTCAATGCTCAGAAGCTTGAAGTGATTGCTGATTCAAAGAAACATTTGTAACATGGACATAAGGTCAGCATTTACTTGCTTAAAATATTAGGCTCCTGGATAAAGCTTCCTCTCATAGGGACGAAGAAAGTGTATTGTCAATCTCCAGAACGAGCATGACATCTGCAACCATATTCCCAGCTGTTATCAGGCAACTGAATCATCCTACCACAACCAGAGAGCAGTCCTGATCTACTATCTACCTCGTTGGTGATCCTCGGACTATCCTTGATCGGACTTTGCTGGTTTTACCTTGCATTAAACGCTATTCCCTTATCATGTATCTATATTTAGTAAATGGCTGGATTGTAATCATGTATTTTCTTTCCGCTGACTGGATAGCACATAACAAAAGCTTTTCACTGTACCCCAGTACAGGTGACAATACATTTAACCTTAAACTGTAAACATTTTGTGCAGAGGAGATGCTCAGGGTTAGAGTGGTCCATTTCAATACAGTCTCAGAGAGTCCTTGGAAGTTTTATTTCAGAAAAGTGGTGGTCTTCATGGTGGCTTCTTCTTCAGGTGTTCTGCTACCTGTGGATCTAGTTGTCCAAAGATCACACCTGGCCACACTATGATCTGATAGCCCATCAAAAGCGAAAGAAAGACAATTTTTAACATTGTGCCATTAAGGACGTAGTAAGTACAATTTGTCACATCCTTGCTACATTCTTCAGCATTAGTGAAAATTTTCTTGGTTGTCCTATAAATCTGGTTAGAAGATTTATCAAACTTTATTTCACTGCTTGCTGTGATGGGATTTAAATCCACGACTATTCCAGCATCAATAGCAGTTAAGTTATTCCGATATGCTTGTTTCACTGTGCATACTGCACTCAACATTCAACCATGATTTGTGAACTTCTACTCTATCATTAATTTAGATTATAGATACAGCATGGAAACAGGCCCTTCGGACCACCGAGTCCACGCTGACCATTAATCACCCATATGGTAGTTCTATCCTACACACTGAGGACAATTTACAGAACCCAATTAACCTACAAATCTGTACGTCTTTGGAATGTGGGAGGAAATCAGAGCATCTGGAGAAAGCCCACCAGGTCACAGGGCGAAAGTACAAGCTCCGTCAGAATTGAACCCAAGACTATGGCGCTGTAAGGCAGCACCTCTACCGCTGCGCCACTGCACCGCCCAAAATTTAAGTTGGTTTACCTTTCATTATTCACTTTACTGCTGTCCTTCGGTGAACCTTTCATTGCTGTAGAAGAGTGTATCTGTTTCATTTTTTCATTTTTTATAATTTTCCACTATATCTTTTATTATAAGATATAGGACGTGCAAGAACATAGAATCATAGAATCATAGAAAATAGGTGCAGGAGTAGGCCATTCGGCCCTTCGAGCCTGCACCGCCATTCAATATGACCATGGCTGATCATCCAACTCAGTATCCTGTACCTGTCTTCTCTCCATACCCCCTGATCCCTTTAGCCACAAGGGCCACATCTAGCTTCCTCTTAAATATAGCCTCAACTATCTTCTGTGGCAGAGAATTCCACAGACTCACCACTTTCTGTGTGAAAATAGATCTTCTCATCTCGGTCCTAAAAGAATTCCCCCTTATCCTTAAACTGTGATCCCTTGAACAGAACAGAATAATCCCAATACCCTTTATCTTTAAAGGATGGCACAGGGAGGACACCAGGTAAATGATAGGCCTAAATTCTACTGCTCCTAGACAAGTGGAAGCAGTAGAAAACCACATTAGTGCCAGTGATCGATAAACTATGTTCACACACATTAACTGAAGTCTCTTCTGCTGGCCAAGTGCTCCTTGCTGCCGGTCCATGCATTTCTTCAACAACCCGTTTTAACATGAAACATGAAACTCTCGCTGTTGGTCAGGTGCGAGTGGATCTGATCTCTCGTTCGACCCCTGGATTTAGCTCCAAGTCCAGGAGGGGTCCTGCTCCATTCTGAATGGAGGATCATCGTACACTAACTTCTACCCTCGCAGCTTTTCGCCAACCACAAATGGGTAATCTAGATGGTCTCATTCATTTGAAAAGTTCACCAACCTTCATTGGGAAAGTAAGCTTTGTTCAACTTTCTTGATTTGTCTGCATATTTGTTTCATGGAGGATGAGGGGTGACCTTATAGACGTGTACAAAATCATGAGAGGAGTATATCAGGTAGATGCACAGAGTCTCATGCCCAGAGTAGGAGAATCGCGAATCAGAGGACATACAGTGGGTTTTAGGTGAAGAGGGAAAGATTTAATAGGAACCTGAGGGGTAACATTTTTACAAAAGGGTGGTGGTGTATGGAACAAGCTAATTGAGGCAGGTACAAGCATTTAATTAACATTTAGACATTTAACTGGATAAAATAGGTTTAGAGGGATATGGGCCAAACACAGGCAGGTGGGACGTGCAGATGGGACATGTTGGTTGGTGTGGGCAAGTTGGGTCGAAGGGCCTGTTTCCAGCCTGGATGACTGACTATGATTCTATATTAATGTGTTTATTTATTTAACATTGGGTAAATGAGAAATGTGCTTTTAAAGTTTGTTATTTTATTGTTTTAAGTTTTAAAAAAAGATTTAATACTATTTCATATGTTTTTCAGTGTTGCTGGTCATCACAACCTATAAGCATGCCATAAGGATTGTCCAAGGTCAATTACTCTTTGGGGCTTCAGTGCTACCACCATCTTCTGAGACGGCACTTACTGGTTGCACCATCTCACAAGATAACTGCAGCAGTGAACATACCTGATCTCTCGGTTGCCGGACGCTTTAATTCTTTTTATCCATTCCTACACAGACCTTTCTGTCCTTGGTCTCCTCAGGGACAGCATCTCATATTTTGCTTGGGCAGCTTACAGCCCAGTGGTATGCATATTGATTTCTCTCACTTCAGGTAGCCCCGGCATTCCCTCTCTCTCTATCCCTCCCCCACCCAAGTCAAACTAACTTCTCGTATTCACCCTGCAAACAGCTAACAATGGCCAGTTTCCTATATAATCATTGCTTTTTTTGCATATCTTTTATTCATTGTTCTTTATCTCTCCAGATCATCGTCTATATCGCTCGTTTGCTTAATCCCAACTAGTCTGAAGAAGGGTCTCGACACGAAACATCACCCATTCCTTCTCCCCAGAGATGCTGCCTGTCTCCAGCTTTTTGTGTCTATCTGCAGTGAAGCCCTAGGTTGTTGGGAGTCTCAATGACCCTAAAGGTCAGATTCAGATTGGTTTATTGTCATATACACCAGGCAATAAAAGCAATAAAATTCCTTTATTCGCATAAAGCTCATACAGAATAATGATAGATGCAATAATAAGTACAACAACAAATATAAAACAGCAGAATAGTGCAAATATTGATGTGCAGTCTGAAGTAGTGCAATAAAAATGCAGTAAAGTGCAATAAAGAAATAGCCGAACGAGGTGGAATTAAGAGTGAGAGTATGTGGCAGCACCTCAGGGAAGGGGTGTGGAAGAGGAGATTGGTTCAGGAGTCAGATGGCAGAAGCTGTCCTACAATATGGATGACCAGGCTTTCAAGCTGTTGTACCTGCTGCCAAGGTAGAGATTAAATGGCCTGTCCCACTTGCATGCGATCGCGTGCGCTTGGCGGGACCGAACGGAATTGGAGTTCACGCAAAGTTCGCGCTAAGTACGCACTAAGTACGCGCTAAGTATGCGCTAAGTTCGCGCATGGCATCATTTGCATCATGCTTACCAATCAGCTAGGCAGGAGGCGGGCTGACTGAATTTGGGCGTCGCACGGCGTCGGGCGGTGACGTTATCACGCCACACAACGCCGGGCGGTAATGTCATCGCGCCACGTGCTAGGCGTACGCTGTCAAGATGCTGCGTACGACATCAAGACGCTGCCCGCAAGGCGCCTGCATGCCGACAGGCCATTGGCGCGCGAAGATTTCGGCCACTGCCAGAATTGCGGAGCCCCGCGCGATGTCGGGGCCAGTATCGCACAACTCCGCGCTTCTAAGTGGGACCGGCCCCGCACGGCCATAAGGTGCCCGTACGCCTTAAGCGACCACAAGTCGCGTAATTTGTGAGCCAAGGTCACGTAAGTGGGACAGGCCCTTAAGGAATGGCCAGGGTAGCTGACATCCTTGACGATACTTCCAGCCTTCCTGATAAAATCCACAAGGAAGTTGGACAGGATGGAAGGAACTGACGAGCCTGTGATTCTGTTTCAGGGACAGTTTCTTCCCAGCTGTTATCAGGCAACCAGAGAATAGTGCTGAACTACTATCCACCTCACCGGTGACCCCCGGACTATCTTTGATCGGACTTTGCTGGCTTTACCTTGCACAAAACGTTATTCCCTTATCATGTATCTATTGTAATCATGTATTGTCTTTCCGCTGACTGGTTAGCAAGCAAATCAAAAGCTTTTCACTGTACCTTGGTACACGTGTCAATAAACTAAACTGAACTGAACTGATGGACTGGTCTCTGCAGAATCGGACAGTAAGTGGAGAACAGTTTCCATTCCTGAATTGCAACGTGTTAGAATATTCAGATAGTGCATCTATGGAAGTTCGAACAAATCCTCATACTTCGTCCGTAGTAATTTGCTGCTGAGGTACGGTTATGGTTTAATTGTGGTTCAACACCCATGTAGTTGAGAGGAAAAAGCTGTTCTTGAACCTAGAGATAATGATGCTCAGGCTCCTGTACTTTCTTCCCCATGGTAGAAGAGAAGTTAGATTGTGGCCAGGGTGGTGTGGGTTTGTGATTATATTGGCTGCTTTCTTGAAGCAATGCTTCCTGTAGATCCCTTTGATGGTCGAGTGGTCAATACCAGTGATGGATCGGGTAATATCCAGCAATTGCTGTAGCCTCCTTCGTTCTTGGGCATTCAAGTATGCATGCTACCGTAAACCTGTAAAAGTTCGATGAAAATTTTGGTGACATTCCAAATCTCCACAAAGATCTGAGGAAGTAGAGGCAATGATGAGCTTTATTTGTGATTGCATCAATGTGCTGGGTCCAGCACATACAAAGGCAGCAGTTGATACATGTTAGAACCAACCTCTCAAAGTACTTCATCACAATGGACACAACGGCTGGTAGTCAATGAGGCATGTCACCTTGCTCTTATTGGGCACCGGTATTATGGACATCCCTTTAAAACAGGTGGGGTCCTCAGAGCCTAACAGGAAATGGTTGAAGATGTATTCAACCAGTTGATCCACATGATTTTCAGATTGATTATTAGTCATCTACATGTGATTTGATCACTGTGAAGAATGAAAAGACAGATGAGCTAGTGTTACCCATAAATTCTGGTATTGTCCCACAAATTAGTGTGCAGCCCATAAACTAGAGGACTGTCTTCATAAGCTAGGGTGCTGTCCGATTCACTTTGTCTTCGTTCTATCTATCCATCCATCCATCCATCTATCCATCTATCTATCTATCTATCTATCTATCTATCTATCTATCTATCTATCTATCTATCTATCTATCTATCTATCTATCTATCTATCTATCTATCTATCTATCTATCTATCTATCTATCTATCTGTCTATCTGTCTATCTGTCTATCTGTCTATCTGTCTATCTGTCTATCTGTCTGTCTGTCTGTCTGTCTGTCTGTCTGTCTGTCTGTCTGTCTGTCTATCTATCTATCTATCTATCTATCTATCTCTCTCTCTCTCTCTTTGTAAAACAAAGCATTTCACTGTACCTCATACATGTAACAATGATAAACCTAAACGTCAATCTAAATCTAAGACAATATTTTTTTTATTGGAGGAAAATCTTTCTTCCTGACCTATTAATTGGAACATTAAAAGATTATCTGTTTGTAACCAAACATCAGCTGAAATAAACGTGACCCACTCACGACAGAAACACACACACATACGGCTAGAATCTGTATAGAACAGAGAGATTGTGACTCTGAAATTCTAGATGAAATGAAATGTAGGCAAAAGCACTAACAGTGCTGTCTGTCAGAATTATTCTCCGCTTCTATAATAGTGAATCAAACATTAAGCATTTCCTCGTAGCTGTTTAATGTTTTTAAGCCTCCTGTAGTGGTTTAAAAGGATGGCTGACAAAAGGGAATGAGGATAATCAAATTGAATCATACCAGTAGACAGATGGGGCCAACTTTTAATGCAAACGGGCTTAGTTATTGCCAGCGTGCAGAGGTAAAGCAGAGTGGGATTTAGTTACCAGGTAGAACATCCTTCTGATTGTACTACAGTTAAATCTGTTCTCTTCACAATAATATATTGTATTATCTTCACAAAGTCATTGCTAAATTGTGGGAAGAGGGGGGAAATGGTTTTAGGAAAAAACAAAAGTATTACAGATTAAATTAGCGTAACATCCTGAAGACCTTGTGTAATGTTAGACAATTACTTCAATTTATTTTGCTCTCTGTCTCTCAGGCACAGAATAATATCTGGGTTATAACAAAGCTAATTAATCTCTAATGTGAATATCATTTTTAAATTATTATTTACTCCTTACAAGCGAAAGATAAATGCATTTCTTCATTCTTCAAAAAATCTTTGATACTGTTTATTAAACTTGAAATTATTCCCAAGCATACAATAACATCTACACAGATTTACAGTAGCAGAAATGTAGCTCTAATCTCAGTTGATTAATTACTTCAGTATTTAATTACTGCATTATAGTTCAAAGCCTCTCGAGTGGCACTTCATCATGCTTATTGTCAGAAGCCCCCCTTAGCTTTCTGTTTGTATTGCTGATGTTTTTAATTAGAGAAAATCTATCCATGATCTGCTTATCAGCAGGGACAAAAAAATAAGTGTTTCAAGGATCATTAAACACCATGCATTGAAACTTATTAGACCCGGGATACACCTCAGATAGCAGAGAGTGTGAAGCATTGCAAAGAATGCAGGGGTGCTGCTATTCTTGCCAGTTAACACCAGGAAACACCAAGAGCGAACATAGAGAATGACAGTCATAAGAGCAGGCAGACAGTCAAGGCAAGCTGTCAGGTACAGAGATGGGAAAACAGACATACAGACAAACAGAAGATAGACACAAAATGCCGGAGTAACTCAGCAGGACAGACAGCATCTCTGGAGAGAAGGAATGGGTGATGTTTCAGGTCGAGACACTTCTTCGGACCTGAAACGTCACCAATTCCTTCTCTCCAGAGATGCTGCCTGAGATACTCCAGCATTTTGTGTCTATCTTCGGTTTAAACCAGCATTGTAGTTCCTTCCTACACATACAGCCAAGCACACTGACAGAATAAGTCAGACACTAAGACAGGCAATGAGATGTTGCTGGTCTATGTTTCAGGCAGAAAGTACAAAGATCTAAATGTATAAGCAAGCGGAAAAGGAATGTATAACTTTGTATGACAGAGAAAGAGTCTCATTACTCCGATAAAAGCTCCAACTTCTTCTCCGAGACATTCCTATGGGATTAAATTACCATCAGTCTGAAGAAGGGTTCAGACCTGAAACTTCCCCTATCCATGTTTTCTAGAGATGCTGCCTGACCCACTGAGTTACTCCAGAACTTTGTGTCTGTTTTGTGTAAACCAGCATCTGCAGTTTCTTGTGTCTCCATGGGATAGGGGATGACTTTCTTCATTTCACGTTTCTACAGATTCTAAGGTCTGGATGAGGCTGATGTGGGAACAACAGACTCTGCAACAGATTGGACAGGAGGTCCAGGGTTGTCGTCTACGTTCTGCCATATATTCAGGGCTTCTACTTGCTCCCACTGAAAGGAGTCAAAGCACCTCAATGTCGCCTGAAATGTTCTTTCTCCTCTTTGGGATATCATAAATTAGTGATTCTCATGAATCAGTGGTAATGATACTCTTTTTCAATGAGGCTTTGAATCAAAAATGGTTTGTGATGAAACAGAATACTTGTAACTTTGTCGATGCTCTTTATATGGCGACTCTGCATACCTTGGATATGCAAAACAAAGAATATCACTGTGACTTGTCACATGTGACAAAATATTCATTCATTCATTCATGCATTCATTCATTCATTTCCTCTTCTAGGAAGTAGAGAATTTGGAGTTCAATGCTGAGGATGTTGGCTTAGGATAAGAGGCTTGATTAGTATGTTCTGCCAGAGGGATTGGAAACGCCTTTTGAGGTAGTTTGAGATGCTTTCTATAGATAGTCCCTGACCCTCAACAATAAATAGGGTTAGAGAAAGATCCTTGTACTTTGTTCTGACCTTTATCTCCCCTCTTTTTCTCAGATATCTAAAGGATATGCTGGCACATTGAAGGCAGTGAAAAATTTCTACCATTGTCAACAGATAGCTCCTGAAACATTGAAACTGACCCATGTTTTCTAGGTCTCACCATGGCCCTTCTGTGTCAGGGGACAACGTTGTGCAGCAAGGAAACGATGATAGTGTGACTTTGCCCTGTAGATGTTTGAATGTATCAGTCAGTGAGTTGACATCAGCACATAACTCACAAACCAACGAGCGGTGTACAAACGCTATCTACATACTGGGACGGAAAGATAGAGGTCAGAGCAACTTTGGTTCTGGAGTGGAAGTGGTGGAGATTTGGCCTGTGGGTAAACTGCCCTCTGGTGGGAAGCTTGATTTAGGTGAGATGCAGATTGCATGAGATAGATTAAGGAAAGCATCAAAATAATGGCACTTCAATGCATTGACAATAGTCCATTATGGACCCATTGATATAGTTTAGTTTACTTTCCCAATACCTCCTCCCTCGACTGTCCAGGGACCCCGACCCCGTCATTTCAGGCTAGGCAGCGGTTCACTTGCACCTCTCCAACCTCATCTACTGTATCCATTGTTCCAAGTGTGGGGTCTTAAGGGCCTGTCCCACCAGCATGCAACTATATGTGATGAACGCGATCAAACTGGCAGCGGAGGCCGCGCGGAGGTCGGGTGATCCCCTGTACAGGGCCGTTCCCTCCAGCATGCGCCTGCATGCGGCAAGCGCAACTAAACCGGCAGCAGGGGCCGCGCGGAGGTTGGGTGAGTGGCGCAACGCGGCGCTAAGCGAGGCGAACTTGAAGCAAGTCCAAGGTAAGCTCGCCAGGACATAGAGGGGCACACATAGAGGGGCACCGAGACACACACACATACAGGGCCACGGAGCCACACACATAGAGGGTCACGGAGGCACTTACAAATAGGTTCACGGAGGCACGATGTCCGGGTGGTGTGTAAATGTTGAGGCGACTGCGAGCCGACAAACCGTTGCCGCGCGGGATTTTTGGACATAGTCGGTTTTTCGGAGCCCCGCGCGGTGTCGGGACGAACTCGGGACGAACTCCGCACAATTCCGCACGGCTCCAGCGATCGAAGTGGGACCGGCCCCGCGACGCCGGACGGCTCAAGCGACCACGTTAGGTCGCGCTAATCGCATAGAGTTGCATGCTGGTGGGACAGGCCCTTTATACTTCGACAAGACCAAACGTGGACTGGGTGATCATTTCACTTAACACCTTTGCTTAGCCCGCCTGCACCTACCTGATCACCTGGTTGCTAAATGCTTTAATTTTCCTTCCCATTCCCACACAGAAGGGCGAAGGGCCTGTTTCCACACGGCATCACTCTCTGACTCGATGACAGACCTTTCTGCCCTTGGTCTCCTCCATTGTCAGAGTGAGGCGAAACGCAAATTGGAGGAACAGCATTTCATATTTCGCTTGGGCAGCTTACAGCCCAGTGGTATGAATATTGATTTCTATCACTTCAGGTGTCCCCGGCATTTTCTCTCTCTCTATCCCTCCCTCGCCCAAATCGTACTAGCTTCTCGTTTTCACCCACAAACAGCTAACAATGGCCTGTTTCCTTTATCATCCTTACTTTTTGCATGTCTTTCATTCATTGTTCATTATCTCCCTACTTCATCGTCTATATCTCTTGTTTCACTTATCCCTAACCAGTCTGAAGAAGGGTCTCGACCTGAAACGTCACCCATTCCTTCTCTCCAGAGATGCTGCTTGTCTTGCTGAGTTACTCCAGCTTTTTGTGTCTATCTTTAGTTTAGTTTACTATAGTTCAGAGATATAGCATGGAAACGGACCCTTCGGCCCACCGAGTCCGCGCTGCCCAGCGATCTCTGCACATTTATAGTATCCTACACACACCAGGGACGATTTACAATTTTACCAAGCCAATTAACCTACAAACCTGTATCATGGGGGTCTCTAGCGTCAACAATAACTTAAAGGAAGTAGAAAACAATTTGGATGATTGGCTTAGCGGCATGGGAGATGGCCCAGGAGGAGGAACCTGGAACTTGAACGGATGGAGGGATTGGTTTATTCTTTAGCATTATATCTGGGAATCATCGCAGCTAGCTTCTGCATCGGGCTGGCTGTCGTAAAGTGCCTCCTCCGCCGAATAATGACAGCCGTTTCCGCATTGGGCGCCACATCAGAGGAAGCTAAGAATTCCGTTCGTATGATGATATTGCAGAATGAGCAGGATAAACTGTTACCTACCCCTACCGAGGAAGACAAAAGTGATGAGGGTAATAAGTATGTGGATGGTTGCGAGCGGTTTCCCGCGGTACGAGAAGCCGGGGATCCAATGGACGCAGAGTTAGCGGTACGAGAAGCCGTAGCCCATGAGCTGGAGGTGTAAGAAATGCAGCAGATGGGATATGTGTTGGACTATGAATGTTGCCATGGAATGGCAACAGGGGGGAATGAGGAATTGTATTAAATCCTGCTATGGAAATATTAAGACAGCCAGTGCCAATAATTCTAGAAGCATTAAAATCGATTGGCATTAAACGATTAATCTTAAGATTCAAGCTTGCATGTGCAAAAGAGCTTAATAACACAAAAAGCAGAACTGCTGCATCTGCACAACTTGTGGATGTGCAGACTGGCTAACCGCAGACGGCTGGCTTTTAGCAGAAAGTGAAAACCAACTCCATATTTGGAGGTGGCCGATGGCATTTGCACCTTACATCATGTCTGATATGGAGAGATACGTGGAAGAAATGTAATTGGATAAAAAGGGGGAAGAGGAAAACTTTGTATTGAGAGTATATAAGGTGGTATCTGCTGAAGGGAAGTAGCGACTCTTTGCAGGATTACCTGGTCTGCGGACCGGTGAATTGATGTAAAGACTCTTGCTCAATAAAACATATGCTTTTGGTAACCCAGTGGTCTGGTCTATTATTGTCACAACAACCGATGAAAAACTGATTGAAATCCTCGGAACAACTGTGGAATTTGCATAAGGTTGCACTGAGTACTTTAGCTTACACTATTATGGTCTGGTTAGCCAGTGTAACTGAATTTATCGCATTGTTGTTTATTGCATTGCTGCATTGTTGCATTAATGTGCATTAAAGCTGCAGCAAGTAAGGATTTCATTGTTTTAGTTTAGTTTATTTTAGAGATACAGAGCGGAAACAGGTTATTTTGGCACACCGGGTCTGAGCCGACCAGCGACCCCCGCACGTTCACACTATCCTACACCCACTAGGGACAATTTTTACATTTACCAAGCCAATTAACCTACATACCTGTACGCCTTTGGAGTGTGGGAGGAAGCCAAAGATCTCGGAGAAAAGCCACACGGGTCACGGGGAGAACGTACAAACTCCGTACAGACAGCACCCAGAGTCAGGATCGAACCCGGGTCTCCGGCGTTGCATTCGCTGTAAGGCAGCAACTCTACCGCTGCGCCACCGGTGCTCATGATAATTGAACACACTTGACTCTTGAACTTTAACAGAGCTGGACTGTCCAAAGACAGGAATAAAGTCAAACAAAAAATTGTTTATAGGGAGAGGTTGAGCAGGATAGGACTGAAGAGCAGGAGGATGAGGGGTGAACTTATAGAGATGTGTAAAATCAGGAGAGGAATGAATACTTTGCAAACATTTCTAAACACCTGTTTCATTTCGGAGTCACGTGAGTGACTTCGTGAAGAACCCGCCAGCACGCATGCGCGACATATCGTCGCTCGCATTGCAGTCGACGGCTGGAGAGGAGCGCGGCTCATCACCAGCCCTTCATAAGGGCCACTCAGGTAAGTACTAACAACCTTGAGTTGGTTGTTCTGTGTAAGTAATTGTGTTTTCTTCCACAGAGACATGGACAGCAGGAAAAATAAAGGCCGTAAAACTTCTACAAGGAGTTGTCGGCAACCCAACCCGGAGCCCCCCTCCACGGCAGGAGGACGGGCCGGGAAAAAGGCGCGCAAGCCGGGGAGCCCTGTATTCACAGGATCCGGTTTACCGACGCAGCTATGCCCTAGCGGGGTACCTGCAGAACAATCAGTCGGTACAGCGCCGGAGCAGGTGCATCCTGACTCCATCTCGCTCTCACCCACTGGGTCGTTTGCAGAGACGAGCAAGAGGGATTCGCGTGCTGATGCACGGCCCTTCTCCCTGAGCCCTCTTGAAGGAGGCAGGGATGCAATTCCACTACCTAGCCCTTCGCGGGTTGAGGTCTCACCAGGAGCCACTAGGAAGTGGTCTGGTGAATCAGGCAGGCCCGAGTCCACTGGCAGACCAAGGAGGGCCAGTGTCGACTCACCACCCAGGGGGACCAGGAGGAGTCACAAGGGTGGAGCCTCGCCTAGGTCACCGCTTCCCCCGCTGGGGGCAGGTCGGGACCGTACGCCGTCTGGGTCCAGATCAAGGACAGTCGGCAAGCCCGTGCGGACGTCGGGTCACCACGCTGCGGCGTCAGGTGCCGACCTCTCCCCACCCATGCCCTTCGAGGCAGCCGGGTCCAGCTCAGCGAAAAGGAGGCGCTTGAGCAGGTCCGCGCGGGAATCGCTCAGCTTCGCCGAGGCGGCTGGAAGCGATACATCATCATCACAGTACCGATATTACCTCGACGAGGTACGGACTGCTGATCGGAGCCTCCGGAGTTCCTTCGGGCGCGAGGCCTCTTACCTCCCACACCCGCCCGATGAAGGGCGCTTGGATCGTATGGAGAGGATATTGGAGCAAGTTCTTCTCAAACAGAAACAGGACACACACAGCTCCATGGATATATCCCCGTCCCCATCTATGGACAGCATAAGACCAGATGAGGAGGACATCCTGGTACATGCCCCAGCAGCACCTGAGGTCCCTCAGGAAGATCTGCTGGATGTGGCAGCCAAATTCGGGTTACCTGTATCATCAGGACAACCCCTCAACATCAAACTGGCCGCAACCATAGATTACCTTACCAACCATCAATTGCAGGAGGAGGTCCTTGCGAAGGCCATGGAGAGACACAAGGCTCCAGGGAACTGCAATTCACTCCACGTGCCGATTGTGAACATGCCAATCTGGGGTAATATCAGCCCGGGCATCAGAGCACAGGAAGTGAAACTGCAGAGGATTTTAAAACTACTTACGTCTGGGATCACCGCTTTTGCAAAGTCGGTAGATGGGGTTGATCTAAGCACCGACCAGGAGGATGCTCTAGCTCTGCTCTGCAATACGCAGTACGAGATCAACGCTTTCCGGAAGAGCATTATCAAACCTTCCTTGAATCCCAAATTTGCGGGACTATGCAGAGCACCTCCTACCCCCCCACCTAGACAGCTGTTCGGGGAAGACCTCCCAAAGCAGGTCAAAGAGCTGGATGACCATGCGAAAACCATAGGTCTGATGAGACCACATTTTGTGGCCAGACCTTCGGCCAAGAAGACACCTTACTTCAGGCCACGAGGTCAGACCGACAGGCCAACAAGGACCTACGTTCCGGCACCTCCTCAATATCAACAGCCTCCTCAGCCCAGGCCTTTTTTAGGACTAGGCCCTCAGCGGCCAGCATGGAAGATGCGGATTCCGCACCAACCACGAAACCCAGCACCTCCACGTCCCACCAAAAATCCCAGGGACCGCCGATAACCATGAAGGTAAGGGGGTCTGGGTTCCATGCACTTGCATGTCTAACCTCACGAGTTGGGGGCAGATTACGGGGATTTAAGGAGGCTTGGGAAACCATCACTTCAGATGAGTTTATCTTGCAAAGTATTCAGGGTTATGAAATTGAGTTTATTCATGGCCAATTGCCTCCACCCCAGCATATGCCGAATCGCAAATTTGCACTTTCCAAAAAAGAATTAGCAGAAGGCTATGCTGAAATCTTGAGTTTACAAGACAAAGGCGTGATAGAACGAACCACACATGAACCAATTGAATTTGGGTCTAATATATTTACTAAAACTAAAAAAGACGGTGGATGCCGGGTCATTATAGATTTAACTCACTTGAATACCTTTGTAAAATACACCCATTTCAAAATGGACACATTTGAAACAGCCAAATCTTTGATTTCGGAGGGCTGCTTCATGGCATGCATTGATTTAAAAGATGCATACTATTCAGTATCCATTCGGAAACATCATAGGAAGTTCTTGAAGTTTACCTGGATGGATCAGCTTTGGCAATACAAAGCATTGCCCAATGGGCTTACTACAGCCCCCAGACTGTTCACCAAACTACTCAAGCCAGTGTTATCTACACTGCGGAGACAAAATCATACGGTCATGGCCTATTTGGATGACATTCTGATAATTGGGCACACTCTGGAATCAGCAGAGTTGGCGGTTTCAGCCACAGTGGAAATTTTTCAACAAATGGGGTTTATAATCCATCCAGACAAATCAAAGTTCCTCCCCGCACAGATCATGGACTACTTGGGGTTCACGATAGACTCCAATCGCATGATCACCACCATCCCAACTAACAAAGTTGGTGATGTGTTTCAAGCATGCAAGAACCTGGTCTGCGCCAGTATACCGTCTATCAGATTAACTGCCAGGGTAATTGGCAAAATTGTAGCAGTATTTCCAGCTGCTCAATATGGACCTTTACACTATCAGAATTTACAAAGGTCAAAAATAACAGCATTAAAACTAAATGCTGGACATTATGATAGACCTATGCAGTTGCCGGTTAAGGCAAAACTTGAGTTACTATGGTGGATTGGCAATATCCATAACTCATTTAAACCCATCATTGTGCCTCGTCCAATGGTATACTTGCAAACAGATGCAAGCTCCCATGGCTGGGGAGCTACGGACAACAATAACAGTTGTGGAGGTAGATGGGATTCACTTGAAGCTACTTTGTTGTTAGCACAAGGGATAAACTATTTGGAGATGCTAGGAGCATTCCACGGACTAAGAGCCTATTGTTCAAACATGACTAACACTCATGTCCGTCTCCAAATAGACAATACCACTGCGGTGGCTTATCTGAATCATATGGGCGGTACCAGGTCAATTTCATGCAATGAATTGGCAAACACAATTTGGCTCTGGTGTATTCAACGGAATATTTGGATCTCAGCTACCTACTTGCCAGATGAGCTCAATACAGTGGCGGACACCAGGTCACGGAAGTTCAATGACAACATCGAGTGGATGTTGAACCCCCAAATATTCACCAAAATTACAGCCAAATTTGGTAAACCGGATATTGACCTTTTTGCGTCACGGTTGAACCATCAGGTACCAACATACGTATCATGGGAGCCAGATCCTGGGGCAATGGCGATGGACGCATTCTCGCTAGACTGGGAGAAATGGTTCTTCTATGCCTTTCCTCCATTCTGCCTCATCAGTCGGGTATTGCGGAAAATCCAGCTCGATGCTGCCAAGGGCATCCTCATTATACCCGACTGGCCTACGCAATCATGGTATCCGGTGGTCCTTGGAATGATAAGTCAACCATGGGTCCTCTTAGAGGGTTGCCCACAATTGGTGACGAACCCTGCCACAGGGGAACCACACCCCTGCCATAGTCATTTGAATCTATTGGCTTGCAGGATCTGAACAGGCCACTACTTCAGTATGGTCTATCTTCAAGGACAATGGATACCATGGGAGCATCATGCAGGGAGTCCTCAAGACGGCAGTACTTATCGTACATCAGGAAATGGGAATCCTATTGTGGCCGCATGGACGTTGCATATGACTCCGTCTCCATCACAGATGTGCTGGAATTTCTTGCGGGGCTACATCATGATCAACATCTCAGCTATAGTGCCATCAATAGCGCCAGGAGTGCGCTCTCGTCCTACCTCAATATTGAGGTAGGATCCAATAAATTGGTCTCCAAACTTATGCGGGGGATATTTAATTCCAACCCGCCGAGGCCCCGTTACAACGTCACATGGGATATTGGCAAAGTGCTGACCCTGCTGAGAACATGGTCACCCATGACGGGGCTCGAATTGGACAAACTCACCCTGAAGGTGGTGATGTTGATGGTAACTTACTTCAGCACAAAGGGTGCAAACGCTTCACAAGGCCAAGATCGACAGAATGATCTCTACCCCTGAACGGGTCACTTTCTTCATTGATGAATTGCTCAAGCAGCATAGACCTGGATTTACAGGGCTGCAGCTGGAGTTTCCAGCATACCCCGCTGATGCTAGGCTATGCATAGCCACCCATATCCGCCACTATATCAAAGTGACGAGGAAAATAAGGGGAATGGAGCAATACCTGTTCATCAGTCACAAAAAACCTCACCATAGAGTGACGGTGCAGACGATATCCCGATGGCTCAGGATCGTCTTGAACAAAGCAGGTATTGACACTGATGTTTTTAAATCCCATTCCACCAGGGCAGCATCAACATCGGCGGCAAAGGTCATGGAGGTGCCCATGGACCAGATACTTGCCACAGCGGGATGGGCCAGTGAAGCCACTTTTCAACGGTTTTACAACAAACCCGTCACCATACCTGGAATGTTCGCAGGAGCGTGCTGGATGCCGGCCGAGAGCATACAGTTACCCCTCAGTGAGGGGCCTTTCTTGTTGTTATTAATAAATATTATTACTTTTTCAGAGAAACAGTGACGGAAATTGATTACTGCTGTCCACCTTTTCAGTAGCGTGTGTGATAGCATGGACGTTGTCCAGGGCGTGAAATCACAGAAGCTTTGAAGTCTTCATGAAGTCACTCACGTGACTCCGAAATGAAATAGTAAGATTAAACGAGAACTTACCAGTTTGAGGTTTGATCTTTATTTTATGAGGAGTTGCGATGAGGGATTTCGTGCCCTCCGCTCCCAACCCTCGATCATAAAGTCAACTGGTAACTAGAGTCTCTTCAATCTTACTATAACAAGTCATTTCTTGACTTGGGTTTTTCTGTGATTCCACACCGCGGCTTTGAAGTATGTCGCGCATGCGTGCTGGCGGGTTCTTCACGAAATCCCTCATCGCAACTCCTCATAAAATAAAGATCAAACCTCAAACTGGTAAGTTCTCGTTTAATCTTACTATTTTTGCTACTTTATTCTGGGGTATTGTGTGTAGATTGATGATGCAAAAAAATGAATTTAATCCATTTTAAAATAAGCCTCTTGTAGATCAGTGACTAATGTTATGAGTCATACTTTGTAGCTGCGCCCACTAGTTTAACAGACAGCCTCCCTGCCTCTCACATTTAGAGTTATGTGCTAAAATGAATTTACCTATGCTGTAACGTTAATAAAGTCTTTGGATCTTAATCACGGTGTGTGACTTATGTTATTCCTACAGCAGAAACTCAACATGGTGTCAGAGTGTACAGACTCACTTCTTGCTTAATTATATTGCTTTTATTTTAGTTTGTCGTTTTCTCCGGTATATATTGCTATGGCTTCTGCTCTCAGAAATCCAGAGATCCTGGTGTTTGACGAGGACCTCGCAGAACGGTGGTGCGTATTTGACGAGATTTCCCAATTTACATTGAAGCGGCTCACCCTGCCACTGCTCCCGGTGTTCGAGCGTCAATTCTTCTTAAGCTCGCAGGCAGAGAAGCTGCTTGACGTGCCAGAAGATTTCATTATGAACTGGCTAGGTTTGACCCGGCTGGTGTCCAGATTGCTCCTGCTGAATCTATCCGAGACCCTGACTGCCTACTACACAAATCCAACAGTTATGTGAGTTACGTACTAACTTGGTCATGGAGAGGCTTTTGTTCTTTTCCCAAAGCCAGAGACAGGGAGAAACTGTGGAGATGTATGTCAGTGCGTTGAAGTGCTTTGCCAATCGATGCGATTTCAGGGATATATATGATAGCCTAGTCCATGACCATTTGGTCTATGGTATCCACAATGATAAATTATGCAACGAGTTACTGTGGGACGCTGAGCTTACTCTAGAGACTGCTGAAAACCGCTGTCGCATTGCTGAAATGGCTGACGCTCATACAAAAGTTTTAGGACACTCTGCCATTCATGAAATTAATGTTGCCGGTATGTCTTATCAAATCTCTCGCTGTTCTCCTCAAGTGCCCGACAACTCTATGGTGAGATAAATAGACAATTTATTTAATTGTGGAGGTTCACATGCTGCTGTTTGTGACCGTTGCCCTGCGTATGGAAAATTATGTTGATTTTGCAACAAAATAAATAATTTCTTCAGATGCTGTCGTTCACGTAGCAACAGAGTTCTAGAAAGACAATCTGTAAATTCACTTGGCCATGAGAACTTTCTCTCAGAATGCCCTCAACCAGCTCCCACAGATTTGCAGGCTGCTGGCGAAGGTTTTGACTTTGATGTGCATTCTATGTCTGATTTAATTCATAAATAACTAAACCCCAAGGTCGCTTTGCTCGTTAATGGCAAGAACTTTTATCTGAAAGTTGATACCGGCGCCAGATGCAATGTTATTTGTCTAGCTGTGTTTAAAAAGTTACGAAAACAGAGATTGTCACTCCTACGGCTGCGTCCCTTCTCCCATTTGCAGGAGATCCAGTGCACCCTATCGGTCAAGTTGAGTTACGCTGCTGTCTTAACTCACGTGTCCACAACCTGAGTTTCTATGTTGTTCATCTGCCTCTACTGGATGCCAACGCATGTCAAGACATGGGACTTCTCTCTTTCAGCCCTTCTGTTTGTCATCTGACTACAGCCTGTGATTTTAGCCAACAAATCCTGACACAATACAAAATGTTGTTTGACGACAACCTGGGCAGGTTGCCTGTTAGGTACACAATTATCATTGACCCTGAGGCAATTACGGTTGTTCGCCCAGTTCATAAGATTCCCCATGCCATGCGGGTCTGTGTTCAAAGTGATCTCAACAGAATGGTGTCTTTAGGTGTGATTTCTACCGTCGACGACCCCTCGGATTGGGTTTCCACCATGGTTGTGGCAACGAAGAAGAATAAAGACGAAATACGCGTTTTATCAATCCTAAGGATTTAAACACAGCCATTAAACAACTTCACTAATCCATGCGCACGGTGGACGAGATTGCAGTTCAGATGGCTGAGGCAACTGTATTCACTGTACTAGATGCCAAGAGTTCATTCTGGCAGATTTAGCTGGAACACAACTCCTCCACGTTAACCACTTTCAGCACATCCTTCGGGCATTACAGATTTCTTTGCATGTGCTTTGGCATAAGCTCTGCTAGTGAAGGCTCTGGTCCCTGCTTCGCTGCACAGCAAGTATTTTAACGCTGTCCACGCAGGGCACCCAGGCACTGAAGCTACCGTCCTAAGGGTGAGAAACATGTTTTACTGGCCTGGCATGGCCGAATACATCACCAAGAATGTGACGTCCTGTGCAGTGTGCTACAGCTTGGCACCTCATCCACAAAAGCAACCACTTCTTTCATCTACGGCTCCTGCACTCCCGTGGTCTACATTGGCAACTGACATATTTGAGTGTCATGGCAAGCAGTACTTGGTACTTGTCGATTCGTATTCAGGATGGTTTGACATTGATTTTCATAGCAGCTCCACTTCTCGCGGGGTCGTTTCAAAGCTTTCTCACCATTTTGCAGTACATGAGCCCTGTGCATACTGTTATTTGATAACGGCAGTCAATTTACCAGCCAACACTTCAAGGAATTTGCTGCACGCTGGGTTTTTTGCCACATCACCCTGAATATCCACAGTCGAATGGGATAGCTGAGCGGGCTGTCAAGAGTGCCAAACAGTTCATGCAACATTCATACAGGGCTAATTCCGACGTGTTCCTGGATCTACTCAACTTATGCAACATCTCCCGTGACCCCATTTTGAGTTCACCTGCTCAACATTTATTGTCGAGGCAAACCCGAGCCATGGTGCCTGTGGCGGATCAGGCATTGATCCCACAGGTGGTGATGTGGAAAAACTTTTTCACCCAGAGACTTGTGAATCTGTGGAATTCTCTGCCTCAGAAGGCAGTGAAGGCCAATTCTCGGGATGTTTTCAAGAGAGAGCTCTTAAAGATTGTGGAGTCAGGGGATATGGTAAGAAGGCAGGAACGGGGTACTGAATGTGGACGATCAACCATGATCACAGTGAATGGCGGCGCTGGCTCGAAGAGCAGATTGGCCTACTCCTGCACCTATTGTCTATTGTCTATGACTGTGCGTAAAGTGATAAGAAGACAGAAAGGTAAATTTAAAGGAGATGGTTAAATGAATTACGAGAGGCAGAGAAGCAGCAAGGTTTGATAGTGCAGTTCTATTGCTCAGGGCCTGAGCACTTGAAGGCTCTCAATGCTGGAATGAGGTAGAATGAGGTCAGAATAGGAAGAGTAGAGATATCAGCAGGGAGGAGACCATGGAGGTATTTGAGAGCAGCGGCAATAATTTTAATGTTTAAGCAGGTGGGTCAGCAAATGCGGGTGACGAGAGAAAGGGAACATATATCAAGTCAGCTGTTGCGTATTGGATGGCCTGAAATGTAAGGAAATAAAGATTAAGGCATAGGAATAGGGCTAGGGGATTGTGCAATGGCACAGTAAGTAAAGCTGCTGCCTCGCTATGCCAGAGACCTGGGTTCAATCTGGACCTTGGAGTGGTGTCCTTGGTGGAATTTGCACGTTTGATGGGGCACGTTTCCTCCAGATTCTTCATTTTACACCCACAATCAATAGATGTTTGGATTGCTGTAAATTCTCCTCAGTTTGAAGATGTATGGTAGAATCTGGGGAAGATGGCTGATATACAGTGACTTGCAAAAGTTTTCATACCCCTTGAACCTTTCCACATTTTGTCACGTTACAACCACAAACGTAAATGTATTTTATTTTGATTTTATGTGATAGACCAACACAAAGTGGTGCATAATTCTGAAGTGGAAGGAAAATGATACATGGTTTCCAAATTTTATTACAAATAAAAAACTGAAAAAAGTGGTGTGCAAAAGTATTCAGCCACCCTGAGTTAATACTTTGTAGAACCACCTTTCGCTGCAATTACAACTGCAAGTATTTTGGGGTATGTCTCTACCAGCTTTGCACATCTAGGGACTGAAATTTTTGCCCATTCTTCTTTGCAAAATAGCTCAAGCTCAGTCAGATTGGATGGAGAGCGTCTGTGAACAGCAATTTTCAAGTCTTGCCAGAGATTCTCAATTGGATTTAGGTCTGGACTTTGACTGGGCAATTCTAACACATGAATATGCTTTGATCTAAACCATTCCATTGTAGCTCTGGCTGTATGTTTCGGGTAATTGTCCTGCTGGAAGGTGAACCTCCACCCCAGTCTCAAGTCTTTTACAGACTCTAACAGGTTTTCTTCCAAGATTGCCCTGTATTTGGCTCCATCCATCTTCGCATCAACTCTGACCAGCTTCCCTGTCCCTGTGGAAAAAAAGCATCCCCACAGCATGATGTTGCCACCACCATGTTTCACAGTGGGGATGGTGTGTTCAGGGTGATGTGCAGTGTTAGTTTTCCACCACACATAGCGTTTTGCATTTAGGCCAAAAACTTCAATTTTGGTCTCATCAAACCAGAGCACCTTCCTCCACATGTTTGCTGTGTCCCCCACATGGCTTGTGGCAAACTCCAAACGGGACTTCTTATGGCTTTGTTTCAACAATGACTTTCTTCTTTCCACTCTTCCATAAAGGCCAATTTGTGGAGTGCACGACTAATAGTTGTCCTGTGGCCAGATTCTCCCACCTGAGCTGTTGATCTCTGCAGCTCCTCCAGATTTACCATGGGCCTCTTGGCTGCTTCTCTGATCAATGCTCTCCTTGCCCGACCTGTCAGTTTAGGTGGACGGCCATGTCTTGGTAGGTTTGCAGTTGTGCCGTACTCTTTCCATTTTCGGATGATGGATTTAACAGTGCTCCGTGAGAGGTTCAAAGCTTGGGATATTTTTTTATAACCTAACCCTGCTTTAAACTTCTCCACAATTTTATCCCTGACCTGTCTGGTGTGTTCCTTGGGCTTCATGATGCTGCTTGTTCACTAATGTTCTCTAACAAACCTCTGAGGCCTTCACAGAACAGCTGTATTTATACTGAGATTAGATTACACACAAGTGGACTCTATTTACTAATTAGGTGACTTCTGAAGGCAATTGGTTGCACTGGATTTTATTTAGGGGTATCAGAGTAAAGGGGGCTGAATACTTTTGCACGCCACACTTTTCAGTTTTTTATTTGGAAAAAAAATTGAAAACCATGTATCATTTTCCTTCCACTTCACAATTATGCGCCACTTTGTGTTGGTCTATCACATAAAATCCCAATAAAATCGTTTTCATGTCCTGGACCCTCTAGTCTTCAGGAGATGAGCAGGGGCCGGCACGGCAGTATCCCTCCCCACCACCCTGCAATGGCACTGCAGACTGGGGGCTTATTGCTATCTAAGTGCAAACTACTATGTTAAATGGAAGAAACACTGTTAAACTCTGTGAAACTCAATGTTAGTAATCGGATAACTTTAACATACCTCAGTAACCCTTCAAATACTTCAATGTTCTGAAGAAGCATGTGAATATAACGTGGCTGGTACAGGCTTATAAACCACAGCCATGTTCAGGCTGACAATGTATAACGTTAAAATGTGTCTGTACAACACCAGCTGCGAGAGCCAGATTAATAGAATACTATTTACATGTTCCATCTGTTCACACACTTAACATATCACTGTTTGATTCAGTGTTAATAGTGCAACCCCATTAGTACTGAATAATGATGCAGCATTGTTTCACAATCTGCGTCCTGTTTACGTTAAGGCAATGTGGAGGAAAGGAAGGGTTGGAGCTCTATCGACTGCCTGATGTATTATTTTTGTCACCCATAGTTGAACTTAAGCAGATAATAAGCTCCCCCTGCAGTACCAGACTGATTCCTGGGATGGCAGGACTTCCATGTGAAGAAAGACTGGATGGACTCGGCTTGTACTCACTGGAATTTAGAAGATTGAGGGGGGATCTCATAGAGACTTACAAAATTCTTAAGGGGTTGGACAGGCTAGATGCAGGAAGATTGTTCCCAATGTTGGGGAAGTCCAGGACAAGAGGTCACTGTTTAAGGATAAAGGGAAAGTCTTTTAGGACCGAGATGAGAAAATCATTTTTCACACAGAGAGTGGTGAATCTGTGGAATTCTCTGCCACAGAAGGTAGTTGAGGCCAGTTCGTTGGCTATATTTAAGAGGGAGTTAGATGTGGCCCTTGTGGCTAATGGAATCAGGGGGTATGGAGAGAAGGCAGGTACAGAATACTGAGTTGGATGAGCAGCCATGATCATATTGAATGGCGGTGCAGGCTCAAAGGGCCAAATGGCCTACTCCTGCACCTATTTTCTATGTTTCTATGTATCAAACTGTACCCACATGATGATCTTTGCCACCACTTATTAATTCCAAACTTTCTTCAATCACTTTGTATCTCATCATGTGAGATTAAAATGACTTGTTCTTGATAACGTTGGTGAAATTGCTGAACTTTGTATCGCTCTTTCGTAAAGATATCTTGAAATAAGTACTAAATAATCAATTTAGGCTGTGATTGGAAAACTAGTAATGAATTGCGCTGGGAAAAAGCTTTTTGCTCACATTGCTGATATTTCAGAAGACAATAAACAAAAGATGTGTCCAACATTAATTTTTTCTCAGGTGGTGAGTCCAGGCCCAGAAATGTTGGAAGCAGAAGAAGAAACAATAGAGGGAAATAGTTAGAGTGAGGTGAAAAAAAGTGAAATTCGTAGTGAGCAGTCGATGCAGAATAAAGTAAAAGCAAAGAATAGAAAGGAGAAACAAAACATGAGAGAGATCAAAAGTCACACTAAAAGATAGCAGATGTTATTTTAATGACAGTTTAAGAGAGGGGTACAGGAACAGAGAACCAACAGTGCAGTTGAAGCAGATGCACACTTTTGCCACACAATACTGATCAAAGAATGACAATAAAAAAATCAACATGAAAGATAGTTGGCACTACTTATTTCAAGTCATTAGAGAGCTGAGGCACAAAGAATAAACTGCAATATTACAGTTTTTGGTTCTTTATAGGTGTGAGAGAGAAAGAGAGAGGGAGAGGGAGAGAGGGAGAGTGAGGGGGTTGAGAGGGAGAGAGGGAGAGGGAAGGGGGGGAGGTAGAGGGAGAGGAAGGGGGTGAACAAAGGGGAGAGGGAGGGGGAGGAGGAGGGGAGGGGGAGGATGGGAGAGGGAGGGGGAAGGGGAGAGGGAGGGGGAGAAGGAGAGGGAGAGGGAGGGGGAGAAGGAGAGGGAGGGGGAGGGCGAGGGAGGGAGAGGGAGGATAGGGACTATCTTGCACTTAGCAATTTACTTAATAATTGTTTAACTTCAAGTGAAAAATGACACTGTGAATTATGCATGAACTAAAAGTGAGATACAAGCCTAATGTGCTTGATAGGCTTTTCATCATAATATCCATTAGTTAAAATTAAGTTTAAATATATTTTTAAATACTGATTGGTAATCAGTGCAATTAAAAAGTAACTGCACTGAATCATTCAATAGAGAACTGGATCAATTTCTAATGTAGTGGGTGGCTTTTGGTTGTAAAATGATAAAAGTTGAATCAGATGTTGCCTTGCGGGATAGATTTAGCTAGCTACAGCAATTTCCAATTTCTGGTTAGCATGCAGAGTATTAAAATCTGTGTGAGAAACAGGAGGGTACCCAGCCAGGATGCTGTCTCCTATCTCAACAAGTTACTCCCTGAGCATGCAATTTGCCTTTTAAGGACAAAAGAAAAATAACCCCTACAATTACATTCATGAAGAATCTTGGAATTTCCTTTGATTGCATAATCCAATCAAGGAAGGCATGGGACAACAGCCCATAATTCTCCTTAAATGAAGAAAACTTGCATTATACACTTTGTAACCAAGGGTACACTGGCGAGACAGTAATTTTTCACACACTCTTTGGATATACTGTGGTGAACCTATCTCCATTGTAAGCGCAGGGAGTAAGATGTAAAACACAATGACTCTGATAAAGAACCTCTTATGTAATAGAGTCATCGAGGCATACAGCGTGGAAACAGGCCCATCAGCCCAACTTGCCCGCATCAACCAACATGTCCCATCCACACTAATCCCTCTGCCTGTGTTTGGTCCATATCTCTCTAAATCCATCCTATCCATGTACCTGTCCAAATGTTTCTTAAACAGTGCACTAGTCCCTGCCTCAACAACCTCCTCCGGTTGCTTGTTCCATACACCCACCGCACTTTGTGTAAAAATGTTACCCCTCAGGTTCCTATTAAATCTTTCCCCCTCCCACAAATTAAACCTATGTCTTCTGGTTCTCCATTCCAAAATGTCATCCAACTTAACACTTTGCCTTTGGAGTTTAGATCCATTCCTAATAGTGCTTCTTAAAAAAACCTCTGCAACCACATATCAAATCAATGATTCCTCCCACAGAAATGAAACCACAATTCTTTCACCAGCAAGCTTGTTTTTCCTCAAATCTAACAGGCCAAAATTGTCAATAAACCCAGAGAAGCTGTTGGCTGGGCTCTCTCCTTTATCTCTCCTTTGTCATTTAAACCAGCCTCCCTTCTATTGACTCAATTTATACCTATAGGGCTTGTCCTAAAAGCATGCAACTCTATGCGATGAACACGATCAAACTAGAAGCGGGGGCCGCGCAGAGGTCGGGTGATCCCCTGTACAGGGCTGTTCCCACCAGCATGCGCCTGCATGTGGCAAGCGTGACCAAACCGGCAGCAGGGGCCGCGCGGAGGTCGGGTGAGTGGCGCAACGCGGCGCAAAGTGAGGCGAACTTGGAGTGAAGTCTAAGGTAAGTTCGCCAGGACAGAGAGGGGCACACAGAGAGGGGCACAGAGGCACACACACACAGAGGGCCACAGGGCCACACAGATAGAGGGTCACGGAGGCACCTACAGATAGGTTCACGGAGGCACGATGTCGGGGCGGGGTGTCATGCGTCGAGGCGACTGCGAGCCGACAAGCCATTGTAGGGCGGACTTTTTGAACATAGTCATTTTTTCGGAGCCCCGCGCGATGTCGGGACGAACTCTGCACAATTCCGCATGGCTCCGGCGATCGAAGTGGGACCGGCCCCACGACGCCGGATGGCTCAAGCGACCACGTTAGGTCGCGCTAATCGCATAGAGTTGCATGCTTGTAGGACAGGCCCTTTACGCTGCCTCGGCAAGGTCAGCAGCACAATCAAGGATGAGTCGCACCCTACCGCTCCTTCTTCTTCCCACTCCCATCAGGCACACCCCCAGATTCAGGGACAGTTTCCTCCCAGCTCTTATCAGGCAACTGAATCATCTAACCAGAGATCAGTGCTGAACTACTATCTACCTCTTTGGTAACCATCGGACTATCCTTGATTGGACTTTGCTAGATTTATTTTGCACCAAACATTATTCCTTTATCAGGAAAGGTCTCGACACGAAACCTCACCCATTCCTTCTCTCCAGAGATGCTGCCTGTTCCGCTGAGTTACTCCAGCATTTTGTGTCTTTCTTCGATTTAAACCAGCATCTGCAGTTCTTTCCTACATCATGTATCTCTACACTGTAAATGGCTTGAATGTAATCATGTATTGTCTTTCTGCTGACTGGATAGCACGCTACAAAACCTTTTCACTGGACCTTGGGACAAGTGAAAATAAACTGAACTAAACTGAACTGTCTTCATTATGGCAGCTTCAGCATAGTTGCAAACAAAAGCTCAGGCCCAGTTGCCAATATATGCAGCCTTAAATATTGAAACGCATTTGGTTTTCCCTTTGCTCCCCACACTCCTCCAACTACCTTGCCTGCTTGACTTAAACAGAGATGCAATTTTCATTGATTTTTTGGGGTAGGAAATGGGCACGAGCTGCTTCCGGCAGATATTCAGGATTAGAACATTTTTCCTTATGAATTCTGGGCCTTTGAAACCTAACAACTAACACCAATGAAGATGCTTGTGAACGATTGCAGTAGGATCTGGTTCGATTGGTGGGCGGAGGAATGGTTGATGGAATTTAATGCAGAGAAGTGTGAGCATTTTGGGACGTCGAACAAGGGCAGGACCTACACAGTAAATGGTAGGCCTCTGGGTAGTGTTGTAGAGCAGAGGGATCTAGGAGTACAGGCGCATGGTTCCTTGAAGGTCGAGTCGCAGGTAGACAAAGTGGTCAAAAAGGCTTTTGGCACTTTGCCCTTCATAGAAACATAGAAAATAGGTGCAGGAGGAGGCCATTTGAACGTTTGAGCCTGCACGGCCATTCATTGTGATCATGGCTGATCATCCACAATCAGTAACCCATGCCTGCCTTCACCCCATATCCCTTGAAACCGCTAGCCCCTGGAGCTCTATCTAACTCTCTTTTATATTCATCCAGTGAATTGGCCTCTACTGCCTTCTGTGGCAGAGAATTCCACAAATTCACAACTCACTGGGTGAAAAAGTTTTATCTCATCTCAGTTTTAAATGGCCCTCCCTTTATCAGTCAGAGTATTGAATATAGAAGTTGGGAGTCATGTTGCAGTTGTATAAGATGTTGGTGAGATCGCATCTAGAATATTGTGTTCAGTTCTGGGCACTATGTTATAGGAAATATATTGTCAAGCTTGAAAGGGTTCAGAAAAGATTTATGAGGATTATGTCAGGACTAGAGGGTGTGAGCTATAGGGAGGGGTTGAATAGGCTGGGTCTCTATTCCATGGAGCGCAGGAGGATGAGGGGCGATCTTACAGTGGTGTATAAAATCATGAGAGGCATAGATCAGGTAGATGCACAGAGTATTTTACTCAGAGTGGGGGAGTTATCGAGGACCAGAGGACATAGGTTCAAGGTGAAGGGGAAAAGATTTAATAGGAATGCGAGTGGTAATTTTTTCACACAAAAGGTGGTGGGTGTATGGAACAAGCTGCCAGAGGAGGTAGTTGAGGCTGGAACTATCCCATCGTTTAAGAAACAGTTAGACAGATACATGTATAGGACAGGTTTGGAGGGATATGGACCAAGCGCAGGCAAGTGGGACTAGAGTAGCTGGGACATTGTTGACCGGTGTGGACAAGTTGGGCCGAAGGGCCTGTTTCTACACTGTTTCACTCTATGACTCTATGGCTCTGCGATCAGTGAACAAATCCGCTTGTCATTAACACATTTCTAACTATTGGAATTTGTTGACTGCCAAGTTATCCACATAATAAGTCATATAATCACACTGCACACCAACAGCCCATTCAGCCCACAAATTAATGGTGACCAAATATCTGTTTACGCTAATCCTACACTAATCCCAAACCATTCACCCCCACCTTTCCTTCAAACGCTCCTTGATTCAACCATTCAGCTACACACTGGAGCCAATTTAGAGTGGCAATTAAGCTGCCAATCCATCCATAAGGTCATACAGCATGGAAACAGGCCCTTTGGCCCAATTTGCCCATGCCGACCAACATGCCCCACCTACATTAGTCCCACCTACCTGCGCTTGGCCCATAACCCTCTAAACTCATCCTATCCATGTACCTGACCATATGTATCCTAAACATGTATCTATGCACTGTAAATGGCTCGATTGCAAGCATGTATTGTCTTTCCGCTGACTGGATAGCACGCAAGAAAGGCTTTTCACTGTATTGTGTTAAAGAAGGAACTGCAGATGCTGGAGAATCGAGGGTTACACAAAAAGCTGGAGAAACTCAGCAGGTGCAGCAGCATCTAAGGAGCGAAGGAGATAGGCGACGTTTCGGGTCGAGACCCTTTCACTGTACCTCAGTACACGGGACAATAAACTAAACTAAACTAAACTACATCCCTTCAGTGTTTTCCCATAGTCATTTGTTACTCTAGTTGAAATAGGTTTTGCCTTGCAGGCAGCACCAACATACTAACGCACTAAACTAAACTAAACTAAACCAAACTAAACTAAATCTAGAACCGTTAAACGTTGCAATAGTATCTGACAGTACATGATAGTACATCTTTTGGAAGTGGGAAGAAACCAAGGCGCCTAGCAGAAATCTAGAGAGGATGAACAGACTCCACACATTCAGCATGGAGTTCAGATTTGAACCTGAAGCTACTGTGAGGCTACTGCCTTAACCGCCCCCCCCCCCCCCCCCCCAACCCAGCCCTCCCACCACGCCACCCTAAACCCAACTGTACTTCAAAGAAAATCCCGAGTTAGCAGACTGCTGAGCTCCTCTTGCGCTCACTTGCATATACTGTGGTAAAGATCATTGCTGTTTTTTCATTACATTGCACTTCAAGCAGTTTGAGTTAATGGTACCCAGCAGCCACTAGTTTTAACTGAGGCAGATGGTAGTGAGAGGTCGCTGTCCTCAACAGAGATTTCTGCAGTTGGTAAATATTTTGTAAACTGGTTTCTTTTGAACGATTTCACAGAACAGTACACTGGTAGGCTTTTGCTCCACCGCCCCCGCCCACGCCCCCCCCCCCCCCCCCCCCTCAATACTAACAGTACGAGAGAAGGCATTGGCTATTAATATACCCTACCAGGCATACTCATGAAGGAACAGCACAGATGTAGTAAAGGAGAGCTAGCTAATAGAGTCATATTTGTAGTGTGGAAACAGGCCCTTCAAAGCTTTTCCTCATCTCAGTCTAAATGGCCTACCCCTTATTCTTAAATAAAGCTACGACTACTACTTCCAGTGGAATATATGGATAGCACAGGACGCATCTGAAAATGTCAACAGAATGAGTGTGGTTTACTAAAGGTTTAACAGGTGGCAGTTTTACCTGACACAGATAAACTTGGAGTCTCAGTACCAGCATCTCAAAGTGTTAAGATATAGGCTGATTTCAGGCATCCGTGGAAAAGTGCTGTAATAGTAGCCAGGTAATTTTACAAATCCTTTCACTGCAAAGAAGGAGTTTTGTCCATTTGGTCTGTATTGGTTCATTGAATATACTTTGGTCCGTTGCGTCAGTCTTGGTACTGCTGGATATAATTGTTTCAGGCAGATCCTTCAGATGCTCTCCATAAGGTTGTACATAAATAACCAAGCAACAATGCGGAACTTTTGTGCCTCTTCCATCTTGTTTCTAGAGTCTTGTTATGTGAATAATATTCAGCAAGTGACTGGGGCTAAACAGAGAAAATAATTATAGTTCTAGTTTATTTTATTGGCATGTGTACTGAAGTACAGTGAAAAGCTATTTTGTTGCGTGCCAATCAGTCAATGGAAAGACTATACATGTTTGCAATCAAGCTGTTCACAACGTACAGATACATAATAAAGGGAATAACATGTTGTGCAAGTTAAAAACCAGTAAAGTCATATGAAAGATAGTTCAAAGATCTTCCATGAGTAGGTAGAAGCTCAGGACTGCTCTCTTGTTGCTGGTCACTTAGGAATTAAAAAATGGATAATGATGAAAAACAGTACAAATCTCAAACTGAAATGTGGTTTCCACTTTGCGATGAAATTCAACTCATTATTATACTGTATATTTTGTCTGGACAGAGTCCGGAACCTGCTTTACAAAGGGTTAAGCCCTTCATCTGTGCCATGTCCACCTGGCCCACTGCTTACATTTACAAGAAAGGCCACGGCTGATCAAAAGGGCCTCTCGCCCTAGAGACATGAAGAATGAAACAACCAATAGCACTCCTCAATTAAATGTATCATCAGAAAAGATTACTCTGCAACTACATCACGGGCCATCTGGAAATTAAAGCAGCAGCTTCCTGGTGCTGATGCAGATTGAGACTGACAGCTTCCAAATTCCTTGGTCCTGATGAGACGGGACGAGTTGACAGAGGTCATTGGCAACTGTTATCACACTCTATAACACGCTGTCAGGGAAGCCTAAACTACAATTTACCTTTACACATTCAAACGAGGATTTTAATGGATTTGCTTGGAACCTAAACAAAAAAAATCCCAAGTGAATTCAGCACAAAAGTATTTGCTTTGTCATATTTGATTATAGGTTTGTGGTTAAGGCTTTTGCAAAATGGTTCTTCCTTTCAACATGCTTTACAAAGTTTGTGTGAATCAACAAAGCTAACTTCCGCCTGGTCGGACAAACTACTACTGGTGATACTGAAGACTTTGGCAACAAATTTTAAAACTGCCAGGGTTATAGTTTGACTTCTTTTTTGATTGATTGTATTGATTGATAGAAAGATGCAGCATGAAACAGGTCCTTTGGCCCAGTGTGTCCATGTCACCCATCATTCACCCATTCACACCGGTTCTTTGTTATCCCACTTTCGTATCCACTCCCTACACACGAGAGGCAATTTACAGAAGCCAGGTATTGTACAAACAGAACGTCTTTGGAATGTGGAAAGAAACCGGAGCATCCGGAGAAAACCCACACAGTACTAGGGAGAACTAGCAAACTCCCGTGGACATCACCCAAAGTCAAGATCAAAACTGGTGATCTGACACTGTGAGGCAGCAGTTTACCAGCTTTGTCACAGTGCCTGGGGATTGTAGATCCAGTCATTGTGGACAGTGCCTGTGGACTGTGAATCCAGCATCAGCAGTTAAAAAAAAAGATAATTTATTGAAGTTTTGAGATAGATGGAAGTCAGCCATTAAGAGTCATTGAACACCAGTGACATCTAAAGAAGACGTGTTGTAGAGCGGATTGCCTGGTAACTTTTCCCACTCTGATAACTCTAATATAGATCTTCCACAACCTGTGGCTGGAACGCTGGTTATTATTCAGAGTGGGATCTAAGCTGATTTATTATGCTTAGTCAATTAAATCAAAAAAAGGTAAACATTAATTCAGGCGCTATCTTTCAACAGAAGACCTGCTGGTAACATGTAAAGCTCAATTCATTGATATTAGTTCCACTAGATGCCTGCCTCTATTGTCTTGTGTTTTTGACACCCAGAGTAAAGGGCCTGTCCTACCAGCATGCAACTCTATGCGATGAGCGCGACCAAACGTGGTCGCTTGAGCTGTCCGGCGTCGCGGGGCCGGTCCCACTTCGATCGCCGGAGCCGTGCGGAATTGTGCGGAGTTTGTCCCGACATCGCGCGGGGCTCCGAAAAACTGACTATGTTCAAAAATTCCGCGCGGCAACGGCTTGTCGGCTCGCAGTCGCCTCGACGCATGACACACCGCCTCAACATCATGCCTCCATGAACCGATCTGTAGGTGCCTCCGTGACCCTCTATGTGTGTGGCTCCGTGGCCCTCTGTGTGTGTGCCTCTGTGCCCCTCTCTGTGTGCCCCTCTCTGTCCTGGCGAACTTACCTTAAGACTTCGCTCCAAGTTCGCCTCACTTTGCGCCGCATTGCGCCACTCACCCGACCTTCGTGCGGCCCTCACTGCCGGTTTGGTTGCGCTTGCCGCATGCAGGCGCATGCTAGTGGGAACGGCCCTGTACAGGGGATCACCCGACCTCCGCGCGGCCCCCGCATCTAGTTTGATCGCGCTCATCGCATGGAGTCGGATGCTGGTAGGACAGGTCCTTAAGGCACTTCTTTCTTTCCAACTCTGCATTTGTCACCTGCCTGTCTAGCTCTACTTAAAACACTTACCTTCAATCATTTTGCATTGAAATTCAAAATTTCTGTAGATGGCAGAGAACTGAAATGCAGAGAAAAAGCACTGGAGAATACTCAGAAGGTCAAGCAGTATCTGTGGAGTGAGCAAGATCATGACAGAAGCCTCCTCGTGGCGATCCCTGGAAGCGAGAACGCGATGCACTCTGTGACGCGTCGGGCGACAATTCTGTCAACATGTTGGACGACGACAGAAGCCAATAGCGGGCTACATCGTCTGACACACGAGCGAATGAACAAAATCAATGAGCTTCTTTCACCTTCTGATGAGGCATCGCTGATCTGAACCATTAACGTTTCTTTTCTCTAAGTATTTCTGTTTAAAAATTGATTGTCTGTCTGCTGACTGCTTAGCACGCCACAAAAAGCTTTTCACTGTACCTCAGTTCACGTGACATTAAACTAAACTGAACTGAAAAATCACAAATCATTTCTGGTTTAGACCCAGTGAGCTCAATCAGTAGGCCGAAAATGGCTGAACATTTTTTGGCCCATTTTCCCAACGACATTGGCAAGAACCCAAATCAAATAAGGTAATGGAGCTGTAGAGCATTGAGACAGGTTCATATAGTCCATGTTCACCATGTTGGCATACTAGACTAGTGGCATTTGCCTACATTTGGTCCATAGCCCTCTAAACGTTTCCTATCCATATATCTGTCCAAATGCCTTTTAAAAGTTGTAACGTATGCTTTTCTATAGCTTCTTCTGTCAATTCATTCCAGACACTGACTGCCATCTGTCTGTAAAAAATACCCATAAGATCCCTCCAAAATTTCCCCTCTCTCATCTTAAGCCTCTGCTCTTTAGTTTTAGATTCCTCAATGCTGGGAAAAAGATTGTGAGTGTTTACTTTATCAATGCCCCTCATAAATTGCCTATCTCAATAAGGTTGTGCCGCAGCCTCCTATGCTCCAAAGAAGAGTCTCAGCCTATCCAACCTCTCCTCATAACTCAAGCTGCGCGGCACTCACTACTCTAATGGGTCTATTTTTTAGCTTCCATTATCTTTTTCTCAGTAAAATCTGATGAGAAATCATGTTGATGTTTAAGGGGAACTACTCTTTCCCTAACAATTCTTAATACTCGTAATATACTTGTAGAATCTTCTGGGATTTTCCTTTATCTTCCCTGCCAAATACATTTCATGTCCTCTTTTTGCCCTCCTGATTGCCCTCTTAAAGTAACTGCTATGGTTGTACCCGCAGAGGGAATCGTTTGATCCCGACTGTCAAAAACTGCCTCCTTCTTTTTCCTGACAAGAGCCTCAACATATCTGTAAACCAGAGTTCCCCAAACTTGCCAGCTTTGCCTTTCACTCTATCAGGAACATGCTGCCCCTATACTCTTGCTAACCAGCTTTTGAAAGCCTCCCCCTTGCCAGCTGTCCCTTTACCTGCAATGTTGGAGTTGCTTTTAACATTAGCTCAATCATTGCTTCAATCATTTCATGCTGGGCATTTAGATGTGCCTATTTTTTAACCACTATTTCATTCATGTTGAACATAATCACTATCAATTTGTCGTGTGATGTTGCCAATTTCTCAGAGACAGAGCCTTGGAGGGCATCCAGGTTTTATTCTAACTCTTTGCTGAGTGCTACTTTGGCAATGTGTATCTCCAAATTATGTTTCAATATCCATAACCACTGGCATGCTTGCCAATGTGTATGTCTACCTTCTCATGCAACACAAACTAATTAGCTGGTTTGAAGAAGGGACCCGTAACGTCACCTACCTTGTTCCTCCAGAGACGCTGCCTGACTCGCTGAGTTACTCCAGCACTTTGTGTCTATCTTTGGTATAAACCAATATCTGCAGTTCTTTGTTTCTACAAACAAGTTAACTGCTCAGCTTGAAGTCTGAAGTATTGTGACCCGAAACATCGCCTGTCCATTCCCTCCTGACCCACTGAGTTAATCCAGCACTTTGTGTTTTACTCAATATTCCAGGATGTGCAGTTCCTTGTACATCTTATATTATTGCACAGGCATTAAGAAATGAATAAAGTTCAGGGTGTCGGGGGTTATGGGGAGAAGGCAGGAGAATGGGGTTGAGAGGGGAAGATAGATCACCCATGATTGAATTGTGGAGTAGACATGGTGGACTGAATGGCCTCATTCTGCTTCTATAACATATGAACTTATGAAGTTGAAACCGAAAACAAAAAGGTTCAATCACAAATAGCGATGCTGAAAGTGAGAAAATATAGATATTAAGTAGAAAGTTTTCACCCAAATGATTGTAAATCTGCAACATAAGTACTAGGAAAGACTATTGAAGGAATCAGATAATGGGTTCAAGAGGAAGTTAAACATATGTCCAAAAAGTGAAGGAATTGTAGACACCATAAAAGTAAGATTGAAGGACAGATACTGTGGCTATTGACTTTTTCTATTAATAAAATTACTATTACTCTTAAAGTCTATTTTTCCCATACTCCTGTGCTTACTTTGTTTGATAGGCAAACTTGGGAATAAAATACGGGCCTTGATTGATTTCTGAGCCTAGTATTTCATGTTTAATCTCGTCGTTAGATTGGTAAGAGACTTCTCTCCTCCAACACAGCAATAGCAGCACACTAACCCATGCATGTTACAACCCACTAAATGAAAGTCAATTTGCCTTAATGAAATAGTAAGTAAAAGTAGATTGTGCAATCGTTTTAGTCAATAAAGCTCACAGACTGGGATTAGGTAGGTTACAATTTGTAAAGCAATGAGGACACAGGTTAGTTACATCTTGGCGTGTAATTTTTACTGAGGTGGCTTAGACCTGATCCTCTATCATCTGCAAATATTAACAAATCAAGCTCTCCTCTGAGACCTCCAGTCTTTCAACAGCAACCCCTTACTCCTGGATTTGTTGTACTCCACATAGTGGAGAGTGGAGTACACTTAATAACCCGCACGCACTCAAGCAAAAACAGATGGACAAACTGGAAGTGCATTACTAAGGAACAGTCTGTGTTGTTAAGCAGAAACCAACATTACATAGGACTTTTGAAGGAATATTTTTTTTTGCGTAACATATAGTTAAGTGGAATTTTCCTAAAGGCATTATAATACTACTATATGTACTAATACACTGAGGAACCTGAGAATTAACCATGAACCCACCCGTGCCCTCAAATTTCAGATTCACATTCAGATTAATTTTATTGAAATAATGAAATGAGATTTCTTGTTTGTATGGAGCTCATTGGTATTGAGTATTGGTATTGGCATTGGTATTGGTATGTAACATAGAAACATAGAAAATAGTTGCAGGAGGAGGCCATTCGGCCATTCATTGTGATCATGGCTGATCGTCCCCAATCAATAACCCGTGCCTGCCTTCTCCCCATATTCCCTTGGTTCCACTAGCCCCTAGAACTCTATCTAACTCTCTCTTAAATCCATCCAGTGATTTGGCCACCACTGCCTTCTAGGCAGGGAATTCCACAAATTCACAACTCTCTGGGTGAAAACGTTTTTTCTCACCTCAGTCTTAAATGACCTTCCCTTTATTCTAAGACTGTGCCCCCTGGTTCTGGACTCACCCAACTTTGGAACCATTTTTCCTGCATCTAGCCTGTCCAGTCCTTTTATAATTGTATATGTTTTTATAAGATAACCCCTCATCCTTCTAAACTCCAGCAAATACAAGCCTAGTCTTTTCAATCTTTCCTCATATGAACCTACCTAATCCCATCTAGTTTGTCCAGTCCTTTTATAATTGTATATGTTTCTATAAGATCCCCCTCATCCTTCTAAACTCTAGCCTAGTCTTTTTAATCTTTCCACAAAAGACAGTCCCGCCATCCCAGGGATCAATCTCGTGAATCTATGCTGCACTGCCTCAATGCCTATTGGTATTGGTTTATTATTGCCATGTCTACCAAGATACAGTGATTCTTTTTACATGTTATCCAAGCAATCAACCCATGATGGATCACATCAGGAAGTGCAAAAGTCCGGATTTTTTGTGATCCAGTTCCAGGGAAAATGCAAGTAAACAAGTGGTCAAGAGCCACAATGAGGTAGATTGGAGGATGGAGAGAAATGCTCGAATAGCTGGGGCGTGAGCGGTCCTTGATATTGTTGGCTTCTTCCTCGAAGCATCAAGAAGTGTAGAATGAGCAGCAAGAAGTGTAGAATGTACAATATGGCAGCTAATGTTATCCCACTTTTTATGAAAGGTGGGAGAGAGAAAACAGGGAATTATAGACCAGTTAGCCTGACATCGGTGGTGGGGAAGATGCTGGAGTCAATCATAAAAGATGAAATAGCGGCATATTTGAACAGCAGTAACAGGATCGGTCCGAGTCAGCATGGATTTACGAAGGAAAAATCATGCTTGACTAATCTTCTGGAATTATTTGAAGTTGTAACTAGGAAAATGGACAAGGGAGAGCCAGTGGATGTAGTGAACCAGGACTATCAGAAAGCCTTTGATAAGGTCCCACAAAGGAGATTAGTGGGCAAAATTAGGGCACATGGTATTGGAGGTAGGGTATTGACATGGATACAGAATTGGTTGGCAGACAGGAAACAAAAAATAGGGTTCCTTTCAGAATGGCCGGCAGTGACGAGTGGGGTACGGCAAGGCTCGGTGCTGGGACCGCAGCTATTTACAATATATATTCATGATTTTGATGCAGGGATTACAAGTAACATTAGCAAATTTGCAGATGACACAAAGCTGGGTGGCAGTGTGAACTGTGAGGAGAATGCTATGAAAATGCAGGGTGACTTGGACAGGTTGGGTGAGTGGGCAGATGCATGGCAAGGCAGTTTAATGTGCATAAATATGAGGTTATCCACTTTGGTAGCAAAAACAGGAAGGAAGATTATTATCTAAATGGTGTCAAGTTGGGAAAAGGGGAAGTACAACGGGATCTGGGGTTCCTTGTTCATTAGTCAATGAAAGTAAGCATGCTGGTACAGCAGGCAGTGAAGAAAGCAAATGGCATGTTGGCCTTCATAACAAGAGGAGTTGAGTATAGGAGCAAAGAAGTCCTTCTGCAGTTGTACAGGGCCCTAGTGAAACCACACCTGGAGAATTGTGTGCAGTTTTGGTCTCCAAATTTGAGGAAGGACATTCTTGCTATTGAGGGAGTGCAGCATAGGTTCACAAGGTTAATTCCCGGGATGGCGGGACTGTCATATGCTGAGAGAATGGAACGGCTGGGCTGGTATACTCTGGAATTTAGAAGGATGAGAGGGGATCTTATTGAAACATATAAGATTATTAAGGGTTCGGACACGCTAGAGGCAGGAAACATGTTCCCGATATTGGGGGAGTCCAGAACCAGGGGCCACTGTTTAAGAATAAGGGGTAAGCCATTTAGAACGGAGATGAGGAAACACTTTTTCACACAGAGAGTTGTGAGTGTGGAATTCTATGCCTCAGAGGTTGTGGAGGCCGGTTCTCTGGATACTTTCAAAAGAAAGCTAGATATGGCTCTTAAAGATAAAAGAGTCAGGGGATATGGGGAGAAGGCAGGATCGGGATACTGATTGTGGATGATCAGCCATGATCACATTGAATGGCGGTGCTGGCTCGAAGGCCTACTCCTATCGTCTATTGTCTATTAAGTTGATGGAGGTTGGGCTGTGTTCACAACTCTGCAATTTCTTGCCATCTTGGGCAGAAAAGGTGCTTAGCCAAGCTGTGATGCATTTGGATAGGATGCTTTCTATGGTACATCAGTAGGAAAGAGAACTCGGGGAGAATTTAGGAAACCTATTAGTTTATGTAATTGACATATAGAACCAGATGGTAGAAGTAAATGAAATTGGGTGACTGTATGGATCTGAAGGAGAGAGAAAAGTAATGTAGACACAAGAAACTGCAGATGCTAGAATCTTGAGTAGAACAGAAGGTGCTGCAGTAACACAGCAGGTCAGGCAACATAACTGGATGACATAGATAGATAACGTTTGGGGAAGTGAGCTTCTTCAGAAAGGGAATGCATTGGGTGCAGGTTAACTGAAATTGGAATATTCAAAGTTCATACCATTCAACAGTTCACGTTCAACAATGCCGTACTGAGCCCAAGTAACAGCCTTAACTCCTGCAGAGGGGAAACAAACTGCAACCTTCAAAATCAGGGTCAAGCAAACATTTACACATAGACTTTAACAATAAAACTATGTATTGTATTTAGTTTAGGTCACCTTGTTATATGAAGAATGAAACTAAGCTGGAAAGAATCTTAGAAAGAAGGTGAGGCGCAATTTCTTTAGCCAGAGGTGGTGAACCTGTGGAATTCATTGCCATAGATGGCTGCGGAGGCCGTGAATGGATATTTTTAAAGTGGAGATTGATAAGGGTCTGATTAGTAACGGTATCAGAGGTAAGGGGAGAAGGCAGGAGAATGGGGTTGAGAGGGAAAAGATCGATCAGCCATGATTAAAAAAATGTCAGAGTAGACTTGATGGGCCAAATGTCCTAGCTTGGCTGCTACAACTTATGAACTTAACTTGTAAGATAATTTAGAAATTACCTTATATGTTATTACCGAAAAGTCACCTATCCATGTTCTCCAGGGATGCTGCCTGACTCGTTGAGTTACTCCAGTACTTTGCATCTTTTTGGTTTAGCTCTCATCCAGACACTTCACTCATTTTGCCACATTCCCAAAACTCATCCCTTTAACTTAACTTACCGGGCAGGAAACCACACAATCCATGTCCAATATGATTGCTCATTGACTTCAAGTGTCATCATGGAGACTGATATCGGACTGATGCTTAAACCAATTTGCGCACGATTCTATTAGTTTCTTGATGGGTGGATTAAGTTAAAATTGCCCCGACAGTCTCTGAAAGCAATAGGCTACTCCTGTTTCCATTTTGCTTTGTCATAAGTTCTTATAAAGAGAATGAGGAGGAAGGTTAACACTTTAAAATTGATTATTTTTAAATCTGCTAAGGAAATTGAGTTATCAATGCTTTATCTCTCCCTTTCAGGGTCTCAGTCTGCAGCTCTTTCAGCTTAGAACACGTTTTCAGTAGAAAAAAAGAAAAATCAAAAAATACAATTGCACTGTAGCATCTCAGAAGAATTTGAAGAAATTATTTTTTTGACCTTCAAAGCAAAAAGCTCTCAAAATAATGCAATAACATTTGATGGCATTTACAGTTAAAACCTTTTCCATTCAAGTTTCTAGCAAAAAAAGGGCTACATCCTATTCTGTTTGTGATTAAAATTCATAGGCTGAAGGCACGGAACAGATGCAGAGGCAATTTTAGACTGGTCATATATGAGTTCTACAAAATTAATTTGACAGGTTTGCATTGAGGTACTGATCAATACTCACTTACAGCGGCTGATGCTAACCAGAGAGCACAACCGACTGAAAGAAGGACAGGGGAAAGAAATGAATCTTTGATACTTTCCCCCAGCTCTCACTCACATCAGTGGCCTGACCTTAACCCATTGATCAGCTACATTTAACATGACAAAAGGGTCTGGTGAAGACGGCTTCTCACTGCAAAAGAATCACTTTTGATTTTCTCTTCCTCATGCTTTTCTCAATATCTCTCTTCACCCTTTTGGTCTCTCGACTCTTCCTTTCACTTTTCCTCTCACTGTTATCTTTCTTTATCCCGCAGATTTATTTTGAAAATATTTGTCATCAAATTTCCCCACAATAATCATCTGAAAAGAAGACAGTGGGATCACTGGGCTTCCAAAAGAAAAATCGAGAACTGTTGTGAATGATTGGAATAGAATGTTGTTGATATTTTACTAGCTTTTCTGTGCAGAGTGGAGGGTTTTTACTGATCTAATTCATGGTTTACTTAACCTGCAGCTGTTCAGTCATGTGGGAATGTTTTATTTTTCTTACATTTGCTTCTATTGTGCCTTCCACAAATATTTCACCCAGAGAGTTATGAATCTGTGGAATTCTCTGGCACAGAAGGCAGTGGAGGCCAATTCACTGGATGTTTTCAAGAGAGGGTTAGATTTAGCTCTTCGAGCTAATGGAATCAAGGGATATGGGGAGAAAGCAGGAACGGGGTACTGATTTTGGATGATCAGCCATGATCATATTGACTGTCATATGAGGAAAGATTGAAAAGACTAGGCTTGTATTCGCTGGAGTTTAGAAGAATGAGGGGTTATCTTATAGAAACATATAAAATTATAAAAGGACTGGACAAGCTAGATGCAGGAAAAATGGTTCCAATGTTGGGTGAGTCCAGAACCAGGGACCACAGTCTTAGAATAAAGGGGAGGTCATTTAAGCAGAGGTGAGAAAAACCTTTTTACCCAGAGAGTTGTGAATTTATGGAATTCCCTGCCACAGAGGGAAGTGGAGGCCAAACCACTGGATGGATTCAAGAGAGAGTTGGATAGAGCTCCAGGGGCTAATAGAGTCAAGGGATATGGGGAGAAGGCAGGCACAGGTTATTGATAGCGGACGATCAGCCATGATCACAATGAATGGCGGTGCTGGCACGAAGGGCCGAATAGCCTCCTCCTGCACCTATTTTCTATGTTTCTATGAATGGCGGTGTTGGCTCAAAGGTCCAAATGGCCTACACCTGCACCTATTTTCTATGTTTCTGTGTTTCATAGGTCATGGCATAGAATATAAAAATCGGGGGATTATGTTACAACTTCATGAAATACTGGTTAAACTGCATTTGGAGTATTGTGCGTAGTTCTAGTCAAGAGTCAAGAGAGTTTTATTGCCATATATGGCCCAAAATGGAACAATGAAATGCTTACTTACAAGTCACTGCATTATGGAAAGGATGTAGTTATGTTGGTGTGAGCGCAGACAAGATTCACTAGGACGTTGACTAGGTTGTAGGACTTTATCCATGGAGAGAGATTGGAAAGGCTGGACTTGGTATCAAGAGATTTTACTCAATACCAAAATACAAAGCAAAATGCCAGGACTAATATTTAATCCTTTTTTTCACTATTCAGTTTTCTAAGTTTTAACTAGAAAACATAGGTCATTTCAGTTGTGCGATCAAATGAAAATAGCTTTTCATATGTATTATTTTGATTATATTTGTATTAATTTGATTAAGTGGTCTATTATGTAATAGAATTGTTGATCCTAACATAATCCTGATCCAAGGATATCGGGTTCCAGCTATAAAGCACATTAATTACATTTAGTTATTTGAGATTATATCCTCTTTCATCATTCTTGACCTCTTTCCTGGTCATGTCCATATGGTTCATCCACCTGTTCCATTAGTTGTTCCCAGACCTGCTCCTGAGCACACAACTTCACCTGACCAGCTCAAAATACTTCTAAATATCATTAGCTACACTCTAATCTCAAACTGTCTTTCTTTTATTCAAAACTGCTATTACCACTCTCTGATCAACCATGTTCTTTGGGGTGGCACGGTGGCGCAGCGGTAGAGTTGCTGCTTATCAGCGCCAGGGTACTGGGTTCAATCCTGACCACAGGTGCTGTCTGTACGGAATTTGTACATTCCCACCGTGACTATGTGGGTTTTCTGGCTTCGGTAACAATTTCAAATTTTCCCTGGTGTGTGAAGGATAGTGTTGGTGTACGGGGGTCGCTGGTCGACGCGGACTGGTGGGCTTAAGGGGCTGTATCCGCGCTGTATCTCTAAACTAATAGCTCCAATTCAGAACAGTTTCAATTCCTGACAGAGATTGCTACATCCACTTCCAGCCCCAATCACGGTTCTGTCCTGTCCACAGCACGCAGCTGTATTCAATGCTTCTTTCTTTCATTGTATTGGTCACTATGAAAGTGTGTCACTGTCCTTCACGTTCCTCCTTTATCGCTTTATTGTCTTTTAAACCAACAGCCACTTCACTAATCCCTCTAATTCTCTAACACTGTCCATGAGTTTAAAAATAAACAGAGAAAACGTTAATGTTTGCGTGAGCAGAGATTTGTGGTGGTGATGGTTTATTCATAGTGAAAGTTTTCTGCCTTCCATTTCATCGATTTCATGAAATGAAAATTCACCAGATTCAATACTGAGGCAATAACCTAATCTACAGTTTGTCACTTGGGGTACAGTCAAAACAAAGTTGTGTCTTTGTAAAGTAATTTCCATGATCCATGAACAACAATAGACTATTGTAGACAAAAATGCTGGAGAAACTCAGCAGGTGCAGCAGCATCTATGGAGCGAAGGCAATAGGCAACGTTTCGGGCCGAAACCCTTCTTCAGACTCAGTCAATGGGTTTATAGTGGATGTCGGTCAGAAGTCTTTCACCTGCGATGGAGATAGTGACGTCTAGAAATGGTAGGGAAGTGTCGGAAATGGTCCAGGTGTATTTGAGTGCCGGATGGAAACTAGTGGTGAAATGGATGAAGTCAATGAGTCATGTGTGGGTGCAGGAGGTAGCACCAATGCAGTCGTCGATGTAGCAGAGGTGGAGGTCGGGGATGGGGTCATATGACTAATGGTCATATTTTATTTTTGATGTTGGGTGAGGGAGGGGAAGGCAATATTGCAAGGGATCTCTTTTGTCACATGTGATATCTCATCCCAAAGATGCTGACTTTAAAAATGCAGCACTGCCTTATTAATGTATTGAAAAGTATTGAAATCTCAGACCGGAGAAAGTAATGTGGAGCAGGGAATGTCCCAACTGATATTCCGCCCTAATCTAGCCATGGCAGTTAAAATTGGAAGTATCAAAAAAATCCCTCTCAACCCCATTCTCTTGCCTTCTCCCCATAACCCCTGACACCCAGAACTTTATTCATTTCCTTCAGATTCTTAGTTAATTTAATGCCAGCGCAACAATGCAAGGTGTACAAGGAACTGCACATGCTACAATCTTGAGTGAAACATAAAGCGCTGGGGCAACTCAGCGGGTCAGACAGCACATTGTGACGTTTTACCAAATAGGGTTAGTTCCTTTAAGTGAGCAGAAAATAAAATGAAGGGTAAATTTATTGCTAACCAGTCATTTTATTTTTAGAATTTGACTTAATGACATTCCTAACCTTGCTCATGTTCTCTCGTCCATTATTGCATAAATGATCACATAAATGAATACAATTAAAGCAGAGATGTCTCCCTTCCACTATCACTCATCTCTCTCCTCAAACGTAATGTTGTTCAAGAGGTGCAACAGCAGAACTAATGGTCAAATATTAATTGTGATGAGCCGAGGACAGTGAACGCATTTCACACAACGACCAGGAGTAAAAGGAGAGTTTCATTTCAATTTGATGGATTGAGCGAACCATTCCTACAAGCCTCCTTGCCGACTCATGCCCCGGGTGTTCAGGAATGGGAATTTTATCTATGACTACAAGAGTGGCTCCAACTGTGAAAATAAATAAGCTCAGGAGAGGGCTGCCTGTACCAGACGAGCCCTGTATGTTAAATATTATATTCTGTAGATGTTTGCTGTATGCACCTCCTTCTATGCTTGAACTTAAGGCTAAATCACAGTGCCTTGGAATTCAGTCTCAGGGCTATCTGGTACAGAAATAAAGAAAAATATATTACTTTCTGCGATCTCCTGTCCTGAAGTAGGATAATAGTCTGGATTGCTTGTGGTTTCCATTATTTCCAACCATTCCATTTGAATTTTAAAGAGCAGCCTGCTCTGGTTAAATCCTGTTTCTTCTATTGTGCCATGCATATCACTCACATACTTTCGGTCCTCACTGTTATAGGGTCAGGAATAAAGGATATTCATATATTGCCCTTAATATCACAAAGACATAACCAGATGATTCACCAGTAAGCATCTTCTTACCTTCTCCATCTCATCTCCCACGAACTTAGGGGCAGCACTGTGGTGCAGTGGTAGATTTGCTGCCCTGCAATTTCAGAGACCCAGGTTCAATCCTGACTATGGGCGCTGTCGGAATAGAGTTTGTACATTCTCCCTGTGACCATGTCGGTTTTCTCCAGGTGTTCCGGTTTCCTTCCAAATCGCAAAGACGTGGAGGTTTGTAGGTTAATTGGCTTCTGTAAAATTGTCCCTGACGTGTAGGATAGAACTAGTGTACGGGTGATCACTGGTCGGCATGGGCTCGGTGGGCCGAATGGCTTGTTTCCCCGCTGTAAACTAAACTAAAAAGTGTGTAATTCCTTATCTCAGCTTCACATTCCTTTATTCTTAATAATGGTTTGACATCAAGCAACTGCAGCATCTTATCATACTGCTATAACAACTATTTGCATTTTTGTAATGTAGTAACAAGGTCCCATCATTTGAGTGATCACCGAGTAAAATTTGCTCCATGTGGCATAAAGAGGTAAGTTGTTCAGCTAACTTAAACTTAGTGTAAGTCATGGTGCTCATGGAAGAAAGAAAGAGAGGAAGAAAGGTCTAAGGAGAGAATCCGAACATGAAGGACCAAGGCATTTGAAGATACATCCACATATGGTGCAATTTACAAATGTAGGAAATACTAAAGCCCATAAATAGAGAAATACGAAGAGTTTGAGGAGTTGTAGTCTAGGGAAGGGTTTAGTGATGGATTGTTAAAAGTAAAGAGGGATTTAAAAACAAGAATGAGAATTTTATAATTGGCACGTTAATGGTCAGGAGCTATTCCTGGCTGGTGACTGGTTGTGTGAACAGGTCGTAGTACATGATGCTTTTTAGATAAGCTCATGTTTATGAAGAGTGCAGAATGAGAGGCTGCCCTGTGAATAAATGTATCGGCAAATATAAAGTTAACAAAGGTGAAGATGGAGATTTCAGCAGGAGAAGAGGTGACCTGAGACAGAGTGGGGCAATGTCATGAAGGCAAACGTTGTTCTTGCTGTACATGGAGTATCTGTGCTGGGAAAAGCAGAGAGGATGCATAGTTTTGAAGAAACTGTTTCAAGATATCAGGGTGAGGATTGAGTCAGAATCTAAGGAACAGTGCTTCTAACTGGATCCAATATATCACTGGAATCCAGTTTTCCAACTGCTACAGTTTTAAGCATGAATTTAAGTCTAAATTTAAGTGCTTTGGAATTCCTTCTCAGCCTATGCGGACATAGATTTAAGGTGAGGGGGAAAAGATTTAATAGTTACCCGAGTGGTCTTTTTTTTTTTACAGAAAGGGTGGTGGGTGTATGGAACGAGCTGGCAGAGGAGGAAGTTGAGGCAGGTACTATCACAACGTTTAAGAAACATTATGACAGATACATGGATAGGATAGGTTTAGATGAATATGGGCCAAATGCAGGCAGGTGGGATTAGTGTAGATGGGGCATGTTGGTCAGTGTGGGCAAGATAAGCCAAAGAACCTGTTTCCATGCTTTATGACTCCACGACTGGTTGAGAAATAAAGAAACATATATTACTTTTGCCATCTCCTGTTCTGAAGTAGGATTATAATCTGGATTGTTTGTGGTTTCCATTATTTCCAATACTTCCCTTTGAATTTTAAAGAGCAACTTGTTCTAGTTGTGTCCCATTTCTTCTTTTGTCGCATGTATATGCTCACATATTAGTCTGGGCTGCTCTGTGACCTACTGATCATTGCTGGTCAGTGATGTGCTGTGTTGTTGGTTTGTACTGCTCTGTGCTATGCTGGTCTGTACTGCATAGCAATGTGATAGAATAATCATTTTTAAAAATAAATTTCCACCTTCTTTTTGAGCGGTGTGGGGATCCTAATTAAGAGTTCACCCCATATGTGTTACTATTTTGGTGATGAAAAACAGATCACATGAGATTTCTGAACATTGGTTGGACACAGCAGAGGCCTTGGATTTTTTTTTTCCATCTCAAAGGTACTGATTAATCTAGATGACAAACATCATCAAGCTTTTGATCGATCCTTCCATAAGCTAGGATAATGTCCGATTCACCACTACCCCATTGTGGGCATTGGACTTGGTCTATGGAACTGATGCGCTACAATAATGGGAACAATATTCTGCACTCTGTATCTTACCCTTTGCTCTATCTATTGTATTTATGTTCGATTTGATTGTATGTATGTATAGTATATCTGATCTGTTTGGATGGCATGCCAAACAAGGCTTTTTCCCTGTACCTCGGTACGCGTGATAACAAAGAACCTAAACCTAAATCTAAACCTAAACCTAAGCATAAACCAATAGACAATTTAACCATAAGTGGTATCTCAGTTTCCCACTACTTCTCAGCCACCAGTCACCTGACTACAGCCAGGAGTGATAACCATGACTGATCTTTCTTTTTACTGGAACAGGGACTTAATGATGATTTCCATGTGGGCAAGGATGGTGATGTTTGTAAAAGGTATAGAAGTGTGAAAACGCACACCTCCAGATTCAGGGACAGTTTCTTCCCAGTTGCTATCGGGCGACTGGACCATCTTATCAACAACTAGAGAGCAGTCCTGAGCTACTATCTACCTTACTGGAGAGCCTTGGACTATCATTAATCGGACTTCACTAGACTTTATCGTGCACTAAACGTAATTCACATTATTCCCTTTATCATGTATTGTATTTACGCTGATTGGTTAGCACACAACAGAAGCTTTTCACTGTACCTCGGTACATGTGACCATAAAGTAAACCAAATGTGAGGAATGACCATTGGACTGAAACAAGGGAGGCTACCAACACCTGTTGAAAATATTCCACCATGAGCCATTTGCCTTCAGCAGAAAATGAAAGAGAACTGTAGGGCAGAAGTTCCGTTTAAGTTAAATCATACATTCCATTTCTTCAGTCTGCTTCACGCAAAGAAAACAAGCAAGGTCCAGTTCACAGATGTGAATTAATTTAAAAAAGCACAAAGAAGAAAATAGACACATAAAGATACTCTACCGATTGACTACATTACATAAATATTTGCTATAAATAAACCAATACAAGCCGACAAAATGGATGCCATCGCTTTAATAGGACAAGATATGAAACATATACTTCCCTGTTTCCCTGTGGTGCTTGCTGTTGTGACAAGCTGCACCATCAATCATAGCCCAGGTTCCTGTGGGCAATGGAGGAATGAAGACATGGTAAAAGAAACATGAGAGAAAGACAGTGCTGAATTGTCATAGTTGTTTAAGGGATATTGGAAATGCCTCAATTTACCTGTGGCTTGGCAGTTCTTAGAAACTCATTTTAAATAAAATAAATCCCTCCTGATTATTTATTTATATCCATCTCTGCAATGCAATCGGAGTCTGGTCAGAGCGAGAGGGGATGGACTGCCTGCCTGAGGGGGAACTGTTGGAGATGCAGTTCTTTGCAATCCCTCCTTCCCTCAGGTAGTCAGCTCAGTGGGAGTGGAGCCAGCTTGGCTGAGACAGAGAGACTCCGTGTAGAATCAGATGTTACATGTTGGTTATATTAGTGTCCTCATATCTGTAAGGTGGTTGATGCAGTAACAAATGCAGCAAACATTTGTATTAATATAGTGTTTTTAAGGTAGTAAAACATTTCAAGGAGCTCCGCCAGAGTCTAGTTTAGAGATACAGCGTGGAAACAGGCCATTCGGCCCACCGAGTCCACGGCAACCGGAGATTACCCCATACACTATCCTACACACCATACACTATCCTACACACAAGGGACAATTTACAGAAGCCAATTAAACTACAAAGCTCCACGTCTTTGGGATGTGGTAGGAAACTGGAGCAGCTTTGTAGAAAACCCATACAGTCACAGGGAGAACGTATAAACTCCGTACAGACAGCACCCGTAGTCAGGAGTGTTGTGGCACTGTGCATGGTTTAGATTTCGGCTTAGGTTCATTATTATGGCGTGTATCGAGGTACAGTGAAAAAACTCTGTTTTGCATGCCATCCAAAAGTTACGCCACTGTGCGGCCCTAGAGGCTGGTCTGTCCAGAGTAAAACTGACACTGAGCCAAAGGAGATTTTAGACATGGAGTCGCAGAGCACAGATCAGGCCTTTCGGCCCACTACTTCCAGGGACACCTATCAATTACCTATCTATTTTCATCCCCATTTACCGGCACTTGGTAGCTGCCTTGCTGATTCAAGTGCTCGTCTCAATAATTCTTAAACGTTATGTGAGTACCCACCTCTTAGACCGAGTGTTCTAGATTCCAATACTTTCTAATGCCTTACCCCAACCCTACAACTATTGGTTTGAGACACTTGCGCTCTGCATGAAAGCTTCCTACTATATCGCTTTAACTATGCCCATCATAACCTTTATTCCTCAATCAGGTCAGCCTTCAGCCTCCTTCGCTCCATAGAAAACAAAGCCATCCGAGCCAACCTCTCCTTAATCTCAAGCACCATCCCGGTGAATCACTTATGTACACTCCAGGCTGCCTGAATAGAGCGTGATTTATACGTTTTTTAGCTGAGACTTAAAGCAGAGTAGAGTGGTGCAGAAGGCAGAAAGATAATTATGTGCCGACTTGCCAATTACATAAGAACTCCATAAAGCTAGTTTGCTGAGATTTTGATGCAAACACCTGAACTGATCCTAATTTTCCATGTAAGCTCAAGGAACTTCAGATGTTGGTTTGCCAAAAAAAAAAGCACAGTGCTAGAGTAACAGTGGGCCAGACTGCGGCACTGTGCATGGCTTAGACTTAGGCTTGGGGTCATTGTTATCACATTTATCGAGGTACAGTGAAAAAGCTTTGTTTTGCATGCCAGCCAATAGCTGCACCACTGCACAGAGGGGAGTCTGTTCTGGAGAACGTGGATAAGATTTTATCGGGACCCTTCCTCAGACTGTTTGTAGTAGTGGGGGGAGAAAGCTAGAAGAAGATGGGGGCGGGACAATGCCTGGCAAGAGATAGGTCGATGTAGGTGGGAGGGATGGAGGAGGGGGTGATTGGAGGATGGGTGGACAAAGGCCATAGTTGAAAAGACAAAAGAAGATGTGATAATGAGATACGGAGAGAAGAGGCATTAAATGGCCAGGTGGAGGAGGACGGGGTATGAGGGGAAAGGCTAACAAGTGTGCATCTAGAAAATAGACGGGGGGGGGGGGGGTGAAGGATAAGGCTAGTTATATACAATTTGAGAAATGATTGCTCATATTGTTGAGTTGTAAGTTACCAAAGCGGATTATGAGGAATATTCAATTTCCCAAGTGTTTTCTCTTTGTGGATAGTTGGTGCCAGGCGGCAAAGGGCTAAGCTTCACTTAACCTTTGAAGTGGCTGCATCACTTTCAGGAGATGAAGTTTAGTTTAGTTTAGTTTATTGTCATGTGCATCGAGGTACAGTGAAAAGCTTTTGCTGGGTGCTAACCAGTCAGCGGAAAGGCAAGACATGATTACAATTGAACCAGCCACAGTGTACAGATACATGATAAAGGGAATAACATGAATTACGTTTAGTGCGCGATAAAGTCCAGTAAAATCCGATCAAAGATAGTCTGAGGGTCTCCAATGTGGTAGACAGTAGCTCAGGACTATTCTCTAGTTGTTGGTAGGATGGTTCAGTTGCCTATTAACAGATGGGAAGAAAATATCCAGCACTATGTGTCTTTTTTTGAAATTAGCATCTGCAGTTCTTTGTTTCTACAGCTTAGAGACCTCAGCATGATCATTTCAGTTTGGCCTTCTTCCACACAGTGTTTTGCTTGAATTTGAAACATCCCCAATTCCTACCAAGTGCTTGAATTCTGTATGCTTACATTCCATTAAGTGGATTCAGTTTGAGGAGCTATTTGGCCTAGTTCTAGTGTGCCCTTCAATAATTAAAATATACTGTAGTTCAAGTTTGCCTTTAGCCATTAAACACAGCGATCTTCTTTGGCCTTAACACAAGGAATGCCTCCAAATCCTCTCCATTGATTTTAAAACCTGGATCTTACTGGGTCTATTTATATTGAGAAATAAATTTATTGCTTGTGCGGTAACACTTGTTAATTTACAGCCAATGATAAAAATTCAAGGTCCTTTTGACAAGCTCTGAACTCCAAATGGGACATGGAGAGATAAATTCTAGTTCCATAACCTCTGGCATGTACATGCAAGTGCACTGGGGAAGCAAGTGTTTTTTTTATCACTCCCTCTCTCTCTTTAAACTCACAGAGCAATACAGTCCAGAAATAGGTTTTCCTGCACAATTCAACAATGCCGATCAAGATGTCCATCTGAGCAGGTCCTTTATGTCCAAAAAGGCACATATCCTTCTATCCCTCTATATCATTTTTCCTATTCAAATGTATTTTAAATATTGTTATTGAACCTGCCTCAACTACTTTCACTGGCAGCTTGTTCTATATATGCACTATCAACCGTGTGAAGATGTTCCCCTTCAAATAGCTGTCAAATCTTTCTCCTCACATTAAACCTAAGCCCTCTAGTTTTTGATACCCCTTCCCTGGGAAATAGATTTGTGCATTTGCCCCAAATGTTCCTAATGATTTTATACACCTCTATAAGGTCACCCTTCAGTTTCCTATGCTGAAAGGACTAATGTCCCAGCCTTCCCAACCTTTCCCTGTAACTCAGGCCCGCGAATCTGGCAACATTCTCAAACTCTTCCTTGCATTCTTTCTGGCTTAATAGCGTCTTTCCTGCAGCAAGGTGACCAAGACAATACTACAAATGCGGCCTCACCAACGTCTTTCAAACACTGAAACATGATGTTCCAACTCCTGTACTCATTGCCCTGACTGATGAATGCCAATATCCAAATGCCTTCTTCACCACCATATCTACCCTTAATGCCACTTTCAGCGATGTATGTGCTTGTACTCCTAGGTCCCTCTGCTCTAGAACAATCCCTAGGCTCTACCATTAACTGTGAAGGACCTGCCCTGGTTTGACTTCCAAAAATGCAATCCCTCACATTTATCTGAATGGAACATCATTTCCCAGTGCTTGACCCACTTACACAACTGAGCAGGATCTTGCTAGAATTTTTGACAACCTTCTATGATACTTCCGATTTCAGTGTCACCTGCAAATTTACTAACCCGATCCTCCTTGGGACTGAAGAAGTGTCCTGACCAGAAACGTCACCTGTCCATTTCACTCCACAGATACTGCCTGATCCGCTGACTCCCTTCAGTACTTCATGCTTAAAACTAGGAAACGACTAGGTGGTAGATTGCAGCCATGGACCCAAATCCCTGACATCCAAGGAGAGCAGAGTTAAAACATTCCTCACTGTGCCCCTTGAGCAAGGTAATAATTGAAATGGTGCATAAGTTTCAGTGAAATCAGTGTGATCAATTTCATCATATCAGTGAAATTCTGCTTCCAATTGAAGTGCCGCATTGTTAGACATTCATTGACACTGCAATTTATTGAATGAAATAATGAACTTTGAGAAGCCATTTTTACTCCCTCGCATTGATTTTTCTTTGCATTCTCTTGCTCACTTCATGATATACTAGCAGAATATTAAGCCCTAAACACAGATTGAGACAATAAAAGAATGATGAATAAACGTTCTTAAAGAAGTAACTCATTGACCAATAGTAAATAAAAAATTGTTGTTGTCGACATTGTTATTTGTTTAAGATGCATTGTATCTCTCTAAATGCACTGTGGATTACTATCAATCATTGAAGATACATGGTACGTTTACTGAGCTGTATTGGTAATGGATAGATAACTCTGGAGAGCTAGTTGGATTTATTGGCTACTGCTGTGCTTGTCTGCTGGTCCTATGCCTGTTAAACTGTGGTTGTACGGCTGGAGATGTTAAAGTTACCTCCATGAATGAGGTAGAGGGAATTCAAAGGGGTACGTTCGTACTTTGTGCTAAAGTGTGAAGTGGAAATCAATGGGAATAAAATTTAGTAGATTCGTAAACCAAGCTGCCAATGCACTGTCATCCATTTTATTAATTGTGCAGAGTTAAAATTTCCCTGCTAGAGTTTTGGCATAAGGGGGGGTGGAAAGATTTAATAGGAACCCAAGGGGTATCTTTTTCACACAAAGGGGGGTATGTGTATGGAATGAGCTGCCGGAGGAGGTAGTCGAGGCAGGGATTATCACAACGTTTAAGAAACATTTAAACAGGTACATGGATGGGACAGGTTTAGAGGGATATGGGCAGGCAGGTGGGACTAGTCTAAATAGGACAAGTTGGCCGATGTGGACAAGTTGGGCTGAAGAGTGTGACTCTATGACTGTTAGTGAGGTGCTAGCATACACAGATTTGGGGGGGTTGGGTGACTGTGTGGATCAGCAGGAGAGGGTAAAGTAATGTAGACACACGAAACTGCAGATGCTAGAATCAGGGAATATGGGGAGAAGGCAGGAACGAGGTACAGATTGGGAATGATCAGCCATGATCACATTGAATGGCGGTGCTGGCTCGAAGCTGCTGTGTGAAATTATTTGAAATCCAAAACCCTATTCTTCCCCAATTTTGATCGTATTTCCGACTTAGTGGTGTTAGCTAGTGCAAGTTGCTGTTAGATTCACTGAGTTAGTATTTTCTTCCTGAATTTGCTGATTAAGCAATTCTGTATTGTTGGAATTTACATGTGTTTCGTGGAGGCTGGAAGATCGCTCCCAATCCTGCAGTGATTCCCAATCTTGATCATTTACACCAAATGAAGACGATGGAAAGAAAAGGGAAATGGGGACAGACGCCTCATGGAATGATTTGCTTATGCATCCATTTACAGAGCATCATTGGAACAAGGCCTGCACTGTGACGGGGTTCGGTGCAGACAGGACGGTGAAGGAATAAAAACAAAAATTGACCTTTATCAACAAAGCAAAAATTAGAAATAAATCTTTCAATCAGAGGAGGCAAAGCTTGTAATTTCCAAAAGGCATTTCCAAATATTCGCAAATACCTCATCGCCTCAGTTTAAAGGGGCAGAGGTCAGATTGGAAGCTCGGGGGTGCTGCCTTGTATTTACAGGTTGACCTTTGACAAGACTTGTCAGTTCCATTGTCAGAGAACGGAGTCCACTGGGACCAAGTGACCAACACCAGGGTCAGCCACATAAAAAAATCTATTTAGCAAAGTGTCATCTTCAATAACATCCCCACCTCAAATGAGAAGGGCAGCAGACCTCATACAGTATATTCTTGGGCTGGCGAACATAACTCCAAATGACTACCAAACCAGTCCCCCGGGACTTTGGTTAAAAAGGCAATGTCCTTATCTTCAGCACTAATTAAATCATTACATATGAGAGAGTAGACAGCTCGTATGGTGTTACACTGCATGTAATGATGCTTACAACCTACTACAAAGCAGTATTCTCAGCGAGAATTTGAGCACAAAAACACAAATGGTTTATGACAATCATGCGAATTCCAGAGTTAGATGTATGATGCAGCCAGGTCAGTAACCAGGTTGGACTGACCAACATAGAAGATAATATATCTGTGACGGATAACACTCGACCTCAAGTGAGCCAGAGATAACCGAAACAAATTACACAGCGAGTAATACACAGATTGAAATGTGCCTCAGAAACATGACTTATCAAACCTCATTCACTTGGAATGAAACTCACTCATTTCACTTGGCAAGGAATAATCATTATGCAGTTCAGTGACATATAACCCAGGCACAGATAGCTATTTGCTGGTGAATATATTAAAATAAAGAGCCAGAATGTTTCTAACAAAGCAGTGGTACCTCCAGGATAAAGGACGGCATCAACTACATTCAGGAATCTAACCTCATTCTATGTTCCTAAATAATGGAAATAACAAATAGTTCCTGAAATTTATCATAGATTTAACAGCACTGACACCATGTTCCCAGATAACACCATCGCATATCCTGAAGGAATCCAGGAGACATTATTTATTTCTAGATTAAATAAAATATAATTGATTGTTTCCTCAGGAAAGGCAGCTGGAGACAATACCCCAAAACATTTTACTTACCATAATGAAAAAGCATTCAGCAAGCATACTTATCAACACGGAACTGGCAAAATTCATGCCGCAGTTAGTCAAAAATGCACCCCAGAAGAAATGAAGAAATAGCAGCATTGTGCCAGATGATACATGATAAAGCCAGCGAAAACATAGTTAGGGAAAGCAAAAAATACCAACCCAAAAGAAGGAGGGAGTGAGATGGTAGGAGGTAGTAACGTGTGAATAGTATGAAGAGGCCACGCAGATTCTCGAGTTGGAGATATTGATTTGAAGAAGGGTCCCGACTCAAAACGTCACCCATACTTTTTCTCCACTGCCTGACCTGCTGAGTAACTGTAGCACTTTTTGTCTATCTTTGATTTGACAGACAGCATGGGACAGGCCCTACAGCCCACTTTGTCAGTTCTGGAAAAGAAGCATCCATTTGATGCCATGTTCTGATGGAGCAGATTCATTTCCTGAAAGTCAGGACAAATGGGACTCAAATCAATTCCAGTCACTTTAGGTTTAGGTTTAAGCTTAGGTTTATTATTTTTTTGTAGTTGCATGCTGTCCAAACAGATCAGATATATCATACATAAATTCAATCAGTTCAAACTCAGGTACAATAGATAGAGCAAAGGGAAAGAAACAGAATGAGGAATATAATTTCCATCATTGCAGCACAATGTAGTGCACGTTCCATGATAGACAATAGACGCAGGAGTAGGCCATACGGGCCTTCGAGCCAGCACCGCCATTCAATGTGATCATGGCTGATCATCCCCAAACAGTACCCCAGTCCTGCCTTCTCCCCATATCCCCTGAATCCGCTATTTTTAAGCGCCCTATCTAGCTCTCTCTTGAAAGCATCCAGAGAACCTGCCTCCACCGCCCTCTGAGGCAGAGAATTCCACAGACACCACTCTCTGTGAGAAAACGTGTTTCCTCGTCTCCATTCTAAATGGCCTACTCCTTATTCTCAACCTGGTTCTGGTCTCCCCCAACATCAGGAACATGTTTCCTGCCTCTAGTGTGTCCAAGCCTTTAACAATCTTATATGTTTCAATGAGATCGCCTCTCATCCTTCTAAACTCCAGAGTGTACAAGCCCAGCTGCTCCATTCTCTCAGCATATGACAGTCCACCCATCCAGGGAATTAACCTTGTAAACCTACGCTGCACTCCCTCAATAGCAAGAATGTCCTTCCTCAAATTAGGGGACCAAAACTGCACACAATACTCCAGGTGTGGTCTCACTAGGGCTCTGTACAACTGCAGAAGGACCTCTTTGCTCCTATATTCGATTCCTCTTGATATAAAGGCCAACATGCCATTCGCTTTCTACACTGCCTGCTGTACCTGCATGCTTACTTTCATGGACTGATGTACAAGGACCCCCAGATCCCGTTGTACTTCCCCTTTTCCCAACGACCCATTTAGATAGTAATCTGCCTTCCTGTTTTAGCTACCAAAGTGGATAACCTCACATTTATCCACAATAAACTTTATCTGCCATGCATCTGCCCACTCCCCCAACCTGTCCAAGATCAGATTAAGTCCAATGTCCTCAATGGGGTAGAGGAGGTGATTTGGACAGTCCCCCAGCTTATGGAAAGAACAGTTCAGAAGTAGACAGTAGAGGGGAAGAAGCTGTTCATGAATCTGGTGGTACTATTTTCAAGCTTCTGTCCATATGGGAGCAGGGAGAACAAGGAATGACCAGGATCAGACAGGTCTTTGATTATGTTTGCTGCTTTTCCAAGGCAGCGTGGCATAGGTGGATTCAATGGTGGGGAGTCTGGTCTGTGATGCAATGGACTATATCTACAACTCTCTGTGATTTGTTGCAGTCTTGGGCAGAATCATTCCCAAACCAAGCTGTGATGCAACCCAACAGTACGCCATCCATGGTGCCTGCGTAGAAGTTTGAAAGTGTCATTGGAGACATGCCGTATTTCTTCAGTCCCCTCAGGAAGTAGAGGTGTCGGTGTGCCTTCTTGGCTGTTACATCAATGTGGTTGGTGCATGACAGGTCCTTGGTAATATAAACGCCAAGGAACTTAAAGCTCTGAACAATTTACAAGTAGTTCCTGTACTAGTGACAGGAGCAACATGCTAAAATAATGGGAACTCAATTCAAAATTACATATCTCTGCTGCATTCACCTTAGCAGAAGTTTTGTTTAGTTCAGAGATACAGTGCAGAAACAGGTGCTTCGGCCGACTCAGTCCGCGCTGACCAGCAATCAGCAGCAGTATACTAGTTCTATCCTACACACGAGGGACAATTTACAGAGGCCAATTATCTCATAAACCTGCATGGAGGAAACTGGAGCACCCAGAGAAAACCCACACAGTCACAGGACGAACTTACAAACTCCTTTCAATACCTTGTAATTTCTCCGCCGCATTGTCTATGTTACAGTGACTGCTTGCTTCAAATGGTGATTACTTATCTGTGTTATAACATTTTAGTGGGAGTGTCTCATATCATAAGTAATAGGAGCAGAATTAGGCCATTTGGCCCATCAAGCCCATTCGATCATGGCTGATATATCTGTCCCTCCTAACCCCATTCACCCTCCTTTTCCCCACAACCTCTGACACCTGTACTAATCAAGAATCTATCTACTATCTCTACTATCTCTGTCTTAACATTTTCACTGACTTGGCCTCCACAGCCATCTGTGGTATATCCCACAGATTCGCCACCCTCTGGCTAAAGAAATTCCTCCTCCTCCTAAAAGAACGTCCTTTAATTCTGAGGCTATGATCTCTTGTCCGAGACTCTCCCACTAGTGGAAACATCCTCTGGAAACATCTAAGCCTGAGTTTGGTGACCAAGCAGCAGATAATAGAGGGTAGCTGATTAAATCAATTAATATAGTTCTTGCAAACCATCTTTGACCTGAAACGTATAAAGTGTACGTCTTTCTGTGGATGCTGTCTCATCTGCTGAATACTTGCAGAATGTTGAATGAAGAATGTCTAATCATATTAAAATACAGTTGTGTAGGAAGGAACTGCAGATGCTGGTTTGCACTGAAAGACACAAAATGCTAGAGCAACAGGCAGCATCTCTGGATAGAAAGAATGGGTGACGTTTCGGGCAAATACAGTTGGCCTTACTCAAATGGCCAGTTATGTTCATTTGCTTTCATTTTCATCCCTAAATGGTTCATGATAAGGGAATATCGTTTAGTGCAAGGTTAAGTCAGTAAAGTCCGATCGAGGATAGTCCAAGTGTCATTAAAGAGGTAGCTAGTAGTTCAGCACTGCTCTCTGGTTGTGGTAGGATGATTCAGTTGCCTGATAACAGCTGGGAAGAAACTGTCCCTGAATCTGGAGATGTGCTTTTTTTCACTTCTATACCTTTTGCCTGATGGGAGAGGGGCGATGAGGAAGTGGCCAGAGTGCAACTAGTCCTTGATTATGCGGCTGGCCTTGCTGAGGAAAGACACACTAACTCAGATAAAGCCACACAAAGTATCACTCACACAATCTATTCCTCAATCCATACATCTCAACACCACCTCATAACCTCACCTCTTCACTGATATTCTATCCCCTCTGTCTGCTACACAGAGGTCGAGCCACCAAACGCAGCCTAAAAGAGCAAAGGATGACATGATCCACCCATATGGGAGGTGAACCCAGCTCCTCACTTGGCTGAAAAAGACGATTGCCCTCATCTAATGCAGAGGGGCGACAGATGCAAACCTCTTGACCAGTGGCTCTGCACAAACTGCCAGATGTCTCGTTAACAATGCCGCCTGCCGCATCTCATTAACATTGCCTCTTACTCATCGGGCAAAAGGTATAGAAATGTGAAAACACAAATTCACGGACAGTTTCTTCCAAGCTGTGATCAGATCTGAACTATCTACCTCATTGGTGACCCTCGGACAATCTTTGATCAGACTCTACCGGCTTTACATTGCACTAAACATTATTCCCTTATCGTGTATCTGTACGCTGTGGAATAGCTTGATTGTAATCAGGGGGGTGGAAATCCAGGGGGGGGGGGGGGGGGGGGGGGAGGGGGTGGGACAGGTCCCCTCTATGTTTTCAGAGGTGGGGGACGAATCCTTCCCAATGTTATGTGAAACATGTATTTTGCAATCAGTTCCCATCCAACCGTGCGCTGCGGAGTCACGGCCGCATGCATGGTCAGACTCTGAAAAAAATGAGACCACGATGCTGCCCACTTAATTTGCCTTCCGTACAATCTTCGTAGACTCCACTTGTTGAATGGCCTCATTCAGTGTTACAACCATTATGTGATTCTACCAGTGTGTGGGAAGGAATTGCAGATGCTGGTACATACCAAGGATAGACACAAAGTGCTGCAGTAACTCAGATGGTCAGGCAGCTTCTCTGGAGTTAAAGGATGGTTGACATTTCGGGTTGGGACCCTTGTTCGAACAGCAGGAAACCTACAACGTCAGCGGGAGAATGGGCAAACTCCGCACAGATGGCACCTGAAGTCAGGATTGAACCCGGGTCTCTGGCGCTGTGAGGCAGCAGCTCTAGTGGTTGAATTCTGAAGAAGGGTCTCGACCAGAAACGTCACCCATGATTTTTCTCCATATGATTCCACGATACTGGTGGCAAACTAACTTTCCAGAAACTGAATGGTATGCATATAATAATGTAGCAATTCACGCTTTATAAAAGCAGTTCTCGATTGTTAGTAATCACATTCAATTTAACAGGTAATTTCTTTCAGCGATCCACAAGACAACAACACACCTGTTCACAACTAAACCAGAAGGCAAAATGGTGATGAGTGCTGCTAAAAATTGTAACAACAATCAGGGCCGGCCTTAAGCCGATTGGACCCATTGCTCCCAATTGGGCCCCGCGACTAAAGGGGCCCCGTGCTAATCTACTCTCGGCTCACGTAGGTCTACCCGGGTGGAGGGGGGGGGGGGGGGTGGGAGAGAGAGGTGGAGAGAGAGGTGGAGAGAGAGTAGAGGGGTTGAGGGGGAAGAAAGGGGTATAATGGGAGGGGGGTGTGAGGGGGAATGGAGAAGGGGGAGAGGGGGAGGTGGGTCATTCGCTCACGGTCCCGGGGCAGCACTCCCGCCCCTCCAGTCACCCTGCTTCACCCACACAGCACAGGATCACCCCCCTCTCTCTCCCCGGGGAGATGCAGTGAACAATACACAGAGGGCCCGGCCGGGGTTGGAGCAACGTTAACAAACATCTGCCTCAGCTCACACCCGTCCGCCCGGACCCCGGCATCCGCTCCTGCCACCGGCCCTCTCCCTCCCTTCTCTCCTTCCCTTCCCGCTCTTCCCTCCTTGCTCTCTCTCTTTTCCCTTCTCTCCTTCGCTCCATCCCTTCTTTCTCTCCTTCCTCCTTTCTCTACTTCCCTTCTGTCTAGACAACTAACACACACACATCTCCCACAGACAACACACACACACACACACACACACACACACACCCACACCCACCCACCCACCCCTAAGTTAGGATGGGGAATAATCTGAAAATGTAATGCCTGGACTGGTTTTTCACCAATGGTTATTGGTTTTCCAGGATCTATTTAATTAAATTATTATTTTTTTTCATTTCACAGTCACTAAAGCAAGTGGTGTTGTAACTATGTACTTTTCAGAGGTGATCTACACATTTCTGTTTGTTACTTGTAGGCTTACATGTACGCAATTTTATATTGAAATGTAGCTTAGATGTGTTTGGTCTAAGTCGCATGCACGTTTTAAGTGCGCAGTTCGATTACTTTCCATTTTACCATAGAGATATAAAGTCTATAATAGACTTTATCTATATTTCTATGATTCTACAGACCTTGTCTGCGAACCTAGGGCTCACCAAAATTGTTCCCAATTGGGCCCTGCAACTCCTAAGGCCAGCCCTGCCAACAATGACGGTTTCATCATTGGTTTGTTAGCTTTCTTTTATAGAAAAATAGAAACATAGAAACATAGAAAATAGGTGCATGAGTAGGCCATTTGGCCCTTCGAGTCTGCACCACCATTCAATATGATCATGGCTGATCATCCAACTCAGTATCCTGTACCTGCCTTCTCGCCATAACCCCCTGATCCCTTTAGCCACAAGGGCCACATCTAACTCCCTCTTAAATATAACCAATGAACTGGCCTCAACTACCATTTGTGGCAGAGAATTCCACAGATTCACCACTCTCTGTGTGAAAAATTTTTTTTCATCTCGGTCCTAAAAGACTTTCCCCTTATCCTTAAACTGTGACCCCTTGTTCTGGACTTCCCCAACATTGGGAACAATCTTCCTGCATCTAGCCTGTGCAACCCCTTAAGAAATTTTGTAAGTTTCTATAAGATTCCCCCCTCAATCTTCTAAATTCTAGCGAGTACAAGCCGAGTCTATCCAGTCTTTCTTCATATTAAAGTCCTGACATCCCAGGAATCAGTCTGGTGAACCTTCTCTGTACCCCCTCTATGGCAAGAATGTCTTTCCTCAGATTAGGAGACTCAAATTGTACACAATATTCCAGGTGTGGTCTCACCAAGGCCCTGTACAGCTGCAGTAGAACCTCCCTGTTCCTATACTCAAATCCTTTTGCTATGAATGCTAACATACTATTTGCTTTCTTCACTGCCTGCTGCACCTGCATGCCTACTTTCAATGACTGGTGTACCATGACACCCAGGTCTCGTTGCATCTCCCCTTTTCCTAATCGGCCACCATTCAGATAATAGTCTACTTTCCTGTTCTTGCCACCAAAGTGGATAACCTCACATATATTCACATTATACTGCATCTGCCATGCATTTGCCCACTCACCCAACCTATCCAAGTCACCTTGCAGCCTCCTAGCATCCTCCTCACAGCTAACACTGCCCCCCAGCTTAATGTCATCCGCAAACTTGGAGAGGTTGCATTCAATTCCCTCGTCCAAATCATTAATATATATTGTAAAGAGCTGGGGTCTCAGCACTGAGCCTTGCGGTACCCCACTAGTCACTGCCTGTCATTCTGAAAAGGACCCGTTCACTCCTACTCTTTTATTCCTGTCTGTCAGCCAGTTCTCTATCCACATCAATACTGAACCCCCAATACCGTGCGCTTTAAGTTTGCATACTAATCTCATACATAATTATATGTGCCATTAATAATACTTGCCATTACGTTTTAATTTTGAAATAAAATAGCCACCTGGAGTAAATCAAGAGCATTGAAAAACTGAGCATTGAAATTAAAAAGGCTCCCTTTGTGGTGATCTGCAGTATATCTTTGTTCTATTACTGTTAGCCTTTGCTGGATATGAAGCGAGTCTCCTTTCCTTCCAATCACTGCCATGTCAGAATACTTAGATAGAGCAGGAGGAAAGAGTGGAAGACAAGAAGGATAAGGACAATGAAAATTAAATATTAGACTGAAGCATTCACAGTCATGTCCACCCAGAAATACTAAGTAAATGATCCATCTCTTTTTCTCCTAGGATCTCTACCATCACAGAAGAAAGAATTTAATACACCCCAAGTATTACCAAGAAACATCTTAATGCAGCCAAGATAATGGGATCTAAAAGGGCGACACCGTGGTGCAGGTGGAAGAGTTGCTGCCTCACTACAGTGTCAGAAACCAGGGTTCCATGCTAACATCGGGCGCTGTCTGTGTGGGGTTTGCATATTTCCCTCTGACTGCGTGGGTTTCCTCCAGGTGCTCTGGTTTCCTCCCACATCCCAAATGACGTGAGGGTTTGTAGGTTAATTGGCCTCTGTAAATTGCCCCCTGATGTGCAGGGAGTGTATGTGTAAGTGGAATAACATTGAACTAGTGTGTGAACGGGTGGTCAATAGTTGGCATGTACTCGTTGGGCCTAAGGGCCAGTTTCCTTGCTGTATCTTTCAATCAATCAATTCAATCAATAAAATCATGTTTTGGCTGTGGAACTAAAGACCTGCACTGCTGAACTACCACACATTTAGCTAAACTGTTCTGGTACAGTTACGACACAAACATTGCTCGTTGGAAAATTGCTCTGATAAAACCTGTAGAAAAATTAGAAGTACATGGATCACATTAACACTGGTCAATGAGGAACTGGTCAATCACGTCAACACTTAATCTGGTCAATGAGGAACTGAACACGGCTGTACTTGGTTCTGAACAATGAGCTTTGCCAAATTGAAGAAGTATTTGTGGAGAAAGAAAACAGAGTCCAAGGAAGAATATCTGACACATTGTCCATTTCCCTCCAGGGATGCTGCCTCCCCCCCCCCACTGAGTTTCTCCAACAGTCTCCTTTTTTGCTCAAAATCCTCGCATCTGCAGTCTCTTGAGTCTCCAAGTATTAGTAGGGAACATTTAGGAAGCACCAATCTTATTTCCATAAGGTTCTGAAAAAGTTGAAAATAATTTGTGATGAGAACAAATCTCATCCAGATAAATTGGAATCAAAGATTGGAAGCAGTCTATTTATCTAATTATTAATCATTAACTGCTAATTATTGCGCCCGACACATCACTACTATCCTCAAGCTTCTCTTTTTGCTTTCTTTCTTCTCTATCCAAAAAAAAAGAAGTTGTACATGAAATGTATTATGTTGTATACCATGATTATTATAACCATATAACAATTACAGCACGGAAACAGGCCCTCTCGGCCCATCCAGTCCGTGCCGACCATTTATTTTCCACTAGTCCGATATACCTGCATTCAGACCATACCCCTCCATTCCCTTCCCGTCCATATACCTATCCACTTTACTTTTAAATGGTAAAATCGATCCTGCCTCCACCACTTCAGCTGGAAGGTCATTCCACACAGCCACCACTCTCTGAGTAAAGAAGTTCCCCCTCATGTTACCCATTAACTTCTGTCCCTTAATTCTCATGTCATGCCCTCTTGTTTGAATCTTCCCTACCCTCAATGGGAAAAGCTTATCCACGTCAACTCTGTCTATCCCTTTCATCGTTTTAAAGACCTCAATCAAGTCCCCCCTTAACTTATGTATGTACATTGCTTCTAATAAAAATATTTTTTTTAAATTGGAATCAAAGATTCATAAATTCATAAGATTACGTGATAGGAGCAGAATTAGGCCATTTGGCACATCATGTCTACTCCACCATTCAATCATGGCTGATCCATCTCTCGCCCCTAACCCCATTCTCCTGCCTTCTCCCCATGATGTCTGGCAGATTGAGGATTTTGTGCAGTAGATAAGGACTCAGGTTTCAGGACCATTGGGATTTCTTCTGGGGCAGAGGTAACCTGTACAAGAGGGACAGGTTGCACCCGAACGGGAGGGAGATCAATATCCCAGGAGGGAGATATTTGCCAGTGCAAACCGGGAGGGTTTAAACTAGATTAGCGTGTGTGGGGGGAGGGTTGCAGAGCAGAAAGAAGGCAACTGAAAGGTTGGGGACAAGTACTGTAATCAAAGACAGCATTCCCCGCATATTAACACTAACGTACACTCTAGGGTCAATTTTTACATTTTACAAGCCAATTAACCTACAAACCTGTAGGTCTTTGAAGTGTGGGAGGAAACCTAAGATCTCGGAAAAAACCCATGCAGAAGCAAACTATTATCTAAATGGTAGCCAATTAGGAAAAGGGGAGATGCAGCGCGACCTGGGTGTCATGTTACACCAGTCATTGAAAGTAGGCATGCAGGTGCAGCAGGCAGTGAAGAAAGCAAATGGTATGTTAGCTTTCATAGCAAAAGGATTTGAGTATAGGAGCAGGGAGGTTCTACTTCAGTTGTATAGGGTCTTGGTGAGACCACACCTGGAGTATTGCGTACAGTTCTGGTCTCCAAATCTGAGGAAGGACATTATTGCCATAGGGGGAGTGCAGAGAAGGTTCACCAGACTGATTCCTGGGATGTCAGGACTGTCTTATGAAGAAAGACTGGATAGACTCGGTTTATACTCTCTAGAATTTAGGAGATTGAGAGGGGATCTTATAGAAACTTACAAAATTCTTAAGGGGTTGGACAGGCTAGATGCAGGAAGATTGTTCCCAATGTTGGGGAGGTCCAGGACAAGGGGTCACAGCTTAAGGATAAGGGGGAAATCCTTTAGGACCGAGATGAGAAGGACTTTTTTCACACACAGAGTGGTGGGTCTCTGGAACTCTCTGCCACAGGGGGTAGTTGAGGCCAGTTAATTGGCTATATTTAAGAGGGATTTAGATGTGGCCCTTGTGGCTAAGGGGATCAGAGGGTATGGAGAGAAGGCAGGTACGGGATACTGAGTTGGATGATCAGCCATGATCATATTAAATGGCGGTGCAGGCTCGAAGGGCCGAATGGCCTACTCCTGCACCTAATTTCTATGTTTCTATGTTACTCTGGATAAGAGACTTTGGGCACATACTGACCTATTTATCTCATTGTTTAGGATGTTGTTAGCTAGTTCAAGAGTAGGTAAGAGTTTTCCAATGATTTTCAGAAAGCTACATCCTTAAGGGCCTGTCCCACTTTCCCGAGCTGCTCACGAATTCTCCCGAGTTTTCCCCTTGATTCAAACTCGGAGAATGTTCGTTACGGGTCCGTAGGAATTCGTAGATATATCGTAGCGGTTCGTTACGTTAGCCCTAGGTACTTGGGGCATCAGATAAGTTGGGACGTTTTTTCCAGCAAGACAAAAAATGTCGTCGAGTAAAAAGAATGTCGGGAGAAGAAAAATTGCAACATTTAATGCCCCGAGTACCTATGGCTGACATAACGAGCCGCTACGATATATCTGCGGACTCCTACGCCCACCTACGGACCCGTTACGAACATTCAAGGGGAAAACTTGGGAGAATTCGTGAGCAGCTCGGGAAAGTGGGACAGGCCCTTTACTTTCATCTGGTGGAGCCAGTGTGTATCATTTGCTCCATTGAACTGAACCAAGGAGGGACAGAGAAATGGCTCCCCACTCCTGATCGCTTTCCAATCAATTCAGCTCAGGAAGCTCTGAGTGCTGGTCTCTGCAACATGTTAGTGCTCTCCACTTAAATATGGTTAAATACCAAAGCCCGTCTGCACATCCTTCTGGAGTATTTAGTTAACATTCTTGCAACTAATCTCTGATAATCCAGCATCCAGATTGTTTGGAGGTGCTGCTGGCACTCCATGCTGTTCACTCGTGGGGTTGTGGACTGCAGGCTTGGGATCTGCAACATCAAGGATCAGAAACACGAGGAGGTCTCCAGCTGGAGCACGAGTCCGAGCTCTTGTATAATTCTCATTATCTTTAAATTCACCAGGTTGACTCAAAAATGTACCTTTAAGGAGAGGGGGATAAAGATTTAATAGGAACCTGAGGGACAACTCTTTTACACAAAGTGGGGCAGGTACATAGAACAAGTTGCCAGAGGAGGTATTTGAGGCAGGTACTATCACGACGTTTAAAAAACCTTTGGACAGGTACATGGAAAGGAAAGGTTTAGACTGATATGGACCAAACGTAGGAAAGTGGAACTGGTGTAGGTGGGACATGTTATCCTGCGTGGGCAAGTTGGGCCAAAGGGCCTGTTTCCACGCTGCATGAGTCTATGACTCCACCGTGTACTATGTGAAAATAATGAAATAAAAGTGCTCTTCTATTTTCTGAAGAGTAAGATTGAATATTCTGGAAAATCTGTTAGCAAAGTCCTAAGGATGCAGGATTTTCAGAGTCTGACTGAATGCATCAATGACAAGGCTCCGATACTTCAGGATGTTTTTGGAGCCATGAGAAGAGAACTTAGGACAAGGCAGATGGAGCGTAATGTCTGAACCTGGGCACCTATGTAACCGACAGTAATGCGCAACAGCCCTACCATCAAATATAAATGAAGGGCAAAAGTATCAGTTACGTTTTGAAATGACAGGTGCACTTCGACTCCACAATCAGCAATTGCTTTTAGTCATTAAGTGCGGTATTCATCTTTCCCAAAGTAACATTTGAAACCACCATCGGTGCAAGTGGCCGTGATGGACACAGCGCAGCGATCGGGGAACAGTGGGAGGGTCAGAAAGAGTTTATTGCTTCTCACGTTAGACAAACATTGGATGATACAATCCAGAAAACAATCTGTACTCTCGCACCATAAAGTGACATCCATCCATCTTGCGGGCGGCACAACCTAAACCTAAAATCGTTCCTCCAGCCTATTCAGCCCATTCACAACATTCTCCACTTTCCATTCAGTGAAAATTTAACAGCTTCCATCACTTAGCACTGATTTTGATCTCTGTGAAACGTTTTCACTTGAAACAGAAGGCTATGGTTTTAAAATGAAGGGTCACGGCCCGAATGTGATTCTGTTTGTAGTATGTTGGTTTTTTGTTTGTTTTTTGCACAAAGTCCGCAGGCACCGCCACTTTTCATTTCACTGCACATCCCGTATGTGTCTGTGACGAATAAACTTGACTTGACTTGACTTGAAAAGTCACCTATTTCTTTTTCTCCAAAGATGCTGTCTGACCCGCTGAGTTACTCCTGTTTTTTGGGTCTGTCAATGCTTGACTTTCTCTCTACATTTCTCTCACTCAAGCCTAGTTTTCCAACGTCCCATCCCACTCCTCCCCTGCAGCGCCCAGCACCCATTTTTGATTATTTCCCTCACTTGCTTTCCATCACCTACAGACATAACCTACTGGGTCTCCTAACCCCGTCCGCCATCTGCCCAAAGAGTCAGAGAGTTACGGAATTATGAAACGTAGAAGCAGGCCCTTCGGCAGAACTCGTCCATACTGATCGAGTACTTTAATTGTCCTTCCCTTACCTGGTTCCACTTATCACCTTCCTTATTTATAACATTCTAGCATTCACAGGCTCTTTTGCATTCACTTCACTGATCCACCTCTGTCTCTATCTCCATCCTCTCCCCCTTCACTAGCTCAATCTGCTCCCTTTTCTTTCTCTCTCATTATCTGTCTCTACCTCTCACCAACTGATGTCTCCTAACTGCACCCCTTCCCCAGTCCAGCTGGTTCCACCTAGCCGTCATCTCCTTCCTAACCAGTTCTGCCTATAGCCTGCCTGCCCCAGCCTCGCCTCCTCTCCCTCTCACCAATTTATACTGGCCATCTCCCCTTTACCTTCTTACTGGACTTTATCTTGCACTAAACGTTATTCATGTTATTCCCATTATCATGTATCTGTACATTTGTGGACAGCGCAATAATGTATAGTCTTGTAATGTATTATAATCATGCATTGTCTTTCCGCTGACAGGTTAGCATGCAACAAAAGCTTTTCACTGTACCTCGGTACACACAACAATAAACTAAACTAAATTAAACTCTCAGTCCTGATGTACCTCGACCTGAAGCATCGACCATTTCCCTTCTTCCACAGATGCTGCTTGACCCTCTGAGTTCCACCAATAGTTTGTGTTCTGCTCTTATCTCTTCATCGATGCTTCCTGGCTTTCTGAGATTCCCCAGTAACATTCCTACATTTTATCTCCAACATCCAACACATTTCACAGTTTTATTTTCATATTAGTTTTGTTTTATTGTCACGTGTACCGCGATACAGTGAATAGCTTTAGTTGCGAGCTAACCTGTTAGCGGAAAGGCAATACATGATTACAATCGAGCCATCCACAATACATGATAAGGGAATAACATTTAGTTCAAGGTAAAGCCAGTAAAGATCAATCGAAGATAGTCTGAGGGTCACCAATGAGGTAGATAGTATTTCGGAACTGCTCTCTAGCTGTGCTAGGATGATTCAGTTGCCTGATAACAGCTGGGAAGAACCTGTCCCTGATTCTGATTCACACTTCTATACCTTTTGCCCGATAGGAGAGGGGAGAAGAGGGAGTGGCTTTAATTCTTTCTTATGATCACCTAGTTTGGAACACTTATTTTAGATTATCAGGGTGACCGACAATTGAGGGAGGAGGCCCACAAAAGTAAGAATGGAAACTCCTAATGTTATGATGACCCCAAGTGTATACTAACAGTCCATTGAGTGAGGCACCAACTCAGGCAAAACTCCTGGGAAAAAGTCTACGCTCCATTCCCTCATGTCCCTTCCACAAAACAGCCAAGTTTCTCTGTCTTGTGTTGCCTTCCTCCTGCAACCACCATAATTTGACAACTGCTAAACCTTTCGGTTTTAGGTTTAGTTTTTTTTTTAGATACACAGGGTGGAATTAAGCCCCTCGGTCCACTGAGCCCACACCAACCATCGATCACTCCTTCACACTAGTTCTATGTTAGCCCGCTTTTGCATCCACTCCCTACACACAGAGGCCAAGTAACTTACAAACCTGCAAGAATTTGGGAGGTGGGAGGAAACACAACCCATGGAGAACCTGCAAACTTCACGCAGAAAGCACCCACGGTCAGGATAGAATCCGGTTTCTGGCGCTGTGAGACAGCAACTCTACCTAATGCGCCACCGTGCCGCCCTAAATCCAGTCCTAGATTTAGCAGCCTCTAAACCTCTCAATCTCCCGGCACCTCTGTATCTCCTTGGCCCTTCCAATGGATGTTTTTTTTCTTTTCCTTTTCTGCTTCTTTCACCTTTTATAGTGTCACAGAGTCACACAGCATGGAAACAGGCCCTTCGGTCCAACTTGCCCGCACCAACCAACATGCCCCATCCACTCTAGTCCCACCTGCCTGCGTTTGGTCCTTATCATTCTAAAACTATGGGCATAGATAGAGTGGATGTGGAAAGGATGTTTCCACTGGTGGGAGAGTCTCGGACCAGAGGTCATAGCCTCAGAATTAAAGAGTGCTCTTTTAGAAAGCAGGTGAGGAGGAACTTCTTTTGCAGGTAGTTAATCTGTGGAACTCATTGCCACAGAGGGTTGTGAAGGCCATTTTTAAGGCAGAGATGGACAATAGATACACAGGGTGGAATTACAGGATAGATATTTTTAAGGCAGAAATAGACACATTTTTGATTAGAACGGGTGTCAAGGGTTATGGGGAGAAGGCAGGAAAATGGGATTAGGAGGTAGAGATCAGCCATGATGGAATGGCGGAGTAGACTTGATGGGCTGAATGGCCTAATTCTACTCCTATAACATTGTAAACGTAAATCTATCCTATCCATGTACCTGTCTAAATGTTTCTAAAAAGGTTGTTATAGTATCTGCCTCAACTACCTCATCCAGCAGCTCGTTCTATATACCCACCACCCTTTGTGTAAAAATCATTTTACCCTTTTCTGCTAATTCACTTTCTATTTCTTTCTTTCTTAATTCACTGCAACTTTATAAAATGTTGCTTCTATATTTGGTGGTCAGTATGATGCAAATTTGGTCAAGTCTAAAAAATCCTACTAGACCTACTAAGTTCATTGTCGGGTTGTATATTCACTGTCATTACCACTGGTATCCACTCGTTATCACCTTTTCCACAGCCTACAATGGACCATTGTGGGCTCAACCTTTGATTTATTCTTTTCATACCTTTTATTCACTTGTTTCTTTGTACCTGTTCATACTTCTACCCTCCCTCTCCCCTGACTCTCCGTCTGAAGAAAGGTCTCGATCTGAAATGTAATTTGCTCCAGAGATGCTGCCTGAACCACTGCGAGTTATTCCAGTATTTGTGTCTATCTTTGGTGTAAACCAGCATCTGCAGTTCCTTCGAACACACGAAAATCCACCAGCTTTGGTAGGTTTGGCATTATTGTGAAATGTAATTTTTGACTCATCATGAAACAGATGCTTGTTCTGAAACAATTTGCCAGGGCACATATTTCAACTCTTCTCGGTCACAGACTACAACTCTTCAAATTCCCTGTTTAACACTGGAGTAATAAAATCAAGTCCAATTTTACCCTCACTGTGCCCAGCCCATAACACCACAATTGTAGCACCTCCAGCCTCCCTCAAACATGAATGTAAAGCTGGTGAAACAGGGGATCAAACATAAAGATAATACACGAGAGACTTCAGAAGCAAATGGGTGAGCTCGGAGCCAATCAGAATTGAAATAAAATGAAAACAGCAGTGAAAAGAATCTGGGTAATTAAATGGTTGGAATATAGAGTAGAAACAGTTTCAAAGATTGAGTAAATTGCCCATTCATTAGCAACGTGGCGAGGAGCAAGAATTGCAAATAGACAACAGAGCCTGCAGTAATTCAATCTAACCTTGTACTTACAGAAAACACTGAGATAATGAAGAGAAAAATTACCAGATGCATATTGGATTGTACAGAGCTGGGAATGGGGGGATGGGAAGGGAGAGGCAAACATGGGGATGCTAATGGCCTCTTTCAAGCTGTGAAAATTTCTCTACAACACAATCATAGTTTTCAGTTTAAAGGCCTCTGGGGAGGTGAGATGAAGCAAGGTGGAAAAAAAAATGTAATTTATAACATGTCTGTGGAATAGAATTTATCACTGGATAAGCTCACCACTGCTCAATTGATATGTAGTTGATTTCAAACAACAACCCCCCTCAGGCAACCACAGGGGAGACTTTTAGATTTTACGCTTGGATATATCAGTTTAACTCACCATTTACCAAACAACAGCTGACGACAGCACAAACCGGTTGTTCTGAAAAAAAAATATGGGGGGTGGGTGGAGGAGGAGGTAAAGGGACAAACAACGCAGCCTTAAGAGGCCTGGAGAGAATGTGTTAAGAGAAATATGTGCGAGGAAAAGACTTGAAAAACACTGGTTTTTAGACGGACGGTTCCCTGCCAATACCAGAGTTGCATTTCCTCATCTCGTGCCCTTCCTGACTTGCCAACAATGATACTGCACGCAGCCTGTCATTTCACGGGTCTGTTTAGCTGGAGGAGACCCAAGATCAGTATAAACAATTCTAAGACCTTGGTCTGCACCTCGGCTCATAAATTAATAGAAATACAAATGTTTGTAGCTCCTGTTCCTGTCCTGGATTTAGCAGCTTCTAAACCTCTCAATCTCCCGGTTCCTTTGTAGCTCTTTAGCCCTTCCAGCGGGCGTTTTCTCCCGCTCATTTTCTTCTTCTTTCACCTTTTATTTATCCTTTCCTCCTCATTCATTTTCCTGAATTCACCACAACTTTGTCAAAGTAACATTTTATCAGCTTAAAGCCAAACGTGAATGATCAGTGATGAGCTCCTTACCAGCAGATGAGAAAACACTGAAAAGTGTGTTACCTGATAAACTACAACAGATACATAAAAAGGGATATGTTAAAGATAGGCACAAATTGGTGGAGTAACTCAGCGTGTTAGACAGCATCTCTGGAGAAAAGGAATAGGTGACGTTTCGGGTCGAGACTCTTCTTCATACGTGTTATCTGTTAAAATCATTTATTTACATATAGGTGGATGAAATTTTTGAATAATTACAATGTTGTCACATTTCTTCGGTCACATTCTGATTTGTAAGCCAATTTTTATTGGTACACAATTTATTCAATATTTTTTCCAAATTGGTGGTTTGGTTTACAATTAACTGAGACTTTAGTATACTTTTACCCTGTAGGGATTTATTGGAAAGTGAAAGGTAAACCAAGCAAATTAATCAAAGTACTTCATGAAACTTTTTTTTTGATCTGCTAGGTTGTTCCTGCAATCAGCCAATAGAATCCAATTCGGGAAAATCTGTGATGTGCTATAACTCAGAGTACATGGCAAGTTTCATCTGCACTTGTTTTAAGTTGATGACCCACCAAGGCTCTCAGAGTCCAACTGCAGCTGATGATCTGTGGGCAATGATGAATCTGCTGCAAACTGCCTTTGACAGCATCGTATGTCAAGAGGTGTGAGGAGCAGTTGAGGGACAGAGAGGGTGTCCGGGTACTCCGACAGAGCAGTGAAGACAATGGAGCAGACTGGGCAGTGGAAGGACATTATCCTTTAATCTGATGGTCAGTCTTCCTACAATGAATAGGGGAACGGACCTGGCAAGAGCCGTGAAGCAGCACACTAATGGCAATTGTAAATCCATGTACAATTACTTATTTAAGATTGCTTTGACAACTTTTCTACTTTGTGGGGACTCTGTATACTGTCCCAGTGTACTACTGCTACACACTTGTACTGTATCTGCGATACTTAACTAAGATGTATCTCAGTGCTTATGTATGGTGATACTTGTACTGAACTGTTCACTAAAATGAATTTCACTGTACCTCGGTACTTGTGATAAATAATGTCCCAGAGAACCTTTGATTGTCATTGCATATCACAGTTGGTCACAATTCAACAGAGAACATTTTGCTGGATTTCCCCTCAACTTATCTCATAACCTGGAACACTGTTCCGTTCTTCTCAACTCTTTCATTCCATTGTGCGAAAGCCTTTACCATTATACTTCCACCTGCTCCATCACCCCTTCTTTGATTTTATGTTTAGTTTAGTTTAAAGATACAATGCCGACCAGCGATTCCCATACACTAACACTATCCTATAAACTAGAGGCAATTTACCATTTTTACCAAAGCCAATTAACCTACAAACCTGTATGTCTTTGGAGTGTGGGAGGAAACTGGAGCACCCGGGGAAATCCCATGTAGTCACGGGGAGAAAGTACACACTCTGTACAAACAGCACTCGGGTTCGAACCCGGGTCCCTGGCGCTGTAAGGTAGAAACTCTATCGCTGCGCTGCCGTGCTGCACATTTTTAAAAGTTACCCCTATATTCTCCATCATCCAGCCTTTCACATAGCTTCACTTTTGATGTATTTTCCTTTCATTTCTCAGCATCTTCTGCACTTCACCCACTCCTGCTGAGAGGTCTTTGACCAGAAACATTAACCACTTTTTCATGCGTCATAGAGTCATAGAGTGATACAGTGTGGAAACAGGCCCTTCGACCCAACTCGCCCACACTGACCAACATGTCCCAGCTACACTAGTCCCACTTGCCTGCGCTTGGTCCATATCTCTCCAAACCTGTCCTATCCGTGCACCTGTCTATGGACTGTTTCTTTAATGATGGGGTTAAGCCTCATCCTCAACTACCTCTTCTTGCAGCTTGTTCCATACACCCACCACCCTTTGTGTGAAAAAGTGACCCCTTGGATTCCTATTAAATCTTTTCCCCTTCATCTTGAACCTATGTCCTATGGTCCTTGATTCCCCTACACTGTGCAAATGACTCTGTGCATCTACCCGATCTATTCCTCTCATGATTTATACACCTCTATAAGGTCTCCCCTCATTCTCCTGTGCTCCATGGAATAGAGACCCAGCCTACTCAACCTCTCCCTGTAGCTCACACCCTCTAGTCCTGGCAACATCCTCATAAATCTTTTCTGAATCCTTTCAAGCTTGACAATATATTTCCTATAACTGAACACAATAGTGTAAATGCTGTCTCACCAACGTCATATACAACTGCAACATGACCTCCCAACTTCCTGATCTGCTGAATGTATCCATTTCCTGGTTTTAGTTTGACAGATGCCAAAATCAAAAATAATAAACAAGAAATAGGTGTAAATACTCAATTGCTAAATTGATCTATGGAGAGACAGATAATCTTTTGGAGCAATCAAAGCTTTGAATTGAGATTTTTGCACAGCCTCCTATAGTTTATGCTCAGCATGATGTCTTATAAATTCAAAAGTTTCCCAAATGACTAAACTTCATAAGACACTTGTGCTATTTATTCTACGTATAGCACTTTGAGTCTTTAGCCCAGAAATTGCATGACATTGAAGAAGGAGTTATATTATAGTCATACAGCACAGCAACAAACTCTTCAGCCCAACTCTTCCATGGCAACCAACAGTCCTATTTGGCCGTATTCCATTCCATTCCATCCATCCATCCATCCATCCATCCATCCATCCACCCATCTCTCATCTTGACCACTTCCAGTTTGCTTTCTTTCAAATGTGCACAAAAACGGTACCCTTTATTGCTAGGATTGTTTCGCCACCTTACTCATCTTTCTCCTCTCTCCAAGCCATCAAGTTTTGTTCTGATTGGTGGAATTATACAAAAGTTATGAAGGTTTAAAAAATCGTGAGATTGGTCTACTAGCCTGTCATTCACCATGAAGGTAACACCCCTTCCGGCACCCATTGGAGAATAAATCCCCGGAGGTGGGGCTGAGTGTGAGCCGTGCTGATTGAGTCCGCAAGAGTGGAGTTGGGAAAGCCGCTGTGTGGAGTTGTGAAAGCCGCTGTGTAGAGTAGGGAAAGCCGATGTGTGGGGTCGGGAAAGCCGCTGTGTGGAGTCGGAAATGACGATGTGTGGAGTCGGGAGGTGCTGTGTGGTGCCGCGGCCGGTGGCTGCTGAATGGTCCTTCCACCCCTACATCCCCCCTTACCCCTCCCCCTTCCCCTCCTCCCCACATACCCCCCATTCCCCCCTACCCCCTTCCCCCGCTCCCCACACCTCTTTACCCCTCCCCTGTTCCTATCCCCGACCCCACCACGCACACCCCCCCCCCCCCCCCCACACCACCCTCTGCACACCACACCAGCCCCCCACACCACCCCACCCCCCCACACCATTCCACCCCCACCCACACCGTGTAGACCGCAGTGGGCAAGCCGGACCTACCAGCGGGGTCCTATATTGCCAGACCTCGGCAAGGAAGTTCTCGGTCTGCAGCGGTGAGTCAGGTCTGATTGCCAGGACACTCCCTGGACCAGCTGCACAAATGTGAAGGCCACCTAAAAGGATCACAGGTCAATTGTTCGTTGAAACGTCACTTATCTGCTGACTCAGCCTGAATCTCCTCCAGCTGCCAGCTGGAGTCATTGTCACAGGTGGCTGGACACAAGAAGGTCCACAGCATCCATGACAAAGTGTTCCCAGAAGCTTAAACATCCACCATGCCTACTGCCACTTCTCCTACCAGCCACATGCACGGCAGCAGAACCCCAAAGCTCCTTTGCCAGCAACTCCTTGACTATGACTACCGACACGACAAACTTCCACACCAACTCACACATCTTCCTGACCTGAAACATTTACCCCTACTCATTCATTGCTGATGAATCAAAAATCTATCACCCCCGACCTCAGCAGCTCAATGAGGCAGCTCGCCACTACCGCCACAGATGACGGGTAATGCAGTATCATAGGATGTGCAAACATGAGCTTCCATCTGAGGAAATGATAACCCATCACATTGCTCCACTTACCTTCTCCTCACCGACTCAGTATTTTCTTCTCTCTCACTCCACATATTCAAGCCTCCTGTGGTATAAAGTGTGATATAGACACATGTCACATAAACTGCTGCTGTAACTCGGCGGGTCAGGCAGCATCTGTGGAAGGAAAAGGACTGTCGATGTTTCATGGTCAGGAAAGTTCACCTCAAAGTTGCATTTCCCCCCACAGATACTGCCTCTAGCCACTTAAGGTCATAAGGAATAGGAGTAGAATTAGGCCATTCGGCCTATGAAGTCTACTCCATCATTCAATCATGGCTGATCTATCTCTCCCTCCTAACCCCATTCTCCTGCCTTCTCCCCACTTTGTTCCATGTGGATGTGCTGACTCCAGCATCTGCAGTCTCTAATCTCTCGGGATACTTAGGAAGGTCAACAAGGCAGTCTACAAGGTGGCAAGGTGAGCAGAGGGTGGAGAGAATTTCGATAATCAAAACGGTATCCACTCCAAGGCTGAATAATACGGTCAGGTCCGTGACTCCATCGGAGAGAGACACAGAAGTGCCTCTGAGGTCCCAGGGTATGTCAGCACATTGCTGCGCATTCTGATGGTTCGTTTGCAGCAAATTACAATGTGCTTGGAGCAGGATAATGCAATATGTGGCTACATGTTCCCAGCTGATTGGAATGTCTTGAAATGATACTTCAGCGTGGAGAAAACAACGCACATTATCTTTCCCCTGAAGAGGTGGAGAAGACATTAGGCAGAACCCTGAGCATTAACGGCTTGCATCTGAAACCTCTGAGATTTGGCCTCATTTGAAACACTGCAGGTTTTAAAAATGACTAAACTTCACATCACATTTGTGCTATTTATCCTTTATGCAAATAGCACCAGAGAGGGCACATTAGATACACTGCATGGAATAACATACTGTTGTATTGAAAATGGCACAGGACAGAATAAAGTGATATATCATTATCCAGGGCTTTTATTTATTGCACTATTCACATTGAAATGTTATTCCCCACAAGGACCACAAGCTGAGATAATGGACTGTTGTCTATACACATCTAATTTTCCTGCTCTCTTGAAGTCTGTAAGGCAACCATGTACATAAGAGTACAAGTCCACAGGACGATGTACAAATCATTGGTGCTAGTTAAGCCGCATTTGGAGTATTGTGTTCAGTTGTAGTAAACCTGCTATAGGAATGGTGTTGTTAGGCTGGAAAGGGTGCAGAGAAGGTTTACAAGGATGTTGCCGGGACTGGTGCAGCTGGGCCACAGGGAGAGGTTGTGCAGACTAGGACTATATTCCTTGGAGCACAAGGGGATGATGTTATAGATAAGTATTAGATCATGAAGGGAATAGATAGGATGAAAAGGTGAGTCTTTGACCCAGAGTAGGGGAATTAAGAACCAGAACACATAGGTTTAAGATGAAAGGGGAAACATTTAATAGAAACCCAAGGGGAAACTTTTTAATCTAGAGGGGGGTAGGCAACAAGCTGCCAGAGGAGGTAGTTGACACAGGTACTATAAACTGTTGAGGCAGTTACTATAAGATGCCATTTAGACGACATTTGGATAGGTTCAGGGATAAGAAAGGTTTAGAGGGAAATGGGCCAAACGCATGCAGCTGGGACGGCATAGACATGTTGGGCCAAAGGGCCTGTTTCCGTGCTGTATGACTCTGTGATTCCATGATTAAGTATTGCAGAGTGTCACTGTATGATTGTATGTATTTCCACCTTTGTATGTTTGGTGCTAATATTTGCTGGCCTACCTGCTGTTCCTACACATGAAGAGGAAAAATACTTTTTCCATCTTTGACATTTTTACCACAGGTTAACCAATCCTAAACGCACGGCACCACTCCCCATTTCACCATCACACAGCTATTTCACTGATAGTGATCAGTTGCGGCACCCGCAGTGTGATGGGGCGGCAGAGTGGTGCAGTGCTGCTGTCTCACACCTCCTGCACCCAGATTCCACTGACCTACGGTACTCTGTGTGTGGAGTTTGCGTGGTCTCCTTGTGACGGCATGAGTTTCCCTGGGTGCTCTAGTTTCTTCCCACAGCCCAAAGATATGATTTTAGTTTATTGTCACGTACACCAAGCGAGGTACAGCAAAAAGCATTTGTTGCGCGCTAACCAGTCAGCGGAAAGACACTACATGATGACAATCGAGCCATCCACAGTGTACAAATACATGATGAAGGGAATAACGTGAATGACGTTGAGTGCAAAATAAAGCCAGTAAAGTCTGATTAAAAATAGTCAGGGGGTCTCCATTGATGTAGATAGCTGTTAAGTCAATTGGTTACTCTCGGTTGGAGAATGAAGAGGGTGCAGTTGGTCGGATTGCTTTAAGAATTGGCGTGGAACTGATAAACCAATTGCTCTCCTAATGTGTATGAAATATGCCAACTACTCATGAAGAAGGGTCTCAACCCAAAACGTCATCCATTCTTTCTCTCCAGAGATGCTGCCTGCCCCGCTGAGTTACTCCAGCATTTTGTGTCTATTACTAGTAGGGACTTGCACAATATAAATTGTTCCATCATTACAGGAATGGTCATGTTGTTGTAAATCCATGCTGTCTTGGACAGATCCTGTTACTGCTATCCAAACATGCCGCTATTTCATCTTTTATAATTGACTCCAGCATCTTCCCCACCACCAGTGTCAGACTAACTGGTCTATAATGCCCTGTTTTCTCTCTCCCGCCTTTCTTAAAAAGTGGGATGACATCAGCTACCCTCCAATCGACAAGAACTGATCCTGAATCTATAGAACGTTGGAAAATGATCACCAATGCATCCACGATTTCTAGAGCCACTGCGTTAAGTACCCTGGGATGCAGACCATCAGGCCCTGGAGATTTATCAGCCTTCAGTCCCATCAGTCTACCCAACACCATTTCCTGCCTAATGTGAATTTCCTTCAGTTCTCCGTCACCCTAGATCCTCTGGCCATTAGTACATCAGGGAGTTTGTTTGTGTCTTCCTTAGTTCCGTCTAAGATGCCCATCTAAGCTAGTCCCATTTGCCTGCGTTTGGTCCATATCCCTCTAAACCTTTCCTATCCATGTACCTGTCTAAGTGTATTTTAAATGTTGTTATAGCACCTGCCTCAACTTCCTCCTCTGGCAGCTAGCTAATATAGGATTTTAGAGGCCTACCATTCATTTTTCTTGCTATTTTCTTTCTCCTCTAGCATTATGATGAGATGAATCATCATTGAGAACCAGTTCCAATAACATCATTTTGGAGAAATTTTCTAAAATATGATTAGTCTTGATGGATGCTACCAAATAACCAGAGACCTTCCAAATTAGAGAGAGAATGTCTTTGAATATAGGCCTCTTCAAATAACTAAACAAATCTCTGCAAAACAGTAATTCATCTGAAAAGAATCAGTGTTCCTCAATACCACCATTGGTTGCCTAAGTACAAATGAGTGACCTTCAGATGCAAACAGTTTGCATACCCTTCATTAGGAGAACCTCTGTCCCTCACCATAGGCAAAAAATAGCTAATTTAGCTTAGATCAAAGAAGAAATGCAATATATTCTAAAAATGAATGCCATTTATCCATTGTCCTAACAAGGCACTTATACATGCCAAATAAAGGCCAATTAAATGCAAACGCTCAAGAAAGTGAATCATGGAGTCTTACAGCGTGGAAACGGGTCCTTTGACCCAACTTGCCCATACCGGCCTACATGTCCCTGCATTTGGCCCATATCCCCCCAAACCTGTCTTTGAGAATTCAAACCTGAAAATGTCATGGCTGCCACAATAGGGGGGGAAAAAAAAGGTAAATGATAAACATTTTTAAATAATAACATCATTCAGGTCCTGTTCAAACCCCTCTACCCACCCGACCTAATTGGTAGGATTACTTTGTCAAAATTACCAGATGAAGGCACCTTTAACTGGTTCAAATTTGACCAGTCGTCGGTTTGATAAAGTCGCTCTATTACATCTCTGCATTTAAAGTGCTGCGTTATTAGCTGTAATACCAAATTGAAGTAATGAAATCATTTTGTTATTGGTGTAGATAAATGCATTTACTCTGCTGTGAAATTACATTCATCAGTGCTCATGTACTAGTAATCAGATTTGTGGGTTATGCAAAATTGACAATGTACAGCACTCAACTTTAATCTGAATAAACATTAAGCAATCCTTTTGTAAACCACTGAGAGGAATTCTCCTTGTTTCTTTATATAATGCTTCAAGTAGATTGGAGGTGCTGCGTCTCTGAATTTTATAGGAGTTGGTCATTCATCCTGTCCAAGTGGGGAGAAATGAGTCTTTGTTCACTCTTGCTGGAAACAACCGTTTGATTGCCCAGTAAACTTCATTCCTGAGACTCCATTGACTTCAATGAGTATCAAAAGGGAGTACAGATTGATACTAGAACTAAAGCCCTATTAAATGTGAACAACAAATAGAATCTTATCACAAAATACTAACAATTAGTTCTGTGTCCCCATTTTTTGGTCTTTTCTAATACTTCATAAGTTCATAAGTTGTAGGAGCAGAATTAGGCCATTCAGCCCATCAAGTCTACACCGCCATTAATCATGGCTGATCTATCTTTCCCTCTCAACCACAATCATCTGCCTTCTCCTTAAAACCCTTGACGCCCTTACTAATGAAGAACTTATCAATCTCCACCTTAAAAATATCCCCTGACGGCCTCCACAGCCGTCTGTGATGATGAATTCCACAGATTTCCACACTTATCCTCTTCCTTCTCCGGCCCGCTGAGTACTCCAACCTTTTGTGTCTATCTAAAATATATTTATCTTGTGTCTACCAAATGTTAATCTTTTAAATGAAAAGATTTAGATTTAAATTTTTAATCTGAAAGGCCAAATTGCACACCAACAGCAGTTTGCAGGTGACACTAAAATAGGTGATATCGTAGATAGTGAAGACGATTGTCAAGAATCTTGATGGACTGGGCAACTGGGCAGATGAATGGTTTATGGAGTTTAATTCAGATAAGTGTCAGGTATTGCACTTGGGGAAGGCAAACCAGGTTAGGAATGAATGCAGTGAATGGCAGGGTCGTGGGGAGTATAGTGGAGCACAGGGATCTAGGCGTACAAATATATAGTTCCCTGAAAATACCATCAGATGTAAGGGGTGGTGAATAGGGTGATGAAGAATGCTTTTGGCATGTTAGCCTTCATCAGCCTTGAAACTGAGTACAAGAGACGCATCAGTTAGAATGACATGGGAATGTATCAAAAGTATGGGAATGCCACCACCTAGCAGTTACTCCCCAAGCCATGCACAATTCTGATTTGGAAATAAATTCCTTCACTGTTAACGTTTACAACTCAAGGGTTGTATGATCACATGCGTCAATAATTCATTGCGAGTCATTTGAGTGTGGCTAGCAAGCTATATTGTCTTGGAGATGCTCACGATTCATAGAATTAACAAGCTCTAGACAACTGCAATCATTCCAAAGACATCTGTAAAGGTTGATCCTTTGGCTGAATTCACATTCAAAGGCTCTTTTTGGCTGGTCCACTGCAAACATTGATCAGTGCCATACAATGGCAGCACAGTGGCACAGCGGTAGAGTTGCTGCCTTATAGCGCCAGAGACCCGGGTTTGATCCTGACTATGTGTGCTGTCTGTACGGAGTTTGTATGTTCTCCCTGTGACCTGCATGGGTTTTCTCCGGGGGCTCCAGTTTCCTCCCACGTTCCAAAGACGTACAGATTTATAGGCTAATTGGCTTAGTCAAATTGTAAATTGTCCCTAGTGTGTGAAGGATAGTGTTAGAGTGCAGGGATCGCTGGTCAGCGCAGGTTTGGTGGACCAAAAGGCTTGTTTCCATGCTTTATCTCTTAAACTAAACTAAAAATTAAACATCTGGGGGAGTTGACAGACTCAGGGGGAGTAGATGGGAATGTGGGGAAAATAATATGGGATTAGTTCCAGTTAGTTGGTGAGGACTGGATGAGCTGTCTGGCCCGATGACACGTGCAGGCTTCTTGGTGAAGCAGCAGGGACAAAGGGTTGTGGTGTCCTAAGAGGCAATGCATTATCTGAGCTAACTGTGACCATTCACTGACCACTGGGTATACTCTTAGCATCGCTCAGAGGGCAATCAATGTCGGCATTTTTCCAGTATCCACTCCATCAGTCTTTAACTTACAAGACCCTGAACTGTAGAATTCCTTACCTAAAGTTAATTATTCAGCTCCTTCCTGCACGTTTAGTTTTAGTTTAGTTTAATGCCACATGTACCAAGGTACAATTAAAAGCTTTTTTGTTGCCTGCTAACCAGTCAGCGGAAAGACTGTACATGATTACAATCGAGCCATCCAATGTATACAGATACATGATAAAGGAATAACGTGTAGTGCAAGATACTGTCCTATAAAGTTGGATTAAAGGAAGTCCGAGGGTCTCCAATGTGATAGACAGTAGCTCAGGACTACTCTCTAGTTGTTGATAGGATGGTTCAGTCGCCTGATAACAGCTGGGAAGAAACAGTCCCTGAATCTGGAGGTTTGTCTTTCACACGTCTGTACCTCTTGCCTGATGGGAAAGGGGAGAAGAGGGTAGAGTCTACTTGTTTCATTCATCTGGATTAATACGCTGTCATGTCTGATAAGGCTTTAGTGAGATACTTCAGGTCACTCTATGAAAATAAAGGTGGCATTTAGCTACAGATTGTTGCTGTCTAACAACATTGCTTGAAAAGACAAACAAACAGAACACTAACAATACGAATGCTCCATGACATCATTTATAAAGAATTGCGTTACTTCAATAGGCATTTTAGTGTAGTGCCAAGCACATGATTTAACAATAGGGACTGTTTGCACTCACCCTCACAAAACAATCTCCAAGTTATATTGAATTTAGCCGTACAATGAGCCTGGTCTACAATTGGAGTATAACCAGGCTGCAGCTGATTCGATCTTGTTGGTTTTTGCCAGGCACAATGGGTTAAAAATGGTTCCTAGTTTTTATGTTTCAACACTGAACTGAAAGGGAAACAGAAAAATGAGGAATCATACGTTACATTCTGAAAATGCCTTGCATTACTAAAACACTCCTTGTATCTTCATGACTTTGCCATACAGCCCAAAGCAGTAAGGGCCTGTCCTACAAGCATGCAACTCTATGCGATTAGCGCGACCTAACATGGTCGCTTGAGCCGTCCGGCGTCGCGGGGCCGGTCCCACTTCGATCGCCGGAGCCGTGCAGAATTGTGCGGAGTTCATCCCGACATCGCGCGGGGCTCCGAAAAACTGACTATGTTCAAAAATTCCGCGCGGCAACAGCTTGTCGGCTCGCAGTCGCCTCGACGCATGACACACCGTCTCGACGTGGTGCCTCCGTGACCCTCTCTGTAGGTGCCTCCGTGACCCTCCATGTGTGTGGCTCCGTGGCCCTCTCTGTGTGTGCCTCTGTGCCCCTCTCTGTGTGGCCCTCTCTGTCCTGGCGAACTTACCTTAAGACTTCGCTCCAAGTTCGCCTCACTTTGCGCCGCGTTGCGCCACTCACCGGACCTCCGCTTGGCCCCCGCTGCCGGTTTGGTCGCGCTTGCCGCATGCAGGCGCATGCTGGTGGGACGGGCCCTGTACAGGGGATCACCCGACCTCCGCGCGGCACCCGCTTCTAGCTTGATCGCGTTCATCGCATAGAGTTGCATGCTGGTAGGACAGGCCCTGTACAGGGTACCATTGTTGCTGTGAAGGAGGTAAATGTGGCAGCCAATATATTTGTAGCTAATGAATGAATAACTGAATACCTGGGATTTCCACAAGCATTCTCAGAACAGATATTGTGAAAATCCCACAGAGACAATTTAAATGTAATTCCAGTGATCTTCTGCTGAGGTTAAGGCAGATCAAGGGAACGCAATGGATATTCAAGCCAATCAAATTCTGTCGAGAACACAGTTTAACAAAACAGAGAAAATAAGTTTACAAGAATGATCCCAGCAATGAGTAGGTTAACCTATGATGAGCGTTTGTCGGCACTGGGCCTGTACTTGCTGGAATTTAGAAGAATGCGAAACATAGAAACATATGTTTCTATGTTTCTAAGAATGAGGGGTGCCTAATTGAAACATACAGAATAGTGAAACGCTTGGATAGAGTGGATTGTGGAGAGGATATTTTGACTAGCGGGAGAGTCTAGGACGAGGTCACAGCCTCAGAATTAAAGGACGTTATTTTAGGAAGGAGATGAGGAGATATTTCTTTTGTCAGAGGGTAGTGAATCTGTGGAATTATTTTGCCACAGAAGTTTGTAGAGGCCAAGTCAAAGGATATTTTTTAAGGCAGAGATAGATTTTTGATTAGTACAGGTGTCAAAGATTATGGGGAGCAGGCAGAAGAATGGGGTTAGGAGGGAGAGATATGAGCCATGATTGAATGGCAGAGTAGACTTAATGGGCCGAATGGCCTAATTCTCCTCCTATCACTTATGACCTTATGAGAACATTGATTTCTTCAAGGTAACCGGAGAGGTCATGCAAATATAATATTTAAGCTATAGCTAGAATACAGTGTGTACTTCTGGTTGCCAGGAAGAATACAAAGCAATAGAGAGGCTGGTTTGGTTACCGTCTATGCTACAGATTTCAATGCTTCCATGATTCAGAGGATTTTTTACATCAGTATGAGAATGGCAAAGAGGATATCAGTTTGATCTTATTTCTAAAGTACATCTCCTCTGGCAAAGGAGAGTGCCCTTAGAGATGCAATCTGGGATCATCGAGGATTACATGGCCACTTTCGTACCTGGGCTTGAATCCACAAATGAAAGACTGTTAGCATGTGAACTAAGAAAGCACTGCTGCCGATGATGTGGGCTGTACACTGCACAGCCATGATCCACTAAGAGGAGCCTGGGGAGTATTCATCTGTGCCCAGGCCAATATTTATCTTGTAATTGTCACTAAAACAGATGATCTGGTCATTATCTCATCACTATTTGTGGGTCCTTGATCCACACAAGTAGCCATTGTGTTTCCCAGAGTGCAACTGTAACTGTACTTCAAATGTATTATGTTTAGTGATATAGCGTGGAAACAGGCCCTACGGTCCATCGAGCCTGCGCCAACCAGCGACCCCCTAACATTAACACTATCCTACACATGCTAGGGACAATTTACACATACACCAAGCCAATTAACCTACAAAACTGTACGTCTTTGGTGTGTGGGAGGAAACCGAAAATCTCAGAGAAAACCCACGCAGGTCACGGGGAGAACGTACAAACTCCGTACAGACGGCACCCCACAGTCGGGATCGAACCCGGGTCTCCGGCACTGCAAGCCCTGTAAGGCAGCAACTCTACCGCTGCGCCACCGTGCCATTTTTTAATCAGCTGTATGGCGTGAAAAAATATCCTGAGACCCTGCCTGGTGCCAAAGAGATCCAAATTATCCCTTTACAACATGGTAAATTGTCCCTTGTGTGTAGGATAGTGTTAGCGTGCAGGGGTCGCTGGTTGATGTGGAATTTGTGGGCCGAAGGGCCTGTTTCCACGCGTATCTTTAAACTAAACTAAACTAAATATTGTCCCTCCCAAAAACACCTTTCCAAGATGCTAATGCTCATGAACAATAAAAAAGGAAATCCACTTAGCTAAAATTTAACATTCTATGGAATGAAAATAAAGATCAGGAGAGTTGAGGAAAAAAGACAAAATACTTTTATTCCATTGAAGCTTATTTCACGTACACCCTAATTCTCTTGTTAAAACATCCCACTGAAATTCAAACCCTTTGATTCCTGAGGGGAATGGAATATCTTAATGGATTTGATTGAAATTCACTTCAATAAAGAACCATGGGGATGAGCATACATTTTTCCTGGTTCGCAGAGTGGGGAAGGACAGATCTGTAGTATAACTCACAGAGTGGCTCCTTGCAAAATATTGCCAACAGCTCCCTGTTATATGATATTTACCAGTCTGGCAAAATGCTAACAGACATCTTAGCAATGTGGTTTAAAGCTAATTTCACATTATTGTGCAGACCCACTGACGGCAGCTCTCTGCTGAACCTGTGCAGTGCCAGTGTTATTATTGGTAACAGAGGCTTGCAACAGACCAACTCAAGCAGCGTAATTAATTTACATGTACCTGTATATCATTGCCACAACTGGTTACTTATCCAAGAACTAAGATCAGAGATGTCATACTGCAAATTGAGTAACAGCCCAGACCTCTCGGCGTTACATCCATTTTATATGCATTTGACAAACTAACAAGGAGGGGGAAAGGCAGGCGTATTGTGGGTGATCGACACTGGGAATTGGCCCAATAAATTGCACACAGTAAAACCAATGTCTTCTTCATTAAAATGCAGTGAATCTCTATTGCTTTTCATTAGTGCCAGGCTTGCAAGACAAAATACTTAATCGGCGGTGTGTTTACTGAAGACTGACCTGGGCAGCAACAGAGACAAAGAGCTTAAAAGAGATTCTTATTTATTAAGGAGAGGTGACAGCTACTGAATAAGTGAGCTTTTTCTCTCTTTTTTTGCAAGACTCTCTGTGGAGTTCTAAAAAGCGACTGCATGGATTGTTAACCCTTGGTATGTTACTTCCCTTACAGAAATTTGTAGGAAAGAACTGCAGATGCTGGTTTAAATCTAAGGTAGACACAAAATGCTTGAGTAACTCAGCAGGACAGGCAGCATCTCTGGAGAGAAGAAATGGGTAACGTTTCAGGTCGAGACCCTTCTTCAGACTGATATCAGGGGAGTGGGCGAGACAGAGATAGAATGTAGTTGGAGACTGGTGGGAGAACTGGGAAGAGGGATGGGATGGAGAGATAGGGAAAGCCAGGGCTATTTGAAGTTAGAAAAGTCAATATTCATACCGATGGGGTGCAAGCGAAATATGAGGTGCTGTTCCTCCGGTTTGCGCTGGGCCTCACTCTGACAATGGAGGAGGCCCAGGACAGAAAGGTCAGATTGGGAATGGGAGGGGGAGTTAAAGTGCTGAGTAACCGGGAGATCAGATAGGTTAAGGCAAACTGAGCAAAACGATCGCCGATGTAATAATAATAATAATAATAAACTTTATTTCGGATTCGAGGTCCAGACAAGGGACATTACATAAAAATACATTGCATTTAAAAACCTCATAACATACATATAAAATCTTAGTATATCACTTATAAAAGCGTCATAAATTATATATTTAAAAATAACACAATACCTGAATTAAAAACCAGAATAAAAAAGAATGATCAATGTCCTACAACGACACAACGATACCAGTGTCCCCACAACTGGGATTCGTAGCATGTGGTGCTAATCCTTTTGTTTGACAAGGCCACAATAATAGTAAGATTAAACACGAACTTACCTGTTCGAAGTTTGATCTTTATTTTATGAGGAGTTACGATGAGGGATTACGTGAAGAAGCCCCGCCAGGCGCTTGCTCGGCATACTTCATAGCAGCGGCGTGAATATCTCAGAACCAATAGCCAAAGTAAGATAGTAAGGCCCACACAAGATTAGAACTGCCAGATGATCTTTTAGATTATGAGGGTCGGGAGCGGAGGGCACGTAATCCCTCATCGTAACTCCTCATAAAATAAAGATCAAACTTCAAACAGGTAAGTTCTCGTTTAATCTTACTATTTTACTTTGGAGTCACGTGAGATTTTGAAGCTCTGTGATTTTCATGCCGTAGATTAATTCCATATGACACACTGCTTCAATTGACACAGTAGTGAGTAAATAATATTATGAAACATTGCTTGAATAATGCAATAAGTATTTTAATAATAATAAAAGAAAGAAAAGTAATACCCTTCTATCATAAGGGAAATTACAACAAAAGATATGAATCATTACATAAAAGAATGCAATAATCAAATAGAACCCAACACTACATGTCCAAACTCTGGCACCGTGATAATAGGTTTATTGTAAAACGTGGAAAAAGTTTATTCTTTACACCATCCTGCGGCCTCTAAAATTTAGTCGAGCGACACGTCCTGTGCTATTGCCGCGGACATGGACGCTGCCCTGGTGGAGTGAGATTTAAACACATCAGTGTTTACTCCAGTTAAATCCAAAACCTGTTTTAACTATCTAGAAATAGTTTGTACTGACACTTTTTTGTATGGTTCCTTATGGGCAATAAACATTGTTGTCTCACAACATCGGAGACTCTTGGTTACTTCAATATATTGAGTCAGATGCTTAACCATACACAATGTTTCATCGACAGGATATGCTCTAAAGATTACCTTGGTTCCAGACTTCCCCGGTCTGCTTTGTTTGATGAGATCATAAACATAAAAAGTAATGTTATCTGCAGACAAGTGCATACAATCTAAACGTAACATCCTTGCAAAGGGATGGAGACGGGATAATGGGCGGTGGGCGGCGCGACTCTCGTCGCAGCAGCCTCTGCAGTCCGTATGTCTTTTTTAATTTTTGTCTCGTTTGAGTGTAGTTAGTTAGTGTTTTTTTTTTAGCTGGATAAGTGTGGGGGGGTGGGGGGCGGGGTGGGGAAACTTTTTTAATCTTTTCCCTGTACGGAGGACCCAACCTTTTCTCTGTCGGGTCTCCGTTGTCGTTGGGGCCTAGCACCGTGAAGCAGCCTCCAACCGGACCTGGGGCTCCAGTCGCGGAGCTGCGGACTTACTTACCATCGTGGGGCTGGCCGAGTTCGGAACGGGAGGAGCTGTGGTGGCGCGCTGCTGCTGCCCGACCCTGGAGATTTGGAGGCTCCAGCTGCAGGCCGGTGGACGGTAACACCGGGAGCTCGCGGGTCTCTGGTGGGAGACCGCTTTTCGGAGCTCCCGCGGCAGCAACTTCTCCCGCCCGAGTTGCGGGGTTGAAGATGACCTGGAGTGGGGCCTTACATCGCCCGGCGCGGCTTTGATGGCCACGGGACTTGCTAGGGCCCGCCGGGGGCTCTAACATCAAGACCCGGAGCGGGGCCTTGCATCGCCCGGTGCGGCATGAATGGTCGCGGGACTTATATACCATCGCCCGCCGGGGGGTTTGACTCTGACATTGGGAGAAGAATGGGGAGTGCAGGAGAGAGATAAGACTTTGCCTTCCATCACAGTGAGGAGGATATTCACTGTGATGGATGTTTGTGTAAATTGTGTTGTGTCTTGGTTCTTTCTTGTATGTATGACAGCAGAAACAAAATTTTGTTTGAACCCCAGTGAGGTTCAAATGACAATAAATGGTATTGTATTGTATTGTATTGTATTGTTTGTACTCTTTGTGCTGACACTAATGCCATAGACATTACTACTTTAAATGTTAATTTCTGAAAAGACAGTGACGTAATTGGAGCCCATTACCAGAGCAATGTGAGAACTATACTAACATCCCAAATTTCTGTATATCTGGGTTTGGGAGGATTTTTATTAAAATCCCTCTCATAAATCGGGATATTAATGGATAAGACCCGATAGATAGATGTTCTGAAAATTGTCGTAAATAGGAAGACAAAGCACTACGAGCACTGTTAATGGCACTATAACTAAGGTGCTGATGAAAATGCAACATAGCAAGGAACTCCAATACATCCGATATATTTGCAGTATGATAAGATATATCTGACTGAATACAAAAAACTTCTCATTTCTTTATGTGAGACATATATTGTTTCTTAGTGCTATCTCTCCAGCCTGACATTATAACATTCATGGTCCTATCCGACAGTCCAACCCTTGTAATGGTCTGGTCAGAACTTGCAGATTGACAAATTCATATGATCATGCAATGGATAAACTGGTTCTGTCACTGATTGTACCAACAAATCCCTGAAGCTGGGTATCGTCATAAATGGTTCATTTATCATTCTAAACATCAATGGGAACCATGGCTGTGTAGGCCAGTTTGGAACCACCAAAACACCCATGGCAGAGTCTTGCTCTATTTTACTGAGATATTGCCTAATCAGGCAAATGAGGGAAAAGCATAGAAAAACATATTTCCCCAATGTAGCGAGAATGCATCCAACGCTACAGCTCCTGGATCAGGCTCCCATGACACGTATATTAGACAATTGGTGATTTAATCTGGACGCAAATAGATCAATGTCTGGTACACCATACCGATTGACAATTTTTTGGAAGTTTTGTGGATTTAACATCCATCTTTATCTTTAAACTCCCGTGATCTGTGGTCTGCCACAACATTGTCTTCCCTGGGATATAGATAGCTGAAGCCAGATATTCCTAGATACACACCAATTCCACATCAGATTGACCAGATGATCACATGATACTTAGCTTACTCCACCCATGTGATTGATATATGCTACATCTGTGGTATTGTCTACTTGTAATTGAACATGCAAGTTCTCCATTGTAGAACAATAAGCTTTTAATCCAAAAATGCCCCCAATAACTCCAAATAATTAATACCATATGTTTGGAGAATTAAATCCTCTTGGACAGTCCATCTACCACCACAGCTGGTGGTATTGTCCGTAGCCCATTAGTTAATGCTTTATATTGCCACAGCTGACCCATCCAATTAAACTTCAAGTACCTACGATAATGGTGATGAATTGGCACTGAATAATACGCATCTTTCAAGTCTATAGTAGCCATGTAACACCCTATGGACAACAGCTCCTTTGCAGTGTTGAAGGTGTCCATTTTGAAGTGTCTATACTGGATATATGAATTCAATTTTGTGAGATCCAGAATTACTCTACAACCCCTATCTTTCTTTGTCCTGGGGAAAATATTTGACACAAATTGTTGTGGATGATTCACTGTATTTTCAATTACCCCTTTTTTAAATAAATGTTTTACTTCTCCTTTTACCTGAGAATTTTCAGGTGCAGAAAACACCAAAACTCAATTAGGTTTATCCTGTACAGGTGGATCAACTCCTTCCATAAATTCTAATATAGCACCTGACACAGTATCTAATATAAACCGATCAGATGTTATACAGTACCATTCATCATAAAACAATTACCATCTACCACCAACCGGAAGTCTACAACAGTTCCCTCTATGATAGAATAAAGTTTTTATACCTGAGCAAATGACCGTGACGGTCTCCTTCTCCCAATATATGGATTAACATTGGGCTGTGATGGGTGATAATACCTTCTCGCCATGCCCCTGCTTGTTCCTGCTCCTAATCAACCCCCTTCTCATCCAGCCAGATTGTCTCCTTTCACCAAATATAAAAACATTTATGGGGCTGATAGTCTTTGCCTCCTCATCAATATCTTTAATTTGTTTAGGCAGGGTTTTCTCCGAATAAATAATCTGGAGTTTGAACATTGCTTGATTTACACAAACCAGCAAATCTTGGGTGCAGGATGGGCCAAATGTCGATTTATCTCATACAATTAATCTCAATTTAAGAGTTACAAAACAATGCCAACATGTCTTTTTGGATTTTGGACATAGCATGCCCTTCCAACTGCCTCCCAAAGCAGTAATGCCAGCTACAATGAGCTTGAGGACCCTCCTGTCCTCACATTGTTAAAGTCATGGGTGTCCAATGGCTGGATTCACCTTCGGCACCCTTAATGATACACAATTAACAGGTGTTTAATAGAGATCTACTGTCTCAATCATGACAGTCTCCTGAAGCTGGTGAGAAACCAAATAATGAATGTTGGCCGCCAGGTTTTCCATGACCTCACCGCTTCCCTCTGGTATAGCAAAGCATTGCGCTATATCTGATACACCTGTAGTTTGACTTTTGTGCTGTGGTGGGTATTCAAGACCAAAAACATCACCTTCAGGGTCAGTCTCTTGCCGCCCTGGTACTCCTGAGCCTTGCTCAAAGGAGACTTCTTCCAGACCTAAACAAGGCTCTGGAGGTTCATATTCCCATGTTGTAAAGGCACCATATTCGTGATATGGAACCCTCTCAGGGGCTGCTTGGGAATATTCTGGGTCTTTTGACCCTTGGTTAATAATTGTTTGAAGCATTTTTTCCATTTGGCCCATCCTGAGCCACAGGCTCGTCTGCCTCTCCCTGCCTCTACTTCATCAGATTCATCAGATGTTACAGGCTCAGCAAACTCCTTATTTTCCTTTCCACTGGTGAACCCTCCGTGGCCTGTTGCTGTGGAGCGTCTAAAGGCTGAACTACGGCAGAGTCAACGGCTACCCGTATCGGAACAGGCTCTGTACTAATCTGTGGTCCCGATCTTAATTGTGTTTCCACCCGGGACGCGCGCTTTCCCCGCGCCGATTTTTTCGCCGTCGATTTTAAAAAGCTTCCCAAACGCCTCCTGGCTATTCCAGCCAGCGTCACGGAGTTTCTACCCAGGAAATAATTTCAACCCACTTACCTGCGGGCTTGTTACTCACCGCTGGTGGAGCTGCGATCTGCAGCCCGTTCCTACCGACATGCGTCGACGTAATGCTGAGCATGCGCCTGGCGGGGCTTCTTCACGTAGTCACTCACGTGACTCCAAAGTAAAATTACATTTTTAAGAGTCATTTATCCTGCAAATGAATTTATATATATGGTTTCTTAGGATAGCTTCTAAAGTACTGACTCTTGCACTACACCATCTAGGTTTACTTAGCAGTGTTCTCATGGCATCATTATATGCCACCTTCAGTCTCTGCAAACTTGTCCTTCTGTAGTTCGATCACAGGTGCGCAGTATAGAGGGGTGTGCAATATGCTCTAAACAGCGACATCTTCACCACATCTGTACACCAGGCACGTGCCGTGAGTAATTACTCAGGGTAGGCAGTCAGCCGGCTTTCAAAAAATCTTAAAACCGCGCATGCGCAGATTGTTCTCTTCGTAAACAATAAAAAATAAGTAACAATTCAATTTTCCCAAGGGTTCTAAATCTCCTTTATTTTTTAATTACTGAATGGGTGGGGGACGGAGGATGAAGGCAGGTGGAGAGATGGTGGGAAAAACGGGAGCACACCGGGACGTTGAATCAATTGTCATCTTATGGAATGACAATACTAATTCAAGGGTCCAATTGGAGGGGGAGTTCCTTTCACAGCGGGTGGGGAGCCTGCGGCAGGGGTTAAATATGCGAGAAGGCAGAAGTTTTGAGAAGGAGGGGGACAGAGATCATATCAAACTCACTCACCGCTGCCGCAGCGCTCCGGGCACGGACAGCAGAACTGGCCGCCACTTCCGGGGATAGAAGCAGCTCGGGTGCGAGCGGCCACCGGGACCCAACACCAGAACCGGCTGCTCTTCAGCGCCTTCTGATCACCTCTGGCAGTGCTCTTCGTCTGAACATCTCTCACCTGCCGTTCGCCGGCTTCGCTCATGTCAACCGTGCCCCGCAAATCCTTAAATTCCCACAGCCAAGTAACCTAAACTGGACCCGTGAACGCGCTGTCGGAATTTAAAGATTTGCGGGAAGCCGGCCGGCGAGCGGCAGGTGAGTGATGTTCAGACGGAGAGCACTGCCAGAGGTGAGTGGGGACCAGCAGAAGGGGCTGAAGTGGCAGGGTCCCGGCGGCCACTCGCAGTCACCCGAGCTGCTTCCTTCCGCGGTAGTGGCGGCCCGTTCTGCTGTCCGTGCCCGGAGTGCTGCGGCTACCACCCGAGCTGATCCACTCCCCGGCCACAATAAAACCATATGGCAATACAGCACGGGAACAGGCCATCTCGGCCCTTTTACTCCGTGCCGAACACTTACTCTCACCTAGTCCCATCTCACCTGCACTCAGACCGGAGCGTAGCAAGTGGGTTACTGACCCCAATCCCCTCCTTCACAACGCCAGACTGCCCAAACACTGTGAACGGAGCTCTCCCCCCACCCCAGGAAATACAGTATTTAAAAACATAAAGCACAAAGAAATGCACTTACCACATTATTGGTACATTAAGTCCATTCTCCATTTGTTTGCTAAGGTACTATTAAAATAATGGCAATCCATATTTGAACATCCCGCCAAGAAACTCGCGCTGCGCATGCGCAGAAAGATGATGCGCATGCGCAGTGCTGCAAAGGCAGAATTTCTGCTGCCTTCAGCTTCCATTGAAACTGATGGCTTCAGGCAGCGCTGACGGCACGGGGGCTGCACAGAGCTTCCCGTGTTACAAGCGTTACGGGTGAAAGGCACGGAGAATTATGCCTACCTAAGAGATCGATCTCTTAGACAGGCATAATTCTCCCATGCCTTTACTATTTATATTTAAAAATTGCCATTTCATAATTTTAGTCAGGTTAGGCAGTGCCTACCTTGCCTACCCTGACGGCACGTGCCTGCTGTACGCGCACCAAACTTACGCGAGAGAATATTCGCCTGAACATACAGCATGCGTCGTTGCCTATAAATATCCTCATCATCTGTCATTTGTTCTGTAATAAAACGGCCAAGATATTTTACCTTATTCCAGACACTAAGATTATTGTCAGACAATTTAATATCAGGACATTTTAGACATTTATCCTCTTTGGTTCTACAGATCATAACAGCACTCATGCAAGCATTAGATTTATTATGGAGATGTAGAGAAGTTGATACCTGGAACAGCGGATACAGTAGATGAGGTTGGAAGAGATGCAAGTGACCTCACCTGAAAAGACTGTCGGGGTCCTTGGATGGAGTCAAGGGGGGAGGTAAAGGCACAGGTGTTGCATCTCCTGTGGTTGCAGGGGAAAATACCTGGGGAGGGGTTGGTTTGGGTGGGAAGGGACGAGTTGACCAGGGAGTTGCGGAGGGAACGGTCTCTGCAGAAAGTAGAAAGGGGTGGAGATGGGAAAATGTGGCCAGTAGTGGGATCCCGTTGGAGGTGGCAAGAGTGTTGGAGGATTATATGCTGCATGCGATGGCTGATGGGGTGGAAGATGAGAACAAGGGAGACTCTGTCTTTGTTGCGAATGGGTGTAGGGGGAACAAGAGCTTAGCTGCAGGATATTGAGGTGAAGTCCCCAACAGAAATGTTGGAAGCACTTAGTTTATTGATAAAATACTTATTTAATATAGGGACCTGGGCAAATACCAGCAGAGGGAAAGGCTATTTGTTCCATAAACTAAAAAATATATATATATATGATATTGTTCTCGCCATCCCATGGAAACCATCATTCATTTTGGCTATTTATTTGTAATTTAATCCTTTCAAAGCACAGTGTTCTTTTTCTTACCAATATCCCCATGAGAAAGATTCTGTGCTCTAAAAATCTTGAGGTAAAACATTTTGCTTCATGCTTTAACTGAGATTAGGTTAATGGCCAATCTGAGGCAATAGTTCACATTCACAAGTGCGTAAGAAATTAGAATAGGAGTGGCCCTTAAGATATCACCACCATTCCGTTAAGTCATGGCTGATCAGATCTTGTCTCCAACTCCATTATTCTGGCCAATGCACATAAGCCTGAACACTCCCACAAAGATGTAAAACAAATCTCAATCTTGAATATATTTAATGATGCAAAGGGTAAGAAATAATTCTGCATTCTAAATCGAGAACATCAAAAGAGATCACGATCAAAAGAGTCTATTGTCATGTGTCCCTGACAGGACAATGAAATTCTTTTTTTGCATAGCACAGCAGAACATAGTAGGCATTGACTACAATTATATACGTAAATACACACATGAATTAATAAATTAATAAAGTGCAAACAACAGATGGAGGGATATTAATGTTCAGAGTGTGACATCCGAAGATATCATACAAAACACTAAAGAGGCTGAGGATAACTGGGGAAAGACTGGGTTTATTGTGGACCAAAAAAAGATAACCTCTTTGTGGAGCCACAAGATGTGGGCAAGATGCTTGACGAACAATTCAGGGCTGTTTCACCAAAGAGGGGAACAATACCAATATCAGGAGGAAGCATGTGAGGTACTGGATGGGATGAACATATAGCAAGAGATTCAGAATTTAGCTTTGACTGGTTTAATCATCAGTTCTGGGCGAATATGCTGGAAGGCACCAACATTGTGCAATTGATTAAAAGGGGATTAGGTGATAAACAAGGTAACTACGAGTTTAACATCAATGGTATTAGATCTCCTCAACAAGGCTGGAGGTTAATTGCCATAGCTTATGGAAGGACCGTTCAGAAGCCTGATAACAGAGAGGAAGAAACTGTTCCCGAGTCTGGTAGTTCACACATTCCAGCTTCTGAACCTTCTGCCAGATGGGAGCAGGGAGAAGAAGGAATGACAAGTTTTAGATTATGCTCTTTGCTTTTCTGAGGCAGCGTGAAGTGTGGATGGAGTCTACAGTAGAAAGTTTGGTCTGTGTGATGGTCTCGGCTAACTTCTGCAACTCTGCAATTTTTTTGCGGTCTTGGGCAGAGCTATTCCCAAGCCAACAGTTTGCTTTCCATGGTACATCTGTTGAAGTTTGTAAGAATCATTGGAGACATGACAAATTTCCTAACTCTCCTCAGGAAGTAGAGGCGTGCCTTCTTGACTGTCGCATCACGTGGTTGGTCCACAATAGATCATTGGTAATATTAACGCCAAGGAATGTGCAGCTCTCAACCGCTTCTGCATCCTCACCATTGATAATGACTGGGGTATGTTCTCCAACATTGCTTCCTGAAGTCAATTACTAGCCCCTTCATCTCACTGGCATTAAGGTAGAGGTTATTACCCTGACACCATGCTACTAAGTTATCTATCTTCTTCCTGTATTCCGTCTCATCCGTCATTGTTCATGTGTCGACCCATCACTGTGGTGTCGTCTGCAAACCTGTAAGTTGGAATAGAACCGGATTTGGCTGTACAGTAGTGAGTACAAGCACAGTAAAACAGGGGACTGAGAACGCATCCTTTCAGGGACTGGTGTTGAGAGTTAATTTTATCACCTATCCTCAATGATTGAGATCTGTGAGTGAGAAAGTCGAGAATCCAGTCACACAGGGAGGAGCTGATTCCTCGGTCCCAGAGTTTGGATGGGATTATAGTGTTGAAAGCAGAGCTACAGGTGATAAATAGGAGTCAAACATACGAGTTCTTGTTGTCTAGGTGCTCCAGGGATGAGTTTAGGGCCAGGGAGATGGCGGCTGCGGTGGACCTGTTTTGCAACGGCAAACAAACTGCAGTGGATCAAGGTTGCCTGGCAGACTGGAGTGAATGTGCAGCATCACTCAAAGCACTTCATGACAGAGGATGTCAGAACCACTGGACGGTGGTCATTATGGCACACTATCATGGCTGTCTTAAATTACTTTGATATTAATGTAAACAAGTTGGTTGGTAAGTTTCAGATGACTCCAAGAATGCTGGAGCTGCGGCCTGTGAGGAAGATTGTCAAAGTAGATAGCACGACGATAGATCAGCTACAGAAATGAGTGGAGAAATTGCTCGAGTTTAATCCGAGCAAGTGTAAGGTGTTGCACTTTGCGTGGTGGGATGTAAGGGAAAAGTATGCAGTTACATAAACAAAGAAACATAGAAAATGGGTGCAGGAGTAGGCCATTTGGCCCTTCGAGCCTGCACCGCCATTCAATATGATCATGGCTGATCATTCAACCCAGTATCCCGTACCAGCCTTCTCTCCATATCCCCTGATCCCTTTAGCCACAAGGGCCACATCTAACTCCCTCTTAAATATAGCCAATGAACTGGCCTCAACTACCTTCTGTGGCAGAGAATTCCAGAGACTCACCACTCTCTGTGTGAAAAATGTGTTTTTTTTCATCTTGGTCCTAAAAGATTTCCCCCTTATCCTTAAACTATGACCCCTTGTTCTGGACGTCCCCAACATCGGGCACAATCTTCCTGCATCTAGCCTATCCAATCCCTTAAGAATTCTGTAAGTTTCTATAAGATCCCCCCTCAATCTTCTAAATTCTAGCGAGTACAAGTCAAGTCTATCCACTCTTTCTTCATATGAAAGTCCTGACATCCCAGGAATCAGTCTGGTAAACCTTCTCTGTACTCCCTCTATGGCAAGAATGTCTTTCCTCAGATTAGGAGACCAAAACTATACGCAATACTCCAGGTGTGGCCTCGCCAAGACCCTGTACAACTGCAGTAGAACCTCCCTGTTCCTATTGCTATGAATGCTAACATACCATTTGCTTTCTTCACTGACTGCTGCACCTACATGCCTACTTTCAATGACTGGTGTACCATGACACCCAGGTCTCATTGCATCTCCCCTTTTCCTAATCGGCCACCATTCGGATAATAGTCTACTTTCCTGTTTTTGCCACCAAAGTGGATAACCTCACATTTATCCACATTATACTGCATCGGCCATGCATTTGCCCAGTCACCCAGCCTATCCAAGACACCTTGCAGCCTCCTAGCATCCTCCTCACAGCTAACACTGCCCCCCAGCTTCGTGTCATCCGCAAACTTGGAGATGTTGGATTCAATTCCCTCGTCCAAATCATTAATATATATTGTAAATAGCTGGGGTCCCAGCAATGAGCCTTGCAATATCGCATTAGTCACTGCCTGCCATTCTGAAAAGGACCCTACTCTTTGCTTCCTGTCTGCCAGCCAGTTCTCTATCCACATCAATACAGAACCCCCAATACCATGTGCTCTAAGTTTGTATACTAATCTCTGATGTGGGACCTTGTCGAAAGCCTTCTGAAAGTCCAGATATAACACATCCACTGGTTCTCCCTTATCCACTCTACTAGTTACATCCTCGAAAAATTCTATAAGATTCGTCAGACATGATTTACCTTTCATAAATCCATGCTGACTTTGTCCAATGATTTCACCACTTTCCAAATGTGCTGATATCCCATCTTTAATAACTGACGCTAGCAATGGTCATAGAGTCATAGATTGATACAGTGTGGAAACAGGCCCTTCGGCCAAACTCGCCCACACCGGCCAACATGTCCCAGCTACACTAGCCTCATCTGCCTGCGCTTGGTCCATATCCCTACATTCCTACCCATGTACCTGTCTAACTGTTTCTTAAACATTGGGATAATCCCAGCCTCAACTACCTCCTCTGGTGGCTTGTTCAATACACCCACCACCTTTTATGTGAAAAAGTTACCCCTCAGATTCCTGTTAAATCTTTTCCCCTTCACCTTGTCCTCTGATCCTCGATTCCCCTACTCTGGGCAAGAGACTCTGTGCATCTACCTGATCTATTGCTCTCATGATTTTATACACCTCTGTAAGATTACCCCTCATCCTCCTGCGTTCCAAGCAATAGAGACCAAGCCTACTCAACCTCTCCCCATAGCTCACACCCTCTAGTCCTGGAAACATCCTCGGAATCTTTCCAAGCTTGACAATATCTTTCCTATAACATGGTTCCCAGAAATGACCACAATACTCTAAGTGCGGTCTCACCAACATCTTATACAACTGCAACATGACCTCCCAACCCCTATAATCAATACTGATGAAGGCCAGTGCCAAAAGCCTTTTTGACCACCTTATAACCATATAACACATAACCATATAATAATTACAGCACAGAAACAGGCCCTCTTGGCCCTTCCAGTCCGTGCTGACCATTTATTTTCCCCTGTCCCATCTACCTGCACTCAGACCTTACCCCTCCATTCCCTTCCCATCCATATACCTATCCACTTTACTTTTAAATGCTAAAATCGATCCTGCCTCCACCACTTCTGCTGGAAGCTCATTCCACAAAGCCACCACTCTCTGAGTAAAGAAGTTCCCCCTCATGTTACCCCTAAACTTCTGTCCCTTAATTTTCATGTCATGCCCTCTTCTTTGAATCTTCCCTACCCTCAATAGGAAAAGCTTATCCACGTCAACTCCGTCTATCCCTTTCATCATTTTAAAGACCTCAATCAAGTCCCCCTTAACCTTCTGCGCTCCAATGAATAAAGACCTAACTTGTTCAACCTTTCTCTGTAACTTAGTTGCTGGAACCCAGGCAACATTCTAGTAAATCTCCTCTGTACTCTCTCTATTTTGTTGACATCCTTCCTATAATTAGGCGACCAAAATTGTACACCATACTCCAGAATTGGTCTTACCAATGCTTTGTACAATTTTAACATTACTTCCCTACTCCTATATTCAATGCTCTGATTTATAAAGGCCAGCACACCAAAAGCTTTCTTTACCACCCTATCTACATGCGATTCCATCTTCAGGGAACTATGCACAGTTATTCCTAGATCCCTCTGTTCCACAGCATTCCTCAATTCCCTACCATTTACCATGTACGTCCTATTTTGATTTGTCCTGCCAAGATGTAGCACCTCACACTTATCAGCATTAAACTCCATCTGCCATCTTTCAGCCCACTCTTCCAAGTGGCCCAAATCTCTATGTAGACTTTGAAAATCTACTTCATTATCCACAGCACCCCCTATCTTAGTATCATCTGCATACTTACTTATCCAATTTTCCACCCCATCATCTAGATCATTGATGTACATGACAAACAACAGTGGACCCAACACAGATCCCTGAGGCACCCCACTGGTCACCGGCTTCCAACCTGACAAACAGCCATCCACCATTACTCTCTGACATCTCCCATTTACCCACTGTTGAATCCATCTTGCTACTCCGCTATTAACACCCAACGATTGAACCTTCTTAACCAACCTTCCATGGGGAACCTTGTCAAAGGCCTTACTGAAATCCATATAGACAACATCCACTGCTTTACCCTCATCAATTTCCCTAGTAACCTCTTCACAAAATTCAAGAAGGTTTGTCAAACATGACCTTCCAAGCACAAATCCATGTTGACTGTTCCTGATCAGACCCTGTTTATCCAGATGCTTATATATATTATCTCTAAGTATACTTTCCATTAATTTGCCCACCACTGACGTCAAACTATCAGGTCTATAATTGCTAGGTTTATTCTTTGAACCCTTTTTAAACAATGGAACAACATGCGCAGTACGCCAATCCTCCGGCACTATTCCCGTTTCTAATGACATTTGAAATATTTCTGTCATAGCCCCTGCTATTTCTACACTAACTTTCCTCAATGTCCTAGGGAATATCCTGTCAGGACCTGGAGACTTATCCACTTTTATATTTTTCAAAAGTGTCAGTATTTCCTCCTCTTTGAATCTCATAGTTTCCATAGCTACTCTACTTTTTTCCTTTACCTCACAGAGTTCAATATCCTTCTCCTTGGTGAATACCGAAGAAAATAAATTGTTCAATATCTCCCCCATCTCTTTTGGCTCTGCAGATAGCTGTCCATTCTGGCTCTCTAATGGTACAATTTTATCCCTCGTTATCCTTTTGCTATTAATATAGCTGTAGAAACCCTTTGGATTTACTTTCACTTTTCTTGCCAAAGCAACCTCATATCTTCTTTTAGCTTTTCTTATTTCTTTCTTAAGATTCTTTTCACATTCTTTATACTCATCTAGAACCTCATTTACTCCATGCCTCCTATAATTATTGTAGATATCTCTCTTTTTTCTAACCAAGTGTCCAATTTCCCTTGAAAACCATGGCTCTTTCCGATTTTTACTATTTCCTTTCAACCGAACAGGGACATAAAGGCTCTGTACTCTTACAATTTCCCCTTTAAATGTCCTCCATTTCTCTTCTACATCCTTCCCATAAAACAAAATGTCCCAATTCACTCCTTTTAAATCATTACGCATTCCCTCAAAGTTAGCCTTTCTCCAATCAAAAATCTCAACCCTAGGTCCAGTTCTGACTCTCTCCATAATTATATTGAAACTAATGGTATTGTGATCACTGGTCCCGAAGTGCTCACCAACGCCTACCTCCGTCACCTGACCTGCCTCATTTCCTAACAGGGGGTCCAGCATTGCCCCTTCTCTGGTCGATACCTCTATGTATTGCTGCAAAAAACTATCCTGCACACATTTTACAAACTCCAAACCATCCAGCCCATTTACAGAATGTGTTTCCCAGTCTATTTTTGGAAAATTGTAATCTCCCACAATAACCACCTTGTGCTTACTACTAATATCTGCTATCTCCTTACATATTTGCTCTTCCAATTCTCGCTCCCCATTTGGCGGTTTATAATACACCCCTAAAAGTGTTGCTACACCGTTCCCACTTCTCAGTTCCACCGAAATAGCCTCCCTAGACGAGCCTTCTATCCTATCCTGCCAAAGCACTGCTGTAATATCTTCTCTGACAAGCAATGCAACACCTCCACCTCTGGTCCCTCCAATTCTATCACACCTGAAGCAACGAAATCCTAGAATATTTAGTTTCCAATCACAACCCTCCCGCAATCATGTACAGGGTTTTGGTGAGACCACACCTGGAGTATTGCGTACAGTTTTGGTCTCCAAATCTGAGGAAAGACATTCTTGCCATAGAGGGGGTACAGAGAAGATTCACCAGACTGATTCCTGGGATGTCAGGACTTTCATATGAGGAAAGACTGGATAGACTCGGCTTGTACTCGCTGGAATTTAGAAGATTGAGGGGGGATCTTATAGAAACTTACAAAATTCTTAAGGGATTGGACAAGCTAGATGCTGGAAGATTGTTCCCAATGTTGGGGGAGTCCAGAACAAGGGGTCACAGTCTAAGGATAAGGGGGAATTCCTTTAGGACCGAGATGAGGAATACATTCTTTACACAGAGAGTGGTGAGTCTCTGGAATTCTCTGCCACAGAAGGTAGTTGAGGCCAGTTGATTGGCTATATTTAAGAGGGTGTTAGATGTGGCACTTGTGGCTAAAGCAGGGGGTATGGAGAGAAGGCAGGTACAGGATACTGAGTTGGATGATCAGCCATGATCACATTGAATGGCGGTGCGGGCTCGAAGGGCCGAATGGCCTACTCCTGCACCTATTTTTCTATGTTTCTATGTTTCATTGATTGCCACAACATCATATTTCCAGGTGTCAATCCAGGCTCTAAGTTCATCCACCTTTCTTACAATGCTCCTAGCATTAAAATATACACATTTTAGAAACCCACCATCCCTTATTCTCTGTTTATTATCTTTTTCCTCTTTCTCGCCTACATTTTGGGTCCGAGTGCTTCCCTTCTCTGCCGCTTTCCCCACACCCTGTCCCCTAGCCCCGAGTCCCTCCCCCCAGCCTTTCTAGTTTAAAGTCTCCCCAGTAGCCTTTGCAAATCTCCCTGCCAGGATATTGGTCCCCCTCGGGTTCAAGTGCAACCCATCCTTTTTGTACAGATCATGCCTTCCCCAAAGGAGGTCCCAGTGATCAAGAAACTTGAATCCCTGCCCACTGCACCAGTCCCCCAGCCACGCATTTCTCCTCCATCTCATTCCAATCCTACTCTCACTGTCACGCGGCACAGGCAGTAATCCTGAAATTGGTACCCTTTTGGTCCTTTTCCTTAACTTTCCCCCCAACTCCCTAAATTCTCCTTTCAGGACCTCCTCTTTTTCTGCCTATGTCATTGGTACCAATGTGTACCACAACATTAGGCTCCTCTCCCTCCCTTTTCAGAATTTTGGACACGTTCCGACACATCCGAGACCCTGGCACCAGGGAGGCAAACTACTATCCGGGTCTCCCGACTGCGTCCATAGAATCACCCATCCGACCCCCTAACTATAGTCCCCTATTACAATTGCCCTCCTCTTTTTGCTACGCCGGTCTCTGTTCCGGAGGCCCGGCCGCTGTTGCTACCCCCAGGTAGGCTGTCCCTTCCAATTGTACTCAAACACGAGTACCTATTTTCCAGGTGTACAGTCACAGGGATACTCTCTAGCCCCTGCCTCTGCCCCTTGCTCTCCCTAACTGTGACCCACTTGTCTGCCTCCTGTGGTCTGGGAGTGACCACCTCCCTGTAACTCCTGTCTATGACCTCCTCACTCTCCCTGACCAGACGGAGGTCCTCTTCCAACGGCTCCTGTGGGCCTTATGTACCTGCGACTTGACCTTCAAGGAACCATGCACCTGCACTTCTAGATCCCTCTGTTCTAATGGTAAGAGGGATCTAAGAGTGCATTCTACTGCATTGATGTACAGATGGATCTTGGGGCCCAAGCCTTGAAAGTTGCAAAACTAGTAGATATAATGGTACAGAAGGTGTATGGCATGTTTGACTTGGTCAGGGCATTGAGTAGTAGAGTCAGGAAGTCATGATGCAGCTTTAAACGATGTTGGTTAGGCAGCATTTGGAGCATTGCATACAATTCTAGCTGTCCCATTGCAGGAAAGATGTTGCGGCTATGAAGAGAGTGCAGAAGAACTTTACCAGAATGCTGGTAAATTAGAGGATATTAGCTATAAGGAGAGGTTGAACAGACTTGGATCATTTTCTTTGGAACACCAGAGGTTGTGGGGACACCTATATAAAATTATATAATTTTATTATGAAATTATAAATTTTATTATGAGAGACATAGATGGGATGGACAGTCAGAACCTTTTTCTCAGGATGGAAATGTTAAAGACTAGAGAGCATAGCTTTAAGGTGAAATGGGCAACATTTAATGGAGATGTGCGGGGCAAGTTTTTCACACAATGGGTGGTGGGTGCCTTGACTACATGGCCCTGGGCAGCGGAGGAGGCAAAATGATAGTTGGATTTAAAAGGCTTTCAGAAAGGATCATGTGTAGGATAGAATTAGTTGATCTTGGCATCACGTTGGGCACAGACATTGTAGGCCGATGGGTCAGTTCAGGCCCTATCCCACTTTCCCGAGTTACTCACGAACTCTCCCACATTTTCCCCTTGATTCAAACTCGGGGAATGTCGGATAATGTCGGTAGCGAGTCCGTAGGAGCCCGTAGGAGTCCGTAGATGTTTCGTAGTGGATTGTAATGCCAGCCGTAGGAACTCGGGGCATCAGGGAAGTCGGGATGTTTTTTCAACATGTTGAAAAATGTCCACGAGTTAAAAAAATAGCCCCGAGTACCTACGATCGGCCATTACCGTAATTCTCCAAGTTCGAATCAAGGGGAAAACTAGGAAGAGTTAATGAGTAACTCGGGAGAGTGGGACAGGGACTTTCCTCTGCTGTAATTTTCTACCTTCTATATTATCATTTAACTGGAGTGAAATTACAAGATCTTTCACTGTATGAAATTTATCTTGTTTTTGAAGTGTTCTCTCAGATAACCTGAAAGTTTGCAATGGTTTCTGTTAAATTGGCCCAATTCCCCTCTCAGTGGGTCAGGCCTAATTCCCCTCTCTAAAGACTCTACGTCCTTCCAGTAATGGGACAACCAGAACTGAATGCAACACTCCAAGTACAGCCTAACCAAAGTCTTATAAATCTTCATCATGACCACCTAAATCTTAATCTTAATGGCTATGGGGGCTCGAGCTTTGGTGGTACACCAGCCTATTAGGTCTTTATTCTTTGGAGCGCAGAAGGTTAAGTGGGGACTTGATTGAGGTCTTTAAAATGATGAAAGGGATAGACAGAGTTGACGTGGATAAGCTTTTCCCATTGAGGGTAGGGAAGATTCAAACAAGAGGGCATGACATGAGAATTAAGGGACAGAAGTTTAGGGGTAACATGAGGGGGAACCTCTTTACTCAGAGAGTGGTGGCTGTGTGGAATGATCTTCCAGCAGAAGTGGTGGAGGCAGGATCGATTTTAACATTTAAAAGTAAAGTGGATAGGTATATGGACGGGAAGGGAATGGAGGGGTATGGTCTGAGTGCAGGTAGATGGGACTAGTGGAAAATAAATGGTCGTCATGGACTGGAAGGGCCGAGAAGGCCTGTTTCTGTGCTGTAATTGTTATATGGTTATATGGTTATTATGGCACAGTGGCATTAATGTTACTCCCGAGAGGCAGCAACATCTTGTTTCAGGAAATATGCCTTTTTATAAAATTTCTGGCATATGCAATCTCAAAGATTTCCACAAGCCACCAGACACAGGCAAGATAAAAATGAAAATCATATCCAGTTTCCTTCAACAGAAAGTAGAATCAAAGTTGTGTCCACAATTGCTGGTTTACAAATAAAAGATACAAATTGATGGATTTCTCAGCAGGATGGGGCAGCTAGAATTGTATGCAATGCTCCAAATTGTCGCCTATCCATGTTCTCCAGAGATTCTGCCTGACCCACTGAGTTTATAGTTTAGTTTAGAGATACAGCGTGGAAACAGGCCCTTCGGCCCACCGAGTCAGCACCAACCAACGATCCCCACACATTAACACTATCCTACACACCCTAGGGACAATTTTCATTCATGCTGTGCCAATTAACCTACAAACCTGTATGTCCTTGGAGTGTGAGAGGAAACGAAGATATTGGAGAAAACCCACACGGTCACAGGGAGAAGGTACAAACGCTGTACAGACAGTACCCGTAGCCGGAATCGAACCCGCATCTCTTGCGCTGTGCCACCATGCCACCCTACTTCAGGACTGTGTGTTTTCCTTCAACAGGAGCCCTCTTATGAGGAGATGTAATGTAAGTAAAATTGCCCTCTTAAAAATTGGACCCATGGACTTACTGAAATGTTTTACGACACTGATTAAATTGGTTACTGTGAGGATGTTTCCTCACTCTAAAGAATCTATCCTGGTTTTGAAGCTTCCTCCCGGATGGCTTGCAATCAGACCTGAGGGCTTGCAAGCATTTCAGTTCATTTGGCCCAGTTGTTGTGACTCAAATGTCGTGTACAAACGGTGTCTTTATTAACACGTTACGAGTTTGGCGCACAAGTGCATTTGGTACACTCCAAAACAGTCATTGTTGCTGCTGCAGAACACACCCGTTGACTGACAAACTCAAGCTAAGTCCTACTGGTGTTGTAAGACACACCCATAAACTGATGACGTTCTCCACACCCAACTCCCACCAAACGCAGTCACCTAACCGTCTCGGGTCTACTGACGAGGGTTCGATCTGTAAGTGGCACAATCATCAGATGTCGCCACATCATGAACCCCCCCCCTCCCCCCCCCCCAGAACCGGAGGAATGAAATCGCGGCAGCCTGATCTTGTAAGCGCATCAACCATGCTCGGAGACACAACCGACAAAGACAAGGACGGAAGCGGGCGGGACGGTGGATGCCCACGACGGCGAGGCTGGGCCACCTGTATGGGTTGACCACTATCCAAATGAGCAAGCTGAAGACGAGCCACCCATGTTGAGCACAAAAGTCGAAATGCTGTGCTGCAGCACCCGGAAAGGACCCGCATACGGTCATTGCAGTGGCATCCAGTGAGCATCACGACGCAGGAAAACATACGGGCGGTCCTTGAGGGCAGACGGAACGTGCAAGGGAGCTAGCCCGTGACGTGACGACGAAACAGAAGAGAGCGAGCCCACCTTCACCCAGAAGATGCACCAGCAAGGCCGAGGGCAGCTCCTGCTGTGGGTCGTGGGCATCCTTTCCATGCGTCGGGACTGTGGGGCCCACAGGTGCAGTCGACGCCCCAGCTGTGGGCCATCCCGGCCGTGTGCCATGGGATGCAAGGAGATCAAGGCAAAAGCCTCAGAATGGATGGGACACAGTCCCTACTCATACACAAACAGGAAGTGTGCCCGGAATAAACCAACAACCAGCAGCGGCTGGGAGACGTCAACAACAATGAAAGTCCAAGGAAAATGACAGGAACCAAAAATTCCTGTGTACCGGAACGAGCGTCGACTCCTGACGGGGCAAAATGCTGACCGCTGCTCCAGTGTCGACAAGGAAACGCCTCACGGAATGCCGGTCCCAGAGGTAGAGGCAATGTGTCTGGCCGGCCACGCCATTTCCCGGATGCGTGCAGGTTGGGCGGCATTGACGGGCCTCGGAACCCCAGTGCTGGTGGTAGGAGCACCATGTACCTTCGCCGGTGTGACACGAGACCAGCCGCGCTGCGCTCCTTCGGTGGAAACAGGAACCGGCTGTGAAATCTGTCACGGTACCACCGACACATGACTGACCGAGGCTCTACCCTGCCGCTTGGCCTGCCACAGCTCGTCCGCACGGGCAGCCAGCTGCCGGGGATCATCGAAATCCTCACCCGCGAGGAGCAGGCGGATGTCCTCAGGCATCCGCTCCTGGAAAACTAGATCAAGTAGGGGGCAAGGCCGGAGGCCATCCATCAAGGCCTGAATCACACCCATCAACCCGAATGGCTTGCGAATGCCGAGACCATCCATGGGCAGATCACCCATGGGCAGTCCAGCGGCCCGATCATAGAAACATAGAAACGTAGAAAATAAGTGCAGGAGGAGGCCATTCAGCCCTTCGAGCCAGCACCGCCATTCAATGTGATCATGGCTGATCGTCCGCTATCAATAACCCGTGTCTCCCTTCTCACCATATCCCTTGACTCCACTAGCCCCTAAAGCTCTATCTAACTCTCTCTTAAATCCATCCAGTTACTTGGCCTCCACTGCCCTCTATGGCAGGGAATTCCATAAATTCACAACTCTCTGGGTGAAAACGTTTTTTCTCACCTCAAGTCTTAAATGACCTCCCCTTTATTCTAAGACTGTGGCCCCTGGTTCTGGACTCGCCCAACATTGGGAACATTTTTCCTGCATCTAGCTTGTCCAGTCCTTTTATAATTTTATATGTCTCTATAAGATTTCCCCTCATCCTTCTAAACTCCAGTGAATCAGATCGCGGCGGCTGAGCCCGCAGTTACGTTAAAGGAGCGCTCTGAGGCTGTCGTTGGTGGCATCATTCTGTAGCACGGAGTTATCTGCTGTATCCATAGTGGAAAATCCAAAATACCGTTCTGGATCATCGGGGTAACCACTGTTATGACTCAAACGTCATGTACAAACGGTGTCATTATTAACACATGACAAGACACACCCATAAACTGATGACGTTCTCCACCCCCAACTTCCGCCAAATGCAGTCACGTAACCGTCCCAGCTCTACCGATGAGGGTTCGATCTATAAGTGGCTCAACCACCAGATGGCGCCACACTGTACCCCTTTTCTCTCATAGAAATTTACCTCCCTTGTCTTTCACTTTAGCTATTACTGTACAAACCAAATCTAGGATTGTGGGGAACATAGAGCTTTGGGATCTAGACTCTGGCTGAGGGGGTCGCCCTTTTACAACTGAAATATGTAAACATTCTTCTCTCGAAGAGTTGTGAATCTTTGAAATTCTCAACTGAGGAGATGTGGGCCTTGGATTTTCTGGAACAAGCAAGTTCCTCCCCTGAAGCAACACTAAGCTTAATTGTCAAACAACCTTCCAATTCATTAAAGCTCTCATCAATATGGAACCCGTTTAGCCCTGGCACTTGATTCTCAGTCCAAAAACCTAGCACAGTACGATTGGTCAAGAAGACCTCAGCAGAAGAGTTAATTAAAAGGCTCATTTCTTCCACACAGGCTATTTGTTGATAAGGGATATTATAAAAGCTAATATTTAAGAACAAAGAAAATAGCAAGAGTTGGCTTCATGGAGGAATGCAGAGGGTGATGGTGGAAGGTTGTTTTACCAACTAGAAGCCTGTGACTAGTGGTGTGCCTCAGGGATAAGTACTGGACCTATTGATGTTTGTGAATTATATCAATTATTTGTATGAGAATGTATTAGTCATGATTAGTACGTTTGCAGATGACACTAAAGTGGGTGGAATTGTAGATAGTGAAGATGGTTATCAAAAATGATAGCAGCATCTTAATCAGCTGGACAAGAGCATTGAGGAATGATTAATGGAGTTTAATGCAGATAAGTGTGAGGTGTTGCATTTTGGGAAGTCAAACCAGGACAGACCCTCACAGTGAATGCCAGGGCTCTGGAGAGCGTTGAGGAGCAGTGGGAGCCAGGAATATAAGTACATAGTTCCCTGAAAATAGCCTCACAGGCAGATAGGGTGGTCAAAAAGGCTTTTGGTACATTGGCCTTCATCAGTCAGATTATTGACTATAGAAGTTGGGATGTTATGTTACAGTTGTACAAGATATTGGTGAGGCTGCATTTGGAGTATTGTGTTCAGTTTTGGTCACCCTGTTATGGGAAGGGTGTCATTAAGCTGGAATGAGTGCAGAGATTTTGTTGTGTCTATCTTTGGTTTAAACCAGCATCTGCAGTTCCTTTGCATATATATCTCTAGTACATATCAATGTATACTACATATATATCACATGCATGACATTTGCGAAGGGTAGTAAGGGAGTTGACTAAATAGGATGCACTTGTTTTAATAGCTGTTGACATATATGTGATCATACTATAGATGCAGCAACTCTTTAAAGAATAACAGCGGTACAACTCCAACTGAGAAAATTCAGATTAACTTTACTGGAGCTGGATGATAAACCTGGATAAAACTTACCACAGAATCATCTGTATTATTTTAACTTGACACTCGCAAATAGTTATTCATTCTGTTGATCATCACAATGTTTGAGAGCAGTGGAGTCATACAATCACAGAATGAAGGAAAATCCTTTTGGGCCTTCCCGAAGTCAGTGAAGCAATACAGATTGTAATGATCAAAGGAGCTCCCAACACAGCAAGCCTCTCACCAGTGGGCACAGACTGCCTTGAAAAATGGAACTTGCTCTACCCTGGGATTTGACGCATAATGTGATAAACTCACACAGTTTAAGAACATAGGTTGATACTTCTATACCCACAATTTAACCTGCCGTGCAGCAGGTGAAGAGTCACTAAAGTAAAACACTGGAAGCTTGAACTAAAGACAGAAATTCGGGAAATACTCAGCAGTGGAGGGAGAAACAGTTAACATTTCAGGTCAAACCATTTTGTTTGTTTTGGTGAGAGTTCACTGAACTGAAAGCTTTATTTTCTCTGTTTCGCAGAGGGGAAGGATTGTTTCTGACAGCTTTTCTAAACCAGACAATCAATGGATCAGTTCCTTGCAGGGTCCATTTCTAGATTAATATGTTATAGGAGCTGAATTAGGCCATTTGGCCCATCTAGTCTACAATACAATATGATTTTATTCGTCACATTGCACTTAAAGTGCAAGTGAAATGAATTTAGTCTACTCCACCATTCAGTCAAGGCGGATCTATCTTTCCCTCTCAACCCCATTCTAATCAAAACCGTGTCAATCCCCACTTTAAAAATATCCATTCAGGGCCTCCGCAGCCATCTATTGCAATTAATCCCACAGGTTCATCACCTCTGGCTAAATAAATTGCTCATCATCTCCTTTCTAAAGGAACGTCCTTTTATTCTGAGGCTGTGCTCTCTGGTCCTAGACTCTCTTACCAGTGGAAACATCCTCTCCATATTCACTCTATCCTACCCATTATTGGGTAAGTTTCAATCAGACTTTAGTTTGGAGATACAGCGAGGAAACAGGCCCTTCGACCCACCGAATCCACGCTGACCAGTAATCCCGCACACTAACACTATCCTACACACACTAGGGACAATTTACATTTATACCAAACCAATTAAGCTACAAACCTGTACGTTTTTAGAGTGTGAGAGGAAACTCTCAGAGAAATCCCACGTAGGTTACGGGGAGAACATACAAACGCCATACAGACAAGCACCTATGGTCGGGATTGAACATGGGACTCTGGCACTGTAAGGCAGTAGCTCTACCAAGATCCCCCCTCATCCTTGCTAAACTCCAGTGAGTACAGGCCCAGAGCCATCAAATGCTCATCATACATTAATCCAATCATCCCCGGGATCATTCTTGTAAACCTCCTCTGGACCCTCTCCAACACCAGCACATCCTTCCTCAGATATGGGATCCAAAACTGCTCACAATACTTCAAATGCAGGCTGACCCTTGCCTTACAAAGCCTCAGCATTACATCTCTGCTTTTATATTCTAGTCCTCTCAAAATAAATGCGAGCATTGCATTTGCCTTCCTTCCAACGGATTCAACTTGCAAATTAACCTTTTGGGAATCCTGCACCAGCACTCCCAAGTCTCTTTGTGCAGATTTCTGAATTCTCTCCCTATTTGAGAAATAGTCTACGTCTTTATTCCTACTGTCAAACTACATGACTGCACACATTGCTACGCTATCTGTGACTTCTTTGCCCACTCTCCCAACTGTCTAGGGTACGCAAAAGGCTGGAGAAACTCAGCGGGTGCAGCAGCATCTAAGGAGCGAAGGAGATAGGCGACGTTTCGGGTCGAGACCCTTCGTCTATCTGTCCTGTGATTTACTTCCTCAAAGAATTCCAACAGGTTTGTCAGGCAAGATCTTCCCTTCACAAAACCATGCTGACTTTGCCCTATTTTAACATGTGCTTCTAAGTACACAGAAACCTCACCCATAATAATGGACTCTAAAATCCTATCAACCACTAAAGTCAGGCAAACTGACCTATAATTTCCCTCTTTAGCCCCGCTCCCTTCTTGAATGGTGGAATAGCATTTGCTAATATTCTGGAACCTCTCCTGACTCCTGTGATTCTTGACAGATCACTACTAATGCTTCCTCGATTACCAAAGCCAACTCTCTCAGATCCCTGGAGTGTAGCCCATCTGGTCCAGGTGACCTATCCACCTTCAGACCCTTTCAGTTTCCCAAGCACTTTCTCCTTAGTAATAGCAACTCCACTGGGCATGTAGGTACTCTACAAATTCCTTCTCTCGGGATCCAGTATCAACCTGATATTGAACTCACCAAGTATAACATTGCCTTTCTTACATGCCAAGTGTATTACACTCCTGATGTAATATGTACCCTACATCCTGGCTGCCGTTGGGAGGCCTGTTTCCAACTCCCATCAGGGTATTTTTACCCTTGCAGTTTCTCTACTCACAAGGATTCTACATCTTCTGATCCAATGTCATCCTTTGCTAAGGATTGAATTTCATTCCTCGTCAGCAGAGCCACCCACCTCTCTTCCTATCATTTGCCTACTCTGCCTCCCCAATGATGGGGTTGGGGGAAGAGAAAGAACCGCCATGATTGAATGGCATGGTAGACTTGATGGGCCGAATGGCCTCATTCTACTCCTATCCCCTATGACCTTATGGCTTACCTGCCTGTCTTTTCGAAAGAAAGTGTGGTAAATGGATGTTCAGCTTCCAGCCCTGATCCTTTATCAGCCACATCTCTGTGATGCCCACAATATCATACCAACCAATTTCTAAGTATGCTATAAACATCCACTTTGTTCCATATACTGCATGCATTCAAATATAACACCTTTAGTTCCATATTGCACGTAGAAACTTAAAGGTGTAATGCCCGCTGTTTACCCAGAACGGGAGTTTAGTTCCGAGACCCTCCATCAGAAAGAAAGAAAACGCTCAGATACCAGATCTGAGTGTTATTGGCTGTCATTAATTGCCCAATCTGGATGACCCTAACTCAGTGCAGCGTTCTGCCATTTTTGAATGTGGTTGAGAGCCTGCAACCTTAGTGTTGGGCTGCATTAGACACATTGGCAGCAGGTTCCGTCCCCAAAATTAATTAATGAATTAGTGAAAAAGATAAATGTTCACCTTCATTAACACTCATATTGATATCCCTTATTAATTCCATATTTTTTTAATGTTGCAATCATTCTTCATATTGCCACAGGGAGAGGGGGAAGAGGGAGAACAGGAGAGAACAGAGGGCTGTCAGGTGCTGGAGATTCTCCACTGGGGTGAATGTGTAATGTTCCTGCATAAAGTAGGTGCCTACCACTGATGTGGCAACTTCTAGCAAGATCAAGACAGGAAGATTCCTCTGCATCTGATAGGATGTGTTCTGTGGCCTTTGGTTAATTTAATATTCTTATTGTCCCTTCATGTTTTTACCTTTCTCATATTGCCACAGTTACATTTGAACTGAAGAGGGTGGGGAAGAAAAGAGAGAGAGAAAGTGAAATAAAGCCAGAGGGGGAAGCAGAAGAAAGAAATGTAGAGAGGGCGAGGGAGAAGAAAAGAGAGAGAGAGGGGGGGAGAGATGAGAGAGAGAGGGTGGGAGGAGCAGAAGAGAAAGAAAGATAGAGAGGAAGAGGGGAGGGAGTGAAAGGGAGAGATAGAGGAATGCAGGGAGAGAAAGAAAGTTCGAAGAAACAGAGGGAGAGTGGAGGGAGGGGGAGAAAGAATGATGAGAGATAGAGTGTGAGAAAGAGAGACAGAGAGAAAGGATGGAGAAAAGGAGAGAAAAAGAGAGAGTCGGGGACAGAGAGAGAAAAAGAGAGAATTACCAGCTGTGGAAATATTCAATATTCACTCATGTTTATCAGCAATAAGTGATCATTGGGAAAAAGAAGCAAGTGAAATTTGTGTGACAAACAACACAGCAACCCACCTGTGTCTACAAGTGAATGCTATTTAAATAGAATATTAACATATAAAGCTAGAGAAGTGAAAAGCTTTGCATAGTAAGAGACAGGCTCAGAAACAATTGGAAATCTTATTGTATATGGGATCCAGCTATATAGAAAAATTGAGTGAATTCCCCAGCCACCAGCCCACAGCCTGTTTCTAGATTCCATCAATTTTACTGCGTAATCAATATTTGTGAATCCCTGAAGAAATGCAGCTTGTAGGCAATAAAATACAAAATCTAAATGCTCTAGGGTTGTAGGGGAGACCATATTACCCACAAACACTTTGTAATGATGCCCTCGGAAAGAGCAATGTGATCCTCTTGTGACAGCTGCAGTCTCAATATTCTGGCTTTTAACTACACAGGCATCTCTTTGATAAATTAGTGGGTAACTGCGTCCTGATTTCTTAAATTCTTGTTTCTGCCTTCCCCCATACTCACTGTTCTTAAGCTATTGACTTGTACCACAGGAGATGCAAGAAACTGCAGATGCTGGTTGATACAGAAAAAAAGACACAAAGTGCTGGAGTAACCCAGCGGGTCAGACAGCATCTCCGGAGAACATGGATAAGTAATGTTTTGGGTCAGCTAATATGGTCATAAGGAATAGGAGTAGAATTAGGCCATTCGGCCCATCAAGTTTACTCTGCCATTCAATCATGGCTGATCTATCTCTCCATCCTAACCCCATTCTCCTGCCTTCTCCCCATAACCTCTGACACCAGTACTAATCAAGAATTGGGCATGGCTTCCTCGGGTAAAAGCAGATTTCAAAACTACATTAACAACCCTTGCTTTATCGTCAGTGGCACAGAAGGTCAGAGTTTTTCACTGGCGCTTTAAATGGATGGCAGAAGATGAAAGTTGAAAGTGGCTCAATGGGCCGAATGGCCCAATTCTGCTCCTATGTCTTATGATCTGTTTGAGTGAGGTAGTGAAGACTCTGACATCACACATCTCAATTTTCTCAACAGCGACTGTCTCCATGTTAAACAGCAGTCTTGGATTGTGGAGCATGGAGGCACGAAGAGACACTCCGTGGATTATTGCAGGATTTAGTTAGCAGATATTTTCAGTTGATTTTCTTCTGCTTTCTGTTTTTAAACATTGTAAGTACAATAAGAAATAGATGCAGGAGCTTCACACCCCATATCCCTTGATTCCTCTGATACCCAGACTCCTATAAGCAATCAATGATCAAGCCCAAGGTAGACACAAAATGCTAGAGTAACTCAGCAGGACAGGCAGCATCTCTGGAGAAAAGGAATGGGTGATGTTTAGGGTCGAGAGCCTTCTTCAGAGACAGTTTGGCGAGTCGAGACGATCGAGTAAAGTAAAATTCTTTATATAAAAACGATAATAAAGCGATTTACTCGAGCGAGTTTTAAACAGCCAAAATAATAAAGCTCCTTCGAACAGGGTGGAGCTTTACCAAAACCCCACGACAACGCCCCTGCGATCACGTGACCGCACCAGCCAATAGCGAGAGTTTGTGATTCCCCAGGCCACCACTAGGTGCCGCTGCAGGACACCCCCCCCCCCGAACCTGAGGTACAGAGCTGAGCGGGAGGTCGGACTCGACGACCGGACTGAGTGGAAACAAGGGACGGGACAGCCGATACAGGTGGGATTAGCGAAACAGAGCCAGGAAACGATAAAGGTGCAGGGGAAACAGGCACAACAGGTGAAGGGGAGATAGGCACAACAGGTGCCACCGGAACGACCAGCAGACGGCCCCTAAGCCGGGGTTGAGCAACCACCACTGGACTGTCGACATCCAGGTGGGCAGGCTTAAGGCGAGCGACTGACACGATCTCCTCCTTGCCCCCGATATCCAGCAGGAAAGTCGCGACGCCGGGGCGCAACACCTGAAAAAGACCCTTGTAAATCCGCTGCAGTGGAGACTGGTGCGAGTCCCTGCGGAGGAATACAAACAGGCAGTACTTAAGGTCCTGTCCCATGCTGTGAGTTAGGGACACTGGGGCTGTCCCATGCCGCGAGTTAGGGATCGGGGCCAGGCCGCTCACTTTCACCCGGAGACTCGCCAAAACGGCCGAGGCAGGCTCCGGCTGCCCCAGAGCCGCAGGAAGGAAATCCCCAGAACCCGCAATGGAGAGCCATACACCAGCTCAGCGGGCGGCGTGTCCAGGTCCACTTTAGGGGCCGTACATAGGCCTATCAACACCCAAGGCAACTTGTCGACCCAGTCTGGACCAGTGATCCTCGCCTTCAGGGCCGATTTCAGGTGCCGGTGAAAACGTTCAACTAACCCGTTGGCCTGAGGGTGACAGGCGCTGGTGTGGTACACCTGCGCCCCGTACAGCTGCGCCAGTGCGGGCCACAACGCGGAAGTGAACTGAGCCCCCCGTCAGTGGAAATGTCTGCAGACACCCCAAAACGGCAACCCAATGGGCCGCGAGAGCCTGAGAAGAAGATGCGGCGGAGGTATCCGACAGCGGGATAACCTCAGGTCATCGCCTAAAACGATCCACCACGGTGAGCAGATGCGTGGCACCGTGAGACGGCGGCAGTGGACCCACCAAATCCACGTGGATGAGCTGGAAACGGCCCGAGGGAACCACAAAATCTTCTACCGGTGCCCGCATATGATGCTGGACCTTCGACGTCTGACAGGGGATGCAGGCCACGTTGAACTTCCCGGCCACGTGCGGGACGTCCGTGGTGAACTCTGACACAAACACCAGGTGTCGCTGCTGTTGAGCAGACAAGGGTCGGACACCTTGGCCAAAGTGAACGTTAAGGACTTGTGGTCATTGAAAGCCGTGAATGGCCTGCCCTCTAGAAAATACTGAAAGCGTCGGATAGCCAGGTACAGGGCGAGGAGCTCCCGATCGAACGCGCTGTCGTTGTGCTCGGAAGGGCCGCAGATGACGACTGAAAAAGGCCAGCGGTTGCCAGTGGCCTTCAACGAGCTGCTCGAGCACCCCTCCCACAGCAGTGTCAGAGGCGTCCACCATGAGGGCAGGCGAGGCGGTGGCCCGTGGGTGCACCAACATGGTGGCTTTGTCCAACACCTCCATCGTGCCTCGGCAGTCCACACGAGGTCTGGTGGTTTACCGGCGAGGCACTCAAACAGAGGGCATATGATCCTGGCAGCTGCCGGCAAGAAGCGATGGTAAAGGTTCACCATGCCGACAAACTCCTGCAGCCCCTTGACGGTGAGCGGCCGTGGGAACTGCCGGATGGCCTCTACCTTGGTTGGTAACGGGGTCGCGGCCTGCGAGGTGACATGATGCATCAGGAATGAAATGGTGCGGAGGCCGAACTGGCACTTAGCGGGGTTGATTACCAGCCCGTGGTCCTGGAGCCGCTGGAACAGCGCCCGCAGGTGCGTGTAATGTTCCTGTTGGGAACGGCTGGCGACCAGATGTTGTCTAAGTAGATGAATATAAACTCTAACCCCCGATCCACCATGTCCATGAGCCGCTGGAACACCTGCGCAGCGTTCTTTAACCAAATGCCATACGCAGCCACTCAAAAAGCCCAAACGCGGTGATGGTGGCTGTCTTAGGCAAGGTGTACGGGGATCTGGTGGTAGCCGTGGACCAGGTCCAGCTTGGGGAAAAAAAAAGGTGGGCCCTGAAATCCTGGCTATGTGGGACCGGGTAGCGGTCCGCTGTCGTAACGGCGTTCAAGAGCCGATAACCCCGCACGGTCTGCACCCCCCAGATGCTTTAGGGACCATGTGTAATGGGGACGCCCACAGGCTATCAGAGCACCGTACGATTCCCATGTCCTCCATCTGCCTAAACTCCTCTTTGGCAATCCGCAGCTTGTCAAGCGGGAGCCTGCGCGCCCGTGCATGTAACAGCGGTCCCACGTTGAGAATATGGCGCACCACACCGTGCTTAAGGGCGGTCGCACGAAAACGGGCAGGTGAGCAACCCCCGGGAACTCGGCGAGCAGGGAGGCATACGAGCCCTCTACCTCGGCTACCGCGCTCAGCTGTGGGTTGGGGGATCCGCGGGTCGCGGGGTCGCGAGCCTGGGGCACGCCGTCGGAATGAAGCGCCTGCCCCCGCACATTCACGAAAAGGCCTGGAGGAAATCGGCGCCCAGCAACGATTGGGCCACGTCTGCGATGGTAAAAGTCCAGGATTATGGGCGGGAATCAAAGCTGAGGGAGAGAGTTTGTGTGCCATACGTGCGGATGGTGCCACAATTGATGGCGGTCAGGATGAGGCTTACCGGCACGGGTGTCCAGTCAAGTCAGGGGGAGGATGCTCACGATGGCCCCGGAGTCCACCAGAAAGCGAAGTCCGGAATGGCGGTCCCGAACGTAGAGGCGGTGATTCTGGCCGATCGCGACAGCCTCTGCTGACGATCGGCCGAGGCATTTCCCGCAAGCGAACAGGGGGCACGGCATCGTCGGGTGGTTGGTGTTGGTGGTAGTAGCGTTGGTGGTAGTAGCACCACTGACGCTTACCCTGGTCTCTGGCGGGCGGCTGTGGCGCTGCGATGGCAGCGGAGGGCCAGACGTCTCTGCGGGGCTGCTGGTGCATGGGTGCGGAAACCCGATTGATGGACCCGCCGTCCTGCTGCTTGGCGAGCCACAGCTCGTCGGCCCGTTTAGCGAGCTGCAGGGGGTCGTCGAAGTCCGACGGATGTCGAAGTCCAAGGAGCAGGCGGATGTCATCGGGCCTCTGCTCTAAGAAGGCCTGCTCGAACAGCAGCTAGGGTCAGTGGCCATCCATCAGAGCAAGCATCTCTCTCTGCCGAGGACATCCATGTGGAGCAGGCGGGCAGCGAGATTGCGGCGGCTGAGCTCACAAGTGCGGAGCAGCTAGGCCTGAGGCCTTCGTACTTGCCGATTGTTGGAGGATCCTGCAGGTAGGACAACTATATCTGCAGCACTCCACCAATCAGGCCTTTGTGGTAGAGTAGCCGGACGGAAGCCGCTCCTCAGTAAAAGGCACATGACAGCCCGCTTGGAGTTTGTCAAAAGGCATGAGAAACAATATTGTCTGGTCTGATGAAATCAAGATTGAACTCTTTGGCCAGAATGCCAAGCGTCACGTCTGGAGGAAACCAGGCACCGCTCATCACCTGGCCAATACCATACCTACGTTGCAGCATGGTGGTGGCAGCATCACGCTGTGGGGATGTTTTTCAGCGGCAGGAACTGGGAGACTAGTCAGCATCGGGGGAAAGATGAACGGAGCAAAGTACAGAGAGATCCTTGATGAAAACCTGTTTCAGAACGTTCAGGACCTCAGACTGGGGCGGAGGTTCACCTTCCAACAGGACAATGAACCTAAGCACACAGCCAAGACAACGCAGGAGTGGCTTTGTGACAAGTCTGTGAATGTCCTTGAGTGGCCCAGCCAGAGCCCGGACTTGAACCCAATCGAATATCTCTGGAGGGACCTGAAAATATCTGTGCATTGACGTTCCCCATCCAACCTGACTGACCTTGAGAGGATCTGCAGAGAAGAATGGGAGAAATTACTCAAATACAGGTGAGCCAAGCTTGTAGCATGAAGATTTGAGACTGTAATCGCTGCCAAAGGTGCCTCAAAGTACTGAATAAAGGGTCTGAAGACATGTAAATGTGATATTTCAGTTATTTATTTTTAATTACTTTGCAAAAATTTCTGAACACCTGTTTTTGATTTCTTTTATGGGGTATTGTCTGTAGATTGATGATTTAAAAAAAAAACAATTTAATCCATTTTAGAATAAGGCTGTAATGTCACAAAATGTGGAAAAAGTGAAGGGGTCGGAATGCTTTCTGAATGCAGTGTATAGTGGACAGACCTGCCAGACCATACCTGGCTCCCACTGGCTCCCCGGCTGTTTAGAGCCCGGCCCCACTCTAAACCTGCTTGATGCACCAGCGAGCCCACCAAAAGGGGACGAGGGGCTCGGAGAGGAGGGGGGTCAGAGAAGGAAGGGGTGGCGGGAGCACTAGGGGGAAGGGAGGAAGGGAGGGGGGTCTGAAGAAAGCGCTGTCTCCAGAAGCTACAACGTGAGCTGCAACTACAGCCGTATCACCAGGATGTGCGGTGTGTGAACAACGGCTCGCACGTGCACCTTGCGAATCGGGAGTGGGATCAGAAGCCGGGACTAAACAGTCGGGCAGACGGTGGGAGCTGAGGATGGGTCAACATTGTTTCAGTTTAATTTACTGTCACGTGTACCAACAGTGAAAAGCTTTAGTTGCGTGCTAACCAGTCAGCGGAAAGTTTTTCATTGTTATTCCATTCACATTCAGTTTGCATTTACACCATTCCGGTGGTTTTATTCTTGATCGGCTTTGCTGGCTTTACCTTGCACTACCCGTTATTCCCTTATCAAGTTTAGCTTAGTCCAGAGATACAGCATGGAAACAGGCCCTTCGGCCCACTGATTCCGCACTAGCAGCGATCCCTGCATGTTAACACTATCCTACACACACTGGAGAGAATTCAAACAATCACCAAGCCAAATAACCTACATACCTGTACGTCTTTGGAGTGTGGGAGGAAACCGAAGGTCACGGAGAAAACAAACGTGTTCACGGGGAGAATGTACAAACTCCGTACAGACAGCACCCGTAGTCGGGATCAAACCCTAGTCACTGGCACTGCAAGCACTGTAAGGCAACAATTCTACCGTGGCCGCCCCATGTATCTATACACTGTAAATGGCTCGATTGTAATCATGTATAGTCTTTCTGCTGACTGGTTATCATGCAACAAAAGCTTTTCACCGCACCTCGGTACACGTGACAATAAACTAAACTCATCCAGAGACACGGGAGGCGTGTCATTAGAGCAGCAGGAGTATATTGTCGGTCCAGAAGAGACGGGTAATCCAGAAAGGACCTGAAACCGAGAATGCTGGTAAATTTGTGTTCAACCTGCATCACCATTAAAGCACGTGTAAATATTTTACCTGATTCTTCTTTGTAGTGGCAAAATTCCCCTTCAAATAAGTGGGCTCTCAGAGCCTGGATTAGCAACAAGTGTCAGGGAATTGAAGCAGCTTCTCCCCGCCGTTTGATTTCTTGTGAACTCCAGAGGCAAATGACAGCCAGGAAATCGAAGATACAATCTTCTTACTGTTATAATTGAGTCAAATTGTCATTTGAAGGTGCTATGGCTTTATCCCAAAAGATTGTGCAGACAATTCGATAGTGGCAGCTATCGTTTTACTGGGGAAAATTATTAATGTATTTATATCGCATTTGCCTACATGCTCTGTATCCATTTGGTGATTTCTCCATAAAGATGCACATTGGCAAGTTGTTTCTTGGGACATTTGCTATTTTGTTGAATACCCTGCCTTGATAGCTAAATATTCCCAAAGGCTTTTGAGGCCAGAAAGGGGCATGAGACTCGGGAGGGATTGGTGATTAATCCCAAAAGGCAGAAATGGTTGTGATGGAGCCATGAATGGGTTTTCCTTGGATTGCCTTACAGATACAGAACACTCCCAGACCCTGTGTTTAGGAAAGAACTGCAGATGCTGGTTTAAAAATTTCAGACCCTTATCTTTTTTGACCCAATTTATTCTTTAGATAAACAAGATGCTGGCAATTTAAGCAAGAAACAATCTGCTGGAGAAATGTGTGTGTAGGAAGGAACTGCAGATGCTGGTTTACATTGAAGATAGACACAAAATGCTGGAGTAACTTAGCGGGTCAGGCAGCATCTCTGGAGAAAAGGAATAGGTGACATTAACAGTCGAGAAGACCGTGGCTCGTCAGTCGGGTTGACAACAGTGCCCAGACGGGAATGTCCAGTTGAAGTTTGTAGATGGACGACCTGACCCAGAAGTAGAGGCTTGAGTGGTCTGCTGGAGCTGTCGCATGACCGTTTCTGGATATCATGCTTCTCTTGTAGACGTTTCTGGATAGTGGCAGGCTTCAGCACCTGAGGGACCAGTTGCTGTTGTGCGATGGGCACCGGAGGCCTCATCAATATCGTCATCAGTCGCTGTGCCGGCGATCCCAGGGTTCCGTCCCTGGCAACGTTTCTGAGATTCACGAGATCGAGATAAACGTCTGACTTTGAAATCTGTGCTCGCTCCAGCAAGTGTTTGGCGCTTCTGACAGCGCATTCAGCGAGTCCATTACTCTGTGGATACTCGGGACTGCTCGTGAGGTGCTGGAAGTTCCATCGGTCTGCGGAAAGCTTGAACATGTGGCTGTTGAACTGCCGACCGTTGTCAGTTCTCAGGCTGACGGGACGCCAAAGGTAGAGAAGTGTCTTTTCAGTTTCTGGATGACCATCTCAGATGTGAGGGAGGTCAGTTGGTCTAGTTCAAACCAGTTAGAAAAGGAGTCGACTAGAACGAGGTAGTGCTTTCCGCACCATTCGAAAATGTCTGCCGCCAGCGACGTCCAGGACAGAGCTGGTGGACGTTGTTGCAGAAGGGGCTGCCGCTGCTGATGAGGCGCAAGGCTGCTGCAAGCGGGGCAGGAGGTTACGTGGCCCCGGATGTAACTGGCCATTCCCGGCCAGTAGAACAGACTACGGGCGCGTGCCATTGTGGCATGGGCCCCTGGGTGACCGCTGTGTGCCTCTTTGAAGTATACGTCTCGTAGCGATGAGGGTATCACTACCTTGTGACCCTTGATGACAACCCCATCCTGAACTACCACTTCATCGTGAACCAGGAAGAAAGTGGGTGTATTGGATTGTTTGTCTGGCCAGCCTGTTTTGATGTAGGAGGAGAGGATTTGAAGCGTATCATCAGTGGTGGTGTGCGCAGCCAGGGTGCGCAGTTGCTTACTGGAGACGAAATCGACACCGAGGACCGTGAAATTTTCCAGTTCATAGGAAAATCAGGGTCGGTGCACTGGTCAGTTTGGACTTTAAAACATTGAAAGCAATCTAATGTGGCTGGGACCATGACCATGCTGTATCCTTTCAGGTCAGCTCCCGCAGTGTGGAGCATAGTTCGCTGAGGTTCGGTATGAACTTGCCGAGATAGTTTACCATGCCCAGAAAATGCTGCAGGCCTTTCACATCTGTGGCAGGCTTCAGCACCTGAGGGACCAATTGCTGTTGTGCGATGGGCACCGGAGGCCTCATCAATATCGTCATCAGTCGCTGTGCCGGCGATCCCAGGGTTCCGTCCCTGGCAACGTTTCTGAGATTCACGAGATCAAGATAAACGTCTGACTTTGAAATCTGTGCTCGCTCCAGAATTGTAAAAATCCAGCATCGTCTTTTGTTAGCATCTTTATCGGATCCGAATTGTATAAATACTTTGTGTATGTAAAAAGATTTAGAGTGTATTAAGATTTAGAAAGTTAAGATTTAGTGTGTGTTAAGTTCGTGGACTGCTATTCGTATCGTTTGTTGGAGGAAGTTCTGGGCCATCCAACACTTTATATCCTCGAGGCAGCGGGTAAGGTTAAGCAGATTGTGTATCGTCTGCGTAGCAATGGAAGGAAATGCCGTGCCTTTCAATGACTTGGCCTAAGGGGAGCATATACAGGGAGAAGAGAATGGGGCCAAGGATGGAACCGTGTGGAACCCCACAGCAGAGACTAGCTGGGGAGGAGAAAGAGTTGCCTATGTTAGTAGGCTAACATAGAGCAGAAATGGGATAGTATTGCAGAATTTCAGTGAATGTATGGGAAAGCATTGGTGCATGAGTGGAAACTTGCTTTGTCGCAAGTTTTTCAGGAATTATAGGTTATAGGTTCGACTATGGAAAGGGATGGAAGAATGGGCAACAACACGGATGGAGGGAATTCATGCCCACAAAAACTAGGGAGGTGAAGACTTGTCAGATGCAAATTGTGAAGCTACGCCCACAAAAACTCGGGAAGCTTGACAAGATTCTGGGAAGAAACATCATCGTCTTGTTGTTGTTATTAGATGGAGAATGTAATAGACACATATGCGTATATCTGGTTATCTGATTATCTGTCTATTTAGTTAACATAATTGATGGTTTATGGTATGTGATAAAAAGGAAGGAATGTTAATTCTGGCCATATTGGAGAGGCCAGGGCACTAAAAATGAGTAAAGGCTTCTGGGCTGCTAGGCCATTTGATCAATTTAAATGTGCCTTCTGCAGAAATAGGACAAGTTGCAGAATGGTGCCAGTTTGTCTAGAGCTGGAAAAGAATGGAGACGTCTGCAGGTCCTGACAATTAGGTGCAAATTGCATGGAATGAATTGGATGAATGCAAACCAGACATACACATTGTATATAATGTTGCAAAGCTTTACTTTGCTAGATGTTGATTGGATTAAGTATTGAGCCTTGTCTGGGTTTCTTGAATATCTGGGCAAATGTTGCTATGTTTGCTTCCTTTCAGAAGCACCATTTGAATATGTTGTATTAGTCACTGCATTATTGGGTTAGGGAAATGTCTATCATATACTGTGTCAATTGATATCTGTTATTGGACTGTACAGAGACCACCCATATGTGGTTTGGTCCCTCAAGGTTCGGGAACCTATAAAAGACCGCTCCCCCAAGGTCCTGGGTCGATCTTCTGGGAGAACGCTTAGGACTGCGTGATCTTCTGGAGAGGTCTTGATCAGGCAGATACGAGGATCAAACCCGCGGTGGTTAGTTATAATAGTGGAACTGTAATTGTGTTTTGTCAAAATAGCTGGAGATGAGACGGATGTTCGGCAACTGTGGCGGAGCTTGAATGCAAAATCAGGAGGCAGCTCAAATGTCAGCGAAGCATCACTCCCTGACGAGCTCAATACGTTTTACGCCCGCTTTGATAGGGAGAACACTGATGTGCCTTCCCGAGCCCCCATTCGCTGTGATGGCATTTCGGTCACAGTCACAGAGGTCGACGTCAGAAGATCCTTCAGAGGGGTGAACCCTCGGAAAGCGCCTGGACCTGATGGTATTAACCTACTTACCTCTCACTTCTAAGGTCTGATGTTCCCACCTGCTTTAAAAGGGCATCAATAATACCAGTGGCCAAGAAGGGCAAGGTGACGCGCCTCAATAACTATTGACCAGTGGCACTAACCTCTGTGGTGATGAAGTGCTTTGAGAGGTTGATCATGGTGCAAATCAACTCGTACCTCGACAAAAACCTGGATCCACTGCAGTTCGCTTACCACCACAACAGATCAACGGTGGATGCGATCCCACTGGCTCTCCACTCCACTCTGGACCACTTGGACACAAAAACTCATATGTCAGGCTGTTATTCATTGATTAAAGCTCGACATTTAATACCATCATCCCCTCCAAGCTGGTTACCAAGCTCTCAGATCTGGGTATCTGCGCATCCCTCTGCAATTGGATCCTCGATTTCCTCATCCACAGACCACAGTCTGCCCATATTGGTGGAAATGTGTCATCCTTGATAACAATCAGCACAGGAGCACCTCAAGGCTGCGTGCTCAGCCCCCTGCTGTACTCACTCTATACTCATGACTGCGTAGCCAGACAGTGCGAATTCCATCATCAAGTTCGCTGATTACACCACTGTTGTGGGACATATCACTGATGGGGATATAGAACTATAGAAGTGAGATTGACCAATTGACCAAATGGTGCCAGCACAATAACCTGGCTCTCAACACCAGCAAAACCAAGGAACTGATTGTGGACTTCGGAAGGGGTAGGATGGGGACCCACAGTTCCGTTTATATCAACAGGTCGATGGTGGAAATAGTCAAGAACTTCAAATTCCTGGGCGTGCATATTTCCGAAGATCTCTCCTGGTCCCAGAACACTGATGCAATCATAAAGAAAACACATCAGCGCCTCTACTTCCTGAGAAGATTACGGAGTGTCGGTATGTCAAGGAGGACTCTCTCGAACTTCTACAGCTGCACAGTAGTGAGCATCATGGCTTGGTTTGGCAACCTGAGCGTCCAAGAGCGGAAAAGGCTGCCCAGTCCATCATCGGCCCTGACCTCCCTACCATCGAGGGGATCTATCGCAGTCGCAGCCTCAAAAAAGCTACCAGCATCTTCAAGGACCTACACCATCCTGGCCACATACTCATCTCTCCATTGCCATCGGGAGGAAGGTACAGGAGCCTGAAATCTGCAACATCCAGATTCAGGAACAGCTGCTTCCCCACAGCCATCAGACTATTAAACACAACTTCAAACACATTCTGAGCTATAACAGCCTATTGCACTTTATCTGTTTATTTATGTGTGTGTATATATATTCTATGGTATATGGACACACTGATCTGATCTGTATTAATGCCTACAATATTCAGTTGTGCTGAAGCAAAGCAAGAATGTCATTGTCCTATCTGGCGCACATGAGAATAAACTCTCTTGACGAAGTTTAGATGCGCAAGTGCTTGACTCAGTGATTTTTGACTGAAACTAGACTGCGGGGAAGCTTAGAATGAGCTATTTACAGAATATATGAAAGTTTCAAAGCTGACATATGAGGGGTTGTAGACACAAAATGCTGAAGTAGCCCAACAGGTCAGGCAGCATCTCTGGAGAAAAGGAACAGGTGTTGTTTCAGGTCGAGACCCTTCTCCAGACTCTGAGACAGGTTATGCTGTAACTTTTTAGGTCCTTTATAAAAAAACATGGTGCCAAATGTTAAAAGTTGCAAAAGGAAAGCGTGGAGGACAGAAGCAGTTTAATATCGTCAGGCACCATGGAGTCAGATCAACAAGCATTGTTAACAGGAGACACTTCACAGAGAGGGTTGATGGTAAGATATATATCCCACTGCAAACCAAATTATAACTTACCTCCATCAAAGTACCTGCATTGCCAGCAACATTAAAATATTTCTGCTACGGTCTTCAATCATATCACACAGAATCAACTGTTGCATTAACAGACCACTGATGTATTCTTAGCTGGAGTAAAATGTTACTTCTGCCACATCCTGGGCAAACAGCGACAGCACAACAGGGTGGTTGCATTCTAGAGGCTAACGTTCCATGAAATGCAACCACTTTGCCCCACGTACTCCCAATTTGTGCGACAGCTGCAAAGAATTTCTCCAGATTCAGGGACAGTTTCTTCCCACCTGTTATCAGGTAACTGCATCATCCTACCACAACTAGAGGACTGTGCTCAACTTTAGCTTTTAGTTTTAGTTTTAGAGATACAGCATGGAAACAGGCTCTTTGCCCCACTGAGTCCACGCCAACCAGTGATCCCCACACGTTGACACTTTCCTGCACACACTAGGGACAATTTACGCACACACCAAGCCAATTAACCTACTTACCTGGACGTCTTTGGTGTGTGGGAGGAAACCAAAGATCTCGGAGAAAACCCGCGTGGTCATGGGGATAACGTACAAACTCCGCACAGACAGCACCTGTAGTCGGAATCCTACCCGGGTCTCCGGCGCTGCAAGCGCTGTAAGACAGCAACTCTACCGTTGTGCCACCGTGCCACCCCTAACGCTGCTACCCACCTCATCGGTGACCCTCAGACAATCTTTGATCAGACTTTACTGGCTCTACCTTGCACTAAACATTATTCCCTTATCATGTATCTATACATTGTAAATAGCTCAATTGTAATCATGTATTGTCCTTCCGCTAACTGGTTAGCCCGCAACAAAAACTTTTCACTGTACCTTGTTACGCCTGACAATAAACTAAACTGAACTGAACTTTCTCAACCCTTAACTTGCTTGTATCAAACAACCTGCCTCGTGTAAATTGTTCGCTCAATTCCTGGGGACTGCTTTAAGGTAGTTCAGCTAAAGATGCGGTAAGTCATGAAAACAGGCAGATATTTGTCTGACCTCTTCTCTGTCCATCGGTAGGTGGATGTCCATCAGCAGGAATTCATTAGATCGGATATCGTATATGGAAATGTAGAGCAGGTGACTGTCAGATTAACATAACTGAGGGCAGCCATCTTAAAATGAGTTCCAAAACAACAAGCAGTAATCAAGAGTATTATCAGGTAGGTAAGAGAGTGATTCTGACCTTGAAATCATTAAAGTGCTGAACATTGCAGACATGCATTGAAATCTACAATGCCTTCCCAAGCTGGCGGAAGATCACTCATAAAATTCATTAAGGTAGGAGACTCTTGTTTTTTTGTTTGTGGCGTAATACTTGGAAAATTAATTCACAGATTTATTCCTATGTTTCCCTTTTGTGTGTGGCTTTCCTTTGATATTTCTGTAAGCATAGTCAACCAGAAAGGGAATGACCAATGAGGTTGGAGTAGTTTGCTGACAGACGCAGACATATGATGTATTGCATGAAAGTTGCCTCCTATTGGCAGGATAATTACCCATGACTGATTGTGCCTTACAGAGCTGGAAAACAACAATGCTGTTTGAGCCAGGGCCTATGGGGATGTCCAACCTCTGTCCCATTTTCATTTCAAAAATAATTTGCTTAAATGGAGGGTATCTTCAGCATTATAGCCTCTGACAGATTGTGAATCCTGATTTAACACTCCATGGGTTTCTCCCCGCACATGCTGTATCTGTTAACCAGCTGATAAAAACTCATTAGGCAGGCACATGGACCGCAAATAAAGAAACGTTAACCAGTAATTAAACCAAACCTGTTTGAACTAACATAAGGCACAATATTCATTGACTAATTAGAAAGTGAGAAATGTTAGAGCATGGGCAATGTTCTGCTGTTAGAATCTAGTACAGATCTATCCCCCCACCTTGATTAGACTTTCTCTCCTTCTCCCTTTCTCTTTCCCCCCTCTCTCTCTCCCCCTCTCTATCTCCTCTCTCTCTTTCTCCCCTCTCCCCCTCTCTCTCTTTCTCTCCCCTTCTCTCTCTTTCTCTCCCCTGTCTCTTTTTCTCTACCCCTCTCTTTCTCTCTCACCACTCTCTCACCCCCCCTCTTTCTCTCTCTATTGACAGCTAATCAAAAAACACACATTAATAAAGCATCCTTCACAATCTTCACAGTGCCCAGAAACACTGTACAAAAAAGTATTTTTGAATTATAGTCCTTTGCAGTCCAACATCTCATCTGAAAAATGGTTCCTCTGACAATGTACTGCACTGAAGTGTCAGTTATTAAGCTACTGGACTGATGCCCGGGCCCACAATCTTCAGACTCAGATGAAGGTGCGACAAATGTGCCACAGATGCTAAAAATCACAGCTTTTCTTTTCTTTCTTGCTCCCTCAACGATTTTCTCAGCATGCCAAAACATTGAAAGCAAAACTTGCTCACTGTCACCTAACCAACTCATCACTGCCAGAAGGGCCTGTGGACTTCGGAATCCACAGTCTCCGGTAAGAAGCAGCCGATTCGGGAACTCCAAGCTGCAGAGTGTGTCCCGATCTGTCCTGACGTCGGAGTTTCTATCATCCCCGGCGCGAGGGCCTGTACATCGGGCCGTCCACAGTGGCGACTGCAGAGGGTTCAAGGCCCTTGACCACGGGTGAACTAAAGGAGGAAGAGTGACTGAACTCTATTGCTTCCATCACAGTGAGAAATGGTGATTCCACAGTGGTGGATGTTTATGTTAAATTCTACAGTGAATTGTGTTCTTTTTATTCGTAAGGCTGTATGGTAACTCAAATTTCAATTGGTGCATGTGACAATAAATGAGAACTTAAATGGTTAATTGTAACTCCAGGCGTACACCAGCGAGCTGAAATAAGCAACCTATTTGTATCAGAAAAGAGCAACAAGGCAGCATTGGCACATGCTGGTGATAAATGTGGTATGAGGATGGTGGGGTCGTGAAAGGGGTTGGGTGGGCAAGTAGCAAGTCAACTGCCTGTCACTGAGAAATCTGAGCCACACATGAGATATGTGTGACATCACACACATGTAGCCATTTACCCATTGGAAGCCAGAGGAAGTGAGTGAGATATTTCAGCTGATGGTTACTGAAAACCTGGAGATGTTGGACTTTAGATTTTGGAGATACAGCGCGGAAACAGGTCCTTCGGCCCACCGGGACCACGCAACCAGCGATCTCTGTACACCATCACTTTCCTACATGCTAGGGACAATTTACAATTCTCCAAATCCAATCAACCTACAACCCTGTATGTCTTTGGAGTGTGGGAGGAAACCCACATGGTCACAGGGAGAACTATGTACAGACAGTGGGTGTGGGCCCCCCCCCCCCCCCCTCCCTGAGTGATAGGCCCCAAAATTCTGAGAAGCCTTAGGGGAGAGAAATAGAGAATAGATAACATAGTTAGGGTAGCAGAGGCCTATGAATCGTTGCATGGGGCTCGGAGAGAAGAATGTTTTCCCTTTCTACCCAATAAGGAATAATCCTCTGATAGATTTCATCTGTCCTTGAGTTCACTTGGCCACATCTCTATCTATCCAGCACAGTGTGCAGTTTTGAGGAAGGACATTCTTGCTATTGAGGGAGTGCAGCGTAGGTTTACAAGGTTAATCCCGGGATGGCGGGACTGTCCTATGCTGAGAGAAAGGAGCAGCTGGGCTTGTACACTTTGGAGTTTAGAAGGATGAGAGGGAATTTTATTGAAACATATAAGATTGTTAAGGGTTTGGACAAACTAGAGGCAGGAAACATGTTCCCGTTGGGGGAGTCCAGAACCCGGGGCCACAGTTTAAGAATATGGTGTAAGCCATTTAGAATGGAGACAAGGAAACACTTTTTCTCAGAGAGAGATGCGAGTCTGTGGAATTCTCAGACTCAGAGGGTGGTGGAGGCCGGTTATCTGGATGCTTTCAAGAGAGAGCTAGATAGGGCTCTTAAAGATAGCGGAGTCAGGGGATATGGGGAGAAGGCAGGAACGGGGTACTGATTGGGGATGATTGCTGGCTCGAAGGGCCGAATGGCCTACTCCTGCACCTATTGTCTATTGTCTATTGTCTAATGGGATAAAAATCATCACAGGGTCTGAAAGCCCCTATGTTTTGAAGACTTGTTTGGATTCCATCTAATCAGAGATTGTTACAGCACAGAAGGAGGCCTGTCAGTGTCTTCACTGTCATTTTGAAAGGGCTATCAATTAGTTGCTCTCATCCGCTCTACCCAACATAAAACTTTTCACTGTACCTCAATCCACATGAGAATAATAAACTAAAGTAAACTATCCAAATTAATATTGCCTGATGTGGACCTCGGGACCAGCGCTTACTGTCCTGACTATTAAAAGAAGTACAGAATCCCGACACTGCTCAAAAGCACTGCTGGGAACCTGCAATGTTTTCACAAAATGATCCACTAGGATATTAAAGAAACTCTTGTGATGTCTGCAAGCCAGACGCAAACATCACACATCTTCAGTGCAGCATGAGTTCACCGTTACAAGAGAGAGATGCATGTAGGTGAAAAGGGCTGGGAAGTAAATCTATACTTTGCCTGAGGAGAAGAAAGTTGAATGCGAAAAGTAGAACAGTCTGCCTGCCATGTTAAATACTTAGGCACTAGTATTACAACATAAAATGGGTGCAGTACCAAAGAAATTCCAGGCCATTACCTCCAGTGAACGCACTGTGAGTGGCACTGTGTGTTGCATTTGACTCCTTGTTATATCTTATATCTCTTGTTGTCCGATATAACCTTTGTCAGAGAAAGAAAACATTTTTTATTGAAAAAGCTGTCATTTAAGATTGACTTATTCTGAACTGTAGTCAAATATTTAAAAGCATTTGCAAATCGCAGCTAAACACTGATTAACGCGAGTTTGTGTTCACTTCAGAACAGTGGCCTTAAAGTCTGGTCCCTACATTATTGGAAGGAGATGATGGCACTGAGGAGCTCCACCAAGATGTTGCCTGGGATGGAACCTTTCTTTTAACAAGAGCGACTGAATCGGTTGTGTAGAAAGGAACTGCGGATGCTGGTTTATACCGAAGATAGACACAAAGTGCTGGAGCAACTCAGCGGGTCAGGTAGCATCTCTGGAGAAGATGGGTGGGGGACATTTTGTGTCGGAATCCTTCTTCAGACTGAATAGGTTGTGTTTGTTTCATTTGGAGTGTAGGAGACTGAGGTTGGAATCTAGAAAACAGAACTATGACAATTTTAGAGGGGCATAGATAATGTGGATTGTGAGAACATTTTCTAGATTTAAAAAAGATGTCTAAAACCGAGGGACATAGTTTTAATGTTTAGGAGAAGAGGATTAGAAGGGATCTGAGGAATTTTATTTTCGCTCAGAGTGGTTGAAAGATGAAACGTTTTCCTGAGCAGATGATGGAGGCAGCTACTCCCAATGTATATTTAAAAATATCTGGATGAGCACATGAATTGTCATGGCATAGAAAGTTATAAATGAAGTGCTTGTAGAAGGGATTAGTATAAGTCAAGTTAAGGTACATTTATTGTAATATGTACAAGTAGAATGAGGTACAGGTGCAAAGCAAGACTTAATTGCAGCAGCAGGCACATACTCAGGCATCATGAAAATACAACTTTTACTTAAATGACTCATTCCTTCAACATGACAGTGAAAATAAAACTCTGTATTAAATAAAAGGCATTAGTGCAAAGCACAATTAGAAAACAAGTGCAAGGCAGCACCAGAGATGGACGGCAGAGTTCCATTGCTGAGGTAGGGTTAGGGTTATGCAGCTCAGTTCAAGAACCAGATGGTTGTAGGAAAAAGTAGTTTTTTGAGAGATTTGTCATGTATATCAATGATCTAGATGATGGGGTGGAAAATTGGATAAGTAAGTATGCAGATGATACTAAGATAGGGGGTGCTGTGGATAATGAAGTAGATTTTCAAAGTCTACAGAGAGATTTGTGCCATTTGGAAGAGTGGGCTGAAAGATGGCAGATGGAGTTTAATGCTGATAAGTGTGAGGTGCTACATCTTGGCAGGACAAATCACAATAGGACGTACATGGTAAATGGTAGGGAATTGAGGAATGCTGTGGAACAGAGGGATCTAGGAATAACTGTGCATAGTTCCCTGAAGGTGGAATCGCATGTAAATAGGGTGGTAAAGAAAGCTTTTGGTGTGCTGGCATTTATAACTCAGAGCATTGAATATAGGAGTAGGGAAGTAATGTTAAAATTGTACAAAGCATTGGTAAGACCAATTCTGGAGTATGGTGTACAATTTTGGTCGCCTAATTATAGGAAGGATGTCAACAAAATAGAGAGAGTACAGAGGAGATTTACTAGAATGTTGCCTGGTGTTCCAGCAACTAAGTTACAGAGAAAGGTTGAACAAGTTAGGTCGTTATTCTTTGGAGTGCAGAAGGTTAAGGGGGGACTTGATTGAGGTCTTTAAAATGATGAAAGGGATAGACAGAGTTGACATGGATAAGCTTTTCCCATTGAGGGTAGGAAAGATTCAAACAAGAAGGCATGACATGAGAATTAAGGGACAGAAGTTTAGGGGTGACATGAGGGGGAACTTCTTTACTCAGAGAGTGGTGGCTGTGTGGAATGATCTTCCTGCAGAAGTGGTGGAGGCAGGATTGATTTTAACATTTAAAAGTAAAGTGGATAGGTATATGGATGGGAAGGGAATGGAGGGGTATGGTCTGAGTGCAGGTAGATGGGACTAGGGGAAAATAAATGGTCGGCACGGATTGGAAGGGCCGAGAAGGCCTGTTTCCGTGCTGTAATTGTTATATGGTTATATGGTTTATATTTCAGGCCCAGTGCCTCCTGGCTAACATTAGCAGCGAGACGATGGCAAGACCCAGGTGGTGGAGATCCTTGATGTTAGATGTTGCCTCATATACATCCATTGTGTACAGATGGATGCATGATGCCATGATGGACCTGGTGGGCTGAAGGGTCATTTCAGGGTTATAATTCTACGACATACATGTTGTATTATGTGTAATAACAACTTTGTCCCCATGAAATCACGTATCATCTCATTTACAGAATCCATTCATTATTCCAAAACCTGTTGGTTATTGCAATTGTTGGTTCATTCAATTCAATTTGAAGTTAGCATGGCTAAACTCACTGACTATGATGCATTTCGCAATCCTGGAGTTGATTGGAGATGTGGAAATGGAAATGTGTTTCATTGGAAATGTGTTTGGAGAAAGCACTCGTTTGAAACAGAAACATAGAAACAAGATGCAGGAGTAGGCCATTCGGCCCTTTGAGTCAGCACCGCCATTCAATATGATCATGGCTGATCATCCAAAATCAGTACACCGTTCCTGCTTTCTCCCCATATCCCTTGATTCCTGAAACCGCCCTCTTCAACCATATGGCAAAAAATAATAGCTGTTAAACTTTTGATTGTGTGACAACCTTGAGTGGGGTTGGCAGTACAACTTGGTGGAATCTACTTGTGGAAAATAGCAGTCTCAAAAGGGGTGAAAACTTTTTTTTTTTTGCATAGTTCACTCCTCAAGGAGGTTGCAAATTAAGAACATTCTTTGAAAGAGGGTATATTTAATTGGGTTGCACTATATGCAAAGTGTTAAAAAGCTGTCATTTTACTTTTTGTTTTGTTTTTGGGCTGCAAGTAATATTCATAGCTCTGTGAAGATGGCATGTAATTAACATGTCATAATCAAAATGACTGAGTCTGACACATTGTAATCACTGCATGGAGATTATAGCCCAGCCACAGGCAATATACATGGCCTCACTTAATATCATTTGCATAATGAAAGCACACTGTCAGTAATAGCTATTTTGTCTTATTATCATAATTTTACCCAGGGCTGTGCAGTTTCTGATGTTGTCAGACATTGCCTTGTAAGTCACACTGGCTGAAGCAAACACAGAACAATATGACCCTGGGCCACCTCCAATAACATCTGTTTTACAGTCTCCCACAATTACAAAGACAATAACCCTTTGCAGGCTTCAAGCCAGAATAATATACAAGCAGCACACAAAGGGAATAGCGGGATATGGAGTTTAATTCCACAAATTAAAAAGAAAAATTAATGAATCATGAAGTCACAGGTGGGTCATAAAGGCTTTCATTGCAAAGGGGACAATGTGTATATCACTCTGTTGTATTCCAACTACAATGACATTCTTAGATAAAGAAATTAGAAATGAGGAACTGGAGAGCACAATCTAAAAGCAATAACCATCAGCTAGAAATCAGCAACCAAAAACCATCAGTAGGAAAGGAATGTGCATAGAATATAGACACAAAATGCTGGAGTAACTCAGCAGGACAGGCAGCATCTCTAGAGAGAAGGAATGGGCCGAGATGCTGCCTGTCCGGCTGATCTACGGTGTAAGCCAGCATCTGCAGTTTCGTCCGACAAGGAATTTGCGGAACCCGTGGGTTAAAACAACCAGAATCAAGAACAAGGAAAGCAGAGGAGAAAACTATTTATTGATACTTCAAAAATAACGGAATTTAATGCTTTAAATTTGTAACCTCCTTAAGGAGTAAATAGTGAAAACTGTGAGACTGCTAATTTCCACAAGTAGATTCTGTCAAAATGTACACTACATATTTTGAACCTGACTTGGGTTTATTGCCCTATCAAAGGTTGTCAACAATTATTTTTCCCACATGCTTAGAGGACTGTTTGAAACACGCACTTGCTCCAAACCCACCATTTAGTTCTAAAACGACTGAATGAGAAACAAGCTGGCAACTAATCATCCGAAGCTACTAGAAATGTCTGACCATAGATTAATATATAAACATGAAAGCATGCAATAAATGCTTTTCACTGTATCTCAGTACACGTGACAATAAACTAAACTGAAACTATAAATCCACTCATTTATGGGCTGGCATGAGATGAAGATGGTCACAGAAGAGAAGGAGATGGTCACAGATGGAGATTGAAACAGATATTGTCATAAACCTTGCAGCAGGTTTGCGGCTGTACTTCATGGAAGGGGCCGCGATCTGGGCTAAATGTGACTCAGCTTTTCCACCATGGGGTGAGCATCAAGGGCCGGTCCCACTTGCCGAATTTTTCGGCGACTGCCGGCATCATTGACTGACGTATCAGGTCACCGAAGAATTTGCGGCGTGACGCGGCGGTGTCACGGCATGATGACGTTTTTTCAATTATTGCAACATATTTTTTGTCGCTGCTGGATTTTGAAATGTTCTAAATCTTTTGGCGACAATGATCTGACGCCGGCAGTCGCCAAAAAAAATCGCCAAGTGGGACAAGCCCTTCAAATCTGGTCTCCAAATCTGAGGAAGGACATTATTGCCATAGAGGGAGTGCAGAGAAGGTTCACCAGACTGATTCCTGGGATGTCAGGACTGTCTTATGAACAAAGACTGCATAGACTCGGTTTATACTCTCTAGAATTTAGGAGATTGAGAGGCAATCTTATAGAAACTTACAAAATTCTTAAGGGGTTGGACAGGCTAGATGCAGGAAGATTGTTCCCGATGTTGGGGAGGTCCAGGACAAGGGGTCACAGCTTAAGGATAAGGGGGAAATCCTTTAGGACGAGATGAGAAGGACTTTTTTCACACAGAGAGTGGTGGGTCTCTGGAACTCTCTGCCACAGAGGGTAGTTGAGGCCAGTTCATTGACTATATTTAAGAGGGAGTTAGATGTGGCCCTTGTGGCTAAGGGGATCAGAGGGTATGGAGAGAAGGCAGGTACGGGATACTGAGTTGGATGATCAGCCATGATCATATTGAATGGCGGTGCAGGCTCGAAGGGCTGAATGGCCTACTTCTGCACCTAATTTCTATGTTTCTATGTTTCAGTAGTGTCTTCCAAGCCACATCCCACGAAGAATTGAAAGAAAAAATTAACCAAAAAGAAGAGGCCAAAAAAAGATCAATAACCGCCAAGCATAGATCAATGGCTAACACCAGCAATCCCAGGTTTCAAACTCATTACATGAAAAAGCGTTTCAGAAACGCATGTAGCATTAAGTGGAAGCATTTATTTTGAAGGTTCCGATTATTCCGTTCTTCTATTCCTCTATGACATCCAATGGTGTTTTTGTGTGGTTTTTAAACGTACCCGTCCAAAATGTCAATCACTTTACGTGAATAGAGCCCAGGAATAAAGGACGGGAATTGCCACCTTTAACAGAATGAAATATATTTCATAATCTAAAACCTTTTTTTCACCCTGAAGCTTTTCACCGAATGTTCTTGACCAGAGGACTTGGAGGAGCTTGGACAATAATTGTGGACTGTAAGGAAGGCTGCCAAAGTATATAGCGGGACATCGATCAACTACAACAATGGGTGGAGAAATGGCAGATGAAGTTTAACCCAAGCAAGTGTGAGGTGTTGCACTTTGGGGGGTTGAATGTGAGGGGCTCATGTACAGTTAATGGCAAGACCTTAACAGCATTAGTCCAGAGTGATCTTGGGGTCCAGGTCCATAGCTACCTGAAAGTGGCAATGTAAGTAGATGGAATGGTTAAGAAGGTATATGGTATGCTTCCTTCATTGGGACTTTGGTCGGGAAGGGACTTCATTGGGACTTTGGTCAGGGCTTTGGGACTTTGGTCAGGAAGCATTTGGAATGGTGTGCAGTTCTGGTCGCCCTATTACAGGAAGGATGTGGAGACTTTGGCGAGGGTGCAGAAGAAGTTTACCAAAAATGTTGCCTGGATTAGAGGGTTTTAGCTATAAGAAGAGGTTGGACAGACTTGGCTTGTTTTCTCTTGAGTGCTGGTGGTTGACGGGTGATCTGATAGAAGTATATAAAGAGGCACAAATAGGATAGACAGTCAGAACCTTTTTTCCAAGGTGATAAATGTCAAAGGCTGGGGGTGTAGCTTTAAGGTGAAAGGGGCAACATTTAAAGAAAATATGCGGGGCAAGTAATTTATACAAAGTGTTGTGGGTGTCTTGAACACACTGCCTGGCTTGGTGGTGGAGCCAGGTGCAAGAGTTGTGTTTAAAAGGCTTTTAAAGATAGGCAGGGGATAAAAGGATGTGCAGGCAGATGAGATTAGTTTCCCTTGGCATCATGTTCAGCTCAAACATTGTGAGCCAAAGGGCCTGTTCCAGTGTTGTACTGTTCTATTTTTAATAATAATGAGAACAAAAACTGGAAGGTGTTTATAACTAGGCAACTAGGTAAATGTTAGCTTATTGATAATAAACTATATTATTCCGAGCTATTTGGTCCCATGAAGATTCTCTAGGGGCTAGAACAAGTGACAGACAAATCATTGCATCTTCAATGCTTCCATTCAATGAGACTATTTTATCACATGTACCTGGATACAGTGAAATGCTTTGCTTTGCATACAACCCAGTAAAATCATACAGCAGACCTCATCTAGGCAGGAGTCGCCACGTATCGGGCGCTGACAAGGTTACAGAAGTTCACCAAACTGTTTTACCGTTTTCATCGCAGGGGCGAACCAGGCCTGTCGCCGCACATAGCAGCAGGGCCCCCCTTCTTCAGCTGAGAAGCACAGCCATCGAGTTGAACCAGCAGAACTCCAGCTGACAGGCACAGCAGCCAGAAGGGCAAACCAGCAGGTCACCAGCTCCCCACAGCCGCTGCCAGTAGCAGAATCCTCTGCTGGAAATGAATGGTTCAGTTCAGTTCATTGTCAAGTGTACCGAGATACAGTGAAAAGCTTTTGTCACGTGCTAACCAGTCAGCAGAAAGACAATGGGGACATTTGTTCACTTTCACTCTATGACAAGGAGACACATAGAAATGACACGTTAATATCTAAAAAAATGTCCGTCATTATAATTTCCCATCATTAACTCCCTAGCAACCCTGGACACTAGGAATAATTTCACTGTTTACACTGTACCTCGGTACACGTGACGATAAAGTAAACTGAAGAATTCCGACTTCCAGACATGTAACAATGCTGTAGTGAGTAAAGTGGGATTTTAAATTCATATCCTGCTCCCAGTGGGAGAGCAGTCAGTGATAGGGTGATCAATTATATTCCTCACGAGTGGAATTTTATTAAAACCCTGGCCTGGGGGCACTTGGTCTGCTCTGCTGGAGCAGGCACCCAGGGCAGTGGCAATCATTTCCCTGCATCCCACAAGGTGAAGTTTAGTTTAGTTTAGTCCAGAGATACAGCATGGAAACAGGCCTTTCGGCCCACCATGTCCGTGCCAACCAGTGATTCCCACACGCTAGCACTATCCTACACACGAGGGACAATATTTACTATTTTTCCAAGCCAATTAATCTACTCTAAATCTTTGGAATGTGGGAGGAAGCCGGAGCTATCGGAGAAAACCCACGCGGTCACAGGGAGAATGTACAAACCGTACAAACTCCGTACAAACTACACCTGTAGTCAGGATTGAACCCTGGTCTCTGGTGATCTGAGGCTGCAACTCTACCACTGTGCCACCGTAAAAATGCATCATGGCACGCCAACCATTGATCACTTGTTCACACTAGTTCTGTTATCCCACTCTCTCATCCATTCCCTACAGAATACGGGCAATGTATAGAAGCCAATTAATGTACAAACCTCTACGTATTTGGGATGTAGGTGGAAACCTGAGCACCCAGAGGAAACCCACAAAGTTCACAAGGAGAACGTGCAGTCTCCACATTGACAGCACCTGGCGTCGGGATTGAACCTGGGTCTCCGGCGTCTCTGGGTCTCTGTGAGGCAGCAGCTCTAAGCAGAAGTGGTGGAGGCAGGATCGATTTTAACATTTAAAAGTAAAGTGGATAGGTATATGGACGGGAAGGGAATGGAGGTGTATGGTTTGAGTGCAGGGAGATGGGACTAGGGGAAAATAAATGGTCGGCACGGACTGGAAGGGCCGAGAAGGCCTGTTTCCATGCTGTAATTGTTATATGGTTATATGGTTATATAGCTCTACCAGCTATGCCACTGTGAGGTATTGAAGCTGGGCACGGTTCCCACAGTATCTAACCAGGATTATACAGAAGAAGCTGAGCCCAGTAATCGTTTTGTGGAGAGTGACTGGACACATGATGGGCACAAAGGTCAAATCTTTGCATTAACATTTCATTTCCTGCAAACCACAAGACAAAGTCACAGTAATCCTTGACTCCAGTTGGGGGGGGGGGTTGTACATTCATGGGGATTAATATCAGTCACAAGAGTCCTGACATTCTGTGGCAATTACTTGGTAAATATAGGAACAGAAGCAGAAAGGCTAAGAGCCATCTAATTTGCCTTCTCACATCTTGATGTCACAACGATAGTAGAGATGACAATTACTGATGGCAATTGTTCTCTGTCCATTGGTTCACAGCTGATCTACACGTGTATTAAGGATGGTGTCAGGTCCACAGTTCCTCCCAAGAATGCCACATTTACCACTTAACGCGTCTCATTTTACTCATAGATCATAAACCAAAATATTAGTTTCCGTATGAAAACTAACTGTTACATTGGCTATCGTGACCTTGCAATACAACGTCATATCATTATCTCCACCCATCATTCAAATTAACCTTTAAAATCCAATTGAAAAAGAGACACAACGTGCTGAAGAATTGAATTGAAACTTTACATTTGGTTATTATTCAGTGTTCACTCAGAATACCATCTTGGACTTCTATTGTTTAACATGGGTCAATCGTTTGGACTTCCCAGTTTATTTTCTCATTAAATTCATAGCAAATTAACAATGATTCTCCTTAGAGCTAAAGGACAAAGTTCTTTAGAGTTGCATCATACTCTATGAAGGTTCAGTATTTATTATAATATCACGAATATTATCTTCATAAAGATTAATAACTAGAGCCAGGATGCTTAGCCACTAAAAAATACTGATATAGGCAGTGAAAAAGGCATAATAAAATTACAAAAAAGGCACGAAAAAGGCATTTATGAACAAAAAAAGGCATGTATTTCCACCACCAAAATATGGTTAAAAATGATAATATAGAGGTATACCTTAAATATAATAATATAAAGGTATACTACATTAAATGACCAAAGCTGCCTGGTTGCACATAATTACTAGCATTTTTTTTTCAAATTATCTGATGTTAAACTATGCTGTCAGTCAGACAAAATATGCTTCAGTTGTGAAAAACTTATTTCTACCTCAGCTGAGATGACTGGTGCATACCCAAAACAAGTTACAGACTCTATATTCATGTCGATATCTTGTGCATTACAACTACCTTTGAGAACTTTAGCTATGTTTTCTATTTCTTCAAGATCTTTGTTAGCTAAAATCACTCTCTCACATTTTCCTTGTATGCCTTTACCTACATCGCCAAGAACTTTATGAATATCGTCAGTTACTTTGTTGAAAACCTGCAAATTATTCGCTAATGTTTCGCCATGTTTCCCAAGGGCAGTGAAAGCTTGTGGGGTTTGCAAAATTGGAAGCAATAAACACAAGATCGCGGTGGAGGGACTTTTTCTGCATGATTTTACTGACAATCCTGACTGCAGCAGATTCTTCGTCTTCAAATCAGTTGACAATTTATTTTATCTTTTCAAAATTGCAGCATAGTAGAGTACAGCAGAGAGCCATGTACCCCACCTAGTCAAAATGGGCTGAGGAGGTAGTGGAATCTCGGGTGCCATTTCCTTGAACAACTGCACACGTGACGGTGCTTTGAGGAAGATTTTCTTGACATTGGAAACTAGGCAATCGACATTTGGAAACAAGCTATGCATGTGCTTGGCAATTCTATGAAGTCCTTGAGCTAAGCATGTCAAATGCAACATTTTGGGGAATAAAACTTTAAGAGCACGAGCAGTTTTTTTCATGTACGGAGCTGCAACAGTCACAAACAGAAGGACATTCTCGTGTTTTATACCTTCTGGCCAAAGTACAGCAAGTAAAGATGTAAACAACTGAGCAATAGTTGAGCTGTTTGACTTCCCCAATACTTTCGATGTCAACAAATACTCCTTTGATGGTTGACCTGCCTCCAATGTACTGATGACCACATTGGCAACATATCTCCCCACAGCATCAGTTGCCTCATCTATTGAGATCCACATTTTGTTGCATGCAACTTCATCTCTAATTTTCTGCACAACAAAGTTGCTGTCAACATAATTTTTCCGTGATGATGACATGTAATATGTTCCTCGGTGTATTTCTCTAAAAAACTTCTGGGAGATTTATTTTCCAATTTCCACAGTGGAATTCCAGCATCAATGAATGCCTTGCACAGATCACTCGAAAACTTTGATTTGCGACTGGAGCCAGCAGTAAATGTAGTGAGGAGACAAGCTTGGGTATTTCGCTTGGATAGTCTACACCCCAGCAGTATCAACATTGACCTCTAATTTTAGATAGCCCTTGTCTTCTCCATCCTCCCCCTCCCCCTTCCCAGCTCTCCTTCTAGTCCAACTGTCTCCGCCTCATCCTTTCTTTTTCCTGCCCCCCCCACATCGGTCTGAAGAAGAGTCTCGACCTGAAACGTCGCCTATTCCTTCTCTCCATAGTTGCTGCTTCACCCGCTGAGTTTCTCCCGCATTTTTTGTCTACCTTCGATTTTTACAGCACCTGCAGTTCTTTCTTAAATAGATGTTGGAGAAGACTGAACCAGCGGGCAGCGGCATGAACGAATGAATGACCAACGATGGCACCCCAGTTTCGCCCCGGTGGTGGAAATTTTCTTGTAAGTTATACTAAGTTAAGATGTTAATAATAATATTAATATTAACGTGTTAACATAGAAAATGTCATTGTAATCATGGTACAACTAGAGAAAATAGCATGACCTTTTAGCAAAATGGCAAAAAAAGGCTGATTTAGGCACTCTATCGTGAAAAAGGCATTATCCTGGTGAAATCATCAAAAAAGGCATGAAAAGGCATATGGCATTTATGGCAAACTCCTGGCTCTATTAATAACCAATTCCTTACAAATTGTGATAGCGGGAAATATTTTGCAGGCCTGAATACTGTATTAATTTTGAATATATTTATGGAATTGCATGGTGCCTTATTTCACTGTAATTATTGAACCCTGTTACAATAGTCAAGTGGTGATGTACACACTCAGCGAAACTGACAGAGTGCGTAGGAAGGAACTACAGATGCTGGTTTACACAGAAGATAGATACAAAATGCTGGAGTAACTCAGCGGGAAAGGTAGCATCTCTGGTGAGAAGGAATGAGTGACGTTTTGTGTCACAATCCTTCTTCAGATGTCTAATGAATGGTCTTGACCCAAAACATCACCCATGTTTGTGACCCCTTGTCCTGGATTTCCCCAACATCGGGAACAATCTTCCTGCATCTAGCCTGTCCAACCCCTTAAGAATTTTGTAAGTTTCTATAAGATCACCCCTCAATCTTCTAAATTCTAGCGAGTACAAGCTGAGTCTATCCAGTCTTTCTTCATATGCAAGAGCTGCCATCCCAGGAATCAGTCTGGTGAACCTTATCTGTACTCCCTCTATGGCAATAATGTATTTCCTCAGATTTGGAGACCAAAACTGTACTCAATACTCCAGGTGCGGTCTCACCAAGACCTTGTACAACTGCAGTAGAACCTCCCTGCTCCTATACTCAAATCCTTTTGCTATGAATGCTAACATACCATTCACTTTCTTCACTGCCTGCTGCACCTGCATGCCTACTTTCAATGACTGGTGTACCATGACACCCAGGTCTCGTTGCATCTCCCCTTTTCCTAATCGGCCACCATTCAGATAATAGTCTACTTTCCTATTTTTGCCACCAAAGTGGATAACCTCACATTTATCCACATTATACTGCATCTGCCATGCATTTGCCCACTCACCCAGCCTATCCAAGTCACCTTGTAGCCTCCTAGCATCCTCCTCACAGCTAAAACTGCCCCTCAGCTTTGTGTCATCTGCAAACTTGGAGATGTTGCATTCAATTCCCTTGTCTAAATCATTAATATATATTGTAAATAGCTGGGGTCCCAGCATTGAGCCTTGCGGTACCCCACTAGTCACTGCCTGCCATTCTGAAAAGGACCCGTTTACTCCTACTCTTTGCTTCCTGTTTGCCAGCCAGTTCTCTATCCACATCAATACTGAACCTCCAATATCATGTGTTTTAAGTTTGTATACTAATCTCTTATGTGGGACGTTGTCGAAAGCCTTCTGATATAAAACATCCACTGGTTCTCCCTTATCCACGCTACTAGTTACATACACAAAATATTCTATAAGACACAAAGTGCTGAAGAATTGAATTGAAACTTTACATTTGGTTATTATCCAGTGTTCATTCAGAATACAGTCATAGACTTCTATGGTTAAGATGTGGGTCAATTGTTTGGGCCAGTGTAGCCCAATTAACCTACCAATTGAATTACCAGGCCATTGGTAATATGAGGCAGTTGCATGTGAGCTGTGTCACTGTGCTACATTCACATTTCCTCCAAATGTCTGTCAGCTAATTTTCAGAGTCCACTTGTTTGAGAGACATGAATTCTGACCTGGGAACATTGCCTAACAAACATTGAAATTAATATCTATTTAATTTTATGTTTTAGTTCACTGATATTACCTCAGCAAATATCATACTGGAGTAAACCACCCTTCAAGATGTCCAGTCATCTTATTATAGAAGATTGTTTTTGTTTAAGTTGTAAAATCTTCTCTGGTTGTTTTACTTGTATACTATTGTTCAACACCTCAGTATCTTCCTTTCTTCTCCAAGTTAGTTACTGTTATCATGGCATATTTTAGCTTAAAACTTGCAATATGATTCTAGGTCGCCTTTTTACCTGGTCCTTATATCTGCTGATATTTAGTTTTGTGTAGGAAGAAACTGCAGATGCAGGTTTAAATTGAAGATAAACACAAAATGCTGGAGTAACTCAGCGGGACAGGCAGTATCTCTGGAAGGAAGGAATTATATTTTATTTTGGTCACTTTATATTCTGAACCTTGGAAGATATGGCATATTAGGTGCAAGGACCTGTGTCTGTTTAATTTTCTGTGGAAAGATGTTCTAATTGCAAGCTTTTTCTAAAAATATCTATTAAGAATGGTTCATTTTCTTATTATAATATTACTAGTTATTGGACCAATTGGCAGTAGTGGAAGAAATCATTAGTATTGCTTCATGATATATCACTATGCATCAGTAAGGTTTAAACACTCATTATATTGGAAACTCTGTCATGTATAATGAAAAAGAGGATATTAAGTGTATTGCCTTAAGTCTGTCAATGGTAATGAAGACCAAATCAGCTGTGATTTATAGCACTAGTGGTTTAAGGCGTTTAAAATATCAGAATATGGTTGACTGACTCAATGCAAACCAAATCTGGGGACTAATTTTGTTCAAAATATCCCTCCAGCATCTATGTAAAAGCATAATCAGTGTTTTTTGTTTGTGACAGTACATGCCAGAATGGCATACTGGCACCTGTAAGTAGCTAATCATCATTATTCTTGGTTTTCTAGCCATGTGACACATATGTGTATTAATCGTGCAGACTGCCACCTTATTGTGTATTTAAAAAGTCAAAGGGCCTGTTTCCATGCTGTAACTCTAAACTAAACTAATCTAAATCGGCGGTATGGTGGCGCAGCGGTAGACTTGCTGCCTTACAGCGCTGGAGACCCGGGTTCGATCCTGGCTACTGGTGCTGTCTGTATGGAGTTTGTACGTTCTCCCCGTGACCTGTGTGGGCTTTCTCTGAGATCTTCTGTTTCCTCCCACACTCCAAACCCACGTATAGGTTTGTAGGTTAATTGGCTTGGTATAAGTGTAAAATTATCCCTGGTGTGCGTGTAGGATAGTGTTAGTGTGCGGGGATCGCTGGTCAGTGCAGACTCAGTGAGCCGATGGGCCTGTTTCCGCGCTGTACCTCTAAACTAAACAGAGCCCTTGAGGACTGCCCTATAAGAAGGGTCCAAACTTATTACCAGCCTGTGAGTCACACCAACAAGCTGCCTTCTCCAGAGAAACCCTGCAGAATTCTCAAAAAGCGATTTTAAGTGTCTTCCTCTGTTTTTAACATTAATGCCAGAAATATGTGTTTCAGTGGCAAATCCTTATTCATTGTTAACACGTAATGAATCATAAGAAGCTATGGGTGAGAATTTATTTTGTTTGCCTGATGGAAGTATTCCAATGATTTTATTCATTTGTGAATTCCAGTTTTTGACCAGTGATGATGAATGAATAAAATCTGCCTGTCTTCTACTCCATGGAGGGAAGCAGACCATTTGGCACAACTCTCAAAAGGGAGGGTGAGCAGACAGAGGTCATTGTGCACAATGGTACCAATGAATGAATGAGATGCAGCAGACTGAATACAGGGACTTAGGAAAGAGAATGAATGAATGAATAAAATGTTATTGTCCCATGTGACAAGTCACAGTGATATTCTTTGTTTTGCATATCCAATGTATGCAAAGAGTCGCCATATAAAGGGCACCGACAAAGTTACAAGTATTCCATTTTATCACAAACCAGTTGTAACACATTCCATTTGTGGTCCCCTTAGTTCTCTATGGTTCCCCCATGCTGGGTCCTCGTTTGTTCTCCCTCACAGCGGTCCCCCCATGCCGGGTCCAAAGCAAGACCTTGAGGGTGGTAAGTCGCTGCAAATTTTTCAACATGTGAAAAAAATTGGTCGCCTTGGAGAAAATCGAGGTAGTCGTAGGTAGTTTTAGTTAATCGCCTTTGCTGACATTTTCATTTTCATTGGCTCATTGGGGGAAAAAACGTAAGCACGAGTTTTCAGAACCAAGGATAACCGACCGATAATAATAAATGCCCGCCAAACTTCACAGCTGTGTATCTCTGGCTTATTAAAAGTTGTCTGGCTTCCTAAAAGTGTTTCCACTCCTTCACCCATTCCTTCTCTCCAGAGATGCTGCCTGACCTGCCGAGTTACTCCAACATTTTGTGTCTACCTGCGATTTAAACCAGCCTCTGCAGTTCTTTCTTACACTTACAAACTTCTACATATGCACCATAGAATACATTCTCGCAGGTTGCATCACAGTTTTGTTTGGGAACAGCTCTGTCCAAGACTGTAAGAAATTGCAGAGTTGCAGATGTGTTAGGTGTAGGAAGGAACCACAGATGCTGGTTTAAACCAAAGATAGACACAAAAAGCTGGATTAACTCAAGAGGGACAGGTAGCATCTCTGGAGAGAAGGAATGGATGACTTTTTGGGTCGAGGCCCTTCGAGACCCTTCTTCAGATATATATGTTACAGTGGACAAAAATAGGAAAGGTAGATGAATATGTGGATGATGAGCTGGTGCAAGGGTTCAGGGTTCAGGGATCAAGGGTTCATATATATATCAATTTGTACCCTCACCCCTTGCACCAGCTCCTCAGCCACATGTTCATCTGCCTATCCTATTTTTGCCCACACTAGCACGTGGCTCTGGGAATAATCCAACATACTGAGGCCGCGACTAGTTCCCAGAATATGGGAACTCTTCGTAACCATGAAGGAGACTCACCAGAGACCACCAGCGAACATGTGGCAACCATGTGGCGAGCGCAGTCTCCTGCACGTGCCTAAAAAGTCGCCTAAGTGGGACAGGCCCTTGAGGCAACCTCACAATGAAATTTTCATAACCAAATGCATAGATGCTGGAATAATACATAAATGTTGGAAATACTCACCAATTCAGGCAGCATCATAGGAGAGAGAAATAAAGTTATGGGCCTGTCCCACTTAGGCGATTTTTCAGCGGACTGCCGGCGACTGTCAATTTGCCGGAAGTCGCTTGAAAAACTGGGAACTGGAACGGCGACTGTCAGAGTGGAACACACACACACACACATCACAAAGGCCGTAGTGAGGGCAAGCGGGGGAGCACTGTCTAAAAAATTCCCATAGTGCAAAGCCAAGGTGATAGAGACATACACCGCGATGAACAGGAGGTTGGCGCTGTTATTAAGACGGCTAGCACAGTGTACGGTAAGTCCTTTAAAAGAGGGGGGGAGAAGGAGTGGAGACAACTTTTAGGAAGCCAGATATACATGGCTGTGAAGCTCGGCGGACATTAACATTACCGGTCGCATATCCTTGGTTCTGAAAACGTCTGCCTACCTTTTTTTTCCCCAATGAGCCAATGAAATTCACCGGTCAGCACTGGCTCCAAACCACAAGAACCTCCGAGAACCTTCGACCTCCTGGCAACCCACTAGGGCCTCCTGTCGACCCACCTACGGCACGAGAACTCTCGCTACGCTCCATGGCGGCTCATCCTAGTTGGCGTTAATTTTTCAACATGTTGAAAAATTCTCGGCGACCATAATGAGGCCGCGACTAGTTCCCAAAATGTGGGAACTCCTCACGACCATGAAGGCAACTCCCCGGCAACCACCCGCGAACACGTGGCGACCATGTGGCGACTAAAAAGTCTCCTGCAGTCGCCTAAATGCGCCTAAATGCGACAGGCCCATTCTCTTTTCAGGTTAATGACTTTTCATCAGCAAATATTAAAGTGCAGAGCATCTACAGTATATTTTACTTGAATCCCCATATATCTGCTAGGATAAAAGTATAATGGCGATGTATGGGGCAAGTTTTTTTTACACAGAGGATGGTGGGGGCCTAGAACGCATTGCCTGGGGTGGTGGTGGTACACGATAGTGCCCTTTAAGAAGCTTTTAGATAGGCACATGGATTTGGAGGAAATGGAGAGAAATTGATCATTTGCAGGCAGATGTGATCATTTCAGCTAGGCATCATGTTCGGCACAAACATTGTGGGCTGAAGGTCCCGTTCCTGTGCTGTTCTATGTTCTATATCATTTGGGGAACATAAAACCTGGGAAGAACAACGAAAAAAGTTAAAAATATAAGAGTTGTAAGGCCTCTAGTCAATCTTCGTCAGCTGCAGATGGAGACCAATGCGACAAATTAGAAGGTGAAAGTGATTCTGATTCTAGTTTGTGTAACATCAATTCCGAATGATTTTATCTTCACATTTTGCTGATCTCCAAAGAATATGGAAGGCAGATGAATTAAATTTTAAGGAACACACTCTAAGCCTGGGACACGAGGGATTTATTGCCCTTGGTGTCCCATTTTTAGCAGAAGGGTTAAAATCCTATATTTCCTATTCTACTGCAGATATTAACCCATTTGAAATATCACTCCAAAAAAAGACTCAATTAACACTGTGTGAACTAATGCATTTAATACCTAGATTAGTAATTGGATATAAATAGGATTGATAGGTAAAAGTACATGTGCCGGTGATGACCATGAAATATTGTGTGAGACGTAGAGGGATGTGATTTTAAAGAGGGCACGTTTAGATCATATAAACTAAATTAGGTTTGCAGTGTGTTTCTCCTTAAATGCGTTGTTTTTTGAGATGAAGTTATTTTTGTTATTTAAGTGAAATTGACGAGCAGTTTCCATCTTTACGTATTTAGTATTTAGAGATTGAACTTGGAAACAGGCCTTTCAGTCCGCGGAGTCCATGCTAACCATCCAGCATCTGTTCGCACGACTATTTATCCCACTCTCTCATCCACTCCCTACATGCTCGGAAGCGATTTACAGCAGCCAACTGACCTACAAACCCGCACGTCTTTGGAATGTGGGAGGAAGCTGAAGCACCTGTTCACAACTACTATCTGTGCAGTGGGCTAGGTGTTAGAATACAATGAAAATATCATTGGAGCTAGAAACATTATGCAACCCTCCCCCCCCCCCCCAACGACCATGTAAAATTTCCTGACTATCAACTTCAAGAAGCAAGGTGGAGTACACTGCCCAATCAACATTAAGGGTGCTGAAATGGAAATGGTTGGGAGCTCATTGTTAACAACAATTGTCAGAGTTAAATTCCACCTGCTTTCCATATTCTTTGGAGATCAGCAACATGTGAAAATAGAATCATTCGGAATTGATGTTACACAAACCAGAATCAGAATCACTTTCACCTTCTAATTTGTCACATTGGCCTCATCGAGAGCTGATGAAGACCTGACTAGAGGGCTTACAATTCTTATATTTTTAACTTTTTTTACTGTTCTTCCCAGGTTTCATGTTCCCTATATTCTATAGAACATAGAACAGTACAGTACAGAAACGGGCCCTACAGCCCACAATGTTTGTACCCAACATGATGCTTGAATCTTCACTATTCGGCCAATGTTGGTGTTGTCTACAAATCTACTCCATTTTTATCCATATTGTTAGTGTAGATGACAGTTAAAAGTGGACGCAGCACAGATCCCTGTGTTACACCATGGTCACATGCCTTCATTCAGAAAATAAACCCTCCACTGCCACCTTCTGACTCCTTCCACCAAACCAATCTTGAAACCAATTGGCTAGCTCATTCTGGATCCCATGCGATATAACCTGTCATAGAGTCATACAGTGTGGAAATAGGCTCTTCAGCCCAAATTGCCCACTCCGGCCAACATGTCACATCTACAATAACCGTATAACCACATAACCATATAACAATTACAGCTCTGAAACAGGCCATTTCGGCCCTTCTAGTCCGTGCCGAACACTTACAATAGTTCCAACTGCATGCATTTGGCCAATATTCCTCTAAACCTGTCCTATCCATGTATCTGTCTAAATGTTTCCTCAACATTGTGATAGTACCTGCCTCAACTATCACCTCTGGCAGCTCGATCCATGCACCCACCACCTTTGTGTGAAATATGTTACCCCTAAGGTTCCTATTAAATCCTTCCCCCCTCATCTTAAACCTATGCCATTTGGTTCTTACAACCCCTACTCTGGGCAAGAGGGACTGTGCATCTAACGGATCTATTCCTCTCGTGGAATCAGACTACCCTTCCTTGCGGACTTTGTTAAAGGCCTTGCTGTAGTCCATATAGGCAATGCCCACCCACCCTGTCTTCATCATTCCTTTTTAAGAGAGGACCTCTTCAAAAAATCTTTCAAATTTGTCAGGCATGAATCCCATGCACGAAGCCATGCGGACTACCTCTTATCCGCCCTTGCCTGTCCAAGTCATAGCAAGTCTTGAGAGTGTGCCACCCAATGCAGTCTGTAGATCAAACAGTATTGTTGAATCCATGTCTGGTTTTGATGTGTGTTGGGCATGGCACGAACCGCAACAACATGCTTTTGACACTCTAAAACGTCAGATGTCATGCCCACCTACCCCGGCCTATTACGATGTCAATAAAACTGGTACTTTGATGCATCCCAGTACGGCCTCGGTGCAGCATGTCTGCAGGATGAGCAGCCTGTTGCTTATGCCTCCAGGACGATGACGGACACGGAGACGAGGTATGCTCAGATCGAGAAGGAATTACTGGCAGTGGTCTTTGCATGTGTCAAATTCAACTATTACGTTTTTGGCAAGGCTGTTACCGTAGAGACCGCCCACCAACCTTTGGTTACCATTTTAAACAAGCCTATACATGCTGCTCCGGCGCGGCTGCAAAGAATGTTGTAGACATTCTCCAGAAGTATGATAACTCTCTCATTTACAAGCAGGGTAAGCACATGTATCTGGCTGACACATTATCCCGTGCTCCCAGGAGGTCGAGCGTTCAGTACGCATCAAAACCAGACACGGATCAAATCAGCAATACTGTTTGATCTACACAGTCTAGAAGCACTAAACTCCAGATATGAGGTTTGGCCAGCAAGCAATCACATATCCAAAGATCCTCTCTGTTTCAGAGTAACTGAGAAAAAGAGAAATAGAATCAAGCAAGAAGTTTAAGAAACATGACCATTATAGAATGATTATAAGGTTATGGGACTAATACTTCTGAACTAATTCAGGAGAAAATATATTTTAATTTTTAATTTATAAATATATACATATATTAAAATGTTATCATGTCGGTTTAAGAGTTTGTAAAATCAAAAGTGACTATGAAGTACACATTGTCAAAATGTTGAATTGGCTCAGCAGTAGTCATCCAGTCCATTGAGACTGATTAACCAGCTTTCAAAATCATGACTAACCCGGCCGATCATTGTCCCACACCAATATGGTAGAATAGACTTGCATATTAGTTTAGTTTAGTTTAGAGATACAGTGCGGAACCAGGCCCTTCAGCCCACCGAGTCTGCGCCGACCAACATTCACCCAATGAACTAGTACTATCCAAAACACTAGAGACAATTTACAGTAGCCAATTAACATACAAACCCACAGGTCTTTGGAATGTGGGAGGAAACCGGAGCACCCAGAGAAACCCGGTCACTGGGAGAGCATACACACACAATCCAGACAGCACCCATAGTCAGGATCGAACCCGGGTCTCTGGCGCTGTAAGGCAGCAACTCTACCACTGCGCCACCCTGTTCTTCCAAGCTATTCAGTTGTATCAAACTTTTAAAATCAATTCAACAACCCACGAGTGCCTTAGGGATAGTTACTGGTGGGCAATAACGCTGACCTTATCAACCATACTAAGGTAGATAAATATTCTGGAGAAACACAGCGGGTGAGACAGCATCTATGGAGCGAAGGAATAGGTGACGTTTTGGGTCGAGATCCTTCTTCAGACTGAAGAAGGGTCCCGACCCGAAACATCACCTATTCCTTCGCTCCATAGATGCTACCTCACCCGCTGAGTTTCGTCAGCATTTTTGTCTACCTTATCAGCCATACTAGTGTAAAGATTATTTAAAGATATCTTTAGGCCCATTATTTTTAAAGAATGGTCGATAGAATAAGTGTACTTTTTTATTTTCTATGCATTCTTTAAAGATCTCAGCCACTGTTATTTCTCTAAGCAAGCCACCCTCATTACATATTTTGTATTTGAACTAAATCAACTGGGACAATTTATGATGGGGTACAGGGACAGATTTATCGCTGTGACAAGACATCGCAAAGTCATAAATATATTCTTATTAATTTATGCCTGGCAGATTCTGTAGGGGATCTCTGAATTGTTTGCTGTAACTTTAATAGAGGTGTAGATTGAACTCCGGTGGAGGCATTATTTCTCTAATTTTCAATGGAAAATTATGGCTGCCCATTGAGGAACTGCAGAATTGTGCCTGTACATAGCCCAAAGGCTTTTAAATGGCCCATGCGAAGAGGAAACTTTTCCCAAATGGCATAACAGTAAATGATTTTTATATTGTGATGAAAGCTTGATGAAATTTCAAAGATGATAAAATCTAAATTTCAACTCCAACACACTTTGTAAACATTGGCTTAATTGACATGAAGATGACTAGAATGTCGGCTAAGTACATTAATCACTCAGTAGCTCTCGACAAAAGACCAATCAACTTATCCAGTGAACAACTAATCCATACCGATCGAGAAGGTTCGATTCTGAGACTAAGAATAGCTAGCTGCTCTCAAAGTTGCTACAATTGACCGAAGTGTAGGGGAAAATACATCCGCTCTGATATGAATATTCAGCAACCCCTGCTGGAAGTACGAGTGCGTGAACATTGAGTCCAGCTATAACGCATTCAATGTTTTTATTCTGTTGTTCAGCCAAGATTCATAAATGGGCAAACTGTGCTTGCGAGATCTCACCGTGTCGGAAGAAAGAGGAGGCCCGAAAATTAACATCTGAAAGAAACGCCCATGAAACCTTAATGACCTTAATTGTGCAGTATCATACAAGATATACGGGTGCAACATATAGGTCATAAGGTCATACAGAATAGGAGTAGAATTAGGCCATCAATTCTACTCCACCATTCAATCATGGCTGATCTATCTTTCCCTGCTAACCCTATTCTCCTGGCATCTCCCCATTACCTCTGACACCTGTACTAATCAAGAATCTATCCATCTCCACCTTAAAAATATCCACTGGCTTGGCCTCCACGGCCTTCTGTAGCAAATAATTCCACAGATTCACCATTTAAGGGGAAAGAGCTGGCTCCAAGGCTCAGCTGTGGCTAATCACACTCTGTATGCTCTTTTCCTGAGTTCAACTCGGGACCAAACTAACATATCTGTTTATACCAGGGAGATATTAGATTAGATTTTTATTATTTGTCATTTGAACCTCAGAGAGGATCAAACAAAACTCTATTATGTGGGTTATACAGAAGAGTGAACAAAATATCTTAACATTAGGGTTATGGGTCAAACGCGAGCAGTTTGGACGAGCATAGATGGGGCTTCTTGGTTAGCATTGTCAAGCTAGGCCAAAGGATCGGTTTTTGTGCTGTATATTTCTGTGACTTTATATTGAATTTTGGTAGAAATGTTATCCAATTACAAGGGAGTTTCTCAAATGGGTGAAGCATTAACATTAGCACCAATGTTTTCATCCTGCACCTTTAATAAAAATAAATCAATATCAATTCATTATTCTTGGAATTCACATGAAGATTCAGTGTTTGTTATGCATTCAAAGTAGTCAGTACTAGACTTGCCACGTGTCATGTGACCTGATTAGTACGAATGTCAATGGTTACAGGGAGAAGGCAGGAGAATGGGGTTGAGAGGGAAAGATAGATCAGAATCGTGGAGTAGACTCAATGGGCCGAATGGCCTAATTCTGCTCCTATGACATATGGTGGACTTTCCTAACTCTTTGGCAATGTTGCCTCACAGAATGTTCTAATGTGTCGCTTTGCTTACCAATTATGAATAATCCTTCATTTAAACCCTCTATATTGGATAAGGGGTTTAGACAATGGAAAAATTTAGGAATTATCAGGATAGAACACCTTTACAGGAAAGGAAAATTTCTCTCATTTCAAGAGTTAAAAGATATCTATGGATTGCTTCCAAATAACTTGTTTAGGTCTTTACAAATTAGAGACTATATCAAGTCAAACATGCAAGATTATAAAAATAGAGAACTAGGATTATTGGATGAAGTGCTCAACAACCCCTTCACCCAAATACAGAAAAACTAATAGCATATATATATAATACTCTTTTGGATAGGAAAATTCCAACAACAGAATCATACCCACAAATATGCGAAAATGAAACAGGCTTATCTATATTAAAAGACACTTGGGAAGAAAGTCTACAACGTATACACCGTTGTTCGTTAAATGCCAGACATACCTTGATACAATTCAAAGTATTACATAGATTACATTATTCAAAAACGAAATTAAATAGAATTTTTCCTAACATCTCCTCTATTTGCGATAAAAGTCAGAATTCAGAAGCTAATTTAACGTATAGTTTTGTAACATGTATAAAACTTAATAGTTATTGGACTGAAATTTTTAAAATCATTTCTGTAGTTCTTAAGATTAAATTGGATCCTGACCCAAAGCTAATAATATTAGGAGTTTCAGATTCAAACCTAATATTAACAGTAAATCAAATAAATTTTCTTGATTACTGTTTGATAATTGGAAAAAAATTAATATTAAAATTCTGGAAGGGAACATTATCCCCCACAATTAAAATGTGGACAGTGGAAATGTCGGAGACGCTGCATTTGGAGAGAATCAGGTTTGTCCTAATGGACAAATATGAACTTTTTGAACAAATATGGTCTCCATTCACTGACTATCTGAAGGGGTAGCTGAGCTCAGCATTATAACTCAATAAATACCCGGTTGTAGGATTAGATGAAAAGATCTATTCTGAGATTTGTATACACGTCTCTATAGATATTTTTATGTGAAATTGTTCCATTCATTGTTAAGTATACTTCAATTTGTTTTTAATATAATAATTGTTTGCTTGTATTATTTTTTATTTTTATTATTTTTATTGTTTTGTTTTTTTTAATTTTTTTAATTTAAAAAAAAAATTCTTATATAATCATAATCAATATTATTTAATCACAATCTTCATTGATTATACACCTATTCGTTCACCTCTTTACTTTCTAAAAAAAATAGAAGCTTATATAAATCATTTCGTAATATTTGTATAACCTTTGAAACATGTTAAATGTGTATTTGAAAAACTGTTATATCATTGGCAACATGAATTGCTTCTAATAAAAAAATTTTTTTTAATGGTCTAATGTCTGTTGTCTTTTTATTCCGTTTATTCATTTTTCATGGTGAGGCCAACATCTACTTATCATCCAAGCTATCATCTGTAGTTCATCGTGTCTCTATCTAATACCCATCCCCGACTGCTCCTGGACAGAGTAGTTCACTAGGTTATTTCAAAATCAACATAATTGTAATGGACCTGAAGTCTCCCACACATCAGGCCACATAAGGATGGCAAAATTCCTCCTCCAAAGAACCTCAATGAACCAAACAGGATTTCATTACACCAGTAGATTTGTGTTCATCATAACTTTTTCAAAAATACCAAATAAGTTCATAAGTTATGAACTAGAGGGCATAGGTAAAGGTGAAGGGGGAAAGATTTAATAAATCCAAGGGGTAACTTTCTCGCACAAAGGGTGGTAGGCGTGAGGAACGAGCTGCCGGATGAGGTAGTTGAGGCAGGGACTATCTCAAAGTTTACTTAGACAGGTACATGGATGGGACAGGTTTAGAGGATTATGGGCTAAACGCAGCCAAGTGGGGCTAGTGTAGATGGGACATGTTGGCCGGTGTGGGTAAGTTGGGCTGAAAGGCCTGTTTCCACACTGTATCACTCTATGACTCTGCCAAAGAAGACTGATGGACTCATTTGCTGAGTTTATTCAGAAGTGGGATTGGTGCACACGTAAAAGGATTCAAAGGGTGCAGGTCACTAACAGTCTGACCTGGTCGACTAACATCTCATCAACTGTTAAGAGAGCGCAGCAGCGGTTGCACTTTCTGCGCCGGATGAGAAGAGCTCATCTCCCCCATCCCATCCTCACTACTTTCTACAGGGGCACCATAGAGAGTATTCTGACCAGCTGTATCTCTGTCTGGTTTGGGGACTGTAGAGCCTCCGACTGGAAGTCTGTGCAGAGAGTGGTGAGGACAGCGGAAAAAATCATCGGGACCTATCTCCCCTCAATCGGGGATATTGCGACCAAACGCTGTGTGTCTAAGGCCAGCAGTATCATAAAGGACCCCACACATCTCCATCACGGACTGTTCACTCTGCTGCCCTCGGGAAAAAGATACCGCAGCATGAGGAGCAGAACATCAAGGTTCCGCAACAGCTTCTTCCCACGAGCCATCAGACTCCTGAATGCCATGTAAATGGGCTGCCACTATTGTCTATTTATCCTTTTCATACATACCTATCCTTCGGTTAATTTATTGTGTTGCACAGGGAGCCAAATGCAACGTAATTTCGTTTGGAACTGCATATATCAATGTATTTCTAAATGACAATAAAGTTTGTTTGACTTTTGACTTTGACTTTGACAAAGGATGTGAGGCTTGTGCAAAAAGGCATTGCTGAAATAACAGAGCAGCTATTATTTTGTTCAATAGCAGAGGAAGCACATGGAGTCTAATGGCAACTGCAGTTTCCAATTGGTGTGATCTCCAGTGCAGCTACAGGCCTGGTGATTTCCTCCTGATAACCCACAAAATATAAAACTCACATATCATATGAAATAGAGTGAGAATAGGCCATTCAGCCCCTCAAGTCTAATCTGCCATTCAATAAGATCAGGGCTGATCCTCACCATTTCATTGAATTAGCCCCTCAATGTGGCTTGGGAACCGCTCCACCCAAGACTGCAAGAAATTGCAGAGAATTGTGGATGCAGCCCGGACCATCACACAAACCAACCTCCACTCCATTATTTTTTTGATCCAGAGATACTGCCTGTCCCACTGATTTTCTCCAGCATTTTGTGTCTGTCTCTCTTCCATTGACTTAATTTACACTTCAGGCTGCCTTGGCAATGCCACCAGCATAATCGACGACGAGTCTCACCCTGGTCACTTCCTCTTCTCGCCACTCCCATCAGGCAAGAGGTACAGAAGTGTGAAAACGCACACCTCCAGATTCAGGGACAGTTTCTTCCTGGCTGTTATCAGGGAACGGAACCATTCAATCAACAACGGGAGAGTGGTTCTGAGCTACTACCTACCTCATTGGAGTTCCTTTGACTATATTTAATCTGATTTTACTGGACTTTATCTTGCACTAAATGTTATAACCCTTTATCATGTATCTGTACACTGTGGATGGCTGGATTATAATCATGAATAGTTTTTCCAATGACTGATTAGCAGGCAACAAAAGCCTTTCACTGTGCCTCAGCACATGTGACAATAAACTAAACTAAATCTATTGATTTATCTATATGCATGCACATGGTAATGGAGTCTCCACACACCGCTTGGGTAGAGAATTCCAAAGATTCACCACTCCTGGGTGTGGACGGGTCTCCACAATGGCCGGACCCTTATTATGAGAGCATGGCCCTGTGTCAGGGCACCATTACCAGGGGAATCATCATTTCTGCATCAACCCTCTCAAGCCTCTTAAAAATGGTCCACATTTTTAGTAGCTGGTGACAAGCTGACACCAGCTGTGGATGTGTGGCTGCCCTCTGAATCATGCCAGGTTTTCCTATGATCCAACCCTGTGAAATTTTCTCAAATGGATATTTCCCTCTGGGAATTGGGAAGGTGCGCGTTGTCGAGTTATTAACAATTGAGGCTGCTTCAGCTCAATCAATACACAATTTGCAGGGAGTAATGAATGACAATCATTGGAACGCGAGTCTGTCAGGGATCAGAAATATCCTCAACACTTCACACCCTTAGGAGTGCGAACCCTTGCAGAATTTTCACACCTCCGATTAAAGACATGAAGAAGGATCTGAAGAAGAGTTCTGTCTCGAAACATCACCTCTCCATTTTCCCCAGAGATGCTGCCTGATCTGCTGAGTTACTCCAGCATCTTATGTCTTTCTTTGGTATAAACCAGCATCTGCAGTTCCTTTTCATTCCATTTTATTCCAAACAAACCAGCAGCTCTAGTAGGCAATTCCAATTGGATGCATTCATCTTATTTTAACATTTGTTAAAACCTATCTAATGAGCATATCTATGTCCTTAGTCACAGAGTCATGCGGAACAGCAAAGTGGAACTGCGGAACAGCATAACTGGCCCTTCTGCCCACCATCAATCACGCATTTACACTAATCCTATTTTATTCTCCGCACATTGCCACTAACTCTCTTCCTGAATCCCACCACTCACCTACACATTTGGGGCCAGTACAATGGCCAATTAAACTACTTACCTGCATGTCTTTGGAATATGGGACAAAGCCGGAAGAATCTCACCTAGCCGAGGGAGAATGTGTCAACTGCACACAGGCAGCCTTACCGCTCCACAGACTGCACCACCATGCTGCCCACATCTAACCTGAAGGACGAATACTGATCCAGTCTCACACATTGAAATTATCAGAGGAAACAGAGAAATCATCTTTATATATGCTATCTGCATATAGGCCAAGAACGTTGAGATTCCAGTGGAGTTTAAAACAGGGAGCATGAAAGTAAGTACAATTTGGGCACCATATCTGAGGAAGGATGTGCTGACTTTGGAGGGGGTCCAGAGGGGGTTTACAAGAATGATCCCAAGAATGAGTTAACATATGATGAGCATTTGACAGCACTGGGCCTGTACTCGCTGGAGGTTAGAAGGATGAGGGGTGACCTCATTGAAACTTATCAAATAGTGAAAGGCTTGGATAGAGTGGATGTGGAGAAAATGTTTCCACTTGTGGGAGAGTCTAGGATTAGAGGTCATAGCCTCAGAATTAAAGGACGTTCCTTTAGGAAGGAGATGATGAGGAATTTCTTTAGTCAGAGGGTGGTGAATCAGTGGAATTCCTTGTCACAGACGGCTGTGGAGGCCAAGTCAATGGATATTTCTAAGGCAGAGATTGATATATTCTTGATTAGTATGGTTGTCAGGAGTTATGGGGAGAATGGGGTTAGGAGGGAGAGATTGATCAGCCATGATTGAATGATGTAGCATTGATGGGCCCAATGGCCTAATTCTACTCCTATGATTTGTGACCTTATGACTCAGTGGGCTGGAGTAGGCTGGTCCACTGCGTAGAATGATCATGTACAGCTTGCTCATGGCCACATTCACCGGGGTGAGATCCCAAGCAATTCTATTGCTGCGCCTTTCACATTTTCACAATGATAGCGCCTCAGTTTGCAGAAATCATGCTCCCCATAATTAATAGGATGTTTCGAGGAGACAGTGGGAAGCATCAATGAGAGTAGAACATTTGATATGTTATACATAGGCAGATGGCAAACTCTCATATGGCTGATCTGTTAAGGAAGTAAAAGCCCGTGGAATCTAAAGGAAAGCATCAGGTAGATTTAAAAATTAACCCAGTAGCAGAAAGAAAAGAGTAAAATAAACACAAAAAATAGAAAAATTTAGCATAGGAACAGGTCCATCGGCCAACAATGTCCTGCTGAAAATGATGCCAGGTTAAATTAAGCACCTCTGCCTGCACGTGATCCATGTCCTTCCACAGCCATGTGCCTTTCCAAATGGCTTTTAAATCCTACTATTGTGTCTGCCTCCACCACCACCCCTGGCAATGTGTTCCAGGCATTCATCGCTCTTTGTGTAAAAACCTTGCCCCGCATATCTCCTTTTAACTTTGCCTCCCTGACCTTAAAGCTATGCCTTCTAGCCTTTGACATATCCACCCTGGAACAAAGGTTCTGACTATTCACTCTTAGTGGTCTGCACGTAATAGAATCACAGTTGAAAATGGGTCAGAATTAAAATTTAGCTGCGTGACAATGATGAGGAAAGTTCTCGGTTCCAAGAAAATGTCAGTGAACTTCATTGGCGGGTACACCAATTAATACATTTAATTTAATCTGCAGAAGTTACGAAGGCAAACTGGATGCATGTCCTTATTAGTCATGCTGGAAATATATTAACATTGGTAGGATCAAATGTGGAGAAGTATGTTTAGTTCTGGTCACCACACCCTCAAAGACAGTGACACTAACAAAGAGAGCAGAGAGGAGAATTGCTGGCGCTGAAGAACTATGGTTATATGGTTATATTCTATTAGGATGAAATGAGCTTCTGGGGAGGTGTGTAAACATTATGGCTGGACTATACAGAGTAAACAGAAAGGACCTATTTGCTTTAGCACAGACGTCATTGCATAGATTAAAATGGTAGAAGGATTAGAGAGAGATGAGAGGGTGATGGGAGTTTTGAAGTCACCACCTCAAAAGACTGGAGCCAGAATTCATTACTACATTTAAAACGTCTACAATAAGCACTTGGAATCATGACCTGCTGGGCACTGAACCAAGAACTAGGAGGAAGGAATAAACTAAAGTCCATTCTCGGCTGGCATGGACTTAATGGCTGCCTTCTGTATCATAGCTTTCTCGGAGATTATGGCAGGTGGAGGAGGTGCTTTCATAGCTGTGAAACAACCAGGTCATTTTAATAACTTTAAAATGTCTCTGACATTCAGAGATTCAATTCAATTCAATTAAAAATTAATTTAAACAATAAGTAAGATTAACTTAAGCACATAAATAATTAAAAACTTCAAGCTAAACCAAAATAATTGAAAATAACTTGCCTCCTAATCCATAAACCTTCACTCTCCATTGTAATCAATGGTGTCCACATCCTGCACCAGCTTTAACCTTCGGAAGCGAATCCCCCCCCCCCCCCCAGTCTCACCACTTCCCCTCTCATCTTTATGTTGGCTGTCTTCCCTCACCATTCTCAAGAGTCAAGAATGTTTTATTGTCATATGTCCCAGACAGAACAATGAAATACTTACTTGCAGCAGCACAACAGAATATGTAAACGATATAATAAATGCAAAGAAAGTTTTATAGCGGACGATCAACCATGATCACAATGAATGGTGGTACTGGCTCAAAGGGCCAAATGGCCTCCTCCTGCACCCATGTTTCTATATATATTTCATATATATAATTCTTACATATTTCATATATATACATACACACACACGCACGCACACATAAAAGCAAACAAATATAGTGCAAAAAGACAAAACCAATCTTTTAGCTAATCTTTGGCCCCCAAGTCTACAGTATGTAGTTCAGAGCTTATTTGGAGGTTAGAGTGTTTAATAGTCCGATGGCTGTAGGGAAGAAACTGTTCCTGAACCTGGACGTTGTCAGCCCTGATGTAGGGTTTTGACCAGAAACATAAACAATTCCTTCCACAACCCCCACCACTCCCACACCACTTATGCTGCTCAACCCGCTGAGTTAATCCAGGAGACTGTTTATCTTGAATGCCAGCAGGATAGGGCCTCACCGCTGAACTCTTGTGAGGAAATGGTGGAGTGAATGGTGGAGTTTTAAGGTGAGAGTGGCAAGGTTTAATGGAGAAGTGCAGGATACGTTTTTAACACAGAAACGGTGGGTGCTGGAGTCTGCTGCCAGGGGTGATGGTAGAGGCAGATAGGGGGGTTTCAAGGGCTTTGAGATAGGGGGCTTTCAGATATGCAGTGAATGGAGGGATACGGATCACGTTCAGGAAGAGATTGTGTTCAACATGGACATTGAGGGCCGAAGGGCCTGTTCCTGTGCTGTACAGTTCTGCGTTGTGTATTCTATGTTCCATCTGACAGATTCAGAGAGCTCAGTCCATCGGTAACTCACTAACCATTGTGTTTCATGGTGCATGCCAGGAATCAGGATCTGTAGTCCTTTAAATGCCAGTGAAGTTCAGTCCAAGGTCAAGAATTCCTTCCACCCCACCACACCTCCTCCCCACCCCAACAAATGCTGCTCGACCTGCTAAGTTCCTCAAGCAGTTCTTTTTTTGTTTGACAGAAAGATTTGAGTCGATGACCAAAACATTAGCTAAAAGAATGGTGAACAGTTTCAGAGATTGCAAGATTTTTTAATGCTTTACATTTAACGTGGTTTTTATCATTGAGAAGAAAAAATAGGAGCAGGAATTTGCCCTGCAGACCCTCAAGCATGCTGCACCACTGAATTATTGATCATAATTGTTCCTCTGCCTTGAATCCATTTTCCAATTTAGGTCAGTGGGTATCTCTCCAATTGCCCTTCAAATCTGCTCAAGATAATACAATCCTGGATGGCCTTAGGGTTGACCCTGGCCCCAACCTCCTGATAAGACCATAAGACATAAGAGCAGAATTAGGCCATTCAGCCCATTGAGTCCTATCCACAATTCGATCATGGCTGATCTATTTTTCCCTCTGAACCCCGTTTACCTGCCTTTTCCTCTGAACTTTAGGGGCAGCACGGTGGCACAGTGGAAGAGTTGCTGCCTTACAGCGCCAGCGACCCAGGTTCAATCCTGACTACGGGTGCTATCTGTATGTAGTTTGTAAGTTCTCCCCATGACCTCGTGGGTTTTCTGCGGGTGCTTCGGTTTTCTCACACACTCCACCAGGTTAGTAGGTTAATTGGTTTCTGTAAAACAAAATTGTCCCTAGTGTGTAGGATAGTGGCTGGTAGACACGGAATAATCAAGGCGTGGATAAGTAATCCCCTTACTAATGAAGAACGTATCAATCTCCACTTAAAAATACCCAATGACTTGGCCTCTGCAGCTGTTTATGTCAATGAATTCCACAGATTCACCACCCTCTGACAAAACACATTCTTCCTCATCTCCATTGTAAAGCTACTTAAAGCTACTGATGCCATGCCCTCTGGTCCTATACTCTCCAACTACTGGAAACATCCACTCCCCATCCACTTAATCCAGACCTTTCATTATTCAGTGGGTTTAGTAGAAATCCCATCCCCTCCCCCTTCCCCCCCACCCCCACCCCCATCCTTCTAAACTCCCAGTGAGTATGGGCCCAAAGCCAACATACTGTATGCTTCTCACAGGTAGACACAAAATGCTGGAGTAATTCAGCGGGCCAGGCAGCATCTCTGGAGAGAAGGAGTGGGTGACATTTCAGGGCGAGACCCTTCTTCAGACTGATGTCAGGGGTGTGGGCGGGACAAAGATAGAATGTAGGCGTAGACAGTAAAACTGGTGGGAGAACTGGGAAGGGGGAGGGGATGGAGAGGGAAAGCAAGGGCTATTTCAAGTTAGAGAAGTCAATATTCATACCACTGGGGTGTAAGCTTCCCAAGCGAAATATGAGGTTCTGTTCCTCCAATTTGCACTGGGCCTCACTCTGACAATAGAGGAGGCCCAGGACAGAAAGTTCAGAATGGGAATGGGAGGGAGAGTTGAAGTGCTGGGCCACCGGGAGATCAGATAGGATAAGACGGACTTAGCGGAGGTGTTCAGTGAAACGATCGCCGAGCCTGCGCTTGGTCTCGCCGATGTAAAGAAGTTGACACCTGGAACAGTGGATACAGTAGCTGAGGTTGGAGGAGGTGCAAGTGAACCTCTGCCTCACCTGGAAAGCATGCTTGGGTGCTTGGATGGAGTCGAGAGGGGAGGTAAAGAGACAGGTGTTGCATCTCCTGTGGTTGCAGGGGAAAGTACCTGGAGGTGGGTGGGAAGGGACGAGTTGACCAGGGAGTTGCGGAGGGGACGGTCTCTGCAGAAAGCAGAAAGGGGTGGAGATGGGAAGATGTGGAGATAGTAGTGGGATCCCGTTGGAGGTGGCGAAAATGTTGGAGGATTATATGTTGTATGCGACGGCTGATGGGGTGGAAGGTGAGGTCAAGGAGGACTCTGTTCTTGTTACAAATGGGGGGAGGGGGAGTAAGAGCAGAGCTGTGGGATATCGAGGAGACCCTAGTGAGAGCCTCATCTATAATGGAAGAGTGTGCCTCTCACACGTGGATTCCCAACCATTACCTTCAAAATTGCCCAGATAAATGCGAGACAAAGGCCACATTAGATACATGGAAAGGCTGCCAGTGGAACACTAACAAGGAAGGTGACTTTCATATAGTCTGAGCTCCTGAATGAAGGAAATCTACAGAGCAGCACCCGAAATACCAGAGCCCATTAGCACTTCAGGAAAGCGGAGCACATTAGAGGGGAAAGACTAATGCAGTCGTCTTTCCTCCAAAGCTAGAATGAACCTGCGAGGCAGAATGATTTGTGGTGAACATATTATCAATAAGTACATAAGATCACAGTCTGTTTATTAATATTTCATAAAGATTAGGCTTGTATGTCATTCTCCAGATGGAAATACAGACGCCTAGCGAAGTGAATACATGCTGATATTTACCCTGGTGTAAAACATTGATGAAGCCAACACACTTTGCAAAGTATTATGTGTATTTACTATTTAAAATCATGATGTAATCACAGCCCAATCACAAAGCTTCGTCAACAGTTTAATATCTGTTTAACTTCAGTAGTTTGTCAGTCTTCAGCTGTTTTTTTCCCCATTGTTTAGTTCAGTTTAGTTTAGAGATACAGAGCTGAAACAGGCTTTTCGGCCCACCAAATCGGTGCTGGCCAGAGCTCCCCATACACTAGCACTATCCTACACACTAGGGACAATTTACAATTTTTACCAAAGCCAATTAACCTACATCTTTGTAGTGTGGGAGGAAACCAGAGCACCCAGAGAAAACCCACGAGGTAAACAGGGAGAACGTGAAAACTCTGTACAAACAGCACCTGTAGTCAGGATCGAACCCAGGACTCCAGCACTGTGAGGCAGCAATTCTACCGCTGTGCCACCACATTGTGTGGTACCTTATATTATCCCTGTACCACACTCAAAGGCATTGCCACAGTGAGGTTCAGCGACTATGATGATGGCCTATGCCAGATGTCCCTGCAGCTAACCTGATTTTTCAGTCACATCACCAGTAGGAGCAGGAGCAAGCATTCCAAACCCACATACTGCTCCACTATTCGACAAGGCTGAACCACCACTTCAATGTCATTTTCCTGCCTTATCTTAATACCCCTTGATTTCTTTAATATCCATATATAAGATGTAGATGCTGGTCTATACCAAAGGTAGGCACACAATGCTGGAGTAACTCGGCGGGTCAGGCAGCATCTCTGGAGAAAAGGAATTAGTGACATTTCGGGTCAGAACCCTTCCTCTCACTGTGATCTGAGGAAGGATTCCGACCTGAAACATCACCTATTCCTTTTCTCCAGAGATGATGCCTGACCCGCTAAGTTACTCCAGCACTTGTGTCTATCTTCCTGTACTTTTCTATGTTCTATGTTTTAAACTAAAATCATTTGAATTGGGAGGAAATTTGCTATTGGTAATTAATGGGTTAAACCATATTAATATACATTGTATTAACGCATGCCACAGAGTCCCAGTGGCAACTTACCAGTTAAGTGCGCTGATCAGTGTGGCATTAAACTACAGAGACAGGGAGGATGTGTCTGTAGCATCGTTTGCAAATGACTCCTGGTACCCATTAAACAGTCGATCTGTGGGGCTCAGCATCCAGGTTGCTTGGGAAGGAATAGCAACGTATTCTTGCTCCTGACAACTGGCCAGGAACTTCATTCTGTGGGAATTTTTCGAATTACAACTTGGGCGAGTGACGAACCGTCTTTATTTCAAAAGGAAGCACAAAAAGGAAATTTAAAAAATAATCTCCTATGGTAATACTGAGATGGGCACTAAACTCTCTAAAAAAACACACAGGGTGAGATTACGGGATCGCACAGATTAATGGAAACTAAGGAAAATTAATTAATTTTACTGCACTCCCAAACCATGAAATTGGATCCATGAAATGGATCTAAATTAAAAAAACACAGGGTGAGATTACGGGATTGCACAGAGTAACGCAAACTAAGGAAATGTAATTAATTTTGCTGCACTCCCAATCCACGAAATACAACGGACACAAGAAGAATAACAGAGGACATGTTGGCATTCTCGTGGAAAGTGTGAGAGTCAGCCAGCCGCCAGGGCAAGGGGAGGTTGTGAACGATGGGTGGCTCTCTAATGATGTGAGGTGAATGGAAATGCCCATGAGCTATCGGCAGTGTCCTCGGCAGCAGAGGGACGCAGCATCCATGCAGCAGGAAGTGAGTGCGTTATTGATGCTCTCGCCTCGGGGAGGGAGGCAGATAATGGATGTGGGATGTGGGCCGTGCTTTGTCATCAAACTGGAGGCCTGAAAGATGTGCGGCAAAATATTATCAGTCATTTGTTGATCAAGATGTAATACTATCGGTGCTCTCTCTACCACAACAAGGGCCTTTAATGCTGGTAGGCCACAGGAGTCAGTGACCTCTTTTCGTAGCACTGTCGCAATAGAAACAAGCTGATTGAATTTCAGCTCCAGTATATCAACCCGAAAACTTCACTTATACATCAAACAGTAATGGACCCATTTTATTTCCCTTTAGAGAATGAGCTGTACTACCATGAACACATTCAGACATCAAATCTGACTCAACATTATAACTTGCATGAAAATGTTTACTTTTTCTTTTAAATCTACACTCTTCCTTGGGGATTATACTGTGAATTCTGGGAAATGTGCAATGTGTTCCGAATGCCAGTTCCCACTCACCCACCCATCTGCTTCTCACAAGACTGCTGGCATGAAGGGGTGTCTGCAGAGTAAGTCTCACAATAAGGAGAGTTTCTGCAGCTCCTTGCTACAGATGTTGTCATTTTCAGGCTGTTAAACATCTTGAATCTGAGATTCTGTCCTGTACCCCAGAATGGTAAAATTAGTTTTATAATGAAAAATATCACATCTTCTTCTGTTCTGCAGGAGGTGCCTTAGACATGGTTTTATTAGCATTCAAATGGGTTCAGCATTACCACTAAGTAAATACATTATTTATTTTTAGTTATTATAATGTATTACATTACTTATTACTTAATTACTTATTATATTTACTCGTACATGGCCAATAAGTAGAAAACCTTATTTTGCGTGCTATCCAGGCAGAACAACTGTTTAGGAGTTAAGTGTGTTTAATTCTCATGCCTTCTGGCAATGAAACAATGAAATGCTTACTTTCATGGGCCTATTAACACAATAACTCGCAAATAATAATACAATAAAGTAATCATCAGTAATACTCGGGTAGCCAGACCATATTAGTGCAAAGCCAGAGTACATAGTGCAACATAGTCCACAGTAGATCATCGCTGCTCAGATGGGGTTGTGGTTGGCCTTGTGCATTGTGGTTCAAGAATCTGATGGTTACTGGGAATCAATCACAATCACAATAATACTTTATTAGCCAAGTATGTTTTGCAACATTCGAGGAATTTCATTTGTCAAGTCAGTCACACAAATAAAAAGCAAGGAACACACAAAATACATTTTAACATAAACATCCACCACAGTGACCCCTCCACATCCCTCACTGTGATGGAAGGCGGAAAAAAAGTTCAAATCTCTTACCTTCTTTGCTCTCCCACGGTCGGGGGCTTCGACGGGACGATCTTGAGTCACGTAGCCAACGGCGTTTTGGCCGTCCACATTGGGATGATCAGCTCTTGTATCGGGGGGATGTCAGCTCCCCCGCGCCAGGCGATCGAACCCCGCGTCGGGGCTGGTCGAGCCTCTGCATCGTTGGAGCTTCCGACTCGGCCTCTCCCGAGACTGCGAGCTCCCGATGTAGTCCGCAGGCAAGGGATCAACTCCAATGTTGAGTCCACCCCAGACGGTGGGGCTTAAAGTCAGTCCGAGGAGGCCTCCAGCTCCATGAATGTAGGCCGCAGAGGGACCGGAGATAGGATCCGGAAAACAATCACATTTCCAGCAAGGTAAGAAACTGAAAAAAAGTTTCCCCCTCCCCCCACATTAAACAAACCAGAGAACATTTCCACAGACTTCTTCAGGGTCTGATCAGATATATCTGAGGACATTGCGGGAAACGAGAGAGGGAATTGCAGGAGCCCTGGTTCAAATTTACGATTGTCCTTAAATACAGGAGAGGTGCTGGAAGACTGGAGAGTGGCAAATGGTGTGTGCCTTTTCAAGAAGGGCTGCAGGGAAAATGCTGGGAACTATAGGCCGGTGAGCTTAACATCTGTAGTTGGAAAATTACTGGAGAGTATTCCGAGGGATAGGTTATACAGACATTTGGATAGGCAAGGGCTCATTAGGGATAGTCAGCAAGGTTTTGTACGTGAGTGGTCGTGTCTCACAAATCTGATTGATTTTTTTGAAAACGTGACCAAAAATGTTGGTGTGGGCAGAGCTGTAGATGTTGTGTACATGGATTTCAGTAAGGCATTCGACAAAGTTCCGCATGGTAGGCTGCCCTGGACAGTTAGATTGCACGGGATCCAAGGAAAGATAGCTGAATGTATAGAAAATTGGCTCCATGGAAGGAAGCAGAGGGTGATGGTGGAAGGTTGCTTCTCCGACTGGAGGCCTGTGACTAGTGGTGTGCCTCAGGGTTCGGTGCTGGGCCCCTTTACTGTTTGTCATCTACATCAAAGATTTGGATGAGAACATACAGGGCAAGATTAGCTAGTTTGCTGATGATACAAAAGTGAGTGGTTTTGCAGATAGTGAAGATGGTTGTGAAAGTTTGCAGCAGGATCTGGATCGATTGGCCAGGTGGGCGGAAGAATGGTTGATGGAATTTAATACAGAAAAGTGTGAGGTGTTGCATTTTGGGATGTTGAACAAGAGCAGGACCTACACAGTAAATGGTCGGCCTCTGGGTAGTGTTGTAGAGCAGAGGGATCTTGGAGTACAGGTGCATGGTTCCTTGTAGGTCGAGTCGCAGGTAGATAAGGTGGTCAAAAAGGCTTTTGGCCTTCATCAGCCAGAGTAAGGAGTACTGAGGTTGGGAGGTCATGTTGCAGTTGTATAAGACGTTGGTGAGACCGCATTTAGAGTGTTGTGTTCAGTTCTGGGCACCATGTTATAGGAAAGATATTGTCAAGCTTGAAAGGGTTCAGAAAACATTTACGAGGATGTTGCCAAGACTAGAGGGTGCGAGCTATAGGGAGAGGTTGAGTCGGCTGGGTCTCCATTCAATGGAGTGCAGGAGGATGAGGGGAGATCTTATAGAGGTGTACAAAATCATGAGAAGAATATATTGGGTAGATGCACAGAGTCTCTTCCCAGAGTAGGGAAATCAAGGACCAGGGAACATAGGTTCAATGTGAAGGGGAAAAGATTAAATAAGAATCTGAGTGGTAACTTTATCACACAAAGGGTGGTGGGTGTATGGCACAAGCTGCCATAGGAGATAGTTGAGGCTGGAACTATCCCATCATTTTAGAAACAGTTGGACAAGTACACGGATAGGAGAGGTTTGGAGGAATGTGGCCCAAGCATAGGCAAGTGGGACTAGTGTAGTTGGGACATGTTGGCCGGTGTGGGCAAATTGGGCCGAAGGGCCTGTTTCCACACTGTATCACTCTATGACTATGAGATGGACATCAGTTTGCTGAACAGGCCAGATGAAGGATCTGCGGACTATCGTTGATCAGACTTTGTTGGCTTTACCGTGTACTAAACATGTATTGTCTTTCCGCTGACTGGTTAGCACGCAACGAAAGCTTTTCACTGTACCTCGGTACACGTGACAATAAACAATAATCTAAACCTGTTGTGGCATTTCCTGGCTTCAGCTGATGAATTGGAGTTGGGACGAGTTCCCACTGGCATGTCTTCTGCTGCCTTCAACTTCTGTGTTTCTCAGTTATTTGCTGGGAATTATGAGCTGACATATATCCTCTATAAAGGATATATGTCAGCTCAGAAGACATGCCCAGGCAGCAGAAGACGTGCCCAGGTTTTCCTGAGATAGTTGGTTTCAGCACTGGCCATGGTGGACATCTGGAGTCAGCCGTAAGTGGGCCGAAAGTAAAGCAAACCAAAGCTGCTGATTCTGATCAACTACTGTCCAAAAGGCTATTCGAGGTGGAAGCAGCAGCGTCCAGGCAAGCAGGCCCGGCAAACCTCCACGGTCCGGGGACTCAATCACGGCGGACCGGCAACGGTGGACCCACCCACCACGGACCATGGAGCGATGACCACCTCTCGGCCCGGAGCCAGCGGCGTCAACGGGACCCACGCCACCGAGAGCGAGAAGGGACTGAGGATGAGGTGGAACGTCAAGAGTGAGGTGGACAATTGAGAACAATGGGGGGGGGCCGAGAACAAAGGTGGGACCTGGTGGGGAGGGGGCCTCTGGGAATGTCTGCACCTTTGTCGGCGCCAGACATATGGTGGTATTTGTGTACTGCCGAGGTGAAGTCTGCTGCACGATTTTACCGGGTTGTATGCAAAACAAAGCATTTTTGTGGTAAAGTTGTGATGCACAGTAAAATGTAAACCAATTTTTACATTTCACTGTAAATGTGACAATAAAGTATCAATGAAGCATCGGAAAGACGGGATCAGCACATTTGTGGCGTCAACCCTACAAAATGCCCTCCCAAGCAAGACACTGGGGGCTGCCGTGACACATTACAACTTACATTTAGGAACAACAGAAGAATTGAGAGAATTAGAAAAGTAAATCAGAGAAGTAAAACAGAAAATGCTGAAAATATTCAGTTGGTCGCAGAATTATGTTTAGGGTTAGTATCTAACAATGTTTGAGTTCTGATGAAATGCTAACTTTAGTCTTTCTCCACAGGTTCTCTCTGACCTGCTGAGCTTTTTATGTCTTTACTTCAGAGTTCCAATATCTACAGAATTCTGGTATTGGATTAATGCTGATGACCTTCTCGAGTGGATTGATGTGGGAGGATTGTCGAGCCTGACAATGTAATGAAAGTGTATTGAGCCAAGCACATTTAAATGACTGCAGATAGACACAAAATGCTGGAGTAACTCGGTGGGTTAGGCAGCACTTCTGGAGTAAAGGAATAGGAGACGTTCTGGGTCGAGACCCTTCATCACAATGAGGCTGGGAGAGGGACACTACACTCTTTGGTGTTAATTTAACTCCGTATATTGTCTGGCGTTGTGGTAATCTTCCTAATGCTGTCATCACTACTCCTGTTTAGGGAGCAGAACCAGAAGAGTCACACTGATGATAATCATTAAGAAAAACTAATGATGCATTTCAATGAGATTTGTGTCATTATGCTCTGCATTAACTAATGCCTGTGCAGACAATGCCCGATTCCAATGTATATTCTGCACTGTTTAATTATTTGCAATACTGACGTGTATCATATTATTGAACTTCAAACCCCGAATCAAACCTTATTCAGTTCTTAAGCCCACTGCTTGATCTGGGCACGAGTAACAGATATCGCCCTCTTCTCCAACCTAGGACCCAGAAGATATTGTTCTCTCAAACCTGGAGTGTTTCAAGGTGAAGTTTGGAGAAACCAGCTGTCAAATCAAGATCCTTACAGCGGAGGTGAAATACAGTGTAATTGGGTTAAGTCAGGTATTGAGATATTGGAGTGATGAAGTTAAATAGGAAAGACGGGAATGAATTTCCTGACGGGTTTATAATATATTTCCATTTCATTCAACTTTCATCAAACATGTTTCTATGAGGGACTGTTCAAAAGCATTACAGGTATGTACCCTCTTCATCTGGTTAGCAATTAACCTTAAAACTCTTAGACCATAGAAAAATATAGTATATTAACAGGCCCTTCATCCCAGAATGCCCTTGCTGAACATGATACTAAGATCAACTAATCTTATCTGCCTGCACATGATCGCTACCCATCAATCCTAGCAGTATGTCCCACCCCCTCCCCCTACTTTCAGTCTGAAGAAGGGTTCTGATCTGATGTGTCACCCATCATTTTTCTCCAGAGATGTTGCCTAACCCGCTGAGTTACTCCAGCACTTTCTGTCTACCTTCAGTATATACCAGCATCTGCAGATTCCTCCCTGCACAGATTCCAGGCACTATCGTGCCCTTCACCACCATCTCTTGTCTAACACTAAGGCTTCTCCAGTTGCAGGCTTTTGAAGTATCTTTCAGGTGAAACTTCTCCACAGCTTTTGACAGGTGCAATTACTGATGTACAGAATCCACCCAGAGCCATTTCCTTGAAACGGACACTATTGTGATAACCACATAATGACAGGAAGGTAAGAATGAGGACACAAGGAACTACGAATGCTGAAATCCTGAGTGGAACACAAAGTTCTGGAGTAACTCAGCGGGTCAGGCGGCATCACCGGAGGTCATGGATAGGCAAAGTTTCAGGTGGAGACCCTTCTTCAGACACACTTGTCTGCAGAAGGGCCTGGATCTGAAACATTGCCCATCCATCATCTCCATTCCTGATCCATCAAGTTACTCCAGCACTGTGTGTTCATGGTAAGAAAAGAGTTCGTTTTGAGCAAGGCCACAAATTATTTGATGAAGAGATGAAAACCCAATGTAAGGCTAAAGCCTATGAGATCCCTGCATGCAATGCTAGTGTAGCGATGCACTCATTGTCAGAGGGAGATCGCCCAAACTCCAACGTATTTCCTGGAACTGCAGCCATATACAAATTTGTACATATTTACTTCAAGTGTCAACAATAAACACCAAATGGGTTACTGATTGTGTACCTAATTTGAGGAAGGAAATCCTTGCTATTGAGGCAGGTAGGTTCATGAAGTTAATTCCCGGATGGCAGGACTGCCATACACGGAAAGGTTGGAAAGACTGGGCTTGTATTCATTGGAATTTAGAAGCAAGAGAGGGGATCTTATAGAAACATGTAAAATTATAAAAGGAATCGACAAGCTAGATGAAGGAAAAATTTTCCCAATGGCGTCAAGTTGGGAAATGGGGAAGTACAACGGGATCTGGGGGTCCTTGTACATCAGTCTATGAAAGTAAGCATGCAGGTACATGTTGGCCTTTATAACAAGAGGAATTGAATATAGGAGCAAAGAGGTCCTTCTGCAGTTGTACAGAGCCCTGGTGAGACCACACCTGGAGTATTGTGTGCAGTTTTCGTCCCCTAATTTGAGGAAGGACATTCTTGCTATTGAGGGAGTGCAGCGTAGGTTTACAAGGTTAATTCCCGGGATGGCGGGACTGTCATATGCTGAGAGAATGGAGCAGCTGGGCTTGTGCACTCTGGAGTTTAGAAGGATGAGAGGGGATCTTATTGAAACATATAAGATTGTTAAGGGTTTGGACACGCTGGAGGCAGGAAACATGTTCCCGATGTTGGGGAAGTCCAGAACCAGGGGCCACAGTTTAAGAATAAGGAGTAAGCCATTTAGAGCTGAGATGAGACGACAATTTTTCAACCAGAGAGGTGTGAATTTGTGGAATACTCTGCCTCAGAGGGCAGTGGAGGCAGGTTCTCTGGATGCTTTCAAGAGAGAGCTTGATAGGGCTCTTAAAAATAGCGGAGTCAGGGGATATAGGGAGAAAGCAGGAACGGGGTACTGATTTGGGATGATCAGCCATGATCACATTGAATGGCGGTGCTGGCTCAAAGGGCCGAATGGTATCTTCCTGCACCTATTGTCTATTTTTTTTTATGTACTATGCAGAACAGGAATCGTATACATCTCAACTCCATTGCCAAATGCTAAAAGACCTGCTCCATAGTTCTGTAAATTCCATGTTTCCAGCCTTCAACCTGTTTGAGGATCATTTGTCCCATCAACAGGGGAGTGGCCACCTTAAGCCAAATGCTTAAGTTCAGCGGGTCAGACAGCATCTCTGGAGGATGGGTGACGTTTAGGATCCAAACCCTTCTTCAGACATTCGGGAAGTTCCGACCCAAAATGTCACCTATCCATGTTCTCCAGAGGTGCTGCCTGACACGCTGTGTTACTCCAGCACATTGAATAACAATTTACTATTTATGTCACCTATGGGCCATTTTCCTTTCCTTACACCTCAGACAATTATGATGCACCACTGTTACCTTTGTGCAAACCCACACTTACAATCTAAGACTCTTTCTCAGTTGATGTGTAAGAAGGAACTGTAGATGCTAGTTCATCCCAGTTTGGCAAAAGAATAAATCAGGGAAGGTAGAGCATCCGTGAATAACAAGGGAAATCAGGGACAGTATCAAAACTAAAGATGAAGCATACAAATTAGCCAGAAAAAACTGCCTACCAGAGGACTAGGAGAAATTCAGAGTCCAGCAGAGGACAAAGGACTTAATTAGGAAAGGGAAAATAGATTATGAAACAAAACTGGCAGGGAACATAAAAACTGACTGCAAAGGTTTTTATAGATATGTGAAGAGAAAAAGATTAGTTAAAACAAATGTACGTCCCTTGCAGTCAGAAACAGGTGAATTGATCATGGGGAACAAGGGCATGGCAGACCAATTGAATAACTACTTTGGTTCTGTCTTCACTAAGGAAGACATAAATAATCTGCCGGAAATAGCAGAGGACTGAGAGTCAAATGAGATGGAGGAACTGAATGAAATCCAGGTTAGTCGGGAAGTGGTGTTAGGTAAATTGAATGGATTAAAGGCCGATAAATCCCCAGGGCCAGATAGGTTGCATCCCAGAGTACTTAAGGAAGTAGCCCCAGAAATAGTGGATGCATTAGCGATATATTTTTTAAACTCTTTAGATTCTGGAGTAGTTCCTGAGAATTGGAGGGCAGCTAATGTAACCCCACTTTTTAAAAAGGGAGGGAGAGAGAAAACGGGGAATTACAGACCAGTTAGTCTAACATCGGTAGTGGGGAAACTAGCAGTTTCCAAATGTGTTGCTATTCCATCTTTAATAACTGACTCTAGCAGTCAGTTATTAAAGATGGAATAGCAGCACATTTGGAAAGTGGTCAAATCATTGGACAAAGTCAGCATGGATTTATGAAAGGTAAATCATGTCTGACGAATCCTATAGAATTTTTCGAGGATGTAACTCGATTAGTATGTAAACTTAAAGCACATGGTATTGGGGGTCCAGTATTGATGTGGATAGAGAACTGGCTGGCAGACAGGAAGCAAGGAGTAGGAGTAAACGGGCCATTTTCAGGATGGCAGGCAGTGACTAGTGGGGTACCGCAAGGTTCAAGTGCTGGGATCCCAGCTATTTACAATATATATTATTGATTTGGATGAGGGAATTGAATGCAACATTTCCAAGTTTGCGGATGACACGAAGGTGGGGGGCAGTGTTAGCTGTGAGGAGGATGCTAGGAGGCTGCAAGGCGACTTGGATAGGTTGGGTGAGTGGGCAAATGCATGGCAGATGCAGTATAATGTGCATAAATGTGCAACGAGACCTGGGTGTCATGGTACACCAGTCATTGAAAGTAGGCATGCAGGTGCAGCAGGCAGTGAAGAAAGCGAATGGTACGTTAGCATTCATAGCGAAAGGATTTGAGTATAGGAGCAGCGAGGTTCTGCTGCAGTTTTACAGGGCCTTGGTGAGACCACACCTGGAGTTTGGCGTACAGTTGTGATTTCCTAATCCGAGGAAAGACATTCTTGCCATAGAGGGAGTACAGAGAAGGTTCACCAGACTGATTCCTGGGATGTCAGGACTTTCATATGAAGAAAGACTGGATAGACTCGGCTTGTACTCGCTAGAATTTAGAAGATTGAGGGGGGATCTTATAGAAACTTACAAAATTCTTAAGGGGTTGGACTGGCCAGATGCAGGAAGATTATTTCCGATGTTGGGGAAGTCCAGAACACGGTTAAGGATAAGGGGGATGTCTTTTAGGACCGAGATGAGAAAAACATTTTTCACACAGAGAGTGGTGAATCTGTGGAATTCTCTGCCACAGAAGGTAGTTGAGGCCAGTTCATTGGTTTATATTTAAGAGGGAGTTAGATGTGGCCCTTGTGGTTAAAGGGATCAGGGGGTACGGAGAGAAGGCAGGTACAGGATACTGAGATGGATGATCAGCAATGATCATATTGAACGGCGGTGCAGGCTCGAAGGGCCGAATGGCCTACTCCTGCACCTATTTTCTATGTTTCTATGTTTAAACCGAAAATAGACACAAGAAACTGGAGTAACTCAGTGGGAGAGGCAGACACACTGGAGAGAAGGAATGGATGACTTTACGGGTCATAGAAACATAGAAAATAGGTGCAGGAGGAGGCCATTCGGCCCTTCGAGCCAGCACCGCCATTCATGGCTGATCATCCCCAATCAATAACCCGTGCCTGCCCTCTCCCCATATCACTTGATTCCACCAGCCCCTAGAGCTCTATCTAACTCTCTCTTAAATCCATCCAGTGATTTGGTCTCCACTGTCGAGACCCCTCTTCAGACTTTCTCTCTCAGTTGGTGGTTGGCTGCAGGGTAATATAATTTTAATAATGTTACTTTCCTCACACATTATCTACCTACAGATCGAGTCACGGAGTCATACAGCATGGAAACAGGCTCTTCAGCCCAACGTGCCCACACCGACCAGCATGTCCCATCTACACCCATCCCACCTGCCTGCACTTGGCCCATATCCCTTTAAAGGGGCTGTCCCACTTGGGAGACCTAATTGGCGAGTTTAGAAGAGCTTAGGAGAGTTTGAAAAAATGTCACGTTGAAGACCTCCTTAGACTATGTTGAAGACTAGCTTCAACTAGCTTCGACTATCATGACTAACTTCGGGAAAATTGGACACCGAATAGTGGAGAGTGAAGACGCCTTCCTTCAATCTCCTTCAACCTCCCTTCGACTACGATGAAGACTATCTACGACTACCCTCGATTACCTACGACTAAACCTATGAGTAAAAAAAGTATAGATTTTTTCCATGGCAACCTTTTTTTACTCGCCGGCATTTTTCAACATGTTGAAAAGTACGCCGTGACCTAACTGGGGCCTCGAGTACACGGGGACTACTCTCGAGCATGAAGTAGAGTTACAAAGACCTCCTAGGACCTCGTGTCAACCATGCTGCGAGTCTGAGTCGAGAGCAAACTTGCCAGAACTCGCGGATTAGGTCACCCAAGTGGGACAGCCCCTTAAACCTGTCGTATCCATGTACTTGTCCAAATGTTTTTATAATTGTTGCAATAGTACCTGCATCCACTACCTTTTCCAGCAGCTTGTTCCAAACACCCACCACCCTTTGTGTGAAAACCCCTCGGGTTCCTATTGAATCTTTCCCTCCTCACCTTAAACTTATGTCCTCTGGTTCTCGGCTCCCCGGCTCTGGGCAAGAGACTGTGTGCATCTATCCGATCAATTCCCGATGACTAGATTTTGAAACGCATTTGCCACAGGTAAACAAGAAACAAATAAGATATATTTATACTTACATTCATAATCATTTTCAGCAGCACTTTCCCGGAGTTGTTGGAAGCCAGGAGTTGCTGAGGGGTATATTGACACATCATATACATTAGGCACCCTGAACTTTCTATCCTTTGTGCAATACACAGTGGACAGAAATGGATAAATTACATGACTGGTATCCAGAGACTTGGACTATTGATCTGGAACCACAAATTTGAATCCCACCATAGTAGCCAGAGAATTCAAAATATAAATCTGGATTATATTACTAGGGTCTCCAGTTATGACATGAAACTGATTTTGCCGTATGTTGAGTTGTGAAGATACTCTAAGAAATATATCAATTTTATGATTTCTGACATTAATGTAACTGCTGTTGTTTAAATGGTCTTTGCGAACATATGATGTTCAGTTAGAGGCTCTGTCTTTGTTATCTACCTTATGAAACAGCAATAATAGAAGCATTCCAGAATACAAGAATGGCAAAGAGGATGGGATATAGCTACTAATTTACTGGCAGCTTCCTTATCAATGGATTACACCATGATACGTCCACACAAGGAACTGCAGATGCTGGAATCTTGAGTAAAGCACAAAACTCAGCGGGTCAGGCAGCATCTGTGGAGGGCATGGACAGGTGACATTTTGGGTTTGGACCCTTCTTCAGATTGTTTGGAGGGGGGGTGAAGAGAGTGAAAATCTGGAAAAGAGGTGGGGGCAAGACAGGGCCTGGTAAGCAATAGTTGGCTTTAGATGAGTGGGGGAGGGAGAGGTTTGATATAAATATTGGGTGGACGAAGGCTAAAGGTGAAAAGAATAAGGTGTAAGCCATTTAGAACTGAGATGAGGAAAAACTTTTTCACCCAGAGGGTTGTGAATTTGTGAAATTCTCTGCCACAGAAGGCAGTGGAGGCCGATTCACTGGATGCACTCAAAAGAGAGTTAGATGGAGCTCTTAGGGCGAGCGGAATCAAGGGATATGGGGAGAAGGCAGGCACGGGGTACTGATTGTGGATGATCAAGCATGATCACTTTGAATGGCGGCGCTGGCTCGAAGGGCTGAATGGCCTCCTCCTGCACCTATTGTCTATGTATCTATGTTTCTGTGAGACAAAAGGATGTCAAATACAGAGAGAAGAGGAGTGAAATGTCAAGATACAAGGTACATTTATTTATTTGTCACGTGTACCAATTGGTAAAGTGAAATGTGTGGTCACCATACAGCCATACGAATAATAAAGAGCACAGAACACGATAGTCTTTAACACAGACATCCCCACAGAGCGGGATCAAAGTTTCCCACTGTGAGGGAAGGCTCCAAAATTCAGTCATCCTCCTCTGTTGTCCTCCCGTGGACAACAGAGCTCTCGCTGTCGCCGCTACGGGCGGCCCGATATTCAGGCCCGCTCGCCGGGGTGATGGAAGTCCGACGTCGGGACTGGAGGACATCCTCAGCGGCTTGGACATCCGAAACAACCTCCTACCAGAGTCCGCGGCTCCCGAAGTCCACAGGCCGTGCCGGGCGGAGATTCAACGCTGGCGGCCCTCAGGAAAGGGTCCCAGGTCTCCACGATGTTGAAGACAGCGCCACCCGCACTGGAAGCTCTGCAGACCACAGCTCCGATGTGGATGCAGCAAGCCCAACACTCCGGAGCTTCCAAGGCGATCCCAGGTAAGGCATCGCCCACTCCGCGGTGAATCCAGAGCTAGCTGCCGCTGCTGCAGCTCTGGTCCGGTCCCCGGCAGGAAAGGCCGCACTCATCCAGTTGGTAGGCCACGAGGAGGGGGGCGAGGGTGCAACTCGGAGAATAGTCGCGTCTTCGGCAGGAAGTGACTGGGAAACAGTTTCCCCCTCCCCCACATAGAAAATCTAAAGAAACTAAAGAAACATACTTTTAAAACTAACTAAAAAGAAAATAAAGATAGAAAAACAAAGAGATTGTAGTCATAGGCTGCCTTCAGTGCGGTGCCCCTAGAGGCTGTAAATGTAAAGCCAGAGAGAGGAATATGGGTGAAAGGGGCTGGAATGGAGGAGGGGAAAAGCGGGGGGGGGGGGGGGGGGGGGCGATAAAGGAAGAAATAGGTGAACCTCACTGCGGCATTGGAGGAGGCCAGGGACACAAAGGTTGGTTTGGGAGTTAAAATGGTTAACACCTGGACGATGCAGTAGGCTTTTGCAAGTGTATGGAGAAACAGTCACCTATACACTTGGTCTTGCTGAAGTACCGGAGGTCACATCGAGTGCACCAAACAAAATGAACGAGGTCTCTAACACTAACTTTATAGCAACCTTCCACCACTCTGGACAAAATAACTGTACAAAATCATGAGAGGAATAATGGATGCACAGAGTCTCTTGCCCAGAGCACGGGAATCCAGAACAATGGGGCATAGTTTTAATGTGAGGAGAAAAAAATATTATAGAAATCTGAGGGCTAACTTTTTCATGCAAAGGGTGGTGGGTGTATGGATCGAGCTGCTGGAGGAAGTAGTTGAGGCAGGGACTATCGCAATGTTTAAGAAGCGATTAGACAGGTTTAGAGAGATGGGCCAAATGCAGGCAAGTGGGACGATTGTAGATGGAACATGTTTATCGGTGTGGGTTAGTTGGCCAAAGGGCCTGTTTCCATGCTGTATGACACTATAACTCAAAAACTGCCCATGGTGAAAATGTTGAGGTTTGAATCTTAGGATCTTTTCTACCTGCTCTCAGTTGCTAAGGTCCTACCTAGCTTCTTCTATCCATAACTGGGAGTGCGATCATTGCATTATAAAGTGAGCAGAAACTGCTCCACAAAATAAGTCACTGATCACTGAAGGAGCACAGTTAAGGAATGTGGACTGGAGCATAACCATGAAATAATACACGGTTCCGAGCTGGTTATCACAAAAGTTAAAAAATCCTCTAAAATAAGAGAATTGTGATTGTTTCAGCCAGAGAATCTTAAACATTATTGAATTTCTAAGCAGGAGTCCTATGACCACTGTTAACATAGACAATAGGTGCAGGAGGAGGCCATTCGGCCGTTTGAGCCAGCACCACCATTCAATGTGATCATGGCTGATCATCCACAATCAGTACCCCGTTCCTGCCTTCTACCAATATCCCTTGATTCCGCTAGCCCTAAGAGCTCCATCTAACTCTCTTTTCAATGTATCCAGTGAATCGGCCTCCACTGCCTTCTGAGACAGAGAATTGCACAAATTCACAACTCTCTGGGTAAAAAAGTTTTTTCTTCAACTCAGTCCTAAATGGCCTACCCCTTATTCTTAAACTGTCGCCCCTGGTTCTGGACACCCCCAAAATCCTGAACATGTTTCCTGCATCTAGTTTGTCCAATCCCTTAATAATTGTATATGTTTCTATAAGATCCCCTTATGCTTCTAAATTCCAATGATTACAAGCCCAGTCATTCCATTCTTTCATCATATGATCTCAATCCTGGGAATTAACCTTGTGAAACTACGCTGCACTCCCTCAATAGCAAGAATGTCCTTCCTCAAATTAGGAGACCAAAACTACACACAATACTCCAGGTGTGGTCTCACCAGGGTCCTATACAACTGCAGAAAGACTTCTTTACTCCTGTACACAAATCCTCTCATTATGAAGGCCAACATGCCATTAGCTTTTTTACTGCCTGCTGTACCTGCATGTTTACTTTCAGTGACTGATGTACAAGCACACCCAGGTCTCATTGCACTTCCCCTTTTCTTAATCTGACACCAATCAGATAATAATCTGCCTTCCTGTTTTTGCCACCATAGTGGATAACCTCACATTTATCCACATTATACTGCATCTGCCATACATCTGCCCACTCACCCAGCCTATCCAAGTCACCCTGCATCCTCAAGCATCCTCTTCACAGTTCACGCTGCCATCCAGTTTTGTGTCATCTGCAAATTTGCTAATGTCACTTTTAATTCCTTCATCTAAATCATTAATATTTATTGTAAATAGCTGCGGTCCCAGCACTGAGCCTTGGGGCACCCCACTAGTCACTGCTGCCATTCTGAAAGGGACCCGTTAATTTCTACTCTTTGTTTCCTGTCTGCCAATGAATTTTCTATCCATGTCAATACCCCATCCCTCAATACCGTGTGCTCTAATTTTGCCCACTAATCTCCTATCAAAGGCTTTCTGAAAGGCCAGATACACTTCATCCACTGGTTCTCCCTTGTCCATTTTACTTGTAACATCCTCAAAAAAAATACAGAAGATTAGTCAAACAAGATTTCCCCTTTGTAAATCCATGCTGACTTGAACCGATCCTGTTACTGTTATCCAAATGCGCCGCTATTTCATCTTTAATAATTGACTCCAGCATCTTCCCAACCACGATGTCACGCTAACTGGTCTATAATCCCGTTTTCTTTCTACTGCCTTTCTTCAAAAGTAGGATAACATTAGCTATCCTTTTATCTACAGCAACTGATCCAGAATCTATAGAACATTGGAAAATTATCACCAACGCGTCCACGATTTCTAGAGCCACCTCCAGTACTAGAATACTCTGGGATGCAGACCATCAGGCCCTGGGGATTTATCAGCCTTCAGTCCCATCAGTCTATCCAACACCATTTCCTGACTAATGTGAATTTCCTTCAGTTCCTCGGTCACCCTTCAGTTCCTCCTTTGTGAAGACAGATCCAAAGTACCTATTCAACTCGCCTGCCATTTCCTTGTTCCCCATAATAAATTCACCTGTTTCTGTCTTCAAGGGACCCTCTTCACATACCTAAAGCAGCTTTTACTATCCTCCTTTAAATTCTTGGCTAGATAACCTTCATACTTCATCTATTCTCCCCTTATTGCCCTTTTAGTTACCTTCTGTTGATCTTTAAAAGTTTCCCAATCCTCTGACTTCCTGCTCATCTTTGCTATGTTATACGTCTTTTCTTTTAGTTTTATACTGTCTTTGACTTCCCTTGTCAGCCATGGTTGCCTCTTACACCCCCTAGAATTTTTCTTCCTCTTTAGAATGAAATGATCCTCCACCTTCTGAATTATTCCCAGAAATTCCCATTAAATGACTAATTGAATAACAAGCATCAACAGCAATTTTGCACAGGCCTAGAATTACCCTTGCAGTTAGCCCTGTTTCTCTATCTATTTTTACTTTGGAGCCATACTTTAGAATCATAGAGTCATATATCGTGGAAACAGGCCCTTCGGCCCAACTTGCTCTCACGGACCAACATGTCCCATTTGTCCCACCTGGCCCTGGGATGTCTGGCCGATATCCCTGTTAACCTGTCCTGTCCATGTACATGTCTAATTGTTTCTTAACCTTTGTGAAGACTTCGCACCGATGTGCGATTTCCACCAGAGCATCTCTGTCGTCTGGTCACATGAGAGGAAGTTCCCAGTCTCTCTCATTTTCAGATGTCCGGCCTTTCTTCTGGGTTTTGTTGTTTTTGGGACTGAGTTCTCTAACCATCTACTCTCCACCCAGGATAATCTCCACCCAGGGGCCAGGGTTCCCCGGTTAAAAAGCAGTCAATCCAGCTTTCATACCAATGACCACCAATTCCCCAGTCACCAGCCTAAAGAGGAACTCCCTTCTTGCGGGGGGTACTGCACCTTTCCACGCTCTGCGTGGCTCCAGCCTACAGATGAGAGGGGAGGTTAAGAAATGACAACTGCTGATGGCTATTGGCCACAGTGTCTTTCTGCAATCGTGACACAAACTCCTTCAACTTAAAAACGCTGCAAAATGTTAATTTGGTTAATCAAGTTTCTAGAACAGGCAGTTATTAATCGAATAGATGTATAGTGATTGGCTCTCTGGAGGAAAATAATGGTTAGTCACTTACACTGCTTGCAGTCATGTGATCCTCAGGAACTAGAAACAAAAAAAGGACAATGAACTTCTTGTAGTCAGTAAATTACAACTGGGAATCCTTTGAAACCTTTAATTAGCCCGGCTCTTTCTAACATTGATTGAATTGCAGCACATGAATTATTAAGTATAGCAATTTTTTTTTGCTTCCAGTTGCTGAGACAGATGGAAAAGCACACTTAACACAGTGACAACAAACAGCTTGCACTAAATGATTGGAATAGATCATAATTTCCAGAGAAAAACACTAATTAGCAAAGTCATAATAATTCCTGTAATTGCTCTAAATTGCCCTTCTAACACAGAGTGCGCTGACACTGAAACACAGACATTAACTCGAGCAACCAGCAGATATCTGGAACCTTTCCTTTCTCTGCTGCCATCTAGTGGCAATGTGGTTAATGTGTGCGCCAGATCACTCTCAGGGATCTCATTATCAGGGAACCAGCAGCAGAGAAAAGATTAAAATAGCGCATCTTATTTTTTTTAGTTCTATCTCCTTTTCTTTCTGCATAGGATTCTTACTCTTGTCTCACTGTGGCCGCTGTTTCTCTCTATCCAAGTGTTGCCAACATCATAGAGTCTTACAGCCTTCAGCCCAACTTGCCCACACCGGCCCACATGTCCCAGCTACACTCATCCTACCTGCCTGCATTTGGCCAATATCCCTCCAAACCTGTCCCATCCATGTATCGGTCTAAATGTTTCTTAAATGTTGCAACAGTACCTGCCTCAACTACCTCTTCTGGCAGCTCACGTCGACTGTGCTTGGAGTCAGGAAGAAATACAACACCCCAACAGGCTCGTCAGCCCACTAAATCCATGCTGACCTTTGGACCAATCTTTTGTCCATTTCAGGTCCATCCTTCCGTGCCTTGGCTGATCAAGTGGCTGCCCAAATACCTCAACCATAGTAATTGTGTCCGATACTGGCAGCATGTTCCAAATATCAATCACTTACTCCATCATCCCCTCCAGAACTCCTTCCTCTCATCTAAATCTATGCCTTTTTTTGGCTATTCCAACCATTAGAAAAAAAAAATTATATATCTTTATCAGGTCACCCAGCAGCCTCCTTCACCAAGGGAAAAATAAATCCAGTCTATCCAATCTCTCCCCATTACTTAAATCCTCCGACTGTGAATCTCCTTTGAATTCTCTCCAGTGTAATCATGTACCATGTAGTGACCAAAACTGCACACAATACTCCAAGTGCTGTCTAACCAGTGTTTTGCAAAGTTGCGACTTAACCGTCCAACTTTTGTTTTCTATGTACCAACCGATGAAAGAAAGCATGCCATACGCCTGCTTCACCACACTAAGGCCAATTAACTGATTGTGGATTTTGAAAGAGGAAGGATGAGGACCCACAAATCCTGTTCCTATCCTGATGGTGGAGAGAGTCAAAAACTTCAAATTCCTGGGCGTGCATATTTCTGAAGATCTTTCCTGGACCCAACACGCTGATGCAATTATAAAGAAAGCACATCAACGCCTCTACTTCCTGAGACGATTAGAGAGATTCAGTATGTCAAAGAGGATTCTCTTGAACTTCTACAGGTGTGCAGTAGAGAGCATATTGACTGGTTGCATTACGGCCTGGTTCGGCAACTTGAGCGTCCAGGAGCGTCCCAACAGGTTTATTTGATGTATGACATTATTATTTTATTTATTTGTATGACATTAGTGTGACAGTACAACCAATATCAAGAAGTTGCATTAATTCAGAACACTATTGTCCAATGCAGCAGACTATTGAGAATTCATACCTCCTTTGGGAGATTCATACTTCCTTCTCATGCGATGTTTCTCTGACTATCTATTTTCCCCCAAACATTTAAAGCATTCCCATAATGGTTTGGGTAGCAAAATGATTAATTCACTGAACTAGCATCCTGATGCCTGCATTGCTCATTTGGAGACTCGTTCAAATCCCAAACACAACAGAAAATTAAAATTCGAGTGATTAAATAAAAGTTATGAAAATATAATAGTGGTGAGGTTATGCGAGGCTCTAGATCCTCAATGGGGTTGACTCTGAGTGTTGTTACAACACACATGGGCGTTTGACCCATTGAGTCTGCAACTGCTCTCTGTAGAACGATCCATTCAATCCCATTTTCCACTTTGGTCCCTGATTCCCTCAAGTGCCAATCCATTTTCTTTTCGACAACATTGATCTTCAGGCCTTGAACCAACTGTTCAGCTAAGGGGCACTTATGGAGGACAGAGATAACAACTCCCTAACCTGAAATCATAAAGTAGAGGTCAGCACGCAACAAAAAGCTTCTCACTGTACCTTAGTACATGTGACAATAAATTAAACTGAACTGAGATGATTGAGGTAGATACAATAACAACATTTAAAAGACATTTGGATAACTACATGCATAGGAAAGATGGAGAGTGATGGGGCCAAACGTGGGTAAATAGGGCATCTTGGGCAGCCTGGACAAGTTGGGCCAAAGAGCCTGTATGACTCCATGACTCTGAAAATAACTTATTTCTCCCAGTTTTTACAATCTTAGGTAGCATCTCAGGATGGTTTACCTCATTGAAGGGATAATAAAACATTATTTCCAAAGATAAATTACTGGATCATCACAATTCATTTTTGTGTAGTAGTTAATGCCAACATAGAGTGCAGATTGGCTGTTGAACTGAACCTTTGACGAAGTGCTGGGGGATCTCAATGGGTCATGCAGCACCTCTGGAAGGAGTGGATAGACAATGGGTCGAGGCACTTCTTCAGAAAGATCTGACCCAAAACATCATCTATCCATTCACTTCACAAATGCTGCCTGACCCACTGAATCCCTTTGTGTTTTGCTTAAGATTCTAACATCTGCAGTTACAATGCGTTATGGGTCATGCTAAATGTTTAAGAAATATTTAGACAAGTATATGGATAGGGTAGGTTTAGAGTGATTTGGGCCAAAATCGGGCAGGTGGGAGTAGTGTAGATGGGGCATGTTGGTTGGCGTGGGCAAGTTCATAAGTTCCGGGAGCAGAACTAAGCCATTTGGCCCATCAAGTGTACTCCGCCATTCAATCATGGCTGATCTACCTTTACCTATCAACCCCATCCTCAGGCCTTCTCCCCATAACCCATGACACTCTTACTACGAATTCCATAGATTCACCACCCTCTGACTAAAGATATTCCTCTCCTTTCATCTCCTTTCTAAAGGTACGTCCTTTTATTCTGAGGCTGTGCCCTCTGGTGCGAGACTCTCCCTATTCGGTAAGTTTCAATGAGATCCCCCCACACATCCTTCTACAGTTGGGCTGAAGTGCCTGTTTTCATGCTGTACGACTCCATGATTCTATACTTTGAAATTGCGGAGTGAGGCTCAAATCCACAAATTCTCCACTCCTGTCATGTGACAGTGCACCAGCTGAAGCAAGGAACATCTAATGGGAATCTGAAATATTGATGCCATATATAAGTGAACTCTGAAATAACAGATATCAAGTTTATTCCCAACTATTTTGTTACGGAGCTGCATCTTTTCATTTAGACCTTGTGATATCAATATCCTCTTGGTAACAGAGGAAGACCAGAAGTGATTCTGAAAAATTTCCATGATGAACATACACTAATTTCGCCGATATTTTATGATAGACAGGCAAACAAAACATGGGATAAAATAGCAGCACAACCCGCACACTGCTGTGCTCCATACAGAAGCACATCAATAATGTGGAGCTGAATTTTCGCCTGTGACGGCCACCGCTATTGTCGTCGATCGTGTCAACCAGAACATCATCTCGATACTAATTAATCTCGGGGCAGTCACCTCATCAGGTTACAGGGCTTCACCTTTTCCAAAGTCTACTGTAACCCAACTGTGTCCAAAACTGCACAAAGCCAGGGAAACGGACCATAGAATTCACAACAGCTCATTGTGTGCAAGTCTACAGTTAGCAGCAACTGGAGACATTTTATACACACAAACACACACGTAATAAGTTGAAACCAAATTAATTGCAGATATTATTTTGGGTGATTTAAATCTCTTCCTGTATTCTTTCCAACTCGCTATTATGTCCTTGCCCTCTCCTTAAAAACAATGCCTTTCTTCCACCGGAGCTCACCTTTCCCCAGCAGGTAGGCTGTTAGCCAAGAACAGTGTGGAAATTACCAGCTCAGGGGGCTTAAGTCAATGCTCCCTCTGATTCTCCCAGCATATCAGTGTGGACACAAGAAACTGCAGATGCTGGTTTTTATTTTTTAAAAAGGCATGAAGTGCTGGAGTAACTCAATGGGTCAGGCAGCATCTCTGGAGAATATGGACAGGTGATGTTTCAGATTTGTGCCTTCTTCTTCTGAAGAGTCCAAACTCAAAATGTCTAGTATCCATGTTCTCCACTGGTATTGCCTGACTCGCTGGGTTACTCCAGCACTGTGTCTTTTACTGTCAGTGGATTGGATTGAACAGACTAGAAGGCATAAGGCAGAGATGTTAAGGAATGCTTTACCTGGGTCCGGTTGTGTGCAGCACCAACAACACTCAGAAACTCAATCTCGTCAGCTCCGTGAATGAGCACCACACCCATAACCTTCAGCATTAAGGTCATAAGTCATGTGATAGGAGCAGAATTAGGGCCATTCGGCCCATCAAGTCTACTCTGCCATCTCTCCCGCCTAACCCCATTCTCCTGCCTTCTACCTGACACCTGTACTCATCAAGCACCATCAATGCACTGCACTTGTAGTGCATGCCACCTCTGAAATGCATGACTGCAACTTAAGTAAGTTTATTGGCTAGGTATTCACATACAAGGAATTTGCCTTGGTGCTCCGCCCACAAGTAACATGGCATACAGTGACAGTTACGAATGACTCAGAAAGTACTAAACATTAATAATAATAAAACATTCATGATAAAACACCATTGATCTAGCATGTGAACCAACAAAATACCAGATCAAAGGGAGGCTACATATTTTTGGCTGTTGAGTAGAGCAACTACTCGTGGATAAAAACTGTGTTTAATGTCTGGCTGTGGCAGTTTTGACAGTCCGGTGTCGCCTTCCAGAGGGAAGTGATTCAAAGAGTTTGTGGCCAGGGTGGGAGGGGTCAGAAATGAGCTTGCCCGCTTGCTTCCTGGCCCTTGCAGTGTAGAGTTCATCAATGGAGGGAAGGTTGCAGCCAATAACCTTCTCTGCTGATCGGACGATTCGCTGCAGCCTCCAGGTGGAGACGCAACTTGCAACAGCAACTTGCTGAGGTTTCCCTGAAAATTAGCCCATTCACAAACCCTCAACCTTGACTACCTAGACAGTAGGAGCCTCTTCAATGTTATCCCCAACCTATATACTTTCCCAACTTGGATATATATTGCAACCCTTCATCATCAAGTTAATATCCTTGAACCGCAAGTGAAGCGGTAGAGAGAGACTACTTCTATTACACTTCAGTGGTCCAAAGAAGTGAGAATCGATAAATAAGAAATTCCCTTGCTGTGCCCAATCCACCTCACCCCAACCCTTCAAGTCTTCATTGCAATCACTTCTCTGTCGGCTAGACAAACCTAGTCTTGCGACTATTATCACCCGCTCACTTGCAGCAGGATTATCCCTGGCACCTCCTTGACTCTCCATTTTACCTCAGAACCCTGAATCCACTAAATAATCTCTACTAATATTTATGGCTCTGGAAATGAAACAGACAGTATGCAGGGAGAATGTTTCCCGAGGACGTTTCCTCAGAACTCATTTCAAAAGAGCATCCACCCCAGAACTGTTAATTCAGCTATTATTTGCACAGATGAATCTTCACAGTGGGCTTCAGAACGTTGCCAGTAGTTTAACATCTTAGCCCCAGGAACGAACAGAATACTGTGTCAAAAAGAGACCAAGGCCTGGAATGGAACCGGTGGCGATAAAGCAGAGCTTGTATTTTTGTTTTTAGTTTTAGGGTACAGCACGGAAACAGACCATTCAACCCACTGAGTCTGCACTGACCAGCGAGCCCCGCACAGTAACACAATCCTACACCAGGGGCAATTTTTACATTTATACAAAGCCAATTAACCTACAAACCTGTACATCTTTGGAATGTGGGAGGAAATCGAAGTTCTCGGAGAAAACCCACGCAAGTCACGGGGAGGACTTACAAACTCCGTACAGGCAAGCACCCGTAGCCAGGATCGAACCCGGGTCTCTGGCGCTGTAAGTGCTGTAACTCGACTATTGAGCCACCGTGACTGAAGCAGTGTGGGAAGTCGCACTAATCAAAGACTGAAACCTGGCCAGCGGACTCGTGGCAGAGAGGCCAAAGAGGTCATTTTAGTTTAATTTAGTAGAGTTTAGAGATACAGCATGGAAACGGACAACCATCGATCATCCGTTCACACTAGTTCTATGTTATCCCATTTCCCCATCCACGACCTACACATTAGGCACTTTACAAAGGCCAATTAGTGATCAAACCCCCACATCTTTGAGATGTGGGAGGAAACTCTAGCACCCAGAGGAAACTCAAGCAGTCACAGGGAAACTCCACAAGACTCAGACCCAAGCTTAGGATCAAACCCAAGTCTCTGTTGCCATAAGGCAGCAGTTCTACCAGCTGTGCTACAGTACCACTCTAAATATTTAATATGTGTTTGGGCCATTATATTTAGTATTAAAGTGAGTAAAAGCAGCGTTGGAAAGTGAAACCTTGACATCAGCCCAAGTGCCCAAACCGAGTGATCTAATTGCATTTCAATTCAATGCATATTTTCCTGAACTGGTGGTGTTCAGTGCCCTCTATGGGTCATTATTCTGCAACTGCACCTTGAAGGAAGACAAGACAGGACATTCAAACAATTACTATCTCAGGGCAGAGACCCTTCCTCTTAACCCTTTCCAATATGAAACTTTAGTGCAATATCTCTCCCCATATAGGTCTATTTCCTATTTCCAACAGTTTCTATATTTGGTCTCAGATTTCCAGCATCCAGTTTTTCCCATTTCCACTTCCACAGGACCTCTGCCCATCAAGTCTACTCCGCCATTCAATCATGGCTGATCTATCTTTCCCTCTCAACCCCATTCTCCTGCGTTCAACCCATAACTGTGGACGTTATTTACGGAGGGATTACAGAATTGTCCTCACAAGTCAGCGATCTTTCAGCAAAAGCATTGCCTTAATTCTATAACGGTTAAATAAAACGTGGAAGGAATTGCTGTTTCCTTCCTCCTCTTTTTATTGCCAGCTGTCCAAAGTGTAATGCTGCCTTAAATATTAGAGAAGTGCTGTGTCTTTGCAGTGCTATGCAAAGCTTTTGAAGTCTTTCACAGCTGAAACTCCACTTGATAAAGTGCAAACTTGTTGTTTTACTGCCATTTTGTGGTACAGCCATTATATTGTCTGAAGATTGAATATCACCAACAAGGCAACAATAATGACATTAGGAAGTATGCAGTATTCAAGGATTCAATTCTGAACTCTGGGGAATTCTGTCCCTTTTAACCCCAAGTCACAATTAAATAATAATCAAAAACTGCACGTGTTGGAAATACAAATTAATAACAAAATATAGGAAACATCAAGTCAGGTAACATCCATGGCGAATGACATTATTTCAGATCAAAGACTCTTGGTCAGAAGTGGGAGCGTGAGATAATAAGTTAATGCTGTAATTTGTGGAGATCATAAAATTAGTACAGGGGGCGCCGTCCAGTTTGGTATGGCTGCCTGCAGCTGTCTGACTTTTAACTTATTTATTTTATTTTTAGTGTGTAAAAAGTGTTTTGTTTGGAGTCTATTCTTTTTTATGTGAGGGGTGGGGTGGGGGGGGGGGAGGGGGAAACTGCTTTTCCTGGTCCCTACCTGGTCAGAGAGGCAGCTTTTCTCCGGGCTGCATCTTCGACCCGTCCTCGCGGCCTACCAGTGGGCCGGGAGCGGCGTTTCCTGATGGGACCGGCCGGAACCCCAGCTTCGGCAGCAGCACAACGCCATCGCGGAGAGCGGGCGATGCCTTGCCTGGGTCGCCGCGCTGGTCTGTGGAGCGGTCAGCTGCGCTGAACTTTACATCGGGAGCCTCCATCCCAGTGGTGGAGTTCCATCCAGCGCGGCCTGTCAGCTTCCGAAGCCACGGATTCCGGTAACGAATCGGCCGTTCCAGGTGTCCCAACGCCGGGGCACCAGCGCGACAACGGCCAGGGCCCCGTAGCGGCGACTGCGGAGGCCCCAATAGGCCCGACTATGGGTGGACATGGGGATGGGGACTGGACTTTGTGCCTTCCCTCACAGTGGGAACCATTGTGGGGGAATGTTCTTATGTTTATTGTTAAATTCTTTAATGTTGTGCCTTATCTTTATCTGTGTGCTGCATGGCAAGTCAAATTTCACTACACCAATTGGTGTATGTGACAATAAATATCCTTTGTACCTTTGTAGTGTGGATAGAACAAGTTTAGTTTAGAGATACAGCGCGGAAGCAGGCCCAATCTGCCCACCGATTCCACGCCAACCAGCGATCCCCGCACATTAACACTATCCTATACCCACAAGGGACAATTTATACATTTACCAAGCTAATTAACCTACAAACCAGTACGTCTTTCGAGTGTGGGAGGAAACAAAAGATCTCGGAGAAAACCCACGCAGGTCACGGGGAGAACGTACAAACTCCATACAGACAGGTCTTCGGCTCTGCATTCGCTGTAAGGCAGCAACTTTACCGCTGTGCCACCGTGCAGTCTATTATTGTCACGTTCACCGAGGTATGGTGAAAAGGTTTTGACTGCGTGCTATCCATTCAAAGAAAACATAGAAACATAGAAAACAGGTGCAGGAGTAGGCCATTCGACCCTTATAGCCAGCACCGCCATTCAATATGATCATGGCTGATCATCCAAAATCAGTACCCCGTTCTGGATTTCTCCCCATATCCCTTGATTCTGTTAGCCCTAAGAGTTAAATCTAACTGTCTCTTGAAAACATCCAATGAGTTAGCCTCCACTGCCTTCTGTGGCAGAGAATTCCACAGATTCACAACTGTCTGAGTGAAAACGTTTTTCCTCATCTCAGTCCCAAATGGCCTACCCCTTATTCTGAACTTCCCCCAACATCGGGAACATTTTTTCTGCACCTAGCCTGTCCAATCTAGGCTAGGCATTTTCTGTCCTAGCCTGTCCAGTTGCCTGTCTGTCCACAACTAAAACTCTGATCTTGTGCTCTTCCAGTTTGCGCGGTTCTATTTGCGCAAAAACAGTACACGATAGCGCTACGATTTTTCGTCAGCTCACTCACCATTCTCCTGCGCTGCGAATGCAACAAGTTTAGTTACGATCTTGCAAAAGTTCGCGAGGTTTAAAAATCAGATAAACCGCGCTTGCGCAGATCGCTCTCCACTCCTGCCAGTGAGCGCCACACAGATTTGTCTCTGCGCCCGTCACTTCCCGGGATGATCCGCCCCTTCCTGCGCCATCGTGTCTTTACTGGAGCCTGCCTGGCCCGATGCAGAGTCGGAGATGTCACCAAATAGAAAGCGTTGAGTCTGATGCCGGCGTAGGAGAGCGTCCAGCGCCCGCTGTGCGTCCCAAACGCACCGCCATCACAATGCCTTGCAGCTCCAGCCCCTTCCCCTCTGGTCTGCCTCGCTGGCTCATGCACCCCTCCCCCATGATACCCCCCCCTCTCCCCCATGGCTCTTCCCCCTTCCACCATCCCAACCCCCCCCCCCCCCCCCCCGCTGCCGCGGCTGTAGCTGCTGGTGCTTCCGGGCCGGGCCGCACCGACGGCTGATGCTCCTCTGGGGCACGCAAGAATGGAGAGGAGCGGCAAACTCAAGATCTTGGGGAGGGAGTATGGGAGAGGAGAGGGGATAGAGGGAGAGGAGGGGGGAGTAGAAGAGGGGGGAGTGGAGGAGGTAGGGAATGGGGAATAGAGGGAGAGGAGGGCAGTGGGGGAGGTGAGGAGGGATAGTGGGGGGGATAGGGGGAGGTGAGGATTGGGGGAGGTGGGAGATAGAGGGATAAGAGGGGGGTAGGGAGAGGAGAGAAGTTATGGAGGGAGGGAGGTAGTAACTGAGGGGAGAGGAGAGGGAGAGAGGGGAGGGCAGGTTTGGGGAGGGGAGGAGGATAAGGGAAGAAGAGGGAGGGTGAAGAGGAGGGGAAAAGCGTGCTGGGGATGATGGGAAAAAGAGCTGTGCCAGTGCAGTTGGGTGCTATTGGTGAGTGGTGGAATGTTGCGTTGGGGGACCAAGCCCCCTGTGTGACTGAGACCCCACGGGTCCCACTTAGTCTAGTGTTTCTATATGATCCCCTCTCATCCTTCTAAATTCCAGCAAATACAAGCTCAGTCGACCCATTATTTTGTCATATATTAGTCCTGCAATCCTGGGAATTAACCTGATGAATCTACGCTGCACAGCTAGGTTCAATACAACACGAATGCAATCAAGCCATCCAGAGATAAAGGATACAACATATAGGGTGCAAAGATACAGCATTGAAGTAATCTCAAGTTCGATTAAAGACAGTTTAAAAGTCTCTAATGAGGTAGATGAGAGGTCAGGACTGCACCCTAGCTGAGGAGAGGACCGTTCAGTTGCTTGATAACATTGATTTTTGCAGTTCACAGACTCTGCGAGGCATAGATAAGATGAATGGTAAGAAACTGTTCCCCGTGATAGAGGTGACTAAGATTAGAGGGCATATGTTTAAGGTGAAGAGTAAAAGCTACAGATGTGATCTGAGGAAGATTTTTTTCACCCAGAGGTACAATGGCAGATGGAAAGTAATCCTGAAAAACCATGAGGTGAGCCTTTTTTGAAAGGACTACAACACGTCCGCCCACAATGAGTAACAAGAGCTTATGTAGTACTGAGAATGGGGGGACATTGTGTACATGCCCAAGGACACGCGAAGGCAGCAACACAGGGAGATATGTTGGTTAAGAAAGCACACATACCTCGTTGTTATTCGCTTAGCTATAGAACATAGGAGCTGGGACATTATTATACAACAATGTAAAATAGCTGGAGTATTGTGTGCAGTTCTGATCGCCAGACCGCACGCAGGATGTGATTGCACTGGAGAAAGTGCAGAGGAAATACACAATATTAAAAAAGACACAAAACTGCTGGAGTATCTCAACAGGTTAGGCCGCATCCCTCAAGAACATGGAAAGGTGATGTTTCGGGTCGGGACCCTTCTTCCGAATACACCACACGGTCGAAAAGCAGGAATTAGAGGTGAAGCAGTGAGAGAGAGTCACACAGAACTCCTCTAGGAGAGAGGAGAACTTTTTCAAAGATATTGAGAGATCACCTTGGATAAAGTGTTTTAGCTTTGATTTGAAGTGAAACTGGGTTGGTTTTCCTTGGAATGGAGAAGCTGGAGGTATACAAAATTATGGAGGGCATTGATAGAGTGGACAACGACAGTAGTTCCCCTGTGCAGGAGTAGAAGATTTACAGGGGATTTGAAGAAGAATCTTGCATTTAGTTTAGTGATCTCTGGAGTATCTCTGGAGCGGGGCTGGCTCGAAGGGCCAAATGGCCTCCTCCTGCACCTATCTTCTATGTATACAGTGGAGTGGCTGCAGGAAGCAGGTGCTCACAACATGTAGGTTTAGGATTAGGTTTATTATTCAGGTGTACTGAGGTTCAGTGAAACTTTTATATGCAATCCAACCAGATCAGATATATCATACATAAATACAATCAATTCAAACACAAGTACAATAGATAGAGTAAAAATGAAGATACAAGATGAAGATACAAAGTGTGCGTATAAAAGTTCTCATCATTGTAGCATAATAGAGCGCAACAATTTCTCAGACAACGTCTTCAATGGGATAGAAGTAAATTAAACTGTTTAAGAAAAGACCATTCAGAAACCTGATAATGGAGGGGGAAGAAGCCGTTTCCAAGTCTGGAGGGAGGGGCAGGGGTTGTTTGAGTCTATGAAGAAATTGAATGACTTTGTGAATGGTGTGGGCTGAATCACTTGCAGCTCCACACTGACAAGACAAAGGAGTTAGTGATGGACTCACTGGTTAGTGAGGAGAGGAACACCCCTGTCACATGTCTCCATCAATGGTGTAGATGTGTAGTTTATCAAGGAGTCCAAGTACCTTGGAGTTTACCTGGGCAGTAAACTGGACTGGTCCAGGAATGCTGAGGCCCTGTATAAGAAGGGACAAAATCGTCTGTACTTCCTGAAGAGGCTCCGCTCTTTCAACGTCTGCAGTAAGATGATGCAGATGTTCTACCAGTCGGTGGTGGCCAATGCCGGATGGTGTTAAAAGCACTGGAGAAGTAAATAAAACATGACTCTCAATCCTTCCCGGCTTATCCAGGTGAGCATAGGAACGATGGAGCAAGTGGATGATGGCGTCCTCAACCCCCACCTTTGTTTGGTAAGCGAACTGCAGGGAGTCCAGGTAGGGTTTGACCAGGGGTCGCAGGTGAGTGAGCGCCAGCCTCTCCAGGGAATACATACAGAATCTTTAACGATTCTTCTTTATCGCATCTTGCAGGGATAACATTTTGCCCTCTTCATTTCCTCCAGAAGTGTACTCCTACATCCGAAATAGTCCCTGAAGGACTCGCTTGATCCCAATGGAGAGTGAAAATGTCCTCTGTTGCAATAATCTCTGCAACAGGACTCTGTTGCAATAAGCAAATTGGAGGTGACAAATGGCTAGTGTGAGGGCTTCAGTAGAAAGAGAAAGGACTATTTGGCATTAGCACTTTGACAAAATATGAAGTCTTATTGATGCCACAATGTTCATAAGTTTAATCAGAATTAGGCCAATCAGCCCATCAGGTCTACTCTGCCATTCAATCATGACTGATCTATCTTTCACTCATAACCCCATTCTCCTGCCCTCTCCCCATAACCACTGACATACTAATCAAGAATGTGTCAAACCAACTTAAAAATACCACTGACAGCCTCCTCAGCCTTCTGTGGCAATGAATTCCACAGATTCACCACTCCCTGATTAAAGAAATTCCTCCTCATATTCCTTTCTAAAGGTACATCCTTTTATTCTGAGGCTATGACTTGTCCTACACTCTCCCACTCGTGGAAACATCCTCTCCACAGCCACTATATCCAGGCATTTCACTATTCGGTAAGTTTCAATGAGTTCTCTCCCCCCCCCCCCCCCCAAACCCTTATAAACACCAGTGAGTACAGGCCCTGTGCCGTCAAATGCTCATATGTTAACCCAGTCATTCCTGGTAAATCTCCTCTGGACCCTCTCTAATGCCAGCCAGCACATCATTTCTCAGATATGGGGACCAAAAATGTGTAATTGGGTAATTATAAAATACTTTGCTCCAAGCCATGAGCTAGTTAAGTACAAGACTTGTTAAATTATGAGCTTGTTAAATTTACCATATCTGTTATATCTCTTATTAACCCATTTATGCAAACAATCACAGCCTTCCGATAAACACAACAATGTCCGGAAAGACTCCGCAGAACAAGAAAGAGAAACAGAGTTGATGTTTCAGATTGAAGGTCCTTCATCGGAAATGGGAAAAAGAGAAATTGGACACACAATACTGCAGATGCAAGAATCTTGAGCAACAAACAATCTGCTGATGGAACTCAGTGGGAAATCGAGCAGCATCTGTGGGTGGAAAGGAATGGTCGATGTTTCATGTCAAAACCCTTCATCAGGATTGTCCTGTAGAGGGCAGTGGTCAACCGGTTTATAGGCGTCGCTGGAGGGAGTAAAAAGTGGAACAATAGTCATGAGTGAAGTCATCTTTATTTGTCACATACACATACAAGATGTGCAGTGAAATGAAAGGGGCAATGCCTACGGATTGTGCAAAAAACATAACAGAACAGAACCAGTATTTACATTTTAGAAAATAAAGGCACGACAGCAAATTAGTCCCTGGTGAGACAAGAGTTTACAGTCCTGTGGGAAGAAACTCAGTCTCATCCTCTCTGTTTTCGCAGCGTGACAGCGGAGGCGTTTGCCTGATCATAGCAGCTGGAACAGTCCGTTGCTGGGGTGGAAGGGGTCTCCCATAATGTTTCTGGATCTGCACCTCCTGGTGTATAGGTCCTGCAGGGGGGTGAGTGTAGTTCCCATAGTGCATTCGGCCGAACGCACTGTTCTCTGCAGAGCCTTCCTATCCTGGGCAGAGCTGTTCCCAAACCAGATTGTGATGTTACCGGACAAGATACTTTCTACAGCCCGTGAATAGAAGGACTGAAGGAGCCTCAGAGAAACTCTGAATTTCCTCAGCTGCTTGAGGTTGTAAAGGCGCTGCCTTGCCTTTCTCACCAGTGCGGCAGCGTGTGTTGTCCATGTCAGATCCTCTGTGATGTGGACTCCCAGGTGTTTAAAGATGAGAGCAGTTAGAGAGTGAGCCTGCAGAAAACGAAACATGTAAAAATGCAAAATACAGGGCTGTGGCAGCAGGTCAGGCTGTGATAATGAAGAGAGAAAATTAAACCAGCGCAGGTAGCCTGGCCAGTCCTGATAAACAGAGAGAGTGAGCAACCTAAAGTTGATTCATTCAAAATGTAGTTCTGAGGCCTGCAATATGTCCTGACGGAAGGCGAGGTGCTGTTCAGCAAGGAGGCAAAATGCTGGAATCTTAAAAATAAAAAGTGTGGGAGAAACTCAGCAGGTCAGGCAGCATCGCTGGAGAAATATTGACCACAATAGTGACCACATTTGGCTGATCATATTTTTCTCCAGAGATGCGGCCTGAGCTACTCCAATATTTTGTGTCTGTTAGAGGACATTTCGGGTTAGGGCCATTCTTCAGACCCGACCAAACCCAAAACATCGCCTGCTCATTTCCTTCCACAGATGCTACCTGACTTGTCCAGTTCCTCCAGCACTTTATTGTTCGCTGTACCTCATGGTTTTTCATTGGGCCTTGTTATAATATTGAAGAATTAAAACAGCAAGTAACTGGAAGCCCAGCATTAGCCCTGTGAATTCAAAGAATGTGCAGCAAAATAGCCACTCAATTTGCCCTTGGTTTCTCCATTGTATGTGCCATTTGTGGGCACAGAACACAATACACTGGATTGGAAATGCAAGCTAATCATGGTTCGCCTGGAAGGAGTTTTGGATCCTGAATGGTGGAAAAGGAAAATAAGGCAGTTCAGTGGCTCTCCTGTATCTTGCTATCTTCTATCTTCCAATGCCAGAGGGTTAGATCATGACTACGGGTGCTGTATGTATAGAGCTTGTACATTCTCCATTTGACTGCGTGGGTTTCCTCCAGGTGCTCCAGTTTCCCCCCACACTCCAAACACTTATCGGTTAATTGGCTTCAGTAAAAATTGTAAATTGTCCCCGGTGTGTAGGATAGTGCAAGCGCATGCGGGTGATCGCTGGTCGGCATGGACACGGAGGGCTGAAGGGCCTGTTTCCCTGCTGTATCTAAAGTCTAGAGTCTAAAGTAAAGAAAAGATGGCAGGTGTTGCACCACCTATAGTTGCCCCCATTTTGCAGTATTTATGTGTTATCAATAGATTTTGGTGACCCTTAATCAGAAAAGAAACTCGTTTATGAACACGAGACAAGCTGAGACTGGGCTTGCAACATCTTCTCAAATCAAACAGTTTAAGAAGGTTCAAATAAAGATCAATTATAAGCAGCATGTCTAAAGGCTGTTGGTGCATACGAACATGTATGGAAGCGTAAACTGCAACCTACGACAAAGAACATAGAATGGTACAGCACAGGAACAGTCCCTTTTGCCCACAATGTCCGTGCTGAACATGTTGCCAAGATAAACTAATCACATCTGCCTGCACGTCATCATTATCTTTCCATTCTCTGCATATCCATGTGTCTATTCAATAGCCTCTTAAATGGTAATCCAATCTGCCTCCACCACCACCACCCCTGTCAGCACATTCCAACTTTGTCAAAAAACGTGCCCCGCACATCTCCTTCAACCTTTACCCCCAAGAATGAGGGTAGGCCATTTAGGACCGAGATGAGGAAAAACATCTTCACCCAGTGAGTTGCAAATCTGTGCAATTCTCTGCCACATAAGGCAGTGGAGGCCAATTCACTGGATGGTTTCAAGAGTGAGTTAGATTTTGCTCTTAGGGCTAAAAAAAAAAATCAAGGAATATGGGGAAAAAACAGGAACGGGGTACTGATTTTAGATGATCAGCCATGATCATATTGAATGGCGATGGTGGCTCGAAGGGCCGAATGTCCCACTCCTTCACCTATTTTTGTATGTTTCTATCTCCTTAAAGTATTTGATATCAAAGGATATGGAGAGAAGGCAGGCATGGGTTGGGGACGATCAGCCATGATCACAATGAATGGCGGTGCTGGCTCGAAGGGCCGAATGGCCTCCTCCTATGTTTCTATGTTTCCACCCTGGGAGAAAGGTTCTGACTGTCTACCCTGTCTATGTCTCTCACAATTTTATGTATTTTTATCAGGTCTCCCCTCTATCTCCAGTATTCTAGAGAAAACAATCCAAGTCTGTCCAGCCTCTCCTTACAGCCAATACCTTCTAATCCAGGCAGCATAAGGTTCAATTACAATTTATTTATAGCATGTAGCAAAACAATGCGAATGAAAAATATTGATGGATCTTGGTGGTTGACGGCATGGTCCTTACTCCTGGAATTAACCCTAATCTGGATGTTAATAGGATTAAGAATCAGATTTTAATTTTAGTAAACAAAATATGTTAAGACTATGAAAAATGTACATAGAGTTCTTGAGTGAGATGAGATTGTAGCATATTTATTCATGTGCTGTCAAGTGAATATTTCAATTTTGGATCAGAAGTGAAAATTTTGTACCTATCTTTAAAAAGGATAATACGTCACAGTGGAGTAACAAATTGTTACAAGATTTAATCATCCACATTATTGCAGCTAAAAGAACCACACTGATTTTTATTACATAAAATTAATTGGGAGTTAATCTTTGTGTCTTTGAAATGCTGAGCTAATATATATTATTAAATTTGGAATTACAGATGCGAGCACAAAACTAATCTTTGCAGATTAACAAAATAGTTAATCGTCTTAATTCCTTTAATTAAGGGATAGGTGAATACTTTTTAGGATGCATAACACTCCAATCTAGTGTGCCTGAAACATGATCAACCTACATTTCTTCCCCGCCCCCCCCCCCCCCCCCCCCCACCCACCCAAGGGGAGGGGAATAAGGTATTGTGTCAAAAACTAAATGTGTTACACTTTTCCTTGGTTAGGCTGAGGATGTTGATAGTCTGCAAAACAAGGGCTGAAAGGCATTGTCTCAGTTTCTCCTTCACATTATCAATTATTCTTATTCCCGTCCCAGAACTATGTAAATTTGTGTCTTCTCTGAAAATCAGGAAGAGTTTGCATTTAAATAGAAACTGGAAGAAACAAACATTTCAAGTGCTTCACTGCTGCATCCCCAAAATACACACAGCATAACTAAAAATCTTGGTTAAAGTGTAGGATTTAGGAGTATCAGAAGGAGGTGGAGGAAATTCCATAGCTTAAGACCCAGTCAGCAGAAAGTCTCAACGAAATTAAATCTGGAATATGCATGAGAACAAAACTGGAGAAGTGCATGGATCACTGAGGCTTGCAAAATTCAGGGGATTACAGAGGCAGGAAGGAGAGAAGTTGTGAATGGACTTGAAAACCACGATGAGAATGTTCAAACCAAAGTGCTGCCAGACCAAAGCCATTTCAAGTCAGCAAGTGCTTGAAACCTGAAATACAAACAGTATGCTCATTCGAATAAAAATTTATCAGCAATGTTTCTCTCAATTGAGTATATTTTAAAACATTGCTTGGAGAGGTGTGATGTCACTCAGCCTTCTAGTTGAGGATTATGTCAGGACTCTCGGAACCATTCTGTGCAGAAAATTCACCTGCTGCAGGGTGAATGAGGAAGCAAAACGGAACAGTTTCCGCCGAATGAACAGCAGGGCAATATAATTCTGAGCTAATCTTTTACATCTCTAACTTGGATGCTGGCACAGAGCAAAAGTCTGAACTTCACTTATGACACTAAAATATCAGGGTATGCTTCAGCATATTGGAAAACCAAAGGAAATTGACAAAGGATATGCCAGGATAAAGTACGCTAGGATATAGATGAATTCAGTGTTAGGTTTTGCCTTTTGCTTCAAAATGTCCAACAACTATTTGAAGGGGGTAGGCTCAATTCCCGTGCAGGAGCAGATGGATTTGGTAATGTAGGTGTTCAAGCCAATAAAAGTATTACTACAATTAAAAAGGTGCAACAAAAATGTAACTTCTGAATCAGCGTAGAATACAGAACATATATCGTAGTGAAAAGATTATTATGACTCTTCCTCAACTTTCCCTAATTAACTATAATGTAAAAATAGTACATTTTATTTTATTTGAAAATAAATCTACTACCCACAGATGCTGCCTGACCTGTCGAGTTACTCCAGGACTTACCTGCATAGAGTGGATGTGGAGAGGATGTTTCCACTAGTGGAATAACCTAGGACTAGAGGTCATAGCCTCAGAATTCAAGGACGTTCCTTTAGGAAGGAGATGGAGGAATTTCTTTAGTCGGAAGGTGGCAAATTTGTGGAATTTTGAGGAATATTGTCACAGAAGGCTGTGTCGATGGATATTTTTAAGGCAGAGATAGATAGATTCTCGATTAGTACAGGTGTCAGGGGGTATGGGAAGAAGGCAGGAGAATAGGGTTAGGAGGGAGAGATAGATCGATCATGATTGAATGGCGGAGTAGACTTGATGGGCCGAATGGACTAATTCTGCTCCTATCATGACAATATGGTATGAGTAACAATCTTTTAGATAGAGTTGAGAATTATATTATCCTGATATTCTGTGATGGTCTCCTCCGTGTGTAAGAAAGAACTGCAGGTGCTGGTTTAAACCGAAGATAGACTGGAGTAGCTCAGCGGGGCAGGCAGCATCTCTGGAGAGAAGGAATGGGTGATGTTTTGAGTTGAGACCCTTCTTCAGACTGGTTAGAGATAAGGTAAATGAGAGATATACAACATGATGTGGAGAGATAAAGAACAATGAAAGAAAAATATGCAAAAAAAAGTTACGATAATAAAAAAGAGGGAGATATATATACACACATACATATATACACACACACATATACACACACACACATATATACATACATATATACATACACATATATACATACATATACACATACTCATACACATATATACATACATATATACACATATATACATACATATACATACATACATGAAGTGAGAAAAATCAATATTCATACCACTGTGCAACAAGCTGCCCAATCAAAATATGAGACGCTGTTCCTCCAATTTGCGTTTAGCCTCACTCTGACAGTGGAGGAGACCGACGACAGAAAGGTCTGTGTAGGATGTGTTCAGCTACCAGGAGATTAGGAAGGTTCAGGCGGGCTGAGCGGTGTTCCACGAAACGATCACCCAGTCTGGGTTTGGTCTCGCCAATGTATAAAAGTCCACAGCTTGAACAGATACAGTAGATGAGGTCGGAGGAGGTGCACGTGAACCTCTGCCTAACCTGAAAGGACTGTCGGGGTCTCTGGACAAAGTCGAGGGAGGAGATATGGGGACAGGTGTTGCATCTTCTGCAGTTGCAGGGGAATGTACCTGGGGAGGGGGTGGTTTGGGTGGGAAGGGATGAGTTAAGCAGAGAGTTGCGGAGGGAACGGACTCTGCAGAAGGCGGAAAGGGGTGGAGATGGGAAAATGGGGCCAGTGGTGGGATCCCGTTGGAGGTGGCAGAAATTTCGGGGGATTATGTGTTATATGCGACGGCTGATGGGGTGGAACGTAAGGACTGGGGACTGGGTCTCTTCCATGTTCCTTTTCCTCATTCATGTAGAACTGGTCAAGACCCCCCCCCCCCCCCCCCCCCCCCCGCCCCGCCCCCCCTGAGATACAACCCATAACTCAAGATGTAGAGCAGAATTTGTCCAATTAAATTTTCTCTCATGTACTCTCCATTCTACCTAATGTATCAATCTGCAGAGGCAGACAATATTGGATCACGACAATCTCCATCTTTCTATTGCCTCCAAGTTAACAACCCATATATTAGTTCTGGAAATTAACAACCTTATTGCCTGCTAAAGTCAGGAATATCTCACTAAACAGATTAATATGTTCTTTGAAATCAATGATAGCCCTGAAACGTCTGCCTCCGTACTATGGGAAACATTTAAAGCATTTACTCGAGGAGCTATGATCTCCTCCCAAGCATTTCATAATAAAGAGAATCGGGCGAAACAACAGGCATTGGAAAGGGAAATTAAACAATTAGACATAGAAAATGCGGCTACACCAACTATGATAAAACACAATAAAATTGCAGCATTGAAATATAAATTAAATAAAATATATTCAGACCAAGTTGTAACATTTTACCAATACACTAAACAACTACATTTTGAATTCGGTGATAAACCTAAAAAATTATTGGCTCGTCAATTTACGGAAACTGGACGGGGAAAAAACAATTCATAGGATTAAATCAGAAACAGGAGAACCACTAGTACAATCTAAGGATATCAATGAGAGATTTCTGCAATATTATCAAACCTTTACTCTGCTAAAACGATAGATCACCGGACAGGAACAGAAGCATTCTTACAAAAATGCAATCTTAAAGGGTTAGATTTGAAAGATAGAGAATTATTAGATGCTGAAATAACAGTAAAAATGGAAGCTCTCTAAAAAACGGTAAATCCCCGGGCCCCGATGGCATAGGCTCCGAATTCTATAAAACATCCTATGACCTGATTGTTCCGCGTTTAAAGACACTGTATGAAGATATCTATACCCAACAGAAATTACCAGAAACACTAAATTAATCTATAATAACACTTATACCAAAAATATATAAGGACCTGGCTGACCCAGGTTCATATAGAGCTATAGCTCTCCTAAATACTGATAAAAAAATATTAACTAAAATCCTAGCACAAAGATTAAGCACAGTGATTAATAAATTAATACACCCGGACCAAAGAGAATTTATACCAAAACGCTACTCTTCATATAACGTGAGACGATTATTCAATATTATATACTCAAAGAGAAGTACTAACAAAGATCTAGCAATTATTTCGTTAGATGCTGAGAAAGCTTTCGACCAGGTGGAATGGCCCTATTTATTTTCGGTTATGAAAATTTTTCAATTGGGCGAGAAGTTTAGTACATGGGTAAAACTTTTATATACTAACCCAACAGCTAGAATATCGGCAAATCAAATGTTATCAGCTAAATTTAACTTATCTAGAGGCTGTAGACAAGGATGTCCGTTATCCCCGCTATTATTTGCACTCGCAATAGAACCATTAGCAGAAAGCGTGAGGTCCCATCCTGAAATATATGGGTATAACACCAAAGATACTGAGAATAAAAATGTCCTTATATGCAGACGATGTATTAATTTACATTACAAAACCTGAAGTTAGTATCCCAAACTTATTAAATTTAATAACTCAATATGGCTCATTTTCAGGATACAGAATTAATTGGAATCAAAGTGAAATCATGCCAATAATGGAAAGTAACCCACATATATTACAACAATTTCTTTTTAAAATAGTAAATGAAAAATTTAAATATCTTGGAATTTATGTAACAAAGACATATACTTCTTTATTTAAATTTAACTTTCCGCCTTTATTGAACAAATTACATAGGTAATGTTTTCCAATATAAAATATTCTTATCTCAATGTTGGGTAGAATTAATGCAATATAAATGATTTTTCTCCCGCAATTATTGTACCTCTTTCAATTAATCCCATATATCTCCCAAATTTTTTTTAAAAAGGTTGACTCTATAGTCACCAATTTTATCTGGGATAAGAACCACAGAATAAATAAAAAACACTTATGTAACTCAAAAATAAATGGAGGTTTAGCCCTACCGAATTTTATGCTCTATTTTTGGGCAGTTAACAATAAAAATATGAATTTTTGGTTGGAAGAACTGGACCAACAACCAGATTGGTTAAAAATGGAAAAGGAAAACTGTTTACCTTTTGAAATTGGGTCGATCTTATTTGCTATTACTAAATTAAGCAAAAAAACCTATAGTGAAAACCCCATAATATATAGTGGAATACGCATTTGGAAACAATTAAAATACACTAAAATTGGATAATTTACCACTACCTCTTCCCATTGTAAACAACGCTACATTTAAACCCTCAATGATGGATACGGATTTTTTACAATGGAAAAATCACGGAATTACACAGATGGGTCATCTCTATAGGAAAGGTACATTCCTCTAATTTCAGGAACTACAACAAATTTATGGGCTACACTCAAATGACTACTTTAGATACCTCCAACTTAGAGATGACGCTAAATCAAATACACAGGACTATAGAAATAGAAAGACAGAAATTATTGATGAATGTTTGAATAAACACCCCAACACAGAAAAATTGATATCTTATATTTATAATATCCTATTAGATAATGATGCACCCATGACGGAAATATATAGGCAATCATGGGAAAATGAACTAGGCCAAACAATAAGGCCATAAATATGGGACGAAAGCTTACAACATATACATCACTGTTCGTTAAATGCTAGACACTCTTTAATACAATTTAAAGTATTACATAGATTGCACTATTCAAAAACAAAATTAAATAGAATTTTCCCAAGCATATTCCCAAGCAATAATTATAGGCAGCATGAAGTAAATGAGGGGCTTGAGGAGTATAAGGAATGTAAAAAGAATCTTAAGAAAGAAATTAGAAAAGCTAAAAGATATGAGGTTGCTTTGGCAAGTAAGGTGAAAGTAAATCCAAAGGGTTTCTACAGCTATATTAATAGCAAAAGGATAACAAGGGATAAAATTGGTCCATTGGAGAGACCGAGTGGACAGCTATCTGCAGAGCCAAAAGAGATGGGGGAGATATTGAACAATTTATTTTCTTCGGTATTCACCAAGGAGAAGGATATTGAATTATGTGAGGTAAGGGAAACTAGTAGAGTAGCTATGGATACTATGAGTTTCAAAGTAAAAGAAGTACTGGCACTTTTGAAAAATATAAAAGTGGATAAGTCTCCAGGTCCTGACAGGATATTCCCTAGGACATTGAGGGAAGTTAGTGTAGAAATAGCAGGGGCTATGACAGAAATATTTCAAATGTCATTAGAAACGGGAATAGTCCCTGAGGATTGGCGTACTGCGCATGTTGTTCCATTGTTTAAAAAAGGTTCTAAAAGTAAACCTAGCAATTATAGACCGGTTAGTTTGACTTCAGTGGTGGGCAAATTAATGGAAAAGACACTTAGAGATAATATATATAAGTATCTGGATAAAGAGGGCCTAATTAGGAACAGTCAACATGGATTTATGCCTGGAAGGTCATGTTTGACTAATCTTCTTGAATTTTTTGAAGAGGTTACTAGGGAAATTGACAAGGGTAAAGCAGTGGATGTTGTCTATATGGACTTCAGTAAGGCCTTTGACAAGGTTCCTCATGGAAGGTTGGTTAAGAAGGTTCAACTGTTGGGTATAAATGCAGGAAATAGCAAATGGATTCAACAGTGGCTGAATGGGAGAAGCCAGAGGGTAATGGTGGATGGCTGTTTGTCGGGTTGGAGGCAGGTGACTAGTGGGGTGCCTCAGGGATCTGTGTTGGGTCCTTTGTTGGTTTGTCATGTACATCAATGATCTGGATGAAGGGGTGGTAAATTGGATTAGTAAGTATGCAGATGATACCAAGATAGGGGGTGTTGTGGATAATGAAGAGGATTTCCAAAGTCTACAGAATGATTTAGGCCAGTTGGAAAAATTGGCTGAAAGATGGCAGATGGAGTTTAATGCTGATAAATGTGAGGTGCTACACCTTGGCAGAACAAATCAAAATAGGACTTACATTGTAAACGGTAGGGAATTGAAGAATACAGTTGAACAGAGGGATCTGGGAATAACCGTGCATAGTTCCTTGAAGGTGGAATCTCATATAGATAGGGTGGTAAAGAAAGCTTTTGGTATGCTAGCCTTTATAAATCAGAGCATTGAGTATAGAAGCTGGCATGTAATGTTAAAATTGTACAAGGCATTGGTGAGACCAAATCTGGAGTATGGTGTACAATTTTGGTCGCCCAATTATAGGAAGGATGTCAACAAAATAGAGAGGGTACAGAGGCGATTTACTAGAATGTTGCCTGGGTTTCAACAGCTAAGTTACAGAAATAGGTTGAGTAAGTTAGGTCTTTATTCTCTGGAGTGCAGAAGGTTAAGGGGGGACTTGATAGAGGTCTTTAAAATGATGAGAGGGATAGACAGAGAATGTGGACAAGCTTTTCCCTTTGAGAATAGGGAAGATTCAAACAAGAGGACATGACTTTAGAATTAAGGGACAGAGGTTTAGGGGTAACATGAGGGGGAACTTCTTTACTCAGAGAGTGGTAGCGGTGTGGAATGAGCTTCCAGTGGAAGTGGTGGCGGCAGGTTCGTTGGTATCATTTAAAAATAAATTGGATAGGCATATGGATGAGAAGGGTATGGAGGGTTATGGTATGAGTGCAGGCAGGTGGGACTAAGGGAAAAAAGTTGTTCGGCACGGACTTGAAGGGCCGAGATGGCCTGTTTCCGTGCTGTAATTGTTATATTATATATTATATTATATTATATTTCCTATTTGTGAAAAATGTCAGCACTCAGAGGCTAACTTAACGCACACTTTTGCAAGTTGTATAAAAATTAATAATTTTTGGACGGAAATTTTTAAGATAATTTCGGAAGTTGTCAATATCCAATTGGACCCCGATTCAAAATTAATAATATTAGGAATACTAGAAAAAAATTAATCATTTACAACAAACCAAAGAAACTTTATCGATTATAGTTTAATAACTGGGAAAAAATTAATATTAAAATTTTGTAAAGGCCCTATAACCCCCACAATTAAAATGCGGACAATGGAAATGTCGGAGACCTTACATTTGGAAAGATTAAGATTTGTCTTAATGGACAAACAAGAACTATTTACTAGAATATGGCCTCCATTCATTGAATATTTGAAGGGGCAAACCGGTTCGGCACGAGAACCTGACTGAAACCAGAATCAAGGATTAGATGACGAATTACATTTTATAATCCACGGACATATCTCCAATGACGTATAATTAGCTGATTACTCCATTCTCTTTTAATTTTTTGGTTTCTTTTCTCTCCCTCTATTATTTTCTATCTATATAAAAATTTTAAAAATATATAGAAATACAATTATTATACAATTGTTAATACAAACAATATTAATAATGTATTACTACAAACAAAATGTTTTTTATTATGTATTTACTTCTATTAAAAAATGTATTTAAAATAAATAAATAAATAAAAATGTTAACCTTTTCTGGAAATGGATAGATGTTTAGATCTAGTAATTGAATTTTGTAATTAGCTACAATTAGGTAACTAACTAATTATATGCTTTAATTTCAGGTCATCCGAGTAAGATTGTTTCATATTTGTTTCGGAATGCTTCAAACTGTAATAACTGAAAATGTCATTCAGTTCTCTTAATATTTAAGAAAGTTATGGGCTTTTGACTGTCCTCGATCACAGCTTTTGAGTTAAGTCAATGGAAAAGCAATAGGGAACAAGATGCTAATTTCAGAGTAAGAAAATGGCCATAGCTTTTTTAATACTAAAGATATGAAAGTGGATTAGGTGTCAAATTAAACTTCTTTTTATGCTTTATCTGATGGGATAAATTGCAGACTTGATTTTTTAAAGCTCAACATTTTGTAACATTGCTACTAAGAGATCGATCGCTTAAGTAGGCATAATTCTCCTGTGCCTTTCATCCGCAGTACATGTAACACAGGAAAGTATGTGCAGCTCACGTGCCGTCGACGCTGCTTCAAGCCTTCAACGGCAACGGTCTATAAAGGCAGCTGAAATGGGGACTGCGTGCATGTGCTGCACAGCGCAAGTTTCTTGGCGGGTTTTTCAAATATGGATTGTCATTATCTTAACAGTATCTTAAGAAACAAAGAGTGAAGAATGGAGTTCGTGTACAAATAATGTGGTAGGTAAATTTCAGCTATCATATTTCCCGGCAACGAAGATGCTAGTTTTAACCCTAAAATAAGGCCCGAAAATTTAACTGCGTCTTGGAGGCCGAAGGCTACATTGAGCAAAGATAGACATGGGCCTAATCGCTAATAAACCATGGGGGGGGGAAGGGACACACACAATGAGGCCTAACGCAGGGGTGGGCAGGGGTGGGTAACCCGAACTCAGGCAAACCCAAGCGAGCCAAACTGGGAACTGCAGCCAGACCTGGGGCAAGCGATCCGAACTGGGTGCTACAGTCAGTCCCGTGGAACGCAGGCTTTGGAGGTGTGTGGCGATGGTCGGTCAAGTGAGAATAACAGAGAGAACTGCTGCCTTGCCAACAGATGCACACAAAAGCAGCTGGTATTAGCTTTGAAATTTTCGTTATCCCTATTTTTGACCAGGCTCAGTGACCGTACAGTGAGGGGACCAGCTCAAGAGCAAAGATCATAGAGTGGAGCGGATCAGCAGGCGATGGATAACAGGACAGCGGGCGGTGGAGTATATTCCTATGTCAGCGCAAGTAACCTCAATTGGCCCCTTGAACTATTATTGCCATTCAATAAGATCACAACTGATTTAATTAGTACCGGTGTGCTCCCGATTTTCCCACCATCTCTCCACCTGCCGTCACCCTCCACCCCCCACCCATTCAATCCTTCAAAATGGAAGAGATCTGGAAGCCTTGGGCAAATTGAATTGTTACTTTCTTTATTTTTACTTTATTATCATTTTGTTTTGAGCGTGAGAAATTCTATGTCCCGCCAGCCTTTTTTCAAAATTTAGCAACTCAAAACGAGGGTGCGTCTTCGCCGCAGGTGCGTCTTCATTGCCTGGAAATACGGTATATGGTACATTTTAAATACTTTATTAAGAGATAAGGCTTTTGAAGCCAAATTACTTTATAAATGTCAACTGACTGCCTAACAAAGAGAACAATCTGCGCATGTGCGGTTTTGAAAAGATTTTTTAAAAGCCGACTGACAGCTTACGGAGAGGAGAACAATCTGCGCATGCGCGGTTTTCAAGATTTTTTTAAAAAGCCGACTGACTACCTACTCTGACTAATTACTCATGGCACGTGCCTGGTTTGACGGCATTGGGCCTGTACTCACAAGAGTTTCGAAAGATGAGGGGGACCTCATTGAAATTTACCAAACAGTGAAAGGCCTGTATAGAGTGGATGTGGATAGGATGTTTCCACTAGTGAGAAAGTCTAGGACCAGAGTCCATAGCCACAGAATAAAAGGATGCACTTTAGAAAGGGGATGAGAAGGAATTTCTTTAGTCACTGGGTGGCAAATCTGTGGAATTAATTGCCACAGAAGGCAATAGAAGCCAAGTCAATGGATATTTTTAAAAGTGGAGATTGATTGCTTCTTGATTAGTGTGTCAAGGGTTACAAGAAGACAGGAGAAAGGGTTGAGCGGGAAAGATAGCTTTGCCATGATTGAATGGCGGAGTAGACTTGATGGGCCGAATGGCCTGATACTGCTCCTATGACTTAGGAACTTAACGATAAATCCGCAGTTCTGGTCAAGACGGAGATGCTCAGTTTTTATTTTCCCAAAGTTATTGTTTCAAATATTTTCTGTTCAACTATTTCCTTGTGCAATTTGAAATCTTAAAACGTACATCTCACTATGTACATAATACAAGTCAGAAATACTGTCAACATACTGCTTGGTGCATAAAACTATGGCAGGAAGATGAGCCAAAGTAGACAACAGCTGACTGGAAACATTGATGAGTACCAAATATATAATTACATGTAATTGATTTAGAAAGAAACATTGAGACATGAAACACCTATTGTTCATGAAGACGTCAAAATAAATATGTAACATTAAATTGAACATGAGGGCAGGAGTAGGAGAACAATTCAAGTAGAGGAGATCAAATATTTTGCTTGGATGGAGAGCAAATGGGATTGAATGGACAGATGTAACTCACATATAAATTTCCTTAATACATAGAGCAGTACAGCACAAAATCAGACCCTTCGGCTCACAATGTCTTTGCCGAATGCGATACGAAGACAATCTCTTAATCGTGCCTAAATGACTACCATCCAGTGGCCTTGACATCCACCATCATGAAATTTTTTGAGTGACTAGTTATGGAACGCATTAAATCCAGTCCTCCCCAGCGGCCTTGACCCACTGCAGTTTGCCTACCGCCATAACAGGTCCACGGACGATACCATCGCCTAGCCCTGCACTCATCCCTAGAACACCTGGAGAAGTGAGACAACTACGCCAGACTTATATTCAGACTACAACTCTGCCTTTAATACCATTATACCATCCAAGCTTATCACTCACCAAACTCACGGGTTTTGGGGTCAGCACTCATCTCTGCAAACTGGATCCTCGGCTTCCTGACCAACAGACCCCAATCAGTGAGGAAAGGGGACAAATCATCCTCCATGACATTCCTCGACAGGGGGGCTCCGCCAGGATGTGCTCTCAGCCCCCCTCTTTACTCCTTGTCCACCCACAACTGCGCAGCCATGTACAAAGCTAATTGAAGACGACACCACCATTGTGGGCCGGATGTCAAATAATGATGAGACGGAGTACAGGAAGGAGATTGAGAACCTCATATCCTGGTGTCAAGACAACAACCTTTCTCTCAACATCAATAAGACAAAGGAGATTGTGATCGACTTCAGGAAACATACCCCAGTTTATATTGACGGTGCCAAAGTAGAGAAGGTTGAAAACTTCAAATTGCTCAGAGTCAATATCATGAGCAACTTCTCCAGGACCACCCATATTGAAGCAACAACCAAGAAGGCACACAACGTCTCTACTTCCTTAGAAGGCTTAAGAAGTATCCCCGACAACTTTCATCAAGAGTCAAGAGTGTTTTATTGCCATGTGTCCCAGTTAGGACAATGAAAATCGTACTTACTGCAGCACAACAAAATATGTAAACATAGTACATAATGGGAGAAACAAAGTTCAGTGTGTGTATACACATGCACACATACTCAATAAATAACAAATATAGTGCAATAATAAGTCTGTTGCCGTTTAGAGCTTATTTATGACGTGTTTAATAGCCTGATGGCTGTAGAGAACTTCTACAGATGCACCAGAGATAGCATGCTCTCAGGATGCATCACAGCTTTCTTTGGGAACAGCTCCATCCAGGACTGCAAGAAATTGCAGCAAATTGTGGATCCAGACCAGGCCATCACTCAAGCCAACCTCCCTTCTATTGACTCCATTTAGTCAACCTCCCTTCTATTGACTCCAGCAGCATAATCAAGGACCAGTCGCACCCTGTCCACTCCCTCTTCTCCCCTCAAAATATGGTCTAGAAGTGTGAAAACACACACCTCCAGATTCAGGGACAGTTTCTTTCAACCTGTTATCAGGCAACAGAATCATCCCATCACAACCAGAGAGTAGTGCTGAACTACTGTCTACCTCTTTGATGACCCTTGGGCTATCCTTGATCGGACTTTGCTGGCTGCAACTTGCACGAAACGTTATTCCTTTATCATGTACCTATTTACTGCAAATGGATCGATTGTAATCATGTATTGTCTTTCTGCTGACTGGTTAGCATGCAACAAAAGTTTTTCATTGTACCTTGGAACATGTGGCAATAAAGTAAACTACAACTACCTATAATCCATTTTCCTCCATTCCCTCCATATGCCTATCCAAAAGTTTCTTAAATGCCAGTATCATATGTGCCTCAGCCACCAATCCCCACAGCACATTCTAGGCACTCACCACCCTCCGTGTTAAAAATTGTTTTGCCCCAGATGACTCCTTTAAACTTTGCCCCTCTCACCTTAAATATGCATCTTCAGTTTCAGTTAAAACATATTCATAACTAAAGCACTTTTACAATGTGGCCTTTATTTTCTATAGCATAAATTTAAACTTATTTCAGCAATTTATTTTAGCACCAGGTGGCGCAGCAGTAGAGTTGATGCCTTACAGCATCAACAGAGTTGATGGACCCGGGTTCCATCCGACTACGGGTGCAGTCTGTACGGAGTTTGTATGTTCGCCCCGTGACGGATGTGGGTTTTCTCCTAGTGCTTCGGTTTCCTCCCACACTCCAAAGACATAAACGTTTGTAGATTAGTTGGTTTGTTATAAAAGTAAATTATCCCTTTTGTGTGTAAGATAGTGTTAATGTGCGGTGATCGCTTGTCAGTGCGGACTCGGTGGGCCGAAGGGCCTGTTTCTGCACTGTATCTCTAAACTAAACTGGATTACAGGTTCTTTTCCTCTGAAGATTTACTTTATGATTTATGGACCATTTGATTAATTAATCCACAGTTTAATTAATCCACAGCTACAGTTTGGGTTTTGCATCAACACTGCATTTACAATGCAAAATCAGGCAGATCACAATCACAGCATAATCTACCACCAGAAATAAGGCACACTTCACTTCTGCATCCAACGTGCCACACAAATATAACGTTGCCATTGAAAAATTGCTTCACTCCGACACCAAATTGGCTGTGCAAGTATACTGTAAATCACCTACTTAAAATACCACCTGGTACAGTTTAGAATAAATTGCTCCATGTTAAAGTGTTTCTATCAACTGATGATTTAGCAGTTTGTTGGCAATTCAGTTTTTGTATGAAAACTGAAAGGCTAGTTTGAAGAAATTAATAGCCAACTTATCAATTTAAATTCTGCTTAGAAGATAAATGCTGTAGAATGTCGAGGCAATAACATGAACACACTTTGTGGCAAGGCTTGCACACTGAAACAGGCTACAAAGCAAAGCCAGGCAGTATCGTTGGCGAAACGGGCCCCTCCATGATGAGCTCAATGCATTATGCACCTGTTTTGCACCACTTGCCCCACCAGTCTCGAGTGCACTTGTACTCGCGGCTACTGTGGCAGACGCAAGATCACCCTTTCTGAAAGTGAATCCACGGAAAGCAACTGGTCAGGCTGCGTCTGCAGATCACTGGCAGATGTTTTCATGAACATCTTTAACCATTCAGTACTACTCTGCTTCAAGACCACTATCATTCCATTACCAAAGAAAGGTAAGGTGGCATGCCTTAATGTGTACCATCCAGTGGCTCTGACATTCACCATCATGAAGTGCTTTGAGAGACTGGTGATGGCGCACATCGACTCCAGCCTCCTAGCCAGTTTTGATGCACTGCAGTTTGCTTAGTCTTGCAACAGGTCCACAGCAGATGCCATCTCCCTGACCCTAAACTAGTCTCTGCAGTACCTGGACAACAAGGACTCGTATGTTATTAACTATTTGTCAACGAGAGCTTCTTCTTCTTCTTGCATATGGTGTGCACAGCCTCAGGTTGTAGGACAACTTGTTCTATTTGATCTTATTTGATTGTGCATGCCGGGTTGATTGCATTCGTCGAAACAAGGCGGACCACGTGAAGGTTGCAATCTTCCTCCCCTCAACGAGAGCTCAGCCTTCAACACCATAATCTCATCCAAAAACTCATCTCCAAATTCCTGGACCCTCTGCCAATGGATCCTCAACTTTCTGTCCTACAGATCATAACAGCGAGGATAGGTGACAACACCTCCTACTCCACAATAATTCTCAACATCGGTGCCGTGCAAGGATGTGTTCTCCGTCCCCTACTATATTCCTTATAAAACTCATGACAGTGCAGCCAACTTTAGCTCTTACTCCATCAACGACAAGACAGAGCATAGGAAGGAGATAAGAGAACTTAGTAACATGGTGTCAGGACTACAACCTCTTCCACAATGCCAGCAAGATGAATAAGCTAGTTATTGATTTCAGGAGGTGCGGTGGAGTGCAGGCGCCGATCTGCATCGTGGTTGAGAGATCCTTGGCATTAAAATAGCCAGCAATCGGTGGTAGACCAAGCATATGGGGGTGGCAGCCAAGAACGCACACCTACTTCCTTGAGACTGTGGATGGCTTAATTATAACTATGTATCGTTTTTTCTTTGAAATGATAGCATGCAAAAAAAATGTTTCACTGTATGTCGGTGTACGAGTGACAATATTAAACTGAATTAGACTGATGAAATTCAGCATGCCTCCAATGACTCATACACACCTCTACAGGTGCACAGTTAAAAGTTTACTGCTGGGTTAGGGAACATCTCGGCCTTGGACCACAAGAAACTGCCGAAGGTTGTCCCTATAATCTAGTCCAAAACACAGAGGGACAGATTAAGCAAATAGTTTAAGGTAGCAGATGGTATTGAATGTGAGAAAATGTGCAGAAGAAAAACAGAATATTAAAAAAATACAAACAATTAATAGACAGTAGACAATAGGTGCAGGAGTAGGCCATTCGGCCCTTCGAACCAGCACCGCCATTCAATGTGACCATGGCTAATCATCCCCAATCAGTAACCCGTTCCTGCCTTCTCCCCATATCCCGACTCCCCTATCAAGCTCCCTCTTGAAAGCATCCAGAGAACCTGCCTCCACTGCCCTCCGAGGCAGAGAATTCCACAGACTCACCACTCTGTGAGAAAAAGTGTTTCAACTATCTCATCTTTTATAATTGATTTCCCCTTTGTAATTCCATGCTGACTCGGATCGATCCTGTTACTGCTATCCAAGTGTGCGGCTATTTAATCTTTTATAATTGACTCCAGCATCTTCCCCACCATCGATGTCAGGCTAACTTGTCTATAATTCCCTGTTTTCTCTCTCCCGCCTTTCTTAAAAAGTAGGATAACATTAGCTACCCTCCAATCCACAGGAACTGATCCCGAGTCTATAGAACATTGGAAAATTATCACCATGCATCCACGATTTCTAGAGCCACTTCCTTAAGTACCCTGGGATGCAGACCATCAGGCCCTGGGGATTTATCAGCCTTCAGTCCCATCAGTCTACCCAACACCATTTCCTGCCTAATGTGAATTTCCTTCAGTTCCTCCGTCACCCCAGATCCTCTGGCCACTACTATATCAGGAAGATTGTTTGTGTCCTCCTTAGTGAAGACGGATCCAAAGTACCTGTTCAACTCATTTGCCATTTCCTTGTTCCCCATAATAAATTCACCTTTTTCTGTCTTCAAGGGTCCAACTTTGGTCTTTACTAATTTTTTCCTCTTCACATACCTAAAGCTTTTACTATCCTCCTTTATATTCTTGGCTTGCTTGCCTTCGTACCTCGTCTTTTCTCCCTGTATTGTCTTTTTAGTTATCTTCTGTTGCTCTTTAAACATTACCCAATCCTCTTTGCTACGTTGTATTTCTTCTCTTTTATTTTTATACTATCCCTGACGTCCCTTGTCAGCCACGGTCACTCCTTACTCCCCATGGAATCTTTCTTCCTCCTAGGAATGAACTGACCCTGCACCTTCTGTATTATTTCTAGAAATACCTGCCATTGTTGTTCCACTGTCATCCCTGCTAGGGTATCTTTCCAGTCAACTTTGGCCAGCTCCTCCCTCATGGCCCCATAGTCCCCTTTATTCAACTATAACACTGACACCTCCAATCTACTCTTCTCCGTCTCCTATTGTAGGTTAAACCTGACCATGTTATGGTCACTACCTCCTAATGGCTCATTAAACTCAAGTTCCTTTATCAAATCCGGTTCATTCCATAACACTAAATCCAGAATTGCCTCCTCCCTGGTAGGCTCCAGAGTTTGCAACATTGCACAGCGTTTGCGACATTGCACTGTTAATCAAAGAATGCATTATCTCTGTGATGAGGGGGAATATCTTCGAATGTTGCTCAAACAAGGTCATGTGAATACAGATTAGCAACAAAAAGCATGTCCTCACTTTGCTGGGGGTTGTTACATTGCAGTGAGGGTGGGAGAGGGGGACATGTCGGAAAGGGTAAAAGTGGACCGCTGATGCTCAGAATTGGTGTAAAGACAGGTTACTGCTGAACCTAGTTGTATCACACAATAAAATCTACATTTATTTCTGGTTAATGTGACACGATGCTATGCTTCATGAAAATTGCTCAGAGAAAAGGATGGGGAAAAAATTAAATCTTCCGTAAGTTGGGGATAATTTATCTTCATATTCCCTGTCTAGGCATCAAGAATGTCTCAAGATTACTTCCTGGAATGGACTAAACCAAACACTTTTTCCAGCTCATGGACTTTAAGTAGGGTTCCATTGTTCCGCACAGGCCAGTATCTGGAGTTTGTCATCCACTCTTCCTGGAAAGAAAGCCAACTGATGCAACAGGCCAAGAAGCCAGGGGCATCAACGTCATATCTTGAGTTTGCCTTCGGTCAAAAATAAAACAACCAATTTTTGTTTTCCAATGCAGACAATGCAAGAATGGCATCATTACCGACTTTCAACCCTCTTTTCTGTGCTTTGAGAAATGTCTTGGATTAAGAAATGGTGAAGAGCACGAGGGGGGGGAGAGAAACTGATAGCCAATGTCTGCTCTAGTTTCTTGATGAAGTTTCACTTTTGCTTGACCAAACAATCTACTTTTCTCCTCTTAATCTATCCCAGGCAAATGTCCGCAAATTTCTACAGCTAGCTGTGAGGGAATGTATTTTTAACAAAGTTTCACATTAATAAGCGTGGGTGGTTAGATCCACTTTGGAAGCAGTTAATTTATAATACAATCATCCAATAGGTTTTTATAATTGCATAAGCTCATGACTCATGTTGATTTCATGTTGTTTTATGACTGAATTGCATCCTGAAATGCACCCGCTCAAATTACTTTAATTTGAATGTAATTTACCTCATTGAACACCAATTAACTTTAAATAAGTGCAACATAATGTGTTTAATCATTAATAACTCTTTTGCATCATCTATTTTAGGTTGGATAATAGAGCCAATGTTTTGCTGATAATCACTTGTTTATCCAGTTTATATAGCATAATGACCTTACAGAGAATATGGTATGTGGGAATTTAGTCCAGCCTTTGCTCTTGAGATATCAAATTATTTCACTAATCAGACATATGCTTGATTGATCACTATCATAACTTGAATTGTTCGTAGTTGAAATAATTGTGGGATTTAAACCCCAAACTATGGTTTGCAAGAAAAAAAAATTACTGGACATTGTACATTTTCAGTGGAAAATATGGTACCCTTTTCCTAGAGTGAACTCCAGAGGACAGCAGCCACAACGCCAATCGGATCTGTTTTGTGGCCACAAAGGAGGCTAGAGCTCAGCATTTGATGAAAACCTAGTGATAAGTTCATAAGTTCTTACAGCAGAATTAGGCCATTCGGCCAATCATGTCTATTCCGCCATTCAATCATGGCTGATCTATCTTTCCCCCTCAACCCCATTTTCCTGCCTTTGCCCCATAACCATCAACACCTTTACTAATAATATATTGGGATGTGGTTGGTATGGATGTTGGCGGTATAGGTTAAACGCCAACGTCCCAGCAATTCATGGTCCGCCACCCCCCCCCATAACCCGGACAATATTACGAGAGCTCAGTTGAAATTCCCAGAACAGCCACAGATGGCATTATAAACTGAATGTGAATGGAATGACCTGCCGACCCATCCACGGCTCCTAGGCCGTTTAGTGCTCCAGTTTTCGACCCCACTCCCAACTAGCAAGGTGCAGAGCGAGCCCTTCTCACCTGCTGCTGTTTATTGCTGTCGGCAGTGGCTTTATCTACTCCCTGCCTGACCATCTCCCGTAGATCTGTCGGCCTCTAAAATTCCCCCACCTCGCCTCCTTCTCCCCCAGTGTTGCTCACATACTCCACCTTGGAAGCAACAGCAGGTTGCAACAGAGAGGACCCCTATGGCAACCGCGCCTAGTTTTAAAGTGAAACGTCACCAAAGTGCTGGGGTGACTCAGCTGATTGAATCAGTCCGAGGAAGGTTCCCAATATCATCTGTCCGTGTTCTCCACAGATCCTGACCCGCTGAATCAATCCAGCACCGTGTCCTTTTGTCTATTAATCATCTTCTGCAGTCATCAGCAATAATGGACACCACTCCCTCCGTATGATTCGTTTACAGTAAACCCTCATTATAACAAACCACAGCAAAGGGAGGGGTAGTGTCCCTTATTGCCGATGACTGGAGTTGATGGTTAATAGACAAAAGGACACAATGTGCTGGAGTAGTAATTCAGCTGGTCAGGATAATATGGACTGGTGACATCGGGACCCTTCCTCGGACTGATTCAGTCAACTGAGTCACTCCAGTACTTTGTGTCATTTTGCTTTAAAACTAGGCGCTGTTACTGTGGGCACTGGCTCTACATTTCACTTTCCTTCTGACTTATCTAACTAGCTTTTGTCCTTTCTTCTCTAACCTTTGTCCAACCAACTGCAAATCAAAACTACCCTCACCTGCATCCATTTATCACTTGCCAGGCTTAGTCATGCCCTCCCAGTTTTCCAACTTTCTCCCCCGACTACAAACAGTTTGAAGAAAAGTCCAGACCTAAATTGTTGCCCATCCATGTTCTCCAGGAATGCTGCCTGACCAATTGAGCTACTCCAGCACTGTCTTTAATTGTAAACCTGTACATGTAGTTCCTTGTATTTACATTTGGAAAGGTATATGGATAGGAGACGTTTATATACAGGCCAAGCACGGGCAAATGGGACTAGTTTGGAAGGGAAAACGTGGTCATCCTGGAGAACTTGCGCCATAACGCTAATTTCCCTGTATGACTAAATGCTAACGAACATACAAATGTTCTTAATCTGTACAAAATCATTTTAGGACAAGGGTCATGTCACACAATACAAGGGTTCCTTTATGCAAATACAGGATGTTGAAACTACAAAAATTGTATAGTGGTACCTCCATCTGGGGACCATAATGGACTGGTGTGTCTAGAAATGCTAGCCTGGTGAAGTCAACACCTAGTACATTTACTTACCACTTGCCATCAACAATGTGGAAACTGTGTCCTTCAGGTCTCAACCAGCAAGTCAGTGGACATATTATCAAGCCACTCCTGGTAAAAGACATTGGTTCATCACTCAGTGTACATTTTGTATCTCTGCAACTCTTGAGTTGTGCTCCAACAAGGAGATGGCATGGGGCTGAACACCCTCTTCAGTTATCATTGAATGAATGCAAGAAAAAACATATTAAGAGCATCAGAATTAAATGTTTATTAGTGTACTCACTTAATCCACACATGTAACAAGCCAGAAGCTCCTGTTCTTCCCAAATTCCTAGGTTCTACCAATACAGAATTCTACTGGTAAAACAAGCTCGCAAATAGAATGCTCTATTTTTTTTCTTTAAAAAGTTGGCCCATTTTCTATTTGGTGCTACTTTCTTCCATTTCCAATTCTCTATGGCAAAATTAACCTTCAACCTCCACCAATTTGAAGCATTAACACTGGCCATCTTTGTTCTCAAAAAAGCTACCACTGGCTGCACTTACAAAGTACAGCACTAGTGTAATATAGAGAAATAAAAATGTAAAATAAATTTTAAATCCTGCTACTGCCACAGAAAAAGGGAAATTATGACAGAGTTAGGTCACAGAATCATTAGTAAGTTGTACATTTGGTGTCTATATTACAAGTTACATAGCCCCTCAAAAAAAAAAATCCTCCAATTAGAACACATTAAAATGTGTATTCTCTAACCAGTTTGGGTGCACAAGTTTGTAGTGTTGAGGAATACGAACAACATGTACAGTAATTATCCTGAAATTGTTCTGAAACTGCAAGCCTGATTTTGAAGCAGCAAATGCAAGTTGCGTACTTTTGTGGCTCAATCTCAAATGCAAATCAAAATTTGAACCTGAAGCACTGCTTCAAAGTCATCTTGACATGCAGAGCCTTTTTTATTTATGGATGACATTTGATTCATATGTAAAATTATACCACATTCAGAATATCTAACTGTGGAGAAGGAAAGTAAATTCAATGTTTGTTTCATTTTCATTCGACTAAATGAAAAGTGTAATATTTTACATAATCCAATGTTCTGAAAGTTCTAAAAATACAACGTAATATCTGGAGTAATGAAGGGCATTTTGCACTTCACAGCCAACATTCATTACATTTAATATGATACGCCAATGGCAAAAGATAATTTTACTCTTGCAGCTTAATATTGAACTAAAATGGATTGATGGCCTTGTCTTCCTTAACTGGTATGTCACTGTTAAATCAACAAATGGCACAGCCTCCATGTCTGTACTGATTAGTCTGAACAAGAGGTGACATTGAAAATTAAAGAGCAGTGATTGGCATTATCTATGAATAAGAAAATACTCCAGATCACCAAAAATAGTAACACAAAATTTTCTAAAGGTTTCAGAACACCAGGGACACTGCTCCTTTCAGATATAATTATATTGAGATATAATGCTATTTCCTGAAACATCAAACCTGGCAATTCAAGAAACAAACCATTCAGTTGAAATGCTGTTGCCGGATCAGCAACTATCCAATTTCAAACACTTCCAATGCTGGGCAAAGAACTCAACTGCAGGGCAACATCAAAATTCATAATTGGTAACCACAGGCAACACGGATGCAAAGGATCTCAGCTGCATACAAACAGTTCACCAATTAAAACATTACAACAACTGTCTATTTAAACATTTTTGTTTAAACCTTACAAATTCTCCCTTTGTTCTAATTACAATTTGCCCAAAGTGACACAGCCACACATGGGAAACAAAAATCAAGACTGTGATTCAGTGAGTTTCTCAATTACAGCAAGTGCTAAAATACTGCAACAGACAACATGCGCAAGAACAGCTACAACCTTTGTTCAGTAATGGACATATCAGAGCGGTATCAATACTGCAACAGGTCTACATGTATTCTCAGACAAATTAAAAGGCAACAAGAAGCAGCTGAAATAGCCCAACCAGAAGGGTCTCGACCCAAATTGTCACCTATTCCTTCTCTCCATAGATGCTGCCTCACCCGCTGAGTTTCTCCAGCATTTTTGTCTACCTTCGATTTTTCGAGCATCTGCAGTTCTTTATAGCTGAAATAACCCGATTTATGTGTATACATAATTTTGAAGAAACATTTCACTGCATATTAAATTTAACCAGCAAGTTAAATATAAATGCACCAAGTTGTTCAACCTAAAATATAATTATCCAACTATTTGATAATGTACAAAAAGATATTCATATTTTCAATCCACCACAGTTCAGTTTGAGTAGATTAACATTAAAGAGCAACCTGTGCTACTTCTGCACCACCAGTTGCAAAATAAACACCATGCCATTTCTGATTACATCCCTACTCATTTCTCATTGCAATTCCATCCCTAAAAATGCTAGTTTTACTCACAATACATTTTTAGGTCAGCACAGCCATGTGCAGATTTTGCAGAAAATCAAATTGTCTTAATAATTTTCCCAAAATTAAATATGATTCAATACAATGAAGAAAATTAAATTCATCCTTCCTATTTGCAACTAAATGTCCAGCTGCTCTTTTTTTAATTTATCATTATCCAGAAGATTATTCTGGCTTATTATCTGCAATTTGTGCTAATTAAATTCTCTGATATATTTTAATCCTTCACATAAGTGTAAGAGGAGGCAAGGATAAATTAATTTGACAATGATTATGTTATTCTAAAATATATTGTGAGTGGATGTGGATCAATGCAGCTGAACAACTGTACATGTTATTGATGAACCTCAGGCACTATTGATACATGATGTGCTTTCGATATAATACAATGTCTTTATACACAACATTTCCTTCAACCCTCAGTCATAGGCTATATTCATGTGTTTAATACACTAATACTAATACATTTATATCATAATCTGGGTGAGGGATAATAAAACTCAACAAGGTGCTTTAGTTGATGAGATCAAGTGCCATTCTTTTTGATTTTGTTTTATGTTCATGAACAGTCTCTGGGATAACACACAAGTACGGCAACAGAAAAGCTGTTCAGGTCTGTTGACTGGACATATTTAGTCCAGTTTTGATACTGAGATAGGTGTGTGGATATTTAGGACATGCTTGAGCAGCGGACAGAGGGAGATCCCATCTGGGTCAAAACTTTGTCAAGCCACTGCAAGGGACCATTCAGATGGAGTTCAATCCAACAAGGAGTGCTCGTCACAGTCTGCCGCCTAGAACAACAAAATCAATTAACATGAGCGAAACACAATTATAAAAATACAGTGGCCAATATTCTTCTCTTAACCAAAAGCAGTATTTTCATTTTCTTGATACTTATTAGTTCTAAAATAGCTGATTTAATAATCATGTCATCTAGATGCCTATATACCAAAATAAATCCATTGATTGTAAAATCTTCTGTCAGTATAGTTTAATTTAAATAGAAACAAGAGACTGCATATATCAGACTGCAGATGCTGCCTGGCCTGCTGAATCCTTCAAGAAGTTTGCTTTTTCATTATTATTAACAAATGTTTTTCCTTGTTTGAAAAATGCACTTTTGAATGTTCATATGTATAACACTCATAGCAAATATGCCGTAAAAGGTCAAAAACCAGAGTTTGGCTCATTAAAGGCACTCAAATATTTAAGTCAGCTTATTCGTATGACAAGTCATGGAAAGAAAATAGAACAAGGAAGCCAAAATTAATATATCAACAATGAAAGTGGAAAATTGTGGCCTTGTGGATCTTTGAGGAATATGAAGCAAGGGGGAAATGATCGATTAGAAGGACTGAAATAGACCATGAAGTAACTTTGAAGGTAGACAAAAATGCTGGAGAAACTCAGTGGGTGAGGCAGCATCTATGGAGAGAACGAGCAGGCGACGTTTCGGGTCGAGACCCTCCTTCAGACTGATGTCGGGGGGGGGGGGGGGGGGGGGAACAAAGAAAGGAAGAGGCGGAGTAGGTTTGTGGGAGAGCTGGGAAGGGGAGGAGAAGGACGGAGAAAGCAAGGACTACTTGAAATTGGAGAAGTAAATTTTCATACTGCTGGGGTGTAAACCTCCTGCACCTATTTTCTAAGTTTCTATTACACCTAGATTGCTGGAATCAGGGTATGCAAGGAAGGCTGTCCAAGGAGACAGTAAGATATAGATCAGAAAATATACAATTAATGGCAGACCCTTAATAGCACTGATGTACAGAGAGATCTTGAGATCCAAGTCCATAACTTGCTGAAAGTGGCAACATAAGTAGATAGAGTGGTAAAGATGGCATAAAGTATTCTTGGCTTCTTTGGTCAGGACACTGAGAACAAGAGTCAGGAAGTCACAATACAGCTTTATAGGACTTTGGTTACACTGCATATGGAGTACTGTGTGCAGTTCTGGTCGTCCCAATACAGAATGGATGTGGAAGCCTTGGAAAGGCTGCAGATGTTTACCAGAACGATGCGTGGATAATAGGATATTGGTACAAGGATAGGACAGAATTGAATTATTTTCTCTGGAATACCAGAGATTGAGGGGGACGTGATAAACTAAATAAAATGAAGAGAGCCATAGATAGGGTAGACAGGCAGAACCTTTTTCCCCCATTATGGAAATATCAAAGATTAGAAGGTGTAGCTTTAAGGTGAGAGGGGCAAAGTTCATAAAAGATGGGGTGGGTGAATCTTTTCCTTCTTTTTTTGGTTATACAGAGAGTGGAAAATGCCGCCAGAGGCAGATTTGATTGTGCTGTATAAGATGCTTTTGGATAAGCACATGGATATGCAGGGAATGAAGGAACATGGATTACGTGCAGGCACAAAATAATTTGTTCGTGTCATCATGCTCGGCACAGAGCTTGTGGGCCGAAGGGCCTGTGCTATGTTCTATGTACGTGAATTGGAAGAAGATTGGGTAACCTTTACGAGGAAGTGTCAGAATAGATCAATGACAGTAAGATGAGTAGGGAGGCAAGACTTACGAAAGTTTTGGAAAACATCAGAAGCATCCCAGTCCTTATCAGAATCAGAATGCCTTTTATTGTCACTATACACATGTACAATGAGATTAAAAGCTGCTCCTACTCAGTGCAAAAAAACAAAAAAAGGGGGGGGGGGAGATAAGGTGCACAGTTTCTGCAGCGCTACATACATACCTATAAAAAAGACAATGGATAAATAGCATGGATAATAGGATTCCTATATCCAGTATGGGTTATTGCACATATTTGAAATTACAGTTACAGTACAAATTACAGTAGGTGGATAGATGGAAGTCCGGGGGTTAGGCTGTGAAGTCAGTGCATGTATCAATGTTTAAATAAGAGGAAACCGTGGAATAAGGACAAGGAGGATAGGGAAACGTTAAAATCACATTAGTCTTTCCAATTTTAAGTCTGTGAAATTTCTAGTGCGTGTTAATACAGTACTAACTGGATCAACAGGTCAAAATTTTCTGTCTTCTCTTTAAAAATAAGCCAATTAAAGATGTATGGGTAAAATGATTCAAAGAATATGCAATTAGGGTTGATCAAAGTATGGTATGGAGGAAGTGCATTAACAATGATAGTCATCATTTCTAGAGTTAGTGTGTTTGTCATATGCACCAGGACTGGATCAATTAAATTCTTATTTGCTGCACCTTAAGAATTTTACAATTAAACATTCAAACTTGAAATTGATAGTTATCTTTGTTAATGCTTCATATGAATCTCCTCCCAATCTTACTTTGTCCAAACCTATAACATATACTTCTAATCCTTTGCCACTTGCATTCTTCACCAGTTTCCTTTGAAGGGATGACAAACATTAAAAAATTACTGTTGCGTTTCTTACCTATATTCAGCACCCCAGCCTTTCACAAAACTCATCCTAATTGTGCACATTCTGGTTAACTGGTAAACAGCTTCAAAGCCTTGGTTTACAGACTGAGCCAGAAGCGCTGCAAACTCTTGGTTATTAAATATTTTCAGATTACAACCTATAAAAGAGAATTAGAAAACAGCAAAATAGATATTTAACATTCGTAGACTCTTAGTGGCCTCTTTCAAAAAAATCTCAGATTTGCAAGAGATGATTTTCCATGCAGAAAGGTATACTGACCATATAACCATATAACAATTACAGCACGGAAACAGGCCTTCTCGGCCCTTCCAGTCCGTGCCGACCATTCATTTTCCCCTAGTCCTAGTGACTACCCCTAATCACTCTGATGCGCAGCTTTAAAGTGAGAGAGGGAAGGTTTATTTTTAAACAGCGGGTAGTGGAGGCAGATATGAAAGTGGCATTTAAGAGGCTTTTAGATAGGCACATGGATATGGAAAGAATGGAGGAAGGATTTCATTATATGCAGGCAAATGAGATTAGTTTATATTGGTGTCATATTCAGCACAGACATTGAGGGCAGTGTCTCCACTTTGAAGGAAATTACCCGAAATCGGGAAATTCTGGTTGCCTTCGGGTAATTTTAGGGAAATTAAATAATTTCGAGATATTTCCTGGCCAGGTAAGCCTTTCCCAACTGCGCATGTGCGACTGCCGCCCTAACTGCGCACACGCGGATAGCGGGCCCACTGCGCAATCGCGGAGAGACGCAAAGGGGTCCAATCAGGCGGAAAAATTATTTGCGGGGAAAATGTACCTGGATATTTCAGACCATCTGCGCCTGAGCAGATGGGGAAGGCCCATCAGCCGCGTCACAATTGAAAATGGCGGCGGTGATGCGGTAGGGACGCCGACTCCCCATGCATGTGCAGTAGGTCCGGTATCCGCGCGTGTGCAGTTGGGGTGGCAGTCACACATGCGCAGTTGGGGAAGGCTTACCGGACCGGGAAATACCATCAAATTTCAGGTAATTTAGAATTCTATTTCAGGAAAAATAATTTCAAGGTGTGATTGAGGATTTAATGGTCTGTCCTTTAACTTTTCCTCGTTAAATAGAAACATAGAAAATAGGTGCAGGAGTAGACCATTTGGTTATCATGGTTATCATGCTGTATTTCCCTGGTTTGTCGTTTCGGCCTTCCCTAATAACGGTGCAACATTAGCCACCCTCCAGTCTTCTGGAACCACTTGTGGCCAAGGATGGTGCAAATATCAGTTTCCCCACAATGTCTGAGGATGTACTTGGTCAGGCCCTGGATTTATGCATCTTAATGCACTTTAAAAGCACCAACACCTCCTCTTTGGTAATTCATATATGATCCAAGACATCACAAGTCCTATGTTTCAATTCCTGAGCTCCCATGTTCTTCTCGGAATGAGAAGTATTAATTTAATATCTCCACTATCTCTTGTGAGTATTGTGAGCAAATTTGGGCACTATATCTGAGGAAGGATGTGCTGACTCTGAAGAGGGTCCAGAGGAGGTTTACAGGAATGATCCCAGGAATGAGTGGGTTAAAATATGATGAGTGTATGATAGCACTGGGCCTGTACTTGCTGGAGTTTAAAGGATTGAAACTTATCAAATAGTGAAAGGCTTGGATAGAGTGGATGTGCGGAGGATGTTTCCACTAGTGGGAGATATCTGGGACTAGAGGTCATAACCTCTGAACTAAAGGACATTCCTTAAAAAAAGGAGATGAGGAGGAATTTCCCTGGTGGTGAATCTGAGGAATTCTTTAGCACAGAAGGCCAAGAGTAAATATATTTAAAGCAGCGATAGATAGTACAGGTGTCAGCGGTTATGGAGAGAAGGCAGGAGAATGGCGTTAGGAGGGAGAGGTAGATCACCCATGTTGGATTGGTGTAGACTTGATGGGCCGAATGGTCTAATTCTGCTCCCATCACTTATGACCTTCCCCAAGTCAACCTTTTACTCTTAATATACCTGTAGAATCACTTGGGCCTTTTTTTTTTTAACCTTGCCTGACAACTTCATCAAACGTCCTCTTTTTTACCCTTCCAATTGTTCTCATAATATTCTTAGGCTTACTCTTCTCTTATACTCAGTTGGATTTACTTGATCAAAACATCCTGTATCTGATGTGGGCCTCATTTTTCATGAACAGAGCCTCAAAACTTCTTGTCAACGGTTTCTCTCCACTTGCCAGCTTTGCCCTTCAGCTTAACAGGACTGCCACTTTACTCTTGCCATCTCACTTTGAAAGTCACCCACTTACCAGCTGTTCCAATATCTGCACACAGACTTTCTCAAACAACCTCAGATATCATTGTCACTGATACCAAGTGCATACTCACTGACATTTAAGTCACACCCTACCTCGTTCCAAGATTGTTGCACCCTCTCTGGCAGGTCCCTGCATTATATTCATCAAGGAACCTTTCTTGGACACATTTAACTAATTACAACCTTTCAAGTCTTTTATACTATGGTCAGCCAGCCAATACAAGGGAAGTTGAATACTCCCACTAATACTACGCCATTGTTTTTACAGCAGTCTGCAATCTCCTACATAACCCCCTCATTCATCCTGCTATTGGGATGCCTATAATACAGTCCTTTCAAAGTACTCACTCCCTTCCAATTATCTATTCCATTCCTAAATTCTACCGATGTCGCCTCACTTGACAATTCATCAAGAATATCCTGAGCACTGTAATTATGTTCTCCCTGATCAAAAAGATAAATCCCTCCACTCTTACCTACATCTATATCATGCCTGCGGCATCTATTCCTTTCAATATTGAGGTGCCAGTCCTGCCCTTCTATCAGCCACATTTAATATGGCTATAATATCCCAGCCCCAAAGCCAACTGCAGAGTTTGTTTGCATTGAAATAAACACCATTTAAACCACCGGTATGTCTCCCCTCTTTACTGTGCACCTGCCCATCCTTTCTGTTAATTTTGCTCCGGCTACAGTATTTTCATCCTTTCTCCCAACTGACTCCTCTCTGCTCTGGAATCCGCACCCCTGCCTGTCAAGTTTAAACCCTCCCAGGGGTTTTCTTCTGGAAGGAAATAAAATGCTGCATTATAACATGTTTAAGATTGTTAAATCTTTCATGCAAATCAAGTCACTTCATCTTTCATCCTCGTATGCAGACAAACATGTTGACCAGTCATCTCACCCCGACAATTGCAAATGACATGCATTAGTGCATTCAGAAAGTATTCAGACATCTTCACTTTTTCCACATTTTGTTACGTTACGGCCTTATTCTAAAATGGATTCAATTCAATTTTTTAAATGTCAATCTACACACAAATCTCTGCCTCAGAGGGCGGTGGAGGTCGGTTCTCTGGATACTTTCAAGAAAGAGCTAGAGAGGGCTCTTAAAGATAGTGGAGTCAGGGGATACGAGGAGTAGGCAGGAACTGGGTACTGATTGGGGATGATCAGCCATGATCACATTGAATGGCGGTGCTGGCTCGAAGGGCCGAATGGCCTACTCCTGCAACTATTATCTATTGTCTATAATACCCAATAATAAAAATGAAAACAGGTGTTTAGAAATTTTTGCAAAGTAATTAAAAATAAATAACTGAAATATCACATTTACATAAGTATTCAGATCCTTTGCTATGACACTCAAAATTGAGGTTTGGTGCATCCCGTTTCCAATGATTATCCTTGAGATGTTTCTACTTCTTGATTGGAGTCCACCGGTGGTAAATTAATTTGATATAACATGATTTGGAAAGGCACACATCTGCCTATATAAGGTCCCACAGTTGACAGTGCATGTCAGAGCAAAAACCAAGCCAGGAAGACGAATTGTCCATAGACCTCCGAGACAGGATTGCGTTGAGACACAGATCCGGGGAAGGGTATAAAACAATTTCTGCAGCGTTGCAGGTCCCGAAGAGCACAGTGGCCTCTGTCATTCTTAAATGGAAGAACTTTGGAACCACCAGGACTCTTCATAGAGCTGGCCGCATGGCCAAACTGATCAATCATGGGAGAAGGGATTTGGTCAGGGAGGTGATCAAGAACCCAATGGTTACTCTGACAGCGCTCCAGAGTTCTGTGGAGATGGGAGAACCTTCCAGAAGGACAACTATATCTGCAGCACTCCACCAATCAGGCCTTTATGGTAGAGTGGCCAGATGGAAGCCACTCCACAGTAAAAGTCACATGACAGCCTGCTTGGAGTTTGCCAAAAGGACCTAAACAAGTTTCTCAGGTCTGATGAAACCAAGATTGAACTCTTTGGCCTGAATGCCAAACGTCACGTCTGGAGGAAACCAGATGTGATGAGCCAATACCATACCTACGGTGAAGCATGTTGGTGGCAGCATCATGCTTTGGGGATGTTTTTCAGTGGCAGGAACAGGGAGACTAGTCAGGATCGAGGGAAAGATGAACAGAGCAAAGTACAGAGATCCTTGGTGATAACTGCTCCAGAGCATCCAGGACCTCAGATTGGGGCGGAGGTTCACCTTCCAACAGGATAATGTTGGAAGGTGAACCTCAAATGCACCTAAGCACACAGCCAAGACAACGCAGAGTGGCTGTGTGACAAGTCTGTGAATGTCCTTGAGTGGCCCAGTTAGAGCCCAGACTTGAACCCTATCGAACAGCTCTGGAGGGACCTGAAAATAGCTGTGCATCAACTCGTCCCATCCAACCTGACAGAGCTTGAGAGAATCTGGGAGGATCTGCAGAGAAGACTGGGAGAAATTACCCAAATACAGGTGAGCCAAGCTTGTAGCGTCATACCCAAGAAGACTTGAAGCTGTAATCACTGCCAAAGGTGCTTCAACAAAGTACTGAGTAAAGGGTCTGAATACTTATGTAAATGAGATATTTTAGTTATTTCGTTTAAATTACTTTGCAAAATTTTCTAAACACATGTTTTCGCTTTATTATGGGATACTGTGTGTAGATTGATGATTAAATTTTTTAATCAATTTTAGAATAAGGCTGTATCGTAACAAAATGTGGAAAAAGTGGTCTGAATACTTTCTTAATGCACGGCAATTTATTGTTTATTTAATACTTAATATTTTCAATCTATGTTACAATTTAGAATATGGTTCTTGACAAAACAGAATGATACAATCTGGAATTGTCATAATTTCTCACTCATCATCATTTATCAACAGCATCTTTGTTTAAATACTTTGCGTTCAATTATCATACACCTGATCATACACGACAACCAGAGCAGTGCTAAATTACTATCTACCTCATTGATGACATCGGACTATCCTTGATCAGACTTTCTCTTATCATGTATCTATACACTATGAATGGCTCGATTGTAATCATGTTTTGTCTTTCTGCTGACTGGTGAGCATGCAACAAAACTTTCACGTGACAAACTAAACTGAGCAGAACTTTCTTTTAGGATTCTAAAGTCCCTAAAAATCATTTGAATTCTTGCAAATCTCAGTTCTTTTGAGTACAAACAGCAGACACACAAATTAGAGCCCCAGGATGCACTGTTTCTACATATTCTCTTACCTATCTTTCATTGGGGTTCATTTAGCTTCTAATCAAATGCACCACAACCCCCTTGCTCAAAATGCCCACCTTAACATCTATGTAGAATCACTTTATTCTGGTCAGATCACAATCCCTGCGCTTACAACAACTGGGACTAGAAAATGGCTCCAAACTGGCGACTTTGTGTACTGTCAGTGTATTACTGCTATGGACTTGTACTGTGAGATGCTTATCTAATAATTATTATAGTGATACTTGTACTGAATTGTATTCATAAATGAATCTCACTGTACCTCAGTACACATGGCAAATAAAGTCAATAGGAACCCAAGGGCCAATTTTCTCCACAAGGGACGTTAGGTATTTGGAACAAGGATGTAGTTGAGGCAGGTACTATCACAACATTTAAGAATACATTTGGACAGGTACATATACAGGAAAGGTTTAGAAGGGTATGGGTCAAACGCAGGTAGGCAAGGCTATTGGAGGCAGAACATCCTGGGCCGAAGGGTCAGTTTCCATGCTGTATGACCTTGACTCTATAAACTAAATTTCAAGATTATTAGTACAACAATTTGCTTCCTTCAACTGGAACGAAAAAGGTTTTTCATCAAAACACCTTTCTTACCTGGTGGAATTTTGCACACTGTTGCAGGATGCCAGCCGTATCTCTGATTACAATTGGGACTTTGAACAAAGATGGCACTATCACTCAGGCACTCGGCAAAAACCTCCCCACCGATGTAATATAACCTCACTCCTCTGCCTAAAATTAAAAAAGTTATATTATGAATACATATGCATTACCAAATTACATCGTGACTACCAAATGAGGTTAAAAGAATAAACACCAACGGCTATTTTTATTAAGAAAAATGCAAACTACAGAATACTTGGCTATATTATGGGCCAATCACACTTAAGCAATTTTTCAGGAGACTGCCCGCGACTGTCAAGTTGCCGGCAGTCGCATGAAAAACCGGCAACTGGAACGGCAACTGTCAGAGTGGAACACACACACACACATCGCTTCCTTCACCAGCCCGTTATGCAGGCAAGGGACACGGCAGGCGGTTGGGTGGGGAGCGCTGTCTGAGTGAAACTCACATAGAAACATAGAAAATAGGTGCAGGAGTAGGCCATTCGGCCCTTCGAGCCTGCACCGCCATTCAATGTGATCATGGCTGATCATCCAACTCAGTATCCCGTACCTGCCTTCTCTCCATACCCCCTGATCCCTTTAGCCACAAGTGCCACATCTAACGCCCTCTTAAATATAGCCAATGAACTGGCCTCAACTACCTTCTGTGGCAGAGAATTCCAGAGACTCACCACTCTCTGTGTAAAGAATGTTTTCCTCATTTCGGTCCTAAAGGAATTCCCCCTTATCCTTAGACTGTGACCCCTTGTTCTGGACTCCCCCAACATCGGGAACAATCTTCCAGCATCTAGCTTGTCCAACCCCTTAAGAATTTTGTAGGTTTCTATAAGATCCCCCCTCAATCTTCTAAATTCCATCGAGTACAAACGGAGTCTATCCAATCTTTCCTCATATGAAAGTCCTGACATCCCAGGAATCAGTCTGGTGAATCTTCTCTGTACCCCCTCTATGGCAAGGATGTCTTTCCTCAGATTTGGAGACCAAAACTGTACGCAGTACTCCAGGTGTGGCCTCACCAAAACCCTGTACAACTGCAGTAGAACCTCCCTGCTCCTATACTCAAATCCTTTCGCTATGAATGCTAACATACCATTTGCTTTCTTCACTGCCTGCTGCACCTGCATGCCTACTTTCAATGACTGGTGTACCATGACACCCAGGTCTCGTTGCATCTCCCCCTTACCTAATCTGCCACCATTCAGATAATAGTCTACCCTCATGTTTTTGCCACCAAAGTGGATAACCTCACATTTATCCACATTGTACTGCATCTGCCATGCATCTGCCCATTCACTCAGCCTATCCAAATCACCCTGCAGCCTCCAAGCATCCTCCTCACACCTAACTATACCCCCCAGCTTGGTATCATCTGCAAATTTGGAGATGTTGCATTGAATTCCCTCGTCCAAATCATTAATATATATTGTAAATAGCTGGGGTCCCAGCACTGAGCCTTGCGGCACCCCACTAGTCACTGCCTGCCATTCTGAAAAGGACCCGTTTACTCCTACCCTTTGCCTCCTGTCTGCTAGCCAGTTCTCTATCCACATCAACACACGGTGCAAAGCCAAGGTGACACAGACACATAACGCGATGAACAGGAAGGTTGGCGCTGTAATTAAGATGGCTAAAGCACAGTGTACGGTAAGTCCTTTAAAAGCGGGGGGTAGGCTGGGTGGGGGAAAACTTTTTTTTGTCCTGTTAGATGTATGTTTTTGGTTCTAATTTTTATTATTTTGTAGCTGTGTATATGTTGGGGGGGGGGAGGGACCCGTTTAATCTCTTCCCTGTACGGGGACCCGACTTTTTCCCTGTCGAGTCTCCGGTGTCATTGGGGCCTAACACCGTGGAGCCGGCAGCAGCCTCCAACCGGAACCAATCCGAGGGCTCCCGTCGCGGAGCCTGCGGACTCGCCATCGCGGAGCTGGCTGACTTCGGAACGGGAAGAGCTGTGGTGGTGCGCGGCTGCAACCTGAGTTCGGAGCTTCTGAGGCTCCGGTTGCAGGCCCGGTGGACAGGAACATCGGGAGCTTGCAAGTCCCTGGTGGGAGACCGCTTTTATGCTAACCATACCTTTTGTGGTATTCTGTTGGTATTCTGGTATTCACCATTGTGCCATGGCAATGGTGTCTCATTCACTTTTTTTCAAATTTCCAGTCTCCTTCCATAATTGTATTGGAAAATGTTAAATTATGGGTCTAATTATCTCTGCAGCCATATCCCTTAAAATCCATGGTTACAGGCCACCAGGTCCTGGTGAATTGGCTGCCTTTAGTTCAGATAGTGTTCCCTAAAATTAATCCCATGTCATAGACATTGTCAATCCACTAATTGTGTGTAATTTCCTTGTTCCTTTTCATTAATTTCATTCTCAGTCACAAGAAGTTGCCCTTTCTTTTTATATGTCCATGGAAGCTTTTGCTGCACATTTTAATATTTAATTCTCAATTCAATTTCTATCTTATTAGCTTTTTTTAGTCCTCTGATGCTAGTACCTGAAAAATCCCATGAATTAGATTTTGATTTGGTGCTCTCTTTGTCCTTTGTTACCCATGGATGGTGCATCTTTCTCATCATGTGTATCTTTCTGACTGCCAATCCAGAACTAAAATGCTTGCGGGGCCATTTTGGAAGTTAATTATGAATTGACTATGCTTGGTGGGTCAGAAAACACACAGCATGAATTGGAAACGGGTGGCACAATGAACTGAACTTTATTAACAATTCACATTATTAATATTGCCTTTTTATTCCAGATTTAATAGGAGTATGAATGAATGATGCTTTATTGTCACATGCACCATGGCACTGTGAAATGCTTTGTTTGCACACAACCTAGGCAGTGCATAAGTGTCGGCACATGTTGGTGTCGCCAAAGTTACAAAAGAACCCACAAAAGAACCGAGCAGTCCTCCGCCACACGTGGCAGCTGTACCCCCCGCCCCGTTCTAAATGGAAGGTTTTACGACAATGGAGATTTTTTAAAGATTTGTGTGGATTGCCCAAGGTTGTCAATGGATTAACAGCATCAGCTTTTCTGTTTTCTCTTATAACTAGATTATGCTCCAGTTACTGAATTTCTTGTCAGCAAGTTGCTATTGTTCATCTGTACCGTACAAATTAGTTCATCTTTCATTCGGTAATGGTGTTTATGATCTTAATTTTCTTGGACACAGCATTCTCATCCCATAAAATGTTTATGTTTACCGACTCACTTACCAATATGTCGCCGTGTCATTTCAACTGTTGCATTTCTGTTGACATTGGATAGCAAACCCAGACAAAATCTTTCCGAGTTTGATGGGTCTGTAAATCCATCCACGGTCAGTGAAGGCTGAGATGCATGAAAGGTTTCACCAACTCTCTGGTTTAACTCATAGTATGCTATTGAACACCAAAATGCTGGCTCTGAATAGGTTACAGGTTGTAGATCTGCAATGGCAAAAGAGTATGATATTGTTACATTAAGTAATATGACATTTTCAGGAATATTAATGATACATGGACTTTTTAATGTTTGTGAAAATGTTTTGAATTAGTTCCTTGCCAAAACAGAAGTCACAACTCCAACAACCATTGACCAGATACAAATTAAACAAACATGATTAGAGATTCAATTACAGCAAGCACTGACAAATTACTGACAAATACCTTTTAATAGTGAACGTTGTCTCTCAAGAACTAAAGCACTTGCTGTTAAAAACTCAAAAAGGGCAACTTTCATTTTACTTAAAGTGTATTGATATACAGTTGTGTCTTACAAACAGCAATGAGTTGAATACCAATTATTGGTGGCTGCACTGGCCCAAGTTATAGCTTTGCCCAGACCCCCACATAAACAATACTGCTCTATAAATCCTACCCTGAAATTTTAATGCCCTTTCGGACCATATGGTTTAGTGAGATGTCAGCTATGCCGAATTACTTACCCCCATCTCGAAAACAAATAAATAGAACAAATGTGACCCTAACCAATATTTTGTAAATGCAATCCAGATTTCTTGGTTGACAGGAGATTATATGATTAAATTATAGCAAATGTATGCAGAGCAATAGGATATGGGTTACAATAGACAACGGATGTCTCTGACTTAGAGAAGTTGGCTTACAGACGGTTCTTAGGAATGAAACCCTTATGTCACCTTGGGACTGCCTGTAATTTGTTTTTTTTCATGCTTCCTTCCAAAGAATAAAACCTCACATTTCCCCACATTATATTCCATCTGCTAACTTCATGTCCATTCACTGATTTTCTCTTTTTGGTATCCACATTTCAATTTGCTAATCTATCTACCTTTGTATCATCAGATTTGGCAAATTTGGCTATAATACGCTCAGTCGTTTCATCTACCTCATATATATATATATATATATATATATATATATATATATATATATATATATATATATATATATATATATATATATATATATATATATATATATATATATATATACACACATATAAAGTATGAATAAAGGTATAAAAAAATGTCTAACAGCGTTACACCTGGACATCCTCCTGATTACTAATTGCCAGTGCAAAAAAAAAAAAAAAAAATCCGAGCTTTTGATTACTCCTCTCTCCATATTAATACCATACCCAACTTATCTGTTCTGATCTTTAGGGTACATACTATCGAATGTCCCCTGGAAATCCGCCCTGTAACCACCTCAGATAACTCATGAAAAAATTGGTCAAATACCATTTTCTTATCAAAAAACATGCTGTTTCTGCTCAACCCTCATTTTCTAAATGTCCTCTTACTTTCTTGTTAAAAGATTTCCTCAATGACATGTTAGCTAACTGGCATAGTCTCAGAATTATACAGCACAGAAATCAACTCACCCATGCCAACCAAGGGGTCTAGCTATGATAATCCCATTTGCCTGCATTAATTGCTGATCCCTCTTAACATTTCCTATCCATGTACCTGGACATTAAAAAAACCCACTGCACCTACTTCTAAAATTTCCTCGTAGAGTTTGTGGCATTTACCTACCATGCTTGTGTGGAAAAACAGCCCCTTTGAGCTGTTAGTAAAACGATTGACGATCCACCCTGTTGATGTACCACAATTTAAAAAACTCTAGGATTACCTCTCAGCCTCATTCGCTCCATGACAGTCTCAGCCTTGCCAATTTCACCTTCAAATTCAAGCCCTCCAGTCCAGGCAACATACATGTAAATCTTTCCTGCACCTTCTATGGATTAATCACATATCTCTCATAGCACGGCAACCGGAATTGCACGCAACACCTCCAAGTGTGACCTAACCAACAAGTTGTACAACTGACATATCAACTTTTGCATTCAAAGCAGTCGATTAAGGCAAGCATACCATATGCCTTCTTCACCAATTTTTCTATCTGTGTCGTCACTTTCAGGCAACTCTGTACTTGTACCCCAAGGTCTACCTGTTCAGTGACACGTCCCAGAGCCTTGCCATGTATGCCCTTCCCTGCTGTAACTTTATACACCTTCTTCAGCGTCCAGTAAACCATAACTTTTGATGTAATCCGCAAACTTGCTGATCATGCCACCTACATTCATTTCCAAATCTTCCAAACTGAGCCCTGCAGCACACCTCTGGTCACAGGCCTGCAAACAGAAAAGCAACCCTCCACGACCATACTCTCTCTCCTACCACCAAGCCAATTTTATATTGAACTTTCGTCGTCACCCCAGTTCTCATGTACACTAACCTTCTGGACCAGCCTAGCAACCAGGACAACGTCCCATTGGTTATTTTCCTGCTTACTCTATCAGTCTTATCTTAGGCATCAATGTTACATTTGTAGTTTTCCCATCCTCCAGGACATTGTAAAAATACAGTGAATTCTGGTGGATTCCATTAATACATCTACCATCTCAGTTATGCATAGCATAATATCAACAATTTGGGTAAGTATGTGCAAGGTATGATGAGTAAATTTGGAGATGACACTAAAGTGTTGTTGATAGCGAAGATGGTTATCACAAATTACAGCAGGATCTTGATCAGTTGGACAAGTGGGCAAAGGGATGGTTAATGGCGGTTACTTCAGATAAGTGCAAGGTGTTGCAATTGGAAAGTCAAACCAGGGTAGCACCTTCACAGTGAATGGCAGGGCTCTGGGGACTGTTATAAAGCAAAGGAATCTAAGAGTGTAGGTAAATAGTTCCTTGAAGGTGGCATCACAGGTAGATAGGGTGGTCAAGAAGGCTTTCGGCACATTGACCTTCAGTCAGGATATTGTATAGAAGTTAGGATGTTATGTTGCAGTTGTACATTGTTGAGGGACAAGGGCAGAAGGCACATGGGATCAGCTAGTGATTTCCCAGCGAGTTAGACCATCGTGGCTTGAAATAAATATTTATTCCTGATCCCTGAAATTTGCCAAGTAGAAAATAGTGGTTTTCAATTGATTTATGAACATGTCTGAAAGTCCTTGCCAGTACATGTAACTGGAAGATACTGCAAGGGTTGGCTTTTACAAATATCTGTTCTTTCAAACTGCTTTAAGAGCAGGGCCTTTGCAATAGCACACTATTCCGACACATTGGCATTTCATTTCGCAAGGCCCTATCACCTTGCGTGGCCGTTTCAATTTGGAATGTGCAAGGCTTCTTTAATTTGTAATGGACCACTGAGTCGTCCTTAAATACAGGAGAGGTATCGGATGACTGGAGGGTGGCAAATGTTGTACCACTTTTCAAGAAGGGCTGCAGGGAAAATGCTGGGAACTAGAGGCCGGTGAGCTTAACATCTGTAGTTGGTAAGTTCCAGGAGAGTATTCTGAGGGATAGGAAATACAGGCATTCGGATGGGCAAGGGCTGATTAGGGACAGTCAGCATGGTTTTGTACGTGGGAAGTGTCTCACAAATCCGATTGATTTTTTTGATGATTTTTTTTGCAGATAGTGAAAATGGTTTTGAACGATTGCAGCAGGATCTGAACAGGCGAGCAGAGCAATGGTTGATAGAATGTAATACAGAAAAGAGTGAGGTGTTGCATTTTGGGTCGTCGAACAAGAGCAGGACCGACACAGTAAATGGTAGGCCTCTGGGTAGTGTCGTGGAGCAGAGGTATCTAGGAGTGCAGGTGCATGGTTCCTTGAAGGTCGAGTCGCAGGTGGATAAGGTGTTCAAAAAGGCTTTTGGCACTGACCTTCATCAGTCAGAGTATTGAGTATAGAAGTTGGGAGGTCATGTTAGAATATTGTGTTCAGTTCTGGGCACCATATTATAGAAAAGATATTGTCAAGCTTGAAAGAGTTCAGAAAAGATTTATGAGGACGTTGCCAGGACTAGAGGGTGTGAGCTATAAGGAGAGGTTGAGTAGGCTGGGTCTCTATTCCATGGAGCGCAGGAGGATGAGGGGGGAATCTTATAGAGGTGTACAAGATCATGAGAGGAATAGATCAGGTAGATGCACAGGCTTTTCCCCAGATGCACAGAGACCTTTGCCCTTTTAGGGCAGCACGGTTACGCAGTGGTAGAGTTGCTGCCTTACAGCGAATGCAGCGCCGGAGACCCGGGTTCGATCCTGACTATGGGTGCTGTTTGCATGGAATTTGTACGTTCTTCCCGAGACCTGCGTGTATTTTCTCCGATATCTTCGGTTTCCTCCCACACTCCAAAGAGGTACAGGTATGTACGTTAATTGGCTTGGTAAATGTAAAAATTGTCCCTAGTGGGTATAGGATAGTGTTAATGTGCGGGGATCGTTGGTCAGCGCGGACTCAGTGGGCCGAAAGGGCCCGTTTCCACGCTGTATCTTTAAAACTAAAAGAACAAAAAACTAGAGTTGGGGTATCGAGGAGCAGATGGCATAGATTCAAGTTGAAGGGGAAAAGATTTAATAGGAAGGCAAGGGATAACGTTTTCACACAAAGGATGGTGGGTGTATGGAACAAGCTGCCAGAGGAGGCAGTTGAGGCTGAGACTATGCACTGTGCCTTGATTTGCATTATGGGTCTCGGTTTTGTTCTTGTATGGTTACCTGTTATGATTATTGATCATCATATTTGTGCTATTGTGTTTACAGACCTGTTATGCTGCAACAAATACAAATGTCATTCTTCTGTTGCGGTACACATAATAATTAAACACTCAACACTTGATCAGCTAAGGGATTTGGAGAAGTTGATGGGAGACAAAAAAGCTGGCGAAACTCAGTGGGTGAGGCTCCATCTATCGGGCGAAGGAAATTTGCTGGTCAATGATGAAAGCTCACTGCTGAGTGCAAGTTCTGATCCTGTTACACGTGACTGATAAGTTATCAACGACATGACTGTGTAGCGGACATAGTGCAAACTCCATCATCAAGTTCCCCGACAACACCACTGCTGTGGGACAAATCACTGAGGACTCTCTTGAATTTCTACCGGTGCACAGAAGAGAGCATGCCGACTGGTTGCATCGTGGCTTGGTACGGCAACTTGAGCGTCCAGGAGCGGAAAAGAACGTAGAAAGTTGTGACCACTGCTTAGTCCATCATCGGCTCTGACCTTCCTACCATCGAAGGGATCTATCGCAGCCTCAAAAAGGCTGCCATCATCATCCTGGCCACGCACTCATCTCTCCGTTACCATCGGGTAAAAGGTACAGGAGCCTGAAATCTGTTACATCCAGGTTTCAGGATTTCCCCAAGGCCATCAGGCTATTAAACTCACCAACAGACTGACTGTAACAGCCTATTGTGCTTTATCTGTTTATTTATGTGTAAATTGGACTGAACTGTTTTGTATTTGTGCTTACAATATTCTGTTATGCTGCAGCAAGCAAGAATTTCATTGTCCTATCTGGGACACATGACAATAAACTCTCTTGACTAGACTCCTTGACTTGATATGAAACTTCTAGAAGCTGAAGACAGCTTCTAGAATAGTACAGTATAGAACTATAGGAGCAGGGAGGCTCTACTGCAATTATATAGGGCCTTGGTGAGACCAAACCTGGAGTACCGGGTACAGTTTTGGTCTCCTAATCTGAGGAAAGACATTCTTACCATAGAGGGAGTACAGAGAAGGTTCACCAGACTGATTCCTGGGATGGGAGGACTTTCATATGAAGAAAGACTGGATAGACTCTGCTTGTACTCGCTAGAATTTAGAAGATTGAGGGGGAATCTTATAGAAACTTACAAAATTCTTAAGGGACTGGACAGGCTAGATGCAGGAAGATTGTTCCCGATGTTGGGGAAGTCCAGAACAAGGGGTCACGGTGTAAGGATAAGGGGGAAGTCTTTTAGGGCCGAGATAAGAAAAACATTTTTCACACAGAGAGTGGTGAATCTGTGGAATTATCTGCCACAGAAGGCAGTTGAGGCCAGTTCATTGGCTATATTTAAGAGTGAGTTAGATGTGGCCCTTGTGGCTAAAGGTATCAGGAGGTATGGAGAGAAGGCAGGTAGTTCAAGTGAGTTTATTGTCATATGTCCCTGATAGGACAATGAAATTCTTGCTTTGCTTCAGCACAACAGAACATAGTAGGCATTGACTACAAGGTACAGGATACCGAGTTAGATGATCAGCCACGATCATATTGAACGGCGGTGCAGGCTCGAAGGGCCGAATGGCTTACTCCTGCACCTATTTTCTATGTTTCTACAGCTTGCTTTCAAAAGTATGAAGTAAAATTATTCTCAGCATTAATCACCTTCTACGTGTCCATCAGAGGATTCTTACGCGATGCTATGTCTGCTCACTTATTCAAAAGGGTGTTAGCAATTTTATGGAAAAAATAATATTCAAAAGATCACTTCATAGAACACCTCTGATCACATGAGGAGGAAAATTATGTTGGACACACTGCCAATACAATAAGATCATGCATTAATCATGAGGAATATAACCCTAACCCTGAAGAAGTCATACGCAATTTGGTGCATGTTACACTACTTTTTAAATAAAGGGTCAGAAAAACTGATCGCTTGGATAAATGTAGATGGCTTAGAGAAAGCCAGCATGGATTTGTTAAGGAAAATGTCTAACTTGATAGTTTTTATATTAAGTAACAGAAAACTACTGAGGGAAATGTAATGCATTTGGTGACTTTCAATGATGTTTGAGCAGCTGTAACTATTTAAGAGGCACAAGAGAAAGGAAAACAGGAAACCACAGCCTGACATCTGCAATAAAGAAAATACTGGATTCAATTATTAAAGTAGCAATAATACGGTTACTTGTAAAATAATAACAGGCTAGAATAGATTCAACATAGATTTATGAATTAGCAACCAAGCCCAACTAGTTTTCGGTTTCTTTGAGATTATAACTAGCAGAATAAACAAACAGAAACTAGATACATGGTGCGCCACTAAGGTTATGAAGCAAAATTAGAGCTGATGGTATTGAAATGATACACAGAGGACTGGTTAATGAACAAAAAAGTGTAGGAATATGTGGGCCATTTTAGGGTTGGGAATCCCAACCCTAAAATGGCCCACATATTCCTACACGTTTTAGCTCAATAACCAATCCTCTGGTTATCATTGGGAGGCTGACATTAGTAGGGTGCCGAAGGAATTGTTGCTGAGACTCAGCTATTTACAATCGACATCACTGGGGAAATCAAATGGAATATACCCAAGATTGCTGAGTATACAAAATCAGGTATGGGCTATGAGGGGAATGCAGGGGTATTTCAGGATATACAGATAGATTAACTGAATAGGCAGGAACATCATATTTTTTAATGTCATGTACCAGGGAAATGAGAAATACAAGTAGGTAGCCATTTAACTTTCCAAACTTGATCTGCCATTCATCAAGATCATAACTGAGCTTCCACCTCAATGCCTTTTGCTGTGCTACATCTATAATTGCTTAACTCCCTTAATATACATAAATCAATCTATTTGTGTTTTGAATAAACTCAAATGACTGATCTCTAAGGCCTTATAGGACAGCTAGTTCCAAAGATTCACCACCCTCCGCATGGAGAAATTTCTCCTCATCTTAACCCTTATTCTGAGACTGTAACCTAGAGGTTTCACACCAGGCTCAGCCAGGGAAAACATGTTCACTATGTTAAGCGATGTCAAGAGTTTTGCAAGTGTCAATGAAATCTCCTCATTCTTCTAAACTCGATAATGCAGTAGCCTATTGAGGCTTTCCTTTTTATGGTCCTATTTAATTGCAGCAAGACCTTTTTACTCCTCACTCAAATATTCCTGTGACAAAGTACAATGTGCCACTTCCCACTTAATTGCTTCCTGCACATTCAGGTTTAGTAATTTGTTTAGAGAACATCTTGGTGATTTTGAACAACTCTCACCATTTAAAAAAAAACTATTTTTTTTGCATTATGACATTAAATTGCATTTGCCCTGTTCTTACCCACTCACTTAAGCAATCTACTTTGGTAGAATAGAAAGGTGAAGTAACTTTCAAATGTTGCAATTTTAATAGTGTTGATATCTAAAGGACATGGTAATTCCCAAAATGTTCACAGAATGCCACACAAGGCATACATGGGAAAACAAATGGACGGGGAATTAGAGGTAGAATAAAAAACTACTTCCTTATCCCAACAACTTTTATAATCCAGAAACAGCAGCTGTTGGCAATCTCTGAATTTGGCATAAATGAACAGAAACATCCATGGTGTCAAATCATGTTCAAGTTAAAAAATTAACCATTTCACAACTTGTTCTTGAAGCCTCGTCTTATTTCCTAGATCATCTCACTAAAACAATACTGTGGAAGTGCTGATATCCAAAATATTTCTTTTCAGTTTAAAATCTAACTTTTAAATCCATCTGTAATCTCGGATATTAATAAAAGATTATGGGAATATTTGTAAAACAACAGGGCAATTCTCAGTTGGAATCAGCAAAAGTGTTAAATTCCCCAAAGGTTAATGGGTCAAAATGCAACCAGCATAGAACAAGTGACATACATTTAAGGTGTTATTACTGTTCATAAATTCTAGCAGCAGAATTAGGCAATTTGGTCCATCAAGTCTACGCTGCCCTTCAATCAGGGCTGATCTATCTTTCCCTTTCAACCTCATTCTCATCCCTTCACCCCATAACCCCTGACACCCTACTAATCAAGAATCTATGACTCTCCGCCGTAAAAATATACGTTGGCTTGGCCTCCGCAGCCATCTGTGGCAATGAATTCCACAGATTCATCTCCCTGACAAAAGAAATTCCTTCTCATATCTTTTCTAAAGATACATCCTTTTATACTGAGGCTTTGGCCTTTAGTCCTAGGCTCTCCCACTGGTAGAAACATACTCTCCACATTCATTCTACCCAGGCCTTTCACAATTTGGTAAGTTTCAACGAGGTTGCCGCTCATCCTTCCAAACTCCAGCGAGTACAGACGCCACAAGGCCTTGGGCTCTTTACTGGCCTTCCTTGTTTAAATTGACATGATGACTGGCACAACCATTGTGGGCTGAAATACCCGTTCTATACTGTTTAATGTTCCTCCAGGGTCTCTTTACTGAACCTTTTTGAACAAACTGCAAAGACTCCAAAGGAAGATTTTCACCGTTATTAAATTTATTGAACAGTTTTAATTATTTAATTCATATATTAAAAAAATTATTGATACCCAGGATTGAATAAATGACATAATCTCTCCTTTTTATCAATTGCTGCACATGATGTAGAGATTGAGTGCTACCTCACAGCTCCTGAAACCCACTGGAGTTTGCATATTCTTCCTGTAATCACATGGGTTTCTTCCATGTGTTCCAATTTCCAAAATTTCCACTGCAATTTGCCTCCAATATAAGTGGCTCGTGGAATTAATGGGAACGTGGAGAGGATAGGTCAAAAGTTACCTGGGATTGAGATTATTCTGTGAGGCATCATAAACTCAACATCCAATAAGGCCACCTTCTATATCACAACTAAATGTTTATTACAAATAAATGGTGCAATTGATCTTACCCAAGCTGTGGTTAACTGGTGATAAGGTACTTGGTGACATTTCTGCAGGAGACCCTAAAGGTGAAAACATTGACACTTTTAGAGAATTGTAAACATAACTGTGTTGACTTTAATTTTATATAATTCAATTCCTTCGCTGTACATTAGATTAAATTCACATATTTTAATCAAAATTATTGTCACATTGTCTAGTCTCTATAACGGATTAAATTACTCTTAAATGAATGAGCAGAAAAGCACCATAATCTATAGTTTACATTTAAGTGCAAAACCAAGTTTAAGAGTTTCAATACATTACTTTAACTCTAGATAAAATAAAGTGGTCAAAAGCTACACAATTTATTGGAGGGTTACCAATACATCCTTGAAGAAAATAGATACTCGCCTGTATCCATACTTTGGTTCATTTGTTGATCACTGGTTTCCCCATCTTCACTAATATAGCCAGGGGGTGGTGTTTCTATTATAGTGAAAGAGGAATCATCTTATTAATGATGAAGTGAACAGGTGCCACTTTAAATTGCACCCAGTAAGAGAACATTTTATTACAACATTAACAGCTGTAAAGTCCACATATGGGTCAACTGTGTTAAATATCTAACCAAATTAAATATCCCAGAGTTTTGAAAGAGAATGCAATAGACCTAATGAATGCTCTAGTCATCGTCTTCCACAATTCTACAGATCCTGAAATTGTCACTGTGCATTGAAGGGCAACACACATGAATCCATGAGAAAAACATAGGGAACAAAAATCCTGATAACCTAATGTCAGTGTTCAACAAAACGTTTAGTGGAAGATGCAATAAGGCAACACAGAAAAGAGTAAGAGAATTGAGCGGTCAGTATAGTGGAGCGACGGGGTGCAGCGGTAGAGTTGCTGCCTCATAGTGCTTGCAGTGCCGGTGACCCGAGTTCGATCCAGACTACGGGTGCTTGTCTGTACGGAGTCTGTACGTTCTCCCCGTGGGTTTTCTCAGAGATCTTCGGTTTCCTCCCACATTCCAAAGACGTGCAGGTATATGTAGGTCAATTGGCTTGGTGTATGTGTAAATTGTCCCTTGTGTGTAGGATATTGTTAATGTGCGGGGATCGCTGGTCGGTGGGCCGAAGGGCCTGTTTCCGCGCTGTATTTCTAAACTAAAAAGTATGGATTTATGATTTCTTTAATGGCGTTTTTTGACAGGGTGTTATTAGGAGAACACAATGAACCACCTGTGGATGTGAGCATTTGAATTTACAAAAGGCATTTGATAAGGTGGAACTGTGTACTTGTCAACAAAAAGCACAAAGAATTGTAGGTAATGTACCCGGATTGAGAAATGGTTATTAGACAAAGCAAATGGATGGAATAAACACAGATGGACACAAAATGCTGGAGTAACTCAGCAGGACAGGCCGCATCTCTGGAGAGAAGGAATGGGTGACGTTTCGGGTTGAGACCCTTCTTCAGGCGCATTTCGGTTTGAGACCTTCAGACTCTTTGATCTTTGATGTTCATAAAATATTACAGTAATACTTCGGCTCCAGTTATTCAATTTACAATCAACAATTTAGCTGAGAGAATCAACTGTCATATTTTCAAGTTTGATGATGATGCTAAACCAGGTGGTTTGAGTATAGGACTGAGATAAGGAAACATTTCTTTAAGCAAAGGATGGTGAATCTTTGGAATTCTCAATCATGGAGTGCTTTTAATTTTCATTACGGCAGGAGGTTAGCCTTGACCTTAATAAATGGCAGATTAGAATCAAAAAGCAAAGTGGTCGACGATAGTGTCATAACATGGAGAGAGGCCCTTTTGCCCAACCTGTCCAAAATGCCCCATTCAAGCTAGCCATTTTTGCCCATGCCTGGCCCATATAGCCCTCTAAAACTTGGAGGCACTTAGCAAGCAGCATCTGTGGAAGGAATACACAGACAACGTTTCAGCTAGTGACCCTTCCTCAGACAGATATAACCATATTCAGCTTCAGAATATTCAGCTTGTTTTGCGCAAGATTCCAGAATCTGCTTGTTTTGCGCAAGATTCCAGAATCTGCAATTTCTTGAGTCTCCCTCTAAACCTTTCCAATCCATGCACCTGTCCAAATGGCTTCTAAATGTTTTTGCTGTACTGCCTGAACTTTTCACCTTGCAATTTCCTCCTGAGACTTCAATATGCAAAATGAATTATATTCTAAACTTATCAACTTTACCTACATTTTAGTAACTTTTAATGAAATGCAGCCTTTCTTAAATAACAGGTCGCATCCTTGAATTAAACATTCAGGAAAAAATCCTGCATGTACAGCCATGCATAAAATGTCCCTGTTTAAATTTGATTGTAATAATTATGTATAGTCTTTTCTTTGACTGGACAGTATGCAACAAAAAGCTTTTCACTGTATCTCAGTACACGAGACAATAATAAACTAAACCTTCCCAATAATAGGCATCTTGTACTTTGTCATATTTAACATCCATTTGTAACTTTGCACAATTTCGCTATAATTTATCATTTTCTATATTTCCAGACAAAATTTATTTTATTGAAGGGTGATTTCAACATCTGCATGCATCTCTTTTCACTGGCAATGTAATTAACTTTAAGAGCTAACCTTATGTGTTTTGAAGATCAGGAACATTATCATCTGCCAATTTTTTTATCTCTTCAGTTGGCCCCTTTTATCAAAAATAAAAAACATACATTTCCCTCTAATTTAAAGAAGCCATAGATAATACTTAAAATGAAACTGAATTTAGGATTTAAGTCATCAATAACTTTATTGTGTGCTAACTCCCGCTGAAACAAGATTGGTCAGAGCATTAACCAGTTCATTCGATGCAGTTGGTCAAAAAATGTTATACCTGGGATATAGTTGCTCTGTGGTTCTATTCCAGATGGAAAATTAGTGTTTTCGGGGATGGAATGAGTGTAGTCATCAAGTGGGGGCAATTCTGCTGGAATTTCAGTGTGTCGTGGCACCAGTACAGGAGGTAAAACTGAAACCAATAATACAAATAATTAATAACGGTGAAACTTTAGCTTACATTTTATTTGCAATAGTAACAAATCAGCTGCAGTATAATATTGTTCAGCATTTATCCATCCTTTAGAACAATATAGACATTCCAAATATTGAAAGGCATCTAATGTAACGTCCCAAATATAATGAAATGGAATTGAAATTGTAAGAGAGAGAGGGACAGAGAGAGAGAGAGAGAGAGAGTGAAAACTTTCAACGTCTTGTTTAAGAGGTTATCTCACTATCCCTTTCCTGTTTTTTTTTTATCAACGCACTTTCATTCCAGTTGCAAGACTTTAAAAATTGAATCAGTACAAGTCCCTAAAGATACTAACCTAGTCTGCAGGGGTCCAACTCAATAGATGGTATTAATTTGACAATGACTTTTGGGTATTATTGACACCTTTTTCCGGCTTTTAAGATTTGCAGATCTGACAATTAATTCAAGCACATTTTTCATGTACAGAGTTAATACAGGAAGTAATTAACAAAACTGCTTGCAAAATTGTACTTTGCGCAATCAATGCAATGTGTATTTAGATTGACTTCTGCATTTTCTTTGGGTTCTTCAGGTGTCGGGGGTTATGAGGAGAAGGCAAGAAAATTGGGTTTTTTTGGGGGGGGGAAGAAAAGAGATAGATTAGCCATGATTAAATGGCTTGATGGGCCAAATGGCCCAATTTAATAATCTGATGGGCTGAATGGCCTCATTCTGCTCCTATTGTTTATGACCTTATTTTACTGGGAAATGTAGGGAAATATGTTATTCAGAAACAATTATTGTACAAAGATTGGGCAAGTCTGCTGATCTTTCGTGAGTCTCATGGGACAAAATGTAAAAATGCTTTTAGCATTAATGTGAATTACTTTGCCAATGCAAAGTTTGATCAAAATTTGTCACATTTCAGTTTTACATTGTCATATGCAATTTTTCAACTGTGAAAACAAAGGAGATTTTCTATTTAAGTATTATCCTGGTTGTATATAGTATAACAATTTTAAAAGTCACTTTTGCTTCAGGCAAAAATGACCACGTAGAACCTAATTATCAGTATTTCTTACTTTGCAGCCATTTCATGAACAAAAGGAAATTAAGTTTATTTTTAATATTTTTTTGTTGCAGTCAAACATTAGGTTTCACTAACCTGGCGTTTCCACCCTTTGATAGTGGTATGGGTTAACACACACTTCATCCTTCTTGAGATTGAAAGCATATTCACAAGTTTCAATTGCTCGTAGCTCATGGTGACTATGAAGATCAGGCCAGCGCCACAAGCGACAGTAAATGACATGAGGCAATCCTTTACGATGAGAAACCTGCAGCCGGCCATCAAGTGATCTGCATATTTTTTAAAAAGATATGATCTGGATTGCTTAGGATATCATTTACAGGATTTATCATTACATATTTTATTACTAAATTAAATCAGATAATATTTTAATGAAGAAAATCATATAATTTCAAAATTAACTATTCATTTTCCAGCATCTAGAGGATGGGGGCAGGGGTAAGGTAATGAGTAAATAAGGTATGTGTAGGAAGGAACTGAGTAAATAAGATAATTAAGCATCTCGTGATTTGCATTAGGATAATTATAGTCTATTCCATGAACAGCATGTTCTGAAGGACCACCAAAATATGCCATTGCTCTCACCTCAAAGTTCAAATTATCTCCCGATGATAAAAAGAGTCTTCACAAAAGTACAAATTAGTTTTTTTTTTTAAATGAAAACCTTGGTTAAATTCAAGACATATCTTTGACTTCAGTAATAAACAGTAAACGTTGTAAACATTCAGGAAGACATGTTGCATTCTTGACAAGACCTTCATTAATTCTGATGTAGTGCATTTAACTGGAAACATCAATGTTTCCAGTTTATGGTTCAGATTTGAGATTACTGGAGGTATTTCAAGAGGAAGCTGATTCATGTTTGAAGGATTGTTCACTGTTATTCATCATCTCTAGTATCGATTTGAACGAAAATGTAATTGGCATAGTTGGCAAGCTTGCGGATGCTGCCAAAGTTGGTGATATTATGGGCAGTGAAGGTTATCTACATTTACAACAGTATCGAGATCTTGGAAAACGGGCCCGTGAACGGCAGATCGAATTTAACTGAGAGGTGTGAAGTGATGATTTTGCAAAGTTAAAGCAAGCCAGGACTTGCACCATAAATAGGCCCGTGGAGTGTATGGTAGAACAGATAGACTTTTGTGTACATATACTTCGCTCCCTGAAAGCAGCTACACAAGGTTGGGGAGTCTAAAACTACAGGGTATAAATTTAGGTGCGAGGTGAAGGATTTAAAAGGAATCGAAATGTAGGAGGATGTTGCCAGGATGCAAGGGACTGAGTTCCAAGGAGAAGTGGGGCAGGGTGGGACTTTAATCTTTGGACTGTAGGAGACAGGGGTGATCTTATAGAGGTGTATAAGATCGGGTGGGTGTATGGACAGGGTAAATCCATGGAGCATTTTTCCAGGGCACGGGAATCAAAAATTAACAAATTATTTTCCAGCATCTAGAGGTTGGGGACAGGGGCAAGGTAGTGAGTAAATAAGGAATGTGTAGGAAGGAACAGCAAATAAGGTAATTAAGCATCTCACTATTTGCATTAGGATAATTATAGTCTATTCCCTATACACCATGTTCTGAAGGACAGAAGGGAAGCGGGAAAGAGGGTAACTGTCCAATAGGTATCAGAGCTGCAATTTCTTCCCCCACAGCAGGTGGTACATATAATGGAACAAGCTGCCAGAGTAAGCAGTTATGGCAGGTACAATAACAACACATTCAAAGACATTTGGACAGGTACATGTTTAGGAAAGGTTTAGAGGGACATGGGTTAGATACAGGTCATTAGCAACTAGGTCTTCATGAATAAGTTGGGCTGAAGGGCCAACTCCATCTCAGCGAGCTGACAGGTGCAGAGAAACGGGCATGGAAGAGAAAGGTGGCAGCCTGGAACAGATAAGTCATGATCATACTGAATGGTAGGGCATGCTTTAAAGGCCGGGTGGACTACTTCTGTTCCTATTTTTGTAGATGTTTATCTCCAATAGCTGCAATATTTTTAGTTGCCTTCCTTCTATTGTATTCCTTGTATTCTAAAAGCAAACTCAATCCATCAGTAATTTGCTACTGGGCTAACTGTAAAAATGATATGCGTTCTATCCAAATGATATGCGTTCTATCCGACAGCTCTCCCCAAGACTAATGATAAATCAGTTATTTTTGAATTCTGCGATGAGTGTTTGCCCAGTTTCCTCATAATTATGGACTGTAAAATGTCCTCCTTCATATTAAAACACATTTCAAGTCAGAAGGTCATAAGTAATACAAGAGGAATTAGGCCATTCGGCCCATCAAGTCTACTCCGCCATTCAACCATGGCTGATCTATCTCTCCCTCCTAACCCCATTCTCCTGCCGTCTCTCCAAAGCCTCCGACACCATTTCAAATCAAGAATCTTAGTGATAGTGTTCAAATTATTATCTAAGCCAATCGCTTTGATATCTCAGTACTCTAGAAATATGTTGACAGCATAGAATCTTTACCGAATCAAGATCAATAGGATTGATACATTTCTAACTTTGAGGTATCACTTTGGTCAACTCTGATACCAACTCAGTCAACAGGACTAATCTTGAATTGAGTCATGCAGCGTGGAAACAGGCCCTTTGGCCCAACTTGCCCACCCCGGTCAACATGTCCCAGCTACTCTAGTCCCACCTACCTTTTCCAGCTTGACATCTTTCCAATAAGATGGTGTCCAGAACTGAACACAATACTTTAAATGCTGTCTCATCGTCTTATATAACTGCAACATGACCTCCCAACTACCCAGTTGAGTTCAGTTTAGTTTAATGTCACGTGTACCAAGGTACAGTGAAAAGCTTTTGCTGCGTGCTAACCAGTAGGCAGAAAGACAAAACATTATTATAATCGAGCTATTTACAGTGAATAGACACATAAGGGAATAACGTTTAGTGCAAGGTAAAGTCAGCAAAGTCCGTTCAAGGATAGTCTGAGGGTCACCAATGAGGTAGAAAATAGTTCAGCACTGCTCTCTGATTGTGGTATGATGATAACAACTTGGAAGAAACTGCCGCTGAATCTGTAGGTGTACGTTTTCACACTTCTATACCTTTGCCTGATGGGAGGGGAGAAGATGAGGCAATAACGGGGGCTTTTTCGGGTTGGCTGCCAGTGACTAGCGGAGTTCTGCAGGGCTTGGTGCTGGGTCAACTGCTCTTCAGGTTGTATATTAATGATTTGGATGAGGGGATTGAAGGCTTTGTGGTCAAGATTGCGTATGAAACGAAAATAGGTGTAGGGGCAGGTAGTGTAGAAAAAGCAGGGACTTGCAGAAGGACTTGGATAGGTTGGGAGAGTGGGCAGAGAAGTGGCAGATGGAATAGTGTGGCAAAGTGTGGAGCCATGCTTTATGGTAGTAGGAATAAAGGTGTAGATTATTTTCTAAATGAGGAGAGAATCCAGAAATTGGAGGTGCAATGGGACTTGGGAGTGTTGGTAGCGGATTCCCAAAAAGTTAATTTGCACGTTGAATCGGTGGGAAAGAAAGTAAACAAGAAGGTTATATAGAAAAACAGGGATGTAAAGCTGAGGCTCTATAACAGCGTCCAGAGGAAGTTTACAAGAATGATCCCGGGAATGAGAATGTTAACATATGTTGAGCGTTTGACAGCACTGGGCCTGTACTCGCTGGGGTTTAGAAGGATGAGGAGCGACCTCAATGAAACATGCAGAATAATGAAAGGCTTGGATAGAGTGGATGTGGAGAGGATGATTCGACAAATGGGAGAGTCTAGGACTAGAGGGCATAGCCTCAGAATTAAAGAACGTTCTTTTAGGAAGGAGATGGGGTGGAATTTCTTTAGTCAGAGGGTGGCAGGTCTGTGGAATTATTTGCCACAGAAGTCCATGAAGGCCTAGTCATTGAATATATTGAAGGCAGAGATAGATTCTTGATTGGTACAGGTGTCAGGGGTTATGGGGAGAAGGCTGGAGAATATAGTTAGGAAGGTGTGATAGACAAGCCATGACTGAATGGCAGAGTAGACTTGATAGACAATAGTTGCAGGAGTAGGCCATTCAAGCCAGCACCCCCATTGAATGTGATCATGGTTGATCATCCATAATCAGTACCCCGTTCCTGCCTTTTCCCCATATGCCCCGACTCCGCTATCTTCAAGAGCTCTATCTAGCTCTCTTGAAAGTATCCAGAGAACCTCTAACGCCCTCTGAAGCAGAGAATTCCAGACTCACAACTGTGTGAAAAAGTGTTTCCTCATTTCCGTGGTTCTGGACTCTCCCAAAATGGCCTAATTCTGCTCCTATAACTTATGATCTGATGATGAGGGAGCGACCAGAATGCAACTCATCTTTGATTATGCTGCCTAGGCAACGTCAAGAGTGTTTTATTGTTATGTGTCACAGATAGGACAATGATAGGACAATGTGATATAAATTAAGTCAATAGAAGGGAGGTTGGTTTGTGTCATGGTCTGGGCTGCGTCCGCAATTCACTGCAATTTCTTGTCGTCTTGGATGGAGCTATTCCCACCCTGGCTGTGATGCATACTGATAAAATGCTTAATATGGTGCATCTGTAGAAGTTAGTGCGAGTTGTAGGAGATATGCCAAACTTCCTAAGCCTTCTAAGGAAGTAGAGGCATTGGTGTGGTTTCAATAGACAATGGAAAATAGGTGCAGGAGTAGGCCATTCGGCCCTTTGAGCCAGCACCGCCATTCAATGTGATCATGGCTGATCATCCCCAATCAGTACCCCGTTCCTGCCTTCTCTCCATATCCCGACTCCCCAACTTTAAGAGCCCTATCTAGCTCGGTCTTGAAAGTATCCAGAAAACTAGCCTCCACCGCCCTCTGAGGCAGAGAATTCCTCAGATAATTTCTTGGTCCTTGCTTCAATATGGGTGGTCCAGGAAAACCTGTTGGTGATATTGACCCCTAGGAATTTGAAATTTTCAACCATCTCTACTTCAGCACCAACAATGCAAACCGGGGTATGTGTACTGAAGTCGATCGCTATCTTCTTTATCTTGCTGACATTTAGAGAGAGGTTGTCTCGACACTAGTACACGAGATTCTCAATCTCCTTCCTGTACTCAGTCTCATCATTATTTGATATCCAGCCCACAATGTTGACGTGGTTTGCGAATTTGAAAATTTAGTTAGATTTGTAGATGGCTGTAATCGTAGAGTCATAGAGTGATACAGTGTGGAAACAGGTCCAATTTGCCCACACCAGCCAACATGTCCCAGCCACCTGCCTGCGTTTGGTTCATATCCCTCCAAGCCTGGCCTATCTATGTACCTGTCTAACTGTTTCTTAAATGTTGGGATAGTCCCTGCCTCAACTACCTGCTCTGGCAGCTTGTTCCATACTCCCACCATCATTTGTGCGAGTTACCTCTCAGATTCCTATTAAATCTTTTCACCTTAAACCTGACCTCTGGTCCTCGATTCACCTACTATTGGCAGGAGACTGTGCATCTACCCGATCAGTTCCTCTCACGGTTTTATACACCTCAATAAGATCACCCCTCATCCTCCTGCACTCCAAGGAATAGAGTCCCAGCCTACTGAACTTCTCCCTATAGCGTAGACCTGGCAACATCCTAGTAAATTTTCTCTGTACCCTTTCCAGCTTGACAACATCTTTCCTAGGTGTACAAAGGGTTAAGAAGGGGGCTGAGAACACATCATTGCAGAGCATCAGAGTTGAGGTTTATCGTAGAGGATGATTCGTCTCCCATCTTCAATGACTGGGTTGGTCAGAAGTCAAGGATCCAGTTGCAGAGATGAGTGCTGACGCCAAGTCCCGTGAGTTTGGAGATAAGCTTAGATGGTATAATGGTATTAAAGGCAGAGCTGTAGTTTATGAATAGGAGTCTGACGTAAGCGTCTCTCTTATCCAGGTGTTCCAGGGATGAATGTAGAACTAGTGGCAAAGTTCGTGAACCTGTTGTGCCGGTAGACTAACTGCAGTGGATCAAGGCCGCTGGATAGACTGGATTTAATGCGTTCCATAACTAGCCTCTCAAAACATTTCATAATCGCGGATGTCAAGGCGTTTAGCCACGAGGTCTTGCTTTTCTACGGCACTGGGATGATGGTGGTCTTCTCAAAGCAAGTGGATACCTCAGAACGTAGAAGGGAGATTAAAGATGTCCGCATATACTCCCACTAGCTGGTCTGCAAAATTAATAAGGACACTCATATTCCGAGTGATGAGGGCCAATATGCCAAAATCCTTTTTGATCACCTTATCTACCTGCAACTCCACCTTCAAGGAACCATGCACCTGCACTCCTAAACCCCTCTGCTCTACAACACTCCCCAGAGCCCTACCATTCACCGTGTAGGTCCTGCCCATGTTAGACTTCCCAAAATACAACACTTCACATTTCTCTGTACTAAATTCCATCAACCAATGCTCAGCCCACCTCTCGAACCAATCAAGATCCTGCTGCAATTGGTCACAACAATCTTCTGTATCTGCAACACCATCCATTTTTGTATCATCTGCAAACTTGCTAATCTTGCTATGTATGTTCTCATCCAAATCATTGACAAATAGAATGGGCCCAGCATCTGAGGCACACCACTAGACACCGGCCTCCAATCTGAGAAACAACCTTCCACCATCACCCTCTGCTTCCATCCATTTAGCCAATTTTCTATTCATTCAGCAATGTCTCCTTGAATCCCATACATCTAACCTTCCACAGCAGCCTACCATGTGGAACTTTGTCGAATGGCTTTGCTGAAGTCCATAAATACACATCGACAGATCTGCCCTCAACCTTTCTGGTCACATCCTCAAAAATCTCAGATTGGTGAGACCCGACTTCCCACATACAAAATCATGCTGATTATCCCGAATCTGCCTTTGTCCATCTAAATGGATGTATAGATGTGTATACATCTAAACGGATGTACACGCTCTAGTAGCTTTCCAACTACAGATGTTAAGTACATGTTAAAGCTAGAAAGCAGGCTCTTTTAGCATGCACACTTCATTTGTTCCCATGTTCTAATTAGGATATGTAGCTTCGTTGGAGTAACAACGAGGACCTCCAATTGGAGTGTTCTGGAACAGGGAACCATTTTTCTCTCAAAGAAAACTAAATAAAATTGTCACTCATTTCTCTGCATTTACAGTTTCCCCACACATAACCATCTACCATTTTGATTGTTTCTGCCATTTTGATGATCATTTCTCTAATGATGTAAAGAGACAGACTAGAAATTCCAAGGTCCAAGGATTATTTTTTGGCTCTACATCCAGCAGGCTATTAAACACCACAACCTCCAATAACCTCTGAACTACATAGACCTGGGGGCATTGTTTTTGATATGTATGCATGTATGTACACTTAACTCATTTTTGCTGTTTATTACAGTGTTTACAGAATACTATGTTTACATATCTGCATTTCTATTTTTTTCAGTTCATGCAACAGTTATTGAACCAAAAAAATGTCTTCCCCTTCCACTAAGACATGGAGTATTAACATTTTCTAATATTATTTCAGATATCATAAAGCTTGGGATGGAAAAATGAAAATCAATTAGAGTTGTGGCTCTCGATTAGTGCCATGTACTCATAAATGGTTATTATTAAGAGTGATTTGCATGATGACTATTTAGTCATTTAACAGTGAACTGATGTTGATGGTGAAAAAATTTAAGATGAGATGATCCGCTGAAAAATTGGGAGAGGGAATCAGTACAGGAAACCGAACACTTCAATTCCCATGCATGTTCAGTCCGAATTCAGTCAAAAACTCAAATTCAAGAAGCACATATAGTTAAAGAATGCGGGCTTGGATTCTGACGTCAGCATGAAAGTAACCCAACAATGCTGAGGAATCCGTTTTTAGCCCATCAGTAGACAAAACACCAAACTTCATAAGCCTAAAATTATTTTCTTTATACTTTTTATTTCTGATTAAAACAAATGATTCGAATAGGAGAGTGAAGGCTAAAGATAGCAGATTTCCTTGCCATGGTTAAATGTAGAATCTTTGGAAAGATGACAGGTACAAGGTGCTGGTGAGGCTACACTTGGGTGTTTCGTGTTCAGTTTTGGACATGCTGCTGTAGGAAGGATGTAATTAAGCTGAAAAGAGTGCTCATTGAAAATGGCTACATAGGGTTGGGGGGGGTCTAAAATGAGAGGACATAAATTTAGGTGTGATTTTAATGGTTAAAAAGGAGTCAAGAGGTATAAGGATGTTACGGGGACAAGACTTTTAGCTCTAGGGAGAGGTTGGGCAGGTTAAAACTGTGTTCCTTTGAAGTGTGATCTAATAGAGGTGTATAAAATAATGATGGGAATCAGGTGCATGCCCAATCTTTTTCCAAGGGAAGTGGAATCAAGAACTAGAAGGATATGTTTAAAGTGAGAAGGGAAAGATGTAATAAGAACCTGAGGGGCAATTTCTTCAAACAGAGTGATGGGTATATGCAATGGATATAGTTGAAGCAGGTACAAAAATAACACGAGAGATTTGGAGAAGTATACAAATAGGAAAGGTTTAGAATGTGGCAAATGAGGGCAGATGAGACTAGCTAAGATGGGCACCTTGGTCATCACGGACAACTTCGGCCGAGGATCCATTTCCGTATTGTAGGAATAGGACCATCACCTGTTTTGCCTAGTTAGACACAAAATGCTGGAGTAACTCAGTTTGGAGGGGTAAAGATACAAGCTGCTTTACCATTCAAATGTGAAAGCAAAATAAAGCAAATTCTAAAAATCTGAAATATTAAAGAAATAATCATGAAGCACTCAACAGCATTGACATTTCAGAAATATGCTTTTAGTCAAAATTGTTAAATGTTAAACATGACGAATATTTGAAAGTGTTGAGCCATGGAAAACTTGGTGGAAAAACAAAAAGAGGAAGAAAGAGACTGGGTAGAAGGCAGCAATGATTAATTTATTAGAAAAAAAGCAGCTGGTAGAGATGCTGCCTAGAAACCTGGGTTCGATCCCGATCTCAGCTGCTGCCTGTGTGGAATTTGCACGTTTTCCTTGTTACTGTGTGGGTTTCCTCTGGGTGCTCCGGATTCTTCCCACATCCCAAAGGTGTGCGGATTTGTAAATTATTTGGCTTCTAAATAGTCCCAAAGTGTGTAGGGTGTGGGTGAAAAAGTGGAACGACAGAACTGATGTGAACTGGTGATCAACGGTTTGTCAGTTTAATTCTACATTCTACTTCATAGCCTATCTTTAGTTTTTTTTAATTGTTTCAGCGAAGTCCAGAGGTTCCCGAGATCAGCAGCTTATTTTCTGACTAGGCACTATACAGTACCTCAGAACTGAATGAATTCAGCAATCTCTGATAATCAGCCTTTCCACTTTAGCCTTTAAGTTGATCCTTGTTAATATAATCATCATCTCATATGCTCCCTCCCTCTCACCTCCCAAATTGCATTTCTATCACCTGCAGCATTATACCTCAGTTCTAGCACTTTTTTGATATTCTCATTTGCCTTTACTCCATTTTTAGATATTTTCAATAAATCAAATGTGATGAACAAGCTTAAATATCTTCACCTCAAAACAGTGGTATTTTTAAAATATCAGATGGCACCCAAACTTCATTAAAACAGTTGGTGTCCAACAAGAATTTTTTTTAAAGCTCAGCTTCCATCACACCCTGTGCTTGTTGACAAAGCTAACAATTTCAACCAATAATTTAAAATTGCCAAAAGATCTGTTCATTATAATAACAGATCTCTTCCAAAGAAGTTGTGCTATACAATTATATCCTCAGACAGCTAACTGCTATACCTTTGCCAGCTCCTTGAGAAGTTTAGTTCTATGCTTAGCCTTATAATTTAATGATTTATGATTTTTTTTTTACATATCTGAAACCAGTTATCATTAACAGATCAGTCAGAGGATATTGGTTAATAGTTCTGGTGAATGGCCATGAACATGAAACAAATTATGATTAGAATAGATACAAATCTATTCTCCTTCAAATCAGCCCTAAAATGGCAAACTTCTAAAACTGAGAATATGCTGACTATTTCAGATTTTCGAATCAGAGGAAATTGCCTTTCAACATTTCTGTAATGTTCTCTGACAATGAGATAAGAGATTTCTTCATCCAGAGTGATGACAATCTTTGGAATTTTCAGCCAAGTGGGAAGTGGAGGCTCGGTCATTGAATATATTCAAATAGAAAGCAATAGACTTTTTACAATAAAAATCCATAAAAGGACCTGCATTTGGAGCACAAAAAGGCTACAAACAATCACCTACACAAATAATAATATCAGAAATGTGTCTTTTTACAATACTACACACAAAAATGTGACAAAGGGGGTCAAATTTCAAATTCCTTCAAAAAAGTTGACAAGCACTTTATTGGGTTCATGACTAACATAGTATCAACAAAAAAATAAATAAAAGATAGCATATTGATGACAAGTTTCCGAAAATGGCATCGGAATACACAAATACATTTTGTGCAACTGTTGTCGCATGGTGTCCACCAGTGACCTGGTTGGCACAGTAAGTGCACGTATTTCTCATTCCTTTCTATGTTTATGAATACCACATGGAACAATAAAATTTCAAAACACCATTTCCACTTCATTCACCTGATCATGTAGTAGAATACTGCATCCGAGTGGACACCGCAACGCGCATTACACATCATACACACATACGTTGCGGAGAACACTAAAAGTAGGTATGTTGCAAAACTTACCTTTAGCGGCGCTGCTGTTCTGCCGCTCCCCGTGTGCGCGACTTTGGCGCCTTTCATAGGGGGGTGGGCTTAAAGTGCCGTTTTTCCACAGGCAGGGAAAATCGATCAATGTCGGGCGATTTCGTTGCGGAAGAAAAATCGCTCCGACATTTCATGAATTAAGGTATTTTTAAATTACTCTAAATGATTTATTAACTAGAGTAATTTAAAAATCACCTTCAAAAGCCGTGAGCGCCGACAACCGGAAGGATTTTCCGTAGGGGAGAAAAAAAAGGTAGTTTATTTTTATATTAAAAGTTGGTTTTTCGGGAGGCTTTAATAATATTTTTATGTTGCGAAATGGGGTCCCAAAAAATGTCTGAACAAACAGTATTTTTCCTCCTGACATCACCGCTAATCGCAACGTTCCAATCCACCGCATTCCACTAAAACCCACTCGCTAGTTGATTTAAATGGTCATTAATTTACAGGAATCAAATTCCTTCCATTTGGCCCAGAAATTCATGAAAATGAGATTTAAAAATTATGTTATATTGTGGATTGTGTGAATGTTATTTGGACACTTAGGCAATTTTAAAAAAGTTTATCTTTTCTTAAGAAATGGATAGATGTTTAGATCTACTCATTGAATTTTGTAATTAGCTACAATTAGATAACTAATTATATGCTTTAATTTCAGGTAATCCAAGTAAGATTGATTAATATTTGTTTCAGAATGCTTCAATCTATAATAACTGAAAATTTCATTGAGTTCTCTTAATTTTTAAGAAAGTTATGGGCTTTTAACTTTTCCAGATCACAGCTTTTGAGTTAAGTCAATTGAAAGGCAATGGGGAGCAAGATGCTAATTTCCGAGTATGAAAATGGCCATAACTTTCTTAATACTGAAGATATGAAAGTAAATTAGATGTTAAACTTCTTTTTATGCTTTATCTGATGGGATAAATTGCAGACTTGATTTTTTAAATCTCAAAATTTTGTAACATTGCTACTAAAAGGTCTGGTGTCCCAGAAAACGAATGTTACATTAGCGAGAACCAAGCAGTTTCACCAATGTGATCTAAACAGTACATTCATTACCTTATGGATTTGAGCTACCGATGATTCGTCAGATTGTTTAATTTGGGCTGAATATTTTGCAAGTAAAATGTCTCCGTAACGGTCGCTGCGGAGCTTCCCGAAGTTGACACGAAGGAATGAAGTTAGTGACTTGGTCCGTAAGAAAGGTAAACAAGAGACAGTGGGTTGCCAAATTAAAGATTGGCTCAGTTTCTTAGATTTGATGACTAATTCATATCCAATTTTTTTTTAATTGATTTTAGAAGTTGGAAAATATATCGTAAACGGTCGTTGAGTTTTTACCACAATGTTTTTGATATATTAAATTGGAAAATTAAAAACAAACAATGAACTTGTCCAAAAATCACTACTACCATAGGATACCTTGTTGGGTTTTCGAAAAGCATTAGAGGTTTGGAGCCTCCGTGGTTTAGCTTACGGAGGTACCGACCCCGACCAATGGTCGTTTTGACAATGGACACCAAGCACAACGACCGTTACGGGATCTTTACTGTACTGTATTATCTTTATGCTACTGTATTTTTCTCCTGGTATTGATGAAGATATTTCCCTGGATCATTATCAAAACGCATATGTATGTATGAAGTTTATTTATGAATCAAATAAATTACAGAGGGGTGGGGAGAGAGAACACACGCACACACATGGTGGTGAGTACCTGCAACGCAATGCCAGGAGTGGTAGTGGCATTTTAAGAGGCGTTTCAAGAGGCCCATGGATAATAGAGGGATATAGATTATGTGCAGACAGATAAGAGTCGGTCTTAGCATCATGTTTGGCACAGGCATTGTGGGTCAAAGGACCTGTTCATGTGCAGTTTTATGTCGAGAGTCAAACTTAAAAATTACTGTTTGGCAAAATGGGTTATTAACCATATTAAGAAATGCATCAACATTCAGTCTCTTTATTTTGACAAGAGCAAAATACATCAAGAACTTTTTCAAGCAACGCTGCTGGAGGGAGGAAATCACACACTTAAGTGCCTGTCCCACTTAAGCAATTTTTTAGGCAACTAGGCTGTCGCCGCATGTTCACTGGGGTGTCACATGTATGGTCGTAAGTAGTCTCCTCAGTCGCCCAAAGAATCATAGCGTTTTTCTGGTCGCCACTGGATTTTGAAATGTTCAAAGCTTTTCGGCGACAGTTGGCTTGGCGCCAATGAGTGTAGCTTGACTTTCCCTGACGTAGGTACTATCGTAGGTTGTCGCCAGGATGACATAAGTGGTCGCCGGTGCTGACTTCGGTGAATTCAATTGGCGGCTACCAACATCAACCAGGAACAGGTACCGGCGACTGAATTGCCTTGTTGCCATCGACAGGGTCGTACCTTTTCGAGGGTTGTCGTAGCTTGTCGTAGGTGGACGCCCTCATGGGTCGCTGGTTGGCGGTAGCTTGACATCGACTAGGTGGTAGGTTATTGTAGACATTGCCATAGACATTGTCGTGGGGAGGGTCCAATCGCCGGTTTTCCGGCGACCTGCTATGACGATGACGGTCTCCGGAGTAGCCAAAAAAAAAACCCTAAGTGGGACATGCCCATTACACATTTGCATTTTAGCCATTACACTGATTTATCAAATTTTCTTCTTTGTAGAGTAATAAAACACTCATAACTGGTTTCCCATCTACCCAACTACTTTCATGAGGAAATTAAAAAACATTACATCCAATCCTGCAATCCATTTGGTGGTTTTGTTGATAATGACAACAAATTTAACAATGCAGAACTTACAGTACTTTGGGATATTGCTTAATTATTTCTTCAGCAAATCTTCATTCCTTAATGTAATTACATGAAACCTTAGATCATTCCCTTCGATCACACCGCATGCCACAACCCTCCCCCCCCCCCCCCCCATTTCTTCTGGCCATTTCATAATTCTCAAGGATGTATAGCACTGAGAAATAAAGGCATGACAAGGAAGGACAGGGAAAAATTTATTCCCAGAGCTATGAATTTATGTAATTCTCTACTGAGTAGTAGAGGCTGAATCATTGAATATACTCAAGGCTGAGACAGACAGAGAAATTTAAAGGAATCCAGGCAGGAAAGTGGAGATGGGGCCAAGAATTTACCAAATGGTAGGTCTGAGGCCTACCTGTTCTTTTGTCTTAAGATTTGTGTAGGTCTGAAAAAAAAGGACAATGTACAATTAGGTACTAAAAGGGCAACTATGTACAAAAGGATTTGTGAAAAAAAAGAGTCAATGGTAAGCAAAACAGCATGAACAATTGAAGGCCTCTGAGAACTGATTTATGTGGAGTGAATATCTGTCCATGAAAGGAAAGTAGCAATTAATTTTCCTTGGATAAATTAAGATAGAGGGGTTAATACACGTCAGGTAAAAAGGAGGCCCATGACAATTGCAAGAATCACGAGAACAAAGGTGAATTTTGGACATTTTTAATTTTCTGGTCCTCCCAATTATTTCTCTTTTTCACAACAATTAATGATGAAAATAATTGTGAGGATTAGAGAATTGTAAATACTTGACTAAGAAAAAAGAGTAGAGTATAACTGGCAAGGATAAATTAAACTCCCATCGAGCAAAGAAACCAAAAGAACGTGATCAATAGTCAAAGACAATATGTGTACAAGGGTTGATTGATGACACTGACATTTTCCCCCTAAATATCAAATGTTTGCAAATCCATACGCATTTATTTCTGCCAACTAAATGCCACCCAACCACTTTTTCTCATTTTAAATAATCTCAAACTTTCCTGTCTCAGCTTCTTGAACATACCAAAACTCTAACACGTCCACCCAGACCATTCAAATGTATGCAACAAATTGTTTGAATTTGGCAAAGAGCATTTCAGTCCCTGCCTTAGCAATTACATTACTGAGGACATCTATTTTTGACATTACATTCGGAGGCCCTTGTTCAAAAAAAGTCCTTGAGAATTCAGCTAGACCCCTTCCTCATGAAGAATATTTTCCGATATCGCCAAGTAGGATGTTTTCCAAGATGTAGCTATGAATGCCAAGGCTGTATATTAGTTAAGTGGAAAAAAATGGCAATACACTCATTCTACTATCAGCTGAACACCAAGTACATTAATAACAATTTGCTTTGCTTTAAGTGATTAAAGTTAGTTGGCAAGCATACAAATGTAATTAAGCTACTACCTGATATATACTAAAGTGCCAGAAGAAATGTACAACTCATCATTCAAGCATTCCACACAAATAACACAATATGACAAAATAGCAAATCCAACTAAGTATCACTTACGCAATTAACATTTTTGAAAATTGTAAGAATGCAAATGTAGTGACTTAGCAAAACTGCATCTGTCATTTCACATGGGTGCGCCTGATTTTCTGGAAGCTTTGGACTTTAGTTTGGCCTTTCATTCTAAACTACGCCGGTCTTGACCCTTTACATTATCCCATGCTCCAGGAATAGCAGCTCATATCTCAGTTAGATATGTTAAAGTTTAGAATCACACTTGCATAGCACTAACAGGGTCCTTCAGCCCAACTCATCCAGTCAATTGTGATGCTTTCATTTGCCTGCATTAGGCACGCATGCCTCCAATTTTAGACTCCTTAACCTGCGAAGGCTCCTCTATCTACCTTATCTATGCATTTTATAATCTTATAGTTCTCTAAAGGGCTGTCCAACAGCCTCCTGACCTATGTTCCAGATACAACAAACTCGGCCTTTTAAATCTTTCTTTATCACTACCGCCCTCTATTCTAGGCAGCATCCTGGAAAATCTATTCAACACTCTCTATCGCTACCATATCGCATGTTTAGTGTGGCGACCAGAAATATACTCAATGTTCCAAGTGCGGCCTAATAAATGGCTGACAGCTGCAATGTGATATCTCAACTCTTCTACTCAACACCTTGACCTATGTACATAAATATGCCAAATGTATTCCTCACGACCCTATCCACTTTCAGGTACCTATGAACTTATACCCTAAGGTTTTTCTGAACAGTAATACTCCTAAAGGTCCCTGTACATTAATGAACACATATACCACACATAGAGGCCCCAAATGATGCAACTTCACACTTGTCTGTGTTAAACTCCATCAGCTCCCACTCAACCCAACTTTTAGTTGATCTATAAACTTATGCGACCTTAACTTTCTTCGCCATTCATGATTCCACCAATATTTATATTGTCACCAAACTTACTAATCAGACTACCTACATTCTCATCAAAGTCATTTATATACTTCACAAAGGTCCCATTACGGATCACTGCAATACTCCACTGGTTAGATTTCCAGTCAGGAAAAACAGCTCTCCATCACCATCCGTGTCTTCTATCATCAAGCCAAATTTGGATCAAGGTTGCCAACCCACCTCAGATCCCATGTGCTTTAGATAGACACACAATGCTGGAGTGACAATAGACAATAGGTGCAGGAGTAGGCCATTCGGCCCTTCGAGTCAGCACCGCCATTCACTGTGATGACTGATCATCCACAATCAGTACACAGTTCCTGCCTTCTCCCCATGTCCCTTGACTCCGCTATCTTTAAGAACTCTATCTAACTCTCTCTTGAAAGCCTCCAGAGAATTGGCCTCCACTGCCTTATGAGGCAGAGAATTCCACATACAACTCTGTGTGAAAATGTTTTTCCTCATCTCCGTGTTAAATGGCTTACCCCTCATTCTTAAATTGTGGCCGCTGGTTCTGGACTCTCCCAACATCGGGAACACGTTTCCTGCCTCTAGCGTGTACAAACTATGTTTCAATAAGATCCCTTCTCATCCTTCTAATTTCCAGAGTGTACAAGTCCAGCCACTCCATTCTATCAACATATGACAGTCCCGCCATCCCGGAATTAACCTTGTGAACCTATGCTGCACTCCCTCAATAGCAAGAATGTCCTTCCTCAAATTTGGAGACCAAAACTGCATACAATACTATAGGTGTGGTCTCACTAGAGCCCTGTACAACTGCAGAAGGACCCATTTACTCCTATACTCAACTCCTCTTGTTATGAAGTCCAACCCAGCAGGTCAGGCAGCATCTCTGAAGAAAAAGTATAGGTAACGGCTAGTGAAATTTAACCTTCAGACATTGCACAGGGCCTTATCAAACATTTAGCCAAGTCCATGCATACCACATCTAACACCCTGCGTTTTAAGAATTTTCTTCATTATTTGCTCAAAAATATTCTCCAGCACAAAACCATTCTCCTTGTTCGTTGCCTACTGAAGATGCAAATATTTCAGTCAGCCGCAGCAATGCCCTCACTTTCTCCCCCCCCCCCCCCCCCATAATATCTTGGAATAGATCCTGACATGCCCAAGGGATTTAACCACCCAAAGGTTGGCAATATTCTCTGCACTTTCACCTTCCTGATACAAACTTATTTGAGACCCCCCCCCCCCCCCCCCCCCCCCGCTCCAGTCTCCTCATCCTTCTCCCTGGTCAATATTGCTGAGAAAAAATCATTTAGGATCGCACTACCATCCACCGGCTCCACAGATAGATGTACTTGTTGGCCACCCCTCTCCCCTGTGGAAACCCACTTTTTCCTTAGCAGTGACTGCGGTTGGCTCGGGAGGCCCCAACCACGGGTGAACAACAAGAACATCAGAGGAAGAGGACTGACTTTGGTGCCTTCCCTCACAGTGGGAAACTTTGATTCTGCTCTATGGGGATGTTTTATGTTGGAGTCTATCGTGTGTTATGTTCTTTTTTATTTGTATGGCTGTATGGTGACCACACATTTCACTGTACCAACTGGTACATGTGACAAATAAATGTATCTTGTATCTTTCTCTAGCCATGCTTTTACTTCGATATACTCTAAGGTTTTGGGATTCTCCTTAAATTTGCTCCCCAAGATCATCTCGTTTTTGCCCTTCAAACTTTTTTCAAGAGTCAGTCTTTAACCTAATCATCTCTAATTGCATTTCTTTTATACCTCTTCTGGGCACCTCTTGTTGTGTTATCCCTTTACACGTCCTACTCACATTACTTCCTTCGTGTTACTCCTTTCAGCCCTACAAAAAACATTGCATTTTGCTCTTTCGTCTTCTCCACATCTTTTGATTTGTCAAATATTTAGTTCTAATCGTGATCAGTCTAAAATAAACTGGCTTCCTTTCTACAGACATACAGACCTGATGAACATTTCTAGCAATTTTAACCTGTAAATAAGTACTAGTAGCAAAATCCGATTAGATATTGGACAAACAAGAGACAGTCCAAGTGAATTTGAGGGTAGAGTGGAAGTTGTTTGTGGTAGATGTCATTAGACAATTTTTGCCACCTCTCTCCTGTTTCTCGATCTCACTGTCTCCATCATAGGGGACAGACTATGTACCAACGTTATTACAAACCCAGCAACACCCAGTTACCTTGACTACATTTCCTCCAACCATGCCTCATGAAAGGATGCCATCCCTGACTCCATTTCTCAGTCTCCACAGCATCAGCTCACAAAATCAGGCTTTCCACTCTTGGACATCTGAGATTCCTCTTACCATGAGTTTTAAACATCATTCTCAAACATTTCCACAACCTTCAACGTGATTCCGCCACTAGTTACCTCTTCACGTGCCCACCCATTTCCAGAGCACTCCCTCCACAACTCAATGGTTTACTCATTCTTTCCCACCCATTCCGCACCCTCTCCGGGTACTTTCCCATGCAAGCACAGGAGATACAACACCTGTTCCTACATCTCCTTTCTCCCTTCCATTGAGGGCCCCAGCAGCCCTTCCAGGTGAGACAGAGGTTCACTCTAACAGTCGCTGTAGTACCTGCCTCAACTGCCTCAACTGTGAGGTGCTACACCTTGGCAGGACAAATCAAAATAGGACGTACATGGTAAACGGTAGGGAATTGAAGAATACAGTTGAACAGAGGGATCTGGGAATAACCGTGCATAGTTCCTTGAAGGTAGAATCTCATATAGATAGGGTGGTAAAGAAAGCTTTTGGTATGCTAGCCTTTATAAATCAGAGCATTGAGTATAGAAGCTGGGATGTAATGTTAAAATTGTACAAGGCATTGGTGAGACCAAATCTGGAGTATGGTGTACAATTTTGGTCGCCCAATTATAGGAAGGATGTCAACAAAATAGAGAGGGTACAGAGGAGAGTTACTAGAGTGTTGCCTGGGTTTCAACAGCTAAGTTACAGAGATAGGTTGAATAAGTTAGGTCTTTATTCTCTGGAGCGCAGAAGGTTAAGGGGGGACTTGATAGAGGTCTTTAAAATGATGAGAGGGATAGACAGAGTTAATGTGGACAAGCTTTTCCCTTTGAGAGTAGGGAAGATTCAAACAAGAGGACATGACTTTAGAATTAAGGGACAGAGGTTTAGGGGTAACATGAGGGGGAACTTCTTTACTCAGAGAGTGGTAGCGGTGTGGAATGAGCTTCCAGTGGAAGTGGTGGCGGCAGGTTCGTTGGTATCATTTAAAAATAAATTGGATAGGCATATGGATGAGAAGGGTACGGAGGGTTATGGTATGAGTGCAGGCAGGTGGGGCTAAGGGAAAAAAGTTGTTCGGCACGGACTTGAAGGGCCGAGATGGCCTGTTTCCGTGCTGTAATTGTTATATGGTTATATGGTTACGTCTTCCGTTCCATGTACCCGAGTGTATTTGTTCCACCACCTTCAAACTCTTCTCCCTCCCAAGTCACCCTGTAACTTTCTCAACTTACTCATTTCCCATCTCCAAATCTCCCATTTCCTTTTTATCATCCCTCTTTTTTCTCCACCATCCACCCACACCCCTCCCTTCATTTCATTCCCTCTCCTTATCTAACAACCTTGTCCTATTTACCTCTAGCCTCTGTCGCTTACTCCACCCACCAGGCAATCCAACCACACCCCACTTACCTTTGGCACTTATCACTTGCCAGGCCTAGTCTCATCTCACCACTTTTCCAACTTTCACCACCCCCCCCCCCCCCCCCCACCCCAATCAGACTGAAGAAGGGACCCAATGTTGGCTGTTCAATCCCTTCCCAGATGATGTTGACCTGCCGAGTTACTCCAGCACTTTGTGTTTTGCTCAATTAGATATTGTACATCATAGAGTCATATACAGAAACAGTCTAATCATTGGCCTTTGCAATTCAAGTCTTGTCCAGGTGTTTCCATAAATGAGGAGAGAGTGCCTGTCTCCACCACTTTATCAGGCAGTGTGATCCAGATTGCAACCATCCACTAGGTGACAACAATCCTCTCAGATCTCTCTAAGCCACTTACTCATCACCTTAAACTTACGGCTTCTGATCTTAAGACACTCCTGCCATAGGAAAGGTTTCTTAGCATCTATCCTATCTATGCCTCTTAAGTTTGTATACCTTTATCTGTCCTTCCTCAGCCTCCACTACTCCAAGGAAAACAAACCCAGCCGTTCTAAAATCTACTCATAACCAAAACAATCCATCTCATCCAACATCCTGGTGATTTTCTCTGCAAATCCCTTTAAAAACTGCCACCATCTGGAAACAATTGGTCACAGATGTCGATTAATAAATATGGATGTTCACCAGGCTTACAAAACAAAAGTCAATTGAAAACTGATGTAGAGGGAGTGGGGTTAAAAGAAACAAAGTGCCAATAATATCAATGTGCTACTCAAAATTCAATCTGCGCCACAAACCAAAGTGTTCATTTCAAAGTCAATCAATGCAGATGATAATAAATTATAGTAATTAAAATAAGTAATTAGATGCCAATCCAAAAAATAGTTATTTAATATCCCTCCTGCAAATTAAGGGCAGAATTTACGTTGAGGATGGACAACGCAAGAAAATTTTCTTGCTTCTTTATACGAGCTAGATAAGTTTAAAAGCATGAGTTTTACTTTGCAACTATGGACATATATTTTTGGAAAAGAAGAAAATCAATTAAACTGGTTTGGTCAATGATAATTCAAGAATGGTTGATCAGCATATCAACAACGGACATAAGATTTACATCCTCAAATGTCCAAACATTCCAGGTCCTTAATAAAATTAGCCATAGAGGTTGTTTTCCACAAAGACACGTTTTCCTTCCTTGCATTTAAGGAACTTATTTGTAGATAATTATAATTTCCGATCAATTGGCAGTCATACACTACGCACAGCGAGTTACTTATTTTCTCAAAAGCTTTTCACTGTACCATGGTATACGTGACAATGAACTAAACTTGCACACATAAGCAGATGCATCATATGGGCCAACTAAATGGAGGTTCATGTTTAGAAATTTATCAAGGAGTAATTTCAAACCCATGCCAAAATTTATCAAATTGCACCATGAGCATAAAGAACCAAATGTTAAATTCAAAGCCAAGAAGGAACACTGGTAAAACTTGCAACTTGGAATACAATTAACTATCAAAATCTTAAGCACTCAAGCAAAATTTAAAATCTCAATACCACAGAATTCCCCAACAACTGGCACATTTACCCATAATTCACAACACATCCAATAGTATGGAAAAACTGAGTTTGTCCATTGTTATACCTATACATTCCCATTAATCAATCAAAATAAAAGAATGTTTGAAAGTTAATCTGAAGTTAACAGAAAGTCATGCAGAACTTGCCAATAAATTTAGCCCATTATGAAAAACAGTCACACTTAATATTTGCATATAAACTAAAATATTTTCATACAGAGTTAAAAAATAAAAATCCTACATACAGGCACATGTGCATCTGGAAAGAAAGTCAACAGGTTTACTACCCACTTTTCAGGTGTTGATGGACCTCCATATTTCAACCATCACTTTTCTGCATTTTTTTTAATCCACCAAAAGACACCAAGAGTGAATGTAAACATTGACAATTCTTAAATGACCAACACCAATCAGTTAATCCCAACATCCCACTATGTGGAAGAAGAGCTTTTAGTGACTGTATATTCACCTGGTTTGCTCAGGAAAGCTGTAAAGGCCTGTTGTATCCCACTGATCTACTGTACCAGGTGTACTCAGTCCCCAAATTTCAGAGCATGTGCTGTGCATAAAATTAGAAAAAAAAAAGGGTAAACATGGGGTATGGTGTAGTGAAAAGCTGATGGAGGATAATACATGTAGACAAACATAAAAATAAATCTCTTTAAATTAAGAAATGTTAAGGCTCCACTCAACAACAATATTCAAAAGAAAATTGATATTTATTCAACTTACCAGGAAACGTTATTGCACAGTGGCTGTTTTACCATAATGCATAACAGGAACAATATATTGTCCACCATATCTATTTCAAAATAACATTCTTTATGTAAACAAGTTGACACTTCATAAAATCCCTTATTCCATAGAATATTGAGCAAAGTATCGACTAAAAACAAGCATTACATTTTGTTATATGAAAATATCTTTTGAAATATTGTACAAAGTAGTTATGATTTCTACTGTAATTAAGTGTCACATAATTAAGATTTCTACTGTAATTAAGTGTCATAAGTAACATTAAGTGTCTGCAGAAGTATCACATTTTTACCATTTGAGGCAGGTACTGTAACAGCATGTAAATACACGTGGACAGATACATGAATTGGAAAGGTTTAGAGGGATGTGGGCCAAACAAGGGCAAATGAGACCAAGGCATCTTGGGTGGCATGGACGAGTTGGGCTGATGGTGTCATTGGAATAATTTCTTCTACAAATGCAAGTTAATGCTTGATCATTTGATAATTGTAATTGGGAGATTAAGATTTTTGATAAAAAACATTGGGAAAACAAAATGCAAGCATGGCCCCAATTGGCCCCATTCCCACGCTGTCTGACCAAGTTGACTTGTGCATCAGTTATATCCTCTGCCTCCTCCATCACCAGATTGAGGCCAGACACAGACAGGAAAAACGGCATCTCATATTCCGCCTGGGTAGCTAACAAACCAATGGCACAACTGTCTTCTCCAATATCAGGTAAAACCACCCAGCTCCACATCTCATCTACCCAGCTCCAACTCCTCCACACATATCTTTCTTTCCACTCCCCCGACCCCAGTTCATTTCCCCAGCATTCCACCCATCATTCCTCCACTTTCCCAACTTTCTTTATCAATTTCACTTTGCATCCTTTTGACCTCTATATCACTTCCTTTCCCCCCCTTTATCTTCTGTCAATCAACCTGTCGACTAGGATCCACCCATCATGTCAGCTTTTACCCCATCTTTTCAAATCCCCCCAACCTACCAGCTACCCCCCCTACCCTACAGTCCATTAGTTTGAAGAAGGGTTCTGGCATGAAGCTGTCCATCCATTTTCCTCCACAGATGTTGCTTCACCCATTGAATTTCTCCAGCAGTGTGTTTTGTTCAAGATTCTATTATCAGCAATCTCTTGTCTCCCCCAATTGCAATAGTAATGGCATGGATAAAGTAGATTAGGGGTGCCAGTAGATAGAAGTTCTGGATGTGTTTGCCAGTGACAATCGGAGGCAAGGATGGCAATGTTTGGGAACCTTGCATGTCAAGATATTGCAACTTTAGTTAAAAGAAAATGGAAGCAAATGGAAGCCAAAATCAGCCCTTAAAGAATATAAAAGCAGGGAAGAACGGAATAATTGAAGATTGAATAATATGGAATTCATGGAAAGTTGGTAAATTGGATACAAAAAAAAACAGCATGATGAATGGTGGAGCAGATTTTTTTTGGACTGAAAAGGAGCAGAACTGGTACCTCTTGTTTGTAATATATATATTAATGATTTGGATGAAAGCATAGGCTGTCTGATTAATAATGTTTCAGATAACAAAAACAGGTGGAGTTGTGGTTAGTGAGGAATGTTGTCAAAGCAGGATATAAAGTGAGAAATTGGGCAGAGAAATAGCATTTAATACGAACAAGTGTTAGGTGCTGCATTTTAGGTGATCAATTGCAAGAGGAAAGCATACAGCGAATGGTGGGACACTTGGTAAAGCTGATGTACATGAGGGATCTTGGGGTGCAGATCCATAGCTCCGTAAAAATGGCAAAGCAAGTGGATGCGATACCGAAATTATGCTGCGTTTATCAATCAGCGAATCTAATTAGGCACATTTCAAGTATTGCATACAATCTGGTCTTCACACTATAGGAGGAAAGGAAGAAATGTGGAGGCTTTGGAAAGAGTGCAGAAGAGGTGCACCACCGTATTACCTGGATTAGAGAGCATTAGCTTATAACCATATAACATATAACCATATAACAATTACAGCACGGAAACAGGCCATCTCGGCCCTTCAAGTCCGTGCCGAACAACTTTAACTTAAAAGAGATTAGATAAACTTAGTTTTCTTTGGAGCATTGGAAGTTATGGGGTGACTTGATATAAAATCATGAGGCCCACATTGGCTAGATGCTCTTTTTCTCAGGGTGGAAACGTCAAGTCAAAACATCAATGTTTAATGTTTTATGTGTCATTCCTGTCACTGTATGTCACGTTGTCACTTGCAGGCAGAGCACCAAGGCAAATTCCTTGTATGTGAATACATGGCCAATAAACTTATTCATTCACACTCGAGGCCATATATTTTAGCTGAAAGGGGGAAAGGTTAAAAGGAGATTTGCAAAATTATTTGTTTTAAATATACACAGACTGGAAGCCATCTCAATCATGGCACGAGAGGAGGTAAAAGTAGATAAAATAGTAACATTTAAGACACAGACACATGATTAAGCAAGGACTAAAGGTATTTATTTGGCCCTTGTGAAGGTCAATGGCATTTGTTTAATTTTGTATTGTGGTTAGTGTAGACATGGTGGATCAAAGGGCCAGTTCTTATGCTGTACGGTTATGTATTCCATGTTATACATTATACTGATTGCTCATGCCCACATTCTCCTAAATTTTTCTCCATATCTCACAACGCTTGAGTTTTTGCTGGAGACAAGAGTCTGCAGATGTTAGAATTTGCATCAACTCATCTGTTGGAGGAATTCAGCAGGTCATGCAGCATTTGTGGAAGGAAATCGACCTTTTGGATCAGAACCAACCACAGACGATGCACAACTTGCTTTTCCTACTCTTGGGACCACCAACAAATCTTGGCTGCCTTCATGCACTTGGTGACATGCAAGGAATCAAAATACTCAGTAGGTTTCACAGTTATCATGGAGGGAAAAAGCATCAATGTATAGTCTACCCTCATTATTACGGACTCCTTTATAACAGATTTATGTTATAGCGGACGGAGCATCAATGCTTTAATCAGACACCATTGTGTCTTTAAGAACACAGGCTGTTAGTTACACTGTGGAGGTCACTGAACTTGACAAGCATTTGCTTCGAATGACACTTATCTTTATTAAACAATGCAACAAAGTCATTAATATTTATAACTTTCAGTAACAAAAATACATTCTTAGCTGTTAAAACCTTGTACACTCAGCAGGATAGGCAGCGTGTTTGAAAGGAGAAACTGAGTTAACATTTAAGATCAATGTTCTTTCACCCTGGCGGATGGCTTTCTTAGGCCGCTGTGGTTCGTGTGACAAGAGAGGTCCCACTGGGCTTTAGGATTCTGACCCAGTGCTCAGGCAGTTATGTAAATGGAGGAATAAACCCTTACACTGTCATAGGACATAATGGACACCATCTTATCACCAACTAGAAAACGGTCCCGAGTCATCATCTACCTCAATGGAGACTCTCAGACTACCTTTAAATCTGACTTTAGCTTGCACTACACGTTATTTCCGTTATCCTGTATCTGTACACTGTGGATGGCTTGAATGTAATCTTGTATAGTCTTTGCATTGACTGGACAGCACACAAAAACTTTTCACTGTACCTCAGTAAACTAAATTATTAAACTAAACCATGGTCTGGTATAATGTATTTGGGCCAAGGACCAATAACCAGAAGTAGAAAAGCAGATTGTGATAAAAGAATGCCCAATCTATACCCATATTTAGTTTAGTTTTTGTTACATGTACCGAGGTAGTCAAAAGCTTTTGTTGCGTGCTAACCAGAGTGGAAAGACAATACATTATTACAATTAAGCCATTTATAGTGTCTAGATACATAAGGGAATAACGTTTAATGCAAGGTGAAGTCCGATCAAAGATAGCCTGAGTGTCACCAATGAGGTAGATAGTTCAGGATAGTTCCCCAGTTGTGGTAGGATGATTCAGTTGCCTGATAACACCTGGGAAGACACTGTCCTCTAATATGGTGGTGAGAGTTTTCACACTTCTATACCTTTTGCCTGATGGGAGAGGGGAGAAGAGGGTGCAACTCGTCCTTCATTACGCTGCTAGCCTTGCTGAGGCAGTGTGATGTATAAATGGAGTCAACAGAAGGGAGGTTAGTTTGTGTGAAGGTCTGGGCTGCGTCAACAATTTCTTGTGGTCTTCTAGGATGGAGCTGCTCCCCAACCAAACTGTGATGTATCCTGATGAAATGCTTTCTATGGTGCATCTGTAAAAGTTGGTGTTATTATTGAGTACTGTGTTTACAAACCTGTTGTGCTACTGCTGCTGCATGTAAGAATTTCATTGTTCCATTTTGGGACATATGACAATAAAACACTCTTGACTCTTTAAAAAAAAACCCCTTGACTCTTTAAAAAAAAAGTGACCTAAACAACCGAGTTATTTGTAGAGGGAGAAATATCTGTGATATGATGCATCAAAGCAACAATTACTTTTTAAAAAACTGTTAAAGCTGAAAGTAAAAGGTTAAAATGGTGGTATCACCACCTCTGTAGAGAGAAAGCCAGACCTTTACTTGGTGATGGAGGTCATAGATTACGGGTATGCTGTCAATGCCGAATCAGTGAGTAATTTTTACAGATGGCAAATTGTATAATGTTATTGGTTGCTTATCTTCAAAATCTGTGTTGCAATAAGTTGCAGAGAGGGAGTGTGGTGTAAATTGGAGAATTCAATGATCATATCTTTGGATTGTAAGCTACCCAAGTGGAATGAGATGCTGTTCTTCTATCTATGGGTCACAGGAAGCACTATTACACTGGATCATCAAATGCGCACGTTCAAATCACACTTCAATTTATCCAGACAGCCAAGTATTGAGAGCTCTAGCAACATACGTAACAAACCACAAAGGATTATAAAGTAAAAAGTAAATACCAAAGCCACAAGGAGATAAATATAATAGACCAAATTAGCAGCAAAAGAGAGAACAAGAGAAACAAGGAGATTAAGGGAACTCCAGAGGCGAAGGGGGAAAACAGCAGAAAGCATGGTCATCGATGATAGAACAATGACAAAAAGAATTGGTCATGCTGAGGCTTTATAAGGCCTTGGTCAGATCGCATTTGGAGTATTGTGAGCACTTTTTTTGGCCACATATCTGCAGAAGGATGTGTTGGAGCTGGAGAGGGTCCAGAGGAGCTTTACAAGAATGATCCCAGGTATCAGTGGGTTAGCAGCTGATGAGCATTTGGCGGCACTGGGGATCTCCTCACTGGAATTTAGGAGGATGAGGGGGGACCTTATTGAAACTTACCAAATAGTAAAAGGCCTGGATAGAGTGGATGTGGAGATGATGTTCCAATAATGGGAGTGTCCAGAACATGGCCTCAGAATAAAAGGACATTCCTGTTGGAAGATGGAAGAATTTATATGGCCAGAAGGTGGTGAATATGTGGAATTCTGTGCCACAGAAGGCAGTGGAGGCCAAGTCAATTGATATTATTAAGCCAGATAGATGGATTCTTGATGAGTACGGGTGTCAGGTGTTATGGGGAGAAGGCAAAAGAATGGGGTTGCGAGGGGAAGATAGATCAGTCATGATTGAAAGGTGTAGACATGATGTGCCAAATGGCCTGACTCTGCTCCTATTACTTATAGTAACAGTGAGATTCACCGATAGTCTTGAAAATAATTAAAAACATACACAGAAGAAACTTGTGTCAGCAATTACAAATGAAATGGATGAACAAGTTTCTAGGACTGTGCTGCCAATCATATAGCATCTATTAAAATCAAATGCAAATGCTGTAAAATTTGAAATATTTAAAGAAAGAGGATGCCTTGGATGGTACATTGAGGATACCTTATGGGTAGTGTTTCAGAATAAATAAAACGTGATCTCTTAACAGGGATATTATTCACTGTAAACAGGCAGAGAGAAAGAGGAACTATATGTAAGCAAATCACAGGTGTAAAACAAAGAACAATTCCACATAGGATCAAGTCCCTTGGTCCACCTTGTCTGCAACTAATTCCATCTCCCTGCACATGGTGTGTGTAAGTTTCCTCCATGCCTGTTCATGTTTTTCTATTTATTCAAGAGATGTGGCTTTACATGCTGAGCAAGCATTTAATTACTCATCACATGGAAAAGGGGTGATGTTCATATGTTACAGGAGCAGAATTGGGCTATTTAACCCATCAAGTCTACTCCACTATTCAATCATGGCTAATCTATCTTTCCCTCTCAACTCCATTCTCCTTCCTTCACCTGTACACCTGTATTAATCAAGAATCTATTAATCTTTGCCTTAAAACCGCCTCCTTGAACTGGTGTCGTCCTTATGATGAGGACTTCAGCAGTTCAAGAGTTGAGAGGGGGTGATATTTGTGGAGACGACTCCTCCAATGAGTTGCTTAATTGTCCATTGCCATTTACAGCTGATGTGTCAGGACTGCAGAGCTAGAGTCTTATCTGTTGATTCTGGGATTGCTTAGCTGTCTATAACATGCTGTTTATGTTGTTTGGCATGCAAGGAGCACGTCTTGTGGCTTCACCAGGTTGATCCCCTGTGTTCAGGCATATCTGGTGCTGCTCCTGGCATGCCCTCTTGTACTCTTCATTGAACCAGAGTTGATATTATAGTTTGACAGTGATGGTAGAGAAGGGGATATGGCAGGTTATGTAGTTGTAGATTGTGTCGAGTACAATTTTGCTGCTCCAGATAAATCCACAGAACCTCATGGATGTAAAGGAAAGAACTGGTTGGAATCGAAAATACACACAAAATGCTGGAGTAACTCAGCGGGACAGGCAGCATACCTAGAGATGGAAGGGGTGACGTTTCGGGTCAAGACCCTTCTTCAGACTGATGTCAGGGAAGTGGGTGGTACAGAGATAAAATGTAGTCGGAGACCGTACGACTAGTAGGGGATCTGGGAAAGGAGTGGGGATGGAGAGAGAGGGAAAGGAAGGACTACTTGAAGTTAGAGAAGTCAATGTTCATACGGCTGAGGTATGAGCTGCCCAAGCGAAATACAAGGTGCTGTTCCTCCAATTTGCACTGGGCCTCACTCTGACAATGGAGGCGGCCCAGGTCAGAAAGGTCAGTGTGGGAATGAGAGGGCAATGAAATTAGAGAAGTCAATGTTCATACCACTGGGGTGTAAGCTACCCAAGCGAAATATGAGATACTGTTCCTCCAACATGGATGGCCATTCCCAAGTTGCAAGATCTGTTTGCATTATGCCCCATTTAGCCTGTCTATCTAAATTAATTTTAAAACATTATCATGTCTGCTTCGGCCACTTCCACTGGCATCTACCAGTGTAAAAAAAACTTGCTGCCTCACAAACCACCTTTAATGTTTCCACTGGATCCACCCTGAGAAAAGGTCTTTAACTATTTACCCTATCTGTACCTGTCAGAGCTGCCAAGTTTTGTCAGAGCATTCCGTATTCTAGTACATGAAAATCAGTATTTTGCTGAGGAAATCAGTATTTTTACTGTGCCATTTTGCTGAATTTTTTATGTGCAGTCATACCCATGTAAGAGTACAAGAATACATAACTTTGCTACCCATTGACATGTCTTCTATGAACCTTACTTGACAGGTGCACGAATTGCCATCACTTTGCATACTGCTGTTTCAACGGCTGCTTCATGCTTTTAGCACCAGATGATGTAGACGCCATTTTGGAAGCCTCCCTCGCTCCTTCCTCTCCCCCCCTTAATCTCTGTCTCCCTCCCTCTATCACTCCCCCTCCACCTCCCTCTTTTCTCCCTCACTCTCCCTCCGTCCCCCTTGAGCCCACCCACTGTTCAGTAAAATCAAGGCCAATTGCAATGCAACTGCAACCTTTCAGCACTCGGCTTATCCAGAATTTTACCACTGCCTGAAAAATAATCAAAAACTTAACTTCCACTGAGAAAGAGAATTTCAAAGGCTCATTGTTATACAAGAATTTTCATGAACCATCTGTAACCCATAGAGCTGTGGCCATAATGCTATGTTTAAAGCCCATAGCGCTCCAGCCAGTAGCGTTATATTTAGAAGCTACAACGCTTTGTTTAAATTCCCACGCATTCAAACTGACAGCGCTCTCTTTAAACCTTGAGTGGGACAGGCAGCGACTCTGGAGAGAAAGAATGGGTGACGTTTCTGGTCGAGACCCTTCTTCAGACTGAACTGAACTCCATATTTAACACACAATCACACATCCGTATTCTAATTGCATTTCCATACAAATTACGGAAAATCCGTACTACTTGGCAGCTCTGAACTGGCCTTGATTTATTCAAGATTTCAACCTCCCAATTTTAACTGGGTTTGCTTTATCTGACAATAGACAATAGGTGCTGGAGTAGGTCATTCGGCCCTTCAAGCCAGCACCGCCATTCAATGTGGTCATGGCTGATCATCCACAATCAGTACCCCATTCCTGCCTTCTCCCCATATCCCCTGACACAGCTATCTTTAACAGCCCATCAAGCTCTCTTGAAGGTATCCAGAGAACCGGCCACCATCGCCCTCTGAGGCAGAGAATTCCACACTCAACTTTGTGCGAAAAAGTGTTTCCTCATCTCCGTTCTAAATGGCTTATCCCTTATTCTTAAATTGTGGCCCCTCGTTCTGGCTCCTCCAACAATGGTAACATGTTTCCTGCTTCTAGAGTGTCCAAACCTTTAATAATGTTTCAATAAGAATCCTCTCATCCTTCTAAATTCCAGAGTATACAAGCCCAGCCGCTCCATTCTCTCAGCATATGAGTCCCGCCATCGCGGGAATAAACCCTCAATAACAAGAATGTCCTTCCTTAAATTAGGGGACCAAAACTGCACACAATACTCCAGGTGTGGTCTCACTAGTGCCCTGTACAACTGCAGAAGGACCGCTTTGCTCAACTCCTCTTGTTCTGAAGGCCAACATGCCATTCGCGTTCTTCACTGCCTGCTGTACCTGCATGCTTACTTTCAGTGACTGATGAAGGACCCCCCAGATCTCGTTGTACTTCCTCTTTTCCCAATTTGACATCATTCAGATAATAATCTGCCTTCCTGTTTTTGCCTCACCTTTATCCACTTTAAACTGCATCTGCCCACTCACCCAGCCACCTTATAGCATCTTCCTCACAGTTCACACTTCCACGCAGCTTTGTGTCATCTGAAAATTTGCTAGAGTTGCTTTGAATCCCTTCATCTAAATCATTGATATATATTGTAAATAGCTGCGGTCCCGGCACCGAGCCTTGCGGTACCCTGCCTGCCATTCGGAAAGGGACCCATTAATCCCTACTTTATTTCCTGTTTGCCAACCAATTTCTATCCATGTCAGCACTCTACCCCCAATACCATGTGTCCTAATTTTGCCCAGTAATCTCCTACGTGGAACCTTGTCAAATGCTTTCTGAAAGTCCAGGTACACTACATCCACTGGCTCTCACTTGTCCATTTTCCTAATTACATCCTCAAAAAAATTCAGAAGATTAGTGAAGTATGATTTCCCCTTCGTAAACCCATGCTGACTCGGACCGATCCCATTACTGCTATCCAAATGTGCTGCTATTTCATCTTTTATGATTGACGTCAGCATCTTCCTCACCACCGGTCAGGCTAACTTGTCTATAATTCCCCGTTTTCTCTCTCCCGCCTTTCTTAAAAAGTGGGATAACATTAGCTACCCTCCAATCCACAGGAACTAATCCTGAATCTATAGAACATTGGAAAATGATCTGAAAGGATTAGAATGGATGGAGCTATTAATTGTTGCGTAGTGAACACCTTGGGGATAGTAATAATAACTCAGTATATTTTAATTTAATTACTGTAAAGGGATTGGAATAGTTCGAAAACTAACTGTCCCAATTGGGGGAAAGCCACTTTTGATATCATTAGACAAGACCCGTCATATGATACATTCCTGTCAGGGTGAAGGGCTAAAGTGGCATGCCCAGGGAACCCTGTATGTCAAGGATAGATGTCTGTAGTATACATAGAGCATTAAAAACACGAAAGAGCTTCCGGATTATATGCTTAAGAAAATAAGGAGAGAAAATATACACCATGGTGTACACAGATAAGATTAAGGTTATTAAGAACAAGAAGGTAACCAGGCAGATAGTATGGCCCATTGTGGACCCATTGAAAACCTAGTTGTGGAGCCAGAGGACATGGGCAAGATCTTACATGAATATTGGGTACACAAAATGCTGGAGAAACTCAGCGGGTGCAGCAGCATCTATGAAGCGAAGGAGATAGGCAACGTTTCAGGCCGAAACCTTTCTTCAGTTCATTCATATTCACCAAGAAGCAGTTGGAGTTGGAGATTTCATTTGAGATGGCAAAATTCACGTAGGTTAAGATTTAAAAAAGAAGGCATTAGACGTTTAGCAGGTCGTATGAGAATAGATTTGCTGGAACTTGAGGTAATTAAATATTCACTTCCCACATGCAAAGCACTGGATAACTGGAAGATAGCAAATGTGTTTTTTTTTAAAACAAGATGGAGAGCAGGGTTAAGCGAGGTAATTAAAGGCAGGTCTGCAAATGCTGGTTATAGCTCCCCCTTCATTTCAGAACCCCAACCAAACACCTGAACCTAGGAGGAACCAAAATGCTGGATAAACTTAGCAGGACAGGCAGCATCTCTGGATAGAAGAAATCTGTGCAGTTTTGGGTCGAGACCGTTCTTCAGACCGAATCAGAGAGGGAGATGCAGAAATAAGGAAATATAAGGTGTAAAAACAAGACATAGGGGATAGAGACCAAGGAAAATGAAGAATAGATCATTGTTAGCTAGGAGAAGGCAACAACAAGCAAACCGATAAAATGTAAACGAGGACCATCAGACTAATCGGAGAACTGGAAAGGGGAGGGATGGAGAGAGGGGGAAGGCAAAGGATACTTCAAGTTAGAGAAGTCAATATTCATACCACTGGGGTGTAAGCTGCCCAAATATGAGGTGTTGTTCCTCCGATTTGCACTGAGCCTCTCCCTGACAATGGCGGTGGCCCAGGGCAGAAAGGTCAGTGTAGGAATGGGAGGGAGAGTTAGTGTTGAGGAACCGGGAGATCAAGTAGGTTTAGGCAGACTGAGCGGAGGTGTTCTGCGAAACGATTGGCAAGCCTGCGCTTGGTCTCGCCGATATTATAGGAGTTCCCAGTTCTCCGACTAGTCTGATGCTGCCTGTCAGCATGTTGAGTTACTCCAGCACTAAATGCTGAGTTACTCCAGCATTTAGTGTCTATCTGTCTATATTAGCAAGATACTGGGATCTATAATCAATTAAGATAAATAAAGTTATCTAAATGATAAGCTAATCTAAAAACCATATTGAACTGGTTTGATAAAAATGTTTTATAAATATGCTATAGGATATAATAAGCATAGTTTATAGAGGGGAATTTGTAGATACTTGATCTGAGGTGGGACCCGAGGGAGTCAGCATCAGATTAAACCAGATCGCTAGGTTTTACATAGCTGATTTACAGCTCCAATGGCCAAAATTAGATTCTTAGATTGTGTGCTGGCTGTGAGGGTGAAAGGTCTCCCACAAGATAATGTGGTTTTGACAAGCAGCTCCAATTTTCCCCCACATCTCCAAAACATACTGGTAGATTAATTAGCTCCTGTAAATAAATCTTAATTGTAGATAATGGGAGGTCGATAGGCATGCATGACAGAACATTAGGTTAGCATGGAAATTAAGGGGATGGGTATGATAACATTGCTCTGAAGGGAGCTGGATAAAACCTGATGGCCCAAAAGGCCTTCTGTGTTTTTGTAAGTGTATGGCAATATTAAACTCCCCCCTTCCCAGTTCTGACTAGTCTGATGGTCCTAGTTTACATTTTATCTCCGATTGCTTGTTGTTACCTTCTCCTAGCTAACAATGATCTATTCTAGCACTCTCACCACAATCTGCAAACCAAGATACTCACTGCACTTTACCTTATGTCCAAAAGAGCAATTCACTATTCGAATCTCTGCCTTTGGCTTCAAAGTCACACACATTTATGTATGCAGAAATCAATAGAAGACACATAAGTGCGATTGTTGGAGAGACATTCAGCACTGGATGACTGGAGCAGGCCACCAGGCCCTTCAACCCTGGTGCACCATCCAATGTACTCATGGCTGATCTATGCTGGTCTTGACTATTTAATACCATAACCCTCAATTCTTTGATCTTTCAAATGATTTATCTTCACCTGAAGTATATCTAATGAACTTACCATCACCTCAGTCAAGGGCAGAGAATTCCAGGGATTCACCTACTCTGAAGAAATTTTGTACAGAATCCAGTTTTACATGGCTGGCAGCTATTTTGCAGCTACATCAATCCTTCTGCCCACCAAATCACCTCCGACCATCAAGCATAATAATTTACACAATTCCCATTTTTATACTCCCCACATTCCCATCAACCCCATCGGATTATGTCGCACAGCCAAACGCATGGGGCAATTAACCATAGCCAATTAACCCATCAACTTGCATGTACATCTTTGAGATTTTGGGGGGGGGGGGGGGGGGGGGGGGGGGAAGGAAACAGCAGAGGCGGAGGTTTTAATTAGCCATCAAAAAATGGGTACAGATTATGTTGCCATATCCAAGCTCATTTTTCCCCAAATGCACATATCAAAACAGAACATTTGAGTATTATACAAACAATATGGACGGGCATGTTTATAAAAACATTTAAATAAATAAATGAGGAGAAAGGGTAAATGATAATTTTTTTAAAAATACATAAGTAAAGGGCAGAAGATGACTACAGTACATAGTGAGCAGTTCAGTGCAATAATTCTTTGTGAAGGCTCTTCCAAAGCTTCTAACTCTGTCTTCTATCACTTACTCATAATTTCATTAAAATGAATGGTCTTTTTCCCCCCAATTGATCTTATACCTGCTAGAGGATGCAGAGGTTATTGGTAGAAGGATATCATACATATAGATTAATTTGTCTTTATATGGTGATGTTTTAAGGCAGTCATCTATTTGAGACGGCCTCCCAACTTCAAATCCTGACAGATGCTTTTGTATATAATCCCCGGTTTGTAAGTATCTGAAGAAGTTGCAATTTGGGAGTTCAAATTTATTTCGTAGCTGTGTTAAGGTGGCAAACATCCAATCAATATATAGGTCTCTGACACTGTGGATTCCTAATTCACTCCATGAAGATTAAGTTTTGAACTTGAAAGGTACAAGATGGCGCTAGAAATGTGGCGACTCTTGTAATCTGCCTCAGTGCAATCTACTATTGCTACACTCTTGTATTCAATATGATTGCACCTAAGTATAGCAAGATTTTTACTCAACTATGTGAAAAAGAAATTTCACTGTACCTAGATAAATGTGACAAAGTACCATTGAGATGCGTGTGCAGAGAGGGAAGAGCAGGGTGACAGGGGGTTTGGAGACGATGGAAGAATGTGTGTGCATTGGGGGATAGGAGGGCTAATAGAATTAGGGACTTCAATGCTCGTACTATTTGGTTCCAAGTACTGAATCAGAATCAAGGTGCTGTTTGCTTTGACAATGGAAGCAGCCAAGGGCAGAAAGGTTAGTATGGGAATGGGAGTTAAAATGGTTGTTCCTGTTCCTAACTGTCACACCACCGGAAGTGGGGGGCGCTGCCCTGCAGCTGCAGCTCGCCTGTAGTCCGTTTGCCTTTTTTTTTTTTTTCCCTTTTGTCCTGGTGTTTTAGTTTATTCAGTTTATTTTAGTTGTGTATGTGTGGGGGGTGGGAGAAACTTGTTTTTAGTCTCGTCCTTTGGGGGGGATGCGACCTTTTCTTGTCGTATCCCCCGTCTCTGTCTGCGCTGAGGCCTAATCTCGGAGCTGGCAGCCTCCAACTGGGACCGACCTCGAGGCTCCGGAGGTCGGTCCCAGGCAGAGCCAGGACTTCTCAATGCGGGGCTGGCCGACTTCAGGGCTGTGGTAGCGTTGGCGACCCGACTTCGGAGCCTCGGCCACAAACCCAGTGGACAACAACGTCGGGAGCTCGCAGGTCCCAGGTTGGTGACCGGTTCTCCGGAGCTCCCGCAACAACAGCTTCGTCCGCTGGACTGGAGGGTGGCAGCTTCCCCCGCACCGGGCCGCGGAGTTTGAACCGGCCGGTTCGCGGCCGGCTCGGATTCGGCCGCAGGACTTACCATCACCCGGCCGGGTCACAACATCGGAAGCCTGTATCGCCTCAACGCAGCGGGAGAACAAGGAGGGAAGAGACAAGGTAGGTATGTTACAAAACTTACTTTTAGCGGCGCTGCACTTCTGCCGCTCCCAGTGTGCGCGACTTTCGCGCCTTGCAGAGGGGGGCGGGCTTAAAGTGCCGTTTTTCCACAGGCCTGGATAATCGATGAATGTCGGGCGATTTGGTTGCTGAAGAAAAATCGCTCCGACATTTAATGAATGGTGGTATTTTTAAATTACTCTAGATTATTTATTAACTAGAGTAATTTAAAAATCACCTTCAAAAGCCATGACCGCAGACAACCGGAAGCATTTTGCGTAGGGGAGAAAAAAAGGTAAATACTTTATTTTTATATTAAAAGTTGGTTTTTCGGGAGGCATTAATAATATTTTTATGTTGCGAAATGGGGTCCCCAAAAAATGTATGAACCCCCAATATTTTTCCCCCCGACTTCACCGCTAACCGCAACGTTCTAATCCACCGCATTCCACTAAAACCCACTCGCTAGTTGATTTAAATGGCCATTAATTTACAGGCATTAAACAGTAAATTCCTTCCATTTGGCCCAGAAATTCATGAAAATGAAATTTAAAAATTATGTTATATTGAGGATTATTGTGTGAATGTTATTTGGACACTTAGGCAATTTTAAAAAAGTTTATCTTTTCTTAAGAAATTGATAGATGTTTAGATCTACTCATTGAATATTGTAATTAGCTACAATTAGATAACTAACTAATTATATGCTTTAATTTCAGGTCATCCAAGTAAGATTGTTTAATATTTGTTTCAGAATGCTTCAATCTATAATAACTGAAAATTTCATTGAGTTCTCTTAATTTTTAAGAATGTTACGGACTTTTAACTTTTCCAGATCACAGCTTTTGAGTTAAGTCAATTGAAAGGCAATGGGAAGCAAGATGCTCATTTCCGAGCATGTACGAGTATGAAAATGGCCATAACTTTCTTAATACTGAAGATATACTTTTGTCTTCCATCACAGTGAGGTGCCTGGTAGACTCACTGTGGTAGATGTTAAATCTGTGTTCATTGTGTGTTTTGTTATTTCATTCTATGTTATGACTGCAAGGCACGAAATTTCATTCAGACTGAAAGGTCCGAATGACAATAAAGGATTCTTTGATTTTGACTTACCAGACTTTGTCTGGTTCCCACTTCTCTTTTCCAACTTTCCACCTATTCTAGTCAATCTGAAGTGTTCCAACCCAAAATGTTACCCTACCATTCCCTCCATAGATATTGCCTGATCTGCCAAGTTTCTCCAGTATTGTGTGTTTTGGTCTTGATTCCAGCATCTGCAGTTTCTCATGCCACCTCAGTTTTTAAATGCCTCATTGAAAAGATACCACAACTGATTCAAAATGGTTCCGTCTGAACTTTGTTCTCAGGTTTAAGGACTTTGATTTAATGGCAGCAGACTATCAATTGTGCCATGCATTGCTATAACAAATGTTAAATATAATTTTAATTGTTTTATAGGAAAAGTTACTTCCAGCTGGGAATACATTTATTCGCATCTCAGCTCAGTCATGGAGTCTAAAGCCTACCCTTTTTTAAAAAAATATAAATGGCGACTAATCTGATCTTTGGCCCCAACTCCATTTTTTAAAACCAATTCCTTGTGTAAATAGATCCAAAGATGCACAAGATTCCCAAATAAATCCAAAGATTCACAAGTTAGAGGTGAAATGCATCCTCATCTAGTTTTAAACTGCTTAATATGCATCCTGAAATCTTACCAGCCACTAACACCACACCGTTTTTCAGATATTTTTCTGAAAAAGAAATCCATGAATTTCTCTCTTCTCAAATCACCAACAACTTGGATGCCTCATTGAGAATATAGAGTTATTTGATGTGCATTTATAGTTTGTTTGGAACAGAGTAAAAATTGTGCCAGCGTGCTTTACAGAATGGCAAGTCACAAGAATTTCACCGTACTGTAAAATGGGCATAGAACGAGCACCATTTTTCATGCAGGGGGTGGTAGGCATGTGGAACAAGCCGCAAGAGGTGGCAGTTGAGGCAGGTACTATAACAACATTTAAAAATACATTTGGACAGGTACATGGATAGGAAGGTTTAGGAGGGATATGTGCCAAACACAGGCAGGTGTGACTAGTGTAGATGGGGCATCTTGGTCTGCATGGACAGGTTGGGCCGAAGGACCTATTCCCTTGCTGTATGACTATGACATTTACATAGTTCCCTACTGACTGGTGGCACTAACATGCATGGTGACGAACACACTTTGAGTGGATGGTCATGACACTTATCAACTCCTAACTTAGTAAGGATGGACCTACTATAATTCACCTACCGCCGCAACAGATCAACAGAGGATGCAATCGCCCTAGCTCTCCAGTCTGTACTATATCACTTAGACAATAAGAACACTTGCATCAACTACAGCTCAGCTTTCAACTCCATTATCCTCTCCAAGCCGATCAAACTTGTGAACTGGGTCTCCACTCAACCGTGTAACTGAGTCCTCAACTTCCTCATCAGCAGACCAATCAATACGATTTGGCAATAACATTTCTCCTCGTCAACCATCAACACAGGAGCACCTCAAGGCTGTATGTGCTCAGTCCCCTGCTCTACTCTTTCTACATTCATGACTGTATCCAGATACAGCTTCACCACCATCTTTAAATTTGCCAACAATACCACTTTTATTGGACAAATAGCAGGTAATATGTCAAAATACAGAAAGGAAACTGATAATCAGATTGAGATGTGCCCGAACAAAAATGTTGCTCTCAACATCAGCAAGACCAAGGAGCGGATTGGTCCTTGATCTTGCTCAGGGAGGAAATTTTCCCCAAGCCCCTTCCACCTATATCCGCATCTCTGGAATTTCATTCCTCTTCTCTCCAACTAATTTTTGCCTCCTTGTCCCCTTTTTCATCTCTAGCCTTTGTCTATCCATCTGCCAATCAAAAACACCCCACCACCTCCCCTGTATTCACTTATCACTTGCTAGGTTTTGTCACACCCTCACCTCTTTTCCTGCTTTTTCTCCAATACAGTCAATCTCCCAACTGGTCCCAATCCGATGTGTCACCCATCCATGTCCTCCAGAAATGTTACCTGACCTGCTCAGACCTAAACTTAGTGTTCTACGCAGGATTCTAGCATCTGCGGTTCCTTGTCTACATGGACCCGATTGTGAACTCAGAAAGTCAGGGTTCCATGAACCAGTCTTCATCGACGGGACAGCAGTGGAGAGAGTCAACTTGGATGCCATAATAAAGCTGTACAAGACATTGGTGAGACCACACTTGTAATATTGTGTACAGTTCTTCTCACTTTTTGAGTGCCCAGAGTAGGTGAATCGAGGACCAGAGGACATAGGTTTAAGCTGAAGAGGAAAAGATTTAATTGGAATCTGAGGGGTAACCTTTTCACACAAAGAGTGGTGTGTGAATGGAACAAGCTGCCAGAGGAGGTAGTTGAGGCAGGGATTATCCCAACATTTAAGAAACAGTTACATGGATAGAACAGATTTGGAGGGATATGGACCAAACGTGGGTAGGTGGGACCTAGTATAGCTGGGACATGTTGGGCCGAAATGTTCATGGTGGTTGACATCTCATCAACCACCATGAACATACTCTGCCCACCCCATTTGCAAAGCAGATACCAACTAAAAAAATACATCCGTTACTCACCAAGATTACACCAACAGACCTGCAACTACTTTAGGATCAAGGGAATACATGGTTTCTTGAAACATGTGCCAATTTCAAGACTTGTCACTTCGAATTTAGCATTAGCAAATTTTCTCCACCAAATATGTGATATGTTCGATTTCTATGACAGTTAATGTAACAAACAGCAGCTCCAATGGCAATACTGAAGTAATGAAATTTGCCTTGTGGTACCAAAAATTTGCAGAAAACAGTATTGTCACAAGACTGATCGATTCAAACACTAGTACAACTTTAGAAACAATGTACCTTCAAATACATAACTGGATCAAAGACACAACAGAATAATTGCATTTTAACAAATGAATATCCTCAGCCACAATGTTACTACATTGCAAAGAATTGTGCCCTTCATAATGTTTGGGGCAAAGACCCATCATTTATTTATTTGCCTCTGTCCGCCACAATTTAAGATTTATAATAGAAAAAAAATCACATGTGGTTAAATTGCACATTGTCAGATTTTTAAAAAGGTCATTTTTATACAGTTTGGTTTCACCCTGTAGAAATTGCAGCAGTGTTTAAACATAACACCCCCCCCCCCCCAATTTCAGGGCACCATAATGTTTGGGACATAGCCTTGTCATGTAAATGAAAGTAGTAATGTTTAGTATTTTGTCGCATATCATTTACATGCAATGACCGTTTGAAGTCTGTGATTTATGGACATCACCAGTTGCTGGGTGTCTTCTCCGGTGATGCTCTGCCAGGCCTGTATTGCAGCCATCTTTAGGCTATGCTTGTTTTGGGGGCTAGTCCCCTTCAGTTTTCACTTCAGCATATAAAATGATTGGGTTCAGATCGGGTGATTGACTTGGCCATTCAAGAATTGATCATTTTTTAGCTTTGAAAAACTCCTTTGTTTCTTTAGCAGTATGTTTGGGATCATTGTCTTGCTGTAGAATGAACCGCTGGCCAATGAGTTTTGAGGCATTTGTTTGAACTTGAGCAGATAGGATGTGTCTATACATTTCCGAATTCATTGTGCTACTACTATCAGCAATTGCATCATCAATGAAGATAAGTGAGCCAGTACCTTCAGCAGCCATAACACCCCCACCACCGTGTTTCACAGATGAGGTTGTATGCTTTGGATCTTGGGAAGTTCCTTCTCTCCACCATACTTTGTTCTTGCCATCAATCTGAGCAAAGTTAATCTTCATCTTATCTGTCCACATGACCTTTTTCCAGAACTGTATTTGCTCATTTAAGTACTTCTTGGCAAAATGTAACCCGGCCATCCTATTTTTGCGGCTAACCAGTGGTTTACATCTTGAAGTGTTGCCTCTGTATTTCTGCTCATGAAGTCTTCTGCGGACAGTGGTCATTAACAGATCCACTCCTGAAGAGTGTTTCTGATCTGTCGGACAGGTGTTTGAGGGTTTTTCTTTATTATAGTGAGGATTCTTCTGTCATCAGCTGTGGAGGTCTTCCTTGGCCTGTCAGCTCACCAGTGCTCTCTTTCTTCTTAATGAGGTTCCAAACAGTTGATTTTGGTAAGCCTAACATTTGGCTGATGTCTCAAACAGTTTTATTATTGGTTCTCAGTCTCATAATGGCTTCTTTGACTTTCACTGGCACATCTTTGGTCCTCACGTTGATAAACAGCAATAAAAGTTGCCAAAGGTGATTGAAAGACTGGAGGAAAGACTAAGTGCTGAGAGCTCTCTTATACCTGCAGTAAGGAGGCAAACACACCTGAGCAATTACAATTGCCTGTGAAGCCACATGTCCCAAACATTATGGTGCCTGAAATGGGGGGGACTATGTATAAACACAGCTGTAATTTCTACATGGTGATACCAAAATGTATAAACATAGCCTTTAAAAAAATCTGACAATGTGCACTTTAAGTACATGTGATTTTTTAAATATTACAAATCTCAAATTGTGGAGTAGAGGCTAATAAATAAATGATGGGTCTTTGTCCCAAAAATTATGAAGGGCACTGTATATAACAGCTAAACAAGGCCTTCTACACAAACTGAACAAAAGATATTCCTTGAGGAGATTAATAAAAAATAGGTCATCCCAAATGATGACCTATCCATGTTCTCCAGAGATGTTGCCAAACCCATTGAATTATTCCAGCACTTTGTGTGCTCTTAAGATCCATTTGAAACGGATTTTTATTATTAAAATGACATTCAGAGAATGTCTTTCCAGGTGTGGCAGAGGTTCACCTACACCTCCTCCCAACCTCATCTATTGCATCCGCCGCTCCAGGTGTCAACTGCTCTACATCGGTGCAACCAAGCGCAGGCTTCGCGATCACTTTGCCCAGCACCTCCACTCAGTTCGCAATAACCAACCTGATCTCCTGGTAGCTCAGTACTTCCATTCTCAACTCCCCCTTCCATTCCGAATCAGACTCCGTCCTGGGCCTCCTCCATGGCCAGAGCGAGTCCGACCGCTTATTAAAACGTTTCACGCAAGCACATGTACAATTAAAATGAACAAAAACAATTTTGCTCGTGATAGTTATCAAGAATAAGAAACAAAAATCTGAATTAAGAGATAGCACACTAGAGAAAACAAACAAGTAGTGCAGTGGAATAAGCTACTGAGTAAATGCTTCTGCTGATGCTTTAGATTATTGGGGAGTTTTACCTATACAAGCATGATAGTGTGCACTTTCACGTGGCTGAGAGCAATATGTACATTTCTACTGGTAAGACCAATACTGGCCAGGCTTAATAACGGCAAAAAAAACGCATACTTAAATTTTTGGAAAAATGCACCCACACCAACGGTAAAAATGTGGATTTCAAATATGTCCGAAATGTTACACCTCGAAGACATGAGATTCGTCCTAGCAGGCACATCAGACCAATTCTTAAAGATTTGGTCTCCATTTATCGACTTATTACAAGCATAGGGTGTAACATAACTTTGGAAATAAACGGTTTCAGGACCTGGTGAGGGGTGTGTAAAGATATGAAGTAGGTACATGAAATGTATTATGTTATTTTTGGCTTGTACTACTGTACATTACTTCTAATAAAAATAAATTTAAAAAAAAAGCCCAATACTGGCCTTAACAAGTAAATTTGGTAGGCAAAACAGGTCATAAAAAATGGCGTGTGTTAGGGCATAAAAATATATTCCTTTCTATAAGTTTAAGTGAAGATAGATACAAAAAGCTGGAGTAACACCAATGAGGTGGCATCTATCATCAAGGATCCTCACCATTTAGGTCATGCCCTCTTCTCACTGCTAACGTCAGGCAGAAGTTAAAGAAGCCCGAAGTTGCACACCACCAAGTTCATGAACAGCTACTAAACTACAACTATCAGGTATTTGAACCAACCAGAACGACCCTCGTCTTGCCCTGGCAACAGAACTCTATGAACTTTGCAAGAAACCAATCTGAAGAAGTCTCGACCCGATTTGTCACCCATTCCTCCTCTCCAGAGATGCTGCCTGTCCTGCTGAGTTACCTCTGCGTTTTGTGTCTATCTTCAGTTTATACCAGCATCTGCAGTTCTTTCCTACACATATGTTTAAGTGAAGCAGATGAACTGCAAGTATATCCAAGCACAAGAGTCTGTAAATAAATAGATGTCACAGATCTATGCTCGCCTCCAGCTGTTCATAATCTATAATCAAACATTTGAAAAATATCCAAGTTTTCTGATAATAAAAAGCAGAACATCAGCAAAGACTGCAACAAGGATAAAAAATGGTACAGTACAGCAACAGGTCCTTCAGCCCACAATTTATATGCTGAAAATGCCAAGAAAAACCTTACCTGTCTGCACATAATACACATACCTGCATATTCGTGAGCCTATCTGAAAGGCTCTTAAACGTCACCATCATATCTGCCTACACTATCATCCCTGGCAGCTCATTTCAGGCATCAGTCACCCTATGTGTAAATAAAATTGCCTTGTACATCTCCGTTAAACTTTGCCAATGTCACCTTAAAGCTATGCTGTTTAGTATTTGATTTTTCCATCCTGGGAAAAAGGTTCTGACTGCCACAGATGGATTGTCTATGGCCCTCATGATTTACATATCAGGTCGCCCCTCAGCTCGACACTCCAGAGAATACATGTCTGTCCAACCTCTCCCTGCAGCTAATACTCACTAATCCAGCCTCATTCTGGTAAACCTGCTCTGCACCCTTTCCAAAGCCTCCACATACTTCCTGTAATGGGATGTACAGAACTGCACGCGATACTCCAAATATGGCCTAACCAAAGTCCTATAAAACTACATCATAACTTACAGCAATGAAGAAAAGCATACCATATGCCTATTTACCACTCCATCCACTGGTGTTGCACTTTCAGGGAGTTATGAACTTAGGACCCCAAGAGATCCTTCTATACATCAGTGGCATTAAGGGACTTGGCAATAATTGTATATTTCCAACCTTTCAACCTTCCAAAATGCAATACCTCATACTTGCTCAGATCAAACTTGAGGATAAAGATAGATGAAGTGAATGGGCAAGGATGTGGCAGATGGAATCTAATGTGGAAAAATGAGGTCATCCAATGTGGAAGAAAAAACTGGAGTACTTTTTTGAAATGATGAGAGATTAAATGTTGACACAAGGAACCAAGGTGATGGAATCTTGAGCAAAGAAAAGTGCTGGAGGAATTCTGCAGGTCAGGCAGCCGCTCTGAAGACATGGGTAGCCGTGTTTTCGGGTTGCAACCATTCTTCAGAGGCTGTTGATTTTGGTTCACTTATCTTGTCAACAAATTTGGAAAAGGAAAGGAAACAACAGCATCTGTGAGTTAGAATCAGTTGCCAGGGGCTTCAAGTTATAAAAAGGTTAGTTTGGTCTTTATGCAAATCTAAACTCACAACAATGTGGTTGAATCTTAAATGTTGTTTGAAATAGTCTAGCAAGTCATTGCCCAGGGTAATTATTAATGAGCAAGTAACTGTCCCTGCAATGTCCATATCTCTTGAAAAGAGATTGATGAGGTTTCCCAGCTGCTGCTCCAAAGATGTGAATGTCTGTAGGTTAATTAGCTTCTGTAAATTGCCTGAGTGCGTAGGATAGTGCTAGTATAAGGGATGATCGCTGGGTAACACGGACGCGGTAAACCGAGGGGCCGTTTTTCTAAAGTCTAAAAATGCTGACTTTGCAATTGCAGAGGTCACATTCTCAAAATGGCAGAGTTTCTTCCCCCACTCAGCTGATAGGTAGTTAATCATTGGAATTTGCTACCCAAGGAAAGCTGAGAAAGCTCTATTGATGAATATATTTAAGCCAGAGACTAATCTATTTTTGGATAGAAACATCAAAAGGAAAGTGTCACTTGAGGCAAATAATCAGCACCGACTTTATCAAACGTTGACAGGGTAAAAAAAAATCTGCTCCTAATATTTCATTTTATGGTGGACACAAAAAGCTTGAGTAACTCAGCAGGACAGGCAGGATGTCTGGAGAGAAGGAATGGACGACATTTCAGGTTGAGACCCTTCTTCAGACTGAAGTTCTATCCTACACATTTCTTATTTTATGTTCTCTTTTCTGGCAGGTATGGATAGAATGGGACAACAGCATTAGTCTGTACTCTAAAGGCACTTCTCAGAATCTAATACCAGCTTTAGCAGCACATAAACCTACGAATGAGGTTCAAAAAAAGTCTAAAATTTCAATTCAGCTTGTGGCATATGGAATCAATGGTTATGAATTGGTTATGAAGACGGATTAAATGGTGTCATAGAAACATAGAAATTAGGTGCAGGAGTCGGCCATTCGAGCCTGCACCGCCATTCAATATGATCATGGCTGATCATCCAACTCAGTATCCCGTACCTGCCTTCTCTCCAAACCCTCTGATCCCCTTAGCCACAAGGGCCACATCTAACTCCCTCTTAAATATAGCCAATGAACTGGCCTCAACTACCCTCTGTGGCAGAGAGTTCCAGAGACCCACCACTCTCTGTGTGAAAAAATTCCTTCTCATCTCAGTCCTAAAGGATTTCCCCCTTATCCTTAAGCTGTGACCCCTTGTCCTGGACCTCCCCAACATCGGGGACAATCTTCCTGCATCTAGCCTATCCAACCCCTTAAGAATCTTGTAAGTTTCTATAAGATCCCCTCTCAATCTCCTAAATTCTAGAGAGTATAAACCGAGTCTATGCAGTCTTTGTTCATAAGACAGTCCTGACATCCCAGGAATCAGTCTGGTGAACCTTCGCTGCACTCCCTCTATGGCAATAATGTCCTTCCTCAGATTTGGAGACCAGAACTGTATGCAATACTCCAGGTATGGCCTCACCAAGACCCTATACAACTGAAGTAGAACCTCCCTGCTCCTATACTCAAATCCTTTTGCTATGAAAGCTAACATACCATTGGCTTTCTTCACTGCCTGCTGTACCTGCATGCCTACTTTCAATGACTGGTGTACCATGACACCCAGGTCGCGCTGCATCTCCCCTTTTCCTAATCGGCCACCATTTAGATAGTAGTCGGTTTTCCTATTTTTGCCACCAAAGTGGATAACCTCACATTTATCCACATTATACTGCATCTGCCAAACATTTGCCCACTCACCCAGCCTATCCAAGTCACCTTGCATTCTCCTAGCATCCTCCTCACAGCTGACACTGCCCCCCAGCTTAGTGTCATCCGCAAACTTGGAGATATTGCCTTCAATTCCCTCATCCAGATCATTTATGTATATTGTAAATAGCTGGGGTCCCAGCACTGAGCCTTGCGGTACCCCACTAGTCACTGCCTGCCATTGTGAAAACGACCCGTTTACTCCTACTCTTTGCATAGGAGTGTCCTTGCTTAATTAGTGAACCATATAATTGGAGGCAAATAAATCCAAAGAAATAGTTGTCTTGTTGCATCTTTTCATGTACAGACTATACATTTATAAACATAACGCAGGAGAACATTTTGTTTTTCCAGTTGAATTTCTGGTTGCTTGATAACGACACACATCAACACGATATTTTATTGTTAAAAGTTATTGATATTTTATGGATAAAAATCATCTGTTGGTCAGCGTAGTGGTATAGTGATATACACAAGAGCAGGCAAAATTTGTGATGCTGGTTTAATCCACTGTTATAAAATATTCTTTCAAATAGAGGATGGTGCTGGACATAACTGTTAAAATAGTAAATTTAAAGTCTGGGGCACAAGAAATCACAGATGCTGAAATCTGGAGCAAAAAAAAAGAGCTTCTGGAGGAAAATCAGCAGGCCAGCCTTCATCCTGGTGGTGATGCCAAATGCAAACTATAGGAACAGCACCACACATTATACCCCACTCCTCTCTCTCTCTCTCTCTCTCTCTCTCACAAACACACATTTCTGTTCACAATGCCCCTCAGCTACTTCTCAGCCCTCCCCACCTCCTGTTGTTCCCACCCACCACCATCCCTTATTTAGTTCCACTTCATCTTCCTTTCCTATCAGATGGCCTAATTTGAAGGTAATACCTCCAAACTTCAGCTGTTAACTTCACATTTTCCTCCATGCCAATCAACATCACCTCACCTGTATCCACCCATCACTTGTGTAGTCTTGCCCCACCCGTCTCTCCAATCTCTTTATATTGGCCATTTCCAATCTACCCTTTCAAACCAAAATATTAACTGTCCATTTCCCTCCACATATACTGCCTGACCCACTGTGTTCCTCATTTTATTCATGAAATTTGACTCTTAATTTCAGAATACTTTCTGCTTTATCTATTAATGTGGAATGCACATTGATTGTTCCATTAGCTAGCTGTAACATGACAAGATCATATTTCTTTCCATCTCATTCCAAGGCCAAATTACTCCACATTGGTCATTTATTTTCATTTTCCCACTACCTTCATGGTACAATATAGCTATCACAGGGTGAATACTTGTATTCATTCAGGAGTCAAGACCCATTTTGTTATAGGTGAACAATAAAATCATTCAAAAGTACATATTGCCGCAAATGAATGAACCAAAGCTGCAGAACCATTTAGAAGGTGATACCAAATGGCTGGGCAATTATACAATCTTATTCGTTCGGTTAAAATACGTTTGAATCTGCTCGCATTTTACAAAATTTGTGTACTACCCACATTTCAAGGCAAGAACTGATCTCAAATATCAGTGGGCTTCATCTATTGTAGAACAAATCATTGTAGAACAGATTCAGCTCTTTCCCCGGGGGCACAAAATGCTTCAGCATCTACAAATAATGGTATTAACACTTCCCACTCATCTTTTGTTTTAATTGTTAACATGTTTGCCTAGTTCACTGTAGCAGGTATAGCCTACTTTGGGTGGAAACTAAAATCAGACACCACTATATACCAGGAATTATCTCACCAAGGCACTATGCCACTTTACCCGTGGGGTTCTCAAATCTTGTTGCAATCAGTGTTAATACACTTCCAAATGCCTACAGTATCTGCATATTTGTTATCAGTGACTTATGTACAAGGACACCCAGATCCCATTGAACATCAAGTTCCCAAACTGCATAGTCATGCTTGCAAAGATGAGTCTCATGCACCTCAAGATCTTTATCTGGATATACCTATCCCGTTCTGCACTGCACACTGCCTACCAATTCTATTCACCTGTCCCTCCACCCGCGGAACCATGCCGCCGCCCGGAAAGACAACCGCTGACCGGAACATGCCCCTGAAGACCCAACTCACCCCACAGGCATCCCAGGGGATTGCGGTGAAGCCGGGCGGTGAGGGTTGCCTGGGTTGAAGGAGCAGTGGCGGCGATGAGAGCCTCAACGACAGAGTGAGCCTCGGTGGTGGCGGAAACCTCGGCGGCAGTGGGGCCTCGCGATCGACCCGCGATCAGCGGTCGATGAACGGGAAGGGGGTGGGGGAGACAATGTGGGGGACGGTGGGAGAACAAAGGGACACCTGGGTGTGGGTGGGGGGGGGGGGGGGAGAAGGCATTCTAGTCTTAGAATCCTCTGCCCAGGGTCTGTGTTCGTTTGTTTGTTCCGGTGAAGGTGCTGTGCATACGGCAGCCAGCCGAGAGTCGCTTATCTTTTTCTTTTCATTTTTAATTTCAGGTTTTCGTATACCTTGTTATGTGTTGTGACTGGTGGCAGACTATTTTCCCTCCAGGGATGAATAAAGTTTTATCGTATCATAACTATTCTGGGTCCAGCACATCAACGCAATCAAAGAAAGCTCATCATGCCTCTTCTTTCACAGAAGACTGAGGTGATTTTGGCATATCGACAAACATTGCCCAGTACATCACTAACCTCCACACAACCTAAAGGATCTACAAGGCGCTGACTCAAAAAGACAGCCAATATCCAAGGCCCATATCACCTTGCCGTGCCCTCATCTCACTACTACTACCACCAGGGAGGTGCAGGAGCCCAAAAACAGCAATCCTCAGGTTCAAGAACAACTTATTTCCAGCAACCATACAGCTCTTGAACACTAACGTCAGCAACTATAAGCTCCCATGGACTGTCTCTGGTTGCATTCAGAATTTGGTTTAGCACTATTATGGTTACCTAGTATTACAGTTATTAATTTATTGTACAATTGATTATTATATACTTATCTGTGTATATTGCATTAAGGGGCCTGTTAAGAAACAGCTAGTAAGAATTTAATTGTTATGTTGCCAGTACACATGGCAATTAAACAGCCTTGACTCCTGATTCTTAACAATGCATATATTAAACAGTCCCACATTACTTTACATTAGAAAAGGTTTGTGCCCACAAACGCAGTAATTGACCAAAACCATAAAAATTCCAACATGAGGACACCATGGAATGTGAAGATAAAAGACACAACAGAGAAAGAGAGGGAGAGGAGAGAGATGTGCATTTTTTTCTGTTTGTAGTTTGTTGGTTGTTTGTTTGTTTTTTGCACAAAGTCCACAGGCACTGCCACTTTTTATTTCACTGCACATCCCGTATGTCTATGTGACGAATAAGCTTAACCCAACTTGAAAAATTTGACCAGATGTAGATTTTGTTCATCCAACATGTCAGATACTTTTGAGTGGTAAATTAGAAAAGCTGTATGTTTGAAAGAGTCTTTGTTGCTTCCATATGACATTTCATACAATTATATAGTTTCAAACATTGGAGACACTGGGAAATATTAAAGTTTGTATTTTCCTCCCTGAAATGAAACCCCATAGTGATTCTGTAATTTCATCAAAAACACTTTTGACTGGAAACTTTTATATTAGTATCACACCAAATGCCTTTGTAGCAATATTTTTTAACCAAACAGGCGACAAAAGATGCCACACCAGGGTGGAGTAAAGAGTTGAGCCACATATCCTCATGCTGAGGATAGAACTGAAGACAGCATTACATTAAATTTCCAATTACAATTTTTTTGGCTAGAGGTATTTTAATCTTAAATACAAAGTCTTTCCATCATAAAGATAACAGTGGGAAAGGGCAATGCGGTCAGTCACAATGAATTGTCTCATGGGATCGCCAGCAGATAGACCCCCTGTATAGTTGCAAATATATTCATGGCTCAGATGCAAGATGGCATCTGCAAGATGGTGCCAGAGCATGCCAACGCATTGCATGCTCTTCCCAGAGAAGGATCTACCATTATCCAATACATAGAAACAAGGTGCAGGAGTAGGCCATTCGGCACTTCGAGCCTGCACCACCATTTAATATGATCACGGCTGATACAATCACTCTACTCTTTTAAATCTCCTTTCTACCCATCAATCTATCCCCATTTCTAAATGTTCTAATATCTTACCTTTTACTATACCTATTGTACTTGAGTTTGACTCGTTTGTATTTATGTAAAGATTAATCTTAGTTTTGTACTTTCCTTTTAAACTTTACATTCATTTGACATTATGACAATTTTCAGATAAATGATCATGTATTGAGTTATTCAATGATAGGTTATTGACTAAATGTAGCTTATTACTGAAACAAATATAGTTTGCTCCCCTGACTGGAGGATATGTGTTGCAGGACACAAATTCAGTTTCAGTTATATTATCAAATTAAAACCATTGGCCTTTTAATAATGCTCATCAAATCCCACATTTTTCCATTTCAACCCTTCAGGGAAGTCAGAACACAAGTCCCATTCAATGTTAAATAATTCTGTACTTTGTAATTTTGCCCATAAAGTCTCCATTGCCTACTGCTCCCCTCACCATACACCAGTGAAATCATGGCTAATCACAACTATTCAATTCCACTACCTCTTTCATCTTTTGTTTTAGACAATAGACAATAGGTGCAGGAGTAAGCCATTCGGCCCTTCAAGCCAGTTTGATCATAGCTGATCATCCACAATCAATTTTGATGATGTTTCAGATTTGTCACAGGATTGGAAACCATATACCAACCTAGCTATAAATTTAACCTGCAGCCAAATTCAATTCATCTTTATGTCTAATGCATTTGCATCAACATTATTTACTTGGACTACTGAACCCTAGCCATTTTTCCTCTCTAAAACTGTTAATTTCCCTGAAATGTAATTGCTTTTATCCTAGTTTTATTTCTTTATCTGCAGCGTCTTAACATGTTCTAGTTTGCTGCACCAGAAGTTACCCAACAATGGTAACCAAGACATCATAGAACAAGAGGAGGCTGTATATAGAAAGCGTGCATAGGCAGAAATTTGAAAAACAGTGTGATTTTATTATGCTCTGGGAACAGTGGTCAGAGAGAGAGAGAATCTTGGGAGACAGCCAGGCAGATGAACCATCACAGTGACAGTAAGCAACACTACTGAAAAGATGAAGCACATGGTACACAGTTGTTAAACAGAAAAAAGACTGGACAGTGTTAAAGATTTAGTACTTAAAAAACAAAATGGCTTTCTAGGGATTAAAATTCTCATAAACATATGGGACTGCTGGCAAATCAGGAGAGGATATACAACAAAGCATGGGAACCACTACCCTTTTCAACTGAAGCTCGTATCTGCATATATTTTAACCCCCATGATAGTTCTACTTATCCTTTCCTCCAACACAGGTATGCTTCGATAGAACCTGTCAAATCGTATAGTATAAATATTAGTGATCTATGAAATTGACCCCCCCCCCCCCCCCTTTCCAATTCCACTACTTTAACACATGTTCAGAGCACTAATCTTATTTGACGTTAATTTGCACATGACTCGCAAACGCTCATACACTGATCTATTGCAAGTGCACCGTCCTTTAAATATGGAGATCAAACCTGTAAGCATCACTCCAGGTGAAGTCTCCCAGCACCCTGTAAGTTCGCAACAAATTTTATATACTCTACTATACCCTTTGAAATGATACCCAACATTTAAATATTTGTTATAACTACATGCTGACAAGTCGTGTTTCATGCACTGAGACTCCATGATACCTTTCTACCATAGGATTTTTGTCTCACTTTATCTAAATATGAATTTGCTCTCTCATTATCCAAGTTGGAAGAAACATCTCATAAACTGGTTCCATTATGAACAACAAAGTCGTTTATCCCAATTTTACCAAGTTTACCCGATTTAAAAAAAAACCTGGCCTTAGGGCAACAATATGCCTTCGGACAGTTTTAATTACTGAATGCCCTGTAGTTACATTGGGTCCTATCCCCTGCTGGCCATCTTTCGGTCCTAATGTCCAGCCCTCTCTAAATTTATAACAAAATGCCAGCGGTCCAGTGAAAATAAATGAATGGGCCTGGGTTAGCCCAGTCAGATGATTGAAGTTAAAGGTTTAACTACAAACAGGAAGAAAATTCGGTGTGCAGAGGGCTGGCGAAGGAAAGATGGATGGATGGATGGGTGGCCGGCCGTGCGAGTGAGTGAGTGAGTGAGGAGAGGGCCTGGAGCCGGCCCGCCTGCCGCTTACCTGGGGATGGTGACACACTTGGTGTTGCAGCTTTGGGTGGTGATGGCCTTCTCCAGCTCGTCCAGTTGACCGGTTTTCTTGAGTTTCTTCACCAGGCTCTTGACTGCTTTCTCGCACCACTTATCATCCTGCCCGCTGTTCTGTTGCTGTTGGCTCGGCGACTGAGAGGAGGGCGACGGCGACTCGCCTCCTTTCTTCCAGCCCAGCAAACGCTTGACGATGGGCGGCGTGAACGGCAAGATGGACATGGTGGAGCCGGGGAAGGGAAGGGAGAGAAAGGTGGACTGGAGGGGAGGATGGGGAAAGGAGGAGAAGGAGGGAGAGAGGGGGGTGAAGAAAAAGGAGCAGAGAGGGAAATAATAATAAAAAGGAAACTGAATGCGAGTCCCAGCGAAGGAAAGAGGGGAGGGGGGCAACGGCCACCACGATTCAAAAATTCAAACAATTGTGCCTCGCGCTGCTCGCTAACCGCCGCTTACATCAATCAAAACGGTTGGAATCGCGAAAGATAAGCCAGGGCTCCCCTTCAAAATATGTCGCTGTTGCTCCCTGTTAATTTATTTAATAATTATCACATCCTCCCACCGGGAGATTTGATTTTTTTTATTTTTCCTCTCCTCTCGTCGCTCGCTGGCTCCCCTTTTTTTCGCTTGGCGGCCAGGGACGAGCATCAACCGCGCCGCGACCTCTCAACCCAACGTTTAGGGGATTTTTTTTTTCTCTCTCGCTCGCATTTTTTTTTAAACGATCCTCCTGGAAATTCCGCCCTCAGCCGGTTCCTCCCGCTCTGATTGGAGCAGCTGTTGCGAGCGCCTTTCCGGTTGGGTAAAGTGTGAGCTGCGGTTGGACGGTATGAACGTCAATCATGTGGGCTTCCTTGGGAACGTCCGGCCAGCAGGTTTGGTTGCGGCCGCAGTAAAACTTTTTTCTCTCTCCCCCCCCCCTCTCTCTCTCTCTCTCTCTCTCTCTCTCTCTCTCTCTCTCTCTGTGGGGGGAGGGGAGGAAGAGGGAAGGGCAAACCAGGACGCGTGTTCCTCCACTTGGCTTCAAAATAGTGCGAGTGATCCGGGAGGCTTTTGAATGGGAAAGCGCAGCACATTGGAGGACAACGAAGTCTTTATGTTCGGAGAAGAATATCGTTGCAAATATGAGTCGGCGTTCAAGGTTCACAGTTGCACACTCGCTGTTCAGTTGGCATTCGAGGTATTCTTCCGCCAGCCTACCTTAAATGCAAATAGGCTCCACAACTCAATTGTCAACTGAGGTGTAATTGTTTGGATTTAATTGCCATTGTTTTTAATTTTTGTTTTAGAGTTTTGTTCACGGAGACATGCTTAATAATAAACTCATACAATAATTCGTGCTGCTTTCATCTAGAGAGGAGGGGAGGGGGGAATCACGGCTACCCAAAGTTCACTCACGAGAAATGTGGTTTTGAAAACTTTGTTGTAAAACTAAAACAGACCAGCTTCCAGATCTCTGTGAAGTGAATTCCTAACACCGATTATGGTGGAAAATCAAATGGTTTTTTTTCATTTAGAGTTAAATTCATGGATTCAATCTTTTTTTTTCAAATTTATACCAATCAACTTCCAAAGCCTTCCTTTAACTGATAATTCTCCAAGACGCTGCCTGCATAGAGGTTGAGAGGAGTTGTAAAGTTATATATAAAATTATACACTTATATAGAAGTTATAAAGGTATGAATGAGAGGCAGGGTAGACAGTCAGAATCTTTCTCCCAAAATGAAAATGTAACCAGTCAGCATGCAAACCCACTGTAATAGGAAAATAGGTGCTGGAGTAGGCCATTCGGCCCTTTCGGCCAGCACCACCATTCAATATGATCATGGCTGATCATCTAAAATCAGTAACCAGTTCCTGCTTTTCCCCCATATCCCTTGATTCCTTTAGCCTTAAGAGCTAAATCTAAACCCCTCTGGAAAACATCCAGTGAATTGGCCTCCACTGTCTTCTGTGGCAGATAATTCCACAGATTCACAACTCTCTGGGTGAAAAAGTTTTTACTCATCTCAGTCCTAAATGGCCTACCCTTAAACTGTGACCCCTGATTCTGGACTCCCCCAACATAAGGAACATTTTTTCCCGCATCTAGCCTGTCTAATCCTTTAAGAATGTTATTTGTTTCTATAAGATCTCCTCTGATCCTTCCAACTTCCAGTGAATTTCCAGTGAACTTGCCCAATCGACCCATTCCTTCATCGTATGTCAGTCCCACCATCCCGGGAATTACCCTGGTGAACCTACGCTCAATAATGTCCTTCCTCAAATTAGGAGACCAAAACTGCACACAATACTCCAAGTGTGGTCCTACAACTGCAGTAGGACCTCTGTGCTCCTAAACTCAAACCCTCTCACAATGAACGCTGACATGCCATTAGCTTTCTTCACTGCTTGCTGTACCTGCAAACTTATTTTCAGTAACTGGTGTACAAGGCCACCCAGGTCTCGTTGCACCTCCCCTTTTCCTAATCTGACACCGTTCAGGTAATAATCCGCCCTCCTGTTCTTAACCCAAAGTGGATAACCTCACATTTATCCACATTATACTGCATCTGCCCACTCACTCAACGTATCCTAGTCACCCTGCATCCTCATAGCATCCTCCTTGCAGCTCACACTGCCACCCAGCTTTGTGTCATCCGCAAACTTGGAGATTTCACATTTAATTCCCTCATCTAAATCGATAACATATATTGTAAATAACCGAGCCTTGCTGCACCCCACTAGTGACTGCCTGTCATTCTGAAAAGGGCCCGTTAATTCCTACTCTTCGCTTCCTATCTGCCAACCAGTTCTCTATCCATGTCAATACCTTACCCCCCAATACCACGTGCTCTAATTTTGCACACTAATCTCTTGTGTGGGACCTTGTCAAAGGCTTTTTGAAAGTCCAGATACACCACATCCACTGGCTCTCCCTTATCCATTCTACTTGTTACATCCTCAAAAAATTCCAGAAGATTAGTTAAACATGATTTCCCCTTCATAAATCCATGCTGATGGACCGATCCTGTCACTGCTTTCCAAATGTGCTGCTGTAACACCTTTCATAATCGACCCCAGCATCTTCCCCACTACTGATGCAAGGCTAACTGGTCTATAATTCCTTGTTTTCTCTCTCCGTCCTTTTTTAAAAAGTGGAGTTACATTGGCTACCCTCCAGTCCACAGGTACAAATAACAAGTAACAAGTCATTATGTCAGAGTAGAGGAGGGAAATTTTTAATACACCTGTAGAGGTTCGATAGAGTATTTGCATACATACTGAATCTCCTCAATCTTCTAAGGAAGTGGAAACATTTAATACATTTATGCGCTGAACCTAGGGCAGATCTTCAGAGATAAGCACACCATAGAACTTGAAACTATTGACAGGCTCCACCACCGTCCCATCATGAATCCTCCGATTTCCCTCTCTGAAAGGTCTGAATGACAATAAAGGTAATTCAATTCTATTCAACATTCTAACCAACCCATCTAGATTTTTGTCCAAGTCATTTTTCACAAACAGAGGTCCCAGCACAGATCCTTGAGGAACACCATTGCTCATAGACCTTCAGCTAGGATGGCACTTTTCCAGCCCTATCCTCTGTCTTCCATGGGCAAGCCAGTTCTGAATCCAAATGACCAACCCACCATAGATCCCATGCATCTTAATATTCTGGATCAGCCTACCATGAGGAACCTTGACTTACCAAAGTCTGTACAGACATCCACTGCCCTAGTCTCATCAGTCATCATCGCATTCTGAAAAACTCATAGCCCATAATTCCTTGACATTTCAAATATGCATCTAGCTCCACTTTAAATACTTATGAGTCAGTCTGTACAACTGTTGTAGAGAATTCTAGAGACTGACTGGTATCTGCAAGTAACAATTTCTGCATACATTGGTTTTAAATAACAAGCCTTTATCTTGAAAACAATTTCCCTCATTTGAGACTCTCACACGTGAATATATCCAGAACCAGGGGGCCACAGTTTAAAAATAAGGAGTAAGTCATTTAGAACGGAGATGAGGAAACAGTTTTTCTCACAGAGAGTGGTGAGTCTGTGGAATTCTCTGCCTCAGAGGGCGGTGGAGGCGGGTTCTCTGGATGATTTCAAGAGAGAGCTAGACAAGGCTCTTAAAAATAGTGGAGTCAGGAGATATGGGGAGAAGGCAGGAACGGGGTACTGATCAAAGTCAAAGTCAAATAAACTTTATTGTCATGTGGAAATACATCGATATATGCAATTCCAAACGAAATTCCGTTGCATTTGGCTCCCTGTGCAACACGATAATTAACAGAAGGATAAAATGGATAAAAGGATAAAATAGACAATGGTGGCAGCCCATTACATGGCATTCAGGAGTCTGATGGCTCGTGGGAAGAAGCTGTTGCAGAACCTTGATGTTCTGCTCCTTATGCTACGATATCTTTTGCCCGAGGACAGCAGACAGTGAACAGTCCGTGATGGAGATGTATGTGGTCTTTTATAATGCTGCTGGCCTTAGACATGCAACGTTTGGTCGCAATATCCCCGATTGAGGGGAGAGAAGTCCCAATGATTTTTTCCGCTGTCCTCACCACTCTCTGCACGGACTTCCAGTCGGAGGCTTTACAGTCCCCAAACCAGACAGAGATACAGCTGGTCAAAATACTCTCTATGGTGCCCCTGTAGAAAGTGGTGAGGATGGGATGGGGGAGGTGAGCTCTTCTCATCCGGCGCAGAAAGTTCAACCGCTGCTGCGCTCTCTTAACTGTTGATGAGATGTTATTTGACCAGGTCAGACTGTTAGTGATCTGCACCCCCAGGAACTTAGTGCTACTGACCACCTCCACATCGCTGTCATTGATGTGAAGTGGTGTGGGACTGTGCCGGTTTTTCCTGAAGTCGACGATGACCTCCTTTGTTTTTTAGACATTCAGGATCAGCTTGTTCGTATTGCACCAGTCCACCAGTTGTTTCACCTCCTCCCTGTAAGCCAGCTCATTGTCGTCCCGGATGAGGCTCACCACTGTAGTGTCATCTGCGTACTTCATGATGTGGTCTGTACTAAACCTGGCACAACAGTCGTGGGTCATCAGGGTAAACAGCAGTGGACTCAGGACACAGCCCTGAGGGGAGCCGGTGCTCAGAGAGATGATATTAGAGGGTGTTATTTCCAACCCTCACTGACTGGGGTCTGTCAGTGAGGAAGTCCAGTGGCCAGTTACACATGGGGGTGCTGAGGCCCAATGGAACCAGTTTGCTTATCAGGTGCTGAAGGATAATTGTGTTGAATGCTGAACTAAAATCCACGAACAGCATTTGCACATAAGTGTTCTTCTCCTCTAGATGTTCCAGGCTCAGATGGAGTACGGAGGATATAGCGTCCTCTGTGGAGCGGTTTGGCCTGTAAGCAAACTGGTATGGGTCAAGTGTGGAGGGGAGTCTGGAGGTAATATGGTCTCTGACCAGCCTCTCGAAGCACTTCATCATTATGGGAGTGAGTGCTACAGGGCGGTAATCGTTGAGACATTGTATATTGGATTTCGGCACTGGTATGATGGTGGCAGTCTTGAAACACGATGGGATGGCAGCCTGGTTCAGCGAGGTGTTAAAGATGCCCGTAAGGACATGTGCCAGCTGATCAGCACATTCCCTGAGCACCCACCCTGGTATGTTATCAGGGCCTGCCGCCTTTCATGCGTTCACTCCTTTTAGGGTCCTCCGGACATCCACTATGTCAAGACTGAGTGCCTGTTCATCACAGTGAGGAATACCTTTTCTCACAGGTGTGTTATTTAATGCCTCCAACTATCCAAAATAGTTGTTGAGTTCATTGAGGAACTCAATGTTGTCATCACAGGGTGGTGGAGCAGTCTTATAGTCCGTGATTGTTTTGATTCCCTGCCACATGCGCCTGAGGTTCATGGGGTCATGAAAGAAGCTCTGGATTTTCTGACCAAGCTTTGCCAGCCTGATGACTCGGTTCAGATTGGCTCTTGCGGATCTAAGTGCCACCAGGTCACCGGATTTAAACGTGGCATTACGTGCTCTCAGCATTCTACGTACCTCTGTGGTCATCCAGGGTTTCTGGTTGGCCCGTATAGTGATGGTCTTGGTGACAAAGACATCCTCTATGCACTTTTCCATGTAAGCAGACACGGACACAGTGTACTCCTCCAGGTTGATGTGTTGACTGATAGTTGAAGCCTTCTTGAACATGTCCCAGTCCGTGCATTCAAAACAGTCCTGTAGTGTTGTCATAGCTCCCTCTGGCCACACCCTAACCTGCTTCACAGTAGGTTTTTCTCTGGTAAGCAGGGGGCTGTATGCAGGAATTAGCAATTAGATAAAAAGTAAAGTATCCTTTATTGTCATTCAGACCTTTCCGTCTGAACGAAATTTCATTGTCTTGCAGTCATACATTTAATAAAATAACAAAACACAAAATAAACACAAATTTTAACATTCACCACAATGATTTCACCAGGCACCTCCTCACTGTGATGGAAGGCAAAAGTCTTAAGTCTTTGTCTCTTACCTCCTTGTTCTCCCTCTGCGCTGAGGTGATCCAGGCTTCCGATGTTGTGACCCCACCGGGTGATGGTACATAAGTCCCGCGGCTCAACCGTGCTCCGCGAACGGGCCGGTTCAAACTCCGCGGCCCGGGGTGGCCGAAGCTGCCGCCCTCCAGTCCAACGGATGAAGCTGTTACCGCAGGAGCTCCGGAAAAACAGACCAACCTGTGACCTGCGAGCTCTCGACGATGTCGTCCACTGGGCCCGCGGCCGAACCTCCGAAGTTGGGACACCGCCTCAGCCCGAAGTCGGGCCACCGCCGCCGGGACGCCGCCTCAGCCCCGAGTCGGGCCGCCGCTGGAATGCCGCCACAGCCCCGAAGTCGGCCAGCCTCACCCTGGTAAGTCCTGGCTGGCTCTGCATCCGAAGCCTCGAGGTCGGTCCCAGTTGGATGCCTCAAGCTCCGCCATTAGGCCTCAGCGCAGATGGAGACAGGGGATACAACAAGAAAAGTCGCATCCCCCCAAAGGAAGAGACTAAAACAAGTTTCTCCCACCCCCCACACATACACAACCTAATAACTCAAATGAACTAGCTAAAACAACACAAGAAAACAAAAAAAAAGAAAGAACAAATGGACTGCAGGCGAGTCGCAGCTGCTAAGGCAACGCTGTCACTTCCGGATTGGGAATGATCAGCCATGATCACATTGAATGGCGGTGCTGGGTCGAATGGCCTACTCCTGCACCTATTGTCTATTATCTCAGCATTTATTCTGTCATGCCCCATTAGGATCACATATTTCAATAAAATTATAAACATGACATGCTTAGCCTCTCTTGATGGGACAGTTCTCTAAGGACAGGAATGAGCCTGGTGAATCTCTTTTGGATTTCCTCTGATGCCACTTTTGGAAAACAACTGCAGATGTCAGAAGACTCAGTGGGTTAAAGGGCCTGTTTCAGTTCTGCTTCTCTATAACTCTAAAGTTACATGGTTCATATGATTTGGAGGAATAAAACAACAGCCATAAACAGTCTAGCACTTAGGAGCACCCTGTACACATGTGATTGTCAGCCCCAGGAAAATGTAAACATTTGTGAACTGGAATCTTTGAGTCATTACAATGCTTTTCGTTCTGTTCGTATTTTGATTATGGTAGATTTTTTTTGCCTGAATATTGCATTTTACATTTAAAAGAAGGGGTATGGTGGATGTTTATAAGTAAATGTGAACATTTTCTTTTATTGGGTTATAAGGTCATAAGTGATAAGTTTTAATCTACAATTTGAGAGGAAGAAGGGAAAATCGGAAGTGTCAGTATTACAATTGAACAAAGGGGACTATGGAGCCATGAGGGAGGAGCTGGCCAAAGTTGATTGCAAAGATACCCTGGCAGGGATGAGAGTGGAACAACAATGGTAGGTATTTCTGGGAATAATTCAGAAGCTGCAGGATCAGTTCATTCCAAAGAGGAAGAAAGAATCCAAGGGGCGACCGTGACTGACAAGGGAAGTCAGGGACAGTATATAAATAAAAGAGAAGAAGTATAACATAGTAAAGATGAGCAGGAAGCCAGAGGATTGGGAAACTTTTAAAGAGTAACAGAAGATAACTAAAAAGGCAATATGGGGAGAGAAGATGAGGTACGAAGGTAAGCTAGCCAAGAATATAAAGGAAGATAGTAAAAGCTTCTTTAGGTATGTGAAGAGGAAAATAATAGTTAAGACCAAAGTTGGACCCTTGAAGACTGAAACGGGTGAATTTATTATGGGGATCAAAGAAATGGCAGCCAAGTTGAACAGGTACTTTGGCTCTAAGGAAGACACAAACAATCTCCCTGATGTACTAGTGGCCAGTGTATCTTTCCCGATGATGGAGGAACTAAAGGAAATTCACATTAGGCAGGGTACAATGATGGGACTGAGGGCTGATAAATCCCCAGGGCCTGATTGTCTGCATCCCAGGATACTTAAGGAAGTGGCTCTAGATATCTTGGACGCATTGGTGATCATTTTCCTTTGTTCTATAGATTCAGGATCAGTTCCTGTGGATTGGAGGGTAGCTAATGTTATCCCACTTTTTAAGAAATGCAGGAGAGAGAAAACTGGGAATTATAGACCAGTTGCCTGACATCGGTGGTGGAGTCAATTATAAAAGATGAAATAGTGGCACATTTGGATAGCAGTAACAGGATTGGTCCGAGTCAGCATGGATTTACAAAGGGGAATTCATGCTTGACTAATCATCTGGAATTTTCTGAGGATGTAACTAGGAAAATGTACGTGAAGAAAGCCAATTGCATGTTGGCCTTCATAACAAGAGGAGTTGAGTATAGGAGCAAAGAGGTCCTTCTGCAGTTGCACAGAGCCCTAGTGAGACCACACCTGGAATATTGTGTGCAGTTTTGGTCACCAAATTTGACAAAGGACATTCTTGCTATTGAGGGAGTGCAGCGTAAGTTCACGAGGTTAATTCCCGGGGTGGCGGGACTGTCATATGTTGATACAATGGAGCGGCTGGGCTTGTATACTCTGGAATTTAAAAAGATGAGAGGGGATCTTATTGAAATATATGAGATTATTAATGGTTTGGACACGCTAGAGGCAGGAAATATGTCCCCGATGTTAGGGGAGTCAAGAACCAGGGGCCACAGTTTAAGAATAAGGGTTAAGACATTAGAACGGAGATGAGGAAAAACGTTTTCATACAAAGGGTTGTGAGTCTGTGGAATTCTCTGCCTCAGAAGGCAGTGGAGGCCAATTCTCTGGATGCTTTCAGAAGTGAGTTATATGGAGCTCTTAAAGATAGAGTCAGGAGATATGGGAAGAAGGCAGGAACGGGGTACTGATCGTGGATGATCAGCCATGATCACAGTGAATGGCGGTACTGGCTTGAAGGGCCGAATGGCCTACTCCTGCACCTATTGTCCATTGTGATAGTAGAATTAGGCCATTCGGCCCATCAAGTCTATTCCGCCAATCATGGCTGATCTGTCTCTCCTGACTTATCCACATAACCTCTGATACCTGTACTAATCAAGAATCTATCTATCTTTGCCATAAAAATATCCACTGACGTCCTCCACAGCCTTCTATGGCAAAGAATTCCACAGATTCACGACTGACTAAAGACGTTTCTCCTCATCTCCTTCCTAAACGAATGTCCTTTAATTCCGAGGCTATGACCTCTAGTCTGAAACTCCCACTAGTTGAAACATCCTCTCCACATCCACTCTATCCCAGCCTTTCACTATTCTGTATTTTTCAACGAGGTCCCCCTCATTCTTCTAAACTCCTAGTGGGGATGGCCCATTGCTGACAAATGCTCATCAAAGGTTAACCTACTCATTCCTGGGATCATTCTTGTAAACCTCATCTGGACCCTCTCCCGTGCCAGCACATCCTTCCTCAGATATGGTGCCCAAAATTGCTCACAATATTCCAAATACGGCCTTCCCAGAGCCTTATAGAGTCTCAGCATTACATCCCTGTTTTTGTATACAAGCCCTCTTGAAATAAATGTTAGCATTGAGTTTGCTTTCTTTACTACATATTCGACCTGCAAATTAACTCTTTGGGAATCCTGCACCAGCACTTCCAAGTCCCTTTGCACCTCCAATTTCTGGATTCTCTCCCCATTTAGAAAACAGTCTACGCTTTTATTCCTACTACCAAAATGCATGACTCCCCACTTTGCTACACTATATTCCATCTGCCACTTCTCTGCCCACTCTTTGTCTTTGCCATCCAGCCAACCTGCTATCCATGCTAGTATCTTCCCTTTGATACCATAGGCTCTCATCTTCCTTTGCAGCCTAACATGTGGCACCTTATCAAAGGCTTCTGAAAATCTAAGTGAACAACATCTGTGTCTCCTTTGTCTCTCCTGCTATTTACTTCTTCAAAGAATTCCAGCACATTTGTCAAGCAAGACCTTCCCTTCATAAATCCATGCTGACTTACTCTATTTTGTTGCAAACTTCTAACTACTCTGTAACCTCATCCTTTATAATGGACTTTAGGTTTATCAAAATATTAATACTGGGGTCTGTGTGTTAAACAAGTGGATACTCATAAGATCTGAGGATTGCTCAGAATAAGGGGTAGGCCATTTGGGAATGAGATGGGGGGAAAACTTTTTCAGCCGGAGAGTTGTGAATCTCTGGAATTCTCTGCCACGGAAGGAAGTGGAGGCCAATTCAATGGATGTTTAAGGGAGAGTTAGATTTAGCTCATAGGGCTAACGGAATCAAGGGTTATGGGGAAAAGGCAGGAACGGGGTACTGATTTTGGATATTCAGCCATGATCATATTGAATGGTGGTGCTAGCTCGAAGGGCCGAATGGCCTACTCCTGCACCTATTTTCTATGTTTCTATGCTATTCTTCTAGAAATAAATAAAAAAAGTCCATGCCAACTTGCACCAAGTCCTGGAATATATTTAGGCATAGTAATTCATGTGACAAGTATTATTCTTGCATCACACTGCCTGAAAATAACCACCTTCAGCAAGAAAGAGTCTATTCACCAACCTTAACATTCAATGGCGATACTATTGGTGGGTTCTCCACCATCAGCTTCCTGGGGTTTAACAGTAATTAAAAACACAATTGGCTCATCATATAAACATAATGACTGGGAGAGCAGGTCAGAGAATGATTTCCAAGTCGTCAACTTTATTGTCATGGTTGAAAGTGCAGTGAGGTACAGCTACGAAGGAAACCTTTCTTCCAGCAGCATCACATGATAGAATACTTTTCTCTTGTCTGTATGAATGTATTTCCAATGACACTCAGCGGGACAGGCAGCCTCTTGGGAGAAAACAAATGGATGACGTTTCGAGTCAAGACCCTTCTGCAGACTGATGTCAGGGGAGAGGGAGATACATAGATATGGAAGTGTGAAGGTGTGAAAACAGGGTAAAGAGAATGGAGATCAAGGAAAATGTAGAATAGATCATTGTTAGCTGGGAGAGGATTACAACAACACAAACAGAGATAAAATGGAGTCGGGGACAGTAAAACTAGTCCGAGAACTGGAAAGGGGGAGGGATGGAGAGAGGGAAAACAAGGGTTACTTGAAGTCAGAGAAGTCAATGTTCATACCGCTGGGGTGTAAGCTGCCCAAGTGAAATAGGTGCTGTTCCTCCACTTTGCGCTGGGCCTCACTCTGACAATGGAGGAGGCCCAGGACAGAAAGGTCAGTGTGGGAATGGGAGGGGGAGTTAAAGTGTTTGTCCGTGTGGGAATGGGAGGGGAAGTTTAAGTGTTTTGTCAGTGTGGTAATTACCTGAATACAAAAAGAAAAGCATAACTTATGCAGTTCAAATCTATGCATCTCCTCTGACGTCTGAAGAATGGTCTCGACCCAAAACGTCACCCATTCCTTCTTTCCAGAGATGCTGCCTGTCCCGCTGACTTACGGCAGCATTTTGTGTCTTCCTCTAACAGCAAGATAGACAAGGGGTTTGGATTCATGGAAAAACTCACATTTTCACCAAAAAGTTACAAATCACCTGGACTATGAAAGGTTACCATTCCTTCCTGTTGCCAAGTCAAAAATGTTATTCAACAATCAATATTGTTCTAAACGAGGAAATTAGTGATAGAGAGGTTTCATACATAGAATTCCAGCATTGGGGGCCTTTGTAGCAACATTGACGTATGATTGAATTTTAGATGATCCAGATATAGAGAAGTTGGAGGGATGTGGTGCTCATAGAAACAGCAGAGGAAAGGAGCTTAAGACGTTGAAACAATTTGAAAATATGTATAAAGATTCAGAATTGAGATTCTGATAGACACAAAACTCTGTCCAACTCAGCAGGACAGTCAACATCTCTGGAGAAGGGTCTTGACCTGAAAAGTCACCCATTCCTTCTTTCCAGAGATGCTGCCTGTCCCGCTGAGTTACTCTAGCGTTTTGTGCCTATCTTCGGTTCCTTCTGCCACATTCTACTAATTTCTTTGTATCACTGCAAGGGAACTGATGACTGGTCTGTGGTACTGAGACTCATTGCCGCCTCTGGTCCTTATCTAACCTGGGTCTCTATTGATGAGCTCCAGGCCATGCTCGTTGTAAGTCATTATAAAGTGTTAATTATTAAAGTACCCAATCCTCTTTGGTTGCTCTGTCCATATCTACCACAGTTAGAATCCTCTCCCAACCTAGAATCCTTCTTTATAAACTGCAAACGTTTCTAGTCTCCGAGGGAATTTAACTCCTTTATTCTCACTGGAGTTTACATCCCCCCATGCCTGCTTACGTGAGGCGCAAATGCAACTCGCTGACCAGGTAATGAGGGTAAAGTGACTTCCCGGGCTCCGTGATCATTGTTATGGGGGACTTTAACAAAGCTAACCTCAGCCGTGACCTTCCAAATTACACACATCAGGTTACCTGCCCCACCAGAAGGGAGAGAACACTTGACCACTGTTACAAGTCAATCAAGAACGCATGTCGCTCTGTTCCCCGGGCGGGTCCAAATCTCTCTGATCATTGTCTAGTTCACCTTATTCCGACCAACAGGCAGAAACTAAAAGCTGCTAAGCCTGTGGTCAGAACAACGAAAAGGTGGACAAGCGAGGGCATTGAGAACCGACAATCCTGCTTTGACTGCATGGATTGGAATGTGTTCAGGGAAGCAACCACAAACCGCGATGAGTATACAGACACTGTATCATCATATGTCACCTTTTTTGAGGACAGCTGCATTCCATCTAAGACCCGGACCTGGTTCAACAACAAGTCCTTGAGTGGGAGGGCGCGACTCACGTTGCAGCGGCCCCTACAGCCTGTCTGTCTTTTTTAAATTTTTTGTCTAGTTAAATGCAGTTGTTCGTGTTTTTTTTGTATTGTTTTTCTAACTGTGTATGTGTGGGGGGTGGTGGTGGGGAGGGGAAACTTTAAAATCTCTTCCCTGTACGGGAGACGTGACTTTTTCCCTGTCACGTCTCCGTTGTCGTTTGGGCCTAGCACAGCGGAGCGGCCTCTGACCGGGACGAGCTGTGGACTTACCGTCGTGGGGCTGGCCGGCCTCGGAGCGTGGGCTGCGGCCCGACTCACGTCTCCGGAGCTCCAGCTGCAGCTGCAGACTGGTTGACCCTTCGGGATATCGGGAGCTCGCGGGTCCGGGTGAGAGACCGCTTTCAGGAGCTCCCGCAACACAGCTTCTCCAGCCCGTGTCGCGGGGTTGGAGCGACCCTGAGCGGGGCCGTACATCGCCTGGTGCGGCTTCAATGGCCGCGGGTCATTCTAGCGGGACATTCCGGCGCCCGCCGGGGGCTCCAATGTTGTGACTATTGGGCCTAGAGTGGGGCCGTACATCGCCCGGCGCAGACTCAATTGCCATGGGACTTAACATCGCCCGCCTGGGGCTTCGACCTCGGGAGAGAAATGGTGCGGGGGAGAGAGAAGACTTTGCCTTCCGTCACAGTGAGGAGGACAATCACAGTGATGGATGTTTGTGTGAATTGGATTGTTTGTGTGTTTTTTTAAAATGAATTGTTCTGTTTGTATGGCTTGTAGAAACGGAGTTTCGTTCAAGCCTCTCTGAGGTTCGAATGACAAGTAATAAAAATCAAATTACTGCAAAAGACACCTCCAACAGTCTAAAGAGGAAGCCTAACTCTTGCTAGAACTCGCTAGAATTTAGAAGATTGAGGGGGGATCTTATAGAAACGTACAAAATTCTTAACGGGTTGGACAGGCTATATGCAGGAAGATTGTTCCCGATGTTGGGGAAGTTCAGAACAGGGGGTCACAGTTTAAGGATAAGGAGGAGGTCTTTTAGGACTGAGATGAGAGAAACATTTTTCACACAGAGAGTGGTGAATCTGTGGAATTCTCTGCCACAGAAGGTAGTTGAGGCCAGTTCATTGGCTATATTTAAGAGGGAGTTACATGTGGTCCTTGTGGCTAAAGGGATCAGGGGGTATGGAGAGACGGCAGGTACAGGATACTGAGTTGGATGATCAGCCATGATCATATTGAATGGCGGTGCAGGCTCGAAGGGCTGAATGGCCTACTCCTGCACCTATTTCTATGTTTCTATGAGTGAAGAGGCAATGCAGAAAGAAGGCTTTATATTTCTGGATCAATGGGGCTACTTCTGCAGAAGGTGGAAGGGAACAAACTGGATGAGTTGCATTTAACTCAGCAGGACCAATATGCTTACTGCAGAAGTTTATCATCAGCACTTTAAACTTGACAGTGGGATGGTATTGGTTTATTATTGTCTTGTGTACCGAGATACAGTGAAACACTTTTTTTGGGTGCTAGCCAAGCAAATCATGCTATATGAGTACAATCAGACTGTGCAATATAGAGAATAAATGGAGTGCAACATCTAGTGTTAGAGCTACAGAGAATATGCAAACTAAAATAAAGAGCAAGGGCCGCAATAAGGTAGATTGAAAGATATAATTCAACATCAGCATTCAAGACTAATAATAGCAGGGAAGAAGTGACTCTTGAAACTTGTGGTATGTGCTGTTAAGCTTTTGTATCACCTAGCCAATGCTAGAGGGAAGACGAGAGAAGGACCCTATGCGAGTGTGAGAGTGGTGAGTCTCTGGAATTCTCTGCCACAGAAGGTAGTTGAGGCCAGTTCATTGGCTATATTTAAGAGGGAGTTAGATGTGGCCCTTGTGGCTAAGGGGATCAGGGGGTATGGAGAGAAGGCAGGTACAGGATACTGAGTTGGATGATCAGCCATGATCATATTGAATGGCGGTGCAGGCTCGAAGGGCCGAATGGCCTACTCCTGCACCTATTTTCTATGTTTCTAAGGAGCGGGGATGCAGACCTTTACAGGCAAGCCAAGTACAAGCTGAGAAGAGGAATCAGAGCTGCCAAGGAAAGGTACTCTGAGAAGTTGAGGAGCAAGTTCTCAGCTAGTGACTCTTCTTCAGTTTGGAAGGGCTTGCAAGAAATCACCAGCTACAAGAGGAAAGGTCCCCGCTCTTTGGACAATTGTCAGCTGACCAATGACCTGAATGAGTTCTACTGCAGGTTTGACAAAGCAGAAACGTAACCCTGGTACCCCCTCCCCAACCAACACAGCCAGACCCCAGTCTGCATAGACTGGACCTTCTACACCCACTCCTCCCCAATCACCACTTCACACCTACTTAAAGAAAGACTCCAATCTGAAAAGACTGGACCCTTTCCCACCCCAACCAACACTCCACACCTACTCACAGCCTGACCCCAGTCTGCAAAGTCTGGACCCTTTTACACCCAATCCTCCCCAATCACCACTTCACACCTACATCGACTGAAAAGACTGGACCCTTTCCCACCCACCCCTCTCCAATCACCACCTAACACCCAATTACAGCCTGACTGTAAACGACTACGGATTCGTCCACTACCCACCACCTCCGTGCTGCCCAACATCAGTCTGGCCCCTTCTCCATCACCAACAATAGAAATTGACGAGGTGGAGAGGCTGTTCAGAAGACAGAAAAGCTGGAAATCTCCAGGACCGGACAATGTTCCCCCTCTACTTTCAAGCTCTGTGCCGAACAACTGGCACCGATCTACACAGACAATTTCAACCAGTCCCTGCAAACCTGTATTGTCCCTGTCTGCTTCAAAGTCTCCACTATTGTCCTTGTACCCAAAAAGACCAGGATTACTGGTCTTAATGACTACAGGCCTGTCACACTGACTTCTGTCGTCATGAAGACCCTTGAAAGGTTTGTGCTGGCCACGCTGAAAAATATCACAAACCCTCTGCTGGACCCTGTACAGTTTGCATGTCGGGCCAATAGATCTGTGGATGATGCAGACAACCTGGGCCTGCACTTCATCCTCACGCACCTAGACCGCCAGGGGACCTATGCAAGGATTTGTTTGTTGATTTTAACTCTGCATTCAACACCATTAGAAACATAGAAACATAGAAAAATAGGTGCAGGAGTAGGCCATTCGGCCCTTCGAGCCTGCACCGCCATTCAATGTGATCATGGCTGATCATCCAACTCAGTATTCCGTACCTGCCTTCTCTAAATACCCCCTGATCCCTTTAGCCACAAGTGCCACATCTAACGCCCTCTTAAATATAGCCAATGAACTGGCCTCAACTACCTTCTGTGGCAGAGAATTCCAGAGATTCACCACTCTCTGTGTAAAGAATGTTTTCCTCATCTCGGTCCTAAAGGAATTCCCCCCTATCCTTAGACTGTGACCCCTTGTTCTGGACTCCCCCAACATCGGGAACAATCTTCCAGCATCTAGCTTGTCTAACCCCTTAAGAATTTTGTAAGTTTCTATAAGATCCCCCCTCAATCTTCTAAATTCCAGCGAGTACAAGCCGAGTCTATCCAGTCTTTCCTCATATGAAAGTCCTGACATCCCAGGAATCAGTCTGGTGAACCTTCTCTGTATGGCAAGAATGTCTTTCCTCAGATTTGGAGGCCAAAACTGTATGCAATACTCCAGGTGTGGCCTCACCAAAACCCTGTACAACTGCAGTAGAACCTCCCTGCTCCTATACTTAAATCCTTTTGCTATGAATGCTAACATACCATTTGCTTTCTTCACTGCCTGCTGCACCTGCATGCCTACTTTCAATGACTGGTGTACCATGACACCCAGGTCTCGTTGCATCTCCCCTTTTCCTAATCTGCCACCATTCAAATAATAGTCTACCCTCATGTTTTTGCCACCAAAGTGGATAACCTCACATTTATCCACATTATACTGCATTGTGCCAGAGCTACTACACTCCAAACCTTCTGAGTTGACTGTGCCTGAACCCCTCTGTCAGTGGATCACCAGCTTCCTGACAGACAGGAAGCAGCATGTGAAGCTGGGAAAGCACATCTCGGACCCGCAGACCCTCAACATAGGAGCACCGCAAGGCTGCGTTCTCTCCCCTGCCCTCTACTCTCTCTACACCAATGACTGCAGCTCCGTTGTCAAGCTTCTCAAGTTTGTGGATGACACAACCCTGATTGGACTGATCCAGGATGGGGAGGAATCTGCCTACAGACAGGAAGTGACACAGCTGGCATCCTGGTGCCATCGCTACAACCTGGAGCTCAATGCTCTTAAGACAGTGATTTGATTGTGGACTTCAGGAGAGCTCCCACTCCCCTCACCCCACTCACCATCAACAACACCAGTCACATCTGTCTTTTAAGTTCCTGAGAATCATCATCTCCAAGGACCTTAAACGGGGGGGCCACCATCGACTCCACAGTTAAAAAGGCACAACATAGGATGTACTTCTTGCGGCAGCTGAGGAGGCACAATCTGCCACAGACAGTGATGGTCCAATTCTATACAGCCATCGTAGAGTCTGTCCTCACCTTCTCCATCATGGTCTGGTTTGGCTCAGCCACCAAGCACGACATCCAGAGGCTGCAGCGCATCGTCCGATCAGCTGAGAAGGTTATTGGCTGCAACCTTCCCTCCATTGACGAACTGTACACTGCAAGGGCCAGGAAGCGAGCGAGTAAGATAATCTCTGACCCCTCTCACCCTGGGCAGAAACTTTTTGAATCACTTCCCTCTGGAAGGCGACTCCGGACTGTCAAAGCTGCCACAGCCAGACATAAAAACAGCTTTTTTTCCACGAGTAGTAGCTCTACTCAATAACCAAAAATATGTAGCCTCCTTTTGCTCTGGTATTTTATTTAATTCACGTGTTTAATCGATAATGTTTTATTATTAATGTTTAATGTTTTATGTATCATTCCTAACTGTCACTGTATGACATGTTGTCACTTGTGGGTGGAGCACCAAGACAAATTCCTTGTGAATATTTGGCCAATAAACTTATTCATTCATTCATACATAGGCAATTCATCCAAAATTATGCTAACATAATGTAAATGAAATGAAAAACCTTGTACTAGAACTTGACAATCACTTGCCCTGGCCAATTCCTTAAGAATAGATCAATCTTTATCCTTTCCCTTGTAGGCCCTCTATGTTTTGCATTGTAATTTTAATGTATAACGTATATTTGTTGAAGAAAGAAAATGTGGGGATTACGTTTAGGCCTTTTGCATAAGATTGAGTGTGGTATCTATTCTCCATGTAGAGGGCCTACAAGGGAAAGGATAAAGATTGATCTATTCTTAAGGAATTGGCCAGGGCAAGTGATTGAATTATCAGTAAGTGAGCATTTTATAACCATTGACCATAGTTCTATTAGTTTTTAAATAGTTATACATAAGGATGTGGCTGGTCCATAAATTAAAGTTCTAAATATAGGCAAGGTCAACTTTGATGGTTGATTGATCACTTTAAAAATACAAGATGGAAACAGACCTGTCAGCCTACTGAGCACGCCGACCATTAATTTGTTCTCACTAGTTCTATGTTATTCAATTTTTGCATCCACCGTTCTTTCGGGTCGAGACCCTTCTTCAGACTGGTTAGGAATAAGGGATGATCTCACAGTCCCCATCACAGACTCAAATTTACTTGGACAATCTCTGACACCTCTCTCCCCTTTCTCACAGTCTCCATCACAGGAAATAGACTATTGACAGATGTCTATGCTGCATCCAACATGAGGTGTTCCATACCAGGACACCCGAGATGTCCTCATTCTTTAAGGAACGAGGGTTCCCCTCTCCCATCATAGATGTGGTATCCCGCAGCTCTGCCCTTGCTCCCCCTCCGCCTCATCGACACAGAGAGAGTCCCCCTAGTCCTTACCTTCCACCCCATCAGCTCGCATACAATACACAATCCTCTGAAATTTCCGCCTCCTCCAACGGGATCCCACCACTAGCCACATTTTCCCATCTCCATCCCTTTCCGCTTTCCGCCTTCCGCAGAGACCGTTCCCTCCGCAACTCACTGGTTAACTCACCCCCTTCCCACCCAAACCACCCCCTCCCCAGGTAACTTGCACCTCCTCCAACCTCATCCACTGTATACATTGTTCAAGATGTGAACTTATACATCGATCAAACGTAGGCTGGGCGATCGTTTCGCGGAAAACTTTCGATCAGCCCACCTGAACCTATCTGATCTCCCGGTTGTCATTCTCCTTCACATTCCTAGGTCTCCTCCATTGTCAGAGTGAGGCAAATTGGAGGAACAGCATCTTATATTTCGCTTGGGCAGCTTGCAGCACAGTGGTATGAATATTGATTTCTCTCACTTCAGGTAGCCCCAGTATTCCCTCTCTCTCTATCCCTTTCCCACCCAAGTTGCACTAGCTTCTCATTTTCACCCAACAAATGGCCTGTTTACTTTATCATCATAACTTTTTTTGCGAGTCTTTTATTCATTGTTCTTTATCTCCCCACATCACCATCTATATCTCTTGCTTTCCTTATCCCTAATCAGTCTGAAGAAGGGTCTTGACCCGAAACATCATTTCCAGAGATGCTGCCTGTCCCGCTGAGTTACTCCAGCTTTTTATATCTATCTTATTAGAAGATTGCCTGGATTAGAGGGCATTATGCAGAAGGAGAGGTTGGGAAAACCTTGTTTTCTCTGGAATATCAGATACTAAGGGGAGTCCTAATAGAATTGCATAAAGGTATAACAAACATAAATAAGGTAGACAGAATCTTTTCTCGAGGGTGGAAATGTCAAATATTGGAGGGCATAGCTTTGTCAGAGGGAGAAAGTTTAAAGTAGATGAGTAGGGCAAGTTTTTTTACACGGAAAATGGTTGGTACCAGGGGGAGATATGATAGTGGTGTTTAAGAGGTTCTTAGATAGTCACATGAATATCTAGGGAATGGAGGGAGATGGATCATGTGCAGGCAGAAGGGATTAGTTTAATTTGGCATTGTTTGAAACAGACATTGTGAGCCAATGCAGCTGTGCTACTCATTTACAGAGGATTATAATAGAAACATAGAAAATAGGTGCAGTAGGCCATTCGGCCCTTCGAGCCTGCACCGCCATTCAATATGATCATGGCTGATCATCCAACTCAGTATCCTGTACCTGCCTTCTCTCCATACCCCCGATCCCTTTAGCCACAAGGGCCATAATAAGTGAGTTCAGTATTACAACTGCGCATGCCCAGATCATGGGTCATTCGGGATAAACATTCTCGCCAGCTGAGCTACTGTGTGTGTACGGACCTGCATTTCATACGTATTTTCCAGTTTTGCTTCTTCGAGGTAAGAAAATACTGCTTTTAAAACTATTAACTAGGTGTACTTATGGTTCATTTGTGCAAAACTACGATGATGATGAATAACAACCATTTTGATTTTTTTTGGTGGGGGGGGGTGAAGAATGAATTTAAATGTATGATTTCCAAAACTAATAATAAATAATATGAAAAGTATTTGTGGGGTTTTTACCTCTTACTATACTCATCCACGGCCACGGGCTGTATGCACATTTGTTGACCTCTGAATGAGTTCTACATGCACATGCGTAAGCAAAGTTGTGTAGTACAAAACGTAGTCACGAGTCTCCTGACTAATTATGTCTCTTCTGATTCCCATTACATTGGATAATTTTAATCAGTATTTGACATTCCAATATTCTGTTATAATTTTGTGATTGTATAAATTAGTTTGATATAATTGCACCATTTTCTTTTGCCCAGTAACATATAAAACAAAATAAATAACAGTCAATTGTATGTTAATTCAAATTGGGTTTTGTAAGCATGTCCATTACTCAATTTGAGTGTCCTGGCCTCTCCAATTTGGCCAGAAGTAACATCAAGAGAACAGTATGGGAATTTGCATGGGATGCATCCAAAAACAGAAGGACATAAACTTACTGACAGACAAAGTTGAATTGTTGGAAGACAAGGTAAAAGAATTGCGACTAAAACTGAAAAATGCTGAAGCTAAAAAACGTTTTTCTAACAATATCAAGACCAACAAAAATGTTAGTAGATTGACAGGGCTTTCTTCGAAGGAAGACTTAGACAACCAATGCGAGTATGTGAAGCATTAAGCAATGAAAATGCGATATTGGGAGGGGAAGAACGAAATTGGCCAATACTAAAGTACCACGAACATTTAAACAATCGGCAAAGAAGTCTGGACCCAGATCAAAACTCAGAATCAAGGATGAAATGGTACTCATGTTGATGAAGCTGCGCCTTGGGCTGTCGATGTTGTTTCTCGCTGATCATTTTGATCAAGTTCAACTTTATGTTCAACCAGATTTGATATAAACTGAAATCCAGAACTCAATCAGTAACTGTACAGAAGTTCATACAATTTATTTCATTCAATGTAATCATTTATCAACCATTGTTTCAGTGTACATTAGCCATTAAGTTACATGTATATGTTTAGAAGTAGTCACACATATGCATAGTACTTATGTCCAGTTACAGCTCAAAACTACAAAATGATATTGACTTTGTTTCAAGTAAACAAAATTAAAATGTATGGTATAAACCCGTATTTTTCAATCCCCTGTCTGCTAAAAAATGCTTCAAAACTTTGACTTTCCATGCAGAAAATCATCCAGTGTCGTACCGTCGTAATTTGGGTCAGCCATAACCAATATAAGGTTCAATGAAGACGAAAACTCAGACCGAAAATCTACTCACCGTTTATACAGCGCTGCGTTTGGTTTAAAAAAAATCCTGAATAACCTTTGACAAATCCCATGATTCCTTGCGTTTATCGAGATACTGAACTCACTTATTCATGAGGAGCATAGATAGTGAGGATCTGAGGATGCTTTTTTCACCTGTTTACTCCCACATCCGAAAGACATGCGGGGTTGTCTGTTAATTGGATTGTAAATTGCCCCTAATGTGTAGGGAATGGATGAAACAATAGGATAACATAGAATGAGTTGAACAGTTCAATGGTCAGTGTAGACTCGGTGGATGGAAGTTTCCATGCTCTATCTCTAAAGCTTTAATTTAATAGGAACCTGAGGGGTAACATTTTTACACAAAGGGTGGTTGGTATATGGAACAAGCTGCCGGAGCTCGTTCCATATCCAATCACAACATTTAAGAGACATTTGGTACATGGATAAGATAGGTTTAAGATTCAAGATTCAAGAGAGTTTATCGTCATATGTCCTTGATAGGCAATGAAATTCTTGCTTTGCTTCAGCACAACAGAACATAGTAGGTGTAGATTGATGTTGCATGTTAACCAATCACACACCAGCCAGCATCTCTAACTCCACCCCACTGTAATACGGATACTAATACTATTGCTCTGCACCAACAGTTGGGGCAGCCAGGAGGTGTTGATAACTAACCATCCTTCATGCTGTTAAGTTTTAGTGCTGATTAAAGATGTGTTTGAATTGTATACATGGCGTCAGAAGCGGGATCCACTGCTTCTGTATAACGTTTTTTTGTTTTACCCTTTTGTGAGTTTTTATTTTGCTTTATGATGGCCTCTTCCTGTCGAAAGCCTGACCCTCTCGTCTTTGATGCGGATATCAGCGAACGCTGGGCCACATTTGAAATTGATTACCGACACTACATGAACATTGCACACCGAAATGAACCTGATGCTGTCAAGGCCTCTCTCCTACTCAACCTTGCGGGCCCAGATGCCCTTCGGCGATCCAGAACATTCCGTTATGCTCCGGCAGTCCTCGATGCCAACGACCAGGTAATACGAACTTCAACTGGACATTCCCGTCTGGGCACTGTTATCAACCCGACTGACGAGCCACGGTCGTGCCTGGTAGACTGTGAGGGAGCGGTGTACGGAGAAGTCGACAACACCTGCTTGCTGTGAGGGAGCCGCGACCACCGCCTGCTGGTCCCTATGCTCCACCGCTCCAGTTCCAGCCGCCTTTTGCAATGTCTCCCACCCGTCCCCGCATGCCTTGCACCCCTCCACGTCCCACGGTCTCCACTAACCACGGGGCCTCTCCCACCGCATGTTTCCCCTTTTGGTCACCACAGGCCTCCATCACGTCATTCTCGCCTCCAGGCTCTCCATCTCATCTTTCAAGTGAGGGAGGGGAGGGTTTGGTCCACACGCGCTCGGGCCGTGTTAGTAGACCACCAGACAGATATGGCGAGTATGTTTAACCCCATGGCATGAGTGCCCTTTCATACTTAACCTTTGGGGGGGGGGGGAAGGATGTAGATTGATGTTGCATGTTAACCAATCACACACCAGCCAGTATCTTTAACTCCACCCATTGTAATACTGATACTAATACTATTGCTCTGCACCAACAGTTGGGGCGGCCAGGAGGTGTTGATAACTAACCATCCTTCATGCTGTTAAGTTTTAGTGCTGATTAAAGATGTGTTTGAATCGTATACTGAGTCTGGAAGTCATTTACAGTAGGCATGACCACAGAACAGATCAGTGTGTCCATATACCATTATATAAATATATACGTACATAAATAAATAAACTGATAAAGTGCAGATAAACAGATAATGGGCTATTAATGTTCAGAGTTTTGTCCGAGCCAAGTTTAATAGCCTGATGGCTGTGGGGAAGTAGCTATTCCTGGTCGTTGCAGTCGTCGGACTCCTGTAGCTTCTACCTGAAGGTAGCAGGGAGATGAGTGTGTGGCCAGGATGGTGTGGGTCCTTGATGATACTGCCAGCCTTTTTGAGGCAGCGACTGCGATAGATCCCCTCGATGGAAAGGAGGTCAGAGTCGATGATGGTCTGGGGAGTGTTTACTATTTTTTGTAGTCTTTTCCTCTCCAGGGTGCTCAAGTTGCCGAACCAAGCCACGAAGCAACCGGTCAGCAAGCTCTCTACTGTGCACCTGTAGAAGTTAGAGAGCGTCCTCCTTGACAAACCGACTCTCTGTAATCTTCTCAGGAAGTAGAGGCGCTGATGTGCTTTCTTAATAATTGCATCAGTGTTCTTGGACCAGGAACGTTCTTCAGAGATGTGCATGCACAGGAATTTGAAGCAGTGGGTCCAGGTTTTTGTCGAGGTAGGAGTTGATTTGCGCCATGATCAACCTCTCAAAGCACTTCATCATCACAGGCGTTAGTTGAAAGGGTTAGGGGCCAAGCACGGCAGGTGGGACTATTAAAGGAAACTGTTCTATACAGGTTCTCCAGTTTAGGACAGGGTTCCGTTTCTGAAAACTGGTTGCAACCTGATCAGGTCACATGTTGGAAATGTGCTCGCAAAACATACATGTTCTCACACGTCAGAAGATGTCTGCAGGGGTGAGATGTCCCATTGGTGCAGATAGTCTGAGAAGCATTTTAAATCTTGTTTTGCCTCGATATTAAAGCTAATAAATAACCTGAGCCTATCTAAGGCTAACAGTGATATTGTTTTAAAAGATTTTGCTGTAAAATGAGGTTTTAAAGGGGCACTGCTGCTGCTCTGCCCTGTCTCTAGTTAGGCTTGGCAAAATGGACATCAACGTGTTAAATACAATGTATTCTTCCTGGGTTCAAGCTGGTGTCACTGGTAACCTGCAACCCTGCATCAGATGGCAAAGTCATCCCACGGGTCTCCCAAACGCTCATTCGTATGTTTTTAAGGCAGGTAGGGAAGCTGGGAAGGGCCTGTATTTTTTCATAAATATTTATCTGCTTGTCTAACCACTTCAAAGAATCCATAAACATATGCTTCAAAATCGCCCATGTCCATCTACACCTCTTGGTATTCACCCATTTATTGTGCATTCCCTCTGATCTCCCAAAATGCAGTCAATCGAATTGTAGGCACGTGTGAGATAATTCTTTGCCCGACTGACAAGATTATTGATGACTTCTGCAGTGCACACGCTCACTATTAACTGCATTGCTGTTTTTGTTATTAACTTGCTCCAACATTTAAACCTAAATCGTTGATAATATATCTCACATATTAATGATTTGGACAAGGGAATTGAATGCAACATCTCCAAGTTTGCGGATGACACTAAGCTGAGGGGTAGTGTTAGCTGTGAGGAGGATGCTAGGAGGCTGCAAGGTGACTTGAATAGGCTGGGTGAGTGGGCAAATGCATGGCAGATGCAGTATAATGTGGATAAATGTGAGGTTATCCACTTTGGTGGCAAAAACAGGAAAGTAGACTATTATCTGAATGGTGGCTGAGTAGGAAAAAGGGAGATGCAACGAGACCTGGGTGTCATGGTACATCAGTCATTGAAAGTAGGCATGCAGTATTGCATACAGTTTTGGTCTCCAAATCTGAGGAAAGACATTCTTGCCATAGATGGAGTACAGCGAAGGCTCACCAGACTGATTCCTGGGATGTTAGGACTTACATATGAAGAAAGACTGGATAGACTCGGCTTGTACTCGCTAGAATTTAGAAGAATGAGGGGGGATCTTATAGAAACTTACAAAATTCTTAAGGGGTTGGACAGGCTAGATGCAGGAAGATTATTCCCGATGTTGGGGAAGTCTAGAACAAGGGGTCACAGTTTAAGGATAAGGGGGAAATCTTTTAGGACCGAGATGAGAAAATCATTTTTCACACAGAGAGTGGAGAGTGGTGAGTGTCTGGAATTCTCTGCCACAGAAGGTAGTTGAGGCCAGTTCATTGGCTATATTTAAGAGGGAGTTAGATGTGGCCCTTGTGGCTAGAGGGATCAGGGGGTATGGAGAGAAGGCAGGTGCGGGACACTGAGTTGGATGATCAGCCATGATCATATTGAATGGCGGTGAAGGCTCGAAGGGCCGAATGGCCTACTCCTATGTTTCTATGTTTCTATGTAAGAGACACTACATTGAGAATTTCAGAGAACCATTGAAAACACCTTGCCCATCGTATATTAGCACCTGACCTGTCTTGTGGCACTAGAAATGATTGAAAAATCATAATCAGAGCTTACCCTTATACTCTTTTACTTCTCAGCGGCCAAGGATAGATCTGTGCTAGCCTAACGATTTATTTATTTGAGGAAGGCTGTCAAACTGTATTGCGGGACAAAGATCAGCTACAGAAATGGGTGGAGAAATGGCAGATGGAGTTTAATCAGAGGAAGTGTGTCATGTTTTACTTGGGGTCAAATGTAAGGGGAAAATATATAATTAACAGCACCGAGCAGCACTAATGACCAGAGGGATCTTGAGTACCATGCCCACAACTCTGTTAAGGTGGTAATACAATTAGATAGAATGGTAAGGAAGGCAGATGGTATGCTTGTTTTATTGATCAGGGCATTGAATATAAGAGTCAGGAAGTCATGATGCATCTTTATAGGACTTTGGTTTGTAGTATTGCATGCAGTACTGGTTGGCCCAATGCAGTAAGGATGTGGAGGGTTTGAAAAGTGTGCAGAAGAGGTTTACCAGAATAATGCCTGGATGAGTGAGTATTAGCTGCAAGAAGAGGTTGAATAGACTTGAATTGTTTTCTCTGGAGTGCCTGAGGTTAAGGGAAAATATCAAAGAAGTATATAAAATTATTGAAAGGCGTAATGGGTAGTACATTTGGGTAGACAGAACCTTTTTTTCCAGGCTGAAAATATCAACTTTAAGATGAAAGGGGGAAATTAAGAGGAGATGTGCGGGGCAAGTTGTTTTCACAGGGTGGTGGGTGCTTGGAACAGAGGTAGTGGTGGAGGGTAATACGATAGTACTGTTCAAGAGGCTTTTGGATAGGCACATGGATATGCAGGGAATGGAGTGATGTGGATTATGTGCATGCAGATGAGGGCACTTCATGTTCTGCACAGAGATTGTGGGCCAAAGGGCCTGTTCCTGAGCTGTACTGTTTCATATTGTATTTGGCCTTGCATCAACTGTCCACCACTCCTATTCCTACCCCAACCTCGTCCTTTCGCATAACTATTCTATGCTAATGATACTCCATCAACATTTTCTCCCACTGATACTTATTATATCTTCTTGGTTTCCATTGCCAAAATTAGGTCCCTTGTTGGTCCTACAATCTATTGGAAAGTCTCAAAAGCACTTCATTAATTTTGCACCATATTCCTCAGTTAACAGTAAAGTGGTTGAATTCTACTATTGTCATTACCCTGCTGTTTTATACTTCACAGAAATATATATTTTGCTTTTATATCAAGACATAGTTGTCACTTGGAAAGCAAACAGTTGTTGCCCATCCTTAATTGTCCATGAACTGAGTGGCATGCTGGAGCTTTTCAGCAGAGTCAACCACATTACTGAGCATCCAGAGTCACTTTCAGGCCAGACTAAGCAAGGATAGCAGACTTCCTCCCCTGAAGGACATTAGTGATCCAGATAAGTTTAAAAAACAATACGGTAATTTCATGGTCATCATGCCTAGCACCATTTGTTTGTTATTAAAAAAATCTAGATTATTGAATTTCACAGTTGCCGTGGTGTGATTTATACTCATATCTCTGAATGATTAGTCCAGACACCTGTGTTTTGGGTCTAGTACATTAACCATACCCTATGTGTTTTCCACCAACCCCTATTTGGTTTTCTGTGAGTTTAATATTCACACAGCAATGTAATTACCCCCGATTCCCCTTCAGATCAACCTTCATGGACTAACTTTTTGATTTAATGCATCATTCCTCTTTACTGGTAATTAAATTAAACTGAAATGACTATAATTCCCTCTTTTTTTATCCCCCTATCCCATCTGAAAACCCTGTAACCAGGTAGACAGCAATGTCATTCCTTTCCATCTTTAAGACGTATTTCAATATTAATGTTGCCGTCAACTGCCGAATAACTCTCAGCTAAGCTGTTAGGACAGTGAGACCTGTTGAATTGAAGATTGGGTAGTGACAAACCACTTATTTTTATTATGCTTTATTGCTTCTAATCTTTCTTATTAATTTGTTGCCATTTATATTCAACTTATTCTTAGAATCTAAATTATTGTACCTACCACGCCAACCCCACCCGCACTTTGGAAAACATAACCATCAGGATGTGCTGCTGCTCGCTGCTTATAAGCATAAACGTGAGGATCATGTACAGAAAATTATACAGTGTGTATAATTCTCTGCCTCAGAAGGCGGTGGAGGCCGGTTCTCTGGATGCTTTCAAGAGAGAGATAGATACTCTTAAAGATAGCAGTCAGGGGATATGGGGAGAAAGCAGGAATAGGGTACTGATTGTGGTTGATCAGCCATGGTCACATTGAATGGCGGTACTAGCTCGAACGGCTGAATGGCCTACTCCTGCACCTATTGTCTATTGTAGGAAGGAACTGCAGATGATGGTTTAAACCGAATATAGACACAAAAAGCTGGAGTAACTCAGTGGGTCAGATAGCATCCCTGGAGAAAAGGAATAGGTGAAGTTTCGGGTCGAGACCCTTCTTCAGACTCAGCGTTGCTTTGATGTAATAGACAGCTTAGGACTAATCCGTGACCACTTCAGATTGGTCCATGTTCAAGAACTCGGCAGCCAACCTAATTGAGTACATCATTGTTGTCACAGACTTCATCAGTAAGTGCCAAAGAAGTCAATCCAAGTATTCCCCATCCATAAACTATAGATGAACCGTGAGATCCACTCCCGAGTGAACACTAATTCTGAGGTGTTCAAGTCGTGTGTTTCTGATATGTACTAGTAATCTTCAATTAACCTTCGCAAAGCAATCAGGGATGCCAAGAGACAATTCCAGACCAAACTGGCATCCCAGACTAACCACATAGACACCCATTGACTGAGACAAGGCTCTGCATGCTATAATGGGCTACAAAGCGATGTTGTGCAGAATCTCTGGCAACAGCGCATCGCTTCCTGAATGTCAGTGGAATGACATTGAGAGCTTTGAGTACATCAGTATCCACAGTCACTGTCATAGACAACAGCCTTCCTGAGGGTGAACCTGCAGAAGGCGACTGGCACAGATGGACTCCGAGGCCGTCCTCGGACCCTGCAAGGACCAATTGGCAAGAATATTCATGGATATCTTGAACTACTCCCTCCTCCAATATGAGTTTCCCATCTGCTTTAAGAAGACTGTTATCATCCTGGTGCAAAACAAAAACAAGGTTGTGTGTGCTTTAACTACCATCATGAAGTGCTTTGAGAGACTCGTCATGATGTACATCAACTCCAGCCTCCCACACAGCTGCAGTGATCCACTGCAATTGGTCTATCGTGACAGGTCCAGGGCGGACACTGCTTTCCTGGTCCTACATTCATCCCTAGAAAAACCAGGATAACAGGGATATCTACATCAGACTTCTACTTGTTGACTTTAGCTCTACTTTATCAACATTACCAATCAAAGTAATCTCCAAACAGCTGGACCTAAGACTCAGCATCCCTTTCTGCAACAGAATTCCTGACTTCCTGACTCCATCTCGTCATTGTTTGTGATCCACTACCATGGTATCTGCTGCAAATTGTAAATAGTGTTAGAGAAGAAACCAATCATTACCAACCTTCCACCCCCATTGAGTCCATTTACACTTCACTTTGCCTCAGGAAAGCAGCCAACACTATCATGGGTCACTCACGTAGGGACCTTCTCTCGTCTTCCCTCTAGCATTGGCTAGGTGATACAAAAGCTTAACAGCACATACCACAAGTTTCAAGAGTCACTTCTTCCCTGCTATTATTAGTCTTGAATGCTGATGTTGAATTATATCTTTCAATCTACCTTATTGCGGCCCTTGCTCTTTATTTTAGTTTATTTTAGTTTGCATATAGCTCTAACACTATATGTTGCACTCCATTTATTCTCTACATTGCACAGTCTGATTGTACACATATAGCATGATTTGCTTGGCTAGCACCCAAAAAACGTGTTTCACTGTATCTCGTTACACAAGACAATAATAAACCAATACCATCCCACTGTCAAGTTTAAAGTGCTGATGATCAACTTCTGCAGTAAGCATATTGGTCCTGCTGTGTTAAATACAACTCATCCAGTTTGTTCCCTTCCATCTTCTGCAGAAGTAGCCCCATTGATCCAGAAATATAAAGCCTTCTTTCTGCATTGCCTCTTCACTCATAGAAACATAGAAAATAGGCGCAGGAGTAGGCTATTCGGCCCTTCGAGCCTGCACCACCATTCAATGTGATCATGGCTGATCATCCAACTCAGTATCCTGTACCTGCCGTCTCTCGATACCCCTGATCCCTTTAGCCTCAAGGGCCACATCTAACTCCCTCTTAAATATAGCCAATGAACTGGCCTCAACTACCTTCTGTGGCAGAGAATTCCACAGATTCACCACTCTCTGTTTTGAAAAATGTTTCTCTCATCTCGGTCCTAAAAGACTTCCCCCTTATCCTTAAACTGTGACCCCTTGTTCTGGACTTCCCCAACATCGGGAACAATCTTCCTGCATCTAGTCTGTCCAACTGTCATGATGGATGTACACTAATCTCCTATACTTAATGTTTAATACACGATTCTTATTTTGTGCATTTGTGTCTATGTTACAATCCATACGCCAGACTAAGCTTGAACAGTTTTGTCTCATTCTGCAAATTGTTTTGCTCTTATCACGTTCCAAAGCTGATTTCCATTTACGGTGCGCTATTAACAGACTTGCATCATTGTGGCACTTTCACAACACTGTCTGGGACACAGTAAGATCTAGCATGTTCCTGTATAAAATACGAACACTTCCAAAATAATTCTTAAGTCATTGTATTTAGTATTTCACAATAATACCCTGCAAAATCCACTTTGAATATACAATCCCAAAATGAGAAATGGTGTATAGAGAGAAGCAGATTGGGCTACATTTCCTAGCCTTTGTTTCTAAATAATGTTTGTTTTCATTGTCTGGCCATTGCAGATAAGACCATGATTTATTGATGATCTTTATTTGCCTTCATTTTATGCAACTGTGTGACTTGCTTGGACTCATTGGAAGGCAGTTAATATTCACACATTGTAGTGAATATTAACTGGATGGGTGAGTAAGGGTGGACTGTTTCTTTAACTGTTGCGAGTTTGTCATTTTTAGGTTGAACTAAATTTCAACGGCGGGATTTGAACTGCCATCTCCTTCAGCGATCTTTCAGAGTCAAAGATGACTAATTTTTGCTCCATGTTTGTGGCAAATGAGGGCAATGTGGGAATCGCATTCTCTTCCATAGATGCGGTAGCAGGTTTGTGACGTGTGAGGTGATGTGTTCATTCACCGTATACACGGGCTTCTGTGTGCTCTTGATGCATGATCTTAAAGTTCTCTATACCACCTTAAATGTTCCTTCTCCACTTCAACTATCGTACGTCATAGGTCAGAGGTTCCCAGAGATAAGTGGGGATGTTTCACTTCGTTAAGGAAGCTTTTGAGCAAATCTCTGCATCTAGTCCTTTCGTTTAGTTTTTGTTTAGTTTAGAGATACAGCATGCAAACGGGCCCTTTGGCCAACCAATTCTGCTCAAACCAGCGATCCCCACACACTAACACTATCCTACACACACTAGGGACAATTTACAATGTTACCAAGTCAATTAATCTACAAACCTGTACATCTTTGGATTGTGGGAGGAAACCGGAGCAACCAGGGAAAATCCACACAGGTTACGGGGAGAACGTACAAACACCGTGCTGACAGCACCCATAGTCAGGATTGAACCTGAGTCTCTGGTGCTGTAAGGCAGCTACTCTACCACTGCACCATTACACGGAGACACAGGGAATTCATTTGCATAATTTCAAAAGAAAAGTGTTGTGCAGTTGAAAGTTTTGATGATCTGTAGTGAAGCAGTTCTAGGTGCCTAGGACTCACTGGGAAATTCAACTCCAGATTTATCAGTAGAAATTCCCCCAAATAACACCTTAACAGTATTGCTCTACAGAACAGTCTCGACCTGATACGTCGCCTCTTCCTTCTCGCCATAGATGCTGCCTCACCCGCTGAGTTTCTCCAGCATTTCTGTCCAGCTTTAATAGTATTGCTGCTCATTTGAGAGATAACTCAAATTTCCACATTCAAGAAGAGGAAACTTCATCTTCTTTACCTTTAATACACAAGAATAGGCAAAGCAGCCATGTGCATTTGAGTGAATTGTAGGCTTTTGAAAGGTACAGACAAGGCACAGTGGCACAGTAGCAGTGGAGTTGTGCCTAACAGCACCAGAGACCCAGGTTTGATCCTGAGTGCAGGTTCTGTCTGTATGGAGATAGTACATTCTGTAACTGCGTGGGGTTTCTCCGGGTGCTCCGGTTTCCTCCCACATTCCAAAGTGTGCAGATTTGTAGGTTAATTGGCTTCTGTAAATGCCAATGCTGCATTGGGGATTATGTTGCAGAAGCTGGTTTACAAAAAAAACAAAGTGCTGAAGTATTTCAGTGGGTCAGGCAGCATCTATGATGGTCATGCAAAGGTGTTATTTTGGGTCGGATCCTTCTTCAACACTGCACTAATATCCTTGGAAAAAAAACTTCCAGGTCACCTCGTGCCAGGAACATCAAGCTGCATGAGTCTGAAGAAGGGTTTCGGCCCGAAACATCGCCTATCTCCTTCGCTCCTTAGATGCTGCTGCACCCGCTGAGTTTCTCCAGCCTTTTGTGCACCCTCGATTCTCCAGCATCTGCAGTTCCTTCTTTAACACATCAAGCTGCAGAGCTGGCGGGTTGTCCAGGATCACCTGCACAAAAAACATGCCTCCTGTGCGCACTGTTCTTCACCAGTCTGTCCAATCCCCCTACTGACATCCTTGGAGCATTCTTCAGCATCACTCCCTGATACTCTCCTCTACCATAACAGCCCCGTCATGGCAGAATCTATTTTCTCAGAGGCTGTGTTCTTCAGTAGCTTGGAAAGTATTGTATCTTGCCTGCATTATAAAATGCCCCCCTTTAAGAGCTGTCATTAGAGATCACAATCACTGGGCTACATTCCTGCATGCTTTATATTCTTGCAACTGGTTTGCAGAGGATGCCGCACTGAAACTGTCCAGTTCAGCATTGTTGGTAAAAATGTTACTCTCCAGCATCCATTGGGAATAGCTGGGGCCGGCTGGTCAAACAAGCAGGATGGTCAAGAGAACATAAGAACATTAGAAAATGGAAGCAGGAGTAGGCCATCTCGCCACTGTCATTCAACAGGATCATAAGTGATCTGTCGCAGGTCTTATCCTTACTCAGTGTTCACATTTCACTGATCTTGCAAACTAAATTCTGCCTCCTCTGTAAATACTTCCAGTGAACTAGCCTCTACAACCGTCTGGGATAGAGGATTCCAGAGATTCATCACCCTTTGCAAGTTCTTATTAATTTTTGTGCTTTCTCCACGTGACTGCGTGGGTTTTCTGGGGGTGCTCTGGTTTCCTCCCACATTGTAAAGACACACAGGTTTGTAGGTTAATTGGCTTTGATCACATTGGAAATTGTCCCTAGTACGTAGGATAGTGTTAATGTACGGGGTGGTTGCTGGTCAGCACGGCCCGTTTCTGTGCTGTATCTTTGAAGTTAAAAGTAACTAGACATTTTTTTAAAGAACGATTTTTCTATTCATGCAATAAATTTTACTTCAGCAAAAATGGTTACAATGCAATTAGTTTGGAAGGCTGAAATATTCCAAGATAGATTTTATCAAAAATAGTCAGAAAAGAGGGAGTTTACTCTATATTTGACCAAACAGGGATTCAGTTCTTAGTGAATTGACAGCTGTTTTAGAGGACCCTCGGTGTGTACAGATCAGTTTGCTGTGATATACAGTGACCTCCATAATGTTTGGGACAAAGACCCATCATTTCTTTATTTGCCTCTGCACTCCACAATTAGAGATTTGTAATGGAAAAAAATCACATGTGGGTAAAATGCACATTGTCAGATTTTAATAAAGGTCATTTTTATACATTTTGGTTTCACCATGTCGAAATTACAGCAGTGTTTATACACAGTCCCTCCCCCATTTCAGGGAACCATAAAGTTTTGGATACAGCAATGTCATGTAAATGAAAGTAGTCATGTTTAGTATTTTGTTGCATATCCTTTGCATGCAATGACTGCTTGAAGTCTGCGATTCATGGACATGCTGGGTGTCTTTTCTGGTGATGCTCTGCCAGGCCTGTATTGCAGCCATCTTTAGCTTATGCTTGTTTTGGAGGTTAGTTCCCTTCAGTTTTCTCTTCAGCATATAAAAGGCATTCTCAATTGGGTTCAGATCGGGTGATTTGCCACTTAAGAAATGTTCATTTTTTAGCTTTGAAAAACTCCTTTGTTGCTTCAGCAGTATGTTTGGGATTATTGTCTTGCTGTTGAATGAACCGCCGGCATGAGGCATTTGGTTGATCTTGAGCAGATAGGATGTGTCTACACACATCAGAATTCATTATGCTACTACCATCAGCATAATCAATGAAGAAAAGACTGAAGGAATGAGTAGGTGCTGAGAGCTCTCTTATTCCTGCATTAAGGAGGCAATTAAACACACCTGAGCAATTACTAAACACCTATGAAGCCATGTGTCCCAAACATTAGGGTGCCCTGAAATGGGGGGACTTTGTATGTGACTCATTCAAAAAAAACATTGTGATTTTCATTGTGGGGTGGGATAAGGGACAGGTTTCCTTTACAAAAAAAACATCGCAATTTTCATTGTGGGGGGGTGGAGAGAGGTGAGTGGAAAAGCAGGGGGATAGAGGGAGAGGAGGGCGGTAGGGAGGGGAGAGTGGGGGAGGTGAGGAGGGAGAATGGAGGAGGAGGGGGGATAGAGGGAGAGGAGGAGGAATGGGGAGGTAAGAAGTGGGGGATAGAGGGCAGTGGGGGAGTTCAGGAGGGAGAGTAGGTGGGTGGGATAGGGGGAGGTGAGGACTGGGTGAGGTGGGGGATATAGGGATAGGAGGGGTTAGGGAGGGGAGAGGGGTTATGGAGGGAAGGGGGGAGTGACAGGGTTGGGGAAAGGAGAGGGAGGAGGTGAGGGAGGGAGTGGGGGAGGGGATGAGGAGAAGGGAAAGAAGAAGGAGGGCGAAGAGGAGGGGGAGGGAGTGCTGGGGGATGAGGGGGAATGGAGGAGGATAGGGGTAGGAAGAGGGATGGCGAGGCGCAGTTGGGGGAAGGTTGCCGCGACTCGAGTCACAACGGGGATCTCTGGCGTCACAACGGGAACCCTCAGCCGTGCTTGCGCAGTTGGGGGCTATGGGTCAGTGGTGGAATATTACCTTGGGGACGGGGCTCAATGGGTCCCACTTGGTCTAGTCTATTATAAACCTACTACCTCCCACAGCTATCTGGACAATACAGTACTTCTTCCCACCTTGCCTCCTGCAAGACTCTATCCCTTACTCCCAATTCCTCTGACTACACCGCATCTGTGCCCAAGATGAGGTGTTCCATACCAGGACATTCATTCACTCAGTCTGCCTGAACCTACCAGATCTCCCGGTTGCTAAACACTTTAACTCCCCCTCCCATTTCCACACTGACCTTTCTGTTCTGGGTCTCCTCCACTGTCAGAGTGAGGCCCAGCGCAAATTGGAGGAACAGCACCACATATTTCGCTTGGGCAGCTCACACCCGACAGGTATGATTGTTGATTTCTCTAACTTCAAGTTACCTTTAAGAGTTTCCCTCTCTCTCCATCCCTCCCACTTCCTAGTTCTTCGTCCAGTCTGACTGTGCCCCTAACTAAATGTTCTCTTTCTATGCGCCGTTGTCAGCTTCTCCTATCTAATAATGATCAATTCTACATTTTCCTTGAAAAGCATCCCCTTTGATATCTCGGTTTCACACCTTACCCTTCCTTATCTCTCCCCTGATTCTCAGTCTCAAGAAGGGTCTCGACCCGAAACATCACCCATTCCTTCTATCAAGAGATGCTGCCTGCCCCGCTGAGTTACTCCAGCATTTTGTGTCTATCTTCGATGTAAACCAGCATCTGCTGTTCCTTCCTACACAGGAGAGTTAGGAGTCGTTTAGTTTATTGTCATGTGTACCGAGGTACAGTGAAAGGTTTTTGTTGCGTGCTATCCAAAGTAGGAGTACATTACCAGCACATCCGGGAAGTGGTGTCAAAGACGAGATTGATTCAGGAGCCAGAAAGCAGTGGGGAAGAAGCCATTCTTAAGGCGGGACATCCAAGCTTTCAAATTCCTGGACCTTCTCTTAGAATGTCTAAGATAGAAAAGAAAATGGCCAAGATGGCAATCTTTGACAATACAATGTTTGACAATACAGTCTTTCTGATGCACTGTGGAGCTATAATGGCTAATCCCAGGGTTCATTGTAATGAGGGTTTACTGCAGTGTGCGGAAGCTGGAGCTTTAACTGGAATGTTAAATATCTCCCCCTGCTGGTACAATCAAATTGTTCATGTTCACTGTTGAAGTAGTAGTTCAGGGATTATTTCTGCAAGCTCTTCCTTTGTTGTTTCACTCGAGTCCCCATAAATCTTTTGCTAAAGTTATGATGAACAATTAAGAGAAATCCTTAATTAAAATCTGCGTTCCGCAGGGGTCGGTGCTGGGGCCACTACTCTTCACGCTGTATTTAAACGATTTGGATGAAGGGATCAATGGCTTTGTGGCTAAGTGTGGATGATATGAAAATAAGTGGAGGGGCAGGTAGTGTAGAGAAAGGAAATACTTTGCAGAAGGACTTGGACAGTTATGAAAATAGGTGGAGGAGCAGGTAGTGTAGAGAAAGCAGGGACTCTGCAGAAGGACTTGGACAGGTTGGGAGCGTGAGCAGAGAAGTGTCAGGTGGAACATAGTGTAGCAAAGTGTGGATTCATGCATTTTGGTAGTAGAAATAAAGGTGTAGACTATTCTCTTTTTTTTAAATAAATGTTATTGAACCATCAAAAATGGGTATAGATTATGTTGCCAAATCCAAGCTAATTGTTTCCAAATGTACATATCAAAACAGAACATTATACAAACAATATGGACGGGCATGTTTATAAAAACAACATCTTAAAAAACAAACAAATAAATAAATAATGAGGGGGGGAGGAGTAAATAATATAAATAAATAAATAAATACATACATACATACATACATAAGTAAAGTGCAGAAGTTGACTACAGCACATAGGGAGCAGTTCAGTGCAATAATTATTTGTGAAGAAATTATTCACACCCCATTTCTAAATGAGGGGTGAATCCAGAAATCGGAGATGCAAAGGGATTTGGGAGTGTTCCCAAAAAGTTAATCTGCATATCAAATCGGTAGTAAGGAAAGCAAACTCAATGGAAGCATTTATTCGAGAGGTCTAGAATACAAAAACAGGGGTGTAATGCTGAGGCTCTATAAGGCGCAGTTTGCAGTATTGTGAGCAATTTTAGGCACCATGTCTGAGGATGTGCTGGCTCTGGAGAGGGTCCAGAGGAGGTTTACAAGAATGATCCCAGGAATGAGTAGGTTAATATATGATGACCGTTTGACGCCACTGGGCCTGTACTCGCTGGAATTCAGAAGAATGAGGGATGACCTCATTGAAACGTACAGAATAGTGAAAGGCTTGGATAGAGTGGATGTGGAGTGGATGTTTCCACTAGTGGGAGAGTCTAGAACAAGAGGTCATAGCCTCAGAATTAGACGTTCTTTTAAGAAGGAGATGAGGAGGAATTTCTTTAGTCAGAGCGTGGTCAATCTGTGGAATTCTTTGCCACAGAAGGATGTGGAGGCCAAGTCAATGGATATTTCTTGAAGGCAGAGATTGATAGATTCTTGATTAGTGCGGTTATCAAGGTTCTGGGGAGAAGGCAGGAAAATGGGGTTAGGAGGGAGAGATAGATCAGCCATGATTGAATGGTGGATTAGACGATGGGCGGAATAGCTTAATTTTGCTCTTATCATTTATGACTTTATAACTGAAAAGCACTGTGACTTTGCCTAGAGTTACAAAGATTAAACCCAACATGGCGCAATGCAGGAATACAATACCGTCCAAACCAAATCCAAACCAATTCCTCGGACAGGAACCTGCGGATGATTCCCAAAAAAACACCATCCCAGATGTTCTTAGTCATATAAGATACAAAGATAGAGTAGAAACAAGGAACTGAATATGCTGGGTTATACCAAAGATGGACACAAAGTGCTGGAGTAACACAGCAGTTAGGCAGTATCTCTGGAGAAAAATGATGGGTGACGTTTCGAATCTGCAGTTGTACAGAGCCCTAGTGAGACCACATCTGGCGTATTGTGTGCAGTTTTGAGGAAGGACATTCTTGCTATTGAGGGAGTGCAGCGTAGGTTTACAAGGTTAATTCCCGGGATGGCGGGACTGTCATATGCTGAGTGGATGGGGCAGCTGGGCTTGTACACTCTGGAGTTTAGAAGGATGAGAGGGGATCTCATTGAAACATATAAGATTGTTAAGGGTTTGGACATGCTAGAGGCAGGAAACATGTTCCTGATGTTGGGGGAGTCCAGAACCAGGGGCCACAGTTTAAGAATAAGGAGTAAGCCATTTAGAACGGAGACGAGGAAACACTTTTTCTCACAGAGAGTTGTGAGTCTGTGGAATTCTCTGCCTCAGAGGGCGGTGGAGGTGGGTTCTCTGGATGCTTTCAAGAGAGAGCTAGACAGGGCTCTTAAAAATAGCGGAGTCAGGGGATATGGGGAGAAGGCAGGAACGGGGTACTGATCGGGGATGATCAGCCATGATCACATTGAATGGCGGTGCTGGCTCGAAGGGCCAAATGGCCTACTCCTGCACCTATTGTCTATTGAATCCTGACCCGAAACGTCACCCATCCTTTTTCTCCAGAGATGTTGGCTGACCCGCTGAGTTACTAAAGCACTTTGTGTCCATCTTTGGTATAACCTAGTCTAAAACACTAAAATAGATGTACCATTGAAATAAGTTTGCTCGGTTGTAATATTGTTGTTTATTCGTAATTGGGGAATAGGTTTATGAACTGGTAGTATATTGAGGTTGGTTACCTGTCTTTCAAGGTGTCTGAGTTTATTGAAACGTTTGATGATGTAGAGTGTTGTCTACCTGAGTGTTTAATAATCTGTCATATTCATGGTCAACCAAATAATGAGGATTTTGAGGGGAACATACAACCTCTACTTTGTTATTGTAGACAAAATAAGGTGATAGCCACAGAAAGTTTTCAAAAACAATGTGAGATAAGGTAATCAATCTTGGAAGGGAGTAACAAATTTATGCTAACTAAATTAATATTTATTCTGGGAGTGTAGACCTTGCAGAAATAGAAGGATCCAAACAGAACTGGAACAAAGGAAGCCACTTTGAGACATAAAACATAGAAAAGTACTGCACTGGGCAGGCCCTTTGGCCCAGAGGGAGTTAGATGTGGCCCTTATGGCTAAAGGGATCAGGGGGTATGGAGAGAAGGCAGGTAAGGAGACTGAGTTGGATGATCAGCCATGATCATATTGAATGGCGGTGCAGGCTCAAAGGGCCGATGTTTCTATAATGAGTGTGCTGAATATGATGCCAAGATAAACTACTCTTGAGACACAGCTTGGACTAGTGTAGGATCCTATAGAGACGTCTTCTGTGTGGAGGATGTGAGTGTAATCAGTGAAGAAATCGATCAATGTGAAAACGAGTTCAGCCAACTGGAGGTATAATTTGTGAATATGCATAGTACATCGTGAAGAAGGTTATCAAAAATTACAGCAGAATTTTGATCAGCTGGGCAAGTAGGCTGATGAATAGTAAATGGAGTTTAATGCAAATAAGTATGAGGCGTTGCATTTTGTGAAGTCAAACCACGACAGGGCTTTCATAGTCAATGGCAGGGCTCTGGGAAGTGCTGTGAAGCAGAGGGATCCAGGAGCGCAGGTGCATTGTTTCTTAACGATGGTGTCACAGGTAGATAGAGTGGTCAAGAAGGCACATTGGCCTTCATCAGCCAGAGTATTGAGTATAGAAGTTGGAAGATTACAGTACAGATGTACAAGATGTTAGCGAGGCCACATTTGGAGTATTGTGTTCTGATTTGGTTGCCCTGTTATAGGAAAGAAGCAGAGAAGATTCATGAGGATGTTGCCAGAACTCAAGGGTCTGAGCTATAAGGAGAAGTTGAGCTGGCTAGGACTTTATGTCTTGAAGCGCAAGAAGATGTTGAATAATCTTATAGAAGTGTATAAGATCATGAGGGGGATACGGTAAATGCACAGAGTTTATGGTGAAAGGGAAAAGATGTAATCGGAAATCTGAGGGGAAACTTTTTCATAGAAACATAGAAATTAGGTGCAGGAGTAGGCCATTCGGCCCTTCGAGCCTGCACCGCCATTCAATATGATCATGGCTGATCATCCAACTCAGTATCCCGTACCTGCCTTCTCTCCATACCCTCTGATCCCCTTAGCCACAAGGGCCACATCTAACTCCCTCTTAAATATAGCCAATGAACTGGCCCTCAACCACCCTCTGTGGCAGAGAGTTCCAGAGACCCACCACTCTCTGTGTGAAAAAAGTCCTTCTCATCTCGGTCCTAAAGGATTTCCCCCTTATCCTTAAGCTGTGACCCCTTGTCCTGGACCTCCCCAACATCGGGAACAATATTCCTGCATCTAGCCTGTCCAACCCCTTAAGAATTTTGTAAGTTTCTATAAGATCGCCTCTCAATCTCCTAAATTCTAGAGCGTATAAACCGAGTCTATGCAGTCTTTGTTCATAAGACAGTCCTGACATCCCAGGAATCAGTCTGGTGAACCTTCTCTGCACTCCCTCTATGGTAATAATGTCCTTCCTCAGATTTGGAGACCAGAACTGTACGCAATACTCCAGGTGTGGTCTCACCAAGACCCTATACAACTGAAGTAGAACCTCCCTGCTCCTATACTCAAATCCTTTTGCTATGAAAGCTAACATACCATTGGCTTTCTTCACTGCCTGCTGCACTTGCATGCCTACTTTCAATGACTGGTGTACCATGACACCCAGGTCGCGCTGCATCTCCCCTTTTCCTAATCGGTTCACCAAAGTGGATAACCTCACATTTATCCACATTATACTGCATCTGCCAAACATTTGCCCACTCACCCAGCCTATCCAAGTCACCTTGCAGTATCCAAGCATCCTCCTCATAGCTAACACTGCCCACCAGCTTAGTGTCATCCGCAAACTTGGAGATATTGCCTTCAATTCCCTCATCCAGATCATTAATGTATATTGTAAATAGCTGGGGTCCCAGCACCGATCCTTGCGGTACCCCACTAGTCACTGCCTGCCATTGTGAAAACGACCCATTTACTCCGACTCTTTGCTTCCTGTTTGGCCAGCCAGTTCTCTATCCACATCACTGAACCCCCAATGCCGTATGCTTTAAGTTTATATACTAATCTCTTATGTGGGACCTTGTCGAAAGCCTCCTGGAAGTCCAGATACACCACATCCACTGGTTCTCCCCTATCCACGCTACTAGTTACATCCTGGAAAAATTCCACAAGATTCGTCAGACATGATTTACCTTTCATAAATCCATGCTGACTTTGTCCAATGATTTCACCACTTACCAAATGTGCTGCTATCCCATCTTTAATAACTGACTCTAGCAGTTTCCCCACTACCGATGTTAGACTAATTGGTCTGTAATTCCCTGTTTTCTCTCTCCCCCCCTTCTTAAAAAGAGGGGTTACGTTTGCTACCCGCCAATCCTCAGGAACTATTCCAGAATCTAAAGAGTTTTGAAAGATTATCACTAATGCATCCACTATTTCCGCAGCTACTTCCTTAAGTACTCTGGGATGCAGCCTATCTGGCCCTGGGGATTTATCGGCCTTTAATCCATTCAATTTACCCAACAACACTTCCCGACTAACCTGGATTTCACTCAAGTCCTCCTTTGACCCGCGGTCCCCTGCTATTTCCGGCAGATTATTTATGTCTTCCTTAGTGAAGACGGAACCAAAGTAGTTATTCAATTGGTCCGCCATATCCTTGTTCCCCATGATCAACTTACCTGTTTCTGACTGCAAGGGACCTACATTTGTTTTAACTAATCTCTTTCTCTTCACATATCTATAAAAACTTTTGCAGTCAAAGAGTGGTATGTATATGGAACGAGTTGCTAGAGGAGGTAATTGGGGCAGGTGGTATCATTACATTTAAAGGACACTAGACCTGTTGGGTCTCCTCCCCCAAAGCAATATTCCAGCACTCAACCGTTCTCCCAACGCAACCCGCTTGGCTTTTTTACATGAATCATGAATAACTTTTCATGAATCATGAATCACTTTAATCATGAATAACACGGGGGGGGGGGGGGGCAGGGGGTGTGGCACTCAGCAGCTTGAGAGTCCAATGCGATTGGTCCACTGGAGGGGGGGGGGAGTAAATGGCGGGGTGTGTGACACTCGGCAGCTTGAGAGCCCATTATGATTGGTACACTGGAGGATGGTGAGGGGGGGCTGGGGGTTGGTGAGGGGGTTGGGTGGGGGTGGGGAGGAAGGGGGGGGTGGAGCGCAGGAGTGCCCCTCCCTCCCAGAGTAGCCCATCCTGCCTTTAAAGTGCATTGTGATGTCACTCTGACTTCGTTTTTGCAAAATGAGTGACTTTGAAGAAATTGGGCTGTTTTTTAAATTTCAACAATTAATAACTTCGAAAATATAGGTGAAAATGTGACGGGAAGATGTTTATTGCCACCATGGGAAAAATGTGAGTGGGATGTGTGAAAATAGGAAGGCTGTGGCCTAGCGTTTGGAAGAGGATATGAATTAACCAGATTGACACACACACAGACACAAACAAGACAAAGACTTTAGTCATATAGAAACATAGAAAAATAGCAGGAGTAGGCCATTTGGCCCTTCGAGCTTGCACCGCCAATCAATATGATCATGGCTGATCATCCAGTATCCCGTACCTGCCTTCTCTCCATACCCTCTGATCCCTTTAGCCACAAGTGCCACATCCAACTCCCTCTTGAATATAGCCAATGAACTGGCCTCAACGACCTTCTGTGGCAGAGAATTCCACAGATTCACCTCTCTGTGTAAAAAAATGTTTTCCTCATCTTGGTCCTAAAGGAATTCCCCCTTATCCTTAAACTGTGAACCCTTGTTCTGGACTCCCCCAACATCGGGAACAATCTTCCTGCATCTATCTTGTCCAACCCCTTAAGAATTTTGTAAGTTTCTATAAGATCCCCCCTCAATCTTCTAAATTCCAGTGAGTACAAGCCGAGTCTATCCAGGCTTTCTTCATATGAAAGTCCCGACATCCCAGGAATCAGTCTGGTGAACCTTCTCTGAACCCCCTCTATGGCAAGAATGTCTTTCCTCAGATTTGGAGACCAAAACTGTATGTAATACTCCAGGTGTGGTCTCACCAAAACCCTGTACAACTGCAGTAGAACCTCCCTGCTCCTGTACTCAAATCCTTTCGCTATGAATGCTAACATACCATTTGCTTTGTTCACTGCCTGCTGCACCTGCATGCCTACTTTCAATGACTGGTGTACCATGACACCCAGGTCTCGTTGCATCTCCCCTTTTCCTAATCTGCCACCATTCAGATAATAGTCTACCCTCATGTTTTTGCCACCAAAGTGGATAACCTCACATGTATCCACATTATACTGCATCTGCCCATTAACTCAGCCTATCCAAATCACCCTGCAGCCTCCTAGCATCCTCCTCACACCTAACTATACCCCCCATCTTGGTGTCATCTGCAAATTTGGAGATGGTGCATTCAATTCCCTCGTCCAAATCATTAATGTATATTGTAAATAGCTGGGGTCCCAGCACTGAGCCTTGCGGTACCCCACTACTCTCTGCCTGCCATTCTGAAAAGGACCCGTTTACTCCTACCCTTTGCTTCCTGTCTGCCAGCCAGTTCTCTATCCACATCAATATTGAACCACCAATACCGTGTGCTTTAAGTTTATATACTAATCTCTTATGTGGGACCTTGTCGAAAGCCTTCTGAAAGTCCAGATATAACACATCCACTGGTTCTCCCTTATCCACTCTACTAGTTACATCCTTGAAAAATTCTATAAGATTCGTCAGACATGATTTACCTTTTGTAAATCCATGCTGACTTTGTCCAATGATTTCACCACTTTCCAAATGCGCTGCTATCCCATCTTTAATAACTGACTCTAGCAGTTTCCCCACTACCGATGTTAGACTAACTGGTCTGTAATTCGTTACATTAGCTATCCTCCAGTCCTCGGGAACTACTCCAGAATCTAAGGAGTTTTGAAAAAATTATCACTAATGCATCCACTATTTCTGCGGCTACCTCCTTGGGATGCAGACCATCTGGCCCTGGGGATTTATCAGCTTTTAATCCATTCAATTTACCCAACACCACTTCCCGGCTAACCTGGATTTCACTCAGTTCCGCCATCTTATTTGACCTCCGGTCCACTGCTATTTCCGGCAGATTATTTATGTCTTCCTTAGTGAAGACAGAACCAAAGTAGTTATTCAATTGGTCTGCCATGTCCTTGTTCCCCATGATCAATTCACCTGCTTCTGACTTCAAGGGACCAACATTTATTCTAACTAGTCTCTTTCTCTTCATATATCTATAAAAACTTTTGCAGTCAGTTTTTATGTTCCCTGCCAGTTTCCTTTCGTAATCTATTTTCCCTTTCCTAATTAAGCCGTTTGTTCTCCTCTGCTGGATTCTGAATTTCTCCCAGTCCTCTGGTAGGCTGCTATTTTTGGCCAATTTGTATGCCTCATCTTTAGTTTTTATACTATCCCTGATTTCCCTCGTTATCCACAGATGCACCACCTTCCCTGATTTATTCTTTTGCCAATCTGGTATGAACAATTGCCAATCTATCTTGGCCAATTCACGGCTCATACCTTCAAAGTTAACTTTGTTTAAGTTCAGAACCCTTGTTTCGGACTTAATTATGTCACTCTCCATCCTAATGAAGAACTCAATCATATTATGGTCACTCTTGCCCAAGGGGCCACGCACAACAAGACTGCTAACTAATCCTTCCTCATTACTCGATACCCAGTCTAGAATAACCTGCTCTCTCGTTGGTTCCTCCACATGCTGGTTTAGAAAACTATCCTGCATACATTCCAAGAAATCCTCTTCCTCGGCACCCCTGCCAATTTGATTCACCCCATCTATATGCAGATTGAAGTCGCCCATTATAACTGTGTTACCCTTGTTGCACGCACGTCTAATTTCCTGTTTGATGCCATCCTCAACTCCAATACTACTGTTAGGTGGCCAGTACACAACTCCCACTAGCGTTTTCTGCCCCTTAGAGTTTCACAGCTCTTCCCATATCGATTCCACATCCTCCATGCTAATGTCCTTCCATTTTATTACATTAATCTCCTCTCTCACCAGCGATGCTACCCCACCTCCTTTTCCTTTCCGTCTATCCCTCCTGAATATTGTATATCCCTGGATGTTCAGCTCCCAGCCTTGGTCACCCTGGAGCCATGTCTCCGTGATCCCAACTATAGCATAGTCATTAATAGCTATCTGCACCTTCAACTCATCCACCTTATTACGAATGCTCCTCGCATTGAGACACAAAGCCTTCAGGCTTGTTTTTACAACACTTTTACCCTTTATACAATTATGTTGACAAGTGGCTCCTTTTGATTTTTTTCCTGGATTTGTCTGCCAGCCACTATTAATTTTCACCTTGCTACCACTTGCTTCTATTGTCATTTTATACCCCTCTTTCTCTCTGCTCACACCTTTAAGACACCCACCACCTCTTATTCTTTGTTTATTATTTTTTTCTTCTTACATGTTGCATCTGAGTGATTCCCTTCTCTGCCTCCTGCCTCAGACACTGTCTCCTAGCTATCTCTATTTGAGTCCCTCTCCCCAACCTATCTGGTTTAAAATCCCCCCAGTAGCCTTTGCAAATTTCCCCGCCAAGATACTGGTCCCCCTTGGGTTCAAGTGCAACCCGTCCTTTTTATACAGGTCACTCCTTCCCCAAAAGAGGTTCCAATGATCCAGAAACTTGAATCCCTGCCCTCCACACCAGTCCTTCAGCCACGTGTTTATCCTCCACCTTGCTCCATTCCTACTCTCAATGTCGCGTGGCACAGGAAGTAGTCCTGAGATTGTTATCTTTGTGGTCCTTTTCCATAGCTCTCTTCCTAACTCCCTAAATTCTCCTTTTAGGACCTCTTCTCTTTTTTTACCTATGTCATTGGTACCAATATAGGGAGGCAAACTACCATCCGCGTCTCCGGACTGCGTCCACAGAATCGCCAATCTGACCCTCTAACTATGGAGTCCCCTATTACTAATGCCCTCCTCTTCTTTTCCTTATGCTTCTGAGCATCAGGGCCGGTCTCTGTACCGGAGGCCCGGTCGCTGTTGTTATGTCCAGGTAGGCTGTCCACCCCAACAGCACTCAAACTGGCGTACCTATTTTCAAGGTGTACTGTCACAGGGATACTCTCTAGCCCCTGCCTCTGCCCCTTGCCCTTCCTAACTGTGACCCACTTGTCTGCCTCCTGTGGTTTTGGAGTGACCACCTCCCTGTAGCTCCTCTCTATGACCTCCTCATTCTCCCTGACCAGACGGAGGTCATTGAGCTGCTGCTCCTGGTTCCTAACACAGTCCTTTAGGAGCCCCATCTTGACACACCTGGCGCAGATGTGGACGTCTGGAGGGCTATCAGATTCCTTGACCTCCCACATCTGACATCCACAACAGTACACTGCCCTGGCCTTCATACTCCCCCCTTACACAGGATACAATATCAGCACAACACAAAGTACACTACAAACTGCTAAAATCTGACAGCCAATCAGCTGCTTACCCTAGCCCACTTCCCACCAATCAGCGGCTTCCTCAAAAAAACCACTTCTCCGAATGGAACGTTATGGATTTTGGTAAACAAGCCCCGCGCTGGATTTTTAAGCTTACCGGTCGGGTGTCGCTCCTTCCCCTCCTTCTCTTCCAACGGCTCCTGTGGGCCTCTGAAAAAACAAGCCCCGCGCTGGATTTTTAAGCTTACCGGTCGGGTGTCGCTCCTCCCCCTCCTTCTCTTCCCATATAGAGAAGATTTGGCCAGGTACGTGGATAGGAAAACTTTAGAAAGATATGGGCCAAATGCAGGGAAGTGGGACCAGTGTAGATGGGCCATCTTGGTTAGCATGGGCAAGTTGGGTCAAAGGGCCAGTTTCCATGCTGTTTAATTATGATTCTCGTTGTGAATGAATTAAAAATTGTTCAATCACAACTAAACATCCCCATTTCTGAAGTTTAGTTTATAAAGTCGACAACTAGCTCCTTCATTTTGCTGACATTGAGGGTGAGGTTATTGTTCTGATACCTTCCTGCTACTAACTCCTTCCTGTACTTCATCTCGTCATTGTTCATGATTTGGCCCACCAGATTGGGCCACAAAGTGCAAACTTGTAGATGGAGTTAGGCCAGAATTTGGCTATACTGTCACAAGTGTAAAAGGGAGTACAGTAAGGGACTGACAACGCATCCTTGCGAGGCTCTGATGGTGAAAATTATTGTGGAGGAGGTGTTGTCACCAATCCTCATGGATTGTGGTCTTTTGTGTAAAGTGAGACTCCAACCGCTGGACTGTATTCTCTTCCAGAAGCATTGACTGCTCATTTATAAGGATTCTTCATGCTACATCACCTGAAATGACACCTTAATGTTACAGGGTGGCAGCATCTCAGCATACCAAACAGCAAATTCTCATCCATCTTAGTACAATTAACTTAGATCAAAATTATCTCAAGAGAGAAATGTCTAAACCAAATTTCCATGATGACTTTTGAAAATATTACAATGCCAGAACAATTTCATTAATGCATCCAAAATCAAGATTCCAGCAATTTGAAAAATAAACTCTCTTAAAATGGTCTAAATGCTTACTAGGGAAGCCAGCATCAGTGGAGAAATAAACAATTAACATTTTAGGTTTATTTGCTTTCAACAGAACTTTATGTATAGGACATTATTGCCATAGAGGGAGTGCAGCGAAGGTTCACCAGACTGATTCCTGGGATGTCAGGACTGTCTTATGAACAAAGTCTGCATAGACTCGGTTTATACTCTCTAGAATTTAGGAGATTGAGAGGGGATCTTATAGCAACTTACAAGATTCTTAAGGGGTTGGACAGGCTAGATGTAGGAATATTGTTCCCGATGTTGGGGAGGTCCAGGACAAGGGGTCACAGCTTAAGGATAAGGGGGAAATCCTTTAGGACCGAGATGAGAAGGACTTTTTTCACACAGAGAGTGGTGGGTCTCTGGAACTCTCTGCCACAGAGGGTAGTTGAGGCCAGTTCATTGGCTATATTTACAAGGGAGTTAGATGTGGCCCTTGTGGCTAAGGGGATCAGAGGGTATGGAGAGAAGGCAGGTACGGGATACTGAGTTGGATGATCAGCCATGATCATATTGAATGGCGGTGCAGGCTCGAAGGGCCGAATGGCCTACTCCTGCACCTAATTTCTATGTTTCTATGTATACATTTAAGATGAGTGGGAGGAGTTTTAAAGGGCATTTGTTTTAGACAGCGAGGCATTTTTACACAGAGAGTGATAGATATCTGGTTGTGCACCATACCTTTAAGGCATAGAATGATACAGACCTAATGTGAGCAGGTTATTGTAAATGGGCAAAAAATGTTGGCATGGAAGGGGAGGTATTGTGCTGTACACTTTGATGTCGTTAAGCAAGCATTTGAGTCCCTATAGTATATAGTGTTTAACCACTAGAGGGAATCCATCAAAGTTTCTCTGTGTATGCAATATGCTCCAGCTTTAAAGAGATTCAGCAATTAACAATATATTGAAAACATATTTTTTGATAGTAGCTTCAGACCTATCCTAATCACCTTAATCAGATGGAGATTCATAATGGTTCATTGGTACTTTATTTGTCACATACTGAGGCACAGTGAAATTCATTTTTGTATACAGTTCAGTACAAGTATCACTGGATGTAAGCACTTAGTTACATCTTAGATAAGCATCTCAGATACAGTACAAGTGTATATAGCAGTAGTACACTGAGACAGTATACAAAGTCACCAGTTTGGTGCAATTTTCAAGTCCGAGTTGTTGCAAATGCAGGGATATTGATCTGACCATAAAGGCCCATTGTCCTGGCGATATTGCAGGGTCAGCCTGGCCAAGTGTAGCCATTGGTGTCCTCCGCTGCTGCTCCACCACTGTAGGCTACGTGCGGTCCATGTGCTCAGCCTCTTGGAGTGGCGCCCATTCCAGCTGAGCCCCAGGCTGCTGTCGGGCCCATTGTTGTTTATCATCTATATCAATGATTTGGATGAGAACGTTCAAGGCATGATTAGTACATTTACAGATGACACTAAAGAGGGTGGTATTGTAGATAGCAAGGATGGTTGTCAAAAATTGCACCAGGATTTTAATCGGTTGGGCAGGTGGGGTGAGAGATGGTGAATAGAGTTTAATACAGAGAAATGTGAGGTGTTACATTTTGGGAAGTCAAATCAGAGCAGAACCTACACAGTGAAAGGTAGGGCTCTGGAGAGTCTTGTAGATCAGAAGGATGTAAGTAAGTAAGTAAGTAAGTAAATGTTATTTATATAGCACGTTTAAATCAGCTTGCGTTGAAACCAAAGTGCATTACATTAAATAATTACGTTTCCGTACATCCATAGAATAATTAAAAAGACAAATGACACAACACATTATAGAATTCAACACGAACGTCCCCCCACAACAGAATCAAAATTTTCCACTGTGGAGAAAGGCACCAGAAAGTTCAGTCCTCTTCCTCTGTGATCACCCGAGGTCGGGCCCTATTTGTGGCCTCCGCAGCGAGTCCGATGTTTTCAGGCCCTCTTGCCGGGAAGATGGAACTCCGGCATCAGGTGAATATCCTCAGCGGCTTGGAATGTTTGGAGCGGCCGCTTCCTCCCCGGAGACAGCGGCTCCCGAAGTCCTCAGGCCGCGCTGGTTGGAGTTCTGACTCTGACGCCCGCGGCCACAGCTCTTCGGATGTTGGTGTCGGCGGTCACAGCACTCCGGAGCTTACCGCACAGCGCATTTGAGTATTGTATTCAGATTTGGTTGCCCTGTTACAGGAAAGATGTTAAACTGGAAAGGGTGCAGACAAGATTCACGAGGATGTTGCCAGGACTTGAGGGCCTGAGCTATAGGGAGAAGTTGAGCTGGCTAGGACTTTATTTCTTGGAATGCTGGAGTATGATATGGTGATGTTATAGAGGTGTATAAGATCATGAGGGGAATACATAGGGCACAGTATATGCCCAGAGCAGGGGAATCAAGAACAAGAGGGCATAGGTTTAAGGTGAGGAGGGATAGATTTAACAGGAACCTGAGGGGCAACCTTTTTACACAAACGCTGGCAGGTATATGGAACGAGCTGTCAGAGGAGGTAGTTATGGCAAGTACAATGTTTTAAAAACTTTTGGAAAGGTACATGGATAGGAGAGGTTTATAAGAAGCTGTTCTTGAACTTGGAGGTAAAGGTTTTCAGGCTCCTGTACCTACTTCCCAATGGTAGCAACACGATGAGAGCTTGTCCAGGATGCTGTGCATCTTTAATGATATTAGCCGCCTTACTTTGTCCCTCTGACCTTAAAGCTATGCCCTCTGGTCTTTGACATTTCCACTCTGGGAGAAAGGTTCAGACTGTCTACTCTATGTATGCCTCACATAATTTTACATACTTCTATCAGGACTCCCCTCAACTTCCGCTGCTTCAGAGAAAATAATCCCAGTTTGTTCATGTTATTAAAGAAGGAACTGCAGATGCTGGAAAATCGAGGGTACACAAGATTCTGGAGAAACTCAGTGGGTGCAGCAGCATCTATGGAACGAAGAAGGATTTCAGCCCGAAAAGTCGCCTATCTCAGTCTGAAGAAGGGTTTCGGCCCGAAACTTTGCCTATCTTCTTCGCTCCATAAATGCTGCTGCACCCGCTGAGTTTCTCCAGCATTTTGTGCACCCCCAGTTTGTTCATCCTCTCCTATAGCTAATACCATCTAATCCCCACAATGTTTCAGATGCAACCTGATCAAAATGCAATAAATCTTTGAAACCATGAAGATTTAGACATAAAATTGATCTCAACAGGATTCAATTTTCAAAGCGATAGGAATCTTGAAGATATTTTAGTCAAAGCGCTTTTAAAAAAATGGAAAATTCATTTCAACCATCACTCATCCTTTGATGGAAACTACAACTTAATTTGCCGTAAAGCCAAGAAACAAAATGGAAACATTGATTTGTGTTGTCAGTGATAGAGCTGTGACCTCTGTAGGCAAACAACTCATTGACAATGATTCCTGAAACCCCTGTCTCACGGTGCGAGTTGGCCCACGCATGACCCCGAGTTTTCACTCGTGGTGATCACGTACAATCAACATAGCGGGAACGTTGGAATTTGCAAGAGCAACTTATCGACTCGTGGTGCTAACGGCAGGTACCCGTGAAACTTGTTAACTCGTGAAAACAATCAAACATGTTTGATTTTTTCCACGAGTCAAATTTACTGTTCAAGTTAAAAATGGAAACATTTAAACTCGTAATAACGTAGTGGCCCGTGCGTTTACCTTAGTGTACCGTGGGAACTCTTTAATCTGTTTGTTCGCTCGAGTAAAGACTGAACCAAAGATAGACACTAAATGCTGGAGTAACTCAGCGGACCAGGCAGCATCTCTGGAGAGAAGGAATGGAGTCGAGACCCTTCTTCAGACTTACCCGAAAAGCCACCCGTTCCTTCTCTCCAGAGATGCGGCCTGTCCCGCCGAGTTACTCCAGCATTTTGTGTCTATCTATACTTTAGTTTCGGATATAATCAAGTGTAAGAAACGCAAACTAGACTACCTTCACATCAGAGAGACTCCTACTGCCCTTTAAATGAAAAGTATGCCAATCATAGAGATTGTGTTAAACCACTGTACAATATTTTAAAATATTTATAACCTGTATCTATTTACTTGGGTGACAAAATAAACGCACCAAAACCTAAAAGCGAGAAAGAGAAAAAAAATAGGTCCGCTATTTGCTTAAAATCATCTCCTAGATTTTAGAAATGATGCCAAAGCCCGGCTTTGCCATTCAAAACTGCAGCATTTCAAATGATCTAATTTATAAAAATACATTGAGAATCAATGATTCATAATGGAATGACTCCGCTCTTCAGTAGAAACAATTAATTTCCTCTGGGGTTTTTTTTAACAGACATATTCTCTTTTTAAACGAGAATTAGTTTAGTTCTTTTTGTTTGGAGTCTCTCCTGCCACTTTATTTCTCAATATCATCCTCGCTCCTCTGTCGAGAAAATCGCCACTGAACGCACCGGTTCTGACGGAGAAATTAAATAACATATATAGTGGATATGTCAACATCTTGGGGTTTTGATCTTGGGGTTAGATGGGGCGGTTTAGTCCATCAAGTCCGAACGCACGCTTCAGCTGATGTGAAGAAGGGTCTCGACCTGAAACATCACCCTTTCTTTCTCTCCAGAGATGCTGCCTGTCCCACTGAGTTACTCCAGCATTTCGTGTCTATCTCAGCAGAGCACAGTCCCGCGGTTAACACCACACTCCAGACCTATCTAACCCCTTATTTGTGAAAGTTCCACACATATTTATCGATACTTTTTCCGGCAGTGTGCCCAGGCTACAGACACCACACTGAGCCCAAACTAAAACAATCCCAGTACTTATTGGTGTGTATGGTTTGACCGAGGACACGTGCAATTTGGCCGAGGCACTTCACTGTCCGTGTGTAGGAAGGAACTGCAGATGCTGGTTTACACTGACGATAGACACAAACATGCTGGAGTAACTCAGCGGGACAGGCAGCGCCTCTGGAGAGAAGGAATGGGTGATGTTTCAGGTCGGGACCCTTCTTCAGACTCGCACCGTGAGACAGGGCCTATTAGACTCTTTACTGGAAGAATGATGGATTTCATCAGAAGGATCCACAGAAACATATTAAAGCACAAGGAGCTGCATTTTAGGAAAGTGGATATGGGACGAGAAAAAGTAAACTTTAAACAAAAGCGATTTTTGTGATTTGGCTTATTTTATCTACTCAAACCTTTTACAATGACTGGCTTCATATGTAAAGGTCAACAAGTCATACCAATGTCACTCCCAACAATCATCATCAAAATGTACAGTAAACATATTTATCCACATACAAAGATACAACTTTTATTTTCCACCCCTAGGTAGCAGAGATGGGGATATCAACACTTGGTACTCCCAGTTTTAGGAAACATTATTAAGAGAATAAGTAGCTTGGACCACACACTTTAAAAAAGACACTTTTGTTCATAAAATTGAATGAGAACAGCAATTAAGTAGATTATCATGTACATCCACCACAGACTACACATTTTAAAATGTAGAAAAGGGACTGCCTTCCATCACAAAATACAAGTAACTATATTCATAACCTATGATATTTGAACTAGCTTTACTTGTCACAGTTGCTGCTATAGAATACGGCCTTCAAACACTCTAATTATTAATTTAAAAAATTCATCCCCTGACCATTAATATCTACAAAATGAGTGGCTGGTGCTGCTTCATGCATTTTTCTTGAAGTTGTTGAACACATATCCATGATGCTTCCAGATGGACGGAATCTACACTGATCTACAGTAAGAAATTGGGCAAGCTAGGACTTTATTCTTTGGAGTGAAGGAAGCCGAGGGGTGATCTTACAGAGGTAATAAAATCATGAGGTGTATAAAATCATGAGGGGTATAGATAGGATGGATGTACAGAATCTTTTATGCAGGATAGGGGAATCAAGAACTAGAGGAAATAGGTTTAAGATGAGAGGGGCAAGATTTAATAAGAACCTGAGAGGCAACTTTTTCACTCAAGGGTGGTGGGTATTTGGAATGGGCTGCCAGAGGAAGTAATTGAGGCAAGTACAATATCAGCATTTAAAAGATACCAAGACGGATAGGAAATAGACGGATCGGAAATATTGAGATATGGGTCAAATGAGGGCAAATGGGACTAGATGGAGCATGTTCGTCGGCATGGATGAGTTGGGCCAAATGGCCTGTTTCCATGCTGTATGACTATGGAAGTATGCTTTCTATGGTGCATCTGTAGAAATTGCTTCTTTTGCCTCTAAAAATGATGTACATTTCTCAGCTCTGCTTTCAACTTGGTAGATTCTCAAGTTTTCACAGTATACCATTGAGAATATTTACTTTAGCATGTAAGATTAAAGTCAGGATATTTCAAAGGTGACAATTGCATAAACCTGTACTCTTGCACCTGCAGGTCATTACTTTAATTATTCACAGATCACAGATCATCAAACTGAGGGAGTTTATTCTAAATCATCACCACAGGAAAATCAATTGTTAAATTAAATGTATGTGTGAGGACACACATAGCCAATGCATTTAGCTAGTCATTAAATTATTTGCTAGCTGAATTAAAGGCCTAAACAAAACACTGATTTCCAAGATGTCCAGTGATTTCCTACAAATAATGTTTTTTTTGTGTGTTCATTTGAATATTTAAGTGCAAGCAAATCAATTATGATATTTAATCATTCCAAATCACCATTTATGCAAGTGTGCATAATTTACACGAATGTTGAGTTTATTTGAGTTTTAGCCACCACAATGTGAACTAAAGCAGCTAAAGTCATATTTTACCAGTACAAATTCCCAGGACCACTGCTGAATAGCATATTAACATTTTTCTGGTGGATATTGGAAAAAATCTCAGAACAGAGTAACAAATCTTTTCTTCCAGATAGTAAGAATGATCAAAGCTAGTTGGAGAATTATAGGAGGTAGTTTGGTGTACTGCATGTATTATTTTATCAGCTGCTGCAGAAATTATTTCGGTGACAAATGTATTTCAAAGGAAACCAATTCATCTTGTCGCCCCAATAAGGAAATCATCCGTAATAATCATTAAGATGGCGACAGCAACGCGATTGTCCACCTTTTCCCTCGCTCTCCTGTGAAAGATATTACACAATTAAATAGCATGGCATCGTGGAGGTGGGGTACAACAGTTAATAGGAACTCTTAATGAGCAGCAAAATTCACCACTGAATGCATTGCCATCCCTCTCACTTATGGCTGACTCTCTCCTGATCTCTGAAATGGCTTAGTAAGCTACTTTGTTGGAGGCACATAAATGGCAGCCTATCTCACATCCAATGGATTAGTTTAAAATAAAGATCTGTCTGTACAATGGACGCACATTATTTTGTTTTATTGGATAGCTTTTCCACCTGCTAGCAGCAACTGTCACCAATCTGACAAATTCATTTCAGTATATATAGCTAGCCTACTTGCTACTCATTGCATAGAAGTGTGTGGCTGATTCTTCCCTCAGGCTAACTAATTAATTGGTTGGTTTAACCTTGAAATCTGCTTTCCTTTAACTGCTTGCAGTTTTGCCAATTTCACCCCATAGCTCATCCCTGCACCCATGGGCCTTGGGGTGTAACTCGATTCTGAACTTCAGACATCAGTTTCATTTTTATCAATTTAAAGAGTGATACACAGCCTGCTTTGTTAAGAATGCATTAGTCAGTTCATGTGCACCTGGTTGCTATTCAGTAACCATCGTGTGGGTGGCACAGTGACGCAGCGGTACAGATTCGAGTTTGATCCTGACTATGGGCGCTGTCTGTACGGAGATTGCACGTTCTCCCTGTGACCTAATGGGTTTTCTCTGGGTGCTCCAATTTCCTCCCACATTCCAAAGTTTGTAGGTTAATTGGCTTTGGGAAAATTGTAATTTGTCCATCGTGTGTAGGACAGTGCTAGTGTGTGGGGATCGCTGGTCGGCATGGACGCAGTGGGCAACTAATCTGTTACAAGTTTGGTAAATGTGTTTATAAATCTGTAAATGAGACACATGATGTAATTACACCTTCATAGGTATGATGCACGGTCTTGATTTAAAATGTAAACAATTCCTTCCTCTCCACAGATGCTGCTTGATCTGCTGAGTTCCACCAGCAGTTTGTTTTTTGCTCCAGATGACAGCATTTGTTTTCTCTGTATTTTCATTAATTGTTTATCGTCTGGAACAAAGTAGTACACAAGCCCTCTGTAACTCTAGCTTACTTCGAGGCACTATTATGTATTGCATTTCCACTCTACAAAACTGATTCAGAACACCTCCATATATATACTACTTGATATATAACCATGTAACCATATAACAATTACAGCATGGAAACAGGCCTTCTCGGCCCTTCCAGTCCGTGCCGACCATTTATTTTCCCCTAGTCCCATCTACCGGCACTCAGACCATACCCCTCCATTCCCTTCCCATCCATATACCTATCCACTTTACATTTAAATGTTAAAATCGATCCTGCCTCCACCACTTCTGCTGGAATATCATTCCACACAGCCGCCACTCTCTGAGTAAAGAAGTTCCCCCTCATGTTACCCCTAAACTTCTGTCCCTTAATTCTCATGTCATGAGATTGACATCAACCATTGATGAGGTTAGTTCAGATCAGGGACGGGCCAGTGGCGCAGCGATTGAGTTGGTGCCTTACAGCGCCAAAGACCTGAGTTTGATCCTGACTATGGGTGCTGTCTGTGTGGAGTTTGCACTTTTTCCGTGTGACTGTGAGGGTTTTCTCAGGTTTTCTCCCACATTCATTCCAAAGATTTGCAGGTTTATCGGTTAATTAGCTTCTGTAAATTGTCCCTCGTGTGTCGGATAGAACTAATGCAGGGGTGATCGCTGGTCGGCGAGGACTCGTTGGGCTGAAGGGCCTGTTTCCATGCTGTATCTCTAAAGCTAAAACTAGAAACATTTAATAACTAAAAGTCAGTCCAGAAAAAAAAATAGCCGTTTGAACAAACATATTTAGCTCCCTGCAAAACACAAAGTGCTGGATTAACATGGCAGGTCAGGCAGCAATAATGAAGGAAATGGATAAGCGATGTTTAGGTCAAGGAACGAGCGCTCACGTCGCCGCCCTGTTTCCACCAATCTTTCGCACAAGAAGCACGAGAAATGCAAGACGCAATAGTATTCAGATGCCAAGAGGTGTGTTCAACTCTGGCTGAACAATTTCTAATCTTGTGATGTGGACTTGATAAGAAGAAGGTCAGGATCCTTCTTCCAATCCAGAAACATCATCTAACCATTCCCTCCACAGATGCTGCCTGACCCCTGGTGTCCGGGTTTATGGGGCAAAGGCAGGAGAATGGGGTTGAGTGAAAGATCAGCTATGATTGAAAGGTGTAGACTTGATGGGCCAAATGGCCTTATTATGCTCCTAGAACTTATGAACATGAGCTTATGACGCACTGAGTTACACCAGCACTTTGTGTTATGTCCAGGATTCCAGCATCGATTCGGCAGTTCCTTACGTCTCCATTGTTAAGTACCAACTGAGCACTGCTGATCAGTAGCACTAACTGCAGGAATTTGAACCTCTGTGAAGTTTGATAAAGGAAACAGGCACAGCAGCAGGTTATGCATTTTAGGAGCAGAGACTGCTGTTTGCAACTCATGCCAGATGATAGGCCTCAATTCCCGTCATATCTGTTTGAATACATTATGAGCTGCAACTGTATCAAACATAAATTCATCAATATCATCTCGCCTCTTAATAGTGCAAGAAAGATGTTTATACATATTCTTAAGGAAAACTTGAGGAGAAAGGTTTTCCAAGACGTCTGAGGTTAATTTTGAAACCTTGCATTGTTTAGTTAATTTCTTGAGTATCATACTTCATTCCAATACAGAATTTACCAAGGAGAACTGTTAATCCTGAGTGAAACCGTGCCAAGTTAGATACAATTCCATTACTTAGTGACGAGTACATGAATGGACAACAGTCAAAAAGTTATATGTATTTAATGTTATTTCAGGAGCTTGGATGTAACTTGAAACTTGTGTTGCCACCAGCTGCAGATGAGGAGGTGGTATGTGTTCACTATTTCATAACAATATTTCATGCTTGATCTGTCCAGTACCTGCAGACACATGCAGGAACTACACCAGTTATACATTTCTTTCTGATACTTGATTCACAGAGGAGTCTTGGGCCATAGAGTGGGTTATAGATCAACAGTCAGAACCCGTAGTCCAGGTTGGGTTCGAGTCTGAAGATGTTGTCATGACCAGAAACGTCACCCATTCCTTCTCTCCAGAGATGCTGCCTGTCCCGCTGAGTTAATCCAGTATTTTGTGTCTAGTCATGGGTCATAGATCTGTGTAGCATGGAAACAGGTTATTTGGCACAACTTATCCTTGCCAACCAAGTTGGCATTCTGAGTTGGTCCCATTTGCATGCATTTGGCCAACACTCCTCCAAACCCTTCTATCCATCTACCTGACTAAATGTCTTTTGAAAGTTGTAATTATATTCACTGCTATAGCTTCCTCTGGCAGCTTGTTCCAGATATGGATTACCCACTGAATGAAAATATTTTCCCGAATTAAGCCTATATCTTCTAGGTATAGAATCCACTTCCCAGAGAAAAAGTCAGTGAGTGTTCACTTTATCAATGCCCCTCATGATTTTGCACACCTCAATAGGGTTATCCCTCAGCCCCCTGCATTCCTAAGCAAGAACAACCAAATGCCTTCTTCACCACCCTGTTTATTACCAGGCATCCTGGTGTGGTTTGCTAGCTGCACTGTGGCTGGAAGGAAGGCACTACAGAGAGTTATTAAAACAGCACAGAGCATCATAAACACTCAACTACCCTCCCTGGAAGACATTTACAAGGCCCGATGTTTACGCCGGGCGAGAAACATCACACAGGACTCATTCCACCCTGCCAACCACCTTTTCACTCTGCTGCCCTCTGGGAGGCGATACGGGTCTTTGAAGGCCCGCACTTGCAGACTAACTAACAGTTTCTACCCACGTGCCATTAGAGAACTTAACTCAAACAGATAACACTACGGGCAACACTACACAATTCGGGGTGCATTATAAAATTTGTCTGCTAGAATGTGCAATATAATGTGCATTTTTTATTATCTATTACTTATTTTATGCATTGATCTTGTAGTAAATGTAAATGTAAGACTAAATGGTTGTTTGTGTTATTGTGTTTTTGTTCTTTTTTTAAAACTTTTTATCCTGTGTCTTTTATTGTTTACCATTGAAGGGGATGCACATGAAATTTCGTTGTACAGTTGATGTGCAATGACAAATAAACGTATTTGATTTTGATTTGATTTGATTTGATTTTGCCTGGGTCCCACTTTCAGGGAATGGTGCACCTGTTCTCCTCGATCCTTCTGTTCTATAACATTCTCTACCATTTACTATGTATGCCATATGAAGTTACCAGAAAGAAATAGCAACCAGAGGATTGACAGATGTTTTCGAATTCTGCAAAATAAACCAAGAGATGAATTAAGTGCATCAAAGTATGAGAGTAAACTTGCGATCAACATAAAAGCAGATAGTAAACGTTTGCATTGTAAATTAACGAAGACTAATGTAGGTCCCTTAGTTAGAAATGGAAGAATCCATATTAAAAAAATAAATAGTAGATCAATTTAACAAACACTTTAGTTATGGCTTCACAGAAGGCACACAAAAACATTCCTCAGCGAGCCAAGATACCAACAAAAAAAAGGGGAGATTTAAGGAAATTAGCATTAGTTTAAAAAAAAGTAGGAGAAATGAATGGGACCAGAGATGATAAATGCTCAGGTCTGATAGTCTACAGTCCAGATTACGAACATATGTAGCCATGGGAATTATGTATATATTGGTTGTCATCTTCCAAGATCTGTATAGATTATGGAATAGTTCCTACACCATTGAAGGTTGTCAAATGTAACACCATTTTTTTGTAAAAGAAGAAAGGGTAAACAGGGAACCATAGACTGATATCATCATTTCATTAGAATGGAACCAAAATGATATGATGAGAAGACACTTGGAGAATATCAATTAAAATCAGCGGTCAGTATGGATTTTTTATAGGGAGATTGTGTCCCTATAGGGAAACCAACTGGAGTTTCTTTGAAGCTATGACTGGTAAAACAGATAAAGGAGATCCAGTGTATTTGGGTTTTCAAAAGGACAACATAAATTGTGCACTAATATTGTTTTTTTAAATTTTATTTAACTTTTTCAATAAAATAAAAATAATTTAATAAAGTAAGATAAAATTAGATAAAATAAGTAAGATAAAATAAAGTAAGAATTTCATTGTCTGTTTTGTGACAATTAAACACTCTCGATTCTTGTTCTTGAATCAAATCACATGGGATTAGTGGTAACATACTGGCAAGGACTGAAAATTGGTTGTCAGTTGGGAAACAATAGGAATAAATGGGTCTTTTTCAATATGACAAGCAGTGTCTGGTGGGATACCAGTGGGATCAGTGTTTTGGGCTCCAGCTATTCCAATTGTATGTCAATGACTTTGGAAAATGTTTGTCAATGACACAAAATATTGCCGTTGTGACGAGGAGATTAGAAGTTGAAAGAATGAGGAAATACACATCGGATGCAGTATAAAATGGATAAATGGGAAGTGGTGATGTGAAATTAAATTTCTCTACCTATAAATTCCTTTGAAGTAGAATTTCATGACAACGTAAGAAAATGGAATATGACTAATGGGAAAATGGGATTAGGCGAGTTGCTTTATGTAGAGAAAGCATTAACATAAACTCAAAACCAAAGGGATTTAATCTACACTTTATATGATAAACTGTCGGGTTTCCAAAGGTGAGTGCCTTTACACAAAATATCTTGTTTATTTTGCAGAAGGTAACAGTTGTAAAGAATTCATAACAAAAAAAAACGTATTTATACTCCATCTTCTGTAAACAGTGCCTTGCATTCATCTGGATATTTGCACTTTTATATCAGTAACTGGACAGATGAATAGGGATGGCATATTGCACAGTTAGTAGTGTTTCCACCTCACAGCTCCAGATACATAACTTTATTTATGAACTCCATGTTTGCATGTTCTCCCTGGGTTCGCAATAATGTCCGGCTTCCTTGCACATCCCAAACACATTTAGGTTGGTAGGTTCATTGGGTACTGTAAATTGCCCTGGTATATATGTGAGTAATGGACCTGGAATGAGGGAGTTAATGGAAATGTGGAGAGAACAAATAGGTTTAGTGTAAATGGGTGCTAGATGGCTAACATGGACCAAAGGGCCTGTTTCTGTTCTTTTCGTACCTGTGCCTTCACGAGCCACAGATACGTAGGTTAGAAAACCTACGTTAAACCATTGAATTTGTAAAATTTAGTATCATTGTCCTGACTGGAAACGTCACCTATCCATGTTCTCTATAGATGCTGCCTGACCCTGGCAATCACAGAAGGACCCAGATTATCAGGCAACTGAACCATCCATCTGCAACTAGAGAGCAGTCCTGACTACTCTCTACATCATCGGGGACCCGCAGACTGTCTTTGATCGTGCTTTACTAGCTTTAACTTGCACTGAACATTATTCCCTTATCTTATATCCGTACACTGTGAATGGCTCGGTTGTAATCATGCATTGTCTTTCCGCTGTATGGTTAGTATGCAACAAAACCTTTTCACTGTACCTCTGTACACGTGACAAACTAAAACTGAATACCCGCTGAATTACTCCAGCTTTGAGTCTTGCACAGTTCTCTGAGCTGGATCTTGTCGCCCTAGATATTTTTTTTTGTTTAAATAGTAGATAAATAAAATTGTGTTTTGGCCTGGAATTGTTTTGTGGTACCTTCCGACTTAGGGTACAATAACAGTGAGTCTTTTTAATGTTATGCTGTTTTCCCCCACCATTGTAAATCATCAATTGGTGCAAGGTGCAATCATCTTATAAACTAAGGGTATAATTACTCATGACTATCATCGCAAGATTGATAGAGAATGAAGGTGGCCTACCTTATAGGTAAAAATCCAGCAAGTAACATCAGTTCTCCCATTGCTTATGTAGTCTGCAGTTATGATTCTTCTGTAAGTGAAGACAGTATGTAAAGCAATCTAATATCCTGATGCTATTTTTCCCTTACCTAGAATATGGAGATAGTCCTTGCACAGTATATTCTGCATATATAGAAATACAACAAATCGAGAACTTTTAACCCTTTTATGTTAATCAGAAATGATTTTTCCTTTGTTAACAAACTTCTTAATTAATTAAAGCAACTTAGTTCAATAAATTAAACCAAATACAAATCCGGCAACCTAGCCAATGATATTCTGCTGAGAAAATGTTTCTGGTTTTGATCAATGAATGAGCCAATATTGAGATCCCCTTTTAATGCTATGGAAAACTCATTTGAGTTAATGAAGAGATAGGAGTCACAAGAAGTACATAACATTACAAAAATAATTACATCAATTCTCCCACAAAACATCAGCAAAGGGAAAGCAGTTTCAAGTTCATGTAGGCTACAGTATTCAACTTCTTTGGACCCTTTTGTTTAAATACAATTATATAATAGATCAGTTCTAGATCATTCAGTGGTCTGTAAAATTATTCATTGAAGACATTTTATACATAAAATGTAAAGATAAATTCCGCACTATCGTCCATCTATGTTTCATTTTCACCGTCAGAAAGTAAATGTCAAACTATGGAAATGTATCTCTCGTTTCCCTGATCCCTGACCAGTCTGAAGAAGGGTCTCGACCCGAAACGTCGCCTATCTCCTTCACTCCTTAGATGCTGCTGCACCCGCTGAGTTTCTCCAGCTTTTTGTGTAACCCTATGGAAATGTATCTCTGCATTCATTTCAATTTGTTTAAAGCTCATCATCTTCTTCTTTACTTACTAGTCTCCGGAATAGAAGCAGCAGGATTAAATTGCATGCCCCATGGATCACTTGTTGAGAAATAGTGTCGGGGTAAGTGAGAGAAGCCATTGTTGTGAGTCAGGCTAAAAGCAAAGATGCTCCTGTCCCTTTCATCTATGACATGGTTCCCATTCAACATGTTTGCCATGAAGTTTTCTCTTTCTTCAACTGGTGTTTTGCTGATGAAGGTCTTGGAATTTTGAGCATCTACATTAAAGTGCTTTTCAATGTAGCCGAGCTCCATCTTGCTTGCCTTTGGAATTCTGTCCTCTTCTTTTGGCAGGATGCTGAGGCCACTTTCATTGGAAGTTGTGCCCTGAGATGGGCCACCCTGTGTGTAGAGGAGGCTCGTGGAGCGCCAGGCTGCAGGTTTACGGCCCCGCCGAGGGCGTGGCAGGCGGCAGCTCAGCCTCTTGATGTGTCTGTGCAGGTGATCAGAGCGGGTAAAGCTCTTGAAGCAGTGCACACACTGGTAAGGACGGACTCCTGTGTGTATCCGCATGTGGTTTTTTAAGTCATAGTTATGCACAAACCTAGCATTGCAATGAATACACGTGTAGGGTCTTTCCCCTGTATGCTTTCGCATGTGAATCTTCAGCTTGTCTTGTCTGCAAAACAATAGAAATCATCACAGAAGGAACAACAATGTGCGAGCACAAAGTTTCATGATGTGTTCAAAGTTGTATTTTTAATCCTCTATCATTTTTTTTTGTACCTTGATATAGTAAAACATTAAGGCAGTTCACACAGGCGTTAACAAATTAAGGAGGAAGAAACAATCTGCTGGAGGAACTCACCGGGTCAGGTATCATTTGTGGGGAGTGTGGAAATGAATTGCCAACATTTCACATCAAAACAATGCATCAGGATGTTAATAACATTACCAAATTAAAATTAACAACAATGGGTGGCACAGTATAATTGCTGCTGTACAGCGCCAGAGACCCGTGGTCGATCCTGACTATGGGTGCTGTCTGTATGTTGTTTGTACATTCACCCCATTAAGAGGAAGACGATTGGACTTTTTTGTCGTCAATCACAGTGAGGAATGTGGGGAATCCGCTGTGTTGGATGTTTATGTTACTTTTTATGTAATTGTGTGTCTTGTTGCTTTTTTTTTCGTATGGCTGAATGGTAATTCGCATATCACCGTACCTTTATTGGTACATGTGACAATAAGAGACCTTTTGAACCTTTGACCTGCATGGATTTTCTCCTGGTGCCCCATTTTCCTCCCACACTCCAAAGACATACAGGTTTGTAGGTTAAATAGCATGGTCTAATTGTAAATTGTCCCCAGTATGTGTAGGATAGTGCAAGTGTGCTGGAATCGCTGGTCGGCACGGACTCGGTGAGCCCGAAGGGTCTGTTTCCGCGCTGTATCTCTAATCTAAACTAAACGACAAAAGGAAACATAAGGTTGATGATTAATGGATAAGTCTGTGAGGTAAACTTTAATGAACACCTGAAAGGAGAGATGAAGTGGCAGAGTCTGGGAGAGGGAGGTGATTGGAATCGCGAGTTTACAGCCTTCACAGCTGATGTTGTAACTATTAATGGTGGAGTGAGTTAAACTGGAGTATTCATGAAGCCAGTATTGGACGGATGCAGATTTCTCAGCAGGTTGAATTGCTGGAAGAGATTACACAGATAGGAAAGGATGAAGCCAGGAAGGAATTTTAAAAGGATGAGAATTTTTTAAATTAATAATTTTATTCCTGAAGAAAAAGACACATGGTGTTAGAGTGACTCAACAGGCCAGGCAGCATTCCTGGAAATCATGGAAAGGTGATTGGATCAGTCTGAAGAAAGGTCCCGACCCGAAACGTCACCAGTCAGTCTGAAGAAGAGTCCTGACTTGCAACGTCCCTTTTCATATTCTACAAGGATGTAGCCTAACCCAGTGTTACTCTAGCACTTGTGTATTTTTATGTATTTTACCAACATCTGCAGTTCCTTGTTTCTACATTCTAAATTTTATAACTGGGTCATCAAGGTTAAGGGTGGTGATTGAAGAGGACTTGATGCCACTTTGGACGTGGGCAGTGAAATCTTGGATGACCATGCTTATAAAGGTAGAATGATCAAGGTTAGCCTGAGTGGAGGTAATACAGGCATGAATCAGCAGAGGCAAGGCACTGTTGGGAAATGTAACTCAGTTGGAATTAGATGCACTTAATGATGGCATGCAAATTTGTTTTAGAAGAGGCAGTTGCACTTCAGTGATGGCTCTGTCTCCCATCTGTTCACTAAGTTACAGAGAAAGGTTGAACAAGTTAGGTCTTTATTCTTTGGAGCGCAGAAGGTTAAGGGGGGACTTGATTGAGGTCTTTAAAATGATGAAAGGAATAGACAGAGTTGACGTGGATAAGCTTTTCCCATTGAGCGTAGGGAAGATTCAAACAAGAGGGCATGACATGAGAATTAAGGGACAGAAGTTTAGGGGTAACATGAGGGGGAACTTCTTTACTCAGAGAGTGGTGGCTGTGTGGAATGATCTTCCAGCAGAAGTGGTGGAGGCAGGATCGATTTTAACATTTAAAAGTAAAGTGGATAGGTATATGGACGGGAAGGGAATGGAGGGGTATGGTCTGAGTGCAGGTAGATGGGACTAGGGGAAAATAAATGGTCGGCACGGACTGAAAGGGCCGAGAGGGCCTGTTTCCGTGCTGTAATTGTTATATGTTATATGGTTATTAGCCAACTCTGAAACACGAAACGATGAGCATTGGGATCCAGACAACATGGACAACTGGCCTCAGTTTCCCGCTCACATCTGGCAGTGCTCTCTGTCTGAACCTAGAGCCGCGGAGTGTTTTTGAAAGTGGGGGGGGCTGAGCGATCACTGTCCACTGGCCTTGGGGGTACCCAGCGAGGGAGTGGAACAACTGAGTGGGGGGAGGGTGTGGGAGGGAGGTGTTGCCCCTCCCACGGTAGAGACATTTTCAAATTTGATGTATTAAAATCATGTTTTAGGTCATTGCAGAAGTATGATTTCAATGTTTTTTGTTTGAAGTATTTTTTAAGAGGTAACTTTTTAAGGGGTAACTTTTTCCACACAAAGGGTGGTGGGTGTATGGAACAAGCTGCCAGAGGAGGTAGTTGAGGTAGGTACTGTCCCAACATTTAAGAAACAGTTGGACTGATACATGGATAGGACAGGTTTGGAGGAATGTGGACCAAATGCAGGTAGTGCAGCTGGGACATGTTGGCGGGTGTGGGCAAGTTGGGCCGAAGGGCCTGTTTACACACTGTATCACTCTATGACTTCATTATGCCTCCACCATGCATGAATGCTTCAAAATCAAGTGGTCGAGTTTTATTGCCATATACTCAAGCATAGAAACATAGAAAATAGGTGCAGGAATAGGCCATTCGGCCCTTCGAGCCAGCTCTGCCATTCAATATGATCATGGCTGTTGATCATTACCTCTTTCCTGTTTTTTCCCCACATCCCTTGATTTCGCTAGCCCCAAGATCTAAATGTAACTCTCTCTTGAAAACATCCAGTAAATTGGCCTCCACTGCCTTCCGTGGCAGAGAATTCCACAGATTCACAACTCTCTGGGCGAAAAAGGTTTGTCCTCATCTCAGTCCTAAATGGCCTACCCATTCTTAAACTGTGACCCCTGGTTCTGAACTCCCCCAACATCGGGAACATTTTTCCTGCAGTTACAGTAAGTGAAAATATAGCAGGCAAGCAGGATGCTTTCTCCAACCACTCCCATTTGAAGGCTACTATCTCCCACTGCTTCTACCCAGTGCTTGGTACCTACTTCCAGCAGCCACTGGTTGTCCTCCAGGATGCACAGAGCTGCAGCCTGGTCCATGTCGGTCACCATGGCGAATTGGGCGCAGAGACTCTCAGCGGCGCAACGCTTCCGATGGCCTGGGACTCTTGCACTGAGGCTGCTCCATGGCCAGCCCCAGCTCCCCGTCCGCATCTGCCCCTACCGCTGCTTCTGCTTCCATCCCTCCCTCCCTCCCTCCGCCCGGACTCTCCAACACCCATGACCAGGTTGCTCAGAGCACAGCAGCGCCTCGTCCAAAGCCGGAGACATTGAAACATGTCTAGCCAAAATAGTGCGGCCTCCCCAGCACCTCCCGGTAAGCGGCCCATGTACCTTTCTCCTGCCACTCTCCGGCCTCGCTCATGTCAGCCACTTCCCGCAAATCCTTAAATTCCGACTGCCGCTGGGAGCAGAATATGGCCTTACTTGCTGCGCTGGGTGACACTTATTCACTGCCCGGTCCATGTCTTTCAATGTAAATTTCCATGGGAACATACTTTGGAGGTGTGTGACGGTTCGGTCAAGTGAGAATAACAGAGAATAAGAATGCTGTTGTCTTGTCAACAGACGCACACATAAGCAGTTGAGATTTGTTTTGAAATTCTTGTTGATCACAGAATTTCTAAGGACAGAACGTGAGAAATTTGTGATCAGCATGAGAGCGTGAGAATTGGGCAAAATGCGTGATTCTCATGCTCAATGCGTGATAGTTGGCAGCTCTGTATATTTTCATCAATGAATGTTACAAATCTTGGCCCTCTTGATTTTTACTGGTATCAGTGGGTGCTATAAACAGGCAGAACATTTTATGTTCATGGGAGGGGGGCATGCACTCAGGATCCAGGAGTTCCTTCCTCTTTAACCCATGGAGCCCATGCGTTAAACCTGCGACCTGAAGTATGTGTTACCGATTGAAACTGAGACAAACTACCAGTTTGCTGAAAAGTTCACTGAAAGTAGTGCAAAATCTGCATCTCAGTAGTTTGCACTCGACAACTGCTGCCAAATGTGCCCAAATATCCCAAATGTTTACTTTACTGTTGCCTAAAATGGCACTTCAGAAAGTGGTTATTTGGAGCAGGTGGCTGCAGAAACTGAACATAATCCAACATTCAAAGATCTGCCCATGGAGGAACGAAAGAAACATACACCTGCTCATAGTAACTTCAACTTTGGGGAAAACCTAATGTATCTAATAGACTTGGTAATATATACACCAGGAGAGGTGTAAAATTGGATATTAACCATGTAGGGAATTGGGAAGAAAGTTGGATTAATTCTACCTTTGGCAGCGGGAAACAACATTTAGTGGCTTGAACCCAAAACAAATAACACACCAGTTGATTCTATAGTGGTGTCACAGATGGAAGTGATTGGCTGCATGCGTTAGCTAGCTGGCATGTGTTTGAAAGCAAAAGAGAATTCACACCTGGAAAATGCATGAAAAGCTCTTCCCAGAATTTTTCTGCATTAAGCACAACCACAGGCAGGACGTGGAAAAGTCTTCCAAACTATATCTCTAATGTATATCAACTATACACCTACTTGACAATTATTTTAAATCGGCTAGTAGATGTAGTGTGGGTCAATATTCATCATTCAACCATAACTAATAGAGAATGAGCTACAATGCAAAAAGCTCTGGCTGCAAACAGCATGCCTATTAGTTCCACCCATGTTCTATTTTTAGCAGGAATACAATGAACACAAGTAGGAGCAAGAAATGGAGCTTAGTTTGTCAATAAAATTAATCCCTGAACCTGACAGAATATAATTCCAAAAAAATGATGACCATCAAAAATGCATTCAGGCTTCGATCCACAGTTTATCTTCTAAAGTATGCTTCATGAAGAGCAGAGTTAATAGAAGAGAATTATTGTTGTTATATTCATAGAATAACTTGCTCAATGTCAAATTGTTTTTACTGTGATGTTAGTATTTTTACGAGCTAACGATTGTCCTATTATTATCAGTTCCTTCTTTATCGTTAAGCCACATAAACTCCTACTGGATTATTTCAACCCTGCTTCTTGTTTCTGGTGACATTGAGGCAATGATACTGGTAGACCAGAAGTTCCCAAACTGGCATTAGGTTTCAACTAAAGACCAGAAGACCTACGAGCAGAATTAGGCCATTCGGCCCATCGGGTCTACTTCTCAATTCGATCATCTACTCATCATTCAGTTAATCTATTTTTCCCTCTCAACCTCATTCTCCTGCCTTCTCCCTGTAATCTTTGATGCCCTTACGAATCAATCACCTATCAATCTCTGCCTTAAACATACCCAATGTTGTGGCACCACAGCTGGCTGCAGCAATGAATTACATGATTCACCACCCTCTAGCTAAAGAAACTCCTCCTCATACCCATTCTAAAGGTACGTCCTTTTATTCTTAGGTTGTGCCCTCTGGTCCTAGACTCTCCCATTACAGTAGCAATGTTACAAAATTTTGAGATTTTAAAAATCAAGTCTGCAATTTATCCCATCAGATAAAGCATAAAAAGAAGTTTAATTTGACACCTAATTTACTTTCATATCTTCAGTATTAAGAAAGTTATGGCCATTTTCATACTCGGAAATGAGCATCTTGCTTCCCATTGCCTTTCAATTGACTTAACTCAAAAGCTGTGATCTGGAAAAGTTAAAAGTCCATAACATTCTTAAAAATTAAGAGAACTCAATGAAATTTTCAGTTATTATAGATTGAAGCATTCTGAAACAAATATTAAACAATCTTACTTGGATTACCTGAAATTGAAGCATATAATTAGTTAGTTATCTAATTGTAGCTAATTACAAAATTCAATGAGTAGATCTAAACATCTATCAATTTCTTAAGAAAAGATAAACTTTTTAAAAATTGCCTAAGTGTCCAAATAACATTCACACAATAATCCACAATATAACATAATTTTTAAATCTAATTTTCATGAATTTCTGGGCCAAATGGAAGGAATTTAGTGTTTTATGCCTGTAAATTAATGGCCATTTAAATCAACTAGCGAGTGGGTTTTAGTAGAATGCGGTGGATTAGAACGTTGCGGTTAGCAGTTAAGTCGGGGGAAAAAATACTGGGGGTTCATACATTTTTTGGGGACCCCATTTCGCAACATAAAAATATTATTAATGCCTCCCCTACGGAAAATGCTTCCGGTTGTCTGCGCTCACGGCTTTTGAAGGTGATTTTTAAATTACTCTAGTTAATAAATAATGTAGAGTAATTTAAAAATACCACCATTCATGAAATGTCGGAGCGATTTTTCTTCAGCAACCAAATCGCCCGACATTGATCGATTTGTCCTGCCTGTTGAAAAACGGCACTTTAAGCCCGCCCCCCTCGGCAAGGCGCGAAAGTCACGCACACGGGGAGCGGCAGAAGTGCAGCGCCGGTAAAGGTAAGTTTTGTAACATACCTAATTACAGGAAACATCCATTAATTCTGGACCTTTCATTATTTGGTTGGTTTCAATGTGGTCCCCGTCATCCCCCGCAAGAACAGGCCTAGAACCATTAAACACTCCTCATACATTAACCCAATCATTCTTGGGATAATTCCCGCCAACCTCTGGACCTTCTCCAATGGTAGCACATCCTTCCTTAGATAGGGGCCCAAAACTGCTCATCCATATATATATATCTATCTATTGTACTAAAACTCTTATCTTGTCGCTGTCTATGTGTATGTGCGTGTGGGTGTGTGTCATCTGGGCACAATCTGGTTAATTCTCATTTTATTCCAAACGCTAGGCCACAGCCTTCCCATTTTCACACATTCTACTCACATTTTTCCCCTTGAAGCGGTAAATGTCTTCCCGGCATATTCCCACCTATATTTCCCAACTTTTTAATCCTTTAAAGTTTTAAAAACAGCCCGATAACTTGCCCATTTCAGAATAAAAAACCCAAGTGATGTCACAATGGACTCGCAAGGCAAGATGGGACACTGCGGGAGGAAGGGCCGCTCCAGCACACCCGAGTGACGTCACAATGCACTCGCAAGGCAGGACGGCACACTCCAGGAGGGAGGGCCACTCCAGCCGACGCCAGACTCCTGGTGATGAGAGTGGAGCCGCGGGCCCTAGCTGGAGCCGAGCCTGGTGCTCGAGCTGGAGTGAGAGCCGAGTCCGGGGCTTGAGATGGGGCCATGACTTGGGCCGAGAAAGAAGCCGCCACTGAAACCAAGGATGAGCCTGGGTCCAGGGTCAGGGATGGTGAAGGCATTGGATCCCAGGCGGCGGCCGAGCTGACGGCTGGAGGCCGCTGCTGGAACCAAGAACGAGCCTGGGTCTACAGCCAGGGCCGGGTCAAGTACGAGAACCAGGCCGGAGTTCCAGGCCCTGGCGCTGCTCTACGACCAGGGTAGGTCCTGGGGCAGGGAATGGGAGGAGGATGAGGGAAATGAGGAGAAGGGAGATGGGGTAGGGTCTCTACTCCCTTCTCTCTCTGCCATTCGCCCTCTCTACCACCCTCTCCCTCCCTCTCTACTCCGCTCCCTCTCCACCCCTTCCCCTCCCTCTCTCCCCCCCCTCCCTCACCCCTCCCCCTACCTATCTACCTCTCTACCCTCCTCTACCCCCCCTCGTTTTCTGCCCCCCCTCGTTTTCTGCCCCCCCCTCGTTCTCTGCCGCCCCTCCCTCTCCACCCCCCTTTCTACCACCCCCTCCCTCTCTACCCCCCCTCACTCTCAAGGAAGTGGTGAGTATTGGGACCTATGGTTGAGTGGTGAAATCTTGTTTTCTGCGACCAGCCCTCCCCTTGTTTGTTTGTATGCATGCATGTGTGTGTGTCCCCCGAAATTACAGGCAAAACGGTAAACGATACCGCTAGAATTTTTGGCCCACCTTACTCAACGTTGTCCTGTGATGTAAATGAAACAGGTTTCGTTCAGATTGATGCTATATTTTACATGTATGATGTTTAAAATTTAAACTTTTCAAAAAACTGTTTTCCACCTGCCCTGCCCGTCAGGCACGTATCAGTGATGTTACAATGGGATCCCGAATCTCATTTAAATAAAACAAACGTGATTCTCAAAAAAACACTCTGTTTCAGTCAAATTCTTCCATTTTCATTAACAGCTAACATTGTGTGTCTAGGTTATTTTAAAGAAAAAACACGATTTTCTTTGAGAATTCCATTAAAAAAAATAACATCGCGATTTTTATTGTGTGGGGGGGGGGGGGGTTTGGATAAGGGGAGGTTTCATTAAAAAATACGCGATTTTCATTGTGAGGGGATGGGATAGCGTGGAGGTGAGGAGTGGGGGAGCAGGGAGATAGAGGGAGAGAAGGGGGGTAGGGAGGGGAGAGGGGTTATGGAGGGAGCGAGGGAGAGGTGACGGAGGGAATTGGGGAGGGGAGGAGGAGAGGGGAAAGAAGAGGGAGGGTGAAGATGAGGGGGAGGGAGTGCTGGAGGATAAGGGGGAATTAAGGAGGATAGGGGTAGGAAGTGGGAAGGTGAGGTAATGGAGGAGGGGGGGAAAGAGGGAGGAGGGGGTGATATTTTACAGGTTATTGCCATTGTGAACTTTAAAAACGTGAATGTCGCGCTCCCACTTGCCGGCTGCGACTCGCATCACAACGGGGATCTCTGGCGTCACATCGTGAACCCGTCAGCAGCGCCTGCACAGTTGGGGGCTATGGGTGAGTGGTGGAATATCGCCTTGGGGGACGATGCTCAATGGGTCTGCACCTGGTCTAGTTATTACATTCTAAATGTGGCCTCAATAGACAATAGGTGCAGGAGTAGGCCATTTGGCCCTTCGAGCCTGCACCGCCATTCAATGTGATCATGGCTGATCATCCACAGTCAGTGCCCCGTTCCTGCCTTCTCCCCATATCCCTTGACTCCACTATCTTTAATAGCTCCATCTAACTCTAACCGGCCTCCTCCGCCCTCTGAAGCAGAGAATTCCACAGACTCACAACTCTCTGTGTGAAAAAGTATTTCCTCATCTCCGTTCTAAATGTCTTACCCCTTATTACTAGCACCTTGTAAGCCATCTGCATTATATCCTTGCTTTTATATTCTAGTCCCCTTGAAATGAATGCTAGCATTGCATTTGCCTTCCTTTCCGCCAACTCAACTTGCAAATTAACCTTTTGGGAATCCTGCACCAGCACTCCCAAGGCCCTTTGCATCTCTATTTCCCGAATCCTCTCCCTATTTGGAAAATAGTCTACACTTTTATTCCTTCTACCAAGTGTATGACTGTACACGTTGCTGCGCTGTATTCCATTTGCCACTTTTTTGCCCATTCTCCTGTCCATCTGCCGTCTTGCTTCCTCAACACTGCTTGATGTTGTCAAGCTGGAAAGGGTGCAGAGAAGATTTACGAGAATGTTGCCAAGACTCAAGGGCCTGAGCTATTCCTGACTCTATTCCTTGGAGCACAGGAGGATGAGGGGCGATCTTATAGAAGTGTACGATATTGTGAGAGGAATAGATCGGGTAAATGCACAGAGAGAATCCAGAAGCAGGGCACATTGGTTTAAGGTGAGGGGGGAATGATTTAATAGGACCCTGAGGGGTAACGTTTTTACACAAGGGGTGGTGGGTATATGGAACGAGCTGCTGGGGGCAGTAGTAATTATCACAATGTTTAAAAAAGCATTTAGACAGGTGCAAGGATAGGATAGCTTTAAGAGGGGGTCAAACGCAGGCAGGTGGTATTAGCGTTGAAGGGACAACTTCTAATTATGATCTAGTCATAGAGTGATACAGTGTGGACAAAAAGGCCCTTTGCCCAACTCGCCCACACCGGGCAACAATGTCCCAGCTACACTAGTCCCACTTGCCTGTGCTTGGTCCATCTCCCTCCAAACCTGTCCTATCTTTGTCCTCTGGTCCTCGATTCCCCTACTCAGGGCAAAAGACTCTGTGCATCTACCCCTCTCATGATTTTGTATACCTCGATAAGATCTCCACTCATCCTCCTGCGCTCCATGGAATAGAGACCCAGCCTACCCAACTTCTCCCTATATCACACCCACTAGTCCTGGCAACATCCTCGTAAATCTTTTCTAAACCCTTTCAAGCTTGACAATATCTTTCCTATAACATGGTGCCCAAAACTGAACACAAAATTCGAAATGTGGTCTCACCAATGTCTTATACTACTGCAACATGACCTCCCAACTTCTACACTCAATACTCTGACTGATGAAGGCCAAATGAAGGTGGTCAAAAGCATTTTTGACCACCTTATCCACCTGTGACTCGACCTTCATGGAACCATGCACCTGCACTTCAGGATCCCTCTGCTCAACAGCACTACCCAGAGGCCTATCATTTACTGTGTATGTCCTGCCCTTGTTTGACATCCCAAAATGCAACACCTCATACTTCTCGGTATTAAACTCCATCAACCATTCCTCCGCCCACCTGGCAAATCAATCCAGATCCTGCTGCAATCTTTCACAACCATCTTCACTATCTGCAAAACAGCTCACTTGCATGTAACAAGAATTACAAGTGAATCAAACCATGTAAAGATGACAAGTTTGCTTCCCACAGGACACCCGTGAGGAAGATGGGATTTTACAGAAAACCTTTTGGTCAATTATTTTGGCAGAGACTAATTTTTTACGTTCAGATTTATTTAATAACCTAAACAGAGCCTGTCAAACTACCGTTACAGAATTTAAATCTGTATTTCTGAGATCATTAATCCACTCCTTTGGTTATCAGTACAATATAATAATCACTAATGTGTTATCCCAGTGATCAAGAAATTGCCTGATTGCAATTTGTGTTGCTATCATGCCTAATCTTATTGACAATGCACACATATACTTTCTAACAAGAACTGCTGCTTTCCTACCACACCGCTTAATTAGCTGGACAATCTTGAATTGCCATGGTATAGGAGACTTTGTATCAGTGCTAGTCAATGTGTTTAGTACACATGGGTTGGCATGACAGGGTGTGTCAAATAACATGTTTGTATGCTCTATGAGTCGATAGGGTGTTTTCCCATCTCAAAATGTGGGTAACCAAGCAAAATGAACTCTAATCAGTAAAACACAAACACCAATTAACACTTGAATATTTGCTTAAAACCCTTTATTTTTCAGCATGCTTATGGCTGCCCAGCCTGCAGCTGTATGTCTTTCCCCCTTTTCTTTTTTTTTAGTGTGTTAAAGTGTTTTGTTTTGGAGCCTATTCTTTTTTATGTGGAGGTGAGGGGGGGGGGGGAAAGGGGGAAACTGCTTTTCCTGGTCCCTACCTGGTCGGAGAGGCAGCTTTTCTCCGGGCTGCATCTTCGACCCGTCCTCGTGGCCTACCAGCGGGCCTGGAGCGGCGTTTCCTGAGGGGACCGCCCAGAACCTCGGCTTCGGCAGCGGCGGAGAGCTGGAGCGCCATCGCGGGACGGAGCAGGCGATGCCTTGTCTGGGTCGCCGCACTGGAACTCCGGTGAGCTGAGGAAAAACATCGCGGAGCCGTGGGTCTGTGGAGCGGCCAGCTGCGGGCGGCAGCGTTGAACTTTAACATCGGGAGCCAGTGGGGGAACTCCATTCAGCGCGGCCTTATCGGCTTTGGAAGCCGTGGACTCCAGTAGAAAGCGGCCGTTCTGGGTGTCCCAAGCCGCTGAGAGGATTCTCCCGACGCCGGAGCACCATCACCCGGCGAGAACAGCCTGGAACATCGGGCCTCCGTGAAAGCAACTATGGAGGCCTCAATATGCCTGACTATGGGTGGACATGGGTTGGGGACTGGACTTTGTGCCTTCCCTCATAATGGGAACCATTGTGGGGGGATGTTTTTATGTTTAAATCTCTTTATTAGTGTTGTGTCTGTATTCTTTATTTTATGTGCTGCATGGCAAGAAGCATTTCACTACACCAATTGGTATATGTGACAAATAAACTAACCTTGAACCTTGAACCTCATCTGCAGTTTATTCATTTTATTTCCTGTTTTTTTCCCCCCACCATCCTCTGAAGCTTTATGAGGAATATTCTAAAGATGTACAAAATTGAATTATGTCGTGCACAAATCGTTCTGCGGTCTAACAGTTAAAATCTCTTTAGCATAGAACTTTGTTCAGTATAAATACACAATGAAATCTATTCATAGTCACAAAGAATAAATGCAATGTTGAATCACGATAATTGAATATTGTGCCGAAGTGTAAATTATTGACTCCAAACCACAGCCTTTTTCAAAAACAAAGAACAACAAAGTCTTAAATTAAATATTAATTTTTGAAATTCAGTTCATCTACAAATCGCACACAAGCCTTTTCCTACTGTACTAATGTTATTTGTTTAAGATAGAGCAGAGGAAAGGGAAATTGGGATAGAAACAAAAGGCAGGAAGGGCAAATGCAAAAATGGAAGGCAGAGGAATCATGAACAAAAGATAAACAGGGTCACAGGGCAAAATGGTAAATGTACGAAACATGTTTAAAGACAAGCTGAAACATTTTGCATCATAATGCATGCAGCATTCGTTATATTTTGGATTAATTAATCATGAAAATTGTTATAAATATGTATGATAAAAACGAACAGCTGCAGGAACTTAATAGGCCAGCCAGCATCTGTGACAGGAAATGGCTGGACGACATTCTGAAAGAGGGTTCTGTCCAAGATGTTATAGAGTAATACAGCATCAACCAATATGTCGCACTTAGTACATTAGTCCCATCTGCCTGCGTTTGGCCAATATCCCTCTAAACCTATCCTATCCATGTACCTGTCCAAATGTTTCTTAAAGTGCAAGTCTTTGAGTGCAGGTTGGACAAAGCACATAATTCCAAGCTCATCAGAGGAAGGACGGTTAGGTGTGAGTGTGGGGATTTGCTGAACAATTAGATTGGAAGATTGGTATATTGGACGATTAGGCAATTTAGCATCTGATATGAGCAAGGCCTGCTCAAGGGGTGTGGCTGAGGGAAGTGCCCTGTGAGAAAAGTGCTAGTTTTTGGTGAGGTGTCTGAGGGAAGGAGAGATGAAAGAAGGAAATGTCAAGCAAGCTGATTCAGTGTGATGCTTGCAGGATGTGGAAGGTCAAGGACACCGCTAGTGCCTCTGGCTGCTACAAATGTGAGAAGTGCATCCAGGTACAGCTCCTGAAGGACCGTGTTGGGGAACTGGAGAAGCAAGTGGATGACCTCTGGTTCGTCCGAGAAACTGAATCGTTCCTCGACAAGTCCTACAGTAAGATTGTTACACCCAAGGTACTGGAAGAGAGAAGGTGGGTGATGGTGAGAAAGGGAAGGAAACATGGAATGCAAAGGTACCTGTACACTGCAAGGGCCAGGAAGCGAGCGGGCAAGATCAGCTCTGACCCCTCTCACCCTGGCCACAAACTCTTTGAATCACTTCCCTCTGGAAGGTGACTCCGGATTGTCAAAGCTGCCACAGCCAGACATAAAAACAGTTTTTATCCACAAGTAGTTGCTCTACTCAACAGCCATAAAATCTGTAGCCTCCCTTTGATCTGGTATTTTGTTGGTTCACATGCTTGATCAATGGTGTTTTCTCATTAATGTTTTATTATTATTAATGTTTAGTGTTTTCTGGGTCATTCGTAACTGTCACTGTATGTCATGTTGTTACTTGTGCGCGGAGCACCAAGGCAAATTCCTTGTATGTGAATACTTGGCCAATAAACTTACTTACTAACCTCTTGAACAGGTTCACCCACTTAGAAGCTGTTGGGACAGAAGCCGTTAACACACTGAGTGGCGGACTGGCTTGCGAAGCAAAAAGTGCTGTTGAGGCAAAACCAAAGAGGCCGACGCCGTGGTAGTTGGAGACTCCATTGTGAGAGGTACAGACAGGGGTTTCTGTGGCAACAGACAGGATTCGAGGATGGTGGGCTGCCTCCCTGGTGCCAGGATCCAGGATGTTACGGACAGAGTACAGAAAATCATTAAGGGCGAAGGTGAACAGCCGGAAGTGGTAGTGCATGTCGGCACAAATGATGTCGGAAAGAAGGGGATGAATATTCTGCAGCGTGACTTTAGAGAGCTCTGAAAAATGCTGAAAAGCAAGACCTCCAAGGTGGTTATCTCCGGTTTGCTTCCAGTTCCTCGTGTTGGCGAGAGCAGGAGCAGGGAGATACGGGACCTGAATGTGTGGCTGAGTAACGGGGGCAGGGATTTAGATTCTTAGACCACTGGGATCTGTTTTGGAGTTAGGGGGAACTGTGCAAAAGGGAAGGATTGCACCTTAACAGGTGGGGGGCCAGCATTCTGGCCGGCAGGTTTGCCACTGCTACACGGGTGGTTTTAAACTAAATAAGGGGTGTCAAATGGGATAGTCAAGGATGAAGTTAAAGGGAAAGTGAGTAAAGGGATAGTTAATGACCCCAGAATTAACGGGAAAGAAAGCTCACAAAGGGGTAGGAGAGTATGGCCAAGTGTAATAGGGATCGATGTGAAAGGTGAGATGCGTAAGGAATCCTTCAAGTATTATTCAAATACATTCAAGTATTGTATATGAATGCGCCAAGTATAGAGGTTGGTAGATATGACATTGGGGGAATTACTGAGACGTGGCTGCAGGAAGATCGGGCCTAGGAACTTAATATTCAGGGTTATACATCCTATAGAAAGGACAGGCAGGTGGGCAGAGGACGGGGGGTAGCTCTGCTGGTGAGGGGTGGAATTCAGTCCGTTGCGAAGGAAGACGTAGGGACTGACTAGGTAGAGTCACTGTGGATTGAGTTGAGGAATTGCAAAGGCAAGAAGACACTAATTGGTGTTATCTACAGACCCCCAAATAGTAGCCTGGATGTAGGGTATAAGTTGCAGCAGGGGCTAAAACTGGCATGTAACAAGGGTAATGCCACTGTGGTGATGGAGGAATTTCAATATGCAGGTAGACTGAGAATATCAGGTTCGTTCAGGACCTCAAGAAAGAGAGTTTGTAGAGTGCTTCCGCGATGGATTCTCAGAGCAGCTTGTAATGGAGCCGACCAGAGAAAATGCAATTCTGGATTTAGTGTTGTCTAATGAACCAGATTTGATAAGAGAACTCGAGGTACAGGAACCGCTTGGAGGTAGTGATCATAATATGATTAGTTTTAAACTGCAATTTGAGAAGGAGAAGGTTAAATCGGAAGTGTCAGTGATGCAGTTGAACAAAGGGGACTATGAAGGCATGAGAGAGGAGCTGGCCAAGGTAGACTGGAAAGGGATCCTAGTAAGAATGATGGTGGAACGGCAATGGCAGGAATTTCTGAGCATAATCCAGAAGATGCAGGATCATTACATTCCAAAAAAGGAAGAAAGATTCTAAGGGGAGTAGGAGGCAACTGTGGCTGACAAGAGAAGTTAGGGATAGAATAAAACTAAAAGAAAAGATGTATAACACAGCAAAGAGTAGCCGGAAGCCAGAGGATTGGGAAACATTCATAGGTCAACAGAAGGGAACAAAACGGGCAATACATGCTGAAAAGATGAAGTACGAGGGGAAGTTGGTCAGGAATATAAAGGACAGTAACAGCTTATTTAGATATGTTAAGGGAAAAAGAGTAGCAAAGTCAAATGTGGGTCCCTTGAAGGTTGACACGGGTGAAATTATGGGCAGCAAGGAAATGGCAGAAGAGTTGAGCAGGTAATTCGGTTCTATCTTCACTAAGGAAGACACAAACAATCTGCCAGATGTACTGGAGGACAGAGGATCTAAGGGGGTAGAGGAACTGAAATAAATTTTCATTAGGCGAGAAATAGTATTGGGTAAGTTAATGGGACTGAAGGATGATAAATCCCCTGGGCCGGATGTTCTGCATCCCAGGGTCCTCGGGGAGGTGGCTCTAGAAATAGTGGGAGCATTGGTGATCATTTTCCAATGTTCAATAGATTCAGGATCAGTTCCTGTGTATTGCAGAATAGCTAATGTTATCCCACATTTCAAAAAAGGAGCGAGAGAGAAAACGGGGAATTAGAGACCAGTTAGTCTGACTTCGGTGGTGGGAAAGATGCTGGAGTCAATTATTAAAGAGGTAATAATGGGGCATTTGGATAGCAGAAAAGGATTACTCCAAGTCAGCATGGATTTATGAAAGGGAAATCATGCTTGACTAAACTTCAGGAATTTTTTGAGGATGTGACAAGTAAAATGGATGAAGGGATGCCCGTGGATGTAGTGTATCTAGACTTTCAGTAAGCCTTTGATAAAGTTCCGCACGGGGAGACTGGTGACTAAAATTAGAGCACATGGTATAGGGTGTTGATATGGATAAAAAATTGTTTGGCAAACAGGAAGCAAAGAGTAGGAGTGAACGGATCCTTTTCAGAATGGCAGGCAGTGGTGAGTGGAGTGCCGCAAGGCTCGGTGTTGGGGCCGCAACTGTTTACCATATATATTAATAATTTGGAAGAGGGAATTAGGAGCAACACTGGCAAGTTTGCGGATGACACTGCTGGGTGGCAGTGTGAACTGTGAAGAGGATGTTAGGCGGTTGCAGGGTGACCTGGACAGGTTTAGTGAGTGGGCAGATGCAGTATAATATAGATAAATGTGAGGTTATCCACTTTGGTGACAAAAAACAAGAGGGCAGATTATTATCTCAATGGGGTTAGGTGAGGTAAGGGGGAGGTGCAGCGAGACCTGGGCGTCCTTGTACACCGGTCACTGAAAGTTGGCTCACAGGTACAGCAGGCAGTGAAGAAAGCTAATGGAATGTTGGCCTTCATAACAAGAAGATTTCAGTATAGGAGTAAAGAGGTTCTTCTGCAGTTGAATTGGGCTCCGGTAAGACCACATCTGGAGTATTGTGTAGAGTTTTGGTCTCCTAAATTGAGGAAGGACATCCTTGTGATTGAAGCAGTGCAGCGTAGGTTCACGAGATTGATCCCTGGGATGGCGGACTCGTATGAGGAAAGATTGAAAAGACTAGGTTTGTATTCACTGGAGTTTAGAAGGACGGGGGGGGGGGGGGGGGATCTTATAGAAACATTATAAAAGGACTGGACAAGCTAGATGCAGGAAAAATGTTCCCAATTTTGGGCGTCCAGAACCGGGGCCACAGTCTTAGAATAGAGTGGAGGCTAATTAAGACTGAGGTGAGAAAAACCTTTTTCACCCAGAGAGTTGTGAATTTGTGGAATTCCCTGCCACAGAGGACAGTGGAGGCCAAATCACTGGGTGGATTTAAGAGGGAGTTAGATAGAGCTCTAGGGTCTGGTGGAATCAAAGGATATGGAGAGAAGGCAGGCACAGGTTATTGATTGGGGACGATCAGCCATGATCACAATGAATGGCGGTGCTGGCTCGATGGGCCAATTGGCCTCCTGCACCTATTTTCGATGTTTCTATATTTCTAATGTGATAGTACCTGCAGCTGTCACAGTCATAGAGTGATACAGTATGGAAACGGGCCCTTCGGCCCAACTTGCCCACACCGGCCAACATGTCCCAGCTACACTAGTCCCACCTGCCTGTGCTTGGTCCATATCCCTCCAAACCTAACCTATCCATGTCCCTGTAACTGTTTCTTAAACGTTGGGATAGTCCCAGCCTCAAGTACCTCATCTGGCAGCTTGTTCCATCCACCCACCACTCTTTGAGTGAAAAAGTTACCCGTCGGATTCCTATTCAATCTTTTCTCTGTCCTCTGGTCCTAGATTCCCCAAGTCTGGGCAAGAGACTCTGTGTATCTACCCGATCTATTCCTCTTGTGATTTTGTGCACCTCTATAAGATCACCCCTCATCCGAGGGGTGCCGCATGAAGGTTGCCTCGGCCTACAGTCTGTCTGTTTGTTCCATTTTTTTTAATTTTTTAGTTTGTTTAAAAGTATGTTGAGGTTACTTTAGTTTCTCTATGCGGGGGAAGGGGGGTAGGGTAAGGGAGAAACCGTCTCCCAGTGGCCTCCTGGCGAGGATGCGACTATTCTCCGAGTCGCGTCCTCGCCCCCCCCTCCTGGATTGGCGCGGCCTTTCCTGCCGGGACCGGACCAGAGCTCCAGCAGCAGCAGCGGCGGCGCAGCGCTGGATACATTGCGGAGCGGGCGATGCCTCACCTGGGATCGCCGTTTGAAGCTCTGGAGTGCTGGGCCTGCTGCAGCAACATCGCAGGGCTGTGGTTTGAAGAGCTTCCAGCGCGGGCGGCTCTGACTTCAACATCGCGGGGCCCTTAGCCGAGGGCCGCCAGCGTGGGTCTCCGCTCAGCGCAGCCTGTGGACTTCAGGAGCCGCAGGCTCCGATCGGATGTGGTCAATTCGGAGGTCCAAGCTGCTGAGGTTGTTCTCCCATTCCAACGTTGACGTTCCATCATCCCGGCGAGAGTTCCTGAGCATCGGGCCGCCCGTAGCGGCAAATACGGCGGGGACTGGAGGCCCCGATTACGGGTGTACATCAAAGAACATCAAAGAGGAGGTTGACTGAACCGGTCCTTCCCTCGCAGTAGGAAACTTTGATTCCGCTGTGCAGGAGATGTTTACGTTAAAATACTATCGTGTTTTGTTCTTTTTTTATTTGTATGGCTGAATGGTGACCCCAATTTTCACTGTACCAATTGGTGCATGTGACAATAAATGTCTCTTGAATCTCTTGAATCCTCCTGCTTCCAAGGAATAGAAACCCAGCCTACTCAACCCAATCTGTCCATTTCCCTCCCCAGACACCGAGTTCCTCCAGCATTTTGATATTTGTTCAAGATTCCAACATGTATAAGATGTTGATGAGAATTGCACATGGAATGTCATTAGCAGTTCTGTTCACCATACTATAAACAAAGATATGATTAAACTGTAGGAGGTGTACAAAAGGTTCACAAGGATGTTGTAGGGATCAGTGGGCTTGAGTTATGAGGAGAGACAGGATACATTGGGACTGTTTTCCTTGGAGCGAAGAAGGCTAAGGGGTGACCCAGTTGAGGTTTATAAGATCATGAGGGGCATAAATAAAGTGGTCACAGTCTTTTTCCTGGGGCAGGAGAGTCTAAAACTAGAAGTCATGGGTTTAATTTGATAAAATAAAGATTTAAAAAGAACCCGTGGAGCAAGTTTTGATGGGTATATGGAATGAGCTGCCAGAGAAAGTGGCTGATGCAGGTACAATTATAACATTTATAGACATTTGGACAGGTTTGTGAACAGGTAAAAGTTTGGGGGGGATATGGGCTAAATGGCAGCAAATAGTGCTAGTTCAGGAAGGCACCTTGGCCTGATGGGTTGGGTTGAAAAACCTGCTTCTGTGTTGTATAACCCTATGACTCCACACATTAATACACTTTAAACATGCAACAAGTTTAAATCATGTTTCTAACATGGCCTGAGGAAACGCACATTAAAATTGTTTTTAAAAAAAAAGAAATAAACAAGTGATTATGAAGTTATCAGATTATCAGAAAAATACTGCTTGACTACCATCTTTTAAGGAAGAAAACCTCCCATTAATACCATGACTTCACTGCATGTGAAAGCAAGCAAATCATTTAGTTACATCAAATTCCTATAAGACAATTAAGAATTGCCAAGACATTCCAGCCTTTCAACAACATCCACTTACCAAGAATGAATAATTTTACAAACTGCTTCCAGAGAGAAAATTCAGCATTTATTAGTCTCATTCATCATATTTATTTTTTTTAAGTTTCGAAGACCCTTTCTTGCATTTAGCTGCACAATAGATTTTGTAAAAACTCATTGCTCAAAACTGCAGATTTCAAGAGTTAATTGGAAACTACAAATTATGACCACTGTCACATTTCAATAGGAACCAAACAGTTCTGACGTGCAAAGGAGATCAAGGGTGAAAAATCAGGAAGGATTTATAGACAAGGAATATTTCAGGTTGATGAGTTTTCAGTCAGAAGCTGAGTTAAATAACTAAATTCTCAACGTATGAATCAGTTTTGGTATACGTACATGCACATTATATACTGGAACGGATGATGGCTGAACTAATTTAGCTGTTAGAACATCAAAATTAATCCTTATTCACAACTCCTAATAGATAAACGGCATTATCAACAAAGTTATAATCCAATACTCTGCACTTAATCGTACTGCCTAATAGACAATAGGTGCAGGAGTAGGCCATTCGGCCCTTTGAGCCAGCACCACCATTGAATGTGATCATGGCTGACCATCCACAATCAATACCCCTTTCCTGCCTCCTTCCCGTATCCCCTGATTCCGCTATCTTTAAGAGCCCTATCTATCTCTCTTGAAAGGATCCAGAGAACCGGCCTCCACTGCCCTCTGAGGCAGAGAATTCCACAGACTCTCTGCGTGTAAAAATGTTCCCTTATCTCCGTTCTAAATGGCTTACCCCGTATTCTTAAAACTATGGCCTCTGGTTCTGAACTCTCCCAACATCGGGAACTCTCCCAACATCGGGAACATGTTTCCAGCCCCAAGCGTGTCCAAACCCTTAATAATCTTATATAAGATTATTAAGGGTTTGGACACGCTTGAGGCAGGAAACATGTTTCAATAAGATCCCCTCTCATCCTTCTAAATTCCAGAGCATACAAGCCCAGCTGCTCCATTCTCTCAGCATATGACAGTCCCGCCATCCCTGGAATTAACCTTGTAAACCTATGCTGCACTCCCTCAATAGCAAGAATGTCTTTCCTCAAATATGGAGACCAAAACTGCACACAATACTCCAGATGTGGTCTCACTAGGGCTCTGTACAACTGCAGAAGGACCTCTTTGCTCCTAATCCCACTACTTTTAAACCCGCTACTATTGGCAAATGCTTACTATCAACATCATGGGGGGTCATTACTGACCAGAAGCCACCATAAGCCCTGCTCTGACCACTCTTTTAACAGCTTGATGACATATGGGCTATCAGAGGTACATGGTGGATAGAAACATGTAAACCGCTGCTACTGCCTGTTGCATGCACGCAGAACCTCCAATGGCTGTGTTTCATATTTCTCCTGCAGGTGACGTTCCACCCTTCGGCTCCTACACCTCACTTTGCTTCATCCACGAATGTCATGCTGCATCTTGCAACTTGGCCCCAGCACTTTAATTGTCAACCACAATACCCATGACCACCATTCCTTCCCCAATGCTCCAATGCGAACCACATCTTCTACATCCCTACATGCAAAACTCTACATACAAATCTTTAAGAAACATTTAGACATGGATAAAACATTGTTTAGATGGATATGGGCCAAACACAGACTGGTGTAGATGGGGCATGTTGGTCATGTGGGCAAGTTGGGCCAAAGGCCCTGTTTCCACCCTGCATGATCCAAATAATGTCTGTCCTGGTAAAGTCATATTGCACAGAAACAGGCCCTCCGGCCCAAGCTGAACAAAATGCCCCGTCAACACTAGTCCCACCTGCCTGCGTTTGGCCCGTGTCCCTCCAGACCTTTCCTATTCATGTACCTGTCCAAATGTCTTCTAAAAGTTGTTATAGTACCTGCCTCAACTACTTCACCTGGCAGCTCATGCCATAGGCCCACAATCATGTGTGTGAAAAAGATGTCTCAGGTTCCTATTAAATCTTTCCCTTCACACCTGATCAGCAGACTGAAGCCGCAATACAACCACTGATCCCACCCCGCAACTCCTTACCTTATAAATATGGTCATGGATCCACTAAGCAAAGACCATGTCCTACCTGGACATGTTATGGTAAATGGCTACAAAAATAAATTATCAGAGTGACTGAGATTACATTTTCCAGAATGAAGAAATTATGAAAGTAGAATATGTATGCTGGAAATTTCATATAAAATAGATACCAGAAATATTTAGTATGTCTGTGGGAAGACAAACAGCATTAGCATTTCAGATCTCCTATTTCTCAGGAAAGGTCATTAAAATGAAATGCTAATTCTGTTTCACTCTCGACGGATGTTAACCTGCTGTTTTACTAAAATGATTGTTTTCAATCACTGTACTCCTATGTTTTGGATTTGAGGTCTAGATCAATTTCATTGTTGAAGAATGGTGTTAAATAGAAAAAAAAGGGTGAGGTAAAGAAAAGACACAAAGTGCTGGAGTAACTCAGCGGGTCAAGCAACATCTCTGGAGAACATGGATAGGTGTAAGTTTTGAGTCGGGTCCCTTCTTCAGATTCTTGAGACTGAAGAAGGATCCTGATCCAAAACGTCGCTTATGATTGTTCTCCGGAGATGCTGCCTGACTCACTGAGTTAATCCAGCACGTTATGTTTTTTTTTGTAAACCAGCATCTGCAGTTCCTTGTGTCTAATGGGTGAAGTGGTTAGGGGAGTGAACCATTCAGTATATTGCCTGAGGGTAAAATTAAACTATTTGCATGTGCTGCTTTAATATTAAAGGAATTGTTATGTGCAGCAAATCTCTGTATGCTCTGTGTATAAAATCATGAGAGGAATAGATCGCCTGGACACAGAGTGGGGGATTCGAGAACCCGAGGGCATAGGTTTAAGGCGAACAGGGAAAGATTTTATGGGAATCTGAGGGGTAATTTTTTCACGTAAAGGGTGGTGGGTGTATGGAACGAGACACTGGAGGAGGTAGTTGAGGCAAGGTCTATCGCAATGTTTAAAAAGCAATTAGACAGGTTTAGAGGAATATGGGCCAAACACAGGCAAGTGGGACTAGTGTGGATGAGAGTTGTTGGTTGGTATGGGCAAGTTGGCCCAAGGGCTTGTTTCAACACTATGACAGTGACTCTGTGTTCATTCAAGTAAACTAAATTTCAAATAAATTTAAATTCTAACCTTAAATGTTGGGATGAATGAGGTACAATGTTAACACCGTGCAAAATGGTGTGAGGCATAGATGTTGAGTTAGTGCTAATTTAGAATGTGGCAATAACTATATTCCTGGACATGGAAGGAACAACAAAAACAAACTGCTGCTAACCTGGTAAAACGGACTTCACATATATTGCACATGTATGGTTTCTCCCCTGTATGAGTCCGCATGTGTCGTGGTAACTTTCCTGCTCCTTGGATCACTTTGTTGCAGATCGGGCATTGTTGAGATGCCTTGGGTCTCATTTTTTTCTCATATTCCAAGGGCCAAGTTGGATAGACTGCTGCCAAATAGGAAGGACCTAATATATTCAAATAGGAATTAAAATCAAGCCCATCTTTTATTGTATCCAGGTTATTCTGACTGTTTCCCATCAGAATACCTTTAAAAAAGTCACAAAAACTTGTGGTTGTAGACAGATCTTCTTTGACCTCTTGTTTGATATTTTCCTTTTTCATTACCAGATTAAGGGGCAATTGGTCCACATCTTGACTCTCCACAAGCTGCGGAAATCCATTATATCCTCCATTCCAGTAGGGAGGAAATAATCCTGGTCCATGTGGAATCTCTCCATTCAGCAAATTCCCTCTGGAACTCAACCCTTCTTTCAAGAATGATTCCAAGGAGAAATCACTAACAGGTCCCAAGGTTCCATCAGGAATATTAACCGTAAAGCGGTTTAAAAATTCTTGAGGCAGTTCTCTGCATTGCTTTTCTACAAGATTTCTAGTCAAGGAGCTTTTAAAATCACATTCCCTACCCCAATGGTTTTGCTCAGATTCATTGGTAGGTTCTTGAGGTGATTGTTCAAGATCTTGTTTGAGAGATTCTTCAGGTTTTTGGTGGAGGCATTTCCTGACGTCTTCTTGGGATGGATCATCTTCGAGCTCTTTGATGGTTGTATCTTCTGAAACTTCACTTTCATTGATCACCTCGCCACTTGCCTCCATGATATCAATGCATACTTGAATAACACACTGGATTTCCAACTGCTGCGCTGCACTTAAAACATCCTTTACATTTGAGTTGCTAATAGTGAGGGTTGAAGTATAAGCAAACTCTAAAATCGCAGAAAGTGCTTCTGGTGTCACAAAGTCAATCTGGTAAACATTGTGTTGTTCTCCAAGAGTGTCTGAGGTAAATAGCGCCTTGAAGTATTTGCTACATGCAGCAAGGATTGACCTATGGGTCTTGTACTCCTGATCCTTTACTATCAGGACAACATCGCAGAAAAGACCATCCTGCCTCTGTTCATTCAAACTACAAAGCAGCTTGTTGCTATGGTCTGGAAATGGGATTCCAATGAGGTCATCAACAGCACCAGCCATCATTATGCAAAGTGGTCTGTCAAATAAAACAAAGTGGGAAATAATCTAATTAGTGACAATGTCCATTCAAAAGTCAAATGCTGAAAATATTACAGAAACATCACATGCACACGTACTCAAAAATACTTATACCTTGTGGCATCAGACAAATTGTTAAATGAAAAGGGACCATTGCATATTGAGTCTGAAGAAGGGTTTCGACCCGAAACATTGCCTATTTCCTTCGCTCCATAGATGCTGCCTCACCCGCTGAGTTTATCCAGCATTTCTGACTACCATTGCATATTTAGTTTTGCCTTCTACTACCTTGGTAGTAATGTGATGGAATGAAAGGAGTTGGTTGCTAACATCGCTGTTGACTAAGCAATTTACTAATTAATGCATCTATCAATCAGTCTTCACCAGATCTAGACATGGTGTGAAGATTATCCCGTGATGGAGACCATTAGGAACACTAATTCTGAGAAAACATATTATTTTTCATATGCATTCATCCCAAAATGTGCTTTCTCTAAGAAATCTATCTAAATTATATCTGTGAATCAATATTAACTGTTTCCATCATTTCCTTGGGTGCCTGAACCCTCCACAATATTCTCCGTATATCTTCTTTCATCTTTATCTTATGCTTGTTCAGATTAACACATTTTTCTATATTAATGATCTGTATAAATTCTGTACATTATGTTAAATCATGTTCATCTGACAGGAGAATAATATAAACTGAATTATCCACATTCGATATTTGTAAAACGAATCCAGTTAGCAAGTGATTAGTTACTGCAAATCGTTACTAACCAGACTCGTTTAAAGAGCAACATTGGAAAAAAACAAAAACAATCTATGATTAAAATATTCCACAGAACTGAATCTAAAATTATCAGGAACGTGACCATCAATTTTCTAACCATATCATAATCGTGCCATAAGTGTCTATGACTCAAAAAATGAGTTGTGTCCTCTCCTGTTAATCTCCTTGATATCTGATTGTGAGATCCACAAAATAACCAAAAAGGTAAAAGGGAGCCATGGCAACTATAAAGGGCAGAATTCAGCCAGAAGATGATACAGTATGTAGAGTTATGTTGTTATTACAAAGGCTCTTTACTGCAGGAGATATTTTTTATAATATTTTATATTAATTAACATCAATCTCAAGAAAAAATCCAGAGTGTTTGAGAGAATGCAAAATTTCTGGGAGGTGTGAACAGCATCATTTAACCCTTTATAGAAGGAGTGAATGCTTCAACCTTGGCAACCACTTAAAATACCTGATATTTACGGGGAGTTAAAGTTGTGGAGGGAAGGCAAATTAAGAGATGATGATTTTGTCTAAATTAACATTCAGCATCAGCTTTTAACCTCAGATCCTTCAGTGTTCTGAGTTCAGGGTTCCAGGCTTGCATATTTGCATAATGGGAGTGTATAGCTGGAAGAACCCTCTGTTCTCCAAAATTGATACCCATGATTGCCAAGAGTCCAAAATGGAACAAAACCTCCATTCTTAAGATCTTAATTTTGATCTACATTTACAGAATTTGAAAAACAACATTGGTGTGAAAATCCAGATTCTTCATTATTTAATCATATTTTTGTCGAGTTTATCAAACTTAGTACAATCCTCTTCTCAGTTTTACCAAACTCCCAGCTGGATAATAGAACAAAGAAACTGTTCAACCTCTGTTAACCCATCTCCAGAACCAATGCAGCACTAACTGTGGTACTTAAATTACAATATGTTGATGTTGCAATATGATTACATTATTGCAAAATTACAATATGATAATGTTCATGTTTAAACTTGAAATATGTTCAAGGCTTCGAATCTGCCACCAAGCTCTTTGTCTTGTGAGGTGCAAATATTTAAACTCTCCTGTGTGCATTGGAGAGAAGTAGAATTTTACAGAAACATTTCAAAGCATCTGAGAGGGACTGACAATCCTGCTTCTGCAAAGTACTCCAAACCCACTGGCATTTTAAGCAAATCAATGTTCGTATCCTCTCCGAGGCTAACATCCTCAGCGACATAGCTATGGTCATGCTCAACCATCCTCAATGTGAAGACCACATTGTCTGCATGTCTGAAACCGGATCCCAAACAAGTCTAAGGAAGGATCCCAAACCAAAATGTTGCATGCTCATTCCCTCCCCAGATGCTGCCTGACCTGTGAATTCCTTTAGCACTTTGTGTTTTGTTTAATATTCCAGCATCTCAACATCTGCAGTTTTGTGTGTTTCCCAATCAAACATAGCTTTGAAAGCCACCATGGCAACTCAATTCCAGGAGGACAGAGAAAACACTTTAAGGACATCCGCAAAACCTATGTGAAGAAATTTAGAAGATTGAGGGGGGATCTTATAGAAACGTACAAAATTCTTAAGGGGTTGGACAGGCTAGATGCAGGAAGATTGTTCCCGATGTTGGGGAAGTCCAGCACAAGGGGCCACAGTTTAAGAATAAGGGGGAAATCTTTTAGGACCGAGATGAGAAAAACATTTTTCACACAGAGAGTGGCGAATCTCTGGAATTCTCTGCCACAGAAGGTAGTTGAGGCCAGTTCATTGGCTATATTTAAGAGGGAGTTAGATGTGGCCCTTGGGGCTAAAGGGATCAGGGGGTATGGAGAGAAGGCAGGTAAGGGATACCGATTTGGATGATCAGCCATGATCATATTGAATGGCGGTGCAGGCTCAAAGGGCCGAATGGCCTACTCCTGCACCTGTTTTCTATGTTTCTATATATAACATCATCACTAACTCTTGAGAATCCTTGGCCCAAAGCTCTACAGAAATACGACTATATTTGAGCCTCTTTGTCAGCAACCCAACAAGTTCAAGTGCAAATGGCGGAAGAAGTGTGCAATAATTCAATCATCCCAACCAACTGCTTTCTTTAGCTCTCACCTCTGGCAACATCTAGAGACAATAAGTATAATCTAGAAGTAAAATGTCACCAATCTTTTCAAAAGGCAAAATCTTGTGTAACCAACATTTAATGTTTAGAGTGAATGGAGAGAATAGACAATTGCAATGCAGTAGTTGTATTTTTTCTAGATTTTCAATAGCCTGTTAATTAGCTAATCATAAATCAAACCAACAAATAACATCATGGGGCAAGAGGCAGAATAGATTGCTAACGGGCTTCAGGTAGAAAGCCAAGACTATGAATAAGAACGTTGAGAGTGGTATTTAGTTTAGTTTTGTTTATTTAGATATACAGTATTGAAACAGGTCCTTTGGTCCACCGAGTCCTCGCCGACCAATGATCACCCGTGCACTAGTTCTATCCTTCACATGGGAATATAAATATCAATACTAATAAATGCAAGGATGTATAATTTGGTAAGAACTGATCATGTCAATCCAGGTAAGGTAGAATAACTAATGAATGATGGACTGCAAATAATCCAATCACTAAAATTGTTCCATAAGCGCGTTGTCCCAAGATGACAGACAAAGCAGACTGGTCCTTTATTCTTTAGAGTTGAGAAGATTGAGAGATCAGAGGCCTCAGCAAGGCAGATATAGGAAGGATGCATCTCTGACTGTGGAGGCTCGTTCCATGGGTCACAGTCTCAAAATAAGAAACAAATCATTTGGGACTGAAATTAGGATACATTTCTTCACTCATGGATATTTCAATGAATACAGAAAATGCTTGGAAAATATACACACCAGGTAATACACACAAAATACACGAGAAAAAACAAATTAATGTTTTGGATCAATGGACCTTTCATTAGTTCTGAATGATAATTTGGCTGAAGCAGAGAACAGTGAATATTACAAAGTGTAGCTTTGATGGCTTTCATTAATTCATGTTTGGCCCATATCCCTCAAAACCCATATTGGCCCATAAACCATATCCCTCAAAAACTTTCCTTTCCTTATACCTGTCCAAGTGCTGTTTTTGAACTGGCCTCCACTACCTCCTCTGGGTAAGACTCTATCCATGCACCCTATCTATTCCCATCATTATTGTATACACCTCGATAAGGCCACCACTCAGCCTCCTGCGCTTCATGGAATAAAGTCCCAGTCTCCCCAACCTCTCGCTATAGCGTAGCCCCTCAAGTCCTGGCAACATCATCATAAATCTTTTCTGCACTCTTTCTAGTTTAATAATATCCTTCCTATAGTAGGCGACCATAACTAACAGCGGTACTCCAAATGTGGCCTCAACAATATCTAGTACAACTGAGACATAATGTCCGACTTCTATACTCAAAACCTTGACTGTTGAAGGCCAACGTACCAAAAATCCTTCTTTACCATGCTATCTACCCACGATGCCACTTTCAGGGAACTATGTACCAATGATCCTAGATCCCTTTGCTCTGAAACACTCTCCAGGCCCCTAATGGGCCTGTCCCACTTAGGCGACTTTTTAGGCGCCTGCAGGAGTCTTTGCAGTCGCCACATGTTCGCGGGTGGTTGCCGGGGAGTCACCTTCATGGTCGTGAGGAGTTACCACATTTTGGGAACTAGTCGCGACCTCATTATGGCCACCGAGAATTTTTCAACATATTGAAAAATTAGCGGGGACTAGGATGAAGTCGCCATGGAGCGTAATGAGAATTCTCAAGCCATAGGTGGGTTGCAAAGAGGTCAAAGATTCTTGGAGGTTCTCGTAGGTTGGACCCAGTGCTGACCGGTGAATTTCATTGGCTCATTGTGGGAAAAAAAAGGTAAGCAGTAGTTTTCAGAACCAAGGAACCGACCGGTAATGTTAAATGTCCGCCGAACTTCACAGCCGTATATCTCTGGCTTCTTAAAGGTTGTCACCACTCCTTCTCCCCTCTCTCCCCCACCTCTTTTAAAGGACTTACCGTACACTGTTCTTTAGCTGTGATAATTACAACGGCAACCTTCCTGTTCATCGCGGTGTGTGTCTGTATCACCTTGGCTTTGCACCGTGGGAATTTTTTAGACAGCGCTCCCCTGCTTGCCCTGGCCCCCGCCTTTGCGATGTGTGTGTGTGTGTGTGTGTGTGTGTGTGTATGTTCCACTCTGACAGTCGCTGGCAGTCCGCTGAAAAATCGCCTAAGTGGGACAGGCCCATCACATTCACAGTGAAGTTGGGCTGCTTCATCTTCCTTTCAAGATAATTTTGGATTTGATTGGACTTAATGTTCAACTCATCATAGTGCACGTTTTTGTATATAAAATTCCACTTGCACGCCCCCTCAAGTGCATAATACTCTATTCAGTGGAGCTCAGAAAAACAAAACAAAATCACTATTTAATATATTCCCCTTCTTACAAAAGATTCATAAATAAATGTCCTTATATTGCAGCTAGCATTCTGCCCTTCAACTCCCACGCTCACTGCTGCTGCGAACAGTGCGGGAGCAAGCAAACCACTGCCATGGGAATAATCCAAAAAATGTAACTAAATCTGAAGCCAATGGTGCCACTAAAGAAGTTCTGAGATCCACATTTGTTTGTGTTTTTATCCTTCTCAATCACAAAGTATACAGCAACTGTTCTGCATTACATAATACATATAACATAGTATTTTTTTTAATGTATTTTAACTTGACAAAGTTTACACCAAACTACAAAAGGAGATGTTAGGCAGAATTCCAAAAGGATAGTGACAGCAAAAGGTTGTCGGCAAAATCTTATGAAAATTGGAAGCGAGGTTTAGAAAGGAATTCATAAACTTTGGGTCACGGCACAATGTTGGAGCGATTAAAATTAGAGATGACCAAGATACGACAACATCAGGAAGCATTTAAACTGGAGGGGAATAAAAACGATGGCTGGGTTGAGAGGATTGAGGATGGTAGAAAACAATTCTATGGAGCGATTTGAAATTTAAAAACATGTGTGTAATACTGTGTGTAATTTGGGGCAGCACGGTGGCGTTGCGGTAGAGTTGCTGCCTTACAGTGCTTGCAGCGCCAGAGTGACCCGGGTTCAATCCCGACTACGGGTGCTGTCTGTACAGAGTTTGTACTTTCTCCCCATGACCTGCGTGGGTTTCTCCGAGATCTTCGGTGTCCTCCCACACTCCAAAGACGTACAGGTTTGTAGGTCAATTGGCTTGGTATAAGTGTAAATTGTCCCTAGTGTGTGTAAGATAGTGTCAAGGTGGGGGGATCGCTGGTCGGCGTGGACTCGGTGGACCGAAGGGCCCGTTTCTGCGCTGTAATTCTAAACTAAACTAAACTTCTAAACTACTCAACAGTTTGCATAGACAATTTATGTGCAGATAGAATTTATTTAATTGTGCTTAAAGGCAATTTCCTTTCATCAAGGAGACCTGAAAACAAGAATGAAATCTCAATAGGGAAGGAAAGAGCATGGAAAACCCCTCAGAAATCAATAAAATAATCAATAACAACAGCGTGGATGTGGATTTCAACAGTGGATGAGCTGAGGAATAAATGTACTTGGATGACATTACAAAAGTGAATGCAGATTGTCTCAGTTATGTCTCATAATTGACTTCAGATCTCATCTTGAATTATGACACTGAGGTTATAAACGGTCTGATTCAGTTTCAGCTATTTCCAATTGACGGAGTCAATGACTAAAGAATAACATTTGTGATTGGGACTGAAATATTGGCCCTGTTCTTTCCAATTTTTGGCTGGAATCATTTTGGCTCATCCATGCTGGGCAAACAATCTGACACCTTGCAATCAGTACAGATGTTGACAGATGTGACAGCTGGATATTGGAAGCATATGTTTAGTTTTGTTTATTGTCACGTGTACTGAGGTGCAGTGAAAAGCATTTGTTGCGTGCTAACCAGTCAGCAGAAAGACTATACATGATTACAAACAAGCCATCCACAGTGTACAGATACATGATAAAGGGGATAACGTTTAGTGCAAGATAGTCCAGTAAAGTCCGATTAAAGATACGCCAAGGGTTTCCAATGAGGTAGATAGTAGTTCAGGACCGCTCTCTAGTTGTTGATAGGATGATTCAGTTGCCTGATAATAGCTGGACATGGATGTGGAAACCAAATGTCATGTTTTTTGATGATGCTACTAAGGGCAGCATATTAGAAATGAAATAGACTCTTGAGGGGCACCAAAGTTAATGGTTCAAGGGTGAGAAGAGAAGCTCATGCTTGTGATTTATTTGCTACATTAGACAGGTTAGAATTGTATCATTCAAATGACAGTGGTAAGGCATGAGAAGATTCTGTGACCAACCATATTAAAGACTGCAGAGTTGCTCACTCATAATAGATTTTCTTTTGTCACGCATGGAGTAATTTGTAATTTGTGACTTTTCTATTTTTCCATTCGGGAAATCTGACTGGAATTCTGGGCAAGATTTGAAAGAAAGCCTTTCCAAGAACTTTATGGTGCAAGAGAGGTTGGTAATGGTATGGCAGCTTGCAAGGACAGAGCACCCAAAAAAAAAATTAAAGAGTGGGATGCAAATAGTAGAGGCAGAACCATTAACTAAATTGGCTAACAATGGATCTGGAAACAGAAGTTAGATGGTCACCCTTTTTATGCCCAGGAGGTTGAAGAGAGAACATATTGCAAAATTATTCGTTCATGCATATAAAAACATTTGCTCCTACCATTACTTAATTTTATTCATTCAATATTGTATGCATATCTTATTTATGTGTTCTTTAAATCTTACACTGTGGAATAATACATTTTCAAATCGACCCCAAGTTGAAAGAAAACACGGGTATCCCTAAGCCTAATGCATGGCCCCAGTAAGTTTACAGGGAGCAGAATTTGGTAAGTTTAAAGACAGAGCAGGAACTAGGGCCCTGATGTGTAGGAAGGGAGTACGGGATCTGTGACTTCAGATAGTGAACAGAGAGTTCAGGAACTGTGGCCCCGATAAGTAGGGAATGTAGGATTTGTGACCTTGGCAACTGGTTGGGAGCACAGCAAACAGAACCTGAGCAATCATTATAATCAGTGGCCCTTTTTAAAATGCATCAGTTTTGGCTACTGCACATGTCCATTTTCCTCATTCTTTCCTTTCACCAGCGCCAAATACTGTACTGTCAGGATTTCCGAATATCTGCAACATGATTAGCAGAGTTTTACTGTAATAATGAACCTGAAAATCAGGTAGGTATACAGAATAATATAAATCTGTGTTATAATCATTTATGATGCAAAAAATTAACGCAGTGGTAAAACACTAACAAACAGATAGTGGATTTTAATTTGATACATTATAAATATTTTAAGTGCTTTTAATGTACTTATTTCAGGAGGACCAATTGTGCCTCCAGATTTCTTAAATGCAGGAATATAGGAAGGCAGACTTATTTTTCATTGATCTTCAAGGCTTCTAGTCTCAGGATGTATTGACAGTTATATATTTGGCTTGCAGAAATTACACAAAATAGACATTTGGGAAACCTGGCGCCACTGGTGTAGTTTATAAGCACCTTCAATACTCATTTCTCAACATAACTACTCAACATAATCACCAACAAAGCGCAACATGACTCAGCTTTAAATAGGGCTGACATTCCCAGAGTAATGAGCATAACATGAAGCTGGTCTCCAAAATCAGGATATCTAAAGTCAAACACCAGTCTTGTGCAACCTGGCCAACACAGGCTAGCTAGCATTGAGATCATTTACTGGAATCTGTTCAGGATTTTTTTTATCAGGAAAATTATAGGCATGGTCATGCCGTCTACAGTGCTGTACCATTAATGAAGCAATTTGGAATTGTTGCCACTGTGATAAAAATGTGGCAGCTCATTTCCTCAGTACAGTCAAGTCAAGTTTATTTGTCACATACGCATACGAGATGTGCAGTGAAGTGAAAAGTGGCAATGCTTGCGGATTGTGCAAAAAAAACTACAAAACAGAATGGAACAGAATCACATATTCACATATTACATATTTGTGGGAGGGAAAAAAACAAAAGAAAAACAAAAAAAGAACAGGAAAAAAAAAGTCCTACAAAAAGACTTTGTGGCTATGTTTTAAGTAGGAATAAAAATTCCTTCAAATGCCTTGGACAACATTTAAATGTAAACCAGCATCGTAAAGTTGATATTGTGGTCATTTTTATCTTGTCTGTTTGCAAAGTCCTCCATACAATAAACAGGATTGGTGACTAATTTGGGAAACCTTTCTCACAGACGAGTCAAGCAACAGCCTTTCATTGGCTTACTCTCAAAATTATACCCAACAGACAATATACCAGACTCCTCCATCAGAATTCGTGGGTCTGCCTCGTACCAACAGCAAGGCAGATCAAAAACATTAACAGAAGGGGCCAGAAGAGTCACTGATGGGGCAGATAGTAATAATCCTTCCCCATAGCGGAGGTTATGGGGAATTAGTAATCAGAGGCTAAGGTAAGTTATATGACGTCGAGAAGGGATCTGAGAAAATAACTTTTTCATCTAGTGGGTGACAATAGACAATAGGTGCAGGAGTAGGCCATTCGGCCCTTCGAGTCAGCACTGCCATTCAATGTGATCATGGCTGATCATCCCCAATCAGTACCCAGTTCCTGCTTTCTCCCCATATCCCCTGACTCCGCTATTTTTAAGAGCCCTATCTAGCTCTCTCTTGAAAGCTTCCAGAGAACCTGCCTCCACCGCCCTCTGAGGCAGAGAATTCCACAGACTCACCACTCTCTGAGAAAAAGTGTTTCCTCGTCTCTGTTCTAAATGGCTTACTCCTTATTCTTAAACTGTGGCCCCTGGTTCTGGACTCCCCCAACATCAGGAACATGTTTCCTGCCTCTAACGTGTCCAAACCCTTAACAATCTTATATGTCCCCTCTCAGCCTTCTAAACGTTAGAGTGTACAAGCCCAGCTGCTCCATTCTCTCAGCATATGACAGTCTCGCCACCCCGAGAATGAACCTTGTAAACCTACACTGCACTCCCTCAATAGCAAGAATGTCCTTCCTCAAATTAGGGGACCAAAACTGCACACAATACTCCAGGTGTGGTCTCACTAGGGCTCTGTACAACTGCAGAAGGACTTCTTTGCTCCTATAATCGATTCCTTCTATTATAAAGGCCAACATGCCACTTGCTTTCTTCACTGCCTGCTGTACCTCCATGCTTACTTTCATCGACTGATGTACAAGGACCCCCAGATCGTTTTGTACTTCCCCTTCCCCAACTTAACACCATTTAGATAGTAATCTGCCTTCCTGTTTTTGCTACCAAAGTGGATAACCTCACATTTATCCGCATTCAACTTCATCTGCCATGCATCTGCCCACTCCCCCAACCTGTCCAAGACACCCTGCATTCTCATAGCATCCTCCTCACAGTTCACACTGCCACCCAGCTTTGTGTCATCTGCAAATTTGCTAATGTTACTTTGAATCCCTTCATCCAAATCATTGATGTATATTGTAAATAGCTGCTGTCCCAGCACTGAGCCTTGCGGTACCCCATTAGTCACTGCCTGCCATTCTGAAAGGGACCCGTTAATCCCTACTCTTTGTTTCCTGTCTGCCAACCACTTCTCTATCCATGCCAGCACTCTACCCCCAATACCATGTACCCTAATGTTGCCCACTAATCAAATATGTGGGACCTTTTCAAATGCTTTCTGAAAGTCCAGGTGCACTGCATCCACTGGCTCTCCCTCGTCCATTTTCCTAGTTACATCTTAAAAAAATTCCAGACGATTAGTCAAGTATGATTTCCCCTTCGTAAATCCATGCTAACTCAGACCGATCCTGTTACTGCTATCCAAATGTTCAGCTATCTCAGCTTTTATAATTGACTCCAGCATCTTCCCCACCACCGATGTCAGGCTAACTGGTCTATAATTCCCTGGTTTCTCTCTCCCGCCTTTCTTAAAAGTGGGATAACATTAGCTACCCTCCAATCCACAGGACTGATCCTGAGTCTATAGAACATTGGAAAATTATCACCAATGCATCCACGTTTTCTAGAGCCAATTCCATAAGTACCCTGGGATGCGAACCATCAGACCCTAGGGATTTATCAGCCTTCAGTCTAGCCAACACCATTTCCTGCCTAATGTGGATTCCCTTCAGTTCCTCCGTCACCCCAGATCCTCTGCCCACTACTATATCAGGAAGATTGTTTGTGTCCTCCTTAGTGAAGACAAATCCAAAGTACCTGTTCAACTCATCTCCCATTTCCTTGTTCCCCATAATAAATTTTCGGTCTTCAAGGGTCCAACTTTGGTCTTAACTAATTTTTCCTCTTCACATACTGAAAGAAGCTTTTACTATCCTGCTTTATATTCTTGGCTAGCTTACCTTCGTACCTCATCTTTTCTCCCCGTATTGGCTTTTTAGTTATCTTCTGTTGTTCTTTAAACATTACCCAATCCTCTTGCTTCCCGCTCATCTTTGCTACGTTGTATGTTTTCACTTTAATTTTTATACTGTCCCTGACATCCCTTGTCAGCCACGGTCGCCCCTTACTCCCCTTGGAATCTTTCTTCCTCCTAGGACTGAACTGATCCTGCACCTTCTGTATTATTCCTAGAAATACCTGCCATCCAGTACCAACCTGATTTTCCCAGTCCACCTGCATGTTGAAATCTCCCATAACAACCACAGCGTTACTTTTGCTACATGCCAATTTTAACTCCTGATTCAATTTGTGCCCTATGTCCAGGCCACCGTTTGGGGGCCTATAGATTAGTCCCATTAGGGTATTTTTACCCTTACAATTCCTTTGATGGTTTGAAATTGGAACATACTGCCCCTTTTTAAGGCTGAAACTCTCACATCATTTAAGAAATATCTAGATAATCACATGAATTGCCAAGGCATAGAAGGCTCAGATACAGTGATGGCTATGGGATCAGACAACATCCTAACTGAAGACTTGCACTGCAGATCCGTGCTCGTTACGTGTCAAAATGTTTCAATGGAGTACAGATTACAAAGGATAGTGGAAAATATAAAGCAGTAGCGAAGGGAAAATATTCAAAACAGTGATAATTGCCAATTTCCCCCATTAGCATCAACTGTTGATTTCTTGCTTCGTGAAATTCTTGCTTTTGGCTAAAGAAGCTTTTTCTTTACTTGACATCAAATAACAAGCATCTCTCTCAACAGTAAGACTGCACCAAATTTAGTTTTGTACTTTAACAGTGACATGACTCTATAAAATGTTTGGCCATAACAATTTTATTCTCTAAATCCAGCTTTTAGGCAGACTGCAGTCCTTCCCTGCTGATATGGCATAATCAATCGTCCATGGATGAAATTACAGACACACAACAAACATTAACTCGTGGGTACACAAAAGGCTGGAGAAACTCAGCGGGTGCAGCAGCATCTAAGGAGTGAAGGAGAGGCAACGTTTTGGGACAAAACCCTTGTTCAGACTGATGGGAGGTGGGGGGGGGGGCGGGGAGAAGCAAGGAAAAAGGAGGAGGAGGAGCCCGAGGGCTGGGGGAGAAGTGGGAAGGGGAGGAGACAGCAAGGTTAACAGAATTGAGAAAATTCAATGTTCAAGCCCAGAGGATGCAGACTCCCCAAGCGGAATATGAGGTGCTGTTCCTCCAATTTGCGGTGTTGCTCACTTTGGCCGTGGAGGAGGCCCAGGACAGAGAGGTCGGATACGGAATGAGAGGGGGAGTTGAAGTGCTGAGCCACCGGGAGGTCGGGTTGGTTATTACGGACCGAGCGGAGGTGTTCGGCGAAACGATCGCCAAGCCTCCGCACCAATATAGATCAGCGGGCATCTAGAGCAGCGGATGCAGTAGATGAGGTTGGAGGAGGTGCAGGTGAACCTCTGTCGGACCTGGAAGGACTGCTTGGGTCCCTGAAAGGAGTGGAGGGGGGAGGTAAAGAGACAAAAAAACATTAACTCGTATAAGGAACAACAATCTAGGGGGAATAGACACAAAAATATTCTGCCATTATGATGAATACATAAACAAAGAAGCTCCTGAAGGCACTTTGGCATCAATAGACAATAGACAATAGATGCAGGAGTAGGCCATTCAGCCCTTCGAGCCAGCATTCACTGTGATCATGGCTGATCATCCACAAAGAAATTAATGCATCGAAATTTGAACTCTTTGGTGCCTCAAACTCAGGAAGAGTTAACTTGAAAACATAACCTCTTTAAACGAATGTAGGGCATCCAAAAAAAAACTGTTTTGTTCATGTTTCATTATCAAAAATCACAAGACTCTTCACACCACGCAGCTGCTTAAACAGGCCTTTACTGTGTTTGCATGACCAACAAATAAATGAGCAGGTACTGCTAAAGGGCATTTGTTTCAGTCATTTATTCTTATGATACAATCTCCTTGTGTTGGTGTTTATTCTTGAACTGCAGCAATTTAAGAAGGCAGTCTAACTGCTTCTCAAGGGCAATCACGAATAGGTGCGAAATGCAAACTTTGACAGAAGTAAATAGTGTAAACACAATGAAAGGCTTACATGACTTGTAAACACATTAAACATCTTGCAATTTAGTGCCAAGGCTGAGTTTTTATTACAGAATAAAATTCCAGCTGTTGGTTTTCACCATTCTTGACATTTTTTTACAAAGTAAAGATTTTTAGATTCCCAGCTCTGCCTCACAAAAAAATATTTTCCAAATTAACTATCAATTAATTCATTGCATTGAAATAAAGCTTGGTTAGGATGGTAAAATCACAGGAGGCCAAATCAAAAAACCTTGTATATTGCGTTGGAAGGAACTGCAGATGCTGGTTTCAACCAAAGATAGACACAAAAAGTTGGAGTAATTTAGCGAAACAGGCAGCATCTCTGGAGAGAAAGAACGGGTGATGTTTCATTCGAGACCCTTCTTCAGACTGAAAGTCACGGGAAAAGAAAATGAGATATAGACGATGATATAGAGAGATTTAGAACAATGGAAATTAGAAATATATAAATGAATGAGAGTTAGATAGAGCTCTAGGTGCTAGTGGAATCAAGGGATATGGGGAGAAGGCAGGCACAGGTTATTGATTGGGGACAATCAGCTATTATCACAATGAATGGCGGTGCTGGCTCAAAGGGCCGAATGGCCTCCTCCTGCACATATTTTCTATGTTTCTATGTTTCTAAATGCAAAAAAGTTATGATGATAAAGAAAACAGGCCACTGTTAGCTGTTTGGTGGGTGAGAATGAGAAGCTGGTGTGACTTGGGTGGGGGATGGATGGAGAGAAGGAATGCATGGATTAGTTGAAGTTGGAGAAATCAATATTCATACCACTGTGCTGTAAGCTGCCCAAGCGAAATATGAGATGCTGTTCCTTCAATTTGCGTTTAGCCTCACTCTGACAATAGAGGAGGCCTAGGACAGAAAGGTCAGTATGGGAATGGGAAGGAGAATTAAAGTGTTTAGCTACCGGGAGATCAGTTTGGTTCTGAGCGAATGTGTTCAGTGAAACAATCGTCCCGTCTACGTTTGGTCTCATTGATGTATAAGAGTCCACATCTTGAACAACAGATACAGTAGATGAGGTGGAGGTGGTGCAAGTGAACCTCTGCCCAGTTGGAGAAGGTGCAAGTGAAATTCTGCCGTGCACTTCCTTCAGCCACATCTACTGTGTGCTGGGTTGGGCAACATTCCCAAAATGCAACGCTCACACTTACAGTAATGTATGTGCATTAAACTCTATTAGCCATTCCACTGTCCATGCCCAGCTGATCAAGATCCTGTTGTAATTTTTGATAATCATCTTCACTCTAAATGTGCTACCCCACCTATTTTAGTGTCTTCTGCAAACAACATTGACCCTATTGAATCCTAAGGCACACTACTCGTCAAAGGCCGCCAGTTAGAAAAAAATATTCCACTCCACACTCTGCTTCCTTCCATAAAGCCAATTCTGCATCCAGCTAACGAGCTCTTTCTGGATCCCATACTATCTAATTTCCAGAGCAGCCTACCGTGGCGAATATATCATCTTGCTGAAGTTCATTTCGACAACGTCCATGGTTTTGCTCCAAATGCATATATATCTTATCCCTTTGAATCCTCCTCAGTAACCTACCTACCACAAATATGACGCACACTGGTCTATAGTTCTTTCTTAAATAGAGGCAAAACATCAGCCACTCTACATCATCTGGCACCTCACCCATGTCTCACTATCAGTGATGGAAATGGGTTTTAGGAACTAGGGATACTCTAAGGTCCGTGAGGCTGAGGTTGGGAAGGGGGGGGGGGGGGGGGGGGGAAAGGGGATTTTATATGTGCAGTCACACCGATGTAAGAGTACAAGAATGCATAACTTGTTTATTGTGTATTTATAATCTAGTTTATTGTGTATTATATGTCATAGCTGCTTTCTTGCATCTTTCTCTCTCAGACGGACTAAAGCAATGATCATAGAGTGGAATAGATGACATTTCGGGTCGAGACCCTTCTTCAGACTGACAGTCAAGGGAAAGGGAAGCGGGAGATATAGGCACATCTTCCATTCATTTGTCCTTAGTACCGTCTATATCTCTTGTTCCTCTTTCCCCTGACTCAGTCTGAAGAAGGGTCACGACCCAAAATGTCATCTATTCCACTCTATGATTGTTGCTTTCGTCCATCTGTCCGCTTGCCCTTGGATTAAGTAACGCAGGATAAAGCTGTGAATTCACGCCATTCCCCTCCCATTCCCAATCTGACCTTTCTGTCCTGAGCCTCCTCCATTGTCAGAGTGAGGCCCCATGCAAATTAGAGGAACAGCACCTCATATTTCGCTTGGGTAACTTACACCCCAGCGGTATGAACATTGACTTCTCTAACTTCAAATAGCCCTTGCTTTCCCTCTCTCTCCATCCCCTCCCCATTCCCAGTTCTCCCACCAGTCGTACTGTCTCTGACTGCATTCTATCTCTGTCCCACTCATCCCTGACATCAGTATGAAAAAGGGTCTCGACCCGAAATGTCACCAATTCCTTCTCTCCAGAGATGCTGCCTGTTGCGTTGAGTTATTCCAGCATTTTACCTAGGCACATAGAAAATAGTGCAGGAGTAGGCCATTCGGGCTTTCCAGTCATTCAATGTGATCATGGCTGATCATCCACAATCAGTACCCCATTCTTGCTTTCTACCCATAAATTGAATCTGATATCCCTTGATTCCACTTGCCCTAAGAGCTCTATCTAACTCTCTTTTGAATGCATCCGATGAGTCGGCCTCCACTGCCTTTTGAGGCAGATAAGCCTCCACTGCTTCTGAGCCAGATAATTCCACAAATTCACAACACTCTGGGTGAAAAGGTTTTTCCTAATCTCAGTACTAAATGGCCTACCCCGCATTCTTAAACTGTGGCCCTTGGTTCTGGACTCCTCCAACATCGGGAACATGTTTCCTGCATCTAGCATGTCCAATCCCTTAATGATTTTATGTTTCTATAAGATCCCCTCTCATCCTTCTAAATTCCAGTGGATACAAGCCCAGTCGTTACATTCTATCAACATATGACAGTCCCACCATCCCGGGAATTAACCTGGTGAACCTACGTTGCACTCCCTCAATAGCAAGAATGTCCTTCCTCAAATTAGGAGACCAAAATTGCACACAATACTCCAGGTGTGGTCTCACCAGGGGACTGTACAACTGCAGAAGGACCTCTTTGCTCCTATACTCAAATCCTATCATTATGAAGACCAACATGCTATTAGTTTTCTTCACTGCCTGCTGTTTCTCGCATGCTTACTTTCAGTAACTAATGTACAAGTACATCCAGGTCTCATTGCACTTCCCCTTTTCCTAATCTGACACCATACAGAAGAAGGGTCTCGACCTGAAACGTCACCCATTCCTTTGCTCCAGAGATGCTGCCTAACCCGCTGAGTTCCTCTACCCCCAATACCATGTGCTCTGATTTTGCCCACTAATCTCCTGTGTGGGACCTTATCAAAGGCTTTCTTAAAGTCCAGGTACACTACATCCACTGGCTCATTTTTCATTCATTTTTGAATGACAAATAATTTCAATTCAATTCAAAATGTACAGGTCTATTACCAAGAAGATCTTGGAACATTTCACATTGTTTGTCAATGCTCTGCATAGTCTACTCTTCTGCCTCACTTTCTCAAAGTTTACTTAAATTTAGAGCCTTGTTTTCTGACTCATCCTTCTCCCTCTTAACTAGTATATCGAATACCATTCAACGGTGACTGCTAGCCAAGCGTTATTGCACCATTAACTAATTGACTAACTCAGACTAATTATTCATTCTTTTTGCTAGCTGAAGGAAATATCTTTCCAGAAAAATTGAACACAATATTCTCACTATGGCACAACCAATGATTTATACAAGTTTACTATTAGCTTCTTAAACATTATTTCCCATTTGAAAATGTAGCATATCATTTGCTTTTGAAGGTTTGTATATCTGAATGCTGATTTTTTAAATGTGTACATTCTATGCATCCAAAATACCTCCCAAAATACATCATCGAGTTTTCGAGAGCGGGCAGAGTGGGGCAGAGAGCGGAGAGCGGGGAAGAGAGCTGGCAGAGCGGGGGAGAGAGCGGAGAGTGGGGGAGAGAGCGGAGAGAGCGGAGAGCGGGGGAGCAAATAAAATAACGTGGAATAATAAAATAACGTGACTCTACCTGAGTCCGTGCTCGTGATCCGGTAGCCCTGACAGTGAGTTTAAGAAATTCTCCCTTGAATTGTATTCAAAGGAATGTGGTGTTAAAACACAATTACATTTACTGAGGAATGTGGATCGATGTTTTGATGACACATTGTATAACTACTGGCTGTTAACAAGTGCTAACAGTGGCCGTCAACAAATCGGTTTTATCTGAGTTGAATAAAATGAGAAACGGCTCGAATCTTTCTGCAGTACTCATTAAACCCGAGCTGGAAATTGAAAACTAGCCGTACCCCCGCGTACCCCCCCCCCCCCCCCCATTTCCATCACTGCTCGCTATGATTGATACATCTTCATCAGGGCTCCTGCAATTTCTTCCTTTAGCTTCCCAGTGACATTGGATGTATCTGATCAGACCTGAGAGATTTATGTACCTGCATTTTGTGTGCCAGAGCTACTCCTGACCCCTTTTAGGCCTCCTGCTTTCCTTAAGTATGCTTCTTAGTTCCCTAATCTCCTCCAGAGATACACTTGATCCCAGCTGCCTGTACCACTGTCTTTCAATTGTAGAACGTATCTAATGATCTAATAAATCAATAGCAATAATAAACCAATACCAGGATAGGTTTGAATAAAGTCACCTAGCATTCGTCTAAACTTCTAGACAGACCCATCTGTGTAGCCTCTTTTGATAGTGCACCTCCTCATTCCAGGAATTAGACTAGTGAATCTCTTTTGGCCAGCCTCCAATGTTACTATATTGTTTTTTAGATAAAAGGACCAAAATTGTATACAGTATTCCAGACGTGACCCACCCTGTACACAAGTAACAAACCTCCCTATTCTTAAGCTCCAACCCCTTTGTAATAAAAGCAAACATTCCATTTGCCTTCTTAACTATTTGTTGAACCTGTCTGCTAATTTTTTGTAATTCGTACATGTGAACACCTAGATCCCTTTGAACTTCACTCAGTTTATTTAGGTAATAATCCACCTTTGGATTGATTTTACCGTAGTCCATGATCTCACACATGCCCATAAGAGTCTCCATTTGTCAAGAATGTCAAGAGTGTTTAATTGTCATTTGGTAGCGAGAACTTAACAAAGAAATTCTTACTTGCAGCAGCATAACAGGTTTGTAAAGACTACTTATAGATAACACAATAAACAAAAGAAAGTTCAATAAATTAAAAAAACCAAGACAACTTTGGTTATGTAATTTTAATATGGACCTTCGTAGTTCATAGTTTAGTTGGTAGGTGGTTTGCAGTGATCAAGAGCCTGATGGATGCTGGGAAGAAGCAGTTCCTGAATGTGGAGGTCACAGTTTCCAGACTCCTATACCTTCTTTCCAATGGCAGGTGTGAAATGAGAGCGTGGGAAATAAATAATGAGAAGTGAGTAAGCAATTCAGGGGGAAGATGCGATCCCTGGACTACATTAGCTACTCCACCAGCTACAAATGGGCGCTCCATCCCATGAAGGGCCCATTTATTCCACCTCTTTTTTTAATGTGACACCCAGTTTCATTTCATGCTGACATGCTCTCTCCATGACCTTGGGCTTCATGCACCAACCTGTTATGTGGCATCTTTTGAAATGCCTTTCGAAAATCTAAATACACCAGAACTTGAGCTAATTTATCAAACCTGATTTATGTTTCATAAAACCGTTGACTAGTTTAGTTTAGAGATACAGCGCGGAAAGAGGTCCTTCGACCCACTGCGTCTGTGCCGACCAGCGATCCCCACACACTTACAGTATCCTACACACACGAGGGACAATTTACAATTATACCATGCCAATGAATCTACAAACCTGTACATCTTTGGAGTGTGGGAAGAAACTGAAGATCCCAGAGAAAACCCACGCAGATCACGGGGAGAACGTACAAACTGTATACAGACAGCACCCGTAGTCGTGATCGAATCTGGGTCTCCGGCGCTGCATTCGCTGTAAAAAAGCAACTCTCCAACTGCGCCACCGTGACCGCACAGATTTGATTATATTCAGCTTTCCTTAATGATTAGTTAATTCTTCTATAATTATTGATTGTAGCACCTTGCAAACAATAGATGTTAAACTAACCGTCCTTTAGTTCCCCGCTTCCATCTTCCTAATGGGCCTGTCCCACTTAGACGATTTTCTAGACGACTGCAGGAGACTATGCGGCCGCCACTTGTTGCGTGGTTGCCGGGGAGTCGCCTTCACGGTTGTGAGGTGTTCCTGCATTCTGGGAACTAGTCGTGGCCTCATTATGGTCACCGCAAATTGTTCAACATGTTGAAAAATTAACGGCAACCAGAAAGAAGCCGCCATGGAGAGTAGCGAGAATCCCCGTGTTGTAGGTGTAGTGGTAGTGGGTTGCCAGGAGGTTGAAGGTAGTCGTAGGTTGTAGCTGGTGCTGACCGGTGAATTTGATTGGCTCATTGGGGTAAAAAAACGTAAGCAGTAGTTTTCAGAACCAAGGATATCCGACCGTTAATGTTAATGTCCGCCGAGCTTCACAGCCGTGTATCTCTGGCTTCTTAAAAGTTGTCTCCATTCCTTCTCCCCCCTCTCCCCCACTCTTTTAAAGGACTTACGCAACCCTTCCCGTAGACTGTGCTTTCACCGTCTTAATTACAGCGCCAACCTTCCTGTTCATCGTGGTGTGTGCCTGTATCACATTGGCTTTGCACCATGTGAATTTCACTCAGACAGCCCTCCCCCCTATTGCCCTGTCCCCCACCTGCATAACGGGCTTGTGAAGGAAGCAATGTGTGTGCGTGTGATCCACAGTCGCCGTTCCAGGTGCCGGTTTTTCGGGCGACTGCTGGCGACAGGCCCATACACAAGGCAATCATATTTTTGTTTTCCAATCTTCCGAAATCCTGGAATTAAGCGAGTTTTGAAAGCAAATTCAAAAACCTTGGGTTTCAGCCATTGCATCCCAGTGCTTATCTGACTTTAGTCTCATAAATACTTTGTTCCTTAATATTGTGAATTTTTTCGTTCTTCCCTGATATTTGAACTTAACCCATGTCAAAAAAATATTGCTATTAACATCAACTTCTCAGCAACAGTATTCTGACTGCTAATGTCTCAGATGTCTGTTTTAACATTTGTAATTCTGAAAGCCAGCTTGTAATTTTTGCATGTTTACATATCAGACTTTCTTCTCACTTGTTAAATACTGATTCAAGCAGAGATGTGATTTCCGGGCCAAAACTAAATCTTTGACACCACACCATGAATATGTGAGATCATGTGAACCTACTGAAGGTTAATGGGTTATTTAAACATGGTAGTCTTCACTCAACTAGATTACTTTCACACCCAATGTTACTTAGATTTACATTTTCCAGCAGTGCATGAGATGATGATGATCAAGATCAGCAACCCTCACAGACTTTATTCTTCTTCCTTAAAGTGATTAAACAACTCTCAGCACCTTTACCATCTCCTTGTTCCCAATGATATATTCTTTAAATATTACATTCTCTTTGTAACTCATAATCTTAACAATCAATGAAGACTTTACTTTTAAGATGTGGTTCCTTTCATAAATGTAGGCAACATATCAGCCAATTTGTAAAAAAGCAAGTTCCCACAAACAGAAATGCACTAATAATCAAAACACTAGTGTTGGTGGAATTCAGTGGGTCAAGCAACATGTGTAGAGGGAATGATCAGACCATATATTGGGTCGGGATCCTTCTTCAGTCTGAAGAAGGGTCCTGACCTGAAATGTCGATTCCCTCCACAGATGCCGCCTAAACCACCGAGTTCCTCCAAACCTTTGTGTTCTACTCATAATTCCAGCATTTGCAAATTCCCAGTCTGCATTAATGATCGGATATTTTCTTTTAAGGTATAGATTGAGCAATAAGTAATGGCTAAAACAGGTTGCATAAACTATGCAACCCCTCCATTGTAAGAGATTAAGGAATAACGTATTTGAGAAGTTTATACAATATTTAAAGGAACTTACAGGACTTATTTAGAGAAACTAAATAATAGAAACGTACAAAATAGGTGCAGGAGGAGGCCATTCGGCCCTTCGAGCCAGCATAGCCATTCATTGTGATCATGGCTGATCGTCCCCAATCAATAACCTGTGCCTGCCTTCTCCCCATATCCCTTGCTTCCATTAGCCCCTAGAGCTCTATCTAACTCTCTTAAATCCATCCAGTGATTTGGCTTCCACTGTCCTCTGTGGCAGGGAATTCCACAAATTCACAACTCTCTGGGTGAAATTTTATTTCCTCACCTCAGTCTTAAATGGCCTCCCCTCTATTCTAAGACTGTGGCCCCTGGTTCTGGACTCGCCCAACATTGGGAACATTTTTCCTGCATCTAGCTTGTCCAGTCCTTTTATAATTTTATATGTTTCTATTAGATTCCCCCTCATCCTTATAAACTCCAGTGAATGCAAGCCATGTCTTTTCAATCTTTCCTCATATGACAGTCCCGCCATTCCAAGGATCAATCTCGTGAACCTACGTTGCACTGCCTCAATCGTAAGGATGTCCTTCCTCAAATTAGGAGACCAAAACTGGACACAATACTCCAGATGGGGTCTCACCACAGCCCTATACAACTGCAGAAGAACCTCTTCACTCCTATACTGAAATCCTCTTGTTATGAAGGCCAACATTCCATTAGCTTTCTTCACTGCCTGCTGTACCTGCACGCCAACTTTCAGTGACTGGCGTGCAAAGACGCCCAGGTCTCGCTGCACCTCCCCCTTACCTAACCTAACCCCATTGAGATAATAATCTGCCCCCTTGTTTTTACCGCCAAAGTGGATAACCTCACATTTATCTATATTATACTGCATCTGCCATGTATCTGCCCACTCACTCAACCTGTCCAAGTCACCCTGCAACCTCCTAACATCCTCTTCACAGTTCACACTGCCACCCAGCTTTGTGTCATCCGCAAACTTGCTGGTGTTGCTCCTAATTCCCTCTTCCAAATCATTAATATCCTCTTCCAAATCATCATGGTGGAAAATACAAGAATGGAAGGATATTACGTTGACACCCAAACCAGCTGCTTAGGGCTGACATCAGGAAGTATACTTTGCAGAACGGATACTGCAGATCTTACTTTCTCTCCTCAGAAAGTTGTAGAAAAACCAAAACTATTTCAAATCCTTTTTTTTTCAACCTTAAACTCTGTTTCTTTCTTCGGCAAATTCTCCCTGGACAGATGTGTGTTTCTTGCAATTACTGTTTTTATTCTAAACGATAAGTGTGTTGGTAGGGTTAAAAGTTGATATTGAAAAGGTACGTGAGAATTAATTCCAACCCTTCTCCTCAATATTTCATGTCCAAGAAAAGAAAGGATGAGGTTGAATTGGGGGAGGAAATTCAGGAATTATACAATTCCAGATGTCCTGCAGAAACTAACTCCAGAGTATTTGTTTTTCCTACAGGTTTCATTGTATCTGGCAGGCAGACAGGAGCCAATGTCAGGGGAGGTTAACATTATCGTCGAGAGGGAGTGGAGGGCTTTGTGGTTGGACATCCTTGGAAGGAGTGGAAAAAAAAAAATCGGACATTGTGGGGAGGAACATCGTAGCAGTATGTCTGTGGATTAGGAGATGTGGTATATGGGTGAACTATCACAAGGGTCAGCACGTCACATAGGTGGACTGCAGTTAGGCTGAGAGAAAATATCACTGCCCACCTGGTCCAAAAACAGTACATAGATTTGCTCTTTATTATTTTCTTTCACATGCAAGGATTCCCAAGATTAGAAATTCCAATCTCAGTGAGATAATAATAAAAATCCTATTGTAGGCAGAAGAGCAATCATAAGATCATGTGATAGGACTAGAATTAGGCCATTCGACCCATCAAGTCTACCCCGCCATTTAATCATGGCTCATCTATCTCTCCGAACCCCATTCTCCTGCCTTCTCCCCATAACCTCTGACACCCGTACAAATAAGAATCTATCCTCCAGCCTCCAGGGAATTAGTTGATTATGGAATCTCTGTTAAGTCGAGTTTGGAGGTGGGTTAGGATAATGTTTTAGGCTTTAAAATCATACCTTTTTACCCACCCATATAAAAGTACTCCTGCATGATAACAAAGTATGTAGTTGATTCAAAAAATGGCCTCATATTTGATATTGAGCAGATTACCTTTAGACTACAGAAAGATTATAAATGTAGAAAGAAAGAACTGCAGATGATGGTTTACAAACAAAAAGACACAAAGTGCTTTATTAATTTAGTGGGTCAGGCTTTATCTCTGAAGAACACAGATAGAGTGAATGTGGAGAGGATGTTTCCACCAGTGGGAAAGTCTGGGACCAGAAGCCACAGCCTCATAATAAAAGGACATGCCTTTAGAAAGGAGACGAGGAGGAATTTATTTAGTCAAAGGGTAGTGAATCTGAGGAATTCATTGCCACCGAAGGTTGTGGAAGCCATGTCAATGGATATTTTTAAGGCGGATGTTGAGATTCTTGATTATTGTGTCAGGGGTTATGGGGCGAAGGCAGGAGAATGCGGTTGTGAGGGATAGATGAACCATGATTGAATGGTGGAATAGACTTGATGGGCCAAGTGGCCTAATTCTGCTCCTCGAACTTATGAAAAGATGCTGTTTCGGGTCGGGACCCTTCTTCAGACTGATCGTAGTAGTGACGAGGAGGGGTGGGGGGGAGAAGTCTGAAGGAGAGGAGGGGTAGAACAAAGCATAGCAGGTAATAATAGGTGAACACAGGCGAGAGATTTTTTGATAGGCAGACGGTTGGACAAGATAGAAAGATGAAAAAACAGGTGACAAAAGGATTGAAGAGTTGCAAATTGTACAGTCAGTGTGGAGGGGGAAGGGTGACATGTGCAAGTCCAGGTGGAGCACAGAGGAGGGGGGATGTGGGCAAAGCAAAAGGTGTGTGGGTGAGAAAGAGAAGGGAGAGAGGGCTGTTAAAGGTTAATCTGTTCTTGATCATAAAGTTAGATTGATTCAAAACTTAGAAATCAAATAATTATTTGTTGTCCTCTCCTTTTCTACAATTGTATCACAAATTAAATAACATCACGGGTATACATTTCAGACCAACAGCTGTCTTTGAGGTGGTCTATAGTTAAACTTAAATTTACTTAAATGTCACAACATATTAATTCAGAGCAAAGCAGATGAGATTAGATCTATAAATATCAGACTTCAATTTGAGGCTAGGCACGTTAGAAAGGACTCAACTGAAGGTTTTTAAATCGTGGGTGTTATACAGCATAATTCCCTGGAACATGATATCAGATAAAATTGTCAAAGTGTTTCACATGCTATGGGAAAGGCAGTAAAGTAGCTTTGACATTTGGTGATGGTTATTTGCATGTTCAGTTAGATGGCAAGTGGAAATTTTCCACAGGGACAAAACCATAATTTGAGTTTGTACACTAAACTCCTAATTACATGGGGATAAAGTGCAAAAGTGAATTGATGCAAAAATTCAGCAATTACTTTACTGATTGATCGAGTGGGCTTGAGGACCATTCTCATATTAGACTTTAGCGATACAGCGCGGAAGCAGCCCATTCGGCCCAACGAGTCTGCGCTGACCAGCGATCACATACAAACAGAAAAATAGGTGCAGAAGTAGCCCATTCGGCCCTTCAAGCCAGCACCGCCATTCAATATGATCATGGCTGATCATCTAAAATCAGTACCCCTTTCCTGCTTTTTTCATATCACTTGATTCCTTTAGCCCTAAGAACTAAATCTGGCTCACTCTTGAAAACATCCAGTGAATTGGCCTCCATTGCTTTCTGTGGCAGAGAATTCCACAGATTCACAGCTCTCTGGGTGAAAAAGTTTTTCCTCATCTCAGTCCTAAATGGCCTGTACACTAGCATTATCCTACACACTAAGGACAATTTACAATGTTACCACAACCAATTAATCTACAAACCTGTACATTTTTGGGGTGTGGGAGGAAATCGGAGCTCTTGGAGAAAACCCACGCGGAGCAGATTTAAATAGAATTTGTAATAATAAAACAGTACAGCACAGATAAAATGTTCTATTGAATCTGAGTTATCCAGTTAGTTCCACCACCCCACTCTTTTCTCACGTCACTGCATATTTTTCCCCTTCAATTATTTATCCTTTTTCCATTTGGAGCCTATTACTGCATCTATATTCTATGTGAAATGTTTAACTACAAGGATCAGAATCCACATTCATAATCTGTAGGTGTACGTTCCTGTACCACAATGACAATAGTACGATTTAATACAAATAATTAAAGAAAAAATTGAATAAAAAGCTAGAATTACTTAATGGTGACTGGGAAATTACCAGATTTGCAAAACAAATCCATGTAATTTACTGAAGCCTCTCAAAAATGTAAATTTGAAATGTTTGCCCAGGCTGAGTAACCTCACGTGACCCACAGCAATGCAGTTGCAGCAATGTGACACAACAGTAGAGTAGCTGCCTTACAGCTCTTTGATGTCTATACGGAGTTTGTATGTTCTCCCCATGACCGCGGGGGTTTTCTCCAAGATCTTCGGTTTCCTCCCACACTTTTTTGACTAATTGGCTTTCTATAAATGTAAATTTTCCCTGGTGTGTGTAGGATAGTGTTAATGTGTGGGAATCACTGGTCAGTGCAGACTCGGTGGGCTGAAGGGCCTGTTTCCACACTGTAGCTCTAAACTAAACTAACCTAAACAAAAAAACAAAACTTCCTACTGAATTGATGGGCATTAATTCAGTTCAGAGGTAGAGAGGGATGGGCACTAAATGCCCGTGAGGCCCACATATCATGGACAGAAAGATAAAAAATATTATTGGCATTTTTAATCTTAATAATTTATTCGATAAAAATGCCCGCACCACCATATATCTTCCCACTCTGAATCATAATAATTTAGGCAATTACATATTTATATAGATTTTGTCCTCTTTATTTAATGGGTTTCAATCTTGCTGATAAGTCTAATGGGTAGTCTTTAATCTTTATGCCTTTGGCAAATCTATATACATATAATTTGCACTGTTTTCAACTCTCAGTTACATAATCACCAATGTCAGCCAAACACCCTTTTTCCACGTTAATTCAATAAGCTGTGATTGTTTTCCCCCCAGACACGAGGAACTGCCGATGCTGAAATCTTGAGCAAAATCAACGTACTGGAGAAACTCAGCAGATCAGGTAGCACTTATGGAGAGAATGGATACATGATGTTTCGAGTTGGTACCCTTCTTCTGACTCAATCATTTAGTATCTCAGCCCCACATCTTCCACCAATAAATTTGCATTTTACCAGCTAAGATTGCATCCTTTACGTTCTTTCTCCTGCCTTGCAACTTCAAAAAACGGAAGTAAAAATTAAGTTGTCATTTAATCCAATAACAAACTATGTGAGTAATTTAAAGTAGTGGAACATTTGTTTCTTCTCCATCAAATTATAAACATAAGAAGTAAGGTTGACATGATCAAAACACTGTTTCCAACTTACTTTAAGTCATCTTTCATCTGCTCTACTTTTTTCAATGGAGACTGAAGGAACTGCAAATGCTGGTTTACTAAAAAAATGACACAAAGTGCTAGATTAACTCAGCAGGTCAGGCAGCATCTCTAGAGAACATGGATAGTTCAGAATAAAAGTCCTGAACTGAAACATCACCTATTCATGTTCTCCAGTGCTGCTGCCTGCCTGCTGAGTTACTCCAATACTTTGAGTCTACTTTGTTCAATGTTAGTGATAGATAGTCAAGAGTCAAGAGTGTTTTATTGTCCCAGATAAAACGATGAAATTATTACTTGCAGCAGCACAACAGATAAGACTAGATTTTAGCAATGTTTCACTAAGTTTGTCTAAACAGGTGGTAAATTAGCTTGTACTAACACTGAGAAGCGTTCACTAGATCTGCTTCATCGGATATTATTCCACAAACATCCACTTGGATGTTACTAAAATTTACGGCCTATGTCAAAATTACAAACCATCTCAACTCTGACAACATGTACTGTGGATCTAATTCTTCAATGTGTCATTGAAAAAGATCAATTGCTCAACTGTAACTATAAGAGTATTTTTAATAACTATGAAGGAATGGGTGAACAGGATATATGTTTGAACAATAGCATAATATATGCAGAAATAAATGTAAAAAAACACTAATAAATGTGAACTGAAAGATTTAATGCTCATGTTCAACCTTTATTTCAACCTGCTCTCAATTTCTGATACACAGTTGGATCTTATTGAATGCCTGCACCACTGTTTCCTCTTAATTGCACTGCTGCCACCTCACCCAGCTGGAAAAAAGAGAACATCATATTATCACAGCTATCTCATTCTTCTCAGCACTTACAAAAGCACTGTGGAATCAAGGGATATGGGGAGAAGGCAGGCACGGGTTACTGATTGTGGATGATCAGCCATGATCACAATGAATGGCGGTGCAGGCTCAAAGGGCCTTCTTAAATAAAAGCACTCATGAGCAACTCTCCAGTCCTCCAAACCTCGTCTGTAGCTAGAGAAGACACAAAGATCTTTGTCAAGGCTCACGCCATCTCCTCCCTCGTCTCTTTCAATACCTTGGGATAAATCCCATCAGGTCCTAGGGATTATCCACCTTCCAGAACAATATCCTCCCTCTTAATATCAAACTGCTGCATATTCGTATTCTCCACATTGATCTCACTGTCCTTCATGTCATTCTCTTTGATATAAACAGTACTCGTTTAGTACCTCGCCTTCATCCCCAGACTCTATAAGCACAAATTCCTTATTTTATCCTTCAGTGGGCCTACCTTCTCGTTGGTTATCCTCTTGTTTCTAATATAATAAACTTTGAGATTTTCTTTAGTCCGACTCACCAAAGCCATTTTGTGATCCCATTTGGCCCTTCGAATTACCCACTTGAGTTATTTTCTCCTTTCTTTATATTCCTCAAAGGCCTTGTCTGGTTCCAACCTCTTAAATCTTGCATGCGCTTTATTTTTTTTTGGACTAAATTTACAACCTCTTTGGTCATCTTAGGTTCCATTACTTTGCCATCCTTCTCCCACCTCCCTACTGGAACTTGCCAGTTTTGAACATCGATCAATTGGCCTTTAAACAACTCCCCCATGTCAAATGTGGACCCAGTGTACTCTCCTGAGTTCCTGCCTAATAATATTGTAGTTTGCTTTCTCCAATTTAGCACCTTCCCACAGGGTCCAGCCTTCTCCCCATTCAAAACAATTTATTAGCAGTTGGTTAAGTCAGAAACAAGGGTTCTGAACTTGAACAAAGGTAACTTTGAAGGTATGAGATGTGAATTGGCCAAGATAGACTGGCAGGTGATTCTTAAAGGGTTGACAGTGGATGTGCAATGGAAGGTATTTAAAGACTGCATGGATGAAGTACAAAAGTTGTTCATACCAGTTTGGCAAAAGAATAAATCGGGGCAGGTGGTGCATCCATGGATAACAAGGGAAATCAGGGATAGTATAAAAACAAAAGATGAGGCATACAAATTTGCCAGAAAAAGCAGCCTACCGGAGGACTGGGAGAAATTCAGAATCCAGCAGAGGAGGACAAAGGGCTTAATTAGGAAAGGGAAAATAGATTATGAAAGGAAACTGGCAGGGAACATAAAAACTGACTGCAAAAGTTTTTATAGATATGTAAAGAGAAAGAGACTAGTTAAAACAAATGTTGGTCCCTTGCAGTCAGAAACAGGTGAATTGATCATGGGGAACAAGGACATGGCAGACCAATTGAATAACTACTTTGGTTCTGTCTTCACTAAGGAAGACATAAATAATCTGCCGGAAATAGCAGTGGAACGGGGGTCAAATAAGATGGAGGAACTGAGTGAAATCCAGGTTAGCCGGGAGGTGGTGTTGGGTAAATTGAACGGATTGAAGGCCGATAAATCCCCAGGGCCAGATAGTCTGCATCCCAGAGTACTCAAGGAGGTAGCCACAGAAATAGTGGATGCATTAGTGATAATTTTTCAAAATTCCTTAGATTCTGGAGTAGTTCCTGAGGATTGGAGGGTAGCTAATGTAACCCCACTTTTTAAAAAAGGAGGGAGAGAGAAAGCGGGGAATTACAGACCAGTTAGTCTAACATCGGTAGTGGGGAAACTGCTAGAGTCAGTTATTAAAGATGGGATAGCAGCGCATTTGGAAAGTGGTGAAATCATTGGACAAAGTCAGCATGGATTTACGAAAGGTAAATCATGTCTGACAAATCTGATAGAATTTTTCGAGGATGTAACTAGTAGAGTGGATAAGGGAGAACCAGTGGATGTGTTATATCTAGACTTTCAGAAGGCTTTCGACAAGGTCCCGCATAAGAGATTAGCATACAAACTTAAAGCACACGGTATTGGGGGTTCAGTATTGATGTGGATAGAGAACTGGCTAGCAGACAGGAGGCAAAGGGTAGGAGTAAACGGGTCCTTTTCAGAATGGCAGGCAGTGACTAGTGGGGTGCCGCAAGGCTCAGTGCTGGGACCCCAGCTATTTACAATATATATTAATGATTTGGACGAGGGAATTCAATGCAACATCTCCAAATTTGCAGATGATACCAAGCTGGGGGGTATAGTTAGGTGTGAGGAGGATGCTTGGAGGCTGCAGGGTGATTTGGATAGGCTGAGTGAATGGGCAGATGCATGGCAGATGCAGTACAATGTGGATAAATGTGAGGTTATCCACTTTGGTGGCAAAAACATGAGGGTAGACTATTATCTGAATGGTGGCAGATTAGGTAAGGGGGAGATGCAACGAGACCTGGGTGTCATGGTACACCAGTCATTGAAAGTAGGCATGCAGGTGCAGCAGGCAGTGAAGAAAGCAAATGGTATGTTAGCATTCATAGCGAAAGGATTTGAGTATAGGAGCAGGGAGGTTCTACTGCAGTTGTACAGGGTTTTGGTGAGGCCACACCTGGAGTACTGCGTACAGTTTTGGTCTCCAAATCTGAGGAAAGACATCCTTGCCATAGAGGGGGTACAGAGAAGATTCACCAGACTGATTCCTGGGATGTCAGGACTTTCATATGAGGAAAGATTGGATAGACTCGGTTTGTACTCGATGGAATTTAGAAGATTGAGGGGGGATCTTATAGAAACCTACAAAATTCTTAAGGGGTTGGACAAGCTAGATGCTGGAAGATTGTTCCCGATGTTGGGGGAGTCCAGAACAAGGGGTCACAGTCTAAGGATAAGGGGGAATTCCTTTAGGACCGAAATGAGGAAAACATTCTTTACACAGAGAGTGGTGAGTCTCTGGAATTCTCTGCCACAGAAGGTAGTTGAGGCCAGTTCATTGGCTATATTTAAGAGGGCGTTAGATGTGGCACTTGTGGCTAAAGGGATCAGGGGGTATGGAGAGAAGGCAGGTACGGGATACTGAGTTGGATGATCAGCCATGATCACATTGAATGGCGGTGCAGGCTCGAAGGGCCGAATGGCCTACTCCTGCACCTATTTTCTATGTTTCTATGTTATGGTGGTAATGAATTGGTATTGCCACCATCATCAACATTTTCAAAGGGTTGGATAGATTATTTGGATTTCTGAAAAGTATCAGAGAGTCTGGTTATGTGAGTAAGGTTATTTTATGTTAAACTGGGTTACATTCAAAACATGCTTGATCAAGTATTATACAACAGAGTTGCTAGCAAGATTAAACCCCATAGGAATACAGGAACAGTTGTTATATTGGTTAAGAGCCGATAGTAATAATGAATGGCTAGATTTCAGACTAGAGCATTCCGTACTGTTCACCAAATATTGGGTTCATTGATCTTGATGGTATAGGGATGCCCCAGATCTGGATTATGCATAACTTCAAAATATGTAGAACACAAACGCTCATAACTACAGGAGATATCAGGCGTACACACACAAAAGTAAGAAGGACACACACGTAAGCAAAATGTAATGGAAAGATGTCTGAAAAGATTCACTTTTTAGGAATAATGTGTGGAAGCAACTTAAAGAGGCTGCATCAACAAAGATGGCTATGCTCATTTTCACAAGTTTTTGAAGGAGGATGGGCAGCTTAACCAAAAACTGCTGAAAGGATTTATGAATTGTATGTAACATATGGTAAGTTAGACTGAACCTTTACAACCTATCGGATAGACACACATTGAAATATGTATCCAATTATAAGCATGTTTTAAAAATTATATCAAGGCCTGAGAGAGGATGCAGACCAGATTTGTGGGAATGTTAATACACGGATGGATTGAGTGAAAAGTAGAATAGTACACACAGCATGAAGGAGCCCATCGGGTATGTGCAGGCTCTTTTGAGGAGCAATCCCGTTACCCTGGAAAATCATTCCTGCTCCATCCCAATCCCTTCCCTCTCTCCCCACTCTACATTTCAAGTCCCAAATCCCTGTATTTTCCTTTCCTTCCTATTGGAGTTATTCAAAGTCCTGAAACATTATGATACATTAAATAATGAAACATATTTTCTTCCAGACCCCAAGAGCTTGGTAAGCAAAGAAAATAGACTTAATGGCAATGCAAATTTCAGGACAATAGAGAATCAAAAAAATGAAATTTATCACAATCTGGATACCGCAGTCTGGAGAGGTGTTAGAAGTTGATTCAATAAATGTTTTCAAAGGGAAATTTAATGAATACTTGAAAATGAAATATTTGCTAGGCTATTTAGAAAGAGCAAGAAAGGAGGAGTAATTGGCCTGCTCTTCAAAGAACATGTTGTATAATTTTATTAGTATTATTATTATTGACTATTATTCGATATGCATCTAGATTCTGAATCCAGTTCTGCAAAGCATTACTTGGATTTCATGGTTTCAATTTGGTTTCATCAGTGTTTTTGTTTAAATCAGCTGTTTAGCACCAATGTGAACCAGACTGAAATGACTCAGAATGCATATATAAGCTTAAAAACACATGTAACATCAGTTAAAAAAGGAAATGTGCACAAAACATACAAAAAGTAAAATCCATTGATTTGTTCAAGTATTTGCTTTAAACCATGCACATGTTAACGGATGTTAACTTCAGGCCATTACACCAGACACTAAAAGAATGTCCACACCGAATACTAGTGTCCGTGGGACACAATCTCCTAAAATGACTTAAAGAAACCCAATGAGATCCAAATTCTAATAGAGCTATTGATTTGATTTGATATTATTCTGAACATTTAATCTCTTGCATTATCTATGATTATTTATTTATCAATTCCAGGTGCTTCCTTCCAATGGTATGGAATCCAGGTTAGCAGTTTGTTCAGTTACAGATTTTTAAAAATCTTTCCTACTCTTAAGAAAATAAGGACCGATGAAACAGCGCAGAAGACCAATCAGCCATTCAAAAAGATCATAGCCATCCAGTCGTAGCCTCATCTTCCCATTTTCTTCCCATACCCCTCAACACTCTTGGAGTTCAAATATATGTCAACCTCCATTTTGAATAGTAATCAATTTCTGTAAGATAACTCAAGAGGGCTTGGTGTCCTGTGGTGAGTTTTATCATTTGTTTAATAGATTAAGGCTTTTCGGCTGAGAGAGCATTTTGACCAAGCAACGATGAAGTAAGATGATCAATTTCCACATCAGGTTGGTATGCGCAGTGCATTCAGAAAGTATTCAGACCCCTTCACTTTTTCCACATTTTGTTACGTTACAGCCTTATTCTACAATGGATTAAATTCCTTTTTTTAGCATCAATCTACACGCAATACCCCATTTAAAAAAAAAAGCAAAAACAGGTGTTTAGAAAATTTTGCTAAGTAAATGAAAAGAAATAACTGAAATATCACATTTACATAAGTATTCATTCCCTTACTCAGTACTTCATTGAGGCACCTTTGGCAGCGGTTACAGCCTCAAGTCTTCTTGGATATGACGCTACAAGCTTGGCACACGTGCATTTGGATAATTTCTCCCTTTCTTCTCTGCAGATCCTCTCAAGCTCTGTCTGGTTGGACGGAGCTATGCACAGCTATTTTCAGGTCCCTCCAGAGATGTTCGATCGGGTTCAAGTCCAGTCTCTGGCTGGGCCTCTCAAGGACATTCACAGACTTGTCATGAAGCTACTGCTACGTTGTCTTGTCTGTGTGCTTGGGGTCATTGTCCTGTTGGAAGGTGAACCTCCGCCCCAGTCTGAGGTCCTAAACGCTCTGGAGCTGGTTTTCATCAAGTATCTCTGTACTTTGCTCCGTTAATTTTTCCCTCGATCCTGACTAGTCTCCCAGTTCCTGCCGCTGTTGCCACCACCATGCTTCACCGTAGGTATGGTATTGGGCAGGTGATGAACAGTGCCTGGTTTCCTCCAGACCATTCAGGCCAAAGAGTTCAATCTCAGGTTTCATCAGACCAGAGAATCTTGTTTCTCATACCTTTTGGCAAATTCCAATCGGGCTGTCATGTGCCTTTTACTGAGGAATGGCTTCCGTCTGACCACTCTACCATAAAGACTTGATTGGTGGAGAGCTGCAGATATAGTTGTCCTTCTGAAAGTTTCTCCCATCTCCACAGAGCAACTCTGGAGCTCTGTCAGAGTGACCATCAGGTTCTTGGTCACCTCCCTGACCAAGGGCCTTCTGCCCCGATTGCTCAGTTTGGCCGGGTGGCCAGCTCTATGAAGAGTCCTGGTGGTTCCAAAGTTCTTCTATTTAAGAATGTCGGAGGCCACTGTGCTCTTTGGGACCTCCAATACTGCAGAAATTGTTTTGTGTCTCGGAGGTCTAGGGAAAATTCCTTCGTCTTCATGGCTTTGTTTTTGCTCTGACATGCACTGTCAACTGTGGGATCTTATATAGTCAGGTGAGTGCCTTCCCAAGTCATGTCCAATCAATTTAATTTCCCACAGGTGGACTCCATTCAAGTTGTAGAAACATCTCAAGGATAATCAATGGAAACAGGATGAACCTAAGCTCAACTTTGAGTGTCATAGCAAAGGGTCTGAATACGTATGTAAATGTGATATTTTGGTTATTTATTTTTAATTACTTTGCAAAAATTTCTAAACACCTGCTTTCGCTTCTTCATTCTGGGGTATTGTGTGTAGATTGATGATTAAAAAAATGAATTTAATCCATTTTAAAATAAGGCTGTAACGTAACAAAGGATGTAAAAAAAGTAACAAAGAACGTAAAAAAGTGAAGGGGTCTGAATACTTTCTGAATACAATGTAGCTTGGAAGGCAACTTTCAGGTGATGGTGTTCTCATGCTTTTGTTGCCCTAGGCCCTCTAGCTGCTTGAGGTCATGAGTTTGGAAGGCCTGTCGAAGAAGTCTAGATGAGTTGTTACTGTGCAACCTGTAAATGGTACAACCTGCTACTATTGTTCATTGGTGGTGGATGGAGAAAATGGTTGTGGATAACATGTCTATTAAGCAAGCTGCGATGTCCTCTAGTATTTCAAGGTTCTTGAGTGTTGTTCTCATCCAAACGAATGGCGGTTATTCAATCACACTCCTGACTTGAGTCTCGCAGATGATAGATGGGCTTTGGGGAATCCAGAGGTAAGATACTTTCCATACTGTTCCCAGGCTCTGACCTGCTCTTATAGCCATATTGTGTGAATGGCTAATCTAGTTCAATTTCTGGTCAATGTCAAAAGCCAGAATATTAAATAGTGGGGGAATTCTGTGATGGGACTACCTTAGAATATGAATGAATGAATGAATGAATGAATGAATTGGCCAAGTATTCACATACAAGGAATTTGCCTTGGTGCTCTGCCTGCAAGTGACAACATGAAATACAGTGACAGTTAGGAATGACACATAAAACATTAAAAATAAAATATTATTGATTAAACATGTGAATTTAATAAAATGCCAGAGCAAAAGAAGGCTACAGATTTTTGGATATTGAGTAGAGCTCAATATCCAAAAACTCTACTCAAGAGTTCAGGAACAGCTTCTTCCCCACAGCCATCAGGCTATTAAACACAATGAATAAGTTATGAGCTCTGAACTGCAAAAGACTATATTATTATTTGTTATTTGCCCTATATTTGTTATTTATTGAACTTTTTCTTTTTTTCCCGTGTTATATACAATGTTTACATATTCACATTTCCATTGTGCTGCAACAAGTAAGAATTTCATTGTCCCATCCGGGACATATGATAATAAAACGGGCACGTCGAACAATCTTTGCTCTCGGCGTACCAGGGCCCCACCCCCGACCTTTACCTCCGTTACATTGACGACTGCTTTGGTGTCACCTCCTGCACCCACGCAGAACTGACTGACTTCAATCCATTTCACCACCAACTTCCATCTGGCACTCAAATAAAAAACTCTCTCCCCATTCCCCCACTCACAACAAGGGCCGAGTCCCCCTGGTCCTCACCTTTCACCCCACCAGCCAGTGCATACAACAGATAGTCCTCCGCCAGTTTCGTCACCTCCAACGTGACCCCTCCACTCGCCACATCTTCCCATCTCCCCCCCCTGTCTGCCTTCCGCAAAGACCGCTCCCTCCGCAACTCCCTCGTCAATTCTTCCCTTCCCTCCCGCTCCACTCCTTCCCCGGGCACTTTCCCTTGCAACCGCAAGAGATGCTACACTTGTCCCTTCACCTCCCCCATCCACTCCTTTCAGGGACCCTAGCAGTCATTCCAAGTCCGACAGAGGTTCACCTGCACCTCCTCCAACCTCATCTACTGCATCCGTTGCTCCAGATGCCAGCTGATCTACATCGGTGAGACCAAGCGGAGGCTGGGCGATCGTTTCGCCGAACACCTCCGCTCGGTCCGCAATAACCAACCCGACCTCCCGGTGGCTCAGCACTTCAACTCCCCCTCCCACTGCGTATCCGGCCTCTCGGTCCTGGGCCTCCTCCACGGCCAGAGTGATCAACACCGCAAGTTGGAGGAACAGCACCTCATATTCCGCTTGGGGAGTCTGCATCCTCTGGGCTTAAACATTGAATTTTCTCAATTCTGTTAACCCAGACTGCCTCCCCCCCACCTCTCCCTCAGCCCTCTGGCCCTGACATTCCTTCTCCATCTCCCCCCCCCCCCCCCCCCCCCCCCCAGTCGCACTAGCTTCTCATTTTCACACCACAAACAGCTTACAATGGCCTGCTTCCTTTATCACCAATACTTTTTTGCATATCTTTCACTCATTGTTCCTTATCTCTCCACATCACTGTTTATATCTCTCGTTTCCCTGATCCCTGACCAGTCTGAAGAAGGGTCTCGACCCGAAACGTCGCCTATCTCCTTCGCTCCTTAGATGCTGCTGCACCCGCTGAGTTTCTCCAGCCTTTTGTGTAACCCTATGATAATAAAACTCTTGACTCTTGAGCTACTCGTGGAAAAAAGCTATTTTTATCTGGCTGTGGCAGCTTTGACAGTCCGGAGTCACCTTCCAGAGGGAAGTGATTCAAAGAGTTTGTGGCCAGGGTGAGAGGGGTCAGAGATGATCTTACCCACTCGCTTCCTGGCCCTTGCAGTGTATAGTTCATCAATGGAGAGAAGGGTGAAGCCAATAACCTTCTCGCTGCAGCCTCCGGATGTCGTGCTTGGTGGCTGAGCCAAACCAGACCATGATGGAGTAGGTGAGGACCGTATCGGTGTATAGAATTGGACCATCATTGCCTGTGGCAGATTGTGCTTCCTCTGTTGCTGCAGGAGGTACATCCTCTGTTGGGCCATTTTGACTGTGAAGTTGATGGTGGCCCCCTATTTAAGGTCCTTGGAGATGATGGTTCCCAAGAACTTAAAAGACTCCACAGATGTGACTGTGGTGTTGTTGATGGTGAGTGGGATGAGGGGAGGGGGAGCTCTCCTAAATTCTACAATCAATTCCACTGTCTTAATAGCATTGAGCTCCAGGTTGTTGCGATGACACCAGGACGCCAGCTGTGTCACTTCCTGTCTGTAGGCAGATTCTTCCCCATCCTGGATCAGTCCAATCAGGGTTGTGTCATCCACAAACTTGAGAAGCTTGACAGAGAAGTCAGTGAGGTGCAGTCATCGGTGTAGAGAGAGTAGAGGAGATGGGAGAGTACGAGCCTTACGATGCTCCTACGCTGAGGGTTTGCGGGCCCAAGATGCACTTTCCCAGCCACACATGCAGCTTCCTGTCTGTCAGGAAGCTGGTGATCCACCAACAGAGGGGTTCAGACACAGTCTTGTTCACATTCTTTTCAGTATTTTTCAATGTCTTGTCCATATTAGTATATAATAAATGTATAATTTATTTTTTGGGCGTTGCCTGAGTATATGTGGCTGTGATGCTGCTGCAGGCAACAATTTCATTGTATTTATCCCTCACTGTACCTGTGCATATGACAATAAACTCAACTTGACCTGATGTTTTCGCAAATGCTTCAGTTTTCTTTTCCACTGATCAATGCTCTACCTTGGTGTCACATGCTGTGGGAGTGCAGAGAAGGTTCACCAGACTGATTCCTGGGATGTCAGGACTGTCTTATGAACAAAGACTGCATAGACTCGGTTTATACTCTCTAGAATTTAGGAGATTGAGAGGGTATCTTATAGAAACTTACAAAATTCTTAAGGGGTTGGACAGGCTAGATGCAGGAAGATTGTTCCCGATGTTGGGGAGGTCCAGGACAAGGGGTCACAGCTTAAGGATAAGGGGGAAATCCTTTAGGACCGAGATGAGAAGGACTTTTTTCACACAGAGAGTGGTGGTTCTCTGGAACTCTCTGCCACAGAGGGTAGTTGAGGCCAGTTCATTGGCTATATTTAAGAGGGAGTTAGATGTGGCCCTTGTGGCTAAGGGGATCAGAGGGTATGGAGAGAAGGTGGGTACGGGATACTGAGTTGGATGATCTGCCATGATCATATTGAATGGCGGTGCAGGCTCGAAGGGCCGAATGGCCTACTCCTGCACCTAATTTCTATGTTTCTATGTTTCTATGTGATGGGGGCCTTAAATTTTACAACGCTGAGATAAAACTGTCCTTTTGTCCGGAAATGACATGATCCAAAATAATTTTAATTCTGAATAGACTTGCAGTAGTTTCAACATTAGACCTACTGTACATGTCAAATTTGAGCCAAGTTATTTTTCAGCCAGCATTTCCATTGTGGTAATAGGTATATGCTTGGATGCACTTTAAGTTTAGTTTAGTTTATTGTCACTTGTATCAAGGTACAGATAAGGCTGCAACCTTTGGCAAACCAGCTGAAAAACTTCGGGCTGTATCTGAGAGTACAACTTCCCATCACTCCTCCGGTGTCAGGTTTAGTTTTATTCACTCATGGGATTTGGGCGTTGCTGGCAACTCAAGCTTCTATTGCATTCAGATTCACAAATGTGAGAATTTTTAAAATAAATTATTTGCACGAGCAGTGAATGCAATATAAACAACCCCAAAAAAAAAATTGCAACAGGTATACATCATTCAGATGAACTAATGCTGATTAATTTGTGTCAATACTGATTTTATTTTGGAATTTAACAACTGTTAACATATTTTTTCTTAGACTAGACAACAATTTTTGTTTTATTTCAATTTTTATTTCATTTTTACAGGGCTTAATTCTATTCAGTACTTTCTCTATGACTCTATTTCAAACAACAGTTCCCATCCTGTGGATACATGGCTGAGTTTATTGTTACCTGTCTGTCTACCATGGTTCAATCTACCACATTATAGACTAACAAAATATTATACAGGGTGGCAGTCCACGAGCACAAAAGAGGATTGGATGATCCCAGATTATATCTACAGCGTATATATTCCCAGCATACACATTTCTTTTCTCTCTTAGCCAGTTCTGATGAAAGATCTTTAACTTTAGACTTTAGAGATACAGCACAGAAACAGGCATTTTGGCCCACCAAGTCCGCACCGAGTCCGCACCGACCAGCAATCACCCCATATTCTAACACTATCCTACACGCTAGGAATAATTGACAATGTTACCGAAGCCAATTAACCTACAAGCCCGTATGGAGTATGGGGGGAAACCAGAGCAATCGGAGAAAACCCACGCAGTCACAAGGCAAACGTACAAACTGTCTACAGACACCACCCGCAGTCAGGATCAAACCTGGGTTTCTGGCGGTGTTTCTGACAGCTCTACTGCTGCGCCAGTATGGCACCCCGTAAATGTTAAACCTGAAACGTGAATCTTTTTCTCTTCCAACAGACGTGGCCTGACCTGTTAAATATTTACAGCATTTTCTATTTAGGTTTCCAGCATTTGCAGTTCTTTTTGATTTTCACATTTTTAATACTGTCTTTGCAGATAAGCAATTTTACTTATTCGCATAATCAGCAGTGACAAGCAGTTTGTATTCACCCTTACATATACAGTAAATACCGTTTCTTGGAGATAGCTTAAAGATTTATTCAAATAACACCCCTCGCATCAAACAAATTCTTGCCAATGAACTGAAGTGGCAGCTTCAAATAAACTGTAAAGCCAATTTCAGGAAACTGCTCTAAAAAGTATAAATGCAACAGGTGAGAATTTGGATTGCATAATCTGTTTTTAGGTGCTAATTATGCAAAATGCAATTTTATTTGGCGAGGTTAGTGCAAAGAAGCATCTTCAGGTGAAATTGCATCGACGACAAAATTAAAATGGGCTCTGCTCTGCACAAACCATATTAAGGTGCCTGAGCCTTTCCTGTCATCATACATGCACTTTGTGTGATTGCAGGGACATGAATAAGTGAACTGAATCAGCGGGAACAGGTCAAATGGAACATGTTGGAAAAAATGAGAACCGTGCACTTTTCTGGGAAAAATCAAAATGCACAATGTTTTTGAGAGAGTGGGAGAGGATCGGAGAGAGGGAGAGAAGGAGGGGGAGAGGGAGAGTGTGGGGTGCCTCCCTTCTAGCCTTTTTCCTCTGTTGCAGGTTCGAATAAGACTGAGCCACTGGGGCAAACCTGAGACCGCCAGCACCAACTCCGTGATCTAGCCTGAGCTGCCCGGGAAGCTGCCTGGACACCTCCACTAGGGCTAAGACTGAGTTGACAGGGCAAGCCTGAGACCACCAGTTCCTCTGCCTGCCAACAAACAATGAGGGACAGCCCCCGTACAATGTGAGCTGTAGCATTTTGGGAAATCTAACATTGGCAGGACCTACACAATGAATGGTAGGGGTCTGGGGAGTGTTGTAGAGCAGAGGGATCTAGGAGCGCAGGTGCATGGTTCCTTCAAGGTTGAGTCGCAGGTAGTTAAGGTGGTCAAAAAGACATTTGGCGCATTGACCTTCATGAGTCAGAGTATTGAGTATGGAAGTTGAGAGGTCATGTTGCAGTTGTAAAACGATGTTGGTGAGATCGCATTTAGAGCATTGTGTTCAGTTCTTGGCACCACGTTATGGGAAAGATATCAAGCTGGAATGGGTGCAGACAAGATTTATGAGAATTTTGTCAGGACTAGAGGGTGTGAGCTATAGGGAGACGTTTAGTGGGCTGCGTCTGAGGTGTATAAAATCATGAGAAGAATAGGTTGGGTAGAGTCTCTTGCCCAAAGTAGGTGAATCGAGGATCAGAGGACATAGATTTAAGGGTAGGGGAAAAGACTTAATAAGAATCTGAGCGTTAACCTTTTCAGACAAAGGGTGGTGTGTGTATGAAACCAGCTGCCAGAGGAAGTAGTTCAGGCAGGGATATCCCAACATTTAAGAAACAGTTAGACAGATACATGAATAGGACAGGTTTGGCGGAATATGAACCAAAGGCGGGCAAGTGGGGCTAGTGCAGCTGGGACATGTTGGCCGGTGTGGGCGAGTTGGACCGAAGAGCCTGCTTCAACACTGTATCACTCCATTACCCTGTGACTCTATGACACACCTAGAGGCAAAGACTGAACCACAAAGATCACCAGCACTGCCTCTTCAAGCCTAAAGCTGAGCCACCAGGTTAAGCCTGCGACTGCCATTGCTCCTTCATGAGGCAAGGGTGAACTGACAGGAGAAGCCTGAGATCACCACGCCTCCTCCTTCAACCCCAGGGCTGAGCTGTTGCAACAAGCCTGAGATCGTCAGCTTCACCTCCCATGCGCCCTGCCAACAATGGACAGCATCTCCATGCGGTCCTGGACTTTCTAGTCCCTGTATATAAAACATCACGTGAGTTCACTCTGCTGTGAGTGTCGGTGTGCTCACTGGTGACCTGGCGACATCCCTAACGCCACACCTCCCTCCTGTTCCTTACTGCCATAGCCGAAATGGAGGAGACAAAAAACGCTGAATGAGCTTTTCTTTATAATAACTTGTTGCATCCCGAGTGACTAAACTTGTGGGAAATGTGTCCAGCTGCAGGTCCTGACTGATAGCTGGAGCTGCATCTGGACCCTGTGATGCTGAGATTGGTGATTTTCCTCAAAGTACAGGCTGCAAGAAAGATAGAGAGTGTAGTCAGTGAGTGCAAGATTATGGTATGGACATTCCCCTCAGTAACAAGCATTTTGTTTGGATACTGTTGGGGATGGATGGCCCTGCAGCGAGGAGTGTAACAGCAGCAGCCAGGTCAGTGGCACAGTGACTGGCTCAGATGCACAGCATGGGAAGGTAGGGACAAAGAGACCTGTTGTGACCACTGACCAGGCTCTTTCCTCCTCCCACCTCTCTTCTAGCTTGCTTCCCCCTACTCCAATTAGCCTGAAAAGGGTCTCAATGGACAAAAGACAATAGACAATAGGTGCAGGAGTAGGCCATTTGGCCTTTCGAGCCAACACCGCCATTCAATGTGATCATGGCTGATCATCCCCAATCAGTACCCCGTTACTGCCTTCTCCCCATATCCCCTGACTCCGCTATTTTTAAGAGACCTATCTAGCTCTCTCTTGAAAGCATCCAGAGAACCTGCCTCCACTGCCCTCTGAGGCAGAGAATTCCACAGACTCACCACTCTCTGTGAGAAAAAGTGTTTCCTCGTCTCCGTTCTAAATGGCGTACTCCTTATTCTTAAACTATGGCCCCTGGTTCTGGACTCCCCCAACATCAGGAACATGTTTCCTGCCTCTAGTGTGTCCAAATCCTTAACAATCTTATATGTTTCAATGAGATACCCTCTCATCCTTCTAAACTCCAGAGTGTACAAGCCCAGCTGCTCCATTCTCTCAGCATATGACAAGTCTCGTCCCAAAATATCATCTATTCATGTTACCCAGAGGTGCTACCTGACCCGCTGAGTTAGTCCAGCACTTGGCATCTTTGTTTTCCTCTATTAAGTTTTTTTAGGTCAGAAAGGAGCAGGCGTGGATTTTACATTACCCACTTGTGGTAATTTGAAGGTGCACAGATGTAAAATTAATGAATCTGAAATGGTGGCTTACCTTAATCACTTACAATTTTAATTTCCATCAAAGATTATCAAAAGTAAAGTTGAGAGAGATCGGAAAGAAGCTGCCAATTTGTTATCACCAGTTCCTTCACCATCGATATTATCCCCACTGCCCCTAAACATGAGAATGTAACATTTGGAATATGAACAAGATGACTGGATTTACAACCCTGCAAGTATCACTGACTGAAGGAAGAATTCAAGTAAGAATAAATACCATACCATGTCATTTTCAAATTATACTCAATTTAGCCCTTTTTTTTAAAGGTTGCAAAATATCTGGAGGATCTTCAAAGGGGAAATGGTCGTGTGTTTTATTTTAAAATATGCCAATACACTGTCTGCTGACTGATGGCCACGCGATCTTTATCATAATAATTAAAAATATTCAATTAATGTATTTTATATATAAATATACATTTTGAAAAGTGTCAACAAAAATATTTTGCTACTTCTGGGACAATTTTTTTTCTTGTGAAGGTAGAGAATCTGTCTTCAAAATGCTGCCAAGAAAGTAAAAAGCAATAGGTTATATAATAAAGCACAAGGTTGTCAGTCAGCAAAATAGGAAGTCATTAGATTGTGTTGGCATTAAACAGCAGAAAGGGTGGAAACTGTGCATAATCTGGCCACAATCCTCTTTGCATAAGAGGAGGCTCCAAAGGGTTGGAAGACCGCAAATCGTTACACCCTTTAAAAAATACACAGGAATAAACTCGGCAACCACAGGCTGAATTTATCACCGTTCATTTTTTAAACCTGGGTGGCTGTGGCAAAATTCTGAAAGACAACAATCAAAGACAAAGTGAAATAACAAGCAGAGCATAATTTATTAAAGGCAAATCACATCGCGGAGTCATGCAGCATAAGAACAGGCCCTTCAGCCATCGCAACCATGCCGACCAAGATGCTCCATCTAAGCTCATCCAAATTACCCACGTTTGGTCCGTATGCCTCTAAACCTTTCCTATCATGTATCTGTACAGATGTCTTTTAAATGCTGTGATTGTTCCTGCCTCACAACTTCCTCTGGCAGCTCGTGCCACATACACATCACCCTCTGTGTGAAAAAATGGCCACTCAAGTTCCTATTAAATCTTTCCTCTCTTACCCGAAGCCTGTGACCTCTTCATTCCCCTACACTGGGAAAAATACTGTGCATTCGCCATGTCTATTTAACTCCATAATTTTATACACCTCTGTAAGATCATCCCTCGGCCGCCTGTACTGCAAGCAAGTACAAGCCTGCTCAACCCCTCCTTAGAGTCAGGCCCTTGAGTACTGTCAACAACCTCATAAATCTTCTCTACACTCTTTCCTGCTTAAAGGCATCTTTCCTATAGCAGGTTCATTTTAAAAATATACATTTTCAAAAGAGAGTCAACAAAAAGATATTGCTACTTTTGGGGCAGAAGATTTTCATCATGCTCACTATTGAAGATAGTGAGCATGATGATCAATCTTCAAAATGCTGCCATGAAAGAAAAAGGAAATAGGTGATATTAGAAAGCACGAAGATAAATAGGGTGGATTTAATTAAACGTTTGTCAGTCTTAAAAATAGAAAATTCACCAGATTGCGAGGGCCCTAAACAGGAGAAAGGGTGGAAACAGTGAATAATCTGGCCACAATCCTCCACATGAGAAGAGGTGCCAAAGGGCTGGAAGACCGCAAGTCGTCACACCCTGCTCTCAAAAACACACAGGGATAAACTCAGCAACCGCAGGCTGAGTTTATCCCTGTATATTTATATTTACAAAACTGAACACAATACTCCAAGTGCAGCGTCACCACATCTTGCACAACCATAACAAAATGTCCCAACTTGACTACTGATTTTCCTGACTGATGAAGTTCAGTGTGCCAAAAGCTTTCTTCACCACCCTGTCAACCTGCAAGTTCACAAGAAGGTGCAGGAGCACCAGTGGAAACATCCTCTCCACATCCACTCTATCCAGACCTTTTATTATTTGGTAAGTTTCAATGAGGTTCCCCCTTATCCTTCTAAATTGCAGTGAGTACAGGCCCAGAGCTGTCAAACGCTCATCATATGTTAACCCACTCATCATCAGGATCATCCTCGTAAACCTTCTCTGGACTATCTCTAATGCCAGTACATCCGTCCTCGGGCTCAAAACTGCTCACAATACTCCAAATGTCATGGAATCATAGAGTGTTACAGTATGGAAACAGGCCCTTCAGCCCAACTTGCCCACACCGGCCAACATGTCCCAGCTACACTTGGTCCCATCTGCCCGCGTTTGGTCCATATCCCTCTAAACCTGTTCTATCCATGTATCTGTCGAACTGTTTCTTAAACTTTGGGATAGACCCTGCCTCAACTACCTCCTCTGGCAGCTTGTTCCATACCCCCACCACCCTTTGTGTGAAAAAGGTACCCCTCAGATTCCTGAAGATGGGTCTCGACCCGAAAAGTCACCTATTCCTTCGCTCCATAGATGCTGCCTCACCCGCTGAGTATCTCCAGCATTTTTTCTACCTCCGATTCCTGTTAAATCTTTTCCCCTTCACCTTAAATCTATGTGCTCTGATCCTTGACTCACCTACTCTGGGCAGGAGACTGTGCATTTACTCGATACATTCCTCACATGATTTTATACACCTCTATACGATCATCAATCATCCTCCTGCGCTCCCAGTCTCAGCCTCCTCTCTCTATAGCTCAGACCCTCTAGTCCTGGCCACATCCTCATAAATCTTCTCTGTACCCTTTCCAGCTTGACAACATCTTTCATATAACATGATGCCCAGAACTGAACACAATACTCTAAATACGGCCTCACCAATGTTTTATACAACTGCAACATGACATCCCAACTTCTATATTCAATACTCTGACTGATGAAGGCCAATGTGCCAATTTGACCATCTTATCTACCTGCGACTCCACCTTCACGGACCCAAGCACCTGCATTCCTAGATCCCTCTGCTCGACAACACTCCCCAGAGCCCTACCTTTCACTGTGTAGGTCCTGCCCATGTTAGAATTCCCAAACTGCAACACATCACATTTCTCTGTACTAAATTCCATCAACCATTTCTCAGCCCACCTGGCCATTCGATCAAGTTCCTGCTGCATTTTTTCACAACCATCTTCAATATTTTAAAAACCACCCACTTTTGTATCATCAGCAAACTTGCTAATCTTGCTATGCATGTTCTCATCCAAATCATTGATATGGATGACAAACAGTAACAGACCCAGCACCGAACACTGAGGCACACCATAGGCCTCCAGTCTGAGAAGCAACCTTCCACCATCTTGCTCTGCTTCCTCCATGAAGCCAATTTTCTATTGATTCAGCTATCTCTCCTTGGATCTAACCATGGTTAGATCCATGTGATCTTACCTTCCAGAGCAGCCGGCCATGCGGAACCTTGTTGAATGCTTTGCTGAAGTCCATATATACAACATCTACAGCTCTGCCCTCATCGACCTTTTTGGGTCACGTCTTCAATAAACTCAATCAGATTTGTAAGACACAACCTCCCACGTGCTGGATGTTTCCAAAAGAGAGTTAGCTCTTTGGGCTAAAGGAATCAAGGGATATGAGGGAAAAAGCAGGAACAGGATACTGATTTTAGATGATCAGCCATGATCATATTGAATGGCGGTGCTGGCTTGAAGGGCCGAATGGCCTACTCCTGCACCTATTTTTCTATATTCTATGTACAAAACCATGCTGAGTATCCCTAATCAACCCTTGTCAATCTAAATCCATTGAGTGTGCTCAGTTTTCTCCCACACTCTAAAGACGTGCAGGTTTGTAGGTTAATTGTCCTCTGTAAATTGACCCCAGTGTGCAGTATGGGTGATTGCTGGTCAGTGTGGGCCGAAGAGCCTGTTTTTACATTGTTTCTCTAAACTAATCTAAACTAATAACTAAAACTAAACTACAGAATTAGAATTGTCCCAACCCAAAACGTCACATATCAATTTCCTCCAGAAATGCTGCCTGACCCGCTGAGTTACTCCAGCATTGTGTCTATCTTTGGTATAAACCAGCATTTGCAGTTCAATGGCAGTTTCTCGGAGCCCTTCGACATCCGCAGTGGCATCAAACAAGGCTGTGTCCTCGCTTCAACACTCTTTAGGATTTTCTTCGCTCTGCTCCTGAAACATGCCTTCGGCACTGCAACAGAGGGGATCCAACTGCATTCTAGATCAGAAGGCAGGCTCTGCAAACTCACCCGCTTCAGAGCCAAGACAAAAGTACGTGAAGCTCTCATCAGAGACATGTTGTTTGCCGATGGGAAAGCAGTTGTGTCCCACACCCAGCAGGAACTACAGTCACTGATGGACCACTACTATCGACGACTACGAACTCGATGCCATCCATCAGTTCACGTACCTCGGCTCCACCATCACCGACAACCTCTCCTTGGACACAGAGATTGATAAAAGGATTGAGAAGGCAGCTACAACTCCTGCTCGCCTCACAACTCGAGTGTGGACCAACCCAAAGCTGACGGTGAAGATAAAGATAGCAGTCTACAATGCCTGTGTCAACAGCTCGCTGCTGTACGGCAGTGAGACATGGATTACATATGCCAGGCAGGAGAGAAGACTCAACACCTTCCACCTGAGAAGCATCTGCTGTATCCTGGGCATATCCTGGCAAGACAGAGTGTCCAGTGCCGAGATCCTGTCTCGCACTGGCCTTCCCAGTATGTACACTAAACTCAGGCAGCACAGACTGCGGTGGCTGGGCCATGTCCATCGCATGGAAGATGGTCGTATTCCAAAAGACATCCTCTATGGAGAGCTGACATCTGGGAGGAGAACCATCGGTCTGCCCCAGCTACGTTACAAGGATGTCTGCAAGAGAGATATGAAGGCACTCAACATTGATGTGGAGTCCTGGGAGAGCCTTGCAGCTGACCGCATGAGGTGAACAAAAGACAATGGGTGCAGGAATAGGCCATTCGGCCCTTCGAGTCACCACCGCCATTTAATGGAGAGGCACCCTAAACCAACATCTCAAAACAGGGAAGAGAAACTGATGAACGCAGCGGCAGACAAGCGGGCGTGCAGAAAGGAGCGAAGCAACTTCAACAAACCAATGACCACACACAAATGGGACCTTTGTGACAGAGCCTGTCACTCCCGCATTGGTCTTTTCAGCCGCAAGCGACGCAGTTTGGAGCAAGCAGCCAACAACTAGGATGCATCACCCATGGTCAGTCATGACCGTGGGAGGCCTACAATATCTTTGGTATAAACCAGCATTTGCAGTTCCATTTTATGACATAAAGAATGTTGATTTACATTGTGAAGAATACAGCCATAGACAATGACAAGGATTAAATGGCCTTTTCAGACTTCCCAAAGCAACGTGACAAACTGCCTTGTCATGTATCATTTTCATTCACCACTCACTACAATGTATATTTAACTTTCAACTTTGGATTGATATATATAACATACCAACATATACGTGCCACCTCCCAAAGTGCAAAACCTCTCACTTGCCTGGAATAAACTCTATCACTATTAGAAATATAGAAAATAGGTGCACGAGGAGGCCATTCGGCCCTTCGAGCCAGCATCGCCATTCATTGTGATCATGGCTGATCGTCCCCTATCAATAACCCGTGCCTGCCTTCTCCCCATATCCCTTGACTCCACTAGCCCCCAGAGCTCTATCTAACTCTTTCTTAAATCCATCCAGTGACTTGGCCTCCACTGTCCTCTGTGGCAGGGAATTCCATAAATTCACAACTCTCTGGGTGAAAAAGTTTTTTCTCACCTCAGTCTTAAATGACCTCCCCTTTATTCTAAGACTGTGGCCCCTGGTTCTGGACTCGCCCAACATTGGGAACATTTTTCCTGCATCTAGCTTGTCCATTAATTTATAATGTAATATGTTTCTGTAAGATCCCCCCTCATCCTTCTAAACTCCAGTGAATACATGCCTAGTCTTTTCAATCTTTCGTCATATGACAGTCCCGCCATCCCAGGGATCAATCTCATGAACCTATGCTGCACTGCCTCAATCACAAGGATGTCCTTCCTCAAATTAGGAGACCGAAACTGAACACAATACTCCAGATGTGGTCTCACCAGAGCCCTATACAACTGCAGAAGAACCTCTTTACTCCTATACTGAAATCCTCTTGTTATGAAGGCCAACATTCCATTAGCTTTCTTCACTGCCTGCTGTACCTGCACGCCAACATTCAGTGACCGGTGTACAAGGACGCCCAGGTCTCGCTGCATGATCTGCCCCCTTGTTTTTGCCGCCAAAGTGGATAACCTCACATTTATCTATATTATACTGCATCTGCCACGCATCTGCCCACTCACTCAACCTGTCCAGGTCACCCTGCAACCTCCTAGCATCCTCTTCACAGTTCACACTGCCACGCAGCTTTGAGTCATCCGCAAACTTGCTAGTGTTGCTCCTAATTCCCTCTTTCAAATCATTAATATACATGGTAAACAGTTACGGCCCCAACACTGAGCCTTGCGGCACTCCACTCACCACTGCCTGCCATTCTGAAAAGGACCCGTTCACTCCTACTCTTTGCTGCAGGTCTGCCAACCAAATTTCTATCCATATCAACACACTACCCCCAATACCATGTGCTCTAATTTTAGTCCCCAATCTCCGGTACGGGACCTTATCAAAGGCTTTCTGAAAGTCGAGATACACTATATCCACTGGCACCCCTTCCTCCATTTTACTTGTCACATCCTCAAAAAATTCTAGAAGATGACTAATCGGATTTATGAAAGGGAAATCATCCTTGACTAGATTTCCCTTTCATAAATCCATGTTGACTTGGGACTAATCCTTTTACTGCCATCCAAATGCCCCATTATTACCTCTTTAATAATTGACTCCAGCATCTTTCTCACCACCGAAGTCAGGCTAACTGGTCTGTAATTCCTCATTTTCTCTCTTGCTCCTTTCTTGAAAAGTGGGATAACATTAGCTATCCTCCAATCCACAGGAACTGATACTGAATCTATTGAACATGGGTTCAGTATTGATGTGGATAGAGAACTGGCTGGCAAACAGGAAGCAAAGAGTAGGAGTAAATGGGTCCTTTTCAGAATGGCAGGCAGTGACTAGTGGGGTACCGCAAGGGTCAGTGCTGGGACCCCAGCTATTTACAATATATATTAATGATCTGGATGAGGGAATTGAATGCAACATCTCCAAGTTTGCGGATGACACGAAGCTGGGGGGCAGTGTTAGCTGTGAGGATGATGCTAGGAGGCTGCAAGGTGACTTGGATAAGTTGGGTAAGTGGACAAATGCATGACAGATGCAGTATAATGTGGATAAATGTGAAGTTATCCACCTTGGTGGCAAAAACAGGAAAGTAGACTAATATCTGAATGGTGGCCGATTAGGAAAAGGGGAGATGCAACGAGACCAGGGTGTCATGGTACACCAGTCCTTGAAAGTAGGCAGGCAGTGAAGAAAGCGACTGGCATGTTGGCATTCATAGCAAAAGGATTTGAGTACAAGAGCAGGGAGGTTCTACTGCAGTTGTATAGGGTCTTGGTGAGGCCACACCTGGAGTATTGCGTACAGTTTTGGTCTCTTAATCTAAGGAAAGACATTCTTGCCATAGAGGGAGTACAGAGAAGGTTCACCAGACTGATTCCTGGGATGGCAGGACTTCCATATGAAGAAAGACTGGATAGACTCGGCTTGTACTCGCTGGAATTTAGAAGATTGAAGGAGGATCTTATAGAGATTTACAAAATTCTTAAGGGGTTGGACAGGCTAGATGCAGGAAGATTGTTCCCAATGTTGGGGAAGTCCAGAACAAGGGGTCACAGTTTAAGGATAAGGGGGAAGTCTTTTAGGACCAAGATGCGAAAATCATTTTTCACACAGAGAGTGGTGAATCTATGTAATTCTCTGCCACAGAGGTAGTTGAAGCCAGTTCATTGGCTATATTTAAGAGGGAGTTAGATGTGGCCCTTGTGGCTAAAGGGATCAGGAGGTATGGAGAGAAGGCAGGTACAGGATACTGAGTTGGATGATCAGCCATGATCATATTGAATGGCGGTACAGGCTCGAAGGGCTGAATGGCCTACTCCTGCACCTATTTTCTATGTTTCTATTGGAAAATGATCACCAATGCGTCCACTATTTCTAGAGCCACCCCCCTGAAGACCCTGGGATGCAGACCATCAGGTCCAGGGGATTTATCATCCTTCAGTCCCATTAGCCTACCCAATACTATTTCTCATTACTATTGTCATTTTTTTGCTCAATTCTTTAGATCGGGTTTAGTTTAGAGGCCCTTTGGTTTAGGAAACAGGCCCTTCGGCCATCCGAGTCCACGCCGACCAGCGATCACCCATACACTACTTCCATCCTACACGAAAGGGACAATTTACAATTTACGAATGACAATTAACCTACAAACTTGCACATCTTTCAAATGTGGGAGAAAACCGGAGCACCCGGGGAAAACCCGTCATAAGTGGAATGTGCAAACTCCGGACAGAGAACACCCACAGTCAGGATCGAACCTGGGTCTCTGGTGTTGTAAGCCAGCATCTCTACCGCTGCAGGTCCCACTGTACATTTTGATAGCCTTCATCAATGTCCAAACTCCAACAATCTTGATGTTGTCTGCAAACTTAATAACAAACCCATCTAAATTCATGTCCAAGTGTTGTATATATATATAGTCACAGACCTCCAACCAGAATAATGCCCTTCTACAACCTTCTGTCTTCTATGAGTGAGCCAGTTCTGAATCCATAAGACCAAGTCACTGGGAATCCTGTGTATCTTGCTTATCAATTGAAAATTAAATTATGTGTTGATCAGACACTCAGAAACCATAAGTACCACCAAAAAACATTTTTTTTTTAAAACACCCAAATCTGCCAGCATGATATTTACCAACTAAGCCAGTTTTCCGACTTGCAGGCAATTTGTTCCATGTAGCACTGGCAAGGCAATACCTTCTCCTAATAAACCTGATAGGTTTTTTTTTAACCGATGGAAAATCCACGTTTGTATTTAAATAAAAATTATTTTTTAATTGTGTCTGGCATAAGCCACAAGTAAAGCATGAAAAATACATTGACATCTTTCTCCAATACTGAAAATATATAGTTAACATTTTAGTGCAAGATTTGTGGAGCAAAAATCTAACCCCAGGAGGAACTCAGCATGTCGAGCAGTATCTATAGAGGGAAATTAAATATTTTGTCCCTCAAGCATATGGCATTGGGGGTTCAGTATTGATGTGGATAGAGAACTGGCTGGCAAACAGGAAGCAAAGAGTAGGAGTAAACGGGTCCTTCTCACAATGGCAGGCAGTGACTAGTGGGGTACCGCAAGGCTCAGTGCTGGGACCCCAGTTATTTACAATATGTATTAATGATCTGGATGAGGGAATTGAAGGCAATATCTCCAAGTTTGCGGATGTCACTAAGCTGGGGGGCAGTGTTAGCTGTGAGGAGGATGCTAGGAGACTGCAAGGTGACTTGGATAGGCTGGGTGAGTGGGCAAATGTTTGGCAGATGCAGTATAATGTGGATAAATGTGAGGTTATCCACTTTGGTGGCTAAAACAGGAAAGCAGACTATTATCTAAATGGTGGCCGATTAGGAAAAGGGGAGATGCAGCGAGACCTGGGTGTCATGATACACCAGTCATTGAAAGTAGGCATGCAGGTGCAGCAGGCAGCGAAGAAAGCGAATGGTATGTTAGCTTTCATAGCAAAAGGATTTGAGTATAGGAGCAGGGAGGTTCTACTTCAGTTGTACAGGGTCTTGGTGAGACCACACCTGGAGTATTGCGCACAGTTCTGGTCTCCAAATCTGAGGAAGGACATTATTGCCATAGAGGGAGTGCAGAGAAGGTTCACCAGACTGATTCCTGGGATGACAGGACTGTCTTATGAAGAAAGACTGGATAGACTCGGTTTATACTCTCCAGAATTTAGGAGATTGAGAGGGGATCTTATAGAAACTTACAAAATTCTTAAGGGGTTGGACAGGCTAGATGCAGGAAGATTGTTCCCGATGTTGGGGAAGTCCAGGACAAGGGGTCACTGCTTAAGGATAAGATCCTTAAGATCCTTTAAGACCGAGATGAGAAAGACTTTTTTCACACAGAGAGTGGTGAGTCTCTGGAACTCTCTGCCACAGAGGGTAGTTGAGGGCAGTTAATTGGCTATATTTAAGAGGGAGTTAGATGTGGCCCTTGTGGCTAAGGGGATAAGAGGGTATGGAGAGAAGGCAGGTACGGGATACTGAGTTGGATGATCAGCCATGATCATATTGAATGGCGGTGCAGGCTTGAAGGGCCGAATGGCCTACTCCTGCACCTAATTTCTATGTTTCTATTTCACTCCTTAGATGGTGCATGACCTGCTAAATTCTTCTCACAGTTCATTTTTATTTTTCGCTAAAAGTTGCACCATCTGTGGTCTTTTGGGTCTCCAAGATTTGAGGAGGGTTGAGAGCAAGACAAATATGAGACTTAAAACATTACCATAGACGAAAGAGATCTGTACAATTGCAAATATGTGATGATATTGCTTGAAATGTGTCTCAACTTATCCGCACTCGCCAGTGGTGCCAAATGGATTACGTTTCATCCATTTCATCAAGTGGTGAATTCAAGTTATATTAACTTCCTACCTTTGTAGCCGGAGTCTGCTCTGAAGCTTTGGACACCAGCTGGTGATAAGGGGTGTATCACTATTTGCATTGGGAGTTGACATTCCAAAAGGTGCGACCTAAATGATGTGAGGTGAACACGTTGTTAAAAAAAATAAAGATTTGTGCATCATTAGCCTTTTGTCTAGCAAAATTCAGTAAATATTTTATTCACAAAAACACTTTGTCTTTTTTTGTAAAACAGCACCTGCAGTTCAATGATTCTACATGATAAATGTTTCCATTGCATGGTTCAAAAGAGCATTTTGCGATCAAAGATAGTTATGTCCAATGCGGCACTTAAGGAACTATATTTGACGTCAATATCTATCTGTTAATCAAAAGAAAATAATATCAGTCTAAATTTCTATTGCAGTTCACCTTCAATTGTGTTCAAAAAATACACAGCTACGAAGATTATGAGAATTAAGTGGACGGGTTTGGATTTTCCTGTATTTCCCACAGTTGAACATTTTGCTGACACTTGCACCCAGCATATAAACCTACTACCAGTTCAGTTCAGTTTATTGTCACTTGTACCGAGGTACAGTGAAAAAAATTTTTGAATGCTAACCAGTCAGCGGTAAGACAATACATGGTTGCAATCGAGCCATCCAGTGTACAGATAGCCATTTACAGTGTATAGATGTGTAAACAGTGTATAGGTGTACCATGACAGCTTTATTATTTTATTTCCAGTTCCTTTATCTTTCTCCAAATCACTCCTGAATATTGTGGCCGAAATCGCTTTCTCCAAATCGCTGCTGAATAATGATTGTGCCGGATTCTGTCCTTGACCTGTAATGACTGCTTGCAGGCTCCCACGCCTACCTGCAGCAGATGCTGATGACTTCTCTCAGTGGCCCTCTTTAACCTAGTGCCCAGCGGCATGGGCAACGCCCCAACATGTCTGTAGTTATTAGCCAGCAAAGCTGAAGGTGGGGCTTTGCTAGCTGATTTTGACATGCAGAAGCATTTGAAAGTCATTCAAATAAATTAAGTTAATCTAATTAAAATGTTTTAAGCAAAGAAATAAAAAATATTTTAACCAAGAAGTGCATATGAACATTTAAACAATATCTAATGTTAAGCCAAAACAAAATTATCTTTTGTAAACTTCTGGCAGTTTTGCCCTACAATTCCCATTGAAATCATAGGATGCAAACTTTTGCACCAAGCCTGCTTTCAGAATCCATCAGCAAGTCATATACTTGCATTTTCCACAGTTCTTGCAGGAAAGTCTAAGTCTGTATTTTTAACAACTAAACAAATCAGAGTCACTAGTAAAAGTCAGCGCAATCTGACCCAAAATAGTTCACAAATGAAGGATGCATAAAAACAGAATGGTCACGAGCAAAAAAGCACCAATATAGCAGGATTCAGATAGAAGGGGGCAAATTAAACTAAAGTTGCAGCAACTTCTATATTTTCTACGTAACTTTGTTAATGCACAAAAAGTTCAGCTTTTATAAACTCTGTTAATGAAGGTCAGAATTATCCTTCTCCTCGTGTCTTTTACCTTCTCTGCCCTTACTTTGAAGGCAAGCATGCCATATGTCTTTCTTACAACCATGTCTACCTATGTGGCCACTTTCAAGGATCTATGGCTTGAACCCTAAGGTCCTACTCTTTCCATGTTCATCAGAGATGCTGCTTGACCTGTTACTCCAGCACTTTGTGTCCTTTTGTGTATTAACCAGTATCTGCAGTTCCTTGATTCTACATTTTTTCCTTGGTGTCCTGCAATTTACTGCATATATTTTCCATCCCTATCTGATTACCCAGAATGCATCATAGGGGGCGCCGTCCAGTTGGTATGGCTGCCCAGCCTGCAGCTGTCTGTTTTTAAACTTCTTTCTTTTATTTTTAGTGAGTTTTAGTGTTTTGTTTTGGAGTTCTAGTCATTTTATGTGGGGGGGTGGGGGAGGGGAAGGGGGAAACTACTTTTCAGGGTCCCTACCTGGTCGGAGAGGCAGCTTTTCTCCGGGCTGCAACTTCGACCCGTCCTCGCGGCCTACCAGCGGGCCTGGTGCGGCGTTTCCTGAGGGGACTCGGCTACGGAGGCGGCACAGCGGGGGGGAGCTATCACGGAGCGGAGCGGGCGATACCTTGCCTGGGCCGCCGCGCTGGAGCTCCGGTATGCTGAGACCGCAGGTGAACATCGCGAAGTTGCGGGACTGTGGAGCGGCCAGCTGCGGGTGGCAGCGCTGAACTTTAACATCGGGAGCCTGGGATCTTTCGGCGAGATCACCAGTTGTGGAGCTCCATCCGGCGCGGCCTTGTCGGCTTCGGAAACCACGGACTCCGGTAAGGAAGCGGCCGTTCCAGGAGCACCATCACCCGGAGAGAAGGTCTAAATCATCGGGCCACCGACTGCGGAGCCCTCAATAGGCCCGATCATGGGTGGACATGGGGATGGGACTGGACTTTGTGCCTTCCCCCACAGTGGGAACCATTGTGGGGTGATGTTTTTATGTTCATTGTTAATTCTTTAGTGTTCTGTCTTATCTTTATCTGTGTGCTGCATGGCAAGTCAAATTTCACTACACCAATTGGTGTATGTGACAATAAATGTCCTTTGTCCTTTGTCTTTGTTATCACACTTATCTATATTACTAAAAGTCTGATTTTGACCACTTCCTGTTCTGTATATTGATTTTACAAAAAGCACTGCCACTTATGGCTGTGATTTTTGGCCATCTTACTCAGTTCCCCTCCGCTGTGCAGGACAAGAGGATTTTTCCCATCGATGTAAAATAAAAGAGATATTGGTGTTTAAAAACAGTTGAGATTCTCTCTCCTGAAGGCCACGCCCCTTCCGGAGGGACTATAAAACCCGGAATTGTTGAGTGCCTCAGTCAGTCTCCGCAAGATGGGGGAGCGAGAGGATCACGTCTCTCAGTCTGAGCTGTGAATAACACTGAACACATGTCTACTAAACTGTGAGTGGTTTTACTGACCATTCAGTGTCCTTAATGTGGTTTGAAAATATAGTTTGGAAATGCTAAAGCTGTGTTTCCATTGGTTTGGAAATGCAAAAGCTGTGTTGCCTTTAGTTTGGAAATGCTAAAGTTGCGTTGCCTAATTAAATTTGCCTTGTCCAATTAATGTTGCCTTGCCCAATTAATGTTGCCTTGCCTTCTATATAATTAAAAGTCTAATCTTGACCACTTCCTGTTTGCGCTTTATATTGATTTTAGAAAAAACGCTACCACGTATGGCTGTGATTTTTGGCCATCTTACTCAGTCTGCTTCCGCTCATCAGGTGCCCATCGATGAAAAATATAAGAGTTATTAGTGTTTAAAAAAGTTGAGATTCTCTCTCCTGTCAATCACGCCATGAAAGCCACGCCCCTTCTGGTGGGAGGGGAGGGACTATAAAACCCAGAAGTGTGGGCGTGGCTTAGTCTCTGCAAGATGCAAGAGGGAGAGGTTACGACTCGCTGTCTTTAGTGGCCTTGCACCCTGCTTGAAATTGTATAAAACTGCACTTGAATTTGGTGGCCTTGCACCTTGCTTGAAGTGGTAAGAAAATGCACTTGAATTTGGTCGCCTTGCACCCTGCTTGAAATGGAATTAAGGAATAGCCGTGAGTCAACTGCCAGCCCACCAGCCATGAGTGAGTGAGCTGCCAGCACAATAGGCTTGAGTGACTGAGCTGCCAGCCCAAGAATCCATTCGGCCCACAATATCCATATTAGCCCTCTGGAAACCAGTCCCTTCAGCCCACAACACCCATACTAGCGCTCCCCACTGGCCACCAATATTGGAATTGGTGGAGAGGTGGAATATTGTGTTGGGGGACCAGCCCTCCCGTGTGATGCTGGGACCCAATGGGTCCCGCTTAGTCTAGTCAGAATTACATTTCAACTGCCAAAGCTTTGGGGAGGGGGGGGGGGGGGAGGAGAAGGGGGGGGGGAAGAGGAGGAGATGGGAAGGTGAGATGGGGGTGGGGATGAGGGAGGAATGCGGGAGGGGGGAAGGGAGGGGGAGAGTGAGGGGGGAGGGAGATCGAGGGAGAAAGAGAAGTTGACTCTCATGGGTCTTAACTTTATTGACCATCTGATCATGCAGGACCTTGTCAAATGCCTTATTGATGTCTGTGCAGGAAACATCTTACTGACCTGCATTCATTAACCATCTTAATCACCTTCTAATAAGGTCAATCAAAATATTCAGGGACATGATGAAGCCCTTTACACTCTTCCAAGTTAATCGAGGCACTGGTGCACCTTCTTCATGATTACTGCAATGTGCAATCACTATGTTCCTTCTTTGTTGTGTGGCGGCGCCTTGTGGCTGCAACTTACCTGCAGTCCGTCTGTCTTTTTTCTTTGTTTTGTCTTGTTAGGAGTATATTTTTGGTTTATTTTTGTGGTGTGTATATGTGGGGGGGGGGGGGGGGGGGGGGGGGGGGGTTGGGGGGGAAACTTTTAAACCTTTTAATGTATTCCTTGAATGGAGACGCAACCTTTTCCTGGGCCTAACATCGTGGAGCCGGCGGCCTCCAACCAGAATTGACCTGAGGGCTTCAGTCACAGAGCCCGTGGACTCCCTTACCATCACGGAGCTGGCTGACTCGGAGGCTGTGATGGCGTGGCGGCTGTGACCCCACTGCGGAGCGTTGGCCACAGGCCCTGTGGACGGTAAAATTGGTAGCCCGCAGGTCCCTGGTGGGAGACTGATTTTCGGAGGGTCCCGAAACGGCAACTTCGCCCGCCTTGAATCACGGGGTTTGAATCGGTTCGGAGCAGGGCCATACATTGCCTAGTGCGGCTTAATCGGCCGCGGGACTTATCATCTCCCGTCGGGGGCTTTAACATCAAGTGCCTCGATCGCCTCTACGCGGGAGAAGAACAAACAGGGAAGAGATAAGATTTTTGCCTTCCATCACTGTGATGAGGTGTTTGGGGATTCACTGTGATGGATGTTTGTGTGAAAGTGCTAATTGTGTGTTATGTTTATTTTGCTGTTATGACTGCAGGGAACAAAATTTTGTTCATACCTCTGTTTGCTTGAATGGCAATAAAGGCATTCTATATTGTGTGCAGAAAGATAAAGACGTATATCAAATGGAGAACAGCATGATGGGTGAATGAGTCTTGGTGATAGTTATGAGAACACAACTCTCAACTATTGTCTCAACTGTTCTGTCTCCTCTAACATGACCTGAAATGCTAGATTTTTCCTACAGCTCTCTATTTCACAGCTTTTAAGTTCCTTTGTGTGTTTCTCCCTTTCTCTTTCTAACATCCCTAATCATTCAACCAGATGATGTTGTCTGCAACTCATTCCCATCTCAACCCATTTGATACATATGAAGGAATCTGAGAGAAAACTAAACAAGACACAACCCAATCAGTGATACACCCTCTACCTATTCATCCCTTCATCTTCTCTGCAGTTATAACTGAGATGTTTATGCAAGGAACTGCAGATTCTGGAATCTAAAAAAGACACTAAGTGTTGGAGTAACTAGTGGGTCTGGAGATGCTTAAAACAAACTTTTTTCTCTCTTATTAACAAAGAACTTACAATAAGAGAAAACATGTTTCTTTGATCTGAAGCAGAGAGTACTGGTGGGTGGATCCTCTGCAATAACTTTTGCCTTTTGCAAAACTGTTTTGAATTTCAATCAAGTCGCCTCGCAGAAGCAAAAAAACAAACTGCTGGAGGAACATAGTGGGTCAAGCAAATTCCATGGAGGCAAAGGGAAGGTTGACATTTCAAATCGCGACCCTGGATCACACCTAAGAATGCAGAGGGAAGATATAAAGTGATGAGTAGGAGGGGTAGAGAGGCTGATATTTGTTGGTGCCAGGATAGCAATCTCTACCTCAATGTCAACAGGACGAAGGAGCTGGTTATTGACATCAGAAAGCATGATGGAGTACATGGTTGAGAGCTTCAAGCTCCTTGGCGTTAATATTACCAATTCAAGCAACATCCAAGAAAGCCTCAACTTCCTGAGGAGATTGAGAAAATTCAGTATGTCTCCATTGATTCTTACAAACGTCTATAGATACACCATGGCGAGCATAGTGTTGGGATGCTAATCAGACTTGTTCCATCCCAGTCACTCCTTCTCCCTGCTCCCGTCGGGCAAAATGTACCAGAAGCTTGAAAGTGCATATCACCAGACTCAGGAACAGTGTCTTTCCCCCCTGTTATCTGGCTTTGAAATAGTTCTTCCATAAACTAGAGTACAATCCAATTTACTTCTACCCCATTGTAAACATTAGACATTGTCTTTGGAACTGATGTGCTATAATGCTGAGAACTATATTCTGCACTCTTTATCTTCCCCTTTGCTCTACCCATAATACTGTAAGATCAGATAATACTCGTATTATCTGATCTAATTAAATATCATGCAAAACAAAGCATTTTACTGTACCTAATTTGCTATAATAATAAAACTAAATCTAAACCTATTTTCCAATTTACAGACAAAATAGACTTATGAATGGCTGTAAAAACTTAACGTTTTTGTCACTCAGTGATACGTTGTTAATACATTTTGTTTGCGATCATGCATGAGGGTATCCAGAGTATCAGTTCTACAATCTGTCACCATTTAAGTAATATGCTTTGTCAAATGGACACCTTTGCAATATTATACTCCATTAGTCAGAACTTTGCTTGCTCACCTAACTACCTACCTTCTTCTCCTCTTGAGATATAGGAATGAGTTACTTCCATTCCTGTTTTGGGGATTCAGAAGTGACTGATGAGGCCAATGTGGGAACCTTGGGTGCATCACAGATAGGGAAGGAGGTTCCTGACATTGCTGACAGGTACACGAGAGACTGCAGATGCTGGAATTTTGAGCAAAAAACAAACCACTGGAGGAACTCAGCAGTTCAAGCAGCATCTATGAAGGGAAATGGACACAGAACACTTTGAGTCGGGACCCTTCTCGGGCAGGCAAGTGGATAGTCTTTTGAGTTGGTATGTTCCTTCGTCCACTCATGCAGGGCTTCTGTTTGCTACCAATCATGGGTTCAAGATTTACAGTAGCATCTTGAATGTTCCTTCTCTTTAAACGGTTATGGAATTAGAGACAACAGTGTTGCATTCTTCAAGGCTTTAAAAACATCTTTGAACCATTGCCCTAGTCACCCTAGTAATCTCCTCCCATTACAGAGCTTTGAATAAGGTCTGTTTCAAGAATCAGGTATTGGGCATGTAAATTATGTGGATGGCCTAACACAGTCAACTATCTCGATGCTCGTACCTGTTGTAGTCTCCTCATATCTTCATAATTACTTTCCTATCCTTCTTTGTGCCAGCAGCAACCATACTTCCCAAGTCATTTCTGTAAATTATGAAGTGCAGAGGCCCAGCACTAACTCCTGAGGCACACCATTAGTTACATCTGAGAATAAGACTCATTTTTGCCAACTTTCAATTTCCTGTTAGTCAGCTAATCATCTAGCCATGCCAATGTGTTACTTCCTCCGCAATGAGTTTTTACTTTCTAGAATAACCTTTGATGTCGTACAAATCTAAGTGTAGTGAATTCATCAGTTCCCCTTTATGAATAACATTTGTTATTTCTTCATAAATCTCTAATAAATTGGGCAAGTAAGACTTTCCTTTACCAAAACCCATGTTGACTTTGCCCAATCATTTTGAAATTCTCTTAATGTCCTGTCATACATATTTAATGGTAACTTCTCTAACATTTTCCCTGTGACAGAGGCTAAGCTACCTGGGCTCTTCTTTCCTGCATTCTGTCTCATTCGTTCACTTTTTGAGTTAAGCAGTTGTATGTGGCATTTTTGATCTAATGAAATTTCCCTTAAATTTGGGGGATTTTAGAAAATTAATACTTACACATCCCTTTGAACAGGCAGTAAATCCTGAAACATGAAACTCTGTGATTAGAAAACATCTGGGCAACTGCTCAGCATGATGGCTGGCGAGGCATTTCCAAAGCTTAATTGTATCTTCTTTAAAGGTATACATCATCCAAGTGCGTTAACCCTGTATTAAAGCAATTTATCCACACCCAGTGTAACCTGTCAAAAATTCCCATACCGAGTCATCCTCTTCTGTGAACAGTTGAGATGTGGATTGAGCATCATTGGACCAGTCTGTGGCTGTACCACTCCACAGGTCATTACATCATTCTACACCATGATGCTAGTCATGGTAAATGCCATTTTTGACCTCAAATAATGTGTTTTCAGTCTTTTGGCAAAGATTCTGACCTTAATGGTTTTGACATTAAACTGCAGGAGTGGCCACAGACTTAGGAGGTAACAATGTGTTCAGAGACTTGAAAGAAAAGTTGAAAAAGGAATGAAAGTTCATAAGGGCAGAGAAGACAAGGAGGGTGTGTATTTTGACTAATAGCCTGAAGATTTGAAAGGGAGGGATGCAGCACCTGTAAAAAGCAAAGTTATGCAATCGGCAGTTTAGTTGGAATAGAGTCAAGGGAACCGTAGGTGGGCCGTTGACAGGCTGAGTTTGAACAGGGAAAAAGAAGAGAACACTGCAAATGTTATGTATTCAGGAACAGGGCAGGGACAGGGAGAATCTTGATGGAGTGGGAGAAGGGAATGATGTGACAGAGGTGGCTGAATGGATCATCTCAAACTTAGCTGTTAAAGAAGACATTAGCTTAATACACATAGCACTAAATAACAAGTTTTCTTAGGATCCTTCAGTTGGCAAGCAACATGCAACAGGCAGTGCCTTAAAGTGTTAAATGTATGCTACATCAAGACTGTACTCAAAATATGACTCAAAGTATTTACAGTGTTGTATTAGTTATTCAAAAGCGTGGTGCTTTCCACAGTCAGATACTGCTTTTGTTAGTATGGAAAGGGAATAATCACGCTCTCTTTTGAAGGGAAAATAATAAGCTCCAGATTTCAAATTGCATCCCTCTCACAGTGATTCCTGTCTAATATTTCATATTGCAACATGAATTAAATTATTTCATTTCCATCCTCAGTACACTAGCCTCATCTGGGAACAACATATATATATTTTTTAATCACTTAAACTAATTTTATTGAAAAGACCCACATGGAATAATTAAAAATCTTAACTTTGGACAGGTTTACCAAGATTCAATTATCCTTGCTTAGACATATTAATGACGTAAACTTTGTTCTTCTGAAAAATCTATATACAATGGTGCTTTAAAAAAAAAGTTACTGTGTACCGAGAACAAATATTAGAAAGACTTACAGTAGAGTTGGTGCCTTCAGACACACGCAGGCTCCTTTTTGTAGGAATCACTGGCCCAAAAGACAAAGACGCGCACACAGTGACAAGATGAGTGGGAGCAAGTGAGACCCACAGCTTTGCATGCTATACAGCAGCCTGCAGTTCTTCTCACCTGTCCTCTCGGCAGGAAAGGCACAGTGCCAGTGACAAGAGGATAAGGGAAAGGGTTGGTCCCAGTACTTAAGGAAAGAAACCACAGGGCGGCGGCAAGGAAAAAGGATAAAGGCCAATTTTTTGAATATGCATATAGAATTTTTTTTTAATCCAGAAATATAGTTTGAAGATTTAAAATGGCAATCTTTAAGCTGGTATGTGTGGTCAACCACTGTTCATGAGAGAGAAGGTCAAAATGGCTGGATTTTAAAATGTGAAGTTAAAAGTGAAAATCTGCCTGCGTACATTACAGTGGGAAGAATTGAAAAATGTCCAAGGATTACAGAACTGGCTTTAGCCCGTGGCAATTAAGGAAGGGCGTGATGTAGTTTATAATCTGGCGGAACACCCCCCCCCCTCCCTCTTCTTGTTCTTTCTGCCCAGTGAATATGTCCTATCCACAGTACCCTCGGGGAAAATACTTGAAAATAAATACTAAATGCCTAACTAAATGCAATCCTAAAACATTGTCCAGAATTACAGTGTTGCAAAGCGCTGCTGCAGCAGCAGCTTTTAAAGGCAGTACCAGTGGTACTCAGCAGTGACAAATGCTGCCAGGAATACGCCCCTTTGCTGCCATGCAGTTTGAACTGGATTGCCACACCTCTCATTCTTCTGGCATCCCCTATAGTGCTTTTGCAGCCTTTTGCATGAGAAGACAGAATTAGGAATGTGATCTAACCACATGCTACCAGATATTAACTCACGACCACTCCCACCCCCTACTCTCTATTAACAGTCTCTCTTATTAAGCTGGAATGTTTTTTCACTCTCTCCTACACATTTTCGCACAGCTAAAGCCATGCACTGTACTTGTAACACGCCCAGGTTAGGAGGTGGGCTGTTCAGGGTTGGCTTCATTAACGCTTGCAGTGCTGCTGCACTTTGCAATGCTCAAGCCATCCGGTAGATACTCAGTGAGACAGAACTATTGACGTTTGTACGTTTTATAAAATTGATTTATGAAATGCAGGCAGCATTTAATGCCTATCTCTAAAATAGTGATAAGAACAACATAGGCACATACGAAAATAGGAGCATGTTTGCCAATTAGTCCCACAAGCCTGCTCCATCTTTCAATGTGATAACGGCTGATCTGTCCCAGGCCTCTTTTCTTCGGTGCCAGTTCTCCATAGCCCTCAATTCCCCATCCTTTCAAAAATGTGTCTATCTTCTTTACTTACCGCCACTGATCTAGCCCCCACATATATATAAGGGAGAGAATTCCAGAAATTCACCATCCACGAACCATCATTTTGGGTCCTGCAAAATGAGCTGCAGAGCAAAGATGGGCAGAACCGCTGGCAACAATGGAGCCCTCCCTGATATACTACACCTGCTTTAAACAGTAGGTCGGTGGAAGAACATCTCTCACCCTGTCAGTCTGGCGTGCACTAATGTCTACTGTTACTGTGGCAGACATAAGACCAGCCTTCCTAAGAGTGAATCTGTGGTGCCAGAGAAAAGTAAGATAGCGTGCCTTAATGACTGCCATCCACCACCATGAAGTGCTTCGAGAGACTGGTGATGACGCACATTAACTCCAATCTCCAAGCTAGCCTTGATCCACTGCAGTTTGCAAATGTCGCAAAACAGATCCATAGCAGACGCCATCTCCCAAGCTCCAAACTCATCTCTGGAGCACCTAGACAAATAGACTCCTATGTTAGACTCCTATTTATCGACTATAGCTTCACGTTCAACATCATAATTCAATTCAAACTCATCTCCAAACTCCTGTACTTGGGAATCAGCATCCTACGCCCCTCTGCCACTGGATCCTGGGCTTTCTGACCCACAGACTACAATCAGTGAGAATAGAATAGAATGCCTTTTATTGTCATTCAAACAAACAAAAGATTGAACAACATTTTGTTCCCTGCAGTCATAACAGCAAGAAAAAAAAAACACAGAAAAAAAACACACACTTAACAGTTTCACACCAACATCCATCACAGTGAATCTCCAAACACCTCCTCACTGTGATGGAAGGCAAAAGTTTTATCTCTTCCCTGTTCTTCTCCCGCAGTCAGGCAATCAAACTGCTGCGTCTAGGTGATCGAGGCTCTTGATGTTAAAGCCCCCGGCGGACGATGGTAAGTCCCGCGGCCGATTAAGCCGCGCGGGGCGATGAAAAGCCCTGCAACGGGCCGGTTCAAACCCCGCGATTCGGGGCAGGTGAAGCTGCCGTTGCGGGAGCTCCCAAAAATCGGTCTCCTACCAGCGACCTACGAGCTACCAATGTTAACATCCACAGGGTCTGCGGCCAAAGCCTCAGAAGCTCCGAAGTCGGGTCGCAGCCACAGCGCCACCACAGCCTCCGAAGTCAACCAGTTCCATGATGGTAAGTCCACAGGCTCTGCGACCGGATTCCAGTTGGAGGGCACCAGCTCCACGATTAGGCCCCAGCAAATGGAGACACGACAAGGAAAAGGTTGTGTTCCCGTTCAAGGGAGAGATTTAAAACGTTTCCCCCAGCAATACCACCCTACCTCCTCTTTCTTCTGTCTATCCTTCCTGAATATTGCATGCCCCTGCACATTGAGCTCCCAGCTTTGGTCACCCTGGAGCCATGTCTCCGTAATCCCAACAATATCATATCCATTAACAACTAACTGCACATTCAATTCATCCACCTTATTACTCCTCGCTTTGAGGCACAAAACTTTCAGGTTTGTTTTAACATTCCTAGCCCTTCCACTTTCTCTCTTCTACCTTTCTGCCCTCAGTTTACGACCCTCTGTCTCCCTACATTGGTTCGCATCCCCTTGCCATATTAGTCTTCCCAACAGCACTGGCAAACACTTCCCCAAGGACATTGGTTAATTGGAGGCATGTTGATTTTCCTCAGTCTCCTCAGAAAGTAGAGTTGTGGTATGTCTTCTTAGTTGCCTTATCATCCACTCTTTTGTTGTTTATCTGCAAACTATCTGCTAGATTTGTTAACAACTGTATTGGCACTTCAAATGTAGGCTTTCCATTCACCAGGCATATCCCTTCCCAATGGCAGAATCAGAGATGTCTAGACTGATGTATAAAGAGGCTTGAATTGCTCTTGGACTGTTAAATAGTTTTAACCCTAACTAATATACCACATTAAACACTACATGACAGTACACTCTGGACAGTCTACACATCAATCATTCGACGTGTACCAATATATAAGTGTCCAATCCTGTTTCAATGAGCAATATGACAAGCAACAAGACTAGGGTGTCTAAATGTTCAAAACAGGACTAGGTTGTCTAAAGCTGAGTTGCCATCTTGGTGAAACTACAACTCAGGGCGACCTCTGTATTTTATGAGTGAACGTAGCATGCTGTGGACATAATTGAGCAATGAATAAGGGGAGAAGTCTTATAAACAACCTCATCAATATTGATAAAGCAATGATTTGTTATTTTGAAATGCGAGTGAAGCATTTGTAAGTAATTCAGGCAGAAGTGCTTTATTCATGATGGTGGAAGAGGTAAACCAGATAATTGCAGGCCATCAAGTCAAATATCAGTGGTAGGCAAATTATAGGAAAAAAATTCTGACGAACAGATTCAGTTTACACTTAAAGTCAGGGATTAATTAAAAATAGTTAGCATGGCTTTGTTGGGCAGACATTTTGTCTCACCAATTTAATTGAATTTGTCAAAAAATAACAAAATGTATGGGTGAAGGCACTACAGATCATGTGTGGTGTACAATGACTTCAGTTAAGGCTTTAGGCAAGGTCATATTTGGATGACCCATTCAAAAGGTAGGATCCCATGGTTTCAAAAGCAAATAGGCAACAAAATTAGCTTAGTAATAGGGGGCAGAGGGTGGTTGTGACAGGCTGTTTATGTGATCCAAAGCCTGTGAGGAGCGTACAATAGGCATCAAATACTGGGACCATTACTGTTGGTTATGCACATTGATGATTCAAATATAAATTTTACAGATATGATTATTAAGTTTGCAATTCACTGGAATTCCAATTAAGGCTAAATTCACTGGATTTAGAAGTATGAGAGGATATCTCATAGAAACATATAAAATTATGAAAGGACTTGACAAGCTAAATGCAGAAACAATGTTCCCAATGTTGGGAGAGTCCAGAACCAGGGGCCACAGTCTAAGAATAAAGGGGAGGCCATTTAAAACTGAGATGAGAGAAAACTTTTTCACCCAGAAAGTTATGAATTTGTGGAATTCTCTGCCACAGAAGGCAGTGGGGGCTAATTCACTGGATGAATTTAAAAGAGAGTTAGATAGAGCTCTAGGGCAAGGGTTCCCAACCTGGGGTAAATGTACCCCAAGGGGGTAAATTTCGCCTAGCCAGAGGGTAAATTTGTTGATTCTGGATTTGTACATATTTTTTCTCATTGACTGACTCTGTTTGGTTCTGGTATACCGGTATCTGTTCATCATTAGTTGTGCATAAATAAGTGAAATAACATTCTTATGTGCTGTTAAAGTTGCCAGGGGTAAACGGGACGAAAAAGCTTGGGGATCCCTACTCTAGGGGCTAGCGGAATCAAGGGATATGGGGAGAAGGCAGGCACGGGTTACTGATTGTGGATGATCAGCCATGATCACAATGAATGGCGGTGCTGGCTCGAAGGGCCAACTAGCCTCCTCCTGCACCTATTTATTATGTTAATTGACACAGAAAATTATGGTGTTGTTAAAAGTGAGGAGGGATAAACTTAGGCCTAGAGCAATGGTAGATGAAATTAAATTTTGAGAAGGATGTGGTAATGATATTTAAGAGATTGTGTACATGCTAAGGCCAGCACAAACACAATAAATTTGAGCCCACCAATAGCAATGAGTGTTAACTGCCGACTAGTTGGAATTATACCTCACTCGAAGGTGGGTGTCTGTGAGTGTTCAAAATCAACTCATCCCAAGGGCATTGCTACAGGGGCTTATCATGACACTGACTCAGGCATTGCATCTTCAATTACTCCATCAATAAGATAAGAATCAGACATGCTCACTGGTCATTTTATCATATTACAATTCATCAGATAACAAAGCAGACTGCGCCTGAATGCAGAAAGGCCTGGGCTGCATTCAGTCAGCTGACATCTGTTAACTGAAAACAGATTTACAATTAGACCAAGAAGACTTCTGTTAAATATGGTCCAGTCACATTTGACATTGTGAGAACTTTCTATAATACTGTTGATACCTGTAAGATATCAAATCAGTTTGTATTCGTGTTCAAAGCAGGATTGAGTAAATATAGCCATAAATCATTAAGCCTCGGCATTCTGATGTCAAAGTGCACAAATGGGCATTCAATACTGTGTAATTGCTTGGTCATGTCAGTGATTAGAATCATCAAATAATTATAAATTACTACTTTACGGAAATAAAAGTTACAACACTGAATTAATGTTTTATTGAGAAAACAATCTGCAAAGGGTTGTGGAATGGTACTGCTCTTGCAGAGTGCCTCCTTCAATTCCATAACTATTTAGTGAGTCTAGGTATGTGTTGTCCATAATCTATTACGTCAAAAAGGCAGCTATAACTAGGTCAAAGGGTCTGTTTCCATGCTGTATGACTCTATGATCCCAATACAAAAGCATAACATTACCCATCTTCATATATTTCTACATCATATATAGGATTTTTGGCAACACATCAGCACCTATTGTTTTGTATATCCGTAATAACACCATCTATGTAATTAAAAGCCTCATCTTGACCACTTCCTGTCTGCGCTGTGTATTGATTTTAGAAGCAACCGCTACCCTGTATCGCTGTGATTTTTGACCATCTTGCTCGCAGACCTCCTCCGCTGAGCCAGCCCCGAGGATTTGGTTACAGGCCGAGTTGGGCCTGTGCTGTGGCAAGGGCAAACAAAACAGAGTGAGAAATAAGCAATTTTTGGATTGTTTCTGGAGAGAAAAAACAATTAGGAGACCATTAATATTAAGGTGTTGTTCAAGGAAGTGGGGAGACTAAGACAAGGAAATGCAGATTCTGGTTTACAAAACAAGACTGCATGCTAACATTTTGGGGGTCCTGGAATGGGGGAGGAGATTAGGGTTGCCAACTTTCTCGCTCCCAAATTAGGGACAAAAAGTCAAAATATGGGACAAATTCCCGACGGCAATTCGTTGACAGACTCAGCCATGGCTGGGTGAATGATGAGTTGGGCTGGGTGCTGGACTGCACACAAAGCCCATCCGGCGGGCCAGCTGAGGAGTTTTGGCCCAGCACCACATCCAACTCATGAACCGATGATCGCCCATGAGAAGGAGGGGTGGTGCTGTTGGCGGTAAGCAAAGGTCCAAAGGTCGGATAGCTGGCCAGGCTGCCAACCGACAGGGCCACGGGTGAGGCGCTGCTGCTGCACTACGCGGGCCGGACGCGGCGCTGAAACCCGACAGTCCCCTCAACCCGAGTAGTAGCAGTTAAATACGGGACAAACCTATTTAGTTCAAAATATGGGATGTCCCAGTTAATACGGGATATTTGGCAACCCTAGAGGACATATCACATAAGGGTTGGATTCTAGGAGTTGGGCTTAGGCAGTTCTCTTGGGTGCAGGGTGACTTGGACAGGTTGGGTGAGTGGGCAGATGCATGGCAGATGCAGTTTAATGTGGATAAATGTGTGGTTATCTACTTTGGTAGCAAAAACAGGAAGGCAGATTATTATCTAAATGGTGTCAAATTGGGAAAAAGGGAAGTGCAGCGGGATCTGGGGTCCTTGTGCATTAGTCAATGAAAGTAAGCATGCAGGTACAGGAGGCAGTGAAGAATGCGAATGGCATGTTGACCTTCATAACAAGAGGAGTTGAGTATAGGAGCAGAGGTCCTTCTGCAGTTGTACAGGGCCCTAGAATATTGTGTGCAGTTTTGGTCCCCTAATTTGAGGAAGGACATTCTTGCTATTGATGGAGTGCAGCATAGGTTTACAAGGTTAATTCCGGGATGGCGAGACTGTCACATGCTGAGAGAATAGAGCAGCTGGGCTTGTACACTCTGGGGTTTAGAAGGATGAGAGGGGATCTTATTGAAACATATAAGATTATTAAGGGTTTGGACACGCTAGAGGCAGGAAACATGTTCCCAATGTTGGGGGAGTCCAGAACCAGGGGTCACAGTTTCAGAATAAAACTGAGAACGGAGATGAGGAAACACTTCTTCACACGGAGAGTTGTGAGTCTGGGGAATTCTCTGCCTCAGAGGGCGGTGGAGGCCGGTTCACTGGATACTTTTAAGATAGAGCTAGATAGGACTCTTAAACATAGCGGAGTCAGGGGATATAGGGAGAAGGCAGGAACGGGGTACTGATTGGGGATGATCAGCCATGATCACATTGAATGGCGGTGCTGGCTCGAATGGCCAACTCCTGCACCTTTTGTCTATTGTCTATTTTGGGGGTGTTCGTGAGGTATAGATGTGAGGATTGGAGGTGGAAATGCCATAAGAATAGAGGAAATTGAATTAGCATTTAAGACGCCCAGATTGTACTGGGACGAATAGATTATCATGGCAGGGCCTCGTAATGGCCACTCCCAGACCAACAAACTGCAAGTTAACCAAAAAAGGTTCTTATATTGCCGTCAGTAAAAGCTTAAACTGCTCACAAAATTCTTGAGAGCTCCTTTAGATAACTGTATTTTGGTAAAAGGCAAACAAATGGAGTGGTCCAAATGACTGATCTGTGTGAAATGAATTTTATTATGACAGGATTGCAGTCTGCTGCAACATACGTACAATGAGCTTAACTGCCATCCTTTAATTTATGGATTCCAATCTAAGAAAGGCATTTTTATTCCAAGTCACATGCTTGTAGGGCTAAGCCACACTCCAGAGACCTGAAAATTTATGTTGATGCTCCAGTACATTTCTGAGGGAATGCTCCACTATTGTAGGCTTCATAGAAAATAGGTGCAGGAGTAGGCCAGTCGGCCCTTCGAGCCTGCACCGCCATTCAATATGATCATGGCTGATCATCCAACTCAGTACATGCCTTCTCTCCATACCCACTGATCCCTTTAGCCACAAGGGCCACATCTAACCCTCTTAAATATAGCCAATGAACTGGCCTCAACTACCTTCTGTGGCAGAGAATTCCACAGATTCACCACTCTCTTTGTGAAAAATGTTGTTCTCATCTCGGTCCTAAAAGATTTCCCCCTTATCCTTAATCTGTGACCCCTTGTCCTGGACTTCCCCAACATCGGGAACAATCTTCCTGCATCTAGCCTGTCCAACCCCTTAAGAATTTTGTAAGTTTCTATAAGATCCCCCCTCAATCTTCTAAATTCTCGCGAGTTTTTCAGATAATGATTGAACCCCATGTGCCTTCCAGGTGGATGTCAGAGATCCTTTGACAGTATTCATGCAAAGGCAAGGAATGCTCCCTGGGTACCTGACCAGATTTTATCCATCAGCCAACATCACTAAAGCTACATTATTACATTCCTGTTTGTGGGATCTTGCATTGCATAAGTCAGCTGCCACATTTCCCTATTGTGGCTACGCTTAATGTAAAATATATTTACTGCAATTATTTTGGGACATCTTCAGATGATGGATGCAATAGAAAAGTTCTTTTTTCCTCTGAATCATGCTTGGTTTTGGTGGAGGGAAGAGCAGGGTGGAAAGATGGAATATACTGTAGAATATAGATACAATATTCCATAAATACAATTTATAGATGAGGCTCTCACTAGGGTCCCCGCTATATCCCGCAGCTCTGCTCTTGCTCCCCCACCCCCAATTCGCAACAAGAACAGAGTCCCCCTTGTCCTCTCCTTCCACCCCATCAGCCGTCGCATACAGCATATAATCCTCCAACACTTTCGCCACCTCCAACGGATCCCACTACTGGCCACATCTTATCTCCACCCCTTTCTGCTTTCCGCGGAGACCGTTCCCTCTGCAGCTCCCTGGTCAACTCGTCCCTTCACACCTAAACCACCCTCTCCCCAGGTACTTTCCCCTGCAGCCGCAGGAGATGCAACACCTGTCCCTTTACCTCCCCCTCGTATCCATCCAAGGACCCCAACAGTCTTTTCTGGGGGTCCTTGGAGGCAGAGGCTCACTTACACCTCTACTAATCTCATCCACTGTATCCACTGTTCCAGGTGTCAACTCCTGTACACCATCAGTGAGACCATGACTCAGCGATTGTTTTGCTGAACACCTCCATTCAGTCCGCCTTAACCTACCTGATCTCCCAGTTGATCAGCACTTTAACTCTCCCTCCCATTACCCATCTGACCTTTCTGTCCTGGGCCTCCTCCATTGTCAGAGTGAGGCCCAGCGCAAATTGGAGGAACAGCACTTCATATTTCGCTTGGGTAACTTGCACCCCAGCGGTATGAACATTGACTTCTCTAACTTCAGATAGCCCTTGCTTTCCCTCTCTCACCATCCCCTCCCCCTTCCCAGTTCTCCCAGTGGTCTTACTGTCTCCGACTACATTCTATCTCTGTCCCGCCCACTCCCCTGACATCAGTCTGAAGAAGGGTCTCGACCCGAAACATCACCCATTCCTTTTCTCCAGAGATGCTGCCTGTCCCACTGAGTTACTCTGATTTAAACCAGCATCTGCAGTTCTTTCCTACACATAGATACAATACTACATGATACTCATTATGAGTCTAAGAGGAAAATGTGTGCAGCTTCCTCCCATTGCTTTGTACAACCTACGGTTTTCAGCTGCGGGGGCGTACTAATTCATTCCAAGAACCACTCAATATAAACAGCTGCTGACGTGGACAGCAGCAGGGTCCAATGCTGAGTCAAGCTTTAATTGTTACTACCCACTGCCACCATTCCCCAACTCCTCGTCCCACCATCACAAAACTTTTAGCTTTTGCCTGACAACCTCCCACTCATAAATTAGCCAAAAATGGAAAGTAAACACATTTTTAGTATCTGAACCATTAACGGAATGATTTTGTTGCTTGGAGACTCTCTCACACCTGTACACGAAGGAAGAAATGCCCACTTGATCATTGCAAATACATTACTATGTATTAATGTGTTCAGGAGGATAAGGCAGTCTTTAAAACAATATATGACTGTGGTTAGACTGCTTTTGGAGTATTGTATGCAGTTCTGGTTGCCCCTTTAACAGGAAGGACTTTGAGGCTTTGGAGAGGGTGCAAAGGTTTACCAGAATGATAGACACAAAATGCTGGAGTAACTCAGCGGGACAAGCAGCATCTCTGGAGAGGAGGAATGGGTGACATTTTGTGTCGAGACCCTTCTTCAGACTTTCAGGTTTCCCTGAATGATGTTCAGATTAGAGGGGATTAGCTATAAGGAGAGGTTACACTGGAATGCTGGAGTTGAGAGGAGACCTTTCCTGAAAGTGGTGTCACCAATAGGCAATAGACAAATAGATAGGGTGGCCAAAAAGGCTTTTGATACATTGGCATTGATATGTCATGATATTAGATATAGGCATTGGGATGTTATGTTACAGTTGTACAACCCCTTGGTGAGGCTACAATTGGATTTTTTGTTCAGTTCTGGTCACCTCGCAAGGATGTTATTGAGCTGGAAAGAGTGCACAGAAGTGTTATGAGAATGTTGCCACGACTTGACAGCCTGAGCTATAGAGAGAGGTTGGACAGGTTTGGACTTTATGCCTTGGACCACAGGAGGCTGAGGGATGTATGTACATAGGTGTATACAATTATGAGGCAAATAAATAAGGTGAATGCAGTCTTTTATCCAGAATAGGGGAATCAAGAAGACACAGATTTACAGTGAGAGGAGAAAGATCTAATAGGAACCTGAGGGACAAAGTATTCACAAAGAGCGTGGTAGAACGAGCTGCTAGAGGAGGCAGTTGAGGCAGGTACTATAACAACAATTTAATACATTTGGTCAAGTTCATGGATAGGAACGGTTCATAGGGATATGGGCCAAACGTGGGAAGGTGGGACTAGTGAAGATGGGGCATTTTTGTCGGCATGGACAAGTTGGCCCAAAGAGCCTGTTTCCGAGCTGTATAATTCTATGAATTCATAAAAGATTACAATATAGGGTAGTCAGTCAGAACCTTTTTTCCAGGGTGGAAATGTCAAAAACCAGAGGCATAAATTTAAGGTGAAAGGGGCAAAGTTTAAAGGATTTTTTTTTAATACAGAGCGATGGAGCATGCTGCCAGAGATGATGGTGGAGGCAGATACGTTAAGGGCCTGTCCCACTTACGCGACTTTTTCGGCGACTGCCAGCACCGTCGTAGGTCGCCGAAAAAGTCATGTAAGTGGGGCAGGCCCTTGAGTGGCATACAACAAGTTTTTGATAGGCACATGGATATTCAGGGAATGGAGGGATATGAATCATGTGCAGGTAGATGAGATTAGTTTACCTTAGCATCAGGTTCAGCACAGACATCGTGGGACTAATGGCCTGTTCCTGTGCTGTGCTTTTCTTTGTTCTATGCTCTATCATATTTGTTCAACATTATACATCCAAAATTAAATGTAAAATACTTCCAATTTACTTGCCAGAATTAGCTTGCATTTCTTATAGAAATCAATGTTGTCATTTAGCGGACTCATACCACAGCAAATCATTTATCTCCCAGGAGATCGAGGATCCAGTTGCAAAGGTGGGTACTGGCTCATAGGTCCAGGAGTTTCAATGAGATTGGTTGGGATTATGCTGTTGAAGGCAGAGCTGTAGTTAGTAAATAGGAGCCCTTGTTATCCAGATGCTCCATCGATGAGTTTTTGACCAGGGAGATGGCGTCCACCATGGACCTATTGCGAGAGTAGATGAACTGCAGTGGATGCATCAAGGCCGTCAGTGAGGCTGGGGTTATTGTGCGCATTGACCAGTCTCTTAATCCACTTCATGCTGTTAGAGTTACTGGATAATAGTCATTCAGGCACAATACCTGCTTTTCTTTGGTTTTATTTAAAATTCCAAGAAAGTAGATATGTTGGTGCATCTTTTTCATGACTGCATGTCTGTGCTGGTCCTGGACAGGTTGACTGAGACGTTATCGCCAAGGAATTTGAACCTACTAATTCTCTCCACTTCCAGCTAACCATGGAAAACTGGCATGTGATCTCCTGACTGCCCATTTCTAAAAGCAAAGATTAGTTCTTCGGTTTTGTTGATGTTGAGCGAAAGGTTGTATTAGTGGCCCCTCTCAAGTGTCTGCACTGCTCTCATAATCAAACTGAGGTCATACTCACAGTCCTAATCTTGCTTCAAAATCCTTCCAGGCTATCTCTCATGAGATGTCACATATAAGACCTTGCCGAGCTGTATAAGTCAGGAATAACTTCACTGCAAAGAAGAGAAATTCCCATGTTTGATAAATGCAGGTTTCACCTTCACACCTGTAAAGAGAATTTAGCAAATTGCAGTACTCCAAAAAATGTTGGTAATTATAAAAGTAACTCATGTCGTTACCTCACCAGTCTGGAATAAGGAATATGAATAGCATTTGGCCTTTTGGCCTATCAAGCCTACTCCACCATTCAATCATGGCTGATCTATCTCTCCCTCCTAACCCCAATCTCCTGCCTTCTCCCCAAAACCTCTGACACCAGAACTAATCAAGAATCTATCTATCTTTGCCTTAAAAATATCCACTGACTTGGAAGATAGACACAAAATGCTGGAGTAACTCAGCGGGACAGGCACCATCTCTGGAGAGAAGAATCTCCGGAGATGATGCCTGTCCCGCTGAGTTATTCCAGCATTTTGTGTCTATCTTCGATTTAATCCAGCATCTCCAGTTCTTCCCTACACTGACTTGGCGCCCACAACCTTCTGTGGCAATGAATTCCACAGATTCACCACCCTTCCTTCTGAATGCACTTTGTACAAAAGGTTTGTACAGGTTCCTCTCGCTTTGCCATCCCGTCCTATTATTGCATGTTAATTTTATTTTTTGCCAACTCTACCAAGCTGAAAGAATGCTGGCTGTGTGGCGGTGTGGCCCCTCAAGTGTAACTTCCTAATGTCAGATTGAGAGGAAATGTGCTATAAATGCAGGAAATTTAATCCTTAACGCCCAGTATTCCTAAAACAGAGCAGTTACCCAAGAGACTCATACCAGCACTAATTCTAAAATCAGTCTGTGGACAGGAACACACTTTATTTGTGAGCTTAACTTTGGAGTCCCTTTGTATATGAGTGAAAGAAAAATTGAGGCCAAGTTTATATTCAACTTCAAGATCAGACATGCCCATATGAACTTCTGAGAAGCGTGATGTTTCCCATGCTTTTTTTAAACTCACTCACATCATGCTTCTTCTCAAAAGTTTATATGGGCGTGTCAGATCTTGAAGATGAACATAAACTTGGCCCCTATATTAAGAAGCAACACTAATTTAATTTTTATTCTCATGGTTCAACAAAAATATTGCTATACTACTCAAGCACCTTAAAAAAAGTCCACATGGATTTTGATAGTAGTCAGGGATCTGGAATATTTGCCAGTTTAGCACCATCTAATTCCCTAAAGTGCCAGATTATCAGAGTTTTACTGCATATCATAATGGTCTAAAACAATGTATCTATTGTTTAAGACAATCAAAGTGATGTGCATTCCTAATTTAACAGTTTGGTCATCATCAATGTAATGCAAACAAAGTACTACATGTAAAAATATTAAGAAATATGCGTAGATACATCTGGTCACAGCTCGGTTAGAATATGTAACATATCTTCTGATATTGATATTTTAGAAAACTGATATTTTTTGACAAACCTTTCAGAATGTTAATGCCAGGCCAGCACAATGTTCCCATTTGTCAAAGCTCAATTTGGCAGGCACACTGGAAATAAAATCTTAGCTAAATCAGTGTTGCCTTCTTAAAAGGTTTCTTGAATAAAGGTTGCTGATAAAGGACCTCAAGGTTAATGAGCCATTAGGTGGCAGTGACCATAACATGGTCAGGTTTAATCTACAATTGGAGAGGGAGATGAGTAGATCGGAAGTGTAAGTGTTGCAGTTGAATAAAGGGGACTATGGGGCCATGAGGGAGGAGCTGGCCAAAGTTGACTGGAAAGATACACTAGCAGGGTGGACAGTGGAACAAAAATGGCAGGTGTTTCTAGGAATAATACAGAAGGTGCAGGATCAGTTCATGATGACCGAAAAAGGTGAATTTATTATGGGGAACAATGAAATGGCAAATGAGTTGAACAAGTACTTTGGATCTGTCTTTACTAAGGAGGACACAAACAATCTTCCTGTTATTGTAGTGGCCAGAGGATCTGGGGTGACAGAGGAACGGAAGTAAATCCACATTAGGCAGGAAATGGTGTTGGATAGACTGATGGGACTGAAGGCTGATAAATCCCCAGGACCTGATGGTCTGCATCCCAGGGTACTTAAGGAAGTGGGTCTAGAAATCGTGGATGCATTGGTGATAATTTTCCAATGTTCTATAGACTCAGGATCAGTTCCTGTGGATTGGAGGGTAGCTAATGTTATCCCACTTTTTAAGAAAAGCGGGAGAGAGAAAACGGGGAATTATAGACCAGTTAGCCTGACATCGGTGGTGGGGAAGATACTGGAGTCAATTATAAAAAATGAGATAGCCACACATTTGGATAGCAGTAGCAGGATCGGCCCGAGTCAGCATGGATTTACGAAGGGGAAATCATGCTTGACTAATCTTCTGGAATTTTTTTAAGATGTAAGTAGGAAAATGGACAAGGGAGAGCCAGTGGATGTAGTGTACCTGGACTTTCAGAAAGCATTTGATAAGGTCCCACATTGGAGATTAGTGGGCAAAATTAGGGCACATGGTATTGGGGGTAGAGTGTTGACATGGATAGAGAAGTGGTTGGCAGACAAGAAACAAAGAGTAGGGATTAACGGGTCCCTTTCAGAATGGCAGGCAGTGACTAGTGGGGTACCGCAAGGCTCGGTGCTGGGACCGCAGCTATTTACAATATACATCAATGATTTGGATGAAGGGTTTCAAAGTAACATTAGAAAATTTGCAGATGACACAAAGCTGGGTGGCAGTGTGGGCTGTGAGGAAGATGCTTTGAGAATGCATGGTGACTTGGACAGGTTGGGGGAGCGGGCAGATTGTCTGCCCACGGGGTTTCCCGGGTCCTGCTCGTGGGCGTTCTGTGTGTTTGCCATGATTCATTAAAACGATTTCTGAACCTGCCTGGCGTCTGGCCTTTTCCTGACCTCATCCAGGCCACTACGACTGGTGACCCCGACAATCATCACGCATCGTGATGGAAAACAACGGCGTTGCGCTGAAGCTCCCGACTTTGTGGACCGAAGAGCCTAATATCTGGTTCTAGCAGGCAGAGGGGGTGCTCTGCGGGGGGTGACGGTAGATGAAACTAAGTACTTTTACGTGGTCAGCGCTCTTGACCAGGTGACTGCGAGACGGGTTAAACCTTAGCTCAGTGCCCCTCCATTAACTAACAAATATAGGGGCCTTAAGGACCTGCTTGTCAGGAGTTTGGCCTAAGCGAGTCTGAGCGGGCAGCTCGGATTCTCCGAATGGACGGCCTAGGTGACCGCCGGCCATCAGCCCTCCTGGAGGACATGCTCGCCCTTATGGGTGACCACGAGCCCTGTTTTTAATTTAAATATGCCTACCTTCAGCAGTCCCCGCCCAACAACCACCTGCAGCTTGCCACCGATTCCTTTCCTGACCAGCTGTGGCTGTCCCGTCAGCGGGACCTGGAATCGCTGGCCATCCTTCCAGCGGCGTCGGGAGGCGCAGAGCAGGTTGGGGCCGCTATCGATCGCATCTCCGCTGCTCCCGGACGACCCCCACGCCGAAATCCGCCAGCCATTGGGCATTCCAGCACAGGCACGTCTCTCCAGCACGGCCCACCGTCAGTGCCCTCCGACCCCAGCAGGTCACTGTGGTTCAGCCCAGCCAACTTCACCTGCTATTCCACCACACGCCAGCAGGTTGGTGCTATTATCACCCGCCGCTGGGGAGCTGCAGCCAGGCAATGTCGCCCGCCCTGTGCGTTCCTGGGAAACGTAGGGGCCGGTCGTCAGTGATTCCTTCGACGCACCGGGGGTCGGTTCCTCGTGGACACCGGGGCAGAGGTGAGTGTGCTGCCTCCCTCCATCGCTGACATCCGTGCAGGCAAACGCGGCCCCCTCCTCACCGCGACGAAAGGGAGCGCTATTCGCACCTACGGAGTTCGCATCATCTCCCTCAACTTTGGTCAAAGCTGCTTTTCGTGGGAGTTTGTCATCACCGACTTTTGCCAGCCGCTGTTGGGTGCCGACTTCCTATGAGCCCATTCACTCCTCATGGATGTCAAGCGGCATCGCCTGGTGCACTCTGTCACGCTGGAGCCGGTCTTCCTTCGCATTGGTGATCTGGTTGCACGCCCTGATGGTCCCCTGTCGTCCGTGGATGCAACATTCACGCACATCCAGGCGGATTTTCCGGACATCCTCAAACCCCACTTCTGCTCCTCCATCCCCAAGCGCAGGGTGGAGCACCATATTCTGACTACTGGTCCACCTGTGCACGTCATTTCACGCCGGACAAGCTCAGTCTAGCTCCGGAGGAGTTCCGCCTAATGGAGGCGATGGGCATCGTGTGCCCCTCCTATAGCCCATGGGTGTCACCACTCCACATGGTCCCCAAAGTGGGAGGGGGCTGGCGCCCATGTGGGGATTACCGTCATCTGAATGATGCGACCATCGCCGACAGGTACCCGGTCCCGCACATTCAGGACTTCAATGCCCATCTGGCCGGAGCATCGGTGTTCTCCAAGGTGGTCCTCGTGTGAGGGTACAACCAGATTCCGGTCCACCCCGACGATATCCCTTAGACAGCAATTTTTACACTATTTGGACTGATTGAATTTTTGCGGATGTCATTTGCATTGAAGAACGCCGCGCAGGCCTTCCAGCGGCTTATGGACTGTGTGTGCCGTGGCCTGGACTTTGTATTTATCGACTTGGACAACATACTCATGGCCAGCCGCTTGCGGCAGGAGCACTGCATCCACCTCCGTCAACTATGTCAGCGGCTGAGTGATTATAGATTGGCTATCAACTCGTCCAAGTGCCGTTTTGGGGTGATGGCCATCGACTCCCTTGGCCACCACGTAACTCCACAAGGAGTGGTGCCTCTGCCGGCCAGGGTGGATGCTGTCCGCCAGTTCCCCCGTCCGACCACAGTTAAGGGCCTCCAGGAATTTATGGGGATGGTTGCACTTTATCACCGTTCCTTCCTGGCGGCAGCCGCAATCATGCGCCCGCTTTTCAACCTGATCGCTGGTCATCGCAAGAAGGTTGAGTGGTCCGACGAAGTAGTCGCGGCGTTCGAGGGTGTTAAGGAGGCCCTGGCTGGGACCACGATGCTCATCCATCAACGAGAGGATGCCCCAACCGCCCTGATGGTGGACGCTTCTGAGGTGGCAGTTGGGACAGTGTTGGAGCAGCTCGTTGATGGTTGCTGGCAGCCACTCGTCTTCTTCAGCAGGCACCTCAGTGGTGCTCAGCACCGTTACAGCGCTTTCAACCGTGAGCTCCTTGCCCTGTACATCGCCGTACGCCACTTTTGCTACTTCCTGGAGGGGAGGCCTTTTACTGCCTTCACGGGTCACACGCTGTTAACTTTCATGTTTGCCAAGGTTTCAGACCCGTGGTCTGTGCAGCAGCAGAGGCAGTTGGCGTACGTGTCCGAGTACACCACATCCATCTGTTTCGTCAGGGGCAAGTACAACAGGGTGGCCGACGCCTTATCGCGACCTGTGGTTCACGCCGTTCTCCAAGTCGCTGAGGGTTTTGATTATTCCACCCTGGCAGCCGCACAGCTGGTCAATGAGGAAATTGACGCATATCGCACGGCGGTATCGGGCTTGCAGTTGGAGAACGTTGTCAACGGGGTGAGGGTACAACCAGATTCCAGTCCACCCCGGTCCACTACCGCTTCATGTGCCACTGGCTGCGCTAGAATGTTGGACATTGGGCGCCACGGTGCAGCGACACGTGCGTGCGCCGTTGCAGGAGTAAGCCAGCCCTCAGCGGCGGTTCAACCACATTCGCGTGGACATTGTGAAGCCGTTGCCTCCGTCTCAGGGCATGACCTACCTCTTCACCGTGGTGGACTGCTTCACGCCTGAAGCCATTCCGCTGGCTGATTCCTCAACTGCCACGTGCTTGGGCCTTGGTGGCACACAGGACGCCTGGTTCGGGGTGCCTTGGACATAACATCCGATTGGGGGTCTCAGTTCACGTCGGAACTGTGGTCGTCCATGGCGCGCCTCCTGAGAGTTCGCCTACACCACACGACGGCATATCATCCGCAGGCGAACGGACTGGTGGAGCGGTTTCACCGCCAACTCAAGGATACCCTGAAGGCACGACTCAATGATCCGGACTGGGTGGATGTTCTGCCGTGGGTTTTGCTGGGGATCCGCATCGCACCCAAGGAGGACTTGGCGGGACCTGGGGTGGAGGGTATTGCGCCGAGGTGTTCCCTGCAACCTGTTTCTCTCGCGGTTCACAGACTCACCAGCCGCCTGCCACTTTTGAGGGCTGGAAGAGTCTGTGTACCACATGTACATGGAGTGTGTGAGGCTGCAGCCACTGTTTGAATACCTAAAGGGACTGCAATTTTCACCCACCATCCTCATCTTTGGACACCCTGTGCGTAGGGGAGAGGGTAGGGCTGAAGATGGCCTGGTTGGGTTGCTCCTGGGTTTGGCCAAGCTGGCCATCTGCGAGTCACGGTGCCAGGCGGTGGAGGGCTTTACCCGAGCCGGTTGCCTCCCATTTTCCGGGGTTACGTCCGTGCCCGGGTGCGGTTAGAAAGGGAATACACCCTGTCCACAGGCACCCTGGGGGAGTTCCGGGACTGCTGGGCTCCGCAGGGTGTTGAATGCATCCTTGCCAAGCAGTGTAAGATAGCTGTATAGTAGTTTATTAAGGATATTTGTTTGTATTGTATTATGGTGGTGGGCTCAGGTTTGTTTTATTGTAGTGTAATATTATTTTTTTAATAATTGAATAAATATTTTTAATTCTTTAAAAAAAGTACTTGGCCTCCTCCTCCGCCGAGTTGGTGTATGGGTCCCCGTTGACGGTGCCCAGGGAGTTCATCCCACCGGCACGGGGCCAGGTGGAGCATCCTTCACTCACTCTGCAACGTCTTCGGGAGCTGGCGCTGGTGCCCACGTCTCGTCATGGGTCCTTCCGTCCGCACGTTCCCTCTGCTCTGGAGGACTGCCAGTTCGTCTTCCTGCACAGGGATGCTCATTGGACACCCCTCCAGCGGCCGTACGAGAGTCCCTTCTGGGTCCTGGAACATGGCTCGTCCACTTTCGTCCTGGACATGGGGGGGTCGGCATGAGACTGTTTCGGTTGCGCGGCTGAAGCCAGCACATATTGACATTGATCGGCCTGGTGCTGGTAGCGCGGTCCCGTAAGCGAGGGTGCCCTCCGTCTAGGGTACCTCCTCCAGTGGCTACTCCGTCCCCTGCACCTGTTGGTCAGTTGCCTGTTCCTGTGCCAGGCATGGTGCGCACCCGGGCTGGTCGCCACTTGCGCCCTCCTGACCGTTTCGTGCCTCTGGAGGGGGTCCTGTGGCGGTCCATGGGGGTTAGGCCACTCCTTGGGTCATTCCCCTCAGCTCTTGAGGGACAGGGACAATTCTCTGCCCACGGGGTTTCCTGGGTCCTGCTCGCGGGTGTTCTCTGTGTTTACCATGATTCATTAAAACGACTTCTGAACCTGCCTGGCGTCTGGCCTTTTCCTGACCTCATCCAGGCCACTACACTAGCAGGTTTGCGGAATCATGTTTGACGAGAGATGTTGAAGCTCAGGTCAGTAAAAAGGAGGCATACATTAGATTTAGGCTTTATGGTAGGTGGCAGACGGTGGTGGAAGATTGTTTTTCGGAATTGAGGTCTGTGATTGGTGGTGTCCCTCTGGGATCGGGGCTGGACCCATCTATATCAACGAATGTGGTTGAAAATGGACAGGGCATGATCAATAAGTTTACTGATGACACTAAAATAGGCAGTATCACGGACAGTGAAAATAGTTATGAAGAATTACAGCGGGATCACGATCAGCTGGACAGGTCGGCTGAGGAATAACCATTGGAGTTTAATTCAGATAAGGGTGATGTGTTGCATTTTGGGTAGTCGAATCAGGGCAGGACAAAACCATTAACAGCATTGGTCTGCAGAGGGATCTTAGAGTCCAGGTCTAAAGGTCCTTGAACGTTGCAACACAAGTAGATGAATGGCAAAGAAAGCGTGTCTTCATTGGTCGAGGATATAAGTATAAGGGTCAGGAAGTCATATTTGGAGTATTGTATGATTCCCCCCATTCCAGGAAGGATGTGGAGGCACTCATGATGGTGAGCCACACATAGCGTTTTGCATTGAGGCCAAAAACTTCAATTTTGGTCTCATCAGACCAGAGCACCTTCCTCCACATGTTTGCTGTGTCCCCCACATGGCTTGTGGCAAACTGCAAACGGGACTTCTTATGGCTTTGTTTCAACAATGGCTTTCTTCTTGCCACTCTTCTAGCATGCGCTTCATTGCCTGTCTGCTTTAAAGGGATCTTGATTTGGGGGCCTCTAAAATTGAGTGGCCTCCGCTTGATCTTGGTTTGGGGGCCTCTAAAATTGAGTGGCCTCCGCTTGATCTTGGTTTGGGGGCCTCTAAAATTGAGTGGCCTCCGCTTGATCTTGGTTTGGGGGCCTCTAAAATTGAGTGGCCTCCGCTTGATCTTGGTTTGGGGGCCTCTAAAATTGAAATTGGCCTGGACCTCAGTTCATCTATGAGAGAGCCTGGCCAAAGCTGCCAGGGAGGGAGAGGGAGAGGGAAAGGGGGAGAGGGGGGTGGTGGTGAGTGTTGCACAGGGCTGGTTCATGGGCTCGCCAGCCTCCTGTATTTTCTGGGTAGAGACCGTGTTCCACGTGTATATGGAGTGTGTGAGGTTGCTGCCCCTGTACGAATATCTGAAGAGGCTGCTCCTCAAATTCTGGTTGCAATTTAGTCCCACGATCCTGGTGTTTGGACACAAGGTAGGGAGTGGGGAGGGCCGATCGGGCGGGGGGGGGGGGGAAATCTCCCTGTGGGTTTGCTCCTGGGCCTGGCCAAGATGCCCATTTGCGGGACCCCCTCTCCTGCCCCCACTCGACAACCCCCCACCCCCCCCCCCCCCAGCACCCCACCCCCTTAAAGTGGGGACGATTGATTGCCTCCATAAATTCCATAATTTACCTTGTATGGAGTGACGGGGTGATTGGCTCCAGGGGCCACCTGTCTCCAGGGTGAGTGCCGGCGCCAGCCCCCCCCCATCCCGCATTGAGGGATGGGGCCCTCCGGGTCCCACTTGGTCTAGTTTCCTATAAATTTGATTCCAACTTCTTCACCTTTCCATGAAAAAGTGCCATTTGGCAGAAGAGGATCAGTGGAATGGAGAGAATGGGATTGAGTCCGTGTATAAGTGAGTGTGGCTGTGTTACCAATATCTAGACAGCATTTAATAAACTCATCTGGAAGATATTAACTACTTAAGATTGCTCCAACCAAATTCGGTTTTTTCCTGCAATAACTCTAGACCAAGTAGTTTAGAAAATATTTTGTAACATCCTTCATGAGTAATTCCAAAATTTGGAATCTGATGAACTTGTGACAACAAATCATTGATCTGAAACCCTCACGTTGTTCCTCCATGCATAGAAAGCTGGGTACCTTCCAGAATTTTCTGTTCTTATCTTTGAATTTGACTTCCCAGTTTGATTACTTTAACTATTTGGGGTTTTTTTTGTCATGCACCATGTTGATTACAATTCCAATGTAAAGGGCCTGTCCTACCAGCATCCGACTCCATGCGATGAGCACGACCAAACTAGAAGCGGGGGCCGCGCGGGGGTCGGGTGATCCCTGTACAGGGCCGTTCCCACCAGCATGCGCCTGCATGTGGCAAGCGCGACCAAACCGGCTGCGAGGGCCGCACGGAGGTCGGGTGAGTGGCGCAACGCGGCGCAAAGTGGGCGAACTTGGAGCGAAGTCTTAAAGGTAAGTTCGCCAGGACAGAGAGGGGCACACAGAGAGGGGCACAGAGGCACACACACAGAGGGCCACGGAGCCACACACATAAAGGGTCACGGAGGCACCTACAGAGAGGGTCACGGAGGCACGATGTCGAGACGGTGTGTAACGCGTCGGGACGAACTCCACACAATTCCGCACGGCTCCGGCGATTGAAGTGGGCCCCGTGACGCCGGACGGCTCAAGTGACCACGTTAGGTCGCGCTCATTGCATAGAGTTGCATGCTGGTGGGACAGGCCCTTAAAGTTCCTATCTAATCCACAGTTAGTAATAACTAGTTGAATGCTAAATTGCTGAGCCATAATGTGGTATAAAACCATATTAATCCCTCAATAATATTCATTCTGTGCTCACAGTGATCATCCAGATCGGAATGAGTTTACGTTTACATTTTTTTCAAAATATTTACGATCATCAGATCTGGAAATTACTAGAATTGCAAGCATTTGTTGTTTATCCTAATAGCACACCTCCAGATTCAGAGACAGCTTCTTCCCAGCTGTTATCAGACAACCGAACCATCCGACCACTACTAGTAGGTATGTTACAAAACTTACCTTTACCGGCGCTGCACTTCTGCCGCTCTCCGTGTGCGCGACTTTCGCGCCTTGCAGAGGGGGGCGGGCTTAAAGTGCCGTTTTTCCACAGGCCTGGATAATCGATGAATGTCGGGCGATTTGGTTGCTGAAGAAAAATCGCTCCGACATTTCATCAATGGTGGTATTTTTAAGTTACTCTAGATTATTTATTAACTAGAGTAATTTAAAAATCACCTTCAAAAGCCGTGACCGCAGACAACCGGAAGCATTTTGCGTCGGGGAGAAAAAAAGGTAAATACTTTATTTTTATATTAAAAGTTGGTTTTTCGGGAGGCATTAATAATATTTTTATGTTGCGAAATGGGGTCCCAAAAAATGTATGAACCCCCAGTATTTTTCCCCCCGACTTCACCGCTAACCGCAACGTTCTAATCCACCGCATTCCGCTAAAACCCACTCGCTAGTTGATTTAAATGGCCATTAATTTACAGCATAAAATACTAAATTCCTTCCATTTGGCCCAGAAATTCATGAAAATGAGATTTAAAAATTATGTTATATTGTGGATTATTATGTGAATGTTATTTGGACACTTAGGCAATTTAAAAAAAGTTTATCTTTTCTTAAGAAATTGATAGATGTTTAGATCTACTCATTGAATTTTGTAATTAGCTACAATTAGATAACTAACTAATTATATGCTTTAATTTCAGGTCATCCAAGTAAGATTGTTTAATATTTCTTTCAGAATGCTTCAATCTATAATAACTGAAAATTTCATTGAGTTCTCTTAATTTTTAAGAATGTTATGGACATTTAACTTTTCCAGATCACAGCTTTTGAGTTAAGTCAATTGAAAGGCAATGGGAAGCAAGATGCTCATTTACGAGTATGAAAATGGCCATAACTTTCTTAATACTGAAGATATGAAAGTAAATTAGGTGTCAAATTAAACTTCTTTTTATGCTTTATCTGATGGCTAAATTGCAGACTTGATTTTTAAAATCTCAAAATTTTGTAACATTGCTACTACTAGAGTTTAGTTTAGTTTAGTTTAGAGATACAACGTGGAAACAGGCCCTTCGGCCCACCGAGTTCGCACCGATCAGCGATCCCCGCACACTAATACTATCCTACACACACTAGGGACAATTTATATTTATACCAAGCCAATTAACCTACAAACCTGTATGTGTTTGGAGTGTGGGAGGAAACCGAAGATCTCGGAGAAAACCCACGCTGGGGAGAACGTACAAACTCCGCACAACTCCGGTAGTCAGGATCAAACTCAAGTCTCTGGTGCTGTAATGCAGTAGCTCAACCGCTATGCCACCGTGCTGCCCCAGTGGGCAGTCCTGAATGACTATCCACCTCATTTGGAGACCATAGGACTATCTTTGATCGGACTTTACTGGTTTTATCGTGTACTAAACGTTATTCCCTTATCATGTATCTGTACAATGTGAGTGGCTTGATTGTATTTCCACTGACTGGTTAGCACGCAACAAAAGTTTTTCATTGTACCTTGGTACACGTGTCATTAAACTAAACTAGCTCCTAACCTGAAGAAGCAATTAAGGATCAATTTCCAGTCACTTTACAGACATACTTTGGTCATCTGCATAAAAATGCAGATTTGCTCGTATGAAGCCCATTAGTGAACTAGATGGGCTTTCATAAACATCTGTGAGTTTCATGGTCACCATTTATACTATTACTACTTAATACAGTAACATCTGATTACAACCTGTTGATTCACCTATTTTCTAATGCGCCTATAGTATACTGCTGCCTGTGTACTACCTGTCATTATAATTAGAAATAATTCCAATTTAAAATTCCCATTTAATTCAGATTCATGATTAAATGGGGATTTTACATTGGAATAATTTCTCATTTATAAGGATCAAGATCACACCATGAATTATGAGAAGGCGGAAGTAAACAGAGTTTGGAACACCAATGTGAATGGTAAATCAAATAACAGACTGTAACACAAAAACAGATGCTACAGTAAGCATCTTTCAGGCCAAAATGTTGAATGCCAGTAAGGTAATAGTGACACAACATCCTTAATGGGCAGCAAACCAATTTGATGCAATCTAGAAGCAATCAACACCTACACCACTACCAAAACCCAGCATAATGGTTTAAAGAGATGTTTTAAATGTTGGGAAAACTAAATCTGGAGTTATTATCCTGTAATCTATCAAAAATTTAAATTCAGCAAACATGATAAATTTGTATGACAATTGAACTAACTACAATAAACATTGCATTTTAAAGTCTTGCCTGTAAATGTATAATGATAACTCTTGTGCAACAAGATCCACAGTCTTTAAACTCTGATCTTTGATTTCCACAGCACCTTCTACCTTTGAACATTTACTTACTTACCATATTTTCCATTAGACCTTTCCATACATCATCCTTCATTTTCCTTTAGGTTGAAATGAGGAGGGAGAAGTGTCATGCAGTGTTTGGTAAGGTAGTTGAATGTTGACTATGAATATGGATGAATCAACCAAAGAAAGAAGAAGTGGGGGTAAAGGGAAAAAGGTTAACTTAATTTCAATTTGATAACTAATAACACAAATCATTTAGCCAAAGTGATTAAATCTTATGTTCTTTATTGTTATTAATTGCTATTCAACACAACCTTCAGAAACAAGGAAATTAGCGGGGACACAAGAGACTAGCAAAGACTATCTGATAAGTAAGAAAGGTGTTAAACTGAATGAGGAAAGCGGGGATGATGAGCATCTGTATCTGTATTTGTATCTTGACGTATCATAGAAACATAGAAATTAGGTGCAGGAGTAGGCCATTCGGCCCTTCGAGCCTGCACCGCCATTCAATATGATCATGGCTGATCATCCAACTCAGTATCCCGTACCTGCCTTCTCTCCATACCCTCTGATCCCCTTAGCCACAAGGGCCACATCTAACTCCCTCTTAAATATAGCCAATGAACTGGCCTCAACTACCCTCTGTGGCAGAGAGTTCCAGAGACCCACCACTCTCTGTGTGAAAAAATTCCTTCTCATCTCGGTCCTAAAGGATTTCCCCCTTATCCTTAAGCTGTGACCCCTTGTCCTGGACCTCCCCAACATCGGGAACAATCTTCCTGCATCTAGCCTGTCCAACCCCTTAAGAATCTTGTAAGTTTCTATAAGATCCCCTCTCAATCTCCTAAATTCTAGAGAGTATAAACCAAGTCTATGCAGTCTTTGTTCATAAGACAGTCCTGACAACCCAGGAATCAGTCTGGTGAACCTTCGCTGCACTCCCTCTATGGCAATAATGTCCTTCCTCAGATTTGGAGACCAGAACTGTACGCAATACTCCAGGTGTGGTCTCACCAAGACCCTACAACTGAAGTAGAACCTCCCTGCTCCTATACTCAAATCCTTTTGCTATGAAAGCTAACATACCATTGGCTTTCTTCACTGCCTGCTGTACCTGCATGCCTACTTTCAATGACTGGTGTACCATGACACCCAGGTCGCGCTGCATCTCCCCTTTTCCTAATCGGCCACCATTTAGATAGTAGTCGGTTTTCCTATTTTTGCCACCCAAGTGGATAACCTCACATTTATCCACATTACACTGCATCTGCCAAACATTTGCCCACTCACCCAGCCTATCCAAGTCACCTTGCATTCTCCTAGCATCCTCCTCACAGCTAACACTGCCCCCCAGCTTAGTGTCATCCGCAAACTTGGAGATATTGCCTTCAATTCCCTCATCCAGATCATTTATGTATATTGTAAATAGCTGGGGTCCCAGCACCGAGCCTTCCGGTACCCCACTAGTCACTATCAACATCACTTGTTGTTGCATATGTTAGGAGGGTCAGGTGCAAAGTTCTAATTAAATATTAAAGTGGGCCTTAGAAGTCAACGATTGTTTCCAACCTGGTCTTGAAGGTCTTGATGTCGGGTGCAGTGTGAATGTCATGGTGGAAATGATTCCATTCGCGAATTGTCTTTGGGTACAGTGAATACCTATAACAGCCTTAATTTGTTTGGATGATGTTGTATTTGAAAACCCACGATTGACTGGTCTTTGGTTGTCTGGATGAATTTTGTAGATTGAAGATGACTCTTGATGTTGCTTGGAATAAACCCGTGCGTTTCTTCATAGATGGTCGTCAGGCCATTGGTCCTACGGTCTTGAAGAGCAGATGGAATCATTAAGGGAAGGTGTTAGAGGCTCTTTTGCAGATTAAACCGGGAGAGGGGGGGGGAGGGGGAGAGTGAGGGTGAGGGTGAGGGTGAGCGTGAGAGATGAGGGAACAAAACCAGATAAGGGAATGTGCGTGGATTGGAAGGAGAGAGAAAGGAACACAGGATTTGCAAATTACTAAAGTAAATCAGCACTTTTTTACTACGAGCTGTAAGGATGTTTTCAACAGTTTTCACTTTCATTGCACTTGTAATCTTTGGTGGTGGTCTGATTTTAAACCCCACCATGAAAATAGGACCAATCGGAATTAAAAACTGACTATATTTGGTCCTTGGTGTCAATCTTTATAATAACCTCCAAATAGAAAATCAGACCATCATTGAAAGGCCAACTGGTTGAACTAGTTCTTTTCTTTCCTTCTTCTTACTAAACCAATTTCCTGCCAAATAATTTCTTAATTCTATTTCTTATTGGCATTCTCAAGCAACCCAATAATCCTTTTCTTAAAAAGAAATTACCAAACTAAAATTTTAAACCATTCCTTGATATAGATTCCTTCATTGCAGTGAACAATGAATCAATCTTATCTAAATACTAAAATCTAATTATTTTAGCCTTTTAAAAATATATGTAAAAGCACAGAATATGTAAAAGTACAGCATGGAAACAGGCCCATCGAGCCTCCATATCTGTGAAATTAACACCGTCAAATTAAATGAACCCCCATCTGCCTGTTTGTGATCTAGATCCCTCCATTCCCTCTCTGTTCATGTACTTGTGTACATGTCTAATCTGTACTATCATGTCTGCTTCCCCTACCACCTCTTGCAACGTATTCCAGGCACCAACCACTCTCTCCACTTTTCCCCCTCTCACCTTAAAGCTAAGCACTCTAATATTTGACATTTTCTACCCAAGAACATAGGCACTGACTATCTACCCATAATTGTATATACTCCTATCAGGGCGCCCCTCCACCTCCGACACTCCAGAGAAAACAATCCAAGTTTGTCCAACTATGCTTAATACCCTCTAATCTGGGCAGCATCCTAATGAATCTATTCTGGCCATCTATCCTACCCATGCCCCACATATTTTTATATACATTGAAAGAAGACTAAGGATAACTATGTCCGTGAAGTTTGTTTCTATTTTGGATCGGAAGATTGAAGTGGACCCACACATCAAAGGGATGTTGAAGCTGCAAGATGGTGGCACCTTATCCAATCTTCGATTTCGCAACCTTCAGTGGGAATAACCTTCAAGATCCCGTTGTAATTCTTGACAACTATCTTCACTGCCCACAATTCCACCTATTTTAGTGTCATTTGCAGACTTACTAATCATGCTTTGCACATTCTCATCCAAACCATCGATGACAATTAGCAGTGGGGTCAGCAATGATCCCTGAAGAATGCCATTAGTCACAGGCCTTTAGTCGGAAAAATAACTTTCTACCACTGCCCTCTGCTCCCTACCATGAAGCCAATTCAGATAGCGAGCTCTCCCTCAATCGCAAGCGATTCATCTTCCAGATCAGCCTACCATGCAGACTCTTCCTGAAGTCCACATAGGCTACCTCTACAGCCCTGCCCTCATCTGCTTTCTTGGTAACTTCTTCAAAAAACTCAATCAAATTCATGACAAACTATCTCCAAAGAACAAAACCGTGCCGACTATCCCTAATCAACCCTGCCTTTCAATACACATGCATATCTTATCCATCAGAACCTCTCGAGTATTTTTCCTGCCACAGATGCATATTATACAGTGCCCTCCATAATATTTGGGACAAAGACCCATCATTGGTGATTGTGAGTGGGATATTTGTTACACTGATTGTATTGGGAAGGGTGATTATAGGGTGATGGGTTGTATATATGACCAAGAGATACTGTATAGTATATGAGGGTTTTTTCTTTTCTTTTTTCTTTTTTCCTCTTTTTTTGTATGGCTTTGTAAATATTTGATTAGTGTATAAATGTAAATAATTTGGTTTACATATAGCTGCTGGTGTACATATGGTGTACATATAGCTGCTAAATGTGTATAAGATAATTATAAGCAGTTGAATAAGGGGTGGGAATTAATAAGCTTTGGCTTCTTCTTGCTCCTTTTCGGACATATATGATTTCATTTATTTATAGATACTGTTTATGACACTATATAAATATTCTTGTTTTGTTTTTTGTATGGTGTTTCACACTTGCTTTTTATTCTTTTATTCTGTTCGAAATAAACAATTAAATAAATAAATATGTATTTGCCTCTGTACTCCACAATTTGAGATTTATAATAGAAAACAAATCACATGTGGTAAAGTGCACATTGTCAGATTTTAATAATGCATTTGGTTTCACCATGAAGAAATTACAGCTGTGTTTATACATAGTCCCCCCATTTCAGGGCACAATAGTGTTTGGCACACATGGCTTCACAGGTGTTTGTAATTGCTCAGGTGTATTTAATTGCCTCCTTAATCCAGGTATAAAAGAGTTCTCAGCACCTAGTCTTTCCCCCAGTCATTGGAAACGTTATTGCTGTTTATCAACATGATGACCAAAGTTGTGCAAATGAAATCAAAGAAGCCATTATGAGACTGAGAAACTAGAATAAAACTGTTAGAGACATCAGGCTTTCCAAAATCAAGCCTGGCATTAGGCATCAGCATTTTCAAGACCTCCACAGCTGATGACAGAAGAATTCTCTCTATGATAAAGAAAAATCCCCAAACACCTGTCCGACAGATCAGAAACGCTCTTCAGGAGTCGGGTATGGATTTGTCAATGACCAATTTCCGCATAAGACTTCATGAACAGAAATACAGAGGTTACACTGCAAGATGCAAACCACTGGTTAGCCACAAAAATAGAATGGCCAGGTCACAGTTTGCCAAGAAGTACTTAAAAGAGCAACCAGTTCTGGAAAAAGGTCTTGTGGACAGATGAGACGAAGATTAACTTGTATCAGTGATGGTAAGAGCAAAGTATGGAGGAGAGAAGGAACTGCCCAAGATCCAAAGCATACCACCTAATTTGTGAAACGGGGTGGTGGGGGTGTTATGGCCTGGGCATGTATGGCTGCTGAAGGAACTGGCTCACTTATCTTCATTGATGATAAAACTGCTGATGATAGTAGCATAATGAATTCTGAAGTGTATAGACACATCCTATCTGCTCAAGTTCAAACAAATCCCTCAAAACTCATTGGCCGGCAGTTCATTCTACAGCATGACAATGAACCCACACACTGCTAAGCACCAAAGGAGTTTTTCAAAGCTAAAAAATGGTCAATTCTTGAGTGGCCAAGTCAATCACCCGTTCTGAACACAATTGAGCATGTCTTTTATATGCTGAAGAGAAAAATGAAGGGGACCAACCCAACCCCCAAAACAAGCATAAGCTAAAGATGGCTGCAATACAGGCCTGGCACAGCACCAGAGAAGACACCCAGCAACTGGTGTTGTCCATGAATCGCAGACTTCAAGCAGTCATTGCATGCAAAGGATATGCAACTAAACATGACTACTCTCATTTACATGACATTGCTGTGTGCCAAACATTATAGTACCCTGAAATGGGGGGGACTATGTATAAACACTGCTGTAATTTCGACATGGTGAAAGCAAAATGTATAAAACTGACGTTTATTAAAACCTGACTATGTGCACTTTAACCACTTGTGATTTTTTATCTATTACAAATCACAAATTGTGGAGTACCGAGGCAAATAAATAAATTATGGAGGACACTGCATACTGTATATTAATGATTTGGACGAGGGGATTGAAGGCTTTGTGGCCAGGTTTGCGGATGATAGATGGATGGGCAGGTAGTGTTGAGAAGGCAGGGACTGCAGTAGGATTTGGACAGGTGGGGAGTGGGCAGAGACGTGGCAGATGGAATACAGTGTAGCAAAGTGTGGAGCCATGCATTTTGATAATAGGAATTAAGGCATCGACTATTTTCTAAAGGGGGAGACAATCCAGAAATCGGAGGTGCAAAGGGACTTGGGAGTCATGGTACAGGATACCCAAAAAGTTAAGGGCCTGTCCCACTTGGGCGTCATTTGCGCGTCACGCAGATGGCGAGCGAGGATTTTGATAATCCCCAAATCCTGGGGCGCCGCGCGTCACTGCCGATGCCACCATGCACGCATAATGCATGCCATGCGCGCATCGTGCGCCGTGAAGCGTAAGTGATGTCGCGTAAATGACACCCAAGTGGGACAGGCACTCAAATCTGCAAGTCGAATCAGTAGTGAAGAAAGCAAATTCAACGCTAGCATTTATTTCAGAAGAGCTTGTATACCAAAACAGGGATGTACAGTGGATTGCAAAAGTTTTCATACCCCTTGAACTTTTCCACATTTTGTCACGTTACAACGACAAACGTAAATGTATTTTATTGGGATTTTATGTGATAGACCAACACAAAGTGGTGCATAATTGTGAAGTGGAAGGAAAATGATACACGGTTTCCAAATTTTATTACAAATAAAAAACTGAAAAGTGTGGCGTGCAAAAGTATTCTGCCCCCCTGAGTCAATACTTTGTAGCACCACCTTTCGCTGCAATTACAGCTGCAAGTCTTTTGGGGTATGTCTCTACCAGCTTTGCGCATCTAGAGACTGAAATTTTTGCCCATTCTTCTTTGCAAAATAGCTCAAGCTCAGTCAGATTGGATGAAGAGGGTCTGTGAACAGCAATTTTCAAGTCTTGCCAGAGATTCTCAATTGGATTTAGGTCTGGACTTTGACTGGGCCATTCTAACACATGAATATGCTTTGATCTAAACCATTCCATTGTAGCTCTGGCAGTATGTTTAGGGTCGTTGTCCTGCTGGAAGGCGAACCTCCCCCCCAGTCTCAAGTCTTTTGCAGACTCTAACAGGTTTTCTTCCAAGATTGCCCTGTATTTGGCTCCATCCATCTTCCCATCAACTCTGACCAGCTTCCCTGTCCCTGCTGAAGAAAAGCATCCCCACAGCATGATGCTGCCACCACCATGTTTCACAGTGGGGATGGCGTGTTCAGGGTGATGTGCAGTGTTAGTTTTGTGCCACACATAGCGTTTTGCATTTAGGCCAAAAACTTCAATTTTGGTCTCATCGGACCAGAGCACCTTCCTCCACATGTTTGCCTTGTCCCCCACATGGCTTGTGGCAAACTGCAAACAGGACTTCTTTTGGCTTTGTTTCAACAATGGCTTTCTTCCTGCCACTCTTCCATAAAGGCCCGATTTGTGGAGTGCACGACTAATAGTTGTCCTGTGGACAGATTCTCCCACCTGAGCTGTGGATCTCTGCAGCTCCTCCAGAGTTACCATGGGCCTCTTGGCTGCTTCTCTGATCAATGCTCTCCTTGCCTGACCTGTCAGTTTAGGTGGACGGCCATGTCTTGGTAGGTTTGCAGTTGTGCCACACTCTTTCCATTTTCGGATGATGGATTGAACAGTGCTCCGTGAGATGTTCAAGGTTTGGGATTTTTTTTATAACCTAACCCTGCTTTAAACTTCTCCACAACTTTATCCCTGACCTGTCTGGTGTGTTCCTTGGGCTTCATCATGCTGTTTGTTCACTAATGTTCTCTAACAAACCTCTGAGGCCTTCACAGAACAGCTGTATTTATACTGAGATTAGATTACACACAAGTGGACTCTATTTACTAATTAGGTGACTTCGGAAGGCAATTGGTTGCACTGGATTTTATTTAGGGATATTAAAGGGGGCTGAATACTTTTGCACGCCACACTTTTCAGTTTTTTATTTGTAAAAAAATTTGAAAACCATGTATCATTTTCCTTCCACTTCACACTTATGCGCCACTTTGTGTTGGTCTATCACATAAAATCCCAATAAAATACATTTACGTTTGTGGTTGTAATGTGACAAGATATGGAAAGGTTCAAGGGGTATGAAAACTTTTGCAAGCCACTGTAGATTCTTGATTAGTACATGTATCAGGTGTTATGGGGAAATGGCAGGAGAATGGGGTTAGGAGGAGGAGATTAATCACCCGTGATTGAATGGCGGAGACTTAATGGGACGAATGGCCTAATTCTGCTACTTTCACTTATGAACATGAACTTATGAAGGGAGGTGAGGTTTTATAGAGTGGGAGAATGTCACACACAGAAATTGTTGTGAAAGTCACTTCTTGATCACTTGACTTCATTACTTTCAATCATTAGTCAGAAATGTCTTCAGAAATGCTCTGAGGGTGCATCTTGAAATTGAGAATGAAGAATGCGTTGGGTGAATTCAAGTTAAATTTTCAAATTTATTGTCAAATGCACGAATACGTTTCGACACAGATACAATGAGAAATCTTACGTAGCAACATTCTAGGAACAGACTCAGACGAGCACATGTGCAGTGACAATTAATATATTATATTTACAAAGAGGTATATATGGACATGGATAAGAAATTAGTTATAATCTCATTGAATTGGCAAAAACATTTTGAAGAGTAAAATGCTCTGCATAGGTGTCAATGTTCCTGATAAACTAATGTCCTTGATTAATAGATTAAATACTTGTCTAAAAAATCCAAAACAGCACAGAAGGAAGACCCTAGGTGCAGTCTATGCAATTAAAAAATAACAAAGAATTAGTTATTTTCAGAATTAACAATTGAACAATGGCCTCGGAGCCATTATTGCTGCCCATCCAAAATCAAAAATCAAAACTTGTCTTGTTTATTATTCAGGTTGCCTTGAGAAAGGAGGTACATTAGATTGTCTGGAACCGGTTTTATTGTTTAAAATCACTTATTCATTCTAACAGCAGTGAAAGAAAGCAAAGGACAAGCAACAATGGGAGAGATAAGACAGTTGCTTTGCTGTGCCAATAGAAAAAAAGAACCACTATAGTCAACAGACTTAGACAGAGAAGTTATAAATCATGCAGAGATCTAATGAATTTCAGACCTGAAGCAGCATTCAAAGAATACATTAATTAAACCAAACCCTCAACTTGATCGAGTGTGCAGCAGTAGAGTTGCTGCCTCACAGGGCCAGAGACCTCGGTTTGATCCAGACTATGGGTGCTGTCTGTACGGAGTTTGTGCATTCTCCCTGTGACCGTGTGAGGTTTCTCCAGGTCAGTTTTCTCCCATATTCCAAAGATGTGTGGGTTAATTGGCTTCTATAAGGATAGAACTAGAATACAGGCGATCAATGGTTGGCACGGTCTCGGTGGGCCGAAGAGCCTGTTTCCATCTGTATCTCTAAACTGAACGAAACTGAAAGAATATTACAACACAAGGTAGACAAAATGCTGGAGTAATTCAGCGGGACAGGCAGCATCTCTGGAGAGAAGGAATGGGTGACGTTTTGGGTCGAGACCCATTCTTCAGACTGATCACCTTATTACTATAGTGACAGATTTTATACTTATAACAAACTGAGTTAAGCTAAATGGATACTACAATTACAACACGTCTGATTATAAATTATGCACCTCAGGATCAGGCTGTTTAGTTTTGATGAATGTTTTAAGGTCAATAAAATTACAAGTAAAACCTCCCTGAAGTCGTCAATGAAAAAAAAAATATTGAAAATGAAATAAGCCTAGTCAAGAACATTGTTTCTGCCTGGCAAGTTCTTAATTTGTCTATACCCATTAATCAGCTATCAGGCTGTACGTTGTTAGGTTATTGCATTTAAAGTGCAGATTAAAGCAGTTTCTAAGGCAGTGAGGGTTCCAATCGCTACCATTTATTGAGGAAGCAGTTTACAGACACCACCAACACCTACTGAGGTGCAGAGATTTCACTAAGTTTACATAATAATAGAGCTCTGGGAATGTAGAGTGATTAGCATGGTTAAGAGTTGGGCCAAGGGCCGGTTTCCATGCTGTATAGCTCGATGACGTACCTAGTATTCCTCTTGCAAAGATTCCAATACTAGTATTTGGTCTGGGGTGGGGAGGGGGAGACATTGATTAGGGTCTAACTTCCTTGAGTGGACGTTGCAGGAAGGGAGGGGGAGATTTGTGACTTAGAATCATAGAGTCGTACAGCATGGAAGCAGACCCTTCAGCCCAACTTGTCCTAGTCGACCAAGATGCCCCAGGTAGGCTAGTCCGATTTAACTGTGTTTGCCGCATGTCCCTCTAAACCTTTCAAATCCCTATCCCTATAATGCTGTTATAATACCTGCCTTAACTACTTTGTCTGACAGTTAGTTCCATATTCCCACAATGCTCTGTGAAATGTTGCTCTTCAAGTTCCTATGAGATATTTTCACTCTCAACTTATGTCCTCAGGTTCATGATTCCCTTACTCTGGTTAAAAGACTGCGCAGTCACCCTAACAATCTTTTTTTCAATTTTAGCTATTCCTCATTCCACTGACTTCTTGATCAAAAAATGAGCAAGGAAAATACATTGCCTCTTATTATAAATAATAGACTGTTTATTTAAAATCTGGGATCAAGAGAAACTGCCACACTTTTCATGACTCAGTGAGTAAGACATAAATTTAGAGATTTTATCGTGCTTATCAGTACATCTTCCTTCTTTCGGTTTAGTTACATCTGGAAAGAAATAATAGCTGAAGATTTATCAATTGTCCCACCTCTTGCCTGACCTCTGTTTTTTAGTTAAGTTTTTAAACCTATAATTTTTATCTTAAGCCATATATAGAGAATGGAATGCTAGGGTGGGCTGCCCATCTCGCAAACAGCAAAGCTTCAAAGAGGGTGTTGGCACTTTAATATCCTCCTTCCGAACCACTGCAATTGAAAATGAAGTGATTGCGCACAATTTGGCGTCCCACCCTCCACTGAAAAACAGTTTGTCTTCTGCGCTGTCTCGATACTTTGGTGGTTCAAGTCTAAAAAGTTCAAGAAGACAAGTTTTCCCTCTTCAGAACAGGGAGGGCAAAGGAGATTTAAGATTATCCTTTGTTGCTTCTGCAATGACGTGATACGGGAAACAAAAAAACTCTTCTAAAAGATTGCTCTTGCCAGGAGATCATCTTATGCTTGCACAATAATTTTCTACCATTTTGAAATGTATCGGAACATCAGATTCTCATTTAAGGATTATCCAAATGTATTAAATGAAAGTATATGTAAATCAATGACAACAATAATTAGATACAAAAAGATGAAGTTTCTTTCAGGAAAAAATACTTTGGATAATTAACCTACATGCTATTTTTTTGGCTAATTATCAGATATTTTCTATTTTTATAGTCTAAAACTTGACCTTGTTAGCCAGCTCTTGTGAGTGCTCATGAGGCTCAGCAGAACACAAATCATATTGTTGAACAGCTTCCACATATTAAATATCCCCAAAAAACTGGGACTACTTGGATTTGAACAACTACCTTCATAACTAAATGACCGTGCCAGAAAGACTTAACAAATCACACATAATGAACATGGCCTGGTTACTCTCTCTCTCTCTCGAGTTTTTAAATTAGACACCAAGACTGGACTTACAGTAAGTTGTAACATTTGCTTTGCATTAGGCAGGACGTTGATTTTACAGCTGTTTTTTAAACATTATTGCCCAGACGTTTGCGCACTAGCAGGGTTCCAACAGTTATCTTGGTCATTGGATCTCTGGGTTTATGTGTATCATCTTGACATCTGCAAACATTTCTGAGAAAAAACAGCTTGGTACAGACACTCGATTAGATTTTACACCTTCCAACTTTCCAATTCTAACACCAACAGTGATTTCCTTCCCTTTGTCACAATCTCGTCATCCCTCAGCAGGAAGGGCAGATCAGTTCCACGGCCACAGACTTCAAAACCAAAGATCCTATAGCGGATGTTTTCCTGTTTGGAAGTCGCCATTCCACAGGCTATAAACAAGTTTTTAGTTTTGTCATAATCAGAACTGCTTACTTCTACATCCACAAATTGTGCCATAGTAGTCTGGTAATAGCATGCAGTTCAGTTTTATGCACCAGTGTTCTTATCCCACAAAAGCACATAAATGGCAGCAAGATCCAAAATAAAAAATAGCATTGCCTCTCCACCCTGACTAAATAGTTGCAATGAGACTAATCACAGTTTATCCAAACTGACAACTGCAATTTAGTTACCGCACAGACATGACCCTGGTCTTTAAAACCAAGCCATGTTATTAGAAAATGCTATCTATTGCAACCAATTACCAAGCACCTTTCCTGATTAATGTTTTCATGGAACCAAAAACACAGTATTTATATAATGGCCACATAGATATTGTGAGTTTTGCAACGAAAGTCAGAATTAACCAAATAATTAATAACAGAGAATATGTATTTCTAAAAACCTTATTGTGGAATCACAAACCCAGCAAATTGGTGGCAAAATCATCTTGTTTACAACATGGTACTTTCAGTCAGGACTGCTCCATGAATTATGTACAATTAAACTGTAATCCTATTCTTCATAAAAAATAAACCAAACTCACAGAATCTAATATTTGCTACATTTGATGTATTTGCAATTTGTTCTACTCGATGACATGTTAATATACTCAGATTTACTGTGGTTGCATGCCAAGGTTACCAATGACATAGGTTTGTTACCAATTAAGACACAAGGAACTGCAGGTGCTGTTTTTTTTTAAAAAGCACTGTGCTGGAGTAACTCCATGGATCAGACAGCATCTCTGGAGGACATAGACAGACGACATTTCGGATCGGGACCCTTCTTCAGAGCTGATAAGGTTCTGCATGGCAAGCTGGCCTGGTAAGTTAGATCACATGGGATGCAAAGAGCATTAGCTAACTGGATACAGAATTGGCTTCATGATCGGATGCATGGGTGGTGGTGGAAGGTTATTTTCAAGAATGTACAAGGAATGATTAGCAAGTTTGAGAATGATGCTAAAACAGGTGGTATCGTAGAGAATAAAGATGGTTATCAAGAATAACAATGGGACCTTGATCAACTGGGCAAGTGAGCCTAGGAATGGACAATGGACCTTTTTGTCAGACTTATTGTAGTAGCGGAGAGAAAACTGGAAAAGAGAGATTTAGTTTAGTTTAGAGATACAGTGCGGAAAAGGGCCCTTTGGCCCACCGGGTCTGCGCCGACCAGTGATCCCGACATACAATATTAACACTATCGTACACCAGGCACGTGCCGTCAGGGTAGGCAAGGTAGGCACTGCCTACCCTGACTAAAATTATAACATAGTAATGTCTAAATATAAATAGTAAAGGCATGGGAGAATTATGCTTATGTAAGAGACCGATCTCTTAGGTAGGCATAATTCTCCGTGCCTTTCATCCGCAGCGCTTGTAACACGGGAAGCTGTGTGCAGCCCACGTGCCGTCAGCACTGTCTGAAGCCGTCAGTTTCAAGCGGGGCTGAAGGCAGCAGAAATTCTGCCTTTGCAGCACTGCGCAGGCACAGCAGCCTACTGCGCATGCGCAGTGCTAGTTTTTTGGCGGAGTTTTCAAATATGCGCATGCGCAGTGCTAGTTTTTTGGCGGATTTTTCAAATATGGTTTGGCGTGTACCAATGATGTGGTAAGTACATTTCTTGGTGATGTTTTTACATACCGTATTTCCCGGGGTGTGGGGGTGGGGGAGAGAAGTAGCTCGGGTGGCTGAGCGGCCGCCGGGCCGGACAGCGGAACCAGCCGCTACCTTCTGCCGGTCCTCGCTCACCTCTGGCAGCTCTCCGTCTAAAAACCTCTCTCCTGCCGCTCGCTGGCCTCACTCATGTCCTTAAATTCCGACAGCGCAATTGAGGTTACTCGGCTGTGGGAATTTAAGGATTTGCAGGAAGCCGCTGACATGAGCGAAGTCGGCGAATGGCAGGTGACAGATGTTCCGCCGGAGAGCACTGCCAAAGGTGAGCGGTCCGGCAGAAGGCGCTGAAGTGGCGGTCAGTTCTACTGTCGGGTCCCGGTGGCCGCTTGCAGCTACCCGAGCTGCTTCTATCCCCAGCTACAGTGCGTGGCTTCACGCCCGGAGAGCTGCGATAGCGGTGAGTGAGTGAGTTACTGACACCCTCCTTCTCAACACTCGTGCCCTCCCCACAACGTTACCCCTGGCACAGACTCTCCACACGCTGTGAAAGGAACTGTTCCCCCAATTGGTCCATTGAACAGTGTTGTCATTCAATAAGATGACAACTGATTCAACTATTCCCTGTGCTCCCGTTTTTCCCACCATCTCTCCATCTGCCATCACCCTTCAGCCCCCCGCCCCCCCCCCCCCCCCCCACATTCAGTAATTCAGAATAAAGGAGACTAGGAAGCCTTGGGCAAATTGAATTGTCACTGTTTTTATCTATTTTATTTTTTACGAAGAGAAGAATCTGCGCATGCGCGGTTTAATTTTTATTAAGCCGACTGAGTGCATACCCTGAGTAATCACTCACGGCACGTGCCTGTCCTACACACACTAGGGACAATTTTTACATTTACCAAGCCTGGTACATACCTGGATGCCTCTTTGAAGATGGGGGCGAAACTAATCCTGGCAAATAATAGGTGGCTACAAGTGATGGGGATTTGATAGGCGGATGGATAGAGTAGGTGATGCTAGAGATGAAAAGGAAACAAAAGGATGTCAGATAAGCAGAGAAAAGGAGTGAAATGTAAAGCCAGAGGGAGGGATACAGGTGAAAGGGGTCAGGGAAAAGGGAAAAGGCAGAGAATAAGAGGAAATTAGGGACTCGGGGATGGGAGAGGTGTGTATGAAACAGGGGAAAGGAGCCATTCACAGTAGGAAGCATAGGGTGGTGGTTGAAGGTCATTTTCAGGCTGGAAGTCTGTATAGCTGTGTTCTTCAGGGAACAATGCTGGGCTCGATGCTGTTTATCATCTATATCAACGATTTGGATGACGATCATACCAGGCATGATTAGTACGTTTCACCCTGTGTAAAAGAAAATCTCCTCTAAGAGGTTGGATATGCTTAGATTGCTTTCTTTGGAACACCAGAGATTGAGGGGAGACCTGAGAAGTATGAGAGGCTTAGATATGGTAGATAGTGAGACATTTTTACTCCAGGATGGAAATATCAAATACTAGCTTTAAAGTGAGAGGGGCAATGTTGAAAGAAGATGTGGGGGCCATGGTTTATTTTATGCAAAGGGTGGCGAGTGCCCGGAATGTATTACTTAGGCTGGTGGTGGAGGTGGTTTTAAGAAACCTTTCGATAGCCACATGGATATTGTGAGAATAAGTTCATACATTATTGGAGCAGAATTAGGCCATTTGGCCCATGAAGTGCGCTCCGTCATTCAAACATGGCTGATCTATCTCTCCCTCCTAACACCATTCTCCTGCTTTCTCACCATAACCCCTGACACCCGTACTAATCAAGAATTGATCTATCTCTGCCTTAAAAATCAAGGAATCAAGGGATATGGGGAAAAAGCAGGAATGGGGTACTGTTTTTAGATGATCAGCCATGATCATATTGAATGGCGGTGCTGGTTCGAACTCCTGCTCCTATTTTTATATCCATTGACGGCCTATACAGCCTTCCGTGACAAATAATTCCACAGAATCACGAAAGAAATTCCTCCTCATCTCCTTCCTAAAGGAACGTCCTTTAATTCTGTGGCCTCTCGTCGTAGACTCTCCCACTAGTGGAAACATCTTCTCCACATCCACTATATCCAAGCCTTTCATTATTCGGTAAGTTTCAATGAGGTGCACCCTCATCCTTCTCAACATATGAGCGTTTGACAGCACTGAGTCTGTACCTGCTAAAGTACAGACTCAGTGCTGTCAAACGCTCATATGTTAACCCACTCATTCCTGGGATCATTCTTGTAAACCTCCTCTGGACCCTCTCCAGGAATCCTGCACCAGTACTCCCAAGTCCCATTGCACCTCCGATTTCTAGATTCTCTCCCCATTTTGATAATAGTCTACGCCTATATTCATACTACCAAAATGCATGACTCTACACTTTGCTGCACTGTATACTACCTGCAACTTCTCTGCCCACTCTCCCAACCTGTCTAAGTCCTTCTACAGGGTCCCTGCTTTCTCTACACTACCAGCCCCTCCACCTATTTTCATATCATCTGCAAACTTGGCCACAAAGCCTTCAATCCCCTCATCCAAATCATTAATATGCAACGTGAAGAGTAGTGGCCCCAGCATCGAGCCCTGCAGAATTAAGCTGGTCAGTGGCAGCCAACCAGAAAAAGGCCCATTTATTGCCACTCTTTGCCTTTTGCCATCCAGCCAACATGTTATCCATGTAGTATCTCCCCTTTACTACCATGGGCTCTCATCTTCCTTAGCAGCCTCAGTTGTGGCACCTTATCAAAGGTTTTCTGAAAATCTAGGTAAACAACATCCACTGACAAAGGAGAGTCCGTCTTACTATATACTTCTTCAAAGAATTCCAGCAGGTCCATCAGTCAAGATCTCCCCTTCACAAAACCATGCTGACTTTGGCATATTTTATTATGAACTTCTAAGTAACCTCATCCTTTAAAATGGACTATAAAATCTTACCAACCGCTGAAGTCGAGGCCTATAGTTTCCATTCTTCTGCTTTGCTCCCTTCTTGTACAGCGGGGTAATATTGGCAATTTTACCCATCGTCTGGAACCACTCCTAACTCTAGTGATTCTTGACATATTACTATTAATGCCTCCACAATCTCTGAAGCCACCTCTTTCAAAACCCTGAGATGCAGTCCATCAGCCCAAGTGACATCCATCTTCAGAACTCTCAGCTTCCCAAGCACGTTCTCCTTAGTAATAACCACTCCAATAACTTCCACCCCCTGACTCTCTTGAATTTCAGCCACATTGCTGGTGTCTTCCACTGTGAAGACGCATGCAAAAAAGTTAATCAATTCCTCTGCCATTTCTTTATTCCCCATTATCACTTCCCATGCATCATTTTTAAGCGGTCCAACATCCACTCTTGCCTCTTTCTTACTCTTTATATATCTGAAGAAACTCTTGCTATTCTGTTTTATGTTATTGGGTAGCTTACCATCGTATTTCATCTTTTCTCCCCGTAATGCCTTTTTACTTCTGTTGTTCTTTGAAAGCTTCCCAATCCTCTGGCTTCCCACTAATTTTTGCAATGTTATATGCCTTCTCTTTTAATTTATGCTGTCCTTGACTTCCCTTGTCAGTTACAGTCGCGTCTTTCTCCCCCTAGATTCTGTATCTTCTGAATTGTGCCATTGCTGTTCCATCGTCATTCCTACTAGGGTCCCTTTCCAGTCAACTTTGGCCAGCTCCTCCCTCATGCCTCTGTAGTCCCATTGCTCAGATGTAATACCGACATCCGATTTCATCTTCTCCCTTTCAAGTTGCAGGTTGAATCATATCTCCTCGTGGTTCCTTTACCTTGAGCTCCCCTATCAAATCCAATGACACAATAATAAATCCAGAATTGCCGTTTCCCTGGTAGGCTCCACTACAATCTGCTGTAAGAAACCAGTTCAGAGGCACTCTACAAATTCCCTCTCTTGGGTTCCCAGTACCAACCTGATTTCACAGTCTACTTACATATTGAAATCTTCCATGACCACCGTAACATTGCCTTTCTTACATACCGGTTGTATCTCCTGATGTTACTTGTACACTATATCCTGGCTAATGTTTGGGGGCCACTAAATAACTCTCATTACGGTCTTTTTACCCATGCAATTTCTCAGCCCCACAATGACTACATCTTCTGATTCTATGTCATCCTTGGTAGAACTAATTATTTGAACAAAATTTCTGGGGCAACATTTTGCCATTTTCTAAAGTCACGTTACAGCCAGAAAATATTTTTAGGTAGTATATAATCAAAGAGTTATCATTCAGTCAAATTTTCTGAAAACCAATTAATAATTTTTTGCATAGCATTGTTTACCGTAGCTCGGCATTTCAGGATGATTTTATCCTAATCACTAATTTCTTATTCTAATCAAGCATTCTTTTAAGCTTAAATAATTTTAATTTTATGAAAAACAAAATTCTTTGTTCATGATAAGTGAAATTATGTCTCTGGGAAAATATGTTATAAGAGCTCTGAAATAAACATCTGCAAGTAACAAGTGACAAGTTTATGGCCACCTCGCCCTTTAAGAGCTCAACATGTTATTCGATCATGGAATCCTCCCCTTTCCCATGCCCTATGGTGCCCCATACAGTCTCAAGATATTTTCATGCAGAAGCCAATGAAGCTTATTTGCCAATCTAAATAGAAGATGACTACTCCGTCTCATGCAAACAAAATTTCTTACAAGATTTATTATATTTTTAGGATACAAAATGTCTCCTTTTAATCTAAATCTAAGCTTCAACAGTACCAATACATTTTGGGGTTATTCAATATTTAATCAATATCCACAGTACATCATTCACATTTAATAAAATCTTTGATTATAAATTCAGCATAAAAATGTGAACTTTGCAAAGGGGCATTTTCTTCTAGAGACTTCCTTGAGAACATACTGGGAGCCGAAAATAATGGCCAAACAAATTAGTGCAGGGATTTCAATTAACCCATGCACAGAAGGACAAAAAGAACTGGTGTAAGTCAGCAGTTCAGGCAACATCTCTGGAGAACATGGATAGGGGAGGGGTAATGGCCCTTCTTCATTTGGACAGGTACATGGGCGGGAAAGATTAAGAAGGATATGGTACGAATCGGGGCAAATGTAGATGGCTTCAGGTTGAGACTCTTCTTCAATAACCCATGCTTGTTGATTGCTGGGTATATTAGTAGTGAGTCAATATCTGGAACTTCTAATTACATTTAAAGCTAATACCTAAATCTAGCCCTCTCTTGAGGGGAGTTGCACTATTGTGGGAATGGTTGTTGGCAACAGTGCAGTAAATAATTAGGGCCTGGGAATGACACAACATAAGATGCTGACTGCATAGAGGACTTGCCAGTAGAGGTGAAAAAAAATAGGATTGATGTCTTCTGTCTGCAGAGGCACAAATTATCCTCCATCCACATGATCAAGTCAATAGGTAACTTCCAATGTTATTTTATCTATATAATTAAAAGTCTCATCTTGACCACTTCCTGTTTGCACTGATTTTAGAAAAAAACACTACCACATATTGCTGTGATTTTTTGGCCATCTTACTCAGAGTCCTCCTCCGTTGCACAACCCCCAAGGATTTTTCCCATCGATGAAAAATAAAAGACTTATTAGTGTTTAAAAAATCTTGAGAATCTCTCACCGCCATGAAGGCCACGCCCATTCCGGTGGGAGGGGAAGGGACTATAAAACCCAGACATGTGGGCGTGACTCAGTCTGTCTGCAAGATGGCGAGGGAGAGGTCATGACTGTCTGAGCTGGGAAACTACAGAACACTGTGAGTATGCAATGAACTTGAAAAAATGATTTGTTAGCTCTTAATTAAAATGAAATGAGTTGTTTGGCCTGCCCTGTGCTTGAAACTGCAATGGCAATGAAAATGAAGTGAAAATGCAATGAGCTGTTTGGCTTGGGACTGCCCTGTGCTTGAAACTGCAATGGTAATGGAAATGAAGTGAAAATGCAATCAGCTGTTTGGCTTGAGCCTGCCATGTGATTGAAACTGCAATGGCAATGGAAATGGAGTGAAAATGCAATCAGCTGTTTGGCTTGGCCTGCCATGTGCTTGAAACTGCAATGGCAATGGAAGTGAAATGAAAATGCAATGAGCTATTCGGCCTGCCCTGTGCTTGAAACTGCAATACAATTGGAAATGAAATGATGCGAGTTGTTTGGCCTGCCTGAAACCACTAATTTCGGCCCACAACGCCCCTTATGCCGAGAAACCAGTCCCTTTTGACCAAAATGCCCGTATTAGCTCAGGAGGAGCATTTTGGCCCAAAAGGCATGTGTCAGGCCAGGAAAAGTGCAGAAAAAGTGCCTTTCGCAGAGATTTCACTCAGATTTTTTTTTTTTTAAATGAGCCACTTCGGCCCATCAGGCTTGTACTAGCCCAGGTGTCCCTTCAGCCCATCAGTAAGTATTCCCCTGCAAGTATTACATTTCACCCCAGTATTTTTTCCCTCCTTTCATTTGCTCCCTGTGAGATCCAGGCCAGGATAGACTTTCCTCCTTCATTGCTATGATCGGCAGAAAAAAGATGAAAAATGTCTAAAATTGATTCTCCACCCTCTCCCCCTTCTCTCTCACACAGTCTCTCACCTGTTTTGGGCATAATTTCTGGAAGTTTCTGAGCTGCCAGCCCACCAGGTCTGAGAGACTGAGCTGCCAGCCCACCAGGCCTGAGTGACTGAGCTGCCAGCCCACCAGGCCTGAGTGACTGAGCTGCAAGCCCAAGAATCCATTCGGCCCACAATGTCCATAGTAGCCCTCTGGAAACCAGTCCCTTCGGCCCACAACACCCATACTAGTGTTCCAGAAAGCCTCTCCCCTCCCCACCACTGGCCAGCAATATTGGAATTGGTGGAGAGGTGGAATATTGCGTTGGGAAACCAGCCCTCCCGTGTGAACATGGGACCCAACGGGTCGCACTTAGTCTAGTATTCACTAATTCTCGGGCAGTACCCAATTCATCATAATCCAGCCATGCATGTAACAACAACTTCTACAAATAAATACTCATAAGCTGCGGGACTGTGGGGCGGCTGGCTGCGGGCGGCAGCGCTGAACTTTTACATCGGGAGCCTGGGATCTCTCGGCGAGATCACCAGTTGTGGAGCTCCATCCAGCGCGGCCTTGTCAGCTTCGGAAGCCACGGACTCCGGTAGGGAAGCGGCCGTTCCAGGTGTCCCATGCCGCTGTGAGGACTCTCCCGACGCCAGAACACCAACACCCGGCAAGAAGGCCTAAAACATCGGGCCGCCGTAGCGCCGACTGCGGAGGCCTCAATAGGCCTGACTACGGGTGGACTTGGGGATGGGACTGGACTTTGTGCCTTCCCCCACAGTGGGAACCATTGTGGGGGGATTTTATGTTCATTGTTAATTCTTTAGTGTTGTGTCTTATCTTTATTTGTGTGCTGCATGGCAAGTCAAATTTCACTACACCAATTGGTGTATGTGACAATAAATGTCCTTTGTCCTTTGTCCTTGTCCTTTGTCATAATGGTTTTGTCAGCCAAAGAGACTGTTCAACATTCACTGACATAGGTCCCTTTCTACTGAAGGACAATATGGTGCATGACTAAAAGGAGCAAGAAACTAACTTGAAGGGAGAGGGCATCTGTACAGCCTAAAATCCATGAGTGAGTGTGCTAGTCAATTTGGTATTGTTGATGAGGGACTGACTGGCAGAGGAAATGAAGCCATTGCAAATTACTTTCTGCATTTTTAATCACATTTCCAGAGAACATACATCAAGATGTTGCCTGAACTGAAGACTTTTGTAAGAGAGTCAAACGGCATTGAATCAGGCACTTCGGCCCAAATGGACAATGTCAACCAAGACACCCCTTCCAAGCTGGTCCCATTTTCCTGCGTTCAGCCCAAATCTCTAAATATTTCCATGTTATGGTCCAAATGTCGCTTAAAGATTGTTATTGTACCTGCCTCAACTACTATCACTATTACTCAGAGCTCAGATCTCAGAGCTCCCATGGATTTGGAAGCAACAGCAACAGCAACAAAGAGAAGCAGGAGAAAACACTGATTGGCTCTAGCCAGAGTGGGAGGAGAGTTAGAAGTGAGTCAGAGGGTGAAAACAGTTGAAAAGGAGAGGCAAAGCACAGGCAGACTTTACTCAGAGCTCCCGTGGATTTGGAAGAAACAACAACAATCCCATAGGAGCCGTTGGAAGAGGAGGGGGAGGAGCGACACCCGACCAGTAAGGATAAAAATTCAGCGCGGGGCTTGCTTTTTCAGAGGCCCACAAGAGCCGTTGGAAGAGGAGGAGGGGGAGGAGCGACACCAGACCGGTAAGGATAAAAATCCAGCGCAGGGCTTACCAAAATCCATAACGTTCCATTCGGAGAAGTGGTTTTTTTGGGGGGTTTTTTGAGGAAGCCGCTGATTGGTGGGAAGTAGACTTGGGTAAGCAGCTGATTGGCAGTCAGATTTCAGCAGTTTGTAGTGTACTTTGTATTGTGTTGATATTGTATCCTGTGTAAGGGGGGAGTATGAAGGCCAGGGCAGTGTACTGTTGTGGATGTCAGATGTGGGAGGTCAGGGAAGCTGATAGCCCTCCAGACATCCACATCTGCGCCAGGTGTGTCGAGATGGGGCTCCTAAAGGACTGTGTTAGGAACCTGGAGCAGCAGCTCGAGGACCTCCATCTGATCAGGGAGAGTGAGGAGATCATAGACAGGAGTTACAGGGAGGTGGTCACTCCCAGACCATGGGAGGCAGACAAGTAGGTCACTGTTAGGAAGGGCAAGGGGCAGGGGCAGGGACTAGAGAGTACCCCGGTGGCTGTACACCTGGAAAATAGGTACTCATGTTTGAGTACGTTTGGAGCGGACAGCCTACCTGGGGGCAGCAACAGCAGCCGGGCCTCCGGCACAGAGAACGGCCCTGATGCTCAGAAGGGTAGCAAAAAGAGGAGGGCAATTGTAATAGGGGACTCCATAGTTAGGGGGTCAGATTGGCGATTCTGTGGACGCAGTCGGGAGACCCGGATGGAAGTTTGCCACCCTGGTGCCAGGGTCTCGGATGTGTCGGCACGTGTCGAAAATATTCTGAAAAGGGAGGGAGAGGAGCCTGATGTTGTGGTACACATTGGTACCAATGACATAGGCAGAAAAAGAGAAGAGGTCCTGAAAGGAGAATTTAGGGAGTTGGGGGGAAAGTTAAGGAGAAGGACCAAAAGAGTAACAATTTCAAGATTACTGCCTGTGCCACGTGACAGTGAGAGTAGAAATGGAATGAGGTGGAGGATAAATGCGTGGCTGAGGGACTGGTGCAGTGGGCAGGGATTCAAGTTTCTTGATCACTGGGACCTCTTTTGGGGAAGGCATGATCTGTATAAAAAGGACGGGTTGCACTTGAGCCCGAGGGGAACCAATATCCTGGCGGGGAGATTTGCAAAGGAGACTTTAAACTAGAAAGGCTGGGGGGAGGGACTCGGGTAGAGGGGGCTAGGGGACAGGGTGAGGGGCAAGAGGCAGAGAAGGGAAGCACTCGGACCCAAAGTGTAGGCGAAAAAGAGGAAAAAGAAAATAAACAGAGAATAAGGGATGGTGGGTTTCTAAAATGTGTATATTTTAATGCTAGGAGCATTGTAAGAAAGGTGGATGAACTTAGAGCCTGGATTGACACCTGGAAATATGATGTTGTGGCAATCAGTGAAACATGGTTGCGGGAGGGTTGTGATTGGAAACTAAATATTCCAGGATTTGTGTGATAGAAATGGAGGGACCAGAGGTGGAGGTGTTGCATTGCTTGTCAGAGAAGATATTACAGCAGTGCTTTGGCAAGATAAATTAGAGGGCTCGTCTAGGGAGGCTATTTGGGTGGAACTGAGAAGTGGGAACGGTGTAGCAACACTTTTAGGGGTGTATTATAGACCGCCAAATGGGGAGCGAGAATTGGAAGAGCTAATATGTAAGGAGATAGCAGATATTAGTAGTAAGCACAAGGTAGTGATTGTGGGAGATTTCAATTTTACAAAAATAGACGGAAACACATTCTGTAAATGGGCTGGATGGTTTGGAGTATGTTAAATGTGTGCAGCATAGTTTTTTGCAGCAATACATAGAGGTATCGACCAGAGAAGGGGCAGTGCTGGACCTCCTGTTAGGAAATGAGGCAGGTCAGGTGACAGAGGTATGAGTTGGTGAGCACTTCGGGACCAGTGATCACAATACCATTAGTTTCAATATAATTATGGAGAGAGTCAGTACTGGACCTAGGGTTGAGATTTTTGATTGGAGAAAGGCTAACTTTGAGGGAATGCGTAATGATTTAAAAGGAGTGAATTGGGACATTTTGTTTTATGGGAAGGATGTAGAAGAGAAATGGAGGACATTTAAAGGGGAAATTGTAAGAGTACAGAATCTTTATGTCCCTGTTCGGTTCAAAGGAAATAGTAAAAATAGGAAAGAGCCATGGTTTTCATGGGAAATTGGACACGGTTCGAAAAAAGAGAGACATCTACAATAATTATAGGAGGCATGGAGTAAATGAGGTGCTAGATGAGTATAAAGAATGTGAAAAGAATCTTAACAAAGAAATAAGAAAAGCTAAAAGAAAATATGAGGTTGCTTTGGCAAGAAAGGTGAAAGTAAATCCAAAGGGTTTCTACAGCTATATTAATAGCAAAAGGATAACGAGGGATAAAATTGGACCATTAGAGAGCCAGAATGGACAGCTATCTGCAGAGCCAAAAGAGATGGGGGAGATATTGAACAATTTATTTTCTTCGGTATTCACCAAGGAGAAGAATATTGAACTCTGTGAGGTAAGGGAAAAAAGTAGAGTAGCTATGGAAACTATGAGATTCAAAGAGGAGGAAGTACTGACACTTTTGAAAAATATAAAAGTGGATAAGCCTCCAGGTCCTGACAGGATATTCCCTAGTTCATTGAGGGAAGTTAGTGTAGAAATAGCAGGGGCTATGACAGAAATATTTCAAATGTCATTAGAAACGGGAATAGTGCCGGAGGATTGGCGTACTGCGCATGTTGTTCCATTGTTTAAAAAGGGTTCAAAGAATAAACCTAGCAATTATAGACCTGATAGTTTGACGTCAGTGGTGGGCAAATTAATGGAAAGGATACTTAGAGATAATATATATAAGCATCTGGATAAACAGGGTCTGTTCAAGAACAGTCAACATGGATTTGTGCCTGGAAGGTCATGTTTGACAAACATTCTTGAATTTTTGGAAGAGGATACTAGGGAAATTGATGAGGGTAAAGCAGTGGATGTTGTCTATATGGATTTCAGTAAGGCCTTTGACAAGGTTCCCCATGGAAGGTTGGTTCAGAAGGTTCAATCTTTGGGTGTTAATGGCGGAGTAGCAAGATGGATTCAACAGTGGCTGAATGGGAGATGCCAGAGAGTAATGGTGGATGGCTGTTTGTCAGGTTGGAAGCCGGTGACCAGTGGGGTGCCTCAGGGATCTGTGTTGGGTCCACTGTTGTTTTTCATGTACATCAATGATCTAGATGATGGGGTGGAAAATTGAATAAGTAAGTATGCAGATGCTACTAAGATAGGTGGTGCTGTGGATAATGAAGTAGATTTTCAAAGTCTACAGAGAGATTTGGGCCATTTGGAAGAGTGGGCTGAAAGATGGCAGATGGAGTTTAATGCTGATAAGTGTGAGGTGCTACATCTTGGCAGGACAAATCAAAATAGGATGTACATGGTAAATGGTTGGGAATTGAGGAATGCTGTGGAACAGAGGGATCTAGGAATAACTGTGCATAGTTCCCTGAAGGTTAAGGGGGGACTTGATTGAGGTCTTTAAAATGATGAAAGGGATAGACAGAGTTGACGTGGATAAGCTATTCCCATTGAGGGTAGGGCAGATTCAAACAAGAGGGCATGACATGAGAATTAAGGGACAGAAGTTTAGGGGTAACATGTGGGGGAACTTCTTTACTCAGAGAGTGGTGGCCGTGTGGAATGATCATCCAGCAGAAGTGGTGGAGGCAGGATCGATTTTAACATTTAAAAGTAAAGTGGATAGGTATATGGACGGGAAGGGAATGGAGGGGTATGGTCTGAGTGCAGGTAGATGGGACTAGGGGAAAATAAATGGTCGGCACGGACTGGAAGGGCCGAGAAGGCCTGTTTCCGTGCTGTAATTGTTATATGGTTATATTATATGGTTAACAAAGAGAAGCAGGAGGAAACACTGATTGGCTCTAGCACGAGTGGGTGGAGTGTTAGAAGTGAGTCCGAGGGAGAAAACAGTTGAAAACTGAGGAATTAGGTTTGTAAATTGGTAAATTAGGCAATTTATTAGTCAATATAAGCAAGACAGCTCTTAGGGAGTGGCAGTGAGGGAATTGCCCTGTGAGTAAAGTGCGAGTCTTTGGCTAGAGTGTCTTCGGCAAGGAGGCTGAGGAGAGGAGCCTACGCAAAACACTTGAGAGGGAGAGACGAAAGAAGGAGATGTCAAGCAAGCTGATTCAGTGTGATGCTTGCAGTATTACCATATAACCATATAACAATTACAGCATGGAAACAGGCCTTCTCGGCCCTTCCAGTCCCCTTCCAAAACGATGTAGTGTATCTAGACTTTCAGAAAGCCTTTGATAAGGTCCTGCACGGGAGACTGGTGACTAAAATTAGAGCACATGGTATTGGGGGTAGGGTGTTGACATGGATAGAAAATTGGTTGGCAGACCGGAAGCAAAGAGTAGAAGTGAACGGGGTCCTTTTCAGAATGGCAGGCAGTGGAGTGCCGCAAGGCTCGGTGTTGGGGCCGCAACCGTTTACCATATATATTAACAATTTGGAAGAGGGAATTAGGAGCAATACTAGCAAGTTTGCGGATGACACAGCTGGGTGACAGTGTGAACTTGGAAGAGGATGTTAGGAGGTTGCAGGGTGACCTGGACAGGTTGAGTGAGTGGGCAGATGCAGTATAATATAGATAAATGTGAGGTTATCCACTTTGGCGGCAAAAACAAGGGAGCAGATTATTATCTCAATGGGGTTAGGTTAGGTAAGGGGGAGGTACAGCGAGACCTGGGTGTCCTTGTACACCAGTCACTGAAAGTTGGCGTGCAGGTACAGCAGGCAGTGAAGAAAGTTAATGGAATGTTGGCCTTCATAACAAGAGGATTTCAGTATAGGAGTAAAGAGGTTCTTCTGCAGTTGTATATGGCTCTGGTGAGAACACATCTGGAGTATTGTGTACAGTTTTGGTCTCCTAATTTGAGGAAGGACATCCTTGTGATTGAGGCAGTGCTCATATGACAGGTGGGACTGTCATATGAGGAAAGATTGAAAAGATTGGGCTTATATTCACTGCTTGTATTCTTGCTGGCTCAAAGGGCCGAATGGCCTCCTCCTGCACCTATTTTCTATGTTTCTATGTTTCCATGTCTATCTCTGGAAAAAACAACCCAAATGTGCTGGGGTAACTCAGCAGATCTGGAAGACATAGATGACACATCTGGATAAGGCACAGGCATGGGGAATCCATTGTTCACAACACTGGGTTGTAAGTTACCCAAGCAGAATATAAGGCAAGGTGAACTTCCAAAGGTATAAAACATTATGAGAAGTACATATAGTGTAGATAGAAAGAAATCTTTTTCCCTGGTGTTAAACATAATAAGGCAAAGGTGCGAGGGATAAGATGTAAAGGGGATCCGAGGGGAAAGTTTATTTTTACAGGGAGCGATTGATATCTGGAATATGGTGCCAAAGGTGGTGGTGGAATCACATACAATCACTGTGTTTCAGATGCATTTAGTCATGCATTTGAATAGGCAAAGTATGGAAGGGTGCAGACCTAATGCAGGATTAGTGTAAATTAGCAAAATGCTCAACATGGATGTGCTGGATCGAAGGACCGTTTCTGCACTGTATCCAGCATTCATTACTCCTACTTGCCCTCCCCTTCATTTTAACAAAGACATGTACAGCTTGAATTTTCACTACCACTAAAACATCCCATTTTCAGGCTATCTGTCTGCAAAAACCTACTTCATTAAAGTCCTGTCTGATCCATCAAAGTTGGCCTTCCCCAAATGAGGCATTCATTTTAGGAACTCACACCAGGGCAGGATCTTCACAGTGATCGTTCAAATCTATTCATTCAAACAAATAAAATTGACTTTGACTTTGAACACTGGAGAATGTGGTAGACCTGAAGGATCTATGAGCATAAATAAATAGTTCCCTGAATGTGGCATCACAGGTGGATAGGGTGGTGAAGAAGGCTTTTGGCATGCTGGTGTTCATTAGTCAGGGAGATGAGTATAGGAATAGGAACGTAATGTTTCAGTTCTGCAAGCCATTCGTGAGGCCTCGTTTGACAAAAAGTGTTCTCGCTGGCAGCCAACAAGAAAAAGCCACACCATTTATTGTGTTTAAGAAGGAACTGCAGATGTTGGAAAATCGAAGGTAGAAGACGGGTTCAACCTGAAGAAGGGTTTCGTCCCGAAACGTTGCCCATTTCCTTCGCTCCATAGATGCTGCCGCACCCGCTGAGTTTCTCCAGCACTTTTGTCTCCTATTTATTGTGTGTGTACTTACTGAAGGTTTAGTATCAAATATAGGGTGACTAATGCAGTACAATTAATTTAATTTATATTTAAATACTATTTAAAAAAAAAATTAAATACTTTCTAAAAGTTAAATTAAAAACATGAATTTTCCTTGTATATTGTCCTGGGGGTGGAGTTGGATCCATTGGAGGTCGTCTTGGAGGAGAGGATGCTCCTCAAACCATGAAGCATCTGGGGCAATACAGCTCACCCCATCCATGACACACTGGTCAACTTGAGGAACAACTTCAGCAACAGACTGGTTCCACCAAGATGCAGCACAGAATGCCACAGGAGATCTTTTTTCCCTGCGGCTATCAAACTGTACAACTCCACCCCCTTCTATCATGTGGTAGACTGACTCCCCTCCCAATCTTTGCGCATCCCCAATCCTGGACTTTCCACACGTCACTTTGATTTCGTGTTTCATGTATCTTGTTGTGTTTTATGACTGTTGGAAGATCAATTTCCCTCCTGGGATAAATATTCTATGGTATCGTATATACAAGTAAGGCTTGTATACACACAGCCAACCGTCAATAGCATCTGTGAAAAAACTTGTAATCCTGATTTCTGAGAAGAGAGGATGAAATATAGGCATGGCTCAATTCAAAAGTGCTTCAGTGGTTTTCCTTGCGTAACAGTGGATAGCAAGTTGTGAGATATTATAAATAGCTTCAGATAAGTTCATAAGTCATAGGAGATAAGTTCATAAGTCTATCGTTCCTCTCAAATCCATTCTCCTGCCTTCTCCCCATAACCCTTGACACCCGTACTAATTAAGAATCTGTCAATCTCCCCTTTCAAAGTGCCTAATGACTTGCCCTCCACAGTCATCTGTGGCGATGAATTCCACAGATTCAACACTCTCTGACAATAGAAACTCTTCCTCAACTCTTTCAGAAGGTATTCTGCCCTAGACTCTCCCACCAGTGGAAACATTCTCTCTGGAGTCTGTCTCCCTATTCTGCCCTTTCACTATTCACTAAGTTCCAATGAGGTTTCCCCCTCATCCTTCAAAACTCATGTGAATACAAGCCCAACGCTGTCAAATTCTCATCACACGTTAACCCAATCGTTCCCGGGATCATTCTGGTAAACCTCCTCTGGGCGTTGGCACACCCTTGCTCAGATATGGGGCCCAAGATTACTCACAATACTCCAAATGCAGTCTGACTAGTGCCTTATGATGCCTCAGCATTACAATAGACAATAGGTGCAGGCGTAGGCCATTCGGCCCTTCAAGCCAGCACCGCCATTCACTGTGATCATGGCTGATCATCCACAATCAGTACCCCGTTCCTGCCCTCCCCATATCCCTTGTTTCCGCTATCTTTAAGAGCTCTACCTAACTCTCTCTTGAGAGCATCCACTGCCTTCTGAGGCAGAGAATTCCATAGATTCACAACACTCTGGGTGAAAAAGCTTTTCCTCATCTCAGTACTAAATGGCCTACTCCTTATTCTTAAACTGAGGTCTCTGGTTCTGGACTTCCCCAACATCGGGAACATGTTTCCTGCCGCTAGCATGTTCAATCCCTTACTAATAAGATCCACTCATCTTTCCAAATTCCAGTGTATACAAGCCCAGTCACTCCATTCTTTCAACATATGATAGTCGCACCATCCCAGAAATTAACCTTGTGAACCTACGCTGCACTTCTTCCATAGCAAGAATGTTCTTCCTCAAATTTGGAGACCAAAACTGCACACAATACTCCAGGTGTGGTCTCACAAGGGCCTTGTACAACTGCAGCAGGACCTCTTTGCTCCTATACTCAACTCCTTTTGTTATGAAGGCCAACATGCCATTAGCTTTCTTCACTGCCTGCTGTACCTGCATGCTTACTTTCAGTGACTGGTACAAGGACACCCAGATCTGGTTGTACTTCCCCTTTCCCTAACTTGACATTCAGATATTAATCTGCCTTCCTGTTCTTGCCACCAAAGTGTATAACCTCACATTCATCCATATTAATCCACACTGCATCTGCCATGCATCTGCTCACTCACCCAACCTGTCCAAGTCACCCTGCATCCTCATAGCATCCTCCTCGCAGTTCATACTGCCACCCGTGTGTCATCTGGATGTTTACCTGGATTTTCAGAAAGCTTTTGATAGGGCGCCACACATGAGGGTGCTAAAGAAGATGAGAGAATATGGTATTACATCCCTGTTTTTACACTCAATTCCTCTCGAAATGAATGCTAACATTGCATTTTCCATCCTTTCATCTTGCAAATCAACCTTTTGTGAATCCTGTAACAGCACTTGCAAGTCCCTTTGCACCTCCAATTTCTGAATCCTTTAGAAAATAGTTTATGCATTTGTTCCCGCTACCAAAATGGGAACAAAGGCATAAATTATTTTCTAAAGGATTTGCTGCGCTGTATTCCATCTGCCACTTCTCTGCCCACTCTCCCAACCTGTCCAAGTCCTTCTGCAGGGTCCCCCCTTTCTCTACACAACCTACCCCTCTACCTATCTTTGTATCATCTGCAAACCTGTATACAAAGCCTTCAATTCCCACATCCAAATCATTAATATACAACATGAGGAGTAGCGCTTCTCACTGACAGCCAACCAAAAAAAGCCCCCATTATTCCCACTCTCTGCCTTCTACCAATCAGTCAACCTTCTACCCATGCTTGTATCTTCCCTCTAATACCATGGGCTCTCATGTTCTTTAGCACCCACACATGCGGCGCCCTATCAAAGGGTTTCTGAAAATCCAGGTAAATATCTAGACTCTCCTTTATCTATCCTGCCATTTATTTCCTCAAAGAAATCCAGCAGATTCAAACAGATAAGGTCTCCCCTTCACAAAACCATGCTGACTCCAGCCTATTTTGTCATGTGCTTCTAAGTAATTGGAAATCGCATCCTTTATAATGGAATCTACAATGTTACCAACCACTGAAGTCAGGCTACCGGCCTCTAGTTTCCCGTTTTGCTTCGCTCCCTTCTTGAACAGCGGAGTAATATTTGTAATTTTCCAGTCCTCTGGGACCACTCCTGACTAGTGCTTTTAAAAGATCACCAGTAATGCCTCCACAATCTCTAAGCTCAGTTCAGTTTATTCAGTTCAGTTTAATGTCAAGTATTGTGAGGTACAGTGAAAAGCTTTTGTTGCTTGAAAGCTTTTGTATCAGTCAGCGGAAAGATAATACTTGATCACAAATGAGCCATTTACAGTGTATAGAGATTTAAGAGTGTGATGCGATTGTAAGAAGGGATTGTGGATCTACTTCTGTGGCTAGCATGCAAATAGTCGCCTAGGTTGAGCGACATCTTGGAAGCAGCTAACTCTTTCAGAATCCTAGGGTGTATTCCATCTGGTCCAGGTGACTCATCCACCTTCAGATCCAAAGAAGTCAAACATAAAGATGGAGAGGAGATGATTGCCCACCTCTTTGCAGTGTGTGGATTTGCTAAGACGGTCTGGAGAAAGATGAAAAAGTCCTTGTCATTGTTCATCCTTAGCAGTGACCTAACAGAAAACTCCCTGATTTATGGGCTATACTCACGGACGCGCTCAGAGACAGACATCTTGCCGCTGGAAGACCATTGATTTGGTGAATGACGCTCTTTGGTCTGCCTGAAACATGTTGGTCTTCCAGCACAGCACAGTAAGTGAATGCTGTTGACTGGCCCATTCCAAACTGCAGAAGAACGTGCTGGAAACATAGAAAATAGGTGAAGGCCATTCGGCCCTTTGAGCTGGCACCACCATTCAATATGATCATGGCTGACCATCCAAAATTAGTACCCCATTCCTGCTTTCTCCCCATTTCCCTTGATTCCGTTAGCCCTAAGAGTCTGAAGAAGGGTCTCGACCTGAAACATCACCCATTCCACGTGCGTAGCCGTGCTACGCTACGGATGCTCTCTCTTGAAAGCATCCAGTGAATTGGCCTCCACTGCCTTCTGTGGCAGAGAATTCCAGTCATATGTTGATAAAATGGAGCTGCTGGGCTTGTATACTCTGGAATTTAGAAGGATGAGAGAGGATCTTATTGAAACATATAAGATTATTAAGGGTTTGGATATGCTAGAAGCAGGAAACATGTTCCCAATGTTGGGGGAGTCCAGAACCAGGGTCCACAGTTTAAGAATAAAGGGTAAACCATTTAGAATGGAGGAAATACTTTTTCACACAGAGAGTTATGAGTCTGTGGAATTCTCTGCCTCAGAGGGCAGTGAAGGCCGGTACTCTGGATGCTTCCAAGAGAGAGCTAGATAGAGCTCTTAAAGATAAAGGAGTCAAGGGATACGGGTAGAAGGCAGGAACGGGGTACTGGTTGTGGATGATCAGCCATGATCACATTGAATGGCCGAAGGGCCAAATGGCCTACTCCTGCACCTATTGTCTATTCAGAGCTCTCTGGGTGGAAAAGTGCTGAGGGACACATGGAAGTTCCGACTACCCAAGGCGAATGCTCCATAGGAGAGAACCACAGTCGAGAGGTGTTCCGCTGCTGGACATTGAGGGGCCGAGTCTGGTGGGGATATCCCTCAAGAGTAGGGACATCATCCATGGGGGCCACATAAGTGGCAATAGTACAATGTGTAAAGAAAAAGGAAAATGCTAACACTACTGGGCTTAACACTAGTAATATTTAATGTATAGACACAAAGCATTTTTGTAGTGTTTATATTTTATTTACATTTTATATTACGAATAAGGTTTATTCATAAACAAAAGATTGATAACCACTGGCAATGCAAGACGCACTCTGCATTGAAGTTGTATATGAGGGCAGCAAGTGGAAAATTTTAGAGAGGCTATCAATGTGGAAATGTTGACATGTAACACATTGTTCCATGCTAATGTTTGATTATGATCATTATTCCCTGTACAAACACCAACACCCTTGCATCTCTTTCCCCTCTATGGATACCATTCTACTCATTTCCCCTTCATGCTGCAAAAATCTTCAGTGCTTCCCTATTCATAACACTACATTTAAAGGACTACAGAAGGTACCATACATTTGCAGAGTTGTTCAAAGAACATTCAAAAGAATATTTACCATTATCTACCATTTAGTAAGATCATGGTTGACCTTTCAAGTCAATGCCAACTTCCTGCAGCAACCCAATTCTCCCCAACAACAGCCATATTAAGTAGATCAGTAATGAACTCAACTATATTGGATGACCTCTTTAAATAGCACTGGTGGGAATGATTTCCTGTTCAACTTTGAAGTTAAAAAATTGAGTTCACTGCACTGCAGAACTCCAAAATTGCAGAGTTTGATCAGCAAATTTGCTGATCAACGCTACTTATTCTATATACTGTCAGTCAAACTCATTGCCTGTATATCATTGCCTTGACCAATCTAAAATTCAAAATAATTCTGTGGGTGATGGTAACAATGCTGGACAGCAGCTTCAATCGAGCATGATCTGGCTCATAAAATTAATTCCAACAATGCAAAACCTGTACATTTTCATAAACAACACGTTTTTTTCCATTCTACATTTCAAAATGAATTCCTTTCAAATCCGCTTTCCTAATTTACCACAAAGCACAGTTCTCTCTTTCATCTGTAACATTACATCAGTTTTCCTCTCTCCACACATGCTGTCTGACTTGGGTACTGATGGCATTTTCTTTATTTTAGATTTCCACAAATAGTAGTAGAAACAAGAATCTGCAGATACTGCCTTACAAAAAAAAGTGCTGTAGTAACTCAGCGGGCCAGGCAGCATCTCTAAGAGAACATGGATCCTAAGTTTTTCATACCCTGACTTCAGAATATGAAGAAGAGTTCAACATGTAACCTCAACTATCTATGTTCTCCAGAAATGCTGTCTGACCCACAGTTAATCTAGCACTTTGTGTGTTTTATTGCTGAAATTGTATAGTTTTGTATCTTACATCAACATCGTTTGTTTCTTCTCTCTGCTGTATTTATTCTCTTCCTATTTACATCAATTAAAAAACCTTCAGCACTATTTTTTCAGCCAGCACAAACTGCAGTATCACCAGTTTAGTCACTAATTTAAGAAGTAATACTGGTAAATGTAATTAATTTAGACATTTAGTTCACAAACATGTACCATCTTTCGGTCTTCAGAGATTGAAATACATAAATTTATCCAACACAGCACATATTTTTGCAGCTTTTAGGTTTTTGTCCAGCAGCTTCAAGTGGTACTTTTACTTCATCACAATATTTGCTGAAAGCATTTACTTGGACAATAAGCCAAAATTGAAAATAAATGTTAATTGCTCTTTGCTATTGTGCCTTACTGTCGGGTAACCTAGAGTAATTATTCAGATTTCTCAAACTGACCATCCTAGGCCATATTGGGATGCTGGCATTTCCATGGGAAATGGTCTGATATTTTAACTATGAAACATATTTCAGCAAATAGCCGTTAAAAAAAAAAAACAAATACTAATTATTCAACACTAACATAACCTTATTTTTAAAAACAATTTTATTAATAAATGTTAAAAAAACTACCATGGGCTCAGCATCTATTTGAATTTGCATTTCCAAATGATTTGTTGTGAATAAACCTTGACATAAGTCTGCTTTCCAACCTTACCATTTTCAATTTGTTGCCAGTTAACTCAACCTACTTGATAATTTTTTTCATCAGCACCTCAAAGAAAATAAATATTTCTACTGTAGAAAATACTACATTCACCAAATCCCTCAACTTTCCCCTTTCACAATCCTTTGTATGTATAATGCAGTTTTAGGACAATCGCTCCCTTACGAAATTTAATCAACTTCTTAGAACTGCCCAACTCTTAACCTGTCAGCTAATACAATTCCTTAATGTTACCCCAAATCTTTGAAATAAATCCCCGACAAAGGACTAACACCATGTTATCTATCTTATGGATATGTAGAATAACCTGCTGAATAGGCTATCTCAACCACAACAGTACTACAGTTAACTATGCTGCAGCTACAATCGTACTACAATTAACTATGTTAACTTCACATTAAAAATTAAAAAACTGGGGGCAGTCAGTGGTCACGTGTAATTAACTGTGACACAGTGGAGACATATGAGGCTTGTGGTACCCCATTTCAGCAAAGAGTCCGGGGAAGGAAGCTTAGCCCACATAAAATAAAACATCAAATTAAATAATAGTACTATTTAAATAATTAATTCAGATCGTCCATGTAGAATGCTTTCACAACCAAGGCATCTACAATACTGGAGAATCCCGTGACACACCCATACCTGTGAATATTCTCCAATACAACCACTGACAAGCTCCCGTAAGCTTATTCCAGAAATCAGTGAATGAGCTGACGGCACATACCTTACAACAGTTACCACTGACAAACTCGTTGCCGCGGGATTAACTGATTCATTTATAATCTACCACCTATTTCTGTGCAATGCAAATTGCGGGACAAACTCCCTCAATCCTCTCGCTTGACCACTGAGTGACATCTTCCTTGTTTATTTTTCAACCAGACACACTAGACCTACTGACAATCCCTGGGAAAGTATTAGACTGTCTCGAAGCAAATACATGATCTGTCCAAAACTAAAAATCTCCCTGTGCACGCTTTCCTTTTATACCAGAAATATAAAATAAAACATCCTGACAAGTTTACCTAGATATACTGCAATATATTTCGCATTGAAGCACACAGATATTCAGACAGTACCTGTTGTATCTTCTCCAGCCAGTGTTAACTGCTGTTATTTATTTTCCCCTTCAGATTTTTTTTAAATTTCTCTTCCCTCCATCAGCACATAGTCCCTGCTGATGGTGTGTCAGTGAATCGGGAGCCCGGATGGATGTATGGATATGTGTGTCTCCACTCGTCTCTCTCTCTCTCTCTCTCTCCCTCCCTCCCTCCATCCCCTGCAGTTGTGAAATATGTGGTTGCTAAGAGAGGTGGGTGATGGGGGGGCGGGCGGACAAAAAAAAACCCAGCGCCCAACATTACATTAAAAAAGGAGATGGGGATAGATTGTCCTTCCACTCACGTCGCAGCCTAAGTTCACAGGTGTGGGGGCGTTGTTGACGGACAACGTCGGCGGCCAGTGAGCGGGAGGCAGCGCGCGCCCTGCCCGCCCGCCCGTCCCGCCATCTCCTCCAACCGTCGTCTGGGGAGGCGGGAAATCGCCGCCAATTGGGAAAGAACCAACGACGAGTCAATTAAAGGTGAAGGCCAGCCCCGCGCTCCCACCGTGCGCCTCCGGCTGCGCTCCCTGCAACATCGGGAGGTTTCAGCCATTCAAGACCACGCAGAGGTAAGGGTTTGATCCCAGCGTGAACCCCCCCCCCCCCCCCCCCCCCCCCCCACCTCCCATTTGACCAACGCCTGGTTGATAGATGGCAACGTACATAGCCATTGAAACAAAAGGATGGAATCGGCCAAGGTGCCCGAGAGAAAACCAATGAGTGGGTCCAATGGCAGACACAAAAAGATGGGAGTAACCCAGCATCTATGGAGAAAATGAATGAAACCTTTGCACAAAAAAAGTAATCGTAAAGGAAACGGTCCCGCTGAGTTACTCCAGCTTTTTGTGTCTATCTTCAAAGATCAAAAGAGTTTATTGTCATGTGTCCCTGACAGGAAAATGGAATTCTTTCTTTGCATAGCACAACAGAACATAGTAGGCATTGACTAAATTTTTTTACGTAAATACACACATGAATTAATAAATCAATAAAGTGCAAACAACAGATGGAGGGATATTAATGTTCAGAGTTCCGAGCCAAGTTTAATAGCCTGATGGCTGTGGGGAAGTAGCTATTCCCAAACCGGGTTGTTGCAGTCTTCAGGCTCCTGTTACCTTCTACCCGAAGGTAGCAGGGAGATGGGTGTGTGGCCAGGGTGGTGTGGGTCCTTGATGATGCTGCCAGCCTTTCTGAGGCAGCGACTGCGGTAGATGGAAGGAAGGTCAGAGCTGATGATGGACTGGGCAGTGTTTACTACTTTTTGCAGTCTTTTCCTCTCCAGGGCACTCAAGTTGCCGAACCAAGCCACGATGCAACGCGTCAGCAAGCTCTCTACTGTGCACCTGTAGAAGTTAGAGAGAGTCCTCCTTGACAGACCAACTCTCCGTAATCTTCTCAGGAATTATCTTGTGTCTAAACCAGCGTCTGCAGTTCCTTCCGACACTGGGTCCAATGGTGTTGTGATGTCGTGATCTGGTTGTTTAAGTGGCTTTCAGCATATGATCCATGAATGGCAGAAGAAAGCAGGTGATGGAGAATGAAAACATCAAAAGCAAAGCACTCCTCCTGCCGGTGACCCGAAATTAACGATACAAAATGACGGAAAACACTTGAGCGGAAAGCAGGCAGAAAATTTGCAAGGCTATACTAAACTTTGTGGTCAATGGTCCTACATCATATTTTGGGGAAGTTAGATATGCTCGTCCATGGAACTGATGCACTGCAATGTTGAGAACTATATTCTGCACTCTGTATTGGATAGCACACAAGACGTGACTATAATAAACCTGGATCTAAACAGTAGGCGTTTATTATTGTGTTGAACGAGTAAGAGAGCAAAGAAAGAACGAAAAGGGGAGGGCAGTGATGGTTAAGGGGATGAATTATAATACAGCACATTATGTTCAAAAACATAGAAAAAATAAGTGCAGGAGCAGGCCATTCGGCCCTTCGAGTCAGCACCGCCATTCAATATGATCATAGCTGATCATCTAAAATCAGTTGTTGTTTTTTCCCCATATCCCTTAATTCCTTTAACCCGAAGAGCTACATCTAACTCTCTTGAAAACATCCAGTTTTCTGTGGCAGAGAATTCCACCAATTCACAACTCTCTGGGTGAAGAAGTTTTTCCTCATCTCAGTCTGAAATGGCCTACCCCTTATCTTAAACTGTGTCCCCTGGTTCTGGATTCCCTTGACATCGGGAACATTTTTCCTGCATCTAGCCTGCCCAACCAATATTTTTAAGAATTTTAGATGTTTCTATAAGATGCCCTCTCATCCTTCTAAATTCCAGTGAATGTCACTTCATTAATACACTTGGTAAAAAATATAATCGAACAAATGTGACCCCAAGCAACATATTGGAGCATATAACTACAAACATGAATTATTAAATCTATTTCTCTGTCCAATCCTATTGCGACATCTGCCGAGCATTTCCAGCTTTTTGTTCTCATTCCAAACCTTTAGACTCCCTATTAAAACATAGTTGCAATTTTAATTAGGGATTCATCATGAGAGGAGTACAACTATTTCAGAGTTATAGGACAGAGAAAATTAGAGGGAAAAGAAGAAGTGATGCCAAGTAGGGATTTTAACTGACAACAATTTTTTAAAATAAAACTTTTGTTAAGGGTGCTTCAGATAATGTGGCTTGCCTCACTGTTCCATCTGATGATGTTATTAAGTTAATGTGTTCTCTCTCGGCTGTGTAGTTCTCTAGGTCTGTGTAGTTCTCCAATTTAATGGGCATGCTAGACGAAGTAAGACCCGTTGGTTCCCAGTCACACGGGAGGCCTGGTCCCAGAACGCAACCCATTCCTCAATGCAATATTCCACCACTCACCTGTTCCCCCAACGCAGCGTTGGGAGCGTTCTATTAGCAGGGGACGGGGACAGCTTCAGGCGGGGAGAGTCCTGCAGCCAGGGGAAGGGGAGTGCTTCAGACAGGGCCTGGTGGGGGGTGTGTGTGTGGGAAGGGTGGGGTGTGGATGGGTGGGGGGGTGTAAGGAAGGGGTGGTGTGGGGGAGGAGGGTTGTGGGGGAGGGGGGTTGTGGGGGCGGGGGGGTGTGTTGGAGGGGGGTGAGAGGGCTCACCGGTTCCCGGCTCTGACCGCACTCACTGGCTCCAGGAACCGGCTCCAGACTCATTCAACGGCTCTCGTCCCCGGCGCCTGTCGGGCTCACAGCCCCCGCCCGCGAACACAGCCCGCCCGCGCCCGCAAACGCAGCCAGCCCCCACCCGCGAACACTGCCAGCCCCCGCTCGCGAACGCAGCCAGCCCCCACCCGCGAACATACCATTCGCTTTCTTCACTGACTGCTGCACCTGCATGCTTACTTTCATAGACTGATGAACAAGGACCCCCCAGATCCCGTTGTACTTCCCCTTTTCCCAACTTGACACCATTTAGATAGTAATCTGCCTTCCTGTTTTTGCTACCAAAGTGGATAACCTCACACATATCCGCATTAAACGTCATCTGCCATGCATCTGCCCACTCCTTCAACCTGTCCAAGTATAAAGAAACAAAAGCTTTCTTTACCACCCTATCTACATGCGATTCCACCTTCAGGGAACTGCACAGTTATTCCCAGATCCCTCTGTTCCACAGCATTCCTCAATTCCCTACCATTTACCATGTACGTCCTATTTTGATTTGTCCTCCCAAGATGTAGCACCTCACATTTATCAGCATTAAACTCCATCTGCCATCTTTCAGCCCACTCTTCCAAATGGCCCAAATCTCTCTGTAGACTTTGAAAATCTACTTCATTATCCACAGCACCACCTATCTTAGTATCATCTGCATACTTACTTATCCAATTTTCCACCCCATCATCTAGATCATTGATGTACATGACAAACAACAGTGGACCCAACACAGATCTCTGAGACACCCCACTGGTCACCGGCTTCCAACCTGACAAACAGCCATCCACCATTACTCTCTGGCATCTCCCATTCAGCCACAGTTGAATCCATCTTGCTACTCCGCCATTAACACCCAAAGATTGAACCTTCTTAACCAACCTTCCATGGGGAGCCTTGTCAAAGGCCTTACTGAAATCCATATAGACAACATCCACTGCTTTACCCTCATCAATTTCCCTAGTGATCTCTTCAAAAAATTCAAGAAGGTTTGTCAAACATGACCTTCCAGGCACAAATCCATGTTGACTGTTCTTGATTAGACCCTGTTTATCCAGATGCTTATATATATTATCTCTAAGCATCCTTTCCATTAATTTGTCCACCGCTGACGTCAAACTGACAGGTCTATAATTGCTAGGTTTATTCTTTGAACCCTTTTTAAACAATGGAACAACATGCGCAGTACGCCAATCTCCTATGTGGGACCTTATCAAATGCCTTCTGAAAAATTGATGGATGAACCAGATGTCATTTGTATTAGCAGATGGGATAGCAACATTTGGATGTTTTTAACTTTTTAAATGCTAGTCTGCGGTGTTGTTATCTTGAGACTTTGAGCAGTGTTAATCATTTTTACAGAGGTTGGTGAGGACATGATAATGAATTAAAAACATGTATGACATCAACATTCTGAACAATATGGTTCTATTTGGACAGTTGCCTGGAAGAGATATGCAGTAGAGCACTTGGCTAAGGAGCGGAATTTATTGTGGAAAAATATCCAGTGCTGAATCTCCAAACAAGCACTTTGAAAATACTGGAGAGAAGTCAAAGAGCTAGTGATGAACAACTGTTTTAAGCAATGTAGCCGAAAGGAAATGTATATATTATAGATAAAAATGGATGTAAGTGGAAAAGTGTTGGAGGAAGTTGGCATGGTCATCCATCTCAAATGCAGTAGAAGTTATTATGGCCAGAAAGGGGAAGAATAAAAGGGGGGACAGAATGCATTTGACACAATTACATAGGATTTCATTAATACTTGATCTCAGTACAGTTTTGCTTATTGTCACATGTACAGTATATACAGTACAGTGTATAGGTACAGTGAAAAGCTTTTGTTGCGTGCTAACTATTCAGCGGAGAGACAATACATGATTACAATCGAGTCTTTCACAGTGTACATTCACACAGTAAGTGAATAACATTTAGTGCAAGACAAAGCCAGTAAAGTCTGATCAAAGATGGTTAGAGAGTCTCCAATGAGGTAGATAGTAGTTCAGGACTGATCTCTAGTTGAGGTAGGATGGTTCACTTGCCTAATCACAGCTGAGAAGAAACTGTCCCTGAATCTGGAGGTGTGCATATTCACACGTCTATACCTTTTGCCCAATGGGAGAGGGGAGAAAAAGGAGTGGCCAGGGTGTGACTCGTCCTTGATTATGTTGCAGGCCTTGGCGAGGCAGCATGAGGAGTAAATGGAAGGGAGGTTGGTTTGAGTGATGGTCTAGGCAGCATCCACAATTCATTGCAATTTCTTGCGGTCTTGAATGGAGCTGTTCCCACACCAAGCTGCGATGCATCCTGATAAAATGCTTTCAATGGCACATCTGTAGAGGTTGGTGAGGATTGTTGGTGACATGTCAAACTTCCTAAGCCTTCTAAGGAAGGAGAGGCATTGGTGTGCTTTTTTGGTTGTTGCTTCAATATGCGTGAGCTAGACAAAGTTGTAGGTGATATCTACTCCTAGGAATTCGAAGTTTTCTACCATCTTACTTTAGCACTGTCAATATAAACTGGGGTATGTGTATCGCACTGCTTCCTTAAGTTGATCACTATCTCCCTTGTCTGACATTGAGAGAAAGGTTGTGTCAACACCTTTCACAAGAATTTCAATCTCCTTCCGGTACTCCGACTCATGATATATATCTGGCCCACAACAATGGTATCATCTGTAAATTTGTAGATTAAATTAGATTTGTATGTGGGTGTACAAGGAGTAAAGAAGGGGGCTGAGGGCTGAGAACGCATCCTTGCAGAGCACCAGTGTTGAGGATTTGTCCCCTATCCTCAGTGATTGTGGTCTGTTGGGCAGAAAGTAGAGGATCCAGTTACAGAGATAAGTGCTGTCTACAAGTCCTGTGCATCTGGTGATTAGCCTGGGTGGTATAATGGTGTTCAAGGCATAGCAGTAGTCTATGAATATGAGTCTGACATAGGTGTCTCTTATCCAGGTTCCGGGGATGAGTGTAGGGCCAGGGCGATGACATTGTCCGTGAACCTGTTGTGGCAGTAGGAGAACTGTAGTGGGTCAAGGTTGCTTGTTTTATGGATTTGTTTTATGTATTAACAGAAACTTGATTGGAAAATTTTTAACAATGAGTTTTCAGGAAATAATTGAAGCCAATTTGGGAGCTTGCAATCCATTCAAAAACATTGGAGAGGAGCAAAAGATTAAAAGTGGGCATGGAATGGTTAAGGTCTTTTGAGGATAATGATGATGCAGATTTGATGGAGAAGGGTACAGTATTTGGAAAGAGAGAACTATTAACAATATGTATGGAGGCAGGAAAAAGGGAAGTTCAATGGGAATAAAGAGTGGATGCAATTTTCGCACAGTACTTTTAAAATCAGGATAATAAGATTTTCTATATATGATAAACATACAAGGGAATTATAATGGAATGGGAGGTAATTACTGGACTAGTAACCCAGAAACCTGTAGTAATGAACTGTAAACGTGATATGGCAGCAGGGGGATTTCAATAAATCTAGAATAATTAAAAAAACAAAACTAGTTTGAATTCAAAAACTGTTTTTCTGTAAAACCCTACCTGCTTCACAAACCGGTGCAGCGGTAGAATTGCTGTCTCACAGTGCCAGAGACCCGGGTTGGATTCTGACTGTGGGTGCTGTATGTACAGGGTTTGTATTTTCTTCCTGTGACCACGTGGGTTTTTTGCCAGGTACTTTCGTTTCCTCCCACACTCCAAAGATGTTCAGGCTTGTAGCTTAATAGGCTTCAGTACAAAAATGGTCCCTCGTGTGTAGGTTTGTGTTAGTGTACGGGGTGATCGCTGGAAGGCGCGGTCTCGGTGGGCCAAAGGGCCTGTTTCCGTGCTATATCTCTAAAGTCTTAAGGGAATCTGCTATTCTTACTCAGTTTGCCTTCAATATTACTCTACATCCAAAAGAATGTGCTACATTTTTAAATGTTCTGCAACTCTTTCATTCAAGGGCATTAGCAAAAGACAATAATTAGATGTCTACATCCGATGGTCATATAGCACCATATAACCATATAACCATATAACAATTACAGCACGGAAACAGGCCATCTCGGCCCTTCAAGTCCATGCCGAACAACCTTTTTCCCTTAGTCCCACCTGCCTGCACTCATACCATAACCCTCCATACCCTTCTCATCCATATGCCTATCCAATTTATTTTTAAATGATACCAACGAACCTGCCGCCACTACTTCCACTGGAAGCTCATTCCACACCGGTACCACTCTCTGCGTAAAGAAGTTCCCCCTCATGTTACCCCTAAACCTCTGTCCCTTAATTCTAAAGTCATGTCCTCTTGTTTGAATCTTCCCTATTCTCATAGGGAAAAGCTTGTCCACATCAACTCTGTCTATCCCTCTCATCATTTTAAAGACCTCTATTAAGTCCCCCCTTAACCTTCTGCGCTCCAGAGAATAAAGGCCTAACTTATTCAACCTATCTCTGTAACTTAGCTGTTGAAACCCAGGCAACATTCTAGTAAATCTCCTCTGTACCCTCTCTATTTTGTTGACATCCTTCCTATAATTGGGCGACCAAAATTGTACACCATACTCCAGATTTGGTCTCACCAATGCCTTGTACAATTTTAACATTACATCCCAGCTTCTATACTCAATGCTCTGATTTATAAAGGCTAGCATACCAAAAGCTTTCTTTACCACCCTATCTATATGAGATTCCACCTTCAAGGAACTATGCACGGTTATTCCCAGATCCCTCTGTTCAACTGTATTCTTCAATTCCCTACCGTTTACCATGTACGTCCTATTTTGATTTGTCCTGCCAAGGTGTAGCACCTCACATTTATCAGCATTAAACTCCATCTGCCATCTTTCAGCCCATTTTTCCAACTGGCCTAAATCACTCTGTAGACTTTGGAAATCCTCTTCATTATCCACAACACCCCCTATCTTGGTATCATCTGCATACTTACTAATCCAATTTACCACCCCTTCATCCAGATCATTGATGTACATGACAAACAACAAAGGACCCAACACAGATCCCTGAGGCACCCCACTAGTTACCTGCCTCCAACCCGACAAACAGCCATCCACCATTACCCTCTGGCTTCTCCCATTCAGCCACTGTTGAATCCATTTGCTATTTCCTGCATTTATACCCAACAGTTGAACCTTCTTAACCAACCTTCCATGAGGAACCTTGTCAAAGGCCTTACTGAAGTCCATATAGACAACATCCACTGCTTTACCCTTGTCAATTTCCCTAGTAACCTCTTCAAAAAATTCAAGAAGATTAGTCAAACATGACCTTCCAGGCATAAATCCATGTTGACTGTTCCTAATTAGACCCTCTTTATCCAGATACTTATATATATTATCTCTAAGTATCTTTTCCATTAATTTGCCCACCACTGAAGTCAAACTGACCGGTCTATAATTGCTAGGTTTACTTTTAGAACCCTTTTTAAACTATGGAACAACATGCGCAGTACGCCAATCCTCGGGGACTATTCCCATTTCTAATGACATTTGAAATATTTCTGTCATAGCCCCAGCTATTTCTACACTAACTTCCCTCAATGTCCTAGGGAATATCCGGTCAGGGCCTGGAGACTTATCCACTTTTATATTTTTCAAAAGTGTCAGTACTTCTTTTACTTTGAAACTCATAGTATCCATAGCTACTCTACTAGTTTCCCTTACCTCACATAATTCAATATCCTTCTCCTTGGTGAATACCGAAGAAAAGAAATTGTTCAATATCTCCCCCATCTCTTTTGGTTCTGCAGATAGCTGTCCACTCGGTCTCTCCAATGGACCAATTTTATCCCTTGTTATCCTTTTGCTATTAATATAGCTGTAGAAACCCTTAGGATTTACTTTCACCTTACTTGCCAAAGCAACCTCATATCTTCTTTTAGCTTTTCTAATTTCTTTCTTAAGGTTCTTTTTACATTCCTTATACTCCTCAAGCACCTCATTTACTTCATGCTGCCTATAATTATTGTAGATCTCCCTCTTTTTCCGAACAAGATGTCCAATTTCCCTTGAAAACCAGGGCTCTTTCCAATTTTTACTGGTTCCTTTCAACCGAACAGGAACATAAAGATTCTGTACTCTTAAAATTTCCCCTTTAAATGTCCTCCATTTCTCCTCTACATCTTTCCCATAAAACAAAATGTCCCAGTTCACTCCTTTTAAATCATCTTGCATCTCGTTAAAGTTAGCCTTTCTCCAATCAAAAATCTCAACCCTAGGCCCAGTTCTGTTCTTCTCCATAATTATATTGAAACTAATGGTATTGTGATCACTGGACCCGAAGTGCTCCCCAACGCATACCTCTGCCACCTGTCCCGTCTCATTTCCTAACAGGAGGTCCAGCACTGCCCCTCCTCTAGTAGGCACCTCTATGTATTGCTGCAAAAAACTATCCTGCACACATTTTACAAACTCCAAACCATCCAGCCCATTTACAGAATGTGTTTCCCAGTCTATGTGTGGAAAGTTGAAATCTCCCACAATCACTACCTTGTGCTTACTACTAATATCTGCTATCTCTTTACATATTTGCTCTTCCAATTCTCGTTCCCCATTTGGCGGTCTATAATATACCCCTATAAGTGTTGCTACACCTTTCCCACTTCTCAGTTCCAGCACAGCTTCTTAGCACAGAAAGGGGCCCTTTGGCCTAACTCAGCCTTACCGACTAAGGTGCTCCAACTAAACTAGTCCCATTTGTCTGTGTTTATTCTATATCTGTTTAAACCTTAACGATCTATGTACCTGTCCAAATATCTTTTAAATGTTGTTATTGTACCTGCCTCCAATTCTTCCTCTGGCAGCTTGTTCCATATACCCGCCACCCTATATGCGAAAAAGTTGTACCTCAGGTTCCGACAAAATTGTTCCCTTATCACCTTATGCCTATGCCCGCTAATTCTTGATCCCTCTACCGTGGGGGAAAAAAAGCTCTGTTGTTGCATTATGGACTGTATCAATTAATGAAAGCCTTCAAATGAAGAATCTTGCATATCCTACTGTTACCATAATTTGGATTGGATTGGATTCAATTTATTGTCATTGTCTCAAGTAAGAGACAACAAAATGCCATTTTCCTACAGTCAAAAAAATAATAAAAATAGCACAAAACACAGTAGTCCACGACACAACACAACCCCACAGCGGCACCAAAGTTCCCCACTGTGAGGAAAGGAACCAAAGTCTAGTCCACCTCCTCGCTGATCTTCCCAGATGTTCACCCGTGGTCAGGGGCTCCCGAGCACCCCGTAGTCGCCGCTACGGGTGGCCCGATGTTCAGGCCAAGTCAAGTCAAGTCAAGTTAAGTTTATTCGTCACATACACATACGGGATGTGCAGTGAAATGAAAAGTGGCAGGGGGTTACACAAAAAGCTGGAGAAACTCAGCGGGTGCAGCAGCATCTAAGGAGCGAAGGAGATAGGCGACGTTTCGGGTCGAGACCCTTCTTCAGACTGGTCAGGGATCAGGGAAACGAGAGATATAAACAGTGATATGGAGAGATAAAGCAAGAACAATGAGTGAAAGATATGCAAAAAAGTATTGGTGATAAGGGAAGCAAGCCATTGTAAGCTGTTTCTGGTGTGAAAATGAGAAGCTAGTGCGACTTGGGGGGGGGGGGGGGGGAGATGGAGAAGGAATGTCAGGGCCCGAGGGCTGAGGGAGAGGTGGGGGGGGGGGGGGGGGGGGGGGGGGAAAGGGAACAGTCTGGGTTAACAGAATTGAGAAAATTCAATGTTTAAGCCCAGAGGATGCAGACTCCCCAAGCGGAATATGAGATGTTGTTCCTCAAACTTGCGGTGTTGTTCACTCTGGCCATGGAGGAGGCCCAGGACCGAGAGGTCGGATACGGAGTGGGAGGGGGAGTTGAAGTGCTGAGCCACCGGGAGGTCGGGTTGGTTATTGCGGACCGAGCGGAGGTGTTCGGCGAAACGATCGCCTAGCCTCCGCTTGGTCTCACCGATGTAGATTAGCTGGCATCTGGAGCAACGGATGCAGTAGACGAGGTTGGAGGAGGTGCAGGTGAACCTCTGTCGGACTTGGAATGACTGCTTGGGTCCCTGAAAGGAGTGGATGGGGGAGGTGAAGGGACAAGTGTAGCATCTCTTGCGGTTGCAAGGGAAAGTGCCCGGGGAAGGAGTGGAGCGGGAGGGAAGGGAAGAATTGACGAGGGAGTTGCGGAGGGAGCGGTCTTTGCGGAAGGCAGACAGGGGGGGAGATGGGAAGATGTGGCGAGTGGAGGGGTCACGTTGGAGGTGGCGAAACTGGCGGAGGACTATCTGTTGTATGCGCTGGCTGGTGGGGTGAAAGGTGAGGACCAGGGGGACTCGGCCCTTGTTGTGAGTGGGGGAATGGGGAGAGAGGGCAGTGTTGCGGGGTATGGAGGAGACCCTGGTGCGAGCCTCATCGATAGTGGGGGAGGGGAAACCCCGTTCTCTGAAGAACGAGGACATTTGCGATGACCTGGTGTGGAACACGTCATCCTGGGAGCAGATGCGGCGTAGTCGGAGGAATTGGGAATAGGGGATGGAGTCCTTACAGGAAGCAGGGTGGGAGGAAGAGTAGTCCAGGTAGCTGTGGGAGTCAGTTGGTTTGTAGTGGATGTCAGTCAGGAGTGTGTCACCTGCAATAGAGATGGTGAGGTCAAGGAATGGTAGGGAAATGTCAGAAATGGTCCAAGTATATTTGAGTGCCGGATGGAAGTTGGTGGTGAAATGGATAAAGTCAGTCAGTTCTGCGTGGGTGCAGGAGGTGACACCAAAGCAGTCGTCAATGTAACGGAGGTAAAGGTCGGGGGTGGGGCCCTGGTACGCCGAGAACAAAGATTGTTCAACGTGCCCGACAAAGAGGCAGGCGTAGCTAGGGCCCACGCGTGTGCCCATAGCTACGCCTTGTGTTTGGAGGAAATGGGAGGAGTCAAAAGAGAAGTTGTTTAGGGTAAGGACCAACTCCGCTAGGCGGAGGAGGGTGTCAGTGGATGGGTATGGGTTGCTCCTCTGGTCGAGGAAGTACCGGAGGGCTTTGAGACCATCCTGGTGGGGGATGCAGGTGTATAGTGACTGGACGTCCATGGTGAAGATGAGAGGATGGGGGCCTGGACAACGGAATGTGCGGAGCCGACGGAGAGTGTCTGAGGTGTCTTGAACATGGCAGTGCCTGCGGACTTTGTTCAAAATACAACCAAACAAACAACCAACAAACTACAAACAGAATCACATGTTCTTTTTCATATTAAACATTGTGGGCGATATTATGGTACAGTAAGTCAGTAGAGGTAGTCCCTGTGAGATAGGAGTTTACAGTCCGAATGGCCTCTGGGAAGAAACTCTTTCTCATCCTCTCCGTTCTCACAGCATGGCAACGGAGGCGTTTGCCTGACCGTAAGAGTTGGAACAGTCCGTTGCAGGAGTGGAAGGGGTCTCCCATTATCTTATTGGCTCTGGAGTTGCACCTCCTGATGTATAGTTCCTGCAGAGGGGCGAGAGAAGTTCCCATAGTGTGTTCGTCCGAACGCACTACTCTCTGCAGAGCCTTCTTGTGCTGGGCAGAGCAATTCCCAAAATAGATTGTAATGATTCCAGACAAGATGCTTTCCACAGCCGCAGAGTAGAAGCACTGGAGGATCCTCGGAGACACTCTGAATTTCCTCAATTGCCTGAGGTGGTAAATACCTCAGGCAATTGGCGGCCCTCTTGCCGGGAATGATGGAACGCACACGTCGAACGGGAGAACACCCTCAGCGGCCCGGACCTCTAAATCGGTCACCTCCCACCAGAGTCAGCAGAAGTCCACAGGCCGAGCTGGGCGGAGATTCATGCTGATGACCCCCGACACAGGGTCGCAGGACTCCGCGATGTTGGTCAGCGTTGGAAGCTCAGCGAACCACAGCTCCGCGATGTAGATGCAGCAGGCCCAACACTCCGCAATTCCAAACGGCGATCCCAGGTGAGGGATCGCCCGCTCCGGGATGTAGCCAGCGCTGCGCCGTCGCTGCTGGAGCTCTGGTCGGTCCCAGCAGGAAAGGCCGCGCCAATCCAATAGATAGGCCGCGGGGGGGGGGGGGGGGGGGGGGGGGGAGGCGAGGACGTGACGAATAATAATCGCATCCTCTCCAGGAAGTGACTGGAGGACAGTTTCCCCCTTACCGTACCCTCTTCCCCCCAAATAAAACAACAACAACAACAAAAACATACTTTAAACATAACAAAAAATAAAAAAGATACCAGACTGAAGGTGGTGGCAGCCAGCTTACAGCACCACCGAGTAAGCCAGTGAGGTTAATGCCAGTGAGGCTTACCAATATTTGTGTAATTATCACATTTTTTCTTTTTGTGAAGTGGCAGCTGCTGCCCAATAATTCCAGATCAGTAGAGCAAATCTTAAACCTTCTAACAATCTGTTATTTTATGATAACAGTAACAAACATTTCCCTGGGTTTAAATAACTGCTATAACCTTTCTCGCTAAATAACTGCTATAACCTTTCTGTAACCTTAATATTATATCCTTGGGCTGGAGCATCCAATATTTACTGGGCAACGAGGCATGGATTATGAGTTCACATTGCTAATGTTATCTTGCAGCATTCTTTTCTGTGAAATCAGGCATGAAATCCGCGGATTTTGAAATTCGGTTTAAAAAAATCTGTCCAAATCTCTGCTATAAATGGCTTTTCACAAGAAAACAAGTTATTGACATTTTTAACTTAAAAAAATGAAACAGCGCCCCCACTTGCCCGCTACTCCCATCTTTACTTGACTGGCGTCAAAAGGACACCCCATGGATCCTCAACGCAGCCTTTCCAACATTTTCAGACCGCTGTCTTTTTTTCCTCGCTTCACAACGGCTACCCGACAGAGTTTCCTTTTCTTTTAGTTTCTGTATCTCCCCACCCCCAGCCCATGGTCCGGGGATGCAGCCAGTGCGGGGAACGGGGGCTAGAGAGGGTAGGTCCGGGGGCATGGAGCTGGTGGTAGTTTACATCAAGATGCAGTCGGTGCGGGAGATTGGGAATATAAAGATGGAGTTAAAGGGGGAGTGAGTACAGGAAAAGTTATAAAGGACTCACAAATTAATGGTAAGGAAAGTTCGAGAAGGGATAAGAGAGTAAGGGACCGGAGTGAGAGCAGAGGTGCATACCCAGGTCAAAGTGTTGTATATGAATGTGCAAAGTATAAGAAATAAAGTGGAAGAGTTTGAGGCTCAGTTAGAAATTGGCAAGTATGATGTTGTGGGAATTACAGAGACATGGCTGCAAGACAGCCAGGGCTGGGAACTGAATATTCAAGGATATACGTCCTATCGGAAAGACAGACAGGTGGGCAGAGGGGGTGGGGTAGCTCTGTTGGTGAGGAATTAAATTCAGTCCCTTGCAATGGGTGACATTGAAACAGGAGATGTGGAGTCAGTATGGATAGAACTAAGGAATTGTAAGGGTAAAAAGACCATAATGGGACTTATCTACAGGCCCCCAAACAGTAGCCTGGATATAGGGTGCGAGTAGAATCAAGAGTTAAAATGGGCAGGTCGTAATGGTATTGCTATGGTTGTTATGGGAGATTTCAACATGCAGTTAGACTGGGAAAATCAGGTTGGTACTGGACCCCAAGAAAGGGAGTTTGTGGGGTGCATCTGTGATGGATTCTTAGAGCAGCTTGTACAGGAGCCTACCAGGGAGAAAGCAATTCTGGATTTAGTGTTGTGTAATGAACTGGATTTGATTAGGGAACTCGAGGTTGAGGAGCCATTAGGAGGTAGTGACCATAATATGATAAGTTTTAACCTACAATTTGAGAGCGAGAAGGGTAAATCGGAGGTGTCAGTAGTACAGTTGAACAAAGGGGACTATGGAACCATGAGGGAGGAGCTGGCCAAAGTTGACTGGAAAGATATCCTAGCAGGGATGACAGTAGAACAACAATGGCAGGTATTTCTGGGAATAATACAGAGGGTGCAGGATCACTTCATTCCAAAGAGGAAGAAAGATTCAAAGGGAAGTAAGGGGCGACCGTGGCTGACAAGGGAAGTCAGGGACAGTATAAAAATAAAAGAGAAGTACAACATAGCAAAGATGTGTGGGAAGCCAGAGGATTGGGTAACGTTTAAAGAGCAACAGAAGATAACTAAAAAGGCAACACGGGGAGAAAAGATGAGGTACGAAGGTAAACTAGCCAAGAATATAAAGGAAGAAGTAAATGGTTCTTTAGGTATTTGGAGGAAAAAATTAGTTAAGACCAAAGTTGGACCCTTGAGGACTGTAAAGGGTGAATTTATTATGGGGAACAAGGGAAATGGCAGATGAGTTGAACAGGTACTTTGAGTCCTTTGGATACTTTGCACTACGGAGGACACAAACAATCTTCCTGATGTACTATGGCCAGAGGATCTGGAGTGATAGAGGAACCGAAGGAAATCCACATTTGGCAGGAAATGGTGTTGGGTAGACTGATGGGACTGAAGGTTGATAAATCCCCAGGACCTGATGGTCTGCATCCCAGGGTAATTAAGGAAGTGGCTCTAGAAATCGTGGACACATTGGTGATAATTTTCCAATGTTCTTTAGATTCAGGATCAGTTCCTGTTGATTGGAGGGTAAATAATGTTATCCCACTTTTTAAGAAAGGCGGGTGAGAAAAAACAGGGAATTATAGACCAGATAGCCTGACATCAGTGGTGGGGAAGATGTTGGAATCAATCATAAAAGATGATGTGCATTACAGAAATGACCGAGACACTATATTTAGAAAAAATAAGGCTTGTTTTGGCTGATAAAGCAGACCAATTCTCCAAAACATGGTCTCCTTTCACTAAATTTCTTCACCAATAGAATGCTTGAATACAAATTTAAAACCAATGCTTGGAATGGGTGAGCGGGGGGGGGGGGGGGGGGGGGGGAAGGCTAGTGGGGCATATCTCCGTCTTCTTTTTTGTCTCTCAGTTCAGAGGTCTTTTCTTCTCTCTTTTTTGTATTTTTTTTCTTTCTCTTCACTCTTTTCTTTTTACTTATTTTTTCCGATTCATTCATCAATTTATAAAATGTTAAAAAATGCTGTACGAAAACTGTATTATTGTTATGTCGATTGCTTTATTCTTGAACAATTGCTTCTAATAAAATTTGTAATAACATAAAAATAAAAATAAAAATAATAATAAAACAAAGAAAAATATATATTTTTAAAAATTAAAAAAAATAAAAGGTGAAATAGCAGCACATTTGGATAGCAGTAACAGGTACGATCCGAGTCAGCATGGATTTACGAAGGAGAAATCATGCTTGACTAATTTTCTGGAATTTCTTGAGGATGTAACAGGAAAACGAACAAGGGAGTGCCAGTGGATGTAGTGTACCTGGACTTTCAGAAAGCATTTGATAAGGTCGCACATAGGAGATAAGTGGGCAAAATTAGGGCACATAGTATTGGGGGTAGGGTACTGACATGGATAGATATTAGTTGGCAGACAGGAAACAAAGAGTAGGGATTAAAGGGTCCTTTTCATAATGGCAGGCAGTGACTAGTGGGGTACCGCAAGGCTCAGTGCTGGGACCACAGCTATTTACAATATATATTAATGATTTAGATGAAGGGATTACAAGTAACATTAGCAAATTTGCAGATGACACAAAGCTGGGTGGCAGTGTGAACTGTGAGGAGGATGCTATGAGAATGCAGGGTGACTTGGACAGGTTGGGTGAGTGGGCAGATGCACTTTAATGTGGATAAATGTGAGGTTATCCACTTTGGTAGCAAAACCAGGAAGAAAGATTATTATTAAATTGGTGTCAAGTTGGGAAAAGGGGAAGTACAACGGGATCTGGGGGTCCTTGTTCATCAGTCAATGAAAGTAAGCATGCAGGTGCATTAGGCAGTGAAGAAAGCGAATGGCATGTTGGCCTTCATAACAAGAGGAGTTGAGTGCATGAGCAAAGACGTCCTTTTGCAGTTGTACAGGGCCCTAGTGCGACAACACCTGGAGTATTGTGTGCAGTTTTGGTCTCCAAATTTGAGGAAGGATATTCGTGCTATTGAGGGAGTGCAACGTAGGTTCACAAGGTTAATTCCAGGGATGACGGGACTGTCATATGCTGAGAGAATGGAGCAGCTGGGCTTGTGTACTCTGGAATTTAGGATAAGAGGGGATCTTATTGAAACATATAAGATTATTAAGGGTTTGGACATGCTAGAGGCAGGAAACATGTTCTCGATGTGGGGGAATCCAGAACCAGAGGCCACAGTTTAAGAATAATGGGTAAGCTATTTAGAACGGAGATGAGAAAACACTTTTTCACGCAGAGAGTAGTGAGTCTGTGGAATTCTCTTCCTCACAGGGCGTTGGAGGCCGGTTTTCTGGACACTCTCAAGAGAGAGCTTGATAGGGCTCTTCAAGATAGCGGAGTCAGGGGATATGGGGAGAAGGCAGGAACGGGGTACTGATTGTGGATGATCAGCCATGACCACATTGAATGGTGGCACTGGCTTGAATGGCCAAATGACCTACTCCTGCACCTATTGTCTATTATCATTATTAACCGTGTGCAGGGAGAGGCTGCCGGGTAGGTCCGGGGGCGGGGAGACACCGGGCCGGCTACCCTCAGCCTCTCCCTCTCCTTCCCCTGGCTCCAGGGCGCTCACCACCCCCCCCCCCCCCCCCCCCCACCCCCGCCAACATCATCGCCGCCCTGCTGGAGAAAACAGGACCGGCAGTAGTTTTACCTGGGGAGGTGAGGAGGGAGAGGGGAGGAGGAGGTGGGGGGGGATAGAGGGAGAGGAGGTGGGGAGGAGGGGAGGGGGACTTATGGAGAGAGCAAGGGAGTGACTGAGGGTAGGGAAAACGAGAGGAAGAGGAGGTGAGTGGGGGAGTGGAGGAGGACAGAGGAAAGAAGAGGGAGGGCCAAGAGGAGGGGGACAGAGTACTGGGGGATGTAGGATAGTAGGTAGAGGGATAGCGAGGTATTGCAAACATTAAATGCAAAGTTATTCACTTTAACTTAACTTCTGCCGTTAGTGCAGGCCCGTCTGCCGATCATGCGCAGTTGGGGGCTATGGCTCAGTGGTGGAATATTGCGTTGATGGGACCAGGCCTCCCGTGTAAATGATGTTTCTCTCTAATTAGAGTAAACAAGCAAGGAACAGGTATCGTGTTACAAGTAGCTGTAGGTGTAATATAAAATATTTTCAATATGACTTAAGTGTAAAGAAGCAAGGAATTGGTGTCATTTTAAGGTATATTCTCTGCCTCGCAGGTTCTCTGGATGTTTTCAAGAGAGCTAGATAGGGCTCATAAAAATAGCGGGGTCAGGGGATATGGGGAGAAGGCAGGAACGGGGTACTGTTTGGGGATGATCAGCCACAATCACATTGAATGGCGGTGCTGGCTCGAAGGGCCAAATGGCCTACTCCTGCACCTATTGCCTATGATTATCACAATTTTTTTGTGTAAATTAAGAAGTGACAAGCAATAAAAAAAATTACAGTATAAATTAAGGGTAAACAGGCAAGGGCAAAAAGGGTACACAGTGTCATTTCAAGGTACATTTATCAAAATAATTCTGCGCAAAGGTGGCGCTGCCCCCTTTTAACCCCACCAGGGGCAATGCCCCCTGGACCCCCATCTCACTTCCTCTTTTTTTAGTTTTTTCTTGATGGTGCACAATTTAAAAACTAATAAGAGTAGATTCACAACAATGCACGTTTTAGCAAAAATCCACGACCTTCACAACGCACGTGATCTCGAAATTTCTCCATTGGGTCATCCCTAGTTACCTCCCCATCTCCTTTGCCAAACATATCCAGCTGTCTGCATTTGAGCTCTCCATCAACTTGGGTCTCTGAAAAAATGCTATTCACAAATTCATAATGTAATTATGTATAATGAAAATCATCTGAATCTGTGCCGTATGGTATCTCTCTCAGCTTAGAGTTTCTTTTAATAGCATTAACAATTTTAAATGCTGCTAAAATAATCCTTTGTCAAGCACCAGTTACTGGGGGAGAAAAAAACTTGATGCTTTTGACTTTTAAAATAATAAATGCCCTCTTGATTCCTGGCTGCATTGCCTTGAATTCCTGCATGTCTCTAGTTTCCTGTAGATCAGCGGTTCTTAACCTGGGGGTCATGACCCCCACGGGGGTCGTTTGGGGTTTTTCCAGGGGTCATGAAGTAGTCATAAATAACATATCAATTTGTTGAGCCCATTTTTAGGAACCTAATAACAAAGATACATACCACACACAATACTTTGTTCGCATATGTGTGTAAGTATACGCACACAAACTGTGTGTGGCCTGGATCATGTGCGATCGAGCCTCATGCTTGTCAACTGCCGTATGTTAGCGTTCGTGCATGGCCAAACTGTGAGTAGGCCTTACATTTACCCATCTTCACTATCATTTCACAATGGCACTTTAGTTTAAGTCACATAGAACAAATTTGTGCAGTATTCATTGCTAATTCTCACAAATCACGGTAGTTTTGAGGCCACAAGTGTGTGCTACATTAATCAGTTTGTAATCCCAAACTGATTAATGTTCGACTTGCGAAATGATGATACAGGTTACTCATTTAAATAAACAGGACATACAACTCTCTGGCTTAAGTGTTTATCAAAGCAACGAAATTTCATTCAGACCAAACTATTCCAGACTAATATGCTCTATATCGTACCCCATGAAATAATACCACAGTAAAGGATTTAAACATAACCGTCAAAATGAATTATTACCTATCCTTAATAATGAATTAGTCCAGGTAGTGCCAGAGTCGTACTTACGGCTCTGTAGTTCTAGCTACAGACACATGCACAGCAGGATCGACGGTCACTGCAAATCAAGCAAAAATGTGCAGTTACAATACGTTTTGGTTGGGAGGTGTTGATCGGATAAGCATTTCTAGGTCCAACATGCCAACGGTAAATCTTAACGAATCAAATTGCTTTTTACAACAGTTATAAAAGATACCTGAAATTGTATTTTGACATGATAACTCAAAAATTCGGTCGTATGGTTTTTGAACAGCCGATCAGGCCGATTTCCTAGCGTTCTGAGGATGTTGCACGTATGTGCTCTTAAGTTCCGCTAACAAATTGATATGCTGCATTCTCCCCCAGAATTTTGCCCAAACTGTGATTTTGCATTTTGTGCGTGCATTCCATCACATTCTCATCGTCTTTCTCATGTCTTATTTTGCTTCACAGGTTGTAAACCATGTCTGCCAAGAAGCGCACATATAGTGAAACATTTCTCAAGTTCGGATTCACAAACATTGTTCAGAAATCCGTGGTCAAGCTGAAATGTGTTATCTATGCCAAGGCTTTGAGCCACGAGAGCATGAAGCCCAGCAAACTGAAGATCCATTAGGAGTCTTGTCACAACAACCCGGCGTGGACTATTTCAAACGAATATCCGGACTCAAGGGTTCCCGCATCGAGGCTTCATACCAGATTGCTTATCGAATCGCACAGACTAAGCAACCTCACACCATCGGTGAAGAGCTTATCAAGCCATGCTTTCTCGAAGCAGTGAAGTTGGTGCTGGGGAACAGCAGTTAAACAAGTTCAGGCAGATTTCCCTTTTGAATGACACAGTCAAAAGTCGAATCTTGGATATGAGTAATGATATTCTGCTGCAAGTAGTGAGCGCTGTGAGAGAAGTCCAGTATATTCACTGCAACTGGACGAGTCAACAGATATTGCCTCATGTTCCAAACTGCTAGTCTACGTTCGTTACCTCGACGGAGAAGCCATGAGGGAGGAGTACCTGTTCTAGGAGCCATTGGCCGCTACCACTCGGGGAGAAGATATGTTCAGAATGCTGGAAGCCTTCCTCATCAAACATGAGCTTGGCTGGGAACGACTTGCAGGGTGTGTACAGATGGGGCACCTTCCATGATCGGATGCAGATCAGGCTTCAAAGCCTTCATGAAGAATGTCGCTCCCCATGTCTCCTTCACCCACTGCATGGTATATCCCCATGCTTTAGCGATGAAGACACTCGCTCCTGGTCTTCGAGAAGTGCTTTCAGATGTGGTGAAGATTACGAACCACATCCGAAGGAGCGCAACAAACTCAAGAATCTTCAAAGCAATGTGTGAAGAAATGAGCGCTGATTTCACTATTCTGATATTCCACTGAGAGGTGCGCTGGCTTTCGCCTGGTAAAGTTCTCAATCGTGTGATTCGACTTCGAGAGGAAATAGCGCTGTTCGTGGAGAGAGGGTGTACCGAGAAGGAGAATCGGCATCATGAAAAGATGCAGGGTGAACTGTTTGTGATAAAGATTGCTTACTTGGCTGACTTCTTCGCCGAGGTGAATTGTAGTAGGCATGCAGGTGCAGCAGGCTGTTAAGAAAGCGAATGGTATGTTGGCATTCATAGCAAAAGGATTTGAGTACAAGAGCAGGGAGGTTCTACTGCAGTTGTACAGGGTCTTGGTGAGGCCACACCTGGAGTATTGTGTACAATTTTGGTCTCCTAATCGGAGGAAAGACATTTTTGCTCTAGAGGGAGTACAGAGAAGGTTCACCAGACTGATTCCTGGGATGGCAGGACTTCCACATGACGAAAGACTGGATAGACTTGGCTTGTACTCGCTGGAATTTAGAAGATTGAGGGGGGATCTCATAGAGACATACAAAATTCTTAAGGGGTTGGACAGGCTAGATGCAGAAAGGTTGTTCCCGATGTTGGGGAAGTCCAGGACAAGGGGTCACTGTTTAAGGATAAGGGGGAAGTCTTTTAGGACTGAGATGAGAAAATCATTTTTCACACAGAGAGTGGTGAATCTCTGGCATTCTCTGCCACAGAAGGTAGTTGAGGCCTGTTCGTTGGCTATATTTAAGAGGGAGTTAGATGTGGCCCTTGTGGCTAATGGGATCAGGGGGTATGGAGAAAAGGCAGGTACAGGATACTGAGTTGGATGATCAGCCATGATCATATTGAATGGCGGTGCAGGCTCGAAGGGCCGAATGGCCTACTCCTGCACCTATTTTCTATGTTTCTAAGAGCTAAGTGTGAATCAGGCTGAGGGAGCACGGTAAAAGACGTTGGGGGTAAAGGGAAAGTGCCACCTTTGGAGAATTTAATGGTTACTCCAGTGAATTTAATGGTCACTCTGGAATAGAGGAGGCGCTGGACGGAAAGATCGATATGGGAAGAGGAGGTAAAATCTGGGCAATAAGCGAGCAATAATTGAGGGCATCTGTGCAATAAGCGAGTTCGGTATTCCGACTGCGCATGCCCGAGGCATAGGTCACTCACTATAAACATTGTCGGGACCTGAGCTGCTGTGTCAAAACAGACCTTAGTTTCCAGTTTTGCTTCTAGGTAAGAAATTAATTGTATTTATCCTTTGTACAAAACTACGATGATTTGGTCGTTTTTATTGCTTTATGCTTCGGTGAGTGAGCGAGATTGTGCTGCTGCGTGGGTGCAGACCTGCGTTTTGTCCGAGGTCGGGATCGGCCCCGGGTGTTCGGCGCTGCAGGCACAGGTTGAGTTGCTGCTGGGCCATCCCCGTCCCCTCCCGGGTGTCCCGTCCCTGTCCGGGGGCGGCCGGAGGTGTCCGGGGTGGCCCTGGGCTGGCGGGGCACCAGCGGCCCTGGGCTTGCAGCCGGCACGGGGGAAAGGCGCTGATTCCAGCCGAGGGCGGGCCGGGGACCGTGGGCTGCGCCTCTCTCCTTGTCCGAGAACACTGATGCAATTATAAAGAAAGCACGTCAGCGCGTCTACTTCCTGAGAAGATTATGGAGAGTCGATATGTCAAGGACGACTCCCTCGAACTTCTACAGGTGCACAGTAGAGAGCATGCTGACCGGTTGCATCGTGGCTTGGTTTGGCAACTTGAGCGCCCAGGAGCGGAAAAGACTGCAGAAAGTTGTAAACACTGCCCAGTCCATCATCGGCTCTGACCTCCCTACCATCGAGGGGATCTATCGCAGTCGCTGCTTCAAAAAGGCTGCCAGCATCATCAAGGATCCGCACCATCCTGGCCACTCACTCATCCCCCCGCTGACCAGGTAGAAGGTACAGGAGCCTGAAATCTGCAACATCCAGGTTCAGGAAAAGCTACTTCCCCACAGCCATCAGGCTATTAAACTCAACTAAAAAATCTGAACTTTAATAGCCCATTGCACTTTATCTGCTTATTTATGTGTGTGTATATATATATTCAAAGGTATATGGTCACACTGATCAGTTCTGTATTTATTTATGCCTACTATATTCTGTTGGGCTGAAGCAAAGCAAGAATTTCATTGTCCTATCTGGGATACATGACAATCAACTCTCTTGAATCTTCCATCTTGCCCAGTGGCTGTCGGTTGGCCCTCTTGGTGCTGGCGGGGGCCGAGTGCTAGTCATCAGTGGGGATGCCCACAGGGTGCTGTGGTGGCTCGGCGGGTCAGGCAACATCTCTGGAGAAGGGTCTCGACTCGAAACCTCACCCATTCCTCTTCTCCTGGGATGCTGCATGCCCCGCTGGGTTGCTGCAGCACTTTGTGTGCATCCCCGTTGATGGCTGGTGTTCGGCTTTCGCCGGCACCGGGGGTGGGGCGGGGAGTGTGGCTGGCGGTCCCCGGCCCATCGGGGAGCGGGTTCCTCGGGAATTGGAGTGGGGTTGGGCTGGAGTTGGTGCTTCTTCTCTGCGCTGGCTGTGGGCCTGGTGCCGCTGGTGTCCCGTACGACCGGGGTTGCCCCGGACATCTCCGGCCTCCCCCCCGGACAGTCCAGTGGCAGTTCAGCAGTGCTTGCAGTGCCGGGGACCCATTTTCGATCCTGGCTGCGGATGAGGTGCGCGTCTGTGTGCGCACTTGCCGAGAATGTCTCACCGCCGGTCCAGTCTCTCCCCTGTCTCCCACTCGCATCTGCCCCCTCCCTTTCCTGTTACACCCTGCTCTCCCGCTACCTGGCACCCCCGTCCCTCAGATTAAATATATTTTTACACATAAATTAGGAATAAAGATAATAATATACATAGTGTATACAACCAGGGCTTCGTACGCTTTTTCTTTATAGCGAATGACCTTTGACAAATCCCATGAATCCTTGCGTTGTTCGGAATACCTTACTCGCTTAAACCCCTGTCTCACGGTGCGAGTTGACCCACGAGTGACCCCAAGTTTTCACTCACGGTAATCACGTACAATCAACGTAGCGGGAACGTCGAAACTCGCGTGAGCAACTTATCGACTCGTGGCGCTAACGGCAGGTACCCATGAGACTTGTTAACTCGTGAAAAAATTCAAACATGTTTGATATTTTCCACGAGTCAAATTTACTGTTCAAGTTAAAAATGGAAACATTTAAACTCGTTGTACTAACATAGTGGCCCGTGCGTTTACCTTAGTGACTCGTGAGTCTACCGTGGGAACTCTTTAAATTATTTCAGTGCCATTCACCCTCGAGTCTTAATCGCAAAATTTAATTCACCCTCGACTAAATTTTCTTTTTTTTTTGGTAATTTTCGTCTTATTTTCCCTTGTGTACAATTTGATATATAATGTATTTTTGTCACATGAGCAAAATACACGAATGAACTCATTTCATAAGTGTTTATTTTATTCAGCTTTTTTAACATCCTAAAATATGTTAAAAAAAAACTAGGAGTGAAAAAAAAGTTTAATTACCACTGGAGTTGGAAAATCATTCTATTAGAATGATAAAGAAAACATTCCAACGTCTAAACACTGGGCTTCAGCCCTATCCTCCCCTTTCGGGCTTTGATTACTGCAGTTATTTCTTGGAAAATTAGCTATAAAAACCATGGAATGTGTGATTTAATATATTTTTCTCCAACTAATATCTTTCTATAACCCTCCCCGAAAGCTCACAAAACCACCAAATATCAACTTTGGTAGCTACATTTCTACACAAAATAAAGTTACAGTTCAAAAGTTGCATACGGCGATCCTCTAGTATTGCCATTTATAAATGTATGATCACACTAGCTCATCTGGTCTTCCCTATATTACAGTAAATTTGGGAAATATCCTGTTACTTTGAAATTAGAAAACCATAGGTATAGATAAAAAAACATATCAAAGTTCCAGCTCCACTGCCATTAAAACCAATGAGCTTGCTAACCACTTTAATGGCAATGTCTTTTTCTAAGTATAGAAAACAAAATCTGGATAAATGATGTCATTCAGCCTTCACCCACCCCTCTCGTTTCATTCACTCCATAAAATAATTTCATTCGCGTTTGGGTGAACCATTCACCAGTTTAACAAGACGTTTTTGCTAAGGTGACAACATAAGATGGCTCCTACCTGCGACGACATTCTGCCAGTGGCACAACAGAAAATCTTCAAATATTGTATTTCTGAGCTCACCTGTATCAAATAATCTGCAGAAATCAACGATGTAAGTAGCGAGCAGCTAACGCATTTAAATGCATTAGCGCTACTGCGAACTCCCAAAGATAGCGACTGTAAGAGAATCCCCGATCGGAGGGGAATCTCCGATCTCGCGGAAGCCGGGGAGGCCTTCATGGAGTCCGGAATCAAGGCCATCGGGCAGGATCTCCCAGCAGCAACTGAGCTGGAGGTGCCGACTGTAAGCAAATCCCCGATCTCAGGGGAATCCCCGACCTCGCGGAGAATCGTAAGTACTGTACCTTTAAACACCGAGGAGGGCTTCATGGAGTATGGAAACATGGTCATCGGGCAGGACTACAAGTAAGACTGAAGTGTAGGGGATTTCGGCCCCTACATCCTACTAGCCAACGTACAGTCATGAGAAGACAAAGTGAACTTAAGGTCAAGGCTGCTTTACCAAAGGGAGCTGAGGGAATGCTCTGTGTTCTGTTTCACAGAGACATGGCTCACCCCCAGCAACCGAGACTCAACAGTCCAGCCTGAAGGGCTCTCCATCCACCGTGTACACTTTACGCAGGCATCTGATAAAGGGAGGGGAGGGAGCGTCTGCCTCAAGGTCAACTCTTCGTGGTGCTCAGATGTGGCAGTCCTATCCAACTCTGCTCTCCACACCTCGAACATTTGGCGGTGAAGTGCTGTCCTACCTACCGAGGGAATTCACCTCCATCATCCTGACCACGGTCTACATCCCACCCCAGGCAGACCTCCGTCAACAAACACCGATGCAATTGTAAAGAAGGCACATCAGTGACTCTACTTCCTGAGAAGATTACGGAGATTCGGCATGTCGAAGAGGATTCTCCTAAACGTCTACTGGTGCACGGTAGAGAGCATTCTGACTGGTTGCATCGTGGCCTGGTTCGGCAACTTGAATGTCCAAGAGCAAAAAAGACTACAAAAAGTTGTGACCACTGCCCAGTCCATCACCAGCTTTGACCTTCCCACCATCGAAGGAATCTATCATAGTCGCTGCCTCAAAAAGGCAGCCAAAATCATCAAGGTCACAAACTTATCTCACCACTGCCATCAGCAAGAAGGTACAGGAGCCTGAAGACAGTAACGTCCAGGTTCAGGAACAGCTTCTTCCCCACAGCCATCAGGCTATTAAACACAACGAATAAGCTCTGAGCTCTGAACTGCAAAAGACTATATTATTATTTGTTATTTGCACTATATTTGTTATTTATTGAACTTTTTCTTTTTTTTCCCCGTTATATACAATGTTTCCATATTCACATGGTCGATTGTGCTGCAACAAGTAAGAATTTCATTGTCCCGTCCGGGACATATGACAATAAAACGCTCTTGACTCTTGAGTCTTGACTAAATGCGGCCTAACCAAAATCTTAAAGCTGCATCATGACTTCCTGACCTTATGCCCGTAGCAATGAAGACAAGCATACCATACATTGTAACACAATAGAATAACTTAGGCACCGGGTAAGTCATAGAGTCATACATCATGGAAACAGGCCCTTCAGCCCAACTTGCCCACACCGGCCAAAATGTCCCAGCTACACTAGCCCCATCTCCCTGCGTTTGGCACATATCCATCCAAACCTCCTATCCGTATGAATCCATAAGTAGTTTCTGGTGGGGAAAAAAAGCAGTATACATCAGATGTTGGAATTTTTTTTTAAAAGCATTACAGGAAGACTAAGTGCAAAGAGTAACACAATTAATGTTTTGGGTAAAAGTGTTTCAGCAAAACTGAATAATGTGGGAAATAAAAGTGGATTTAGAAAGCATAGTGGCAGTGTGATGGGAACAGAACAAAGGGGGGACTCTGCAATGGTAGCGATTAAATGTGAAAAAGGCTGCTGGTACAAGAGAAACGAGGATGGTCATGACATAATTAAGAAAGCAAAGGTATGGATAAACGGGAATAACATTTATTACCAGAAAAATTGGTAACTCGAACAGGGGCTCTGAATCAGTGTTCCACCCTTGTCCTGCTCCACCGAGTCCGCGATGACTGGCGCTCACCCTGCACACTATCCTATGCACTAGAGACAATTTACAATTTTACCACGCCAATTAACTTACAAACCTGTGCGTCTTTGTAGTGTGGGAGGTAACCAGGGAACCCAGAGAAAAGCCAAGCAGGTCACAAGGAGAAAAAAACAAACTCCTTACATACAGCACCCATAGTTAGGTTCAAACCCGCACTCAGGGACCAAAAGAACTACCGGAATGCCTCTTTGCGCCACGAGGACCCGACTAGTGAGGCCTACCGTGATCATCATGACCTGCAGCCTACTGACCTTTCAGAGCCTCCAACCAACTCCACTGTTGCCCCCTCCACCACCCCCCCCCCCTTTTTCACATTTAATCGCTACCATTGCAGAGTCCCCATCCCCCCCAGAGCTGCTGACCCCATTACTTTGATTACAGTAAGAATCCGATGGCATTTCGGGCAGAAGTATTTGCCAGCCTTGTTGGCTTCCCAATAATGCAGACAGTCATTGATTACACTTGTGAGTCCATACGGGGTCTCTAGAATAATCAGAACCACTTTAAGAACATGAAAGCTTTACACTCGCTTAAAATGTAGGATCATACTGGGTCATCAGATGCATTTCCTCATGGTCTGTGCCATATTTCTGGGAAACACATATCACGCCATCATAATGAGTGGGACTCGACTGTCAGATGATTGCAGTAGCTGGTGCTGTCCAGATGGATGGAGCCGGGGGCAACAACAGTTACGCTCTACTTCCCCGATTTACTTCTCTCAGTTCCCTCATTATCAATGCTAGCTGAAAGCAGATGCAACCCAGGCCAGCAAAAAGCTAGGATGATTGGGGAAGTTGAGATGGTGTTACTGACATGTGTAGACTGTACCATTACCTGATGGGTCCTGCGCAGACATGCCAATCACAGAGAGCAGCCCCTGTCAGAGTGAGAGCAGCAAGAACCCTGAAGCTGAGGGACCATGTGGTGGATCGTGATGAGCATCAGGAGCCAGAGGAACGAGAAAGGGAGAATGGTTGGGGTGGTGTCCCCCAGGGGTGTGTCCCCACTCAGCATCCAAAGCCTTATCTCCCAGCTAAGTAGAGGAGACAAGCATTGGCTGCATGGGATATAATGGACTCTCTATTGGAAAGACAATTTTCATAGCAAGCCTGGAAAATCAAAGTACCCAATGACACTTAAATCTTGTTGCCGCACTACAATTCTAAACGGCAATATCCTCCATCAATAATCAGCATTGAGAACCAAACCGATGCATAAAATCAGTCACATTCGACTGCAGGTATATCGTCCTCGGATCAGCTGCCCTGCCTACAATCTCCTGGCATATTTGCTCTTCTAAGTCTTTGTACAATTTGTTTTTCTGGCTCCTGTGGTCAAAGTGGTCATGCATTCCTACTCCAATGAGTTATTTCAAGAAGTGAAATAAAACACTACTTTCACCATTGGGCGAACGAAAAGGGTAAATACAAGGTATTAATAAGGGAAAATGCATTGTAGTATTTGTGATTATTTGGGAGTCCAAGGAATAGCTTTCCTTTCAATTTCTGGCCTGCGGAGATTATATTTTTAAATGTTTCATAGGCACACATACCTCAATAAAGTAACATGGAATCAGCCAGCACAAAAAACAGGCCAATCAACCCCATTCGTCCATGTCGACCAAGATGCTCCATTTAAACTATTTCCATTTACCTGCATTTATAACTCTCTAAAGCTTTCCTATCCATATAACTGTCCAAATGATTTTTAAATGTACTTATTGTACGTGCCTCAAATACTTAATCTGGCACCTTATTCTATATACCTACCACCTCCAAGTAAATTTTCTCCCTTCGCTCCATAGATGCTGCCTCACCCGCTGAGTTTCTCCAGCATTTTTGTCTTCCTTCGATTGTTCCAGCATCTGCAGTTCTTTCTTAAACACCTTCAAGTAGCAAATGTTGCCCCTCAGATTCCTATTAGATATTTCACCTCTCACCTTAAAATTATGCCCTTAAAGACTCTGTGCATTCACCCAATCTATTCCCCTCAATATTTTATACACCTCTATAAGATTACCCTTCAGCCTCCTGCACTTCAAGGAATAACATCCTAGCCTGCTCAACCTCTCCCTACAACTGAGCCCCCCGTGTCCAATGCAATACTCCAAGTGCAATATCACCAATGTCTTGTAACATAATGTCCCAACATCTATGCTGAATTCCCTGAATGATGTAGGCCAAAATGCCAAAAGCCTTCACCATCCTGTCTCCGAGCAATGCCATTTACAGGGATCTATGTACCTGTACTCCTAGATCCCTCTGCTCTACAATACTATATAGGGTCCTACCTTTCACTCTGAAGGCTCTGCCCTGGTTTGACTTCCCAAAAGACACTTATCTGAATTAAACTTCATCGGGCATTTCTCAGCCCACTTGCCCAATTAATCAAGATCCCGCTGCAATTCTTGATAATCATCTTCACATACCTCCTATTTGTAGTGTTATCTGCAAACCTACTAATCGTGCCTTGTACACTCTCATCCAAATCTTTGATATAGATGGCAAACAGCAATGGCCCCAACACCAATCTCTGAGGCAACCACTAGACACAGGCCTTCAGTCCAATACATGGAATATGGTAATATAAATCATTCAACAATATACATTCAGCAACAGCTTGCAGAAACGCAACTAAATAAGTAATGACCCAGCCAAGGAAAAATCCAAAGTGTATGATGTGATCTTTTATTGAATTGGTACAGTTAATCAGTGCCACCGTGTGGGCATTTAGCTTATACTCAGCTGTGGAAAGCTAATTTATTTTGCCTACAGTTCCTAAGACACCAGATAAATGCTTGACTGGAAGAAAATTGACGATCTACCAGGCAGAAGTGATCCCTTCCCTCCTATATGCTTACAAGATCTGTTTGACTTGCAGCACTCTACTCTCTCAACATCTATGACTGTGTAGCTATGTTGATGTGTAGACGTGCCCTGGGCAAACACTAAGAAATATTGTCAACGTCTCTTACTTCATCAGGAATGTAAGAGAATTGGTATGTCGACGTCTACTCTATTGAACGTCAGCAAGTGTACTGGTTGCATCATGGCCCTGTTCGGTAACTCGGACACCCAGGTGTGAAGATGATGGCACAATCAGGTTCAATGTTGGCACGGTGGTGCAGTGGTCAAGCTGCTGCCTTACAGCGCCAGAGACCTGGGTTCGATCCTGACTACGGGTGCTGTCTGTACGGAGTTTCTACATTCTTCCTGTGACCTGCATGGGTTTTCTCTGGGATCTCCAGTTTCTTCCCACACTCCAAAGATGTACAGGTTTGTAGATTGATTGGCATGGTGTAATTGTAAATTGTCCCTAGGATTGTGTGTAGGATTGTATAAGTCTGTGGGGATTGCTTGTCAGCACAAACTCAGTGGGTGGAAAGGCCTGTTTCCGCACTGTATCTCCAAACTAAACTAAGCTGTAATATCCTGCCTTTCATATCAAAGAGAACCATGGCAGTATTGCGTCTGCAGTAAATTCAGGATGATATTTGGAATCTTGTTGCTGACAGTGTTCATAATGGATCTGAGTTTAGCAGAACAGTGGTTGGGGTGTATATTGATGATTATTGGTGTGGAGGATCCTCCAGAACAAACAAGATGGCAGACCATTTAGATATTGTAATAATTAATGAGTCAGATAGAGTTAACAGCTTAACATGCGTGTGAACATTTATCTAAAAGTGATCATAATATGCTAAAGTTTGCTGAAGCCGCGACTATTCACGTTGTATATTAATGATTTGGATGGGGGAATTGAAGACTTTGTGGCCAAGTTTGCAGATGACACGACGATAGGTGGAGGGGCAGGTAGTGTAGGCAAAGCAGGGACTCTGCAAAAGGACTTGGACAAGTTGGGAAAGTGTGCTGAGAAGTGGTACTTAGAATACAGCGCAGCAAAATGTGGAGTCATGCATTTTGGTAGTAGGAATAAAGGTGTAGACTGTTTTCTAAATGGGGAGGGAATTTAGAAATCGGGGGTGCAAAGGAATTTGGGAGTGCTGGTACAAGTTTCCCAAAAAGCTAATTTACAAGTTGAATTAGCAGTAAGGAGGTAGAATGCCAAGCCAGCTTTTATTTTGAGAGGGCTACAATACAAAAACAAGGATGTAATGCTGAGGCTTTATAAGGCACTGGTGAGACTTCATTCGATTGGAAAAAGACTATGAGCATTTTCTCAATCCATGCTCATCATGATTTTGTATATTTGAATGACGCAATTGCATAACATTCTGATGAATCTCCTCTGAACCCTTTCCAACTTAATGACATCCTTCCTATGGCTGAACGACTGTAGTTTGATCTTGAGTTTGAGTTTAGTTTATTGTAATGTGTATCGAGGTACAGTGAAAAGCTTTTATTTGTGCGCGAAGAAATCAGCGGACAGACAATACATGATTACAATCGAGCCATCCATAGGGTACAGGTACGTGATAAAGGGAATAACATGCATAGCATTTAGTGCAAGATAAAGTCCTGTAAATTCTGCTGGGATGGTTCCTCTGAGTCCATAGCTATGTGACAGTGGCAACACAGGTAGATAAAGTGATAAAGAACACATATGGTATGTATTAAAGAAGGAACTGCAGATGCTGGAGAATCGAGGGTTACACAAAAAGCTGGAGAAACTCAGCGGGTGCAGCAGCATCTAAGGAGCGAAGGAGATAGGCGACGTTTCGGGTCGAGACCCTTCTTCAGACTGGTATGCTTGCCTTCATCAAGCAGGGCATGAGTATCAGTCAGGAAATTATGTTGCAGCTATTAATAACTTTGGTTAGACTACATTATCTCATAAGATAATCCATCTTATAAGACAGATCTTATTCTTATAACTGCTCTCCATCATAAATAATAATTAAAAGTGGATATTTTCTCTTTTTCCAAGGTTCTTAAACCAGAGGACATTGATTTAAGATGAGAAGGAAAAAAAGGGAACCTGAGGGGCAACCTTTTCACATAAGTTGATGGGCATATAGAATGAGCTGCTAGAGGAAGTGGTAAAGATAGTCAAAGAGTGGAAACAGGCCCTTCGACCAAACTTGCCCACTGTAGATCCGTAGCTCACTCTTGTCCTTCTTGGCAGCAACCACCATGGTGGAGACCCACTGAGTGGGCTCGCTCACCTCTTTCAGAATGCCTGTAGCCACCATGTCCCGAAGGGTGGACTCGACCCTATCCTTCATCGCAAAGGAGACCCGGTGTGGAGGGCGTACAACTGGATCCACGTCAGGTTTTAGAGAGATCTCATAACTGCAGGGGAGCATCCCCAGCGCATTGTCAAACCGATCAGGGTACTCGGCTAACGGGTCCAAAGGTTGCTGAACTAAACGGATCTCCCGGTGAAAATTGACCAATCCGAGGTCTTGGCATGCCCGAACACCGAGCAGTGTAACACATTTTTCGTTAACCAGGAAGAAGGAGAGGGGCCGAACGGTCTCTAGCACTTCACAGTTCAGGGTAGCCTTCCCCACAGGGACAAGCAACCCTCCCCCATAAGCACGAAGGACAGAGCGCTCAACAGTGACTCGCTCATTATTCCTTATCTTCTTGAAAAGGCTGGTAGACATAACGTTCGTGGCGGCCCCAGTATCGACCTTGGCAGAGAACGTAGAACCATTAACAGTAACTTGCACAGTAGGGTCTGTTATCCGAGCAGGTGCCTTCCTAACTGAAAACACGCTGAGCTCACTCTGAGAAGAGTCAGAATCAGACAGTGGGAGGTTGTCAGGAGAGTGATAAGAACCAGACGCAGTACCATCCCGTACCAGGTAATTAGAGTTCCTGCGCTGTTGCTGGGCAGGATTTTTTTTATCTGCATGCTGACGAGAAGTGGTTAGGCTTGTTGCAGAAGTTACAAATCTTTCCAACCGCAGGGCACACGTTGAAACGATGAGTCACAAAGTTACAGTTCGGGCAGCCTTCCCCACAGGGACAAGCAACCCTCCCCCATAAGCACGAAGGACAGAGCGCTCAACAGTGACTCGCTCATTATTCCTTATCTTCTTCTAAAGAGGTTTACACGTACACAGTGTCTCTTTACCAAGTCTTTTATTAATCACATACATCGATGCCCTAGTTGTACATGGTCTGCACGTTTTACTAGAGGAGGTACTAGGGATGGAGAGACAGTAATATACTTGGTGAAAGGGGAGTGGCTACACAACCTACAATTAAAGGGACATGCACTAAACATCTACATCCTTCCTCTTACAAAAGAACGGAACGTGACAGCCGACCATGTCTCATACACTAGAGCAACTGGAAAAGGATAAACAGTAAAATAGCAGCAATCAAACATAATCGCCATAACGGTCAGGCGCCCTTACAATCCGCCCCGAGCGGGTACGAACCCCGCTCACACCCTCTCCCCCCAAAGAAACGGGCACCGGGGGAGACCCCACGACAGAAGGACTACAATGCGGGGACTTGCGTGGTGACAAAGGGATTGGAGGCGAGCGACCTGGCGATGGGAAAGAGACGGCCGGAGGCACGGAAATAGGCACAGGGAGAAGAACCGGGACAGGGCGAGCAGGCACAGGCTTAGTGACCGCTACAGGCGGGAGAGCGGACAGAGGGGGAGCATGGGGGACAGCAGGAGGAGGAGAAGGCTCGTTCACCAGGCGGAGGTGTCGCCTGGACCGACGGTAAACAGTACCATCGAGGTTCACCAGATAGGAGCGAGGTGAACCAGCCGTCCCAACAACAACCGCAAGGCCAGGGTGACCGGAGGTGGAATGCATGCGGACAACCTGACCAGGAGACAGAGGAGGCAGGGCACGGCAAGACCTGTCGTGGGAACGCTTCTGAACGGACTGCCTGGTAGCAATACGCTCACGGACCACGGCAGGTTTTACAACAGCTGGGGTAAGAGTCTGCTGGGCCACCGGAATGGGAGGTCGAGTAACCCGGGACATGAGGCGCTGCGCCGGGGACCCCAGAACACCGTCACGGGAAATGTTTCGCAGGTTGAGGAGGGCGAGGTAAATGTCAGACTTCGATGCGCGGCAGCGGTTCAACAAGTCCTTTGCGCTGCGAACAGCACGCTCGGCCAGGCCATTGCTCTGAGGGTACTCAGGGCTACTAGTGTAATGCCGAAAGTTCCAGCGGTCAGCAAAGTCCTTGAACTCCGCACTGGTAAACTGGCTGCCGTTGTCTGACTGCAGGCTCGCCGGTGATCCAAAGGTCGCGAAGTGGCGGCGCAGCTTCGCGATGACAGCAGAAGAGGAGAGAGAAAACAGCTGGTCGACCTCATACCAGTTGGAGTAAGAGTCGACAAGCACCAAGAAGTGCTTGCCGTGCCACTCAAAAATGTCCGTTGCTAGTGCCGACCATGGCAGGTCTGGTGAGCAGGACGGCGGGTTGCGACGGTAGCTGCCCGAACCTCATGATCAGGGGGTGGTGCAGCAGAGATAACCGCCTCAGACATCTTTGCAGCATGCAGGGCAGCCTGAAGAGTCAAGTCTGCCTTACACAGGAGCTCCGACCGCAGCTTTTCATCTCGTAAACCATACACCAAGACATCGCGGGTCAGGGTCTCTGGGGTAGCGTCATTCAGGTGGCATCGCCGAGCCAGGTGCCGTAGGTCAGCGTAGAAGTTGCCGACAGACTCACCGGGTTTCTGACGACGTCCAAAAAACTTAAAACGCTCCAGAATAGAGTTCGTGGGCACGTCGCACATCTCGCTGAACTTCCCCAGTAGACAGTCAAGGTCCTCGGGGTCCTCATTCGGCCCGTACTCAAACGATTCAGAGCGCTCCAGAGCCTCGGAGCCGGCTAGATTCAATAGCAGCGACGCTTTAATGGCAGAGGAAACCCCCGGGTGCACGATAGCCACATAATGCCGAAAATCCCGGCGGAACGTATTCCACCGGTGAGCGATGTCGTCGTCAAAGACAAGGGGCTCAGGCTTGCGGCAGGAGGAAGCCATACCCAGGCAGGGAAGGGTAACTGGGGCAAAAAAAACTAAACCCGATAAACAGAAGGCGCGCAATTCGAAACGACTGACACCATGTAAAGAGGTTTACACGTACACAGTGTCTCTTTACCAAGTCTTTTATTAATCACATACATCGATGCCCTAGTTGTACATGGTCTGCACGTTTTACTAGAGGAGGTACTAGGGATGGAGAGACAGTAATATACTTGGTGAAAGGGGAGTGGCTACACAACCTACAATTAAAGGGACATGCACTAAACATCTACACCCACATCAGCCAACATGTCTCAGCAACATTAGTCCCACCTGCCTGCATTTGGTCCATATCCCTCCAAACCTGTCCTATCCATGTACTATCCAAGATGAACAAAAATACAATGCCTAAAATACATTTAGACAGGTACGTGGATAAAAAAAGGTTTCGAGTGATAAAGGCCAAACATCCAAAATCGACACAGTGCTGGAGTAACCCAGTAGGCCAGGCAGCATCTGTGAAGCAAAAAGAAGGGTGACATTTCAGGTCGAGACCCTTCATCCGTCTCTACATCACTCATTCAGGTCCCCATGTGTTTCTGCCTGATGATGTCACAGGTTATTCATTTTAGAAAGCTGGGGTTACCTGGGATCCCTAGGAATGCTTGGTGGCCAAGTATGTTGTGCAGCCAAACCAAATAGAAACAGATCTTCCAGGTCTGTGGGGATGATAGGTGCTGTGTCAGGAATTATACATAGGTCCTTAAAAAAAAGCTTACAAACTACAAAAGCTTTACCCAGGTCCAAGCCTTTCAAAGCGCAAAAATAAACATATCGGCTGGAGCCTAATCTGCTGGTAAGATGATAAGCTGTGTTTTGGAAACAGTCTGAGACAGCTCATCAGTATTTACAACCAGCATTAGTTTAGTTTAGTTTAGTTTAGAGATGCAGCACGGAAACAGGCCCTTTGGCCTACCGAGTCAGCGCCAACCAACGATCCCCACACACTAATATTATCCTACGCACGCTTGGAACAATTTACAATTATACCAAGTCAATTAGCCTACAAACCTGTACATCTTTGGAGTGTGGGAGGAAACCCAAGCACCCGGAGAAAACTCATGCAGATCACAGTTACAAACTCCGTACAGACAATACCCGTAGTCAGGGTCGAACGTGGGTCTCTGGCGTTGTAAGGCAGCAACTCTACTGCTGCGCCATTGTGCTGCCCCTAGTTGTCACAGAACTGAGTGAGGGGACAAGTTAATTGATATTTATTTTGAGGATTAATGTGCCCTCAAATCTCTAAATTTTGGTAGTGATATTGGTGGCCTCCATTTTATCTCTTTGTCGCTGTGACCACTTCCTGCTCACCATCACCCATTAAAATTCTATCACTTGTCATCCTCCAATGCTTTGTAACATCAAATGCCTGATAGTCTGGCTGCTCTAGTTATGTAATTGCAATATGAAGATGCTGTATGGATGGGTAATGGGTTATCTTTTAAACATTTTACTAATATGGAATTCCTTTAAACACTGGATTTACATTATCTTCCATGAAATAACCTTGTCCGCATTGTAGGATTCTCAATAAGAAACAATGGGCTGAAATCTCCTTGAAATGCTCTTTCACCATCCTCATGTCATGATCATTCTAGGTTTCACCATTCACCAGCAGAGGGAGTTCCACACTAGATTCCTGAGGTGAATTAATTTAATTGTTCATTTTTCAAGTGCAGACGCAGATAATGCTCCGATAATATGGTACACTTGGCTTTGTTTTGTTGTGCAGTGGATCCAGTGAATTTTCCAGACTTTTGCATGTTGCTCCTATTAATTTCCAAACACACTTTTATTTCATTTTATCATGTTACACAATCGTATAATAATACTGAGAGTTTAAATGGAGCAAAAATACAGGGACACCCAGCACCGCCTACAAACCTAAGAATGTTCCATCCTTCACATATTCTCAATCCTGGCCCCTGACGCATTCCAGAGACTACCTCAGGCCACATGAGAGGCACAGTGACACAGCGGTAGTGTTGCTGCCTTACAACACCAGAGTCCCAGATTCAATCCTGAGTACGGGTGCTGCCTGTATGGAGTTTATATGTTATCCCTGTGACCACGTAGGTTTTCCCCGGGTGTTCCGGTTTACTCCTACACTAAAAAGGCGTACAGGTTTGTAGGTTAATTAGCTTTGATAAAATTATGAATTTGCCCTAGTGTGTAGGATAGTGTTAGTGTATGGGGTGATCACTGGTCAGCGCGGACTCGGTGGGCCAAAGGGCCTGCTTCCTTGCTGTAAGTCTAAAGTCATGTACAGCGCATGCATTCTGGACCCCTGGCTCACATTCCAGATTAATGAGTAAACCAGATGCAAAACCATCAGGGTTTTTAAACAAGTTGATTTGGATTATTGGAGTTTCACTGCATGTACAGTATATTGTTGACTAGACTACAGCAAGTCAGAAAGCTTCCATGCATTAACATTGTTGAAACCTTGCACTCTGCAGACAGCTGCAAAACTCTGTCTAAAACTATTTATCACATTGGCCTATTGAGTCTATGCCTACTTCTGATCTCATTAATTCCTTTCCCCATGTATTTCTCCATAACCTATTTGTGTGTGGGGAGGGGGGAAGTGGGGGGTGTGGGTGGGGAGAGGGGTGTGTATGGGGGGGAGGGACTCCACTCAGCGGCCACCGGCCGCAGTACCATACAGCACCTTCAGACTCCACTCAGCGGCTTTCCTGACCGCGCACAGCGGCTTTCCCGACTCCACAAAGCGACTTTCCGACCACACACAGCGGCTTTCCCAACCCCACACAGCGGCTTTCCCGACTCCATTCTTGCGGACTCAATCAGCACGGCTTGTTTACTCAGCCCTGCCTCCGGGGATTTATTCTCCAGCGGATGCCGGAAGGGGCATTAACTTCATGATGAATGACATGCGAGAAGACCAATCTGCTGATCTCACGATTTTTTAAACCTTCATAACTTTTCTCATATTTCACTGATTTGAACAAAGTTTGGAGCAGAGGAGAATGGTGAGTAAGGTGGCGAAAAGATCCTAGCGATATAGGGTAGCGTTTTTGCGCAAATTTAATTACAATGCAGACCGGAAGTGGTCAAGGTGAGAGTTTTAGTAATAGTATAGATAGTAGATGCCACTCTACTGAATAGTTAGGAAGGAACTACAGAAGCTGGTTTAAACTGAAGATAGACACAAAATGCTGGATTAACTCAGCGGGACAGGCTGAAGAAGGGTCTCGACCCGAAGCGTCACCTATTTCTTTCTCTCCAGAGATGCTGCCTATCCCACTGAGCTACTGAATAGTTAGCTGAGTTTCCAGAGTTAACACAACAACCCTTATGAACCAGCATGAATAGAAACATAAAAACATAGAAAATAGGTACAGGAGGAGGCCATTCGGCCCTTCGAGCCAGCACCGCCATTCATTGTGATCATGGCTGATCGTCCCCAATCAACAACCCGTGTCTGCCTTCTCCCCATTTCCCTTGATTTCACCAGCCCCTAGAGCTCTATCTAACTCTCTCTTAAATCCATCCAGTGACTTGGCCTCCACTGCCCCCTGTGGCAGGGAATTCCACAAATTCACAACTCTCTGGGTGAAAATGTTTTTTCTCACCTCAGTCTTAAATGGCCTCCCCTTTAATCTAAGACTGTGGCCCCTGGTTCTGGACTCGCCCAACATTGGGAACATTTTTCCTGCATCTAGCTTGTCCAGTCCTTTTATAATTTTATATGTTTCTATAAGACTCCCCTCATCTTTCTAAACTCCAGTGAATACAAGCCTATTATTTTCAATCTTTCCTCATATGACAGTCACGCCATCCCAGGGATCAATCTCGTGAACCTACGCTGCACTGCCTCAATCACAAGGATGTCCTTCCTCAAATTAGGAGACCAAAACTGTACACAATACTCCAGATGTGGTCTTACCAGAGCCTTATACAACTGCAGAAGAACCTCTCTACTCCTATACTGAAATACTCTTGTTATGAAGGCCAACATTCCATTAGCTTTCTTCACTGCCTGCTGTACCTGCACGCCAACTTTCAGTGACCTGTGCACAAGGACACCCAGGTCTCGCTGTACCTCCCCCTTACCTAACCTAACCCCATTGAGATAATAATATGCCCCCTTGATTTTGCCACCAAAGTGGATAACCTCACATTTATCTATATTATACTGCATCTGCCACATGCACTCAACCTGTCCAGGTCACCCTGCAACCTCCTAACATCCTCTCCACAGTTCACGCTGCCACCCAGCTTTGTGTCATCCACAAATTTGCCAGTGTTGCTCCTAATTCCCTCTTCCAAATCATTAATATATATAGTAAATAGTTGTGGTCCCGGCACCGAGCCTTGCGGCACTCCACTCGCCACTGCCTGCCCTTCTGAAAAGGACCCGTTCACTCCTACTCTTTGCTTCCTGTCTGCCAACCAATTTTCTATCCATGTCAACACCCTACCCCCAATACCATGTGCTCTAATTTTAGTCACCAGTCTCCCATGCGGGACCTTATCACAGGCTTTCTGAAAGTCTATCGACACTAGTTCCACTGGCTCCCCTTCATCCATTTTGCTTGTCACATCCACAAAAAATTCCAGAAGATTAGTCAAGTATGATTTTGCTTTCATAAATCCATGCTGACTTGGACTAATCCTTTAACTGCTATCCATATGCCCCATTATTACCTCTTTAATGATTGACTCCAGCATCTTTCCCACCACCGAAGTCAGGCTAACTGGTCTGTAATTCCCAGTTTTCTCTCTCGCTTCTTTCTTGAAAAGTGGGATAACATTAGCTATCCTCCAATTCACAGGAACTGATCCTGAATCTATTGAACATTGGAAAATGATCACTAGTGCGTCCACTATTTCTAGAGCCACCTTCCTGAGGACCCTGGGATGCAGACCATCAGGCCCAGGGGATTTATCATCCTTCTGTCCCATTAGCCTACCCAATACTATTTCTGGCCTAATGATAATTTCTTTCAGTTCCTTCAACCCCTTTGATCCTCTGTCCCCCAGTACTTCTGGGAGATTGTTTGTGTCTTCCTTAGTGAAGACAGATCCAAAGTACCTGTTCAACTTCTCTGCCATTTCCTTGTTCCCCATAATAATTTCACCCGTGTCTGCCTTCAAGGGACCCACATTTGACTTTGCTACTCTTTTTCCCTTAACATATCTAAAGAAGCTTTTCCTGTCCTTCTTTATATTCCTGGCCAGCTTTCCCACGTACTTCATCTTTTCAGCCCGTATTGCCCATTTTGTTTCCTTCTGTTGTCCGATGAAAGTTTTACAATCCTCTGGCTTCCGACTACTCTTTGCTGTGTTATACATCTTTTCTTTTAGTTTTATTCTATCCCTAACTTCTCTTGTCAGCCACGGTTGCCTCCAACTCCCCTTAGAATCGTTCTTCCTTTTTGGAATGAAATGATCCTGTGTCTTTTGGGTTATGCCCAGAAAATTCTGTCATTGCTGTTCCACCATCAGTCCTACTAGGATCCCTTACCAGTCTACCTTGGCCAACTCCTCTCTCATGCCTTCATAGTCCCCTTTGTTCCATTGCATCACTGACACTTCCGATTTAACCATCTCCTTCTCAAATTGCAGATTAAAACTAATCATATTATGATCTCTACCTCCAAGCGGTTCCTTTACCTCGAGTTTTCTTATCAAATCTGGTTCATTAGACAACACTAAATCCAGAATTGCCTTTTCTCTGGTCAGTTCCATTACAAGCTGTTCTAAGTATCCATCTCGGAAGCACTCTACAACTCTCTTTCTTGGGGTCCTGAACCAACCTGTCTACCTGCATATTGAAATCCCCCATCACCACAGTGGTATTACCTTTGTTAAATGCCAGTTTTAACTCCTGCTGCAACTTACACCTTACATCCGGGTTATTATTTGGGGGTCTGTAGCTAACACCAATTAGTGTCTCCTTGCCTCTGCAATTCCTCAACTCAATCCACAGTGACTCTACCTCCTCAGTCCCTATGTCTTCCCTCGCAAGGGACTGAATTCCATCCCTCACCAGCAGTGATTCCAGCAATGAACTCACAAGAAACTGCAATTGCTGGAATCTTGAGCAAAACACAAAGAGCTGGAGTAACTCAATGGGTCAGGCTGCATCTGTTTACGGAAGTATTTTCAGTTTGGGAACTTTCTTCAGACCTTTCAGACTTATTTAGTCTGAAAAAGGGTCCTGAACTGAAGTGTGACCTCTCGATTCCCTTCATTGATGCTGCGCGACCCTCTGAATTATTCCAGCTCTCAGTGTTTTGATCATGAGTGAGTTATTTGGCAAGTCTTTCTCTAGGTATTTGGCTCCATGCAGACATTATTATTATATTATAATGTCACCTACTGCTATAGAAGTGCCTTTCATTCATTTTAGATCATATGCTGCTGGGTTAAGGTGGTAGAGGTGAACTATTTCACCTTATTTGATGTCAGGGAAACTTGTAAGTCAAAAGTAGATGCTAATGCCCATTTTCTTCTGGCTGGTACTCTGATGCAATCCTAAGCTTTTAAATTATACTTCCTGTCCACAAGTGATTGGCTTCCCACATTTTCCTATGTAACAATCTCCATCTGTGAAAACTATTAAAAAAAGTCCAAATCAATGACACCTTGCCATTCCATATTACTTATTAATTCTCTAGTTTCTTAGATCTTTTCTAAATTAAGGGGTGCACGGTGGTCCGTATATAACATAACTGGGACAAAAATTATGTGCTAAATATGCTATGTGCTAATTGTGAAACTTGGTAACTGTACTGTGAATTTTGCAATAAAGAAAGGAGAGAATCACTGCTGTATGATTTAAGACTATAGTTTCTTCTCTCAGGTAGTTATGATTCTTTTAAACTGGATGCTGTGAATGCTTAGACATGAAACAGGATGAGAGGACTATTTTGTTGAACTACAGGAGAATCAGCGATCAGAGAAGAAAATTCATAGTGGAGTACATGTCCCAATCTGCATCAATGGTGCTGGAGTGGAACCGGTTGAGTGCTTCAAGCTCCTTGGCGTTAATATTACCAACGATCTGTCATGGACTAGCCACATTGATGCAACATCCAATAAGGCACACCAGCACCTCTACTACCAGAGGCGACAGGAAATTTGGTATGTCTCCAGTGACTTCTACAGATGCACCATAGAAAGCATACTATCAGGTTGTATCACAGTGTGACGTTCACTGGTGGTTAGCCACTCGTGCTGCGAACCCTCGGCTCTGGGGGTTGGGTGATGTGACTTGGTATGGCGGGAAAAGCGAGCGGGTCACGGGTCCTCCCAGGGGTATATATACTGTTGGTTACACCCTTGCCCCTTGTTGTGGTTGTGAGAGCGGTTTTATGTTCATTTAATAAAATCACTTTGTTTGACAACATGTGTCTCGCTACAACAGCTTGGTTTGACACTTTGTCTATGGAACTGATGCATCGCAATGGGCTACAATGCTGAGAATTATATTCTGCCCTCTGTGTCTTCCCCTTTGCTCTATCTTTTGCACGAGTTTGATTTGATTGTATTTATGTATGATATATCTGATATATTTTCATTATACCTCTGTACACGGGACAATAATAACCTCGACTTAAACTTAAACCTAAATATATTTACTTTCTTAGGTTCTGAAAATATTTGGCATTTCCATGAGGATTGTCTCAAATTTCTACAAAGGCATTATAATAGTAAGATTAAATGAGAACTTACCAGTTTGAAGTTTGATCTTTATTTTATGAGGAGTTACGTTGAGCGATTACGTAAAGAAGCCGCGCCAGTGTGCATGCGCGTCAATCTTCAAAGCAGCGGCGTGAAATCACAGTAACTACAGTCGAAGTGATATACTAACACTCAGAAGACTAGAACTACCAGATGATCTTTGCGATTATGAGGGCCGGGAGCGGAGGGCACGTAATCGCTCACCGTAACTCCTCATATAATAAAGATCAAACTTCAAACTGGTAAGTTCTCATTTAATCTTACTATTTTACTTCGGAGTCACGTGAGTGATTCCATGAAGATTTCAAAGCTCTGTGATTTCATGCCGTAGATCCAGTTCCATACGACACACTGCTTCGGTTGACACAGGATAAACAAATAATGTATTGTACATAGTTTGGATTATACAAATGAATGTTTTTAATAATAAAAGAACAGCAATAACCCCTCTCTCCCAGGGGGAAATTACAAAACAGAACCCAAAACAGCATGCCCAAATCCTTCCGTTGTGAGGACAGGTTTGTCATAAAACCGTGAAAAAGTCCCTTCACTGGACCATCCTGCGGCCCCAAGGATTTGGTCTAAAGGCACGTCCAGCGCCTTCACTGTGGATGTTGACGCCGCCCTGGTGGAGTGAGATTTAAACACATCAGTGTCTACTCCAGCACAATCCAAAACCTGTTTCAGCCACCTAGAAATAGTTTGTACTGACACCTTTTTATGAGGTTTTTTTTGGCTGATGAGCATCGTTGTTTCGGAGCCTCAAAGACTCTTGGTGACCTCCATATATTGACGCAGGTGCGTAACTACACATAGTCTCAGGTCAATGGGGTATGCTTTAAAGCTTATTTTGGTTCCAGCCGTCCCTGGCCTGCTTTGTTTGATTAGATTATATAAATAAAACATAATATTATCTACAGAAGAATGCATGCTGTCCAGTCGTAGCTTTTGCAATGTCTGGACCCTTTGCGCTGAAACTAGCGCCATGAACATGACCACTTTGAGCGTTAGCTTTTGGAAAGACAGAGATGTAATTGGAGCCCATTGCCGAAGCAGTGTGAGAACTATGCTCACATCCCAGATTTCCAGATATCTAGGCCTGGGAGGGTTTTTGTTAAAAAATACCTTTCATGAATCGGGACACCAATGGATGAGATCCGACTGAGTGTTGTCCCGACCCCTGCCATAAATAGGATGACAAAGCACTTCGAGCACTATTAATGGCACTATAGCTCAATTGCTCATCAAAGTGCAATGTAGCAAGGAACTCCAGTACATCAAGTATGCCTGCAGTATGATAAGATTTATTTGACTGTTAGCAGAACATCTCCCATTTCTTAATATGAGATACGTATTGTTTTTTAGTACTTTCCCTCCAGGCCGCAGTAATCGCATCCACGGTCCTACTCGATAGTCCGAGCCCCTGGAACGGTCTGGTCAGAATCTGCAAATCAACAGATTAATACGATCATGTAAAGGGTGACTCTCTCCTGTCGCAGGGTGAACCAACAAGTTGCTGCATTTGGGGATAACCATGAATGGCTGTGTCAGCAGTCTCAGAACCAATGGGAAACATGGCTGCATGGGCCAGTCTGGAACTAGCAAAACGTCTGAAGCGGAGTCCTGCTCAATTTTGGTGAGACATTGACTGATGAGGCAGAATGGGGGAAAAGCGTAACAGAACGTACCTCCCCAATGTAGCGAGAATGCATCCACCGCTACTGCCCCTGGATCCGGTTCCCATCAGACGTATTTAGGTAACTGCTGATTTAGCCTGGATGCAAACAGATCTATGTCTGGCAATCCATACTGGGTGACAATCTTTTTGAAAACTTTTGGATTCAGCATCTATTCTGTCTTGTCATTAAGTTTACGTGACCTGGTGTCTGCCACCACGTTATCTCATACCTGGTAGGTAGATAGCTGAGACCCAGATGTTTCTCGTAATACACCAGTGCCAGATGAAGTTAGCCAGATTATCACATGATAATGACTTAATTCCACCCATGTGATTGATATACCAGCTGTGGTATTGTCAATCTGGAGCTGAGCATGTAAATCATGCATTGTTGAACAGTATGCTTTTAGGCCATAGAATGCCCCCCAACAATTCTAAATAGTTTATCCCAGGCATCCGCAGGATCAATTCCTCTTGCATACTCCATCTGCTGCCACAGCTAGACTTGGTATCAGTGGCTCCCCATCCCGAAGCACTCACATCAGTTTCACAAACAGATCTGATGTTATGCAGCACCATTCATCGTAGAACAATTGCAATCTACCCCCTACTGGTGACTGATCTCTAGAGGATATGTCCTGGACAAGTCCAGGTACTTGTACGTCCATAGTTGCTGGATGCCTCTGTCTCCTAGTCCTGTTGGGGGTATGCATTGGTGCGTGCCAATGGTGTAGAGATAGAATCGCCTGGCTTGGTCCTTCCCTGCACCAGCGTCTGTAGCCTGTCTAAAGGGGTATGGTCTACGAAGCGGCATCCTGCCTGCGGGATGTGTTTTGATGAGGCCGATCGTCTTTGCCTCATCGTCCAGGTCTTTAACTTGTTTTGCTAGATCCTCCCCAAATGGTAAGTTTGGTGGCTGAATATTGGAGGATCTGCATAAGGCTGCAAATCGTGGGTTGAGCATAGGCTTGATGGCAGTTTTCCTTAAGCAATTGATTTCAAAATGGGCGTTACACAGCAGGGCCAACATATCCTGCTGTGTGTTCGATAGTGGTGTCCCTTCAATTGTTTGCCCCAAAAGCCGTTATTCCCGCTCCAATTAATTTAAAGACTTTCTGCAGCCTTAACTCATGGGCCCACATGGATACACCCATTTGCCCCCAGATGGCATGGTTCACTGTGGGCACTCTGAGCGATGCACAGTTAACAGATGTTTCGTATCTTTTTGAGGTTTCATCCATTATGGATTCCTGGAGCTGGTGAGAGGCCATATAATTGATATTTCTGGCCAGGTTTTCTTCCATTTCCTCACCAGTTCCAGCCGGTATGGCAAAATTACTTGCCACATCCGGCACACCTGGAGCGAAGCTCGTGTGCTTTAGTGTATGCTCCTCCGCTATATCACCAACTTCAGGGTCAGAGTCATACTGCCCTGGCTCTCCCTGCTCATGCATAAGGGAGGTATCATGCAGCCCTTGACTTGGTGCTGCTTGTATGGGTCCCCATGCAGACTCATGGGCATATGGTTCTTCCTGCAGGTATACCCCTTCTCTATATGGACCTCTACTAGAGGTTGCTGCTGAGAGCTGCTGGGGAACCCCGGGGGTATAAAACCCTGGCTGGAACACCTCATGATTGAGTATTTTCTCTAGGAGGTGTTCCATTTAACCATATAACCATATAACAATTACAGCATGGAAACAGGCCTTCTCGGCCCTTCCAGTCCGTGCCAACCATTTATTTTCCCCTAGTCCCATCTACCTGCACTGAGACCATACCCCTCCATTCCCTTCCCATCCATATACCTATCCACTTTACTTTTAAATGTTAACATCGATCCTGCCTCCACCACTTCTGCAGGAAGATCATTCCACAGCCACCACTCTCTGAATAAAGCAGTTCCCCCTCATGTTACCCCTAAACTTCTGTCCCTTAATTCTCATGTCATGCCCTCTTGTTTGAATCTTTCCTACCCTCAATGGGAAAAGCTTATCCACATCAACTCTGTCTATCCCTTTAATCATTTTAAAGACCTCAATCAAGTCCTCCCTTAACCTTCTGCACTCCAAAGAATAAAGACCTAACTTGTTCAACCTTTCTCTGTAACTTAGTTGCTGGAACCCAGGCAACATTCTAGTAAATCTCCTCTGTACTCTCTCTATTTTGTTGACATCCTTCCTATAATTAGGCAACCAAAATTGTACACCATACTCCAGAATTGGTCTTACCAATGCCTTGTACAATTTTAACATTACTTCCCTACTCCTATATTCAATGCTCTGATTTATAAAGGCCAGCACACCAAAAGCTTTCTTTACCACCCTATCTACGTGCGATTCCACCTTCAGGGAACTATGCACAGTTATTCCTAGATCCCTCTGTTCCACAGCATTCCTCAATTCCCTACCATTTACCATGTACATCCTATTTTGATTTGTCCTGCACTTCACACTTATCAGCATTAAACTCCATCTGCCAACTTTCAGCCCACTCTTCCAAATGGCCCAAATCTCTCTGTAGACTTTGAAAATCTACTTCATTATCCACAGTACCCCCTATCTTAGTATCATCTGCATACTTACTTATCCAATTTTCCACCCCATCATCTAGATCATTGATGTACATGAAAAACAACAGTGGACCCAACACAGATCCCTGAGGCACCCCACTGGTCACCGGCTTCCAACCTGACAAACAGCCATCCACCATTACTCTCTGGCATCTCCCATTCAGCCACAGTTGAATCTATCTTGCTACTCCGCCATTAACACCCAATGATTGAACCTTCTTAACCAACCTTCCATGGGGAACCTTGTCAAAGGCCTTACTGAAATCCATATAAACAACACCCACTGCTTTACCCTCATCAATTTCCCTAGTAACCTCTTCAAAAAATTCAAGAAGGTTTGTCAGAATTTTATCCAGACGTCCCCAAACTTTTTTGCTGGTAGGAGGGGAGTCTTCTTGGCTTGACTCATCACAGTCGACAGGACTTGATGATTTTCTCTTGGCCTTCCTCCCGACTGGAGTGGCCACGGTGCTCTGAGGCACCGGAGTTGCTGCCGCTGGCTGTACTGCTGGTGGCTCTGGAGCCGGTGTTTCTGGAGCCGGCGTAAGCGCCCGCCCGCTGACCGCGGTCCCGCGGTCAGTCTTTTTACTTTTGTCGGCGGCCCACCTCGCCTTACGTTTGGTTGATTTGTCCATTGTAAAGTTGTTCCTGCTGGCTCCTGCAACCAGCCTTATGGAACCAAGCAAAATCGCAGTGAAGTTTAAAAACTTACATGCGAGTTATTAACTTACCACTGGTGGAGCTGCGCTCTCCAGCCCATCGCTGCGCCATGCGTCTGACGTAATGACGTGCATGCACACTGGCGGGGCTTCTTCATGGAATCACTCACATGACTCGGAAGTAAAATAAGTATTCTGAAGGGATGCATCTCAACTGCTCTGACCACTGGTATGGTAACTGCTCTGCTCTTGACCACTTGAACCTGCAGAGAGTGGTGAATACAGCCCAGTGCCTCACAGGCTTATCACTTCCTTCCATCAAGTCCACTTTCATGTTCCATCAGGAAAGCTGGAAGTATTGTCAAGAATTTGCCAACTGGTCATCCTCTTTTCTCTCTTCTATCTTCTGGGAGAAGATATATCAGCCTGAAAGAATGAATGTCCAGACTTAAGAACAGTTTCTTCTCCAATGCTATCCAATTGCCAATGAAGTAAACGCCTCTTAGACACCCCATTCCCGGAGGTGCTGTCATGTACTATTCCTATTAACTCTATCTGTTGGTTATTCAGTTACTTTAATATTCATTTGCACAACTTGGATTTTGCACTGCAGTTCCACCATTCTGCAGCTGCCTTTGTTGTTATATTTATAGTTGTATTTATCACTATTATATATTCATATATATCATTATATATATATACTGTTTACTCTGAGCTTCATGTGAATAAGGAATTTCATTATGCCCTGGTGTATATGACAATTAATTAATCTAAATCTGATTATTTTTATTTGCTTCTTGGTGTCAAGTTTTATCAGACTGCCTTGACTTTTACTAAGTTCAGGGTGCCACATAATTCAACTCTGTTGTTTGGGCAAGACTGCAGGAAATGAGAGCAGGAGTGGACCATTTAGACCAGTGTGCCTGTTGCAACAATCCATGATTATTTGGGCAGAGTGGTAAAGCTGCTGCCTCACAGTGCCAGAGACCCAGGTTCGATCCTGGATGCTGTCTGTGCAGAGTTTAATGTTCTCCCTGTGACCAAATGGGTTTTCTCCAGGAGCTCTGGTTTCCTCACATCCTCCAAAGACATGCAGGTGTGTAGGTTAATAGGCTCTGTAAATTGCCCCCTAGTGTGTAGGATGTGAAAGTGGGATCACATAGAACTAGTGTAAGGGTGAACGATAGTTGACATGGACTTGATGGGTCAAAGGACCTGTTTCCATTATGTATCTCTAAACTAAAAGTGTTTCAGCTACAGGGAGAGGTTGGATAGACTTGGATTGGTTTCACTGGAACATCGGAGGTTGAGGGGAGACTTAATAAAAGTATATAACATTATGAGAGGCCTAGATAGGGAACTTTCTTTCCCCAGAGTGGAAGTGTCCAACACTAGAGGGCATAGCTATGAGGTGAGAGGGGAAAGGTCTAATGGAGATGTGCGGGGCAAGTTTTTTAAACAGAGGATGTTGGGGGCCTGGGATGCATTGCCAGGAATGGTGTTTGAGGCAGATATTTAAGAGGTGGTGTTAAATATGTGTTTTTAACACATGGTGTTTAAGAGGCTTTTGTATAGGCACATGAAAATACAGGGAATAGAGGGATATGGATCATGTGCAGAGAGATGTGATCAGTTCAGCTAGGCATCATGTTTAGCACAAACATTGTGGGCCAAAGGGCCAGTTCTATGTTCCATAAATCCAAACTAAATTGGTAGATTTTCTACCTCAGGGCCGTTTTCATAGACTGACCTCACATCCTCTGTTTTTCTTAACATCCAAAGATCGAACGCGCTCTCTTAAATATATTGAGTAACTGTGCCTCTGCAGCTTTCTTGAATACAGAATTCTAAATATTTACTACCATCTGGTTAAAAAAGCTTCTTCTGATCTGTGTCTTAAATGGCCATGCACGATTTTAAGACAGTGACATCTGTTTCCAGTCAGTCTAGCTTTTGAACACATCAACGTTGCATCTACTTTGTCAATCTCTGGCAAACATTTCTATATTTTAATAAAATCATCTCAATTTATTAATAATCTCTAGACGATATGGTTGATATGTTTAATCTCCCCACATGGAGCAAGCTTCTGCCCTGTCCCAGATATATCTTAGTTTAATTTATTCTAGAGAAAATGTATCACTCCTTTGACAGGAAGATTACATCGATATACAGCTTTCCGGGTGTTGTCTCACCAGAACTCAAAATAATTGAAGTAAGGCATTTTCAGTCATGCTCAATAAAGGCCAGCAATTTCTTTTTGCCTTTTTTACCACTCTCTGTTGAAAAAGATTTAAAACTGTTGCGAACCAATGTGAGAGATATAGTAAAAGAGTTCCTGAGCTTAGAGTCTAGACGGCTCGCTCATGCAATGAAAACACATTACAGTAAAACATTAATTGAGTGTTTCAACATTGGACAAATGGGATTGTCCAATATTGAAACTACACCTCCCACAATGCCTGAATGCAGCAATGTTCATGCCCAGAAGAGGGTGCCGGGTCTGCGTCACATTCCCGCATCATTGCGTGTATTTTGTGGCACCAGGATCACGGTCATAAACCCCTGAGCCTGGGCTTCAGGAGGGCGATAGATTCCCTTGAAGGGGGGAAGGGGAAGGGAAGGGAAGGGGAAGGAGGGGGGTGTCAAATAAAAGCGTTCAGCTCAAGGACAGATGCAGGACTCCTTGCAAAGCAGCCTCGGAGATATTTCAAAGGTTCGAAAATTATTTTATGTGCCTTAAATTGGAGTGTGTTGCATTGTGACGGTGGGAATATTTCCAATTTGTTAACGTTAATTTGTTGCAAAAGTTGCACAAGATTTATTGCATTTATTGATATGTATGCGTGTATGAAAGGAGCTACAACCGATTTGGTTATTGGGAGTTTCGAGCGGCCAGCCCTGCCAATCCGGGGTACGTTGTCAAACGGACACAATAACTGGAACGCAACAATATCTGTATCTTGCGTATTGCAGTGATTCTTCTATATGTGCATTAGCAATAGGGCAATTATAATTACATTCTTTGCAATTTCTGATTAATACCACATTGACTGTGCAATTTGTTGTGTAAAATTTATGTTGTGTCTGCGTGCGTTGTTCAATTATAATGGTTTAAGGGATCTACGACAAAGGGAGTGGGTCTCGTTCTTTAATTGTACAATAGGGAGGCAGAAAAGTCAACTATAAATACTGTTTATTTTGATTTCTAAATAGAAATCTTCAGGAAAACAGCAGTTTTCCAATTAAATGCATAACTGTGGACCTATTGTATTCCTAACATTCCCATGAACATTGTTCCACATTGGTCATTTTGCAACGAAGACTTGTTAATGAGCTGTGATGGTGTTTATCTCTGTAGTGATTTATATTTAACACTTACGATCTACAATGACAAACCGACCCATAAAAGGATTGGGCGCGGCTCTTTTTTTTTCCCGGTCCACCTCTCTTCACCCCCTCCCCATCCCCCAAAGATGAGTCAGACATGGATTTCCTCTGCGCTTTTATTTTTCTTTCTCTTGCGGCCGACCGGCTGGGCTAAGCCTGGGGAGAAGCCGATTGTGGACGGCTGAGGCTGGGGGAAGGACGAACTCTGCTCGGCAGCTCTGCAGATCAAAGAGACGGCTGCTTCCTTGACCAACTGCTGCCACGTGATACAGTCAGATCCCTACAGCCAGACTCATTCCTTCCTTCCAACAAGGCTCTGCAGCACCAAAACACAAATGCCTTCAACCCCACTTGTCATAAGTGGTAGGAGCGGAATTAGGCCATTTGGCCCATCAAGTCTACTCTGCCATTCAATCGTGGCTGATCTATCTTTCCCGCTCAACCCCATTCACCTGCCTTCTCTCCATAACATAAACATAGAAAATAGGTGCAGGACTAGGCCATTCGTCCCTTTGAGCCTGTACCGCCATTCAATATGATCATGGCTGATCATCCAACTCGGTATCCTGTACCTGCCTTCTCTCCATACCCCCTGATCCCTTTAGCCACAAGGGCCACATCTAACTCCCTCTTAAATATAGCCAATGAAGTGGCCTCAACTACCTTCTGTGGCAGAGAATTCCAGAGATTCACCACTGACACCCACACCATTCAAGAACCTATCTATCTCTGCCTTAGAAATATTAATTGACTTGGCATCCACAGCCTTCAGTGGCAATGAATTCCACAGATTCACCACCCTCTGACTAACAAAATTCCTCCTCATCTCCTTGAAGTACCATCTCATGAAGTACGGTGTTGCTTATCTGATAGTTGGATTGGTTGAGATATGCCGTCCACTTGCTCAATAACCTATTACAGAGCATAATTTAAATTAGCCCTCATTTTCTTTCTGATAAAATCATCAGAGTGATCTTAATATATTGCACGCCTTCACGTGTTAGGCGAGACGCCAGTTCTTAAATGCTAAAGTGAAAATTGGGAGAATTGCAGACAAATCTGACTGTTTTTATTCCCAGTATTAAGCACCTGCAGAGATCTAGTGGTATAACGAAACATAGGATCAGTATCCTTTCTTGATTAGTAAGATTGTCAAGGGTTATGGCGAGAAGGCAGGAGAGTGGGGTTGAGAGGGAAAGAGATCAGCCATGATTGAATGGCAGAGTACACTCGATGGGCTGAATAGTCTAATTCTGCTCCCATGATTAATGAACCTATTACTGGACAAGTAAACCAGTAATGTAGAAACCAGGAACTGCAGATCTTGGCTTACAAAAAAAGACAGTGCTGGAATAACTAAGTAGGTTAGGCCTGGATAACATGGATAGATGATGTTTTGGATCAGGACCCTTCTTTACACTTGCACACGTGGCTGTGGTAGTGAGCCTGGGTCAGAACATGGTCATAATTCAGCAACCTGGACCACAGTTAAAATTGTATTTTTGTAGCTTGAAAAATTAATTTTTAACATTAAATAAATCTGGAATAAATGGCTTGTTCTTGAAACAATGGTTCAGTGGTGAATTATGGTCACTTGACTACTTGACCTTTTGTAGAAACCCTAACCTGATTCACTTGCATAATAACTTTTGAAACGCGAACAAATCTGATGGTCCAGTCTATGCATGGATAAGACTAGAGTTATGTGGTTTTGTTTTGACAGTCGTATGAAATAGACTGAAATCTTCCAATTGTAATAAACATTTCAAAAAGTAATTGGGTAGAATATCCAGCATCAAATTGACAAAAAACAAAATAAACCCCAATTCACACTTCAAGAATCTCCCTCTTTAAAGGGTCCTTCTGCATTTGTACAGGGCCCTGGTGAGACCACACCTGAAGTATTGTGTGCAGTTTTGGTCACCAAATTTGAGGAAGAACATTCTTGCTATTGAGGGAGTTCAGCGTGGGTTCACAAGGTTAATTCATGGGATGGCTGGACTGTCATATGTTGAAAGAATGGAGCGACTGGGGTTGGATACACTGGAATTTAGAAACATAGAAATTAGGTGCAGGAGTAGGCCATTCGGCCCTTCGAGCCTGCACCACCATTCAATATGATCATGGCTGATCATCCAACTCAGTATCCCGTACCTGCCTTCTCTCCATAACCTCTGATCCCCTTAGCCACAAGGGCCACATCTAACTCCCTCTTAAATATAACCAATGAACTGGCCTCAACTACCCTCTGTGGCAGAGAGTTCCAGAGACCCACCACTCTCTGTGTGAAAAAAGTTCTTCTCATCTCGGTCCTAAAGGATTTCCCCCTTATCCTTAAGCTGTGACCCCTTGTCGTGGACCTCCCCAACATCGGGAACAATCTTCCTGCATCTAGCCTGTCCAGCCCCTTAAGAATTTTCTATAAGATCCCCTCTCAATCTCCTAAATTCTAGAGAGTATAAACCGAGTCTATGCAGTCTTCGTTCATAAGATAGTCCTGACATCCCAGGAATCAGTCTGGTGAACCTTCTCTGCACTCCCTCTATGGCAATAATGTCCTTCCTCAGATTTGGAGACCAGAACTGTACGCAATACTCCAGGTGTGGCCTCACCAAGACCCTATACAACTGAAGCAGAACCTCCCTGCTCCTATACTCAAATCCTTTTGCTATGAAAGCTAACATACCATTGGCTTTCTTCACTGCCTGCTGTACCTGCATGCCTACTTTCAATGACTGGTGTACCATGACACCCAGGTCGCGCTGCATCTCCCCTTTTCCTAATCGGCCTCCATTTAGATAATAGTCTGTTTTCCTATTTTTGCCACCGAAGTGGATAACCTCACATTTATCCACATTATACTGCATCTGCCAAACATTTGCCCACTCACCCAGCCTATCCAAGTCACCTTGCAGTCTCCTAACATCCTCCTCACAGCTAACACTGCCCCCCAGCTTATTGTCATCCGCAAACTTGGAGATATTGCCTTCAATTCCCTCATCCAGATCATTAATGTATATTGTAAATAGCTGGGGTCCCAGCACTGAGCCTTGCGGTACCCCACTAGTCACTGCCTGCCATTGTGAAAACGACCCGTTTACTCCTACTCTTTGCTTCCTGTTTGCCAGCCAGTTCTCTATCCACATCAATACTGAACCCCCAATGCCGTATGCTTTAAGTTTATATACTAATCTCTTATGTGGGACCTTGTCGAAAGAAGGATGAGAGGACATCTTATTGAAACATATACAATTATTAAGGGATTGGACACACTAGAGGCAGGAAGTAGCCCCAGAAATAGTGGATGCATTAGTGATAATTTTTCATAACTCTTTAGAGAACTGGCTGGCAGACAGGAAGCAAAGGGTAGGAGTAAACGGGTCCTTTTCAGAATGGCAGGCAGTGACTAGTGGGGTACTGCAAGGCTCAGTGCTGGGACCCCAGCTATTTACAATATATATTAATGATTTGGACGAGGGAATTGAATGCAACATCTCCAAGTTTGCGGATGTCAAGAAGCTGGGGAGCAGTGTTAGGTGTGAGGAGGATGCTAGGAGGCTGCAAGGTGACTTGGATAGGCTGGGTGAGTGGGCAAATGCATGGCAGATGGAGTATAATGTGGATGAATGTGAGGTTATTTATCCTCACATTAATGGTGGCATAAACAGGAGGGTAGACTATTATCTGAATGGTGGCCGATTAGGAAAAGGGGAGATGAAAGTAGGCATGCAGGTGCATTGTTCCCGATGTTGGGGAGGTCCAGACCAAGGGGTCACAGTTTAAGGATAAGGGGGAATTCCTTCAGGACCGAGATGAGGAAAACATTTTTCACACAGAGAGTGGTGAGTCTCTGGAATTCTCTGCCACAGAAGGTAGTTGAGGCCAGTTCATTGGCTATATTTAAGAGGGAGTTAAATGTGGCCCTTGTGGCTAAAGGGATCAGGGGGTATGGAGAGAAGGCACGTACAGGATACTGAGGTGAATGATCAGCCATGATCATATTGAATGGCGGTGCCGGCTTGAAGGGCCGATTGGCCTACTCCTGCACCTATTTTCTATGTTTCTATGTAAAGATAGCGTTGTCAAGGGATATGGGGAAAAGGCAGGAACAGGGTACTGATTGTGGATGATCAGCCATGATCACAGTGAATGGCGGTGCTGGCTCGAAGGACCGAATGGCCTACTCGTGCATCTATTGTCTATTAATTAAAGGGGTTAATTAAGAGGGGGGAAAAGAGCATGAAAGAAAGCTTGCGGGAAATATAAAAACTGACTTTAAAAGTTTCTATAGGTATGTAAAATGGAAAAGATTAGTGAAGACGAATGTAGTTCCCTTACAGTCAGAAACCGGTGAATTTAAAATGGGAAACAAGGAAATGGCAGAACAGTTCAATGAGTACTTTGGTTCTGTCCTCACTAAGGAATACACAATCTCCCAGAAATACTAGGGGACCGAGGTTCTAGTGGGAGGGATAAACTGAAGGGAGTCCACATTACTCAGAAAATGGTGTTGGGTAAACTTTTGGGACTGAATGCAGATAAATCCCCAGGGCCAGATGGTCTGCATCCTAGAGTACTCAAGGAGGTGGCCCTAGAAATTGTGGATGCATTGGTGGTCAGTTCCTGTGACTGGAGGGAGAGAGAAAACGGGGAATTATAGACCATCGGTAGTAGGGAAGATGCTGGGGTCAATTATTAAAGATGTTATAGCAGCGCATTTGGAGAGCAGTGACCGGACCGGTCAAAGTCAGCATGGATTTGTGAAGGAGAAATCATGCTTGGCTATTCCTCCGGATTTTTTTTGAGTATGTAACAAGTAGAATGGATAAGGGAGAGCCAATGGATGTGGTGTATCTGGACTTTCAACAAGCCTTTGACAAGGTCCCACACAAGAGATTAGTGTGCAAAATTAGAGCACATGGTATTGGGGCTTGGGTATTGACATGGATAGAGGACTGGTTGGCAGACAGGAAGCAAAGAGTACAAATTAAATGGGTTCTTATCAGAATGACAGGCAGTGACTAGTGGGGTGCCACAAGGCTCGGTGCTGGGACCCCAGTTATTTTCAAGATATATTAATGATTTAGACGAGGGAATTAAATGTAACATCTCTCAGTCTGCGGATGACACAAAGCTGGGTGGCAGTGTGAGGTGCAAGGAGGATGCTATGAGGCCGCAGGGTGACGGATAGGTTGGGTGAGTGGGCAGAAGCATGGCAGATGCCGTATAATGTAGATAAATGTGAGGTTATCCACTTTGGTGGCAAGAACAGTAAGGCAGATTATTATCTGAATGGTGTCAGATTAGGAGAAAAGGAGGTGCAACAAGACCTGGGTGTGCTTGTATATCACTCACTGAAAGTAAGCCTGCAGGTACAGCAGGCAGTGAAGAAAGCCAATGGCATGTTGGCCCTCATTGCGAGAGGATTTGAGTTTAGGAGCAAGGAGGTCCTACTGCAGTTGTACAGGGCCCTGGTGAGACCATACCTGGTGTATTGTGTGCATTTTGGTCCCCTAATTTAAGGAAGGACACTATTACTATTAAGGGAGTGCAGCGTAGGTTCACCAGGTTAATTCCCGGATGGTGGGACTGACGTATGATGAGGTCGACTAGGCTTGTATTCGTTGGAATTTAGGATGAGAGGTGATATAGAAACATATAAAATTGTTTGAAGTTGGACAGGGTAGATGCAGGAAAAATGTTCCCGAAGTGGAGGGGGAGTCCAGAATCAGGGGTCACAGTAAGAATAAGGGCAGGGCTCGAAATTAGCGGTTGCCCATGGCAACCTACAGTCCCGACGGGCAACCTAAAAGCCATGCCATTTTGCCCGGCTTGGCAAGCACCCGGGACACCTAGCGTTTAATTCTGAGCGGGCTCCCTCTCTATCTCTCTCTCTCTCTGTCAATCTCCGTCTCCACCCGCCATCCGTGTATGGCTCTCGGGCCTCCGCTCGGCTCTCGCGACTCGGGTCTCCGCTCGCCTCTCGGGTCTCCGCTCGGCTCTTGGGTCTCCACTCGGCACGGCTGGCCGCCGTATACATGGAAACTGCCAAGGCCAGCACATCATCGGCCGTAGTTGTGCGCATGTGCGACCCTGCACATGCGCGCTGCCACGGCAACTGGGCGGCTTCGGCCACTTTCTCCCTCGATTTGCATTGTGGGAATTCTGGCCGTCATTGCTGTCCGGTCGCTGCCTCACCGCAACCGCTGTAAAACAACGCAGAATTACTCCCTGGAGCTGGAGTAACTCCCTGGAGTAACTCTTGCTTCTTGGTTTCCTGGTCCTCCAAAAATATTCGAAATGGAATTTAAGCTGGTTTAAACACCACCACCAAACTCTGAAAAATAACAGCCTATTGCATTTTATTTGTTTATTTATTGTGTATATATATGGTCTATAGTATACACGCACTGAACTTTTATCTCCTGTTTTTGTATTATGTTTACATATTCTGTTGTGCTGCAGCAAGCACGAATTTCATTGCCTTATCTGGGACACATGACAATAAAACTCTCTTGACTCTTGACTTGGACTTAACCAAAAAAGGGTTTTGGGGGGAAAAAGAGCTACCTTAAATTTAGGTGCGTCTGCTTGGGTACCTATGGTAGGGTGAAGACAATTCCATGCTTTAATTGTGTGGGGGAACTCCATGGAGCAGCCAGCATCTTGGATAGAAGAAATTGGGTGACGTTTCAGGTAGAAACCCTTCTTTAGATTTCCTCTGGTTTCAGTGTTTTTAGTTTAATTTAAAGATTCAATGTGGAAACAGGCTCTTTGGCCTACCGAGTCCACGTCCCAGTTAGAACAATTAAATCCTTACTTGCAGCAGCACAACATAATATGTAAACATAGTACTCTGTAAACAATGTTATAAACGAGAAAACAAAACTCCATACAGACAGCATCCATATTTAGGATCAATTCCGGATCTCTGACAATTTTAGGCAGCAACCTTATGGCCAATGTACTGCCCCAATAGCCTTTAACTGAATTAAAACATACAGTAGCTGTAAAGGGGGACATAGCGTCACTTAGAGATTTAAGACTAAAAATGGATAGTTTCTTTTTTCAGTAACCAAAGTTATCAACGTATAATTTTTGGTGTGTTGGAAAATAAAATGTAGTGGCACAGTTGGTGGACTTGCTGTCTCACACGCCAGAGATCTGTGTTCAAACCTGTTCTCGGGCACTGTCAGTGTTGAATTTGCACATTCTCCCTGCAAGCATGTGGGTTTCCTCCCACATCCCAAAGACGCATTGGCTTTGTAGGTTAACTTGTCTCTGTAAAATTGCCCCTAATGTGCAGGGAGTGGGTGAGGAAAGTGGAATAACAGAACTTGTGTGAATGGGTAGACAAAAATGCTGGAGAAACTCAGCAGGTGAGGCAGCATCTATAGAAACGTAGAAAATATGTGCAGGAGGAGGCCATTCGGCCCTTCATAGAATCATAGAAATTAGGTGCAGGAGTAGGCCATTCGGCCCTTCGAACCTGCACCGCCATTCAATATGATCATGGCTAATCATCCAAATCAGTATCCTGTACCTGCCTTCTCTCCATACCCCCTGATCCCTTTAGCCACCAGGGTCACATCTAACTCCCTCTTAAATATAGCCAACGAACTGGCCTCAACTACCTTCTGTGGCAGCGAATTCCACAGACTCACCACTCTCTGTGTGAAAAATGATCTTCTCATCTCGGTACTAAAAGACTTCCCCCTTATCCTTAAACTGTGACCCCTTGTTCTGGAGTTCCCCAACATCGGGAACAATCTTCCTGCATCTAGCTTGTCCAACCCCTTAAGAATTTTGTAAGTCACTATAAGATCCCCCCTCAATCTCCTAAATTCCAGCGAGTATAAGCCGAGTCTATCGAGTCTTTCTTCATATGGAAGTCCTGCCATCCCAGGAATCAGTCTGGTGAACCTTCTCTGTACTCCCTCAAGGCAAGAATGTCTTTCCTCAGATTAGGAGAGCAAAACTGTATGCAATACTCCAGGTGTGGCCTCACCAAGACCCTGTACAACTGCAGTAGAACCTGCACCTGTATGCCTACTTTCAATGACTGGTGTACCATGACACCCAGGTCGCGTTGCATCTCCCCCTTTCCTAATCGGCCACTGTTCAGATAATAGTCTACCCTCCTGTTTTTGCCACCAAAGTGGATAACCTCACATTTATCCACATTATACTGCATCTGCCATGCATTTGCCCACTCCCCAACCTATCCAAGTCACCTTGCAGCCTCCTAGCATCCCCCTCACGCTAATACTGCCCCCCCAGCTTCGTGTCATCCGCAAACTTGGAGATGTTGCCTTCAATTCCCTCATCCAGATCATTAATATATATTGTAAATAGCTGGGGTCCCAGCACTGAGCCTTGCAGTACCCCACTAGTCACTGCCTGCCATTCTGAAAATGACCCGTTTACTCCTACTCTTTGCTTCCTGTCTGCCAGCCAGTTCTCTATCTACATCAACACTGAACCCCCAATACCATGTGCTTTAAGTTTGAATGCTAATCACTTATGTGGGAGCTTTTCAAAAGCCTTCTGAAAGTCCAGATACAACACATCCACAGGTTCTCCCTTATCCACTCTACTAGTTACAACCTCGAAAAATTCTATAAGATTCGTCAGACATGATTTACCTTTCATAAATCCATGCTGACTTTGTCCAATGATTTCACCACTTTCCAAATGTGCTGCTATCCCATCTTTAATAACAGACTCTAGCAGTTTCCCCACTACCGATGTTAGACTAACTGCTCTGTAATTCCCTGTTTTCTCTCTCCCTCCCTTTTTAAAAAGTGGGGTTACATTAGCTACCCTCCAATCCTCAGGAACTGCTCCAGAATCTAAAGTGTTTTGAAAAATTATCACTAATGCATCCGCTATTTCTAGGGCTACTTCCTTAAGTACTCTGGGATGCAGCCTCTCTGGCCCTGGGGATTTATCGGCCTTTAACCCATTCAATTTACCTAACACCGCTTCCTGGCTAACCTGGATTTCACTCAGTTCCGCCATCTCATTTGACCCCCGGTTCCCTGCTATCTCCGGCAGATTATTTATGTCTTCCTTAGTGAAGACAAAACCAAAGTAGTTATTCAATTGATCTGCCATGTCCTTGTTCCCCATGATCAATTCACCAGTTTCTGACTGCAAGGGACCTACATTTGTTTTAACTAACCTTTTTCTCTTTACATATTTATAAAAACTTTTACAGTCAGTTTTTATGTTCCGTGCCAGTTTTCATTCATAATCTATTTTCCCTTTCCTTTTCCTTTAATTTTCCCTTTCCTAATTAAGTCCTCCTCTGCTGGACTCTGAATTTCTCCTAGTCCTCTAGTAGGCTGCTTTTTCTGGTTAATTTGTATGCTTCATCTTTAGTTTTGATACTATCCCTGATTGCCCTTGTTGTTCACGGATGCACTACCTTCCCTGATTTATTCTTTTTCCAAACTGGGATGAACAGTTGTTGTAGTTCATCCATGCAGTCTTTAAATGCCTTCCATTGCATATCCACCATCAACCCTTTAAGAATCACTTGCCAGTCTATCTTGGCCAATTCACGTCTCATATCCTCAAAGTTACCTTTCTTTAAGTTCAGAACCCTTGTTTCTGAATTAAAAATGTCACTCTCCATCCTAATGAAGAACTCAGCCATATTATGGTCACTCTTGCCCAAGGGGCCATGCACAACAAGACTGCTAACTAACCCTTCCTCATTACTCAGTACCCAGTCTAGAATAGCGTGCTCTCTGGTTGGTTCCTCTACCTGTTGGTTTAGAAAACTATCCTGCATACATTCCAAGAAATCCTCTTCCTCAGCACCCCTGCCAATTTGATTCACCCAATCTATATGTAGATTGAAGTCACCCATTATAACTGTTTTACCTTTGTTGTACTGATTTTCCTGCTAAGACTAGTCTCATATCTTAAAGATGTAGCGTCTCAGACATGCTTGTGATCCACATTTTAAGCATTGTGGTGGATGCATTTTTCCAAAATTTAAGTATACGTTTTTTTCCCATTATCAGGCCATAGTTAAGGAAATGTCTTTGAAATATTGATAACTCAGAGCAGGCATCTGTTGTTCCAAAAATAATCAATTCTATATGGGGGTCCAGTTTTGTTTTTAATAATTTTGTGAAGATTTCAAAATTTTATTTCCAGGAGTTTTATGCAGGAGGCAAAGGAGTGTGTTATAGTTGCTTCTTGAGATAAACATTTGTCACAGATGGGGGATACATTTGGAAACATTTTGTTCAGTTTAGTTTTCGAGTAATATAGTCTATGTAATATTTTAAATTGGATTAGAATATGTCTTACATTAATTGAACAGTTATGTACATATAGAAGATATTTATCCCATCTGTCTTTGGGAATGGTATGTTTTTTCCATTAGCTTTGGACCAATCCTCATCAATCTATATAGCAGATGAAGTTATCCACGGCAGTATTAATAGAAGCAATCACCACATAGTCCACATGGAGACAACATTACAGATTTTATATTGAAGAATTGCGATCTACCCGAAGGACATGTCCTCTCATATTCTTCACCACCATTACTATCGAGCTAGAGATCCATTTCTTATTCAGTAAGGAGTATAAAAGAGCTGTACCAAAGGTACTTTAAAAAAAAAAGAGGTGAAGCTGCCACGCAGAATTCTATAACACGCTGTTTAGCATGCATATACAAAGCTAATTGATTTATCTCTATCAATTGATCAAATCGTATGTATCGCCCAATCTTACCATATTGCAGTTATGCATTAGGACAGCTAACTCATGGTGAAGGAAGATTGATTCTGTGACTTTGTTTTGCTTATTTATTGAATTTTATCATTCTTTAACAAAGATGGGAGTCTGATCAGATATGCATTGTTGCTGCAATTTGTAGGAGATGCATACGTTTATTTCATTGTGTATTCATCATGTCCAATTTTAATTAATTCAATAGTCAAACCTGTTTTATTGTAATGTGCTCGGGGAACAGGACAAATAAAATTTTATTTGCTGCAGCTTTAGATGTGCATTAATGCAACACACAAGAACTAATTTAATGTATTTTAGATTTTATATATTTATCAGTTATGGTATGTAACCATACCATAATAGTTCAAATCAAAACACTTCGTGCAACCAATGCAAAGTCCATAGTAGGTCCATAAGAGTTCCTTCTTCAGTCTGAAGAATGGTCTAGACCTGAAACGTCACCCATAACTTCTCTCCAGAGATGCTGTCTGTCCTGCTGAGCTAGTCCAGCATTTTGTTAATCTTTGTAAACTAGCATTGGCAGTCTCTTCATACACAAAGTCCATAGTAGATTGTTGCAGAGGTAGGTTTGTGGTTAGCATTGTGAAGTGCCCAAGAGCCTGATGCTGCTGTGAAGAAGAGGTTCTTTAACATGGAGATCATGATTCTCGGGTACCACCTTCTCGATGGCATCAGCGAGATGAGAGCGTGGCAAAGGTGGTCTGACTCATTGACATTGGTTGCCTTTTTAAGGCAGTGCTTCCTGTAGAACCCTCCAATGATCCCTCCAATGATGGTACATATCTGTCATGAGCCATGCCACGTCCACCACTTTCTGCAGCCTCATTCTTGTGCGTTTGAGTTACTAAACCAGGCTGTAATCCAACCAGTCAGTATGCTCTCAACCGTATATCTGTAGAAGTTCGGGAGAGTATTTGACTACATGCCTGATATTCTCAATCTTTTAAGGAAGTAGAGGTGTTGTAGATGATTCTTTGTGATTGCATCAGTAAACTGAATCAATTTTGCTCTCAACATTAGCACGGCTAAGGAGCTGATTGTTCATTTCAGAAAAGGAAAGCTGGGGATCCATGAACCCATCTTCATTGGGACAGTGGTGGTGAGGGGACAGCAAGTTCCTGGGCATATCTCTGAAAAGCTGTCCTGGGCGCAGCACTGTTGAAATCGCAAAGATAGCTCATCTACACCTCTACTTCATAGGAAGATTGTGAAGATTCTCTGTATGTCACCAATTACTCTACAGGTATACGGTAGAGAGCATACTGACTGGCCATATCACAGCCTGGTTTGGTAACTGGCACATCCTTGAACGAATCAGGCTGCTGAAAGTGGTAGAAGTTACCATCATGGGTACACTCCTTCCCATCATCAAAGGGATCTAGAGGAGGCGCTGCCTCAAAGGCAGCTAATATCATCAAAGACCCACACTACCACCCTGACTTCGCTCTCATCTCACTACTACCATCAGGAAGATGGTACAGGAACCTGAAAAACGTGACTTTCAGATTCAACAGCTTCATCCCAGCAACTATTGGGCTCTTGAACTGTGCACAGCACTAACTACAGCCCTATCTCAGCAACTGTAATCTGCAATGAGCTTTGTTTTGGTTGCACTATGACTTTGGTTTTGCACTATTATGGTTTGGTTACCGGGTATTGTTGATTATTAATTTATTATTTTTTGTATATTTGTGTGTGAATGCATCATATACATGTAAAGCTGCAGCAATTAAGAATTGAATTGCACTGTTGCTAGTACATATGATAATGAAACGATCATGACTCTTACAAATGTGCTCCAGCCTCCCTACTCTCTAATTTTTTTATTTTCATCCAAAAGATTTGCGACTAGTATCTTAGCTCCTATCTCATTTAACCATCGTCTTGTGCTCACTTATCTACGTTTTGGCTTGCAGTTAAACAGCACTTCAGTTTTAAGGCTTTGCTCTGTTTCCAAATCTTTCTCTCATAGTTCTCCACCCATGCTATTTAATTCCCACCATTCCTTAAAACCTTCAGACACTCACACTTTTCTAATCTTGGCTTCACCAATATCTCCTGATTGTTAATTGCTACATCATTGCAGCCATGCCTTGGCTACCAAAAATGGAGAGGATGTTTCCACTAGTGGGACAGTCGAGGACCAGAAGCCATAGCCTTAGAATAAAAGGGATTTAGGATGATGATGAGGAGGAATTTCTTTAGTCAGAGGGTGGTGAGTCTGGAATCCATTGCCACAGAAGCCTGTGGAGGGTAAGGAAATGGATATGTTAAGGCAGAAATTGATAGATTCTTAATTTGTACAGATGTCAGGGGTTATGGGGAGAAGGCAAGAGAATGGGGTTGAGAGGAATAGATAGATCAGCTATGATTGAATGGCGGAGTAGACACGATGGTACGAATGGCCTAATGCTGCTCCTGGAACTTACGAACATATGGAAATACTAACCTATTGACCTTCCGATCGATTTTACATCCTCAGGCGTGCTTCACAGGCTCGGCTTCTGATCAACTTCTTTTTTAAAGTGGCTTTGATTGTTAATGAGAAAAAGTATTCTTGGTAAATCTCATGAAAGGCACTTTTCTTTTGTTTTGATGCGCATTACTATTGTATGTATGGACTCTGGTTCAATGCTGTAACCATCCATTACATAGCTGACAGTAGACACAAAAAGCTGGAGTAACTCAGCAGGACAGGCAGCATCTCTGCCTGGAGAGAAGGAATGGGGGATGTTTCAGATTGACACCCTTCTTCATACTGGTTAGCGATAAGGGAAATGAGAGATATAGACGCTGATGTGGAGAGATAAAGAACGATGAATGAAAGATATGCAAAAATGTAACGATGATAAAGGAAACGGGCCATTGTTAGCTGTTTGTAGGGTGAAAATGAGAAGCTAGTGCGACTTGGGTGGGGGAGGGATAGCGAGAGGGGGAATGCCAGGGCTGCCTGAAGTGGGAGAAATCAATATTCATACCACTGTGCTGTAAGCTGCCCAAGCGAAATATAAGATGCTGTTCCTCCAATTTGCGTTTAGCCTCACTCTGACAATGGAGGAGACCGAGGACAGAGAGGTCCGTGTAGCAATGAGAAGGCGAATTAAAGTGTCCAGCAACTGGGAGATCAGGTTGGTTCACGCGGGCTGAGCGAAGGTAATCTGCGAAACGATCGCCCAGTCTGCATTTGGTCTCACTAATGTATAAGAGTCCACATCTTGAACAATGGATACAGTAGATGAGGTTGGAGGAGGTGCAAGTGAACCTCGGCCTAACCTGAAAGGACTGTCTGGGTCCCTGGACAGAGCCGAGGGAGGAGGTATAGCGACAGGTGTTGCATCTTCTGCAGTTTCAAGGGTAGGTACCTGGGGAGGGGGTGGGAAGGGATGAGTTAACCAGGGAGTTGTGGAGGGAATGGTCTCTGCAGAAATCAGAAAGAAGTGGAGATGGGAAAATGTGGCTATCACATGGGATCCCGTTGAAATTTCAGAGCATTATGTGTTGTATGCGATGGCTGATGGGGTGGAAGGTAAGGACTTGGGGGACTCTGTCTCAGTTGCGACTAGGGGGAGCAAGGGCGGAGCTGCGAGATACCGAGGAGACATGTGAGGGCCTCATCTATGATGGGAGAGGGGAACCCCCGTTCCCTGAAGAGTGAGGCTATCTTGGATGTTGTGACACACAGCTGACAGTGCTATGTATGATAAAAGGAATCTAGAGCTACCTTATTGGTTACATGTTTATGTAATGTCAACATTATTTATGTAATGTCAACAGTGATGTATCGTCCAATGTTAATCAAGGTACAATTTGATGCTCCTCTTTCAGAAAAATGGAAAAATAAAGTAGGATGAGGGCAGCTTTCGTTGAGGAATTGCTGTAAAAAACTTGAAAGAGGGGAAGGCGGGAACGCTGCAGGATATGAGGAGACATGATGAATTGCATAGTTCTTCAGGAGCAGATTCAATGTGCGCATGCTGTCTTTCTGTGGTTTTGTTACTCTTCTATTTAGTGTTTACCTGTTTGATTGGATCAAACATCGAGTTTCCTCATCTTTAAAGATTACTGTGAGACAGTATTTGCTGGAGTGGTTACCAAAGAAGAAGGAGGTTAGTTTCACAGTGGCATGGATGATTATCAGAAGGTTTGTCAATACTCAGTGTTTCCGTTTATGCATGAAAAATGCCCACTTGGAGGAACTACTATCATGCTTGCTAATCTGCATTTATTTGGCGGGACTCTGGTGTGTGAAATCATGATCATGAAAAAATGTGATGTGTTCGAATCTTCAGTATTTTTCTCCTTCCAAGAAATGGGAAAGCACCAGTAATAAGGCTATCCAAATAGCTAAGTTAGTAAAGGACTTTTAAAATGTTTGTATTAGAATGTTAAATTTGTATTAACAGTTTATCAAAACTTATTTATCGAAACGTCACCTATTCCTTCACTCCATAGATGCTGCCTCACCCGCTGAGTTTCTCCAGCATTTATGTCTACCATAAACTATTAAAGTTCAGATTACTGATTTTTGGTTGTATTACTGTTGATGTCTCTTTGCCCAATGCCCTTTGAGCTATTTTTGTTTTATATGTTTGATGTCGTAGACATCGCTAATTAGTTCCTGAACTGTAAGGGCCTGTCCCACCAGTATGCAACTCCATGCGATGAGCGCGACCTAACGTGGTCGCTTGAGTCGTCCGGCGTCGCGGGGCTGGTCCCACTTCGATCACCAGAATTGTGCGGAGTTCGTCCCGACATCGCGCGGGGCTCCGAAAAACTGAGCATGTTAAAAAATTCCGCGCGGCAAAGGCTTGTCGGCTCGCAGTCTCCTCAACGCATTACACACCGCCTCGACGTCGTGCCTCCGTGACCCTCTCTGTAGGTGCCTCCGTGACCCTCTCTGTGTGTGGCTCCGTGGCCCTCTCTGTGTGTGCCTCTGTGCCCCTCTCTGTGCGTCCCCCTCTATCCTGGCAAACTTACCTTTAAGACTTCGCTCCAAGTTCGCCTCACTTTGCGCCGCGTTGCGCCACTCACTCGACCTCCGCGCGGCCCCCGCTGCCGGTTTGGTCGCGCTTGCCGCATGCAGGCACGTGCTGTTGGGAACGGCCCTATACAGGGATCACCCGACCTCCGCGCGTCCCCGCTTCTAGTTTGATCGCGCTCACCGCATGGAGTCGGATGCTGGTAGGACAGGCACTGTATGCTTAGAAGTGCGTACTGGCTGGTTTGAGTTGGTACACCAGAATTCCTTCCATAAAGAACATTAGTTCATCCCACAAGGTCCTGGGGATTTATCTACCTTGATGCTCTTCAAGAGCCCCAGTACCACCACCTTCTTAATCTCAAACTGCCTTGCGTATTAACATTGTCACCATTAATCTCGCTACCTCCATGTCCGTCTCCCTGGTGAAAATGGATGCAACGTGCATGTTAATACCTCACCTGCATTCCCAGACACCATCAGAAATTCCTTCCTTTATCCTTGAACAGTCCCAGCTTCTCCCTGGTTATGCTCTTGTTTTTCATATGGACATAAAAAGTTTGATATTTCAATTCTACTCGCCAACGCTATTTAGTGGTCCCTTTTGGCCCTCCTAATCACCTGCTTGAGTTCTTTAGTTCTTTCTTTATCTTCAAAGGTCCTGTCTGATTCCATCCTCTTAAACGCTTCTCTCCTATTAGTTGCATCCTGATCTGTGAAGTCGCACCTTAGTTTGGCCTGAAAACGTGAATGATATTGATTTATCCCTTTAAAAAATGCAGACCATTATATCAAAAATTATTTTAAAGTAATTTCAGTAGCAGGATTGCTGATTCATTGAACTCTCAGATAAGGTCCTTAATAGCAAAATCTGTTTAACTGCACTTTATTTTTCTTCCTCATCAAGAACATAATTCTTCATTCCTTTGTGACCAAAAAAAAATTACATTTACCAAGAAGTAAGAGAGCAGAAAATGTAGTTCTCCTGTTGCTTGCTCTGTGAGGACTGCATCTGTAAAATAATCCTAAAAGTCATACATATTTTAGTGATGTTGCCACAGGAAGAGAAAATGCTGCTTACCGAGAGGAAAATTTAATTTTCTTAAATTTGTTATGCCATTTAATTATTTTGAATTTAATCTCTCGTTTCATTTGAGCCTGTGTCACACTGATCTACATTGTGTTTAAAAATCATATTCAATGTTTTTTTGACATCCCAATTGTTAAACATCCTACACAGTAAGAATCCCGGGTGAAATGTTTTGCCTCATTTAGCTTTGAAATTTCTATTGATTTGTGTCCCCAGATTGGGAATTACGTGGCCAAGACCCTTATTCCACATCTTGTACGGTCAGCCTTGACTCTTTAGACTTCAGAGATTAGGAATTAGGCTCTTCCATGTTCGTGCATCATCCAGTACACTACCATTATCCAACACACTAGGGACAATTTGCGTTTACGGAAGCCAATTAACCTACAATCGTGTATGTCTTTGGAGCACCCGGAGAAACCCCATGCGGTCACAGGGAGAAATTACGAACTTCATACAGGAAGTTTTTTCAACATCCACGTATCGGTAACGATGCATGCATGTGTTAGGAAAGATGCCTTTGAATCTGTAAACAACAAAGAATGCCTTTGTGCAAACATCTACAGGGACATTTTCATTTTTGATTATTCCTCTGGAGTTCTGGATGATTCCTTTTATCATTTGCATGTGAAGGGGACAGGTAAATCTGCATGTAAAGTATTTGTACCTCCAGTGAGCCTTGCCATGCAGTGAATTGTGCTCTTTGCATATTATGTCTTTTAGTTGGTGAAGGCTGTTTTGAATATTGGCCATCGGCACACAGGTGACTTTGCGGAAGTAAATTGCAGAATTCATACAAAAGGTAGTAGGCGTATGGGACGAACTGCCGGAATAGGTGGTCGAGGCAGGTACTATCGCAACGTTTAAGAAACATTTGGACAGGTACATGGATAGGACAGGTTTAGAGGGATATGGGCCAAATGCAGGTAGGTGGGACGAGTGTAGATGGGACATGTTGGCTGGTGTGAACAATTTGGGCTGAGGAGCCTGTTTCCAAACTGTAAGAGGCTTAAGTAAAGATTGTCATTACATGGACAAAATCATAATTATGGTTCAATGTGGCAGCTTAGAGGACTTGACCTGCATTCCTATCAAATTAAAATGAATAATCTCCTGGCATTTTCAGGTTAGCTAAATTGGCTGGGTTGGCCTGACATCTTTCTCTATGGCTGTAGAATTCATTGAATGAGGTGGTGGGAGTCCTCCTTTGGGTTTAGGATTTTGATGTCATTGGCGTATGTTTGCAGATTTACACTAAGATCTGAGCAAATGGCTAAACTTGCTCTAATGGAATATGTATCAGTGCTGGAAGAGGCCCAATGTGTTGAATTATTTCCTTTGTGGATTGAGTTATTTCCTTGTGGACCAGGAGCAGCAGCCACACGTCATAAGGAGACTAGTTATCAGTGCTTCTTCCTTGACCACTATCCATTGGCGGACTCCATTTTTAGCCTACATTGTGACTTTGCAGAACTGTTCATCTTGGTTTGGTGGTCAGCTTCTGCCTCCTAGAAGGACAAAGATGGGTATCAACATCCTGGCAGGCAAGTTTGCTAATGCTATACGGGTGGGTTTAAACTACATTGGCAGGGGCTGTGGGATCTCATGCAGGACACAGATGAGAGGTCAAAAGTTGATATGGAGGATGGTGAGAGAAAGAGAGAAAGGACAGAATAGACGGGTGCAAGGTGGAAAGCGAGGAAGTAAGGTTGGTTTAAACTGCACGTATTTTAATGCAAGGGGCCTGGCGGGTAAGGCAAATGAGCTTAGGGCATGGATATGTACATGTGACTGGGACGTTGTAGCCATTACTGAAACCCTGGTTAAGGGAGGGGCAGGACTGAAGGCCCAATGTTCCAGGGTACAGGAGCTTCATGAGAGACAGGGGTGAGGGTAAAAGAGGAGGGGGGGATTGCATTATTGGCTAAGGAGGATGCGACGGCAATGGTCAGAGGTGACATTACGGACGGTTCGTCTAGTGAGGCTATATGGGTGGTGCTGAGGAACAAGAAAGGGGTGATCACTTTATTGGGGGTGTACGGCAGACCCCCGAATTGTCAACGGGAATTAGAAATACAAATATGCCAGGAGATTGCAGACAGTTGCAGATCAAATAAGGTTGTTGTAGGGGATTTTAACTTTCCCAATATTAACTGGGAAAACTATAGTGTGAAGGGTTTAGATTTCTAAACCCTTCACACTATAATTTCTCAAAAGTGTTCAGGAGAGTTTTATCCAGCAGTATGTGGAGGCCCCCACACATGAGAGAGTAATACTTGATCTAGTATTGGGAAATTGGGAAGGACAAGTGAATTAAATGTTCGTGGAGGAGCGTTTTGGGACCAGTGACCACTGTTCAATTAGGTTTAAGATAGTTATGGATAGGGACAGAGAGGGCCTATGTGTTAAAATGCTCAATTGGGGTAAGGCCAACTTTGAGGATACGAGAGGTCTCGCTCAAGTTGATTGGACCAGGTTATTTTGAGGGGAAAGTGCAATGTTTTTAAGTGTGATTATATGTGTGGCCCTGTTAGAGTGAAGGGCAAGACAGACAAACGTAAGGAAGCTTGGCTGACGAGGGAATTTAAGACATTGGTCAAGAATAGGAAGGACGCATGGGACAGGTGTAGGCAACTGTGATCAAGTGCATCCCTGGAGGAGTTTCGGGAGCAAAGGAGTAAACTAGAAAAGGTAATCAGAAGGGCAAAAAGGCGCCAGGAGATAGCTCTGGCAGAGAGCATGGAGGACATTCCCAAAATATTTTATAAATACATAAGGGGGGAAAGGGTAACCAGAGAGGGAGTGGGACCCCTCAGGAATCAAAGTGGTCACCTCTGTGTAGAGCCCCAGGAAATGGACAAGGTCCTCAATGAGTATTTCACCTCTGTATTTACTGAGGAGAAAGACAGGAGGACAGCTGAATTTTGGACAGTCTCTGGAAGTGTCTTGAGAGCAGTCAGGGTTACGGTGGAAGAGATGCTGAAGGCACTGTCGTGTATGAAGGTAGACACATCTCCAGGGCCTGATCAGATATATCACAGACATTGTGGGAAACTAGAGAGGAAATTGCGGGAGCCCTGGGTTCAGATTTATGAGTTGTCTTTAAATACAGGAGAGGTGCCGAACAACTGGAGGGTGGCAAATGGTGTGCCTTTATATGAGAAGGGCTGCAGGGAAATTGCTGGGAGCGATAGGCCGGTGAGCTTAACATCTGTAGTTGGAGTGTTATTAGTGTGTATTATGAGGGATAGGATATACAAGCATTTGGATGGACTAGGGATGATTAGGAATAGTTAGCATGGTTATGTACGAGGGAGGTAGACACAAAATGCTGGAAAAACTGGGAAGGGCAGCATGTCTGGAGAGAAGGAATGGGCGACGTTTCGGGTCGAGACCCTTCTAAAGACTTTGAGGGTCGAGACCCTTCTTCAGACGTGGAAGGTTTTGTCTCGCATCTGAGTTTTTTGAAGATGTGACTAAAAAGGTAGATGAGGGCAGAGCTGTAGATGTGTACATGGATTCAGTAAGGCATTCGACGCGGTTCCGTATGGTCAGCTGCTCTAGAAGGTTAGTTAGATCCCATGGGATCCAAGAAGACATGGTTAAATAGGTGAGTGTGGGTGTGGGTGGGTGCGTGAGTGTGGGTTGGTGTGTGCGTGGGTGAGTGAGTGGGTAAGTGATTGATGATAAATTATTTTAACAAAAAATTAATTTAATGGATAGTTTATTAATTTTATCCTAGTAAGTATACATTATATTATGGAAAACTTTTGTTTACATGCAAACCTTAATCCAAAATAAAAATGTATGCAATTTTTATTGACTTTTACAATGAAAAACGATTGTTTTTAACAAGGGGTGCAAGATGCTTATGAAAATGTACAAAGGGGTACATGGGTATCAAAACTTTGAGAATCAGTGGTCTTAGGCAAACTCAGACTGGAAACATTGAGCAGGTCATGCAGCATTTGTGGAAAAGAAACAATTGACTTTTTATGTCCAAGACACGTCATCAGAATTGAGAAAGAGAGAAAACAAGTAGATTTTCAGCCATAGAGAAGGTGGGTAAGAGTTGGTAGAACAAAGGGAATATCCTTTATAAATTGAAACCAAATGAGTTAATGTAGCAAGTACATGTAGGTTTTGTTCTGTGTAATCTGGTGATAACAGTAACTTTGAAGAGTACTCCCAGCAGCACAGACCAAACATCCTATAGCAGAGCAAGATAGGCCGCTCCTGCGAAATGCAATGGGCTGACGTTTAGTACGCAACGGAGTGGAACATGGGCATTTTTTTCGTCCATTTCAGTACCCGGAACATACCCAACCCGACTCGCAGTGTAATCAACGTTGCGGGGGGGGGGGACAGTTTGTGTGTGTGATATAGGGCTAGATTCACAATTCTGTTAGTTCATAATTCCGCTATAGGATCTTTGGTACAGACCATGCCAATTGTAAAAGGAAAACGAAGCCAAATATATGACCAGCTTCTTTCTGTCTCTTTATCAGGACTTGCCATTTCTGCCTGTCTTGTGGAAACCTGAAATAACAGCAGAAAATGGCATGTCTTTGGGGTAAGGGATCAAGTTATCACTTCCCAAACCCTCCTAAAGATATCCCCCTACTCCCGGGAACAGAGTCTTGCTTTTTGCATGTGGGACAGGTGAGCTGGACAGAGAATTGGCTTAATGGAAGGAAGCAGAGGGTGATGGTGGAAGGTTTGTTTGTCAGATTGGAGACCTGAAAATCGTGCTGTGTGTCGGGGATCGATGCTGAACTGGTTGCTGCTTGTGGTTTATGTCAACGACTGGGATGAGAATGTCGAAGGTATGATTAGTAAGTGTGCAGATGACACTAAGGTGGGTGGTATTATAGATATAGAGAAGATGGTTACTAAAAATTACCACAGGACCATGATCAGGTGGGCAAGCGGGCCGAGGAATAGTAAATTGAGTTAAATGCAAGGTGTTGCATTTCGGGAACCCACACCAGGGCAGAACCCAGTGAATGGCCAGGCCCTGAGGAGTCTTGGAGTGCAAGTACATGATTCCTTGAACGTGGCATCACAGGCAGATGGCGTTGTCAAGAAGCCTGTTGGTACATTGGCCTTCATCAGTCAGTGTATTGAATATAGAAGTTGTAGATGGACAAGATGTTGGTGAGGCTTCATTTGCAGTATTGTACTAAGTTTTGGTCACCCTGCGAGAGGATGAATGTTGTTAAGCTAGAAAGAGTGCAAGTTTTGAGGATGCTGTCAGACTTAAGGGCCTCAATTGGAGTTTGGGCAGTCTAGGACTTTATTCCTTGGAGTGCAAGAGAATGAGAGATGATCTTATGGAGTTGTGTAAGATCATGAGAGGCATATATAGGGTAGATACCCAGTCTTTTACCCACAGTACGGGAATCAAGAACTCTAAGGTAAGAGGGGAAAGGAAGCTGAGAGGCAGCCTTTTTCTGCATAGGGGATGGTGGGTATATGGAATGAGCTGCCATTGGATATAATTGAGGCAGCTACATGGATATAGGCCAAACACAGGAGGATGAGAGATGATCGTATGGAGGTGTATAACTACTCTTTTGGACAGGTGCATGGATAGGACAAGCTTAGAGGGATATGGCCCAAATGCAGGTAGGTGGGACTAGTGTAGATGGGGCATCTTGGACGGCATGGACAAGTTGGGCTAAAGGGCTTATTCCCGTACTGTATAAGTCTATGACTCTGAGTCTAGTTAGTATTTCAAAATTGAACTGTGTGTATCAAGGCGCTCTTTCCATTTCCTTTGCTGCCTTTGTCAACCTTTGCTGCCATGAGGTATATATGTGCTTTTCTAAAAAATTGGCTTGCACCCAGTGCTTTATCTGTGGTGCCTTGTGGCCTGTGTATATGTCAACAGAAGTAGATTTAAAATTCACCTTTTTAAGCAGAAACTGTATAGATCACTTTAATCATGGCAGAACACTCTTTTCTAAATGCAGTTGGCCAATGGACTCTGCCCTCATGATTTTGTTGGTTAGAACTGGGAGAATAGAAACAACCAGACTTATTTGTACTGGGAACTTTTTTAAAGCCTTTAGTTCCTTGTATAATTTGACTTGTTGTGAAATGTGCCTTAAGAATTAGTCATAGATTACAAGCATATGGTGCAACATAACATAACCTTAGAAATTAAATGGTTCAGAACCGGGTGACTGATGGGTGAAGATATTAAAAAGGTATATCTCTCCTAATTTATTTTCTTTCTATTTTATCTTTTCTTTTCAATCTCTTTAGCTTCTTATCTCTGCTTTTTGTCTCTCTCGCTATTCGTTTCTACTCTCTTGTCTATCTATCTCGACACTCTCTATTTTCCTATTTCTATCACTGCTCTTTTTTTATTAAATTAAAAATAAGAAGTTGTACAAGAATGGTAATGTGTAAGTATGTATCAGGTAATTAGGTACTACATTCCTGTACTTCTAACAAAAATAAAAAAATAAAAAAAATTAGTCATAGAGTGATACACTGTGGAAAGAGGCCCTTCGGCCCAACTTTCCCACACCGCCAACATGTCCCACCTGCCCGCGTTTGGACCATATCACTCCAAACCTGTCCTGTCCATGTACCTGTCTAACTGTTTCTTAAATGTTGGGATAGTCCCAGCCTCAACTACCTCCTCTGGCAGCTTGTTCCATACACCCATCACCCTTTGTGTGAAAAAAATTATTGACTCACAAATTGTTAACTTTATTTGATGGTTCTTCATACACAGTATTTGTTAAAGTATGATGTTTTGTGTTTCAAGTATGAAATCCTAGATATTTTAATTTGAAAGGGAGATCAAATTTACATGCCTGTATTGGTGTACCCCTTTAATCAGTACTGAATATATATTCTCTGTTGCCTCCAGTAAAACATGGAGACAACATAATTTGTTTTATCTGCCAGCCATAACAATTACCAGGATATTTAATCAAAGAATGTGTTCTGAGAAGCTGTTTTTTTTTTCTGCAGCAGCTGTTCAGTTAGGTTAAATCCTAAATTGATCTGCAAATCTGTTTTCTTCTTGCTATGGTACTTTTTGAGAGAGCTGAGTTTCTGTTTGAGTTTTGACTGATTATACCAATCTTGTTTTTTTTTGTTTGTCCTCTCTGTTTTTAAGAGAAGCAATTCTCTTTCCCTTGCAGATTTCTTCCTCATTATGAGGCAGAGCAGAGTTTTTAATGCAGAAAATTAATGATGCTGCACTTGTTAGTCTACAAGTGGACCAAAGGGATTATGGTTAATGTGTGTATTACAAGGTAATCGTGAATGAGGAGGACCATTTGGTGTAAATATATGCACTCATCTAAACATGGAGGCACCACTTTCAATACCCAACACACCACTCCATTGCAGCAATGGATATTCACTTCAGAGTGCAATCAACTTCTTTAGCTTGTTGACTAGTCTGCTTGTTGTACAATTCCCCATTGTCAATCCTGAACGTATTCTTAACATATACCCTCTTATTTTTCCTAAATTGCTTGCCTTCTCCATTTAAAAAAAAAATCACCGTGGAACTCGAAAACCTCTCAATTATTTCCTCTGATGTTTTATCCTATTCCTTTGAGAAAACCACCTCTATCTTCATTTGTTTTCCATTAACATCTGCTTGTTTTACTGTTTGAACTTAACCCTGTTGGGAGCAGTATCAATAAAGTAAAGAGTATCGGTACTGTCTTGCCCTTTTTTATGTATTGGCTTTTTTGGGGTGAAGACTTGTTTCTGCCTTGTCCACATGAATTTTCCAACACTTCAATGCACTTGCTTGCATTAAAATCTACCCCATTATGTCCTTAATTTGTGCGTGAGCTGTTAAATTATTTTGCTGTGTTAGAAAGAAAGGTAATTTATTTGACAGTGCAATTGGCTGCTGATGTGATTGATAATAACTTGCAATTATAAAGCCTTGGTACGTAGACCACCTTCCAAGTATTTCACACAGGCACGGTTTGTTGGTAGGTACAAGATCAGATTGAAAGGACACGTTTCATGGAGGCTTGGAGAAGCAGAAAAAATAAATTGTAAGATCAAGTCATTTTGAAGGAGAACTACATAAAGCTGGCATAAAATGGACTGAGTTTAGATTCCATTGAAAGTGGGAAAAGCAGGAAAGCTGATCGATTCATTCTGAGAATTGGAGGATAAGCGCTGGGGTATGCTGTTTCTGATGATTCGCGTGTGGAACATGCCCAGGGGGTTTGCAATTGAGGTAACATTAGCATGCCGGGGGGGGGGGGGGGGGGTAAATGAACAACCTTGCTTTTCTGATCGCTGTTATTTTTAAATAAATACTATTTCAACATTGCTCATTACTCCAAATAGAAAACCCTAGCTGTTGAGTTTAAGACCTTTGATTATATGGAGTTTGTAAAAAATGTGAAGGGTGCATCCAATCTTGAAACAATATGTGCTTCACACAGAGAGTGGTGAATCTGTGGAATTCTCTGCCACAGAAGGTAGTTGAGGCCAGTTCATTGGCTATATTTAAGAGGGAGTTAGATGTGGCCCTTGTGGCTAAAGGGATCAGGGGGTATGGAGAGAAGGCAGGTACAGGATACTGAGTTGGATGATCAGCCATGATCATATTGAATGGCGGTGCAGGCTCGAAGGGCCGAATGGCCTACTCCTGCACCTATTTTCTATGTTTCAGAAACAGTGACACGGTGATAATAAAATAAATGGGCATCTCATCTGCTACTGTTGAATATTCCAGTCATTTTCTGTCCTGCTTCCTGCCTTCCAGCTCCATAGTCTTGATCTAATTTAAAATTGTTTTGCTCATATCTGAGCTTGAATCAAATCCTGTACATTCTTTGCCAAGCCTGGTCCTGTCACATTTGATTTCCCATACTGGTTTTTAAATTATTGCATGGCATGCCTTTAATCTCTAGTACCATGACCCAAGTATAATGTTTCTCCAGTCTAGCCTGTTCTCTTGATTATTAATTGCTTTAATTATGTCTGATGTTCTCTAGTAGAGTTTAGAGAAACAGGCCTTGGTCCCACCGAGTTTATGATCCCGGCAAACCAACACCATCCTACCCACATACACTAGGGACAATTTACAAATTCACTAAGTCAATTAGCCTACAAACCTGTACATCTTTGGAGTGTGGGAGGAAACCGGAGCTCACGGAAAAAATCCATTCGGGTCACGGGTAGAACGTACAAACACGGGGAGAGCGTACAAACTCCGTACAGACAGCACACGTAGTCAGGATCAAACCCAGTTCTGTGGCATTGTGAGGTAGCAGCTCTACCACTGTGCCGCCCTTGTGTGGTACCTTTTTGTCAGAGTCCTGTTCAAAGTTCATATATGCCACATCCACTATTTTCCCATATTATTTGCTAGTAACAATCTCAAGAAAGACTAACAGCTCCATCAGAAGTGATTTTGTACTTTTATAAATCCATGTCCGCTCCACGCAAACTTATTGTTATTTTCTCATCATTCTGCTAGCCATTCCTTAGTAATAGCTTCCAGCAATTTCCCTATTTTTGATGTTAAAAAGCCCTAATCCTTTTGGCTTTCAGCCAATTTTAATGACATGTCCTTGGGAGGTTCCATGAACAATTAAACTCTACATGCATTTGTACAGAATTGCAAGTGCTTTTCTGAACTTTTGAGGTGCTCTAACAAAGAACATAATACATAAGCAAATGTCAAATTATGTATCTTCCGTACTTTAAATGTCTAGTCAAGAGTGTTTTATGGTCATATGTAAACGGAACAATTATATTATTTCTGGCAGCAGCACCGATAGGTTTGTAAACACAGTACTCAATAGCTAATATAACAAACAAAACAATGTGTTTAAAAAGCAAGATTGCAAGGGTATGCTCATAGATTAGAACAAGAATAAAATTATAATAATCTTCCAACATCAATGTGAATGGAATCTACCCTAGTTTCCCTGAAATTGATTTTCTTGACAGTGTTACATTTTACGAGATGACCCTTGTTGGAAAAAATTTCTGAACTGAAAATCAATCCAGTTCAGGATGCCGGTTCCCAACAGAACATCGGAGATCAAAGGATTAAACCAAGTTTAGATTGGATGCATTTCCCTTGGTTGAGATGTGGAATCACATTACCTGCCAAAAAACTCGTTGAACCGAGTGAATTAAAATTCTCAAAAACAAAATGGACATTTTTATTTGGTCTCCATCAAGGAACACTAATCAAAGGTTATTGTTATGAATGGGTGTTACCGTTGCCCAGCAGCTATTAATAATTAGTATTACTATCTACAGAAAATTTAGATTTTGCCATTTGGCAGGATCTGCTGGTAATTTGAAGCTAGATGGGAATTTGTCCTTTGAGGAGTATGCACAGAGTCTGAAAGGGGAGATCAGATGTAAAGGACTAGCCTAATCCTGCTTCTATTTGATGCTGGGTCTCAAACATATGATGTTACTCAGCCCACTGAGTTCTTCCAGCTGATTATTTTCTAGTTTATAGTCCTAGAGTCATAGAAACACGACCTTCAGCCCAACTTGCCGTTGCCAACCAGGATGCCTGATCTACACGAGTCCTACCTACCTCCGTTAGGCCCATATCCTTCTAAGCTTGTCCTATCCATGTACCTGTCCAAATGCGCAAAGGAATAGTGTAACTTCGATCAGCGATGAATGAAATAAATTCCACGTCAGTTTTGTGAAGTGTAATGGCCAATGATTCCCATTTTATTACAAAGAAACAAAGGTAGGCCTTTTAGCCCCTTGAACCTATAAACGGACAAATTGCCAATCCACATTATCCCAAGTGTCATCTGTATCTTGGTAGCACTGGCATCTTCCTTATGGTTGGTAATTTGGCATTTAAACTGTTTTAAAGAATGGGATAGTCATGGATTAAATCATGCAGATAGGTATGATCATTTACTGTTATTGTTAATTTAACAACAACTTGATCTGCAGGGAAAACTATTTTAATACTGTTTGTTTACTCTTCGAGATGGGAAGCTTTTGAAAATATTTTTTAAACCAAGGTAATTAGATTCTAACTCTGGGGAATGAATCACTCTTTTGAATATTCCTTTGGGATAGTGTAAGATTTGATTTAGTCTTGTGAAGGTAATTGAGCAGATTATTTTGGCACCATTTCTTCATCATGTGGAGGATTGGGGGCGCCACAGATTGATCACAACATCTCAATTTGACTTTCCTGCAATAGAGAGAGGCACATTGAGGAAAATTAGGAGAAACAAAATGTTCAATACTAGCACAAACTATTTTGAAAAAGGGCATTGGTGACAAATTATTGTATTCTCTTTCTCCATTATGACGGTCTCATATTTATCCTGGCATCTCGACTTTGGGCTTGAAGAGATGGCACTGGTAGTCTCTGGATTAACCTGGCGGCCCAGTCTTTGCCTCTGTATGTGTGTGCAGTCCTTTGTTGTCTGCAGGTAGGAAGTGGCACTGTGTCTCAGGCTTGCCCCAGCCACTCAATCTTGGCCTCGGGTAGAGGCACTGGCTGTTTAGGGATTTTTTCCGGCACTCCAGTCTTGACCACATGGTGTGCTGGTGGTATTGGCTTTGTCCCAGTGGCTCCATCTTCCTTGAACCTGCGACGGGAACGTGACTTGCTGGGAGGTCTCCCACCTTCTCTCCCTTCCCCTCTCTTGTTTCTTCCTCTTTCTCTCCCGCTTCTTTTCTCCCCTATGGGAGAAATGGCTGGGTTTGTTAGGGAGTAGGCTGATGCGGTTCAAGTGGCCAACCAATATCAGTTAATTTGACGTAGCTGTTACCAATAATACTGGGTATTGGTCTGAAGAAGGGTTTTGACCCGAAACGTTGCCTATTTCCTTCGCTCCATAGATGCTGCCTCACCCGCTGACTTTCTCCAGCATTTTGGGGTATTGGTCTTTCCTGGTCAGTTAGCCAGTGAAGGAATTGGAGTGGCCTCCAAGCGAGGGTCACTGTCACATTCTCTCTATAACTAAACATGGTGTTTTCCTTGATGAGAGATTTGATGGAGATGTGAAACATTGATGTACAATTTAACAAGGCAGACAAAGAAAAGCTGTTCCTTTTAGCTGATACTTTGAGGACTAAGGGACACGGATGGAAGGCTTTGGGCTTTATTGTGCCATGAGTAGAAATCAGTGAGTACTAACTGGTGATGGTGAACACTAACAGTAATTTAGTAAGTTTTGATGGACACTATTTATAAAAAATACACATGTAGAGCAATAGGGATAGAGCAGAGTAATAGGATTGACTGGATTTCTGCAGTGAGTGAATGGACTCCAAGGACGTTGCTTCGTTCAGTGCTCTGGGTGTGGGTATTCCTTTTTGTTTTGGCTAAGCTACAAATCGCATGTTCACCTTATCTTGAAATAAAGTTGTGCTTTATAAACAAGTTACTGGTTTGATAATGTAACAAGGGGCTCAGATGAAATTATTGTTGGAGTTCTCATTAACTACACATCATCATCCATTGCCATTTCCACCCGTAGAAGGCTGAAATTTGACCTTGCGCTCTTGGTCTGTGATTTTGGTTGATAATAGTTTTGTGCAAGCTATCGTGATGTCACTTCAAACAGTGGATCTGACTCCAAAGCTGCATTCTGTATCTCAGACCTTCCAGTAGATTGTTTTTCCTTTCTTCCAACCTGCGTCATCTTTTGTTTCCCCTGTATCACCTCTCCTTTGTTCTTTGCATCCTTTTGTTCTAAATATCTTTACAATTTTGAAGTAAAGTCATCATCCTGCCTTGTCTCTGCATTTTTTGCCTTGATTGCTGAGTATTTCCAACATTTTTTGCTCTTATTTCAGATTTTAAATATTTTGATTTCCTGTTTGATAGATTGCTGCCATTCCTTTGTTTGTTGGAATTTATTTTAAAGTTGCATCAAAAATATAGAAAACTTCTAGCGCAGATTAATAGGAATGACTAACTGTAAGAATAAGAATCTGGACATTAAAGAAGTATCTTGAGTGAAAAGAGGGTAAATTGCTGACTAATCCTGCTGGATAAACAGCTGTAGCTATCAATCAGAAATGAAATTTCTAGATATATATTCATGTCCTTGTATTGTACCATGCCCTTGATATTTGAATGTAGACACCAATGTAAATAAATAGGTATAGGAAAGTTATCAACTCTTTTGTAGCAACAATCCTTTGTAGTTTTAAGAACAAAATGAGGACCCAATAGAAGTTGTCCCACTATGTGCACTTTAACTGTCGCTACTAATAGAAATAAGTGCAAATTACTACTCTTGCTACAGGACTTCAGAGTGGATCTTAGCCAGCGATTTGTTGTTGTTTTTGTGTGTGAGCCGCTTTTGTTATTTTTGGGTAAAATGTATTTGCAGTTAGTCAAATGCATTTTTTTTGTGATTTTGGTTAATTCATCATTGCAAAGACCTGAATTGTTAATCCCTTTTCATTGCATGGATATGGACAGATTGTCGAGTATTTCCAGCATTTTGGTTTATTTCTACCTGACTTTATTTGTTTTCCTGAATTTATAGTTTTTCAAGTAGTCACAGACAAAGGGGGGGGTGGGTGGGGAGAATCTTGACCAATTCCCTGAAGAAGGGTAAAGTAACAAATATGTCCAAATTGAAGCATTTAGTTAACCTCCATAGCATCCTGTTACCAATTCCACAAACAATAAACAATCATGACCTTCAAATATTTGTGCTTTATTTCAAATCAATAACCAACTAAGAATGGTTGATAAAGTTAACAATCAATGTTTCAACTAAATGTCCATTTTCACGTGTCGCATTCCTATGAATCAATTCTTCCTGATAACAACAGCACCTCGTAACACATAATTTCATAAGGTTATCTTAACAAAAGAACAAAAGGACCTTCAGCTGAATGGCTTTTATTTAAACAATGGCCCAGCTATCAAAGAGTATAATACACAGCAAATATTGATGTTAATAATATTTTTTCAGCACCATTTGATGTTTGAATTTCGTAAGCGGGTTCTCTCTCTCCCTAATGCCTCCCTCTCCCTGTATTGTCACAAGTGTATTTCGGGGAGCTGAAAATGGTGCACAGAATTTTAATGAGCCTGAAGTGCGACTCGTGCCGTGATTGCTGGTGCTTTGTGTGAAAATTGTCATTCCATTGGAAAGCTGAAGCTAAAGGTATTTCTGTAACTCCAGGCATTCTCCTCAAATACCTTTGTTGCACACAGCCCCTCCCTCAAGTATTGCACCCAGCCTTTCAGCACAAATAATGATGACTATGCGAGCAAACATAGAAACATAGAAAATAGGTGCAGGAGGAGGCCCTTCGAGCCAGCACAGCCATTCATTGTGATCATGGCTGATCGTCCCCAATCAATAACCCATGCCTTCTCCCCATATCCCTTGACTCCACTAGCTCCTAGAGCAATATCTAACTCTCTCTTAAATCCATCCAGTGACTTGGCCTCCACTACCCTCTGTGGCAGGGAATTCCATAAATTCCACAACTCTCTGGGTGAAAAAGTGTTTTCTCACGTCAGTCTTAAATGACCTCCCCTTTATTCTAAGACTGTGCCCCCTGGATCTGGACTCGCCCAACATTGGGAACATTTTTCCTGCATCGAGCTTGTCCAGTCCTTTCATAATTTTATATGTTTCTATAAGATCCCCCCTCGTCCTTCTAAACTCCAGTGAATACAAGCCTAGTCTTTTCAATCTTTCCTCGTATGACAGTCCTGCCATCCCAGGGATCAATCTCGTGAACCTACGCTGCACTGCCTCAATCACAAGGATGTCCTTCCTCAAATTAGGAGACCAAAACTGTACACAATACTCCAGATGGGGTCTCACCACAGCCCTATCCAACTGCAGAAGAACCTCTTTACTCCTATACTGAAATCCTCTTGTTATGAAGACCAACATTCCATTAGTTTTCTTCACTGCCTGTTGTACCTGCATGCCAGCTTTCAGTGACCGGTGTACAAGGATGCCCAGGTCTCGCTGCACCTCCCCCTTAGCTCACCCCATTGAGATAATAATCTGCCCCCTTGTTTTTGCCGCCAAAGCGGATAACCTCACATTTATCTATATTATACTGCATCTGCCACGCATCTGCCCACTCGGTCAACCTGTCCAGGTCACCCCGCAACCTCCTAACATCCTCTTCACAGTTTACACTGCCACCCAGCTTTGTGTCATCCGCAAACTTGGTAGTGTTGCTCCTAATTCCCTCTTCCAAATCATTAATATATATGGTAAACAGTTGCGGCCCCAACACCCAGCCTTGCGGCACTCCACTCGCCACTGCCTGCCATTCTGAAAAGGACCCGTTCACTCCTACTCTTTGCTTCTGGTCTGCCAACCAATTTTCGATCCATGTCAACACTCTACCCCCAATACCACGTGCTCTAATTTTAGTCACTGGTCTCCCATGTGGGACCTTATCAAAAGCTTTCTGAAAGTCTAGATACACTACATCCACTGGCACCCCTTCATCCATTTTACCCGTCATACCCTCAATAAATTCCATAAGATTAGTCAAGCATGATTTCCCTTTCATAAATCCATGTTGACTTGGACTAATCCTTTTACTGCTATCCAAATGCCCCATTATTACCTCTTTAATAATTGACTCCAGCATTTTTCCCACGACCAAAGTCAGGCTAACTGGTCTGTAATTCCCCGTTTTCTCTATCGCTCCTTTCTTGAAAAGTGGGATAACATTAGCTATCCTCCAATGCACAGGAACTGATCCTGAATCTATTGAACATTGGAAAATGATCACCAATGCGTCCACTATATCTAGAGCCACCTCCCGGAGGACCCTGGGATGCAGACCATCAGGCCCAGGGGATTAATCATCCTTCAGTCCCATTAGCCTACCCAATACTATTTCTCGACTGATGAAAATTTCTTTCAGTTCCTCTACCCCCTTAGATCCTCTGTCCTCCAGTACATCTGGGAGATTGTTTGTGTCTTCCTTAGTGAAGACAGATCCAAAGTACCTATTCAACTCTTGTTGCCCATAATAATTTCACCCATGTCTGCCTTCAAGGGACCCACTTTTGACTTTGCTACTCTTTTTCCCTTAACATATCTAAAGAAGCTTTTACTGTCCTTCTTTATATTCCTGGCCAGCTTCCTTTCATACTTCATCTTTTCAGCCCGTATTGCCCGTTTTGTTTCCTTCTGTTGTCCTATGAAAGTTTCCCAATCCTCTGGCTGCCGGCTACTCTTTCCTGTGTTATACATATTTTCTTTTAGTTTTATTCTATCCCTAACTTGTCTTGTCTGCCACGGTTGCCTCCTACTCCCCTGAGAATCTTTCTTCCTTTTTGGAATGAAATGATCCTCTGGATTATGCCCAGAAATTCCTGCCATTGCTGTTCCACCTTCATTCCTGCTAGGATCCCTTTCCAGTCTACCTTGGCCAGCTCCCCTCTCATGCCTTCACAGTCCCCTTTGTTCAACTGCATCACTGACACTTCCGATTTAACGTTCTCCTTCTCAAATTGCAGATTAAAACTAATCATATTATGATCACTACCTCCAAGCGGTTCAAAGAAGAAAATGCGGCAGTATGTTGCCTACTCTTAGTCATTAACGTAAGTAGCAAAAGACAGTGACGTTCCAAGGATATTGCAGAAAAATTAATTATTTTTCCATAGGGCTCTAATTTAATGTTTATTTTGGAAATTGCCAGTTCCACAATTGTCATTGGTAGACAAAAATGCTGGAGAAACTCAGCAGGTGAGGCAGCATCTATGGAGCGAAGGAAATAGGCAACGTTTAGGGTCAAACCCCTTCTTCAGACAATTGTCATGTATGTGCGCTGTCAGTTTAGCTGTCGGAGACTGTGAACAATGTTAGGTGATTAAAGGGCTTGTCCCACTTGGGCGTCATTTGCACCTCACGCAGGTGGCGTGCGAAGATTTTGTGAATCCCAAAATTCTGGGGCGCCACGTATGACCCTGCCGACGCCACCACGCTTCACCACGCGTGACTCGTGCATCGTGACGCGTAAATGATGTTGCGTAAATGTCGCGCTAATGACGACCAAGTGGGACAGGCCCTTAAAGAATCAGTATTTATTTGTGCAGGACTGCTCATGACTAAGCTTGAACATTTTTTAACAGATTGCTACTTTGGATATCCATCTCATTGGAAACCCTCGGTCTATCTTTTATCGGACTTTACTGAACTTTATCTTGCACTAATCTTATTCTCTTTATCCTGTACCTGTACACTGTGGATGGCTTAATTGTAACCATGCATAGTCTTTTCGCTGCCTGGATAGCATGCAACAAAATAGGCTTTTCACTGCACCTCAGTACAAATGACAATAACAATAAACTAATGTCGGAGCAAACCAATGATGTTCTCTTTCAGGGATTTCTGGAAGGTATACAATGGTGATATGCCGAGGAAATATTTATATCTGAGAATCCATGAGGTGGAGTTGGATTCACTGGAGATGGTCGGAGGGGAGGATGCTCCTCAAACTGCAGAGCACCTTGGACAATACTACTCGCCCCCTCCATGACACACTGGTCAACCTGAGGAGTACCTTCAGCAACAGACTGGTTCCACCAAGATGCAGTACAGAAAGCCACTGGAGATCCTTTTTCCTTGTGGCTATCAAACTGTATAACTCCTCCCCCTTCTGTCGTGGGGTAGACTGACTGACTCCCACCCACCCCCCTTCTCCACCCTGAACTTCTGCACATCCCCAATCCTGGACTTTCCACTCGTTACTTTAATTTCGTGCTTCATGTATCTTGTTAAGTTGTATGACTGTTGGCAGACCAATTTCCCTCCTGGGATTAATAAAATTCTATCGTATCGTATCTTCAACTATGATAGGAGTCAGATTTATGGCCATGAGTGCACATGGCATAAAATGGCACAACATTCTTCACCTCGGGAAAGCCATAATCAAGGATCTCACACCCAAGTTCATTATCAGGGATCAGACGCGCCCTAGTCATTCCAACCTGGGGCAGCGCAGTTGCCGCAGTGGTAGACTTGGTGCCTGACAGTGCCGGAGACCCGAGTTTTATCCTGACTATGTGGGCTGTCTGTACAAAACTTTGTACGTTCTCTCTGTGACCGCATGGGTTTTCTCTGGGTGTTCCAGTTTCCTCCCACACTCCAAGGATTTACATGTTTGTACATTAATTGGCTTTTGTTAAATTGTCCCTAGTGTGTAGGATAGTGTTAGTGTACAGGGGGATTGCTGGTCGGCACGAACTCAGCAGGCCGAACAGCCTGTTTACACACTGTATCACTAAAGTCTAAAACCTCTTCCCTATCCCATTGACGATACAAAAGCTTGAAAGCATACAGCACCAGATTCCAATGACAGATTCTTCTCTGCTGTAACCAGACTTTTGAACAGACCTCTCGTAAGCAAAGCTTGCGTATCCGATTCCTTTCCACCCTACAATCTACCTCGCTGCGGCCTTGCAGTTTTTGCCTGCACTTTTTCTGGAGCTGTACTCTATATTCTTTATTTTTCTCTTTACACTATATGTTGTACTTGTGTATGGTAAGATTATAAACAAGAGGAGTCGAGTATAGGAGGAAAGAGTTCCTTCTGCAGTTGTACAGAGCCCTAGTGGGACAACACCTGGAGTATTGTGTGCAGTTTTGGTCCCCTAATTTGAGGAAGAACATTCTTGCCATTGAGGGAGTGCAGTGTAGGTTTACAAGATTAATTCTTGGGATGGCGGGACTGTCATATGCTGAGAGAGTGGAGCGGCTGGGCTGGTACACTCTGGAGTTTAGAAGGATGAGAGGGGATCTTATTGAAACATATAAGATTGTTAAGTGTTTGGACACGCTAGAGGCAGGAAGCATGTTCCCGATGTTGGGGGAGTCCAGAACCAGGGGCCACAGTTTAAGAATAAGGGGTAAGCCATTTAGAACGGAGACGAGGAAACACTTTTTCTCACAGAGAGTTGTGCGTCTGTGGAATTCTCAGTCTCAGAGGGCGGTGGAGGCAGGTTCTCTGGATGCTTTCAAGAGAGAGCTAGATAGGGCTCTTAAAGATAGTGGAGTCGGGGGATATGGGGAGAAGGCAGGAACGGGATACTGATTGGGGATGATCAGCCATGATCACATTGAATGGCGGTGCTGGCTCGAAGGGCCGAATGGCCTACTCCTGTACCTATTGACTATTGCACTCGTGTAAAGATGATTTTACCTGGATAGCCGCAAAACAAATGTTTTTGCTGCATCTTGGTACTTGTGGTTGTGAAAAAACAGCACCAACGTGAAATCTGGTTATTGTCCACTGGGCTTATGCTTATGTTGTAGAGTTGTCTTTATTTATGAGAATCTTTTTGGTTTTGTAAAATTTGTGACATCTTAGTTCCTATGTGACAAATCTGGATTTGAAATTTATCATTCAGTCCTAATTGATCTCTGTAGATAGGAGATTTTTGTTTTCTGAAAGCTGACAGGTGGTTTGGAGAGAATTCCGAAGCTTGGAGGACCAAGACTGTAAGTGTTAAATTGAGAATAGTTTGCAAGATTTGCTTTGTACGGGGAATGGGAGTGGTATCTCTTTCTGTTTATATTTTAAAAATACCATTGCAGTGAGAAATTAATCCCTCTGGGGCCTCAAATGTTGAAAACTGATTCAACATTTAACTGTAATCACAAAGGTGATAAAACAAAGACAAATTGACCCATTGAACATGTTCCAGCACTCTGTAAGACCAAATCACTCGCCTTTTCCCGATAGCACTGCTTTCGATTCAAATAGTACTTCAGTTCCCTTTTGAACAGCGTAGTTTAATGCCCTTATGGCCATGCAAACTAGGCCCTAACTACTCAGCAGCATTATATGTTTTCTGTTTTGTCACTTTACTGGTTCATTTTGCCAATCACCTTCATAAGAACTAAATAATATAAGCAGCAACCCATTGTACTCCTTCTGTTACATATTTCCTTGCACTAATTCCAAGTATCTCGATTCTTTTAATTATAAATGTATTAGTTTCAGCTTTTACTGTACTCAGCAAAAATGTCTCCATGTCTTTCTTGACTATCCTCTGGGTGAAGAAATGTTTTCGTGACTGCCCTAAATGAATGGTCCCTTCTCTCGCGATTGTCTCTTTATTGTGAGAATTTGATCTGTATCCTCTAGTTCTTAAGAATAATGAATAATAATAATAATAATGAATAGGTTTATTGGCCAAGTATTCACATACAAGGAATTTGCCTTGGTGCTCCGCTCACAAGTAGCAACATGACATGCAGTGCCAGTTTGGAATGACACATAAAACATTAAACATTAATAATAATGTTTACCTTTCTTTCGGTGGAACAGTTGCTCTGCATTTGTCCAGACCATTTATGATATTAAATCTGTGTCATCAGTTCCCCTTTACAACTTCCATTCCAAGGAAAGCAGCCCCAGCATCACCAATCCATTGGTATTGGTTTATTACTGTCACATGTGCATAGATAAAGTAAACAACTTTTGTGCATGTTATCCGGGTAAATCATACCATCATACAAGGTTGAGAATACAGTGTTGCAGCTACAGACAAGGTACACTTAATTTTTTAAGTGCAAGAACCCCACTGGGTAGATTGGAAGATTGGGAAATTCATCCCCAGTACATGAGAGGTCCATTAAAGAGACTGAAAACGGGGGAAGAAGCTGTTCTTGAAAGGAATAATACATGCCAGTTCATTGGCTATATTTAAGAGGGCGTTAGATGTGGCACTTGTGGCTAAAGGGATCAGGGGGTATGGGGAGAAGGCAGGTACGGGATACTGAGTTGGATGACCAGCCATGATCACATTGAATGGCGGTGCAGGCTCGAAGGGCCGAATGGCCTACTCCTGCACCTATTTTCTATGTTTCTATGTTTCTATGCTTTAAAGAATTTGTTTCTTCGAGGGGAGAAGAAAGAATGACTGACTGAAAGAATGACAGATGTGAATGGTCCTTGATTATATTGGCAGTTCCACCTCAGCAGTATTGTTGCAGCCTGGGGCTTGTATTCTACACCACTTTGTGATGACATTGAGAGCGATTGTTGTCTTGACACCATCCTATTAAACTCTATCACCTTCTGTCATGTCATTTTTGAGATCTGGTCATTTACAGTGGTGTAATCTACAAACTTGACAATCAAGTTTGAGCAGAAATTAGCTGCATAGTCATGAGTGCAAGGGGAACACGTCAGCACTACAATGAATAAAGGTATAGGTGTGTGTATGTAAGTGTATTGCAGAGGACTATAATTAGCAATGTTACAACATTTAGAGATTTTAAAAATCAAGTCTGCAATTTATCCCATCAGATAAAGCATAAAACGAAGTTTAATTTGACACCTAATTCACTTTCATATCTTCAGTATTAAGAAAGTTATGGCCATTTTCATACTCGGAAATTAGCATCTTGTTCCCCATTGCCTTTCAATTGACTGAACTCAAAAGCTGTGATCTGGAACAGTTAAAAGCCCTTTCTTAAAAATTAAGAGAACTCAATGAAATTTTCTGTTATTATAGATTGAAGCATTCTGAAACAAATATGAAACAATCTTACTTGGATGACCTGAAATTGAAGCATATAATTAGTTAGCTATCTAATTGTAGCTAATTACAAAATTCAATGAGTAGATCTAAACATCTATCCATTTCTTAAGAAAAGATAAACTTTTTTTAAATTGACTAAGTGTCCAAATAACATTCACCCAATAATCCACACTATAACATAATTTTCATGAATTTCTGGGCCAAATGGAAGGAATTTAGTGTTTGATTCCTGTAAATTAATGGCCATTTAAATCATCGCGCGAGTGGGTTTTAGTGGAATGCGGTGGATTGGAATGTTGCGGTTAGCGGTGAAGTCAGGAGGAAAAATACTGTTTGTTCATACATTTTTTGGACCCCATTTCGCAACATGAAAATGTTATTAAAGCCTCCCGAAAAACCAACTTTTAATATAAAAATAAACTATTTACCTTTTTTTCTCCCCTACGCAAAATCCTTCCGGTTGTCAGCGCCCACGGCTTTTGAAGGTGATTTTTAAATTACTCTAGTTAATAAATAATTTAGAGTAATTTAAAAATACCTTCATTCATGAAATGTCGGAGCGATTTTTCTTCCGCAACGAAATCGCCCGACATGGATCGATTTTCCCTGCCTGTGGAAAAACGGCATTTTAAGCCCGCCCCCCCTCTGAAAGGCACCAAAGTCGCGCACACGGGGAGCGGCAGAACTGCAGCGCGTCTCAAGGTAAGTTTTGAAACATACCTACTATTTTTGCCCCTCACAATATTATAGGATAAATGCCCATCGTCCTTTGCTCAAGATAGGATGATGAAGAGCTAGAGGGCATAGGTTTATGATGAGAGGGGAATGGAATTGGAACCTGAGTGGCATTTTTTTCATATAGAAGGTGATATGGATCTGGAACGAGGAAATAGTTGAGCTAGGTACAATAGCAGCAATTAACAGAGGACATTTACCAGAATAATACATGGTAATGGGGTATTAGCTACAGCGAGAGGTTGGACAAACTTGAATTGTTTTCTCTAGAATGCCAGAGGTTGTGGAGAGACCTGATAGAAGCATGTGAAATTATGAAAGGAATAGATAGAGTGGTCAGTCAGAAACCTTTTCCAAAGGATGGAAATGTCAAAGACTAGAGGGCATAACTTTAAGGTAAGACGGGCAAAGGTTAAAGGGGATGTGGTGGGACAATTCTTTTTGCACAGATGTGAGTGCCAGGCATGTGCTGGTGGAGTCAGATGTGATTTAGAGGCACTTAAGAGACTTTGGGATAAGCTTGTGGAAATGGAGGCATATGGATTATGTACAGGCAGATAAGAGCTGGTTTTGGCATCATGTGCGGCATAGACATTGTAGGCTGAATGGCCTGTTCCTGTGCTCTACATGCAGCTCCAACCTGCACTTGATTAGTACGGGTGTCAGGGGTTATGGGGAAAAGGCAGGTGAATGGAATTAAGAAGGAAAGATAGATCAGCCATGATTGAATGGCGGATAGATTTGATGGGCTGAATGGCCTAGTTCTGTTTCTATCTCTTATGAACCTAATTTCCGTTGCCGTGTTTCAAACTGCATCTTTCTGGATCACTCTCCCTATTTCTACTGGGCCATCATTCTGACCCATCTATAAATCTGCTGGTAGTCACCACCTGTAAACAGTTGGAATGGCTGGAAAAAGGCTCGGCAAATCTTTGCCAACATAGCAACTGCAACGATTCAGTGGGGATTTAGTTGTGTTTACCTTACTGTTTTGCAGTCACGTGACTCTCCACTACTGCCCTTGTGTGCAAAGTGATGTATGAGCTAATTTAGTTTGTCGTTGGCTCGCTCTCTCTTGAATGGCTGTAACTGGTGGGATTAGCTGGAGCTTTGCAAGCACAAGGAAGTGGCTTCAGTGTGGAAAGAGGAACAAAAGCCACTCTTTCCAGAAGGGCCTCTCCATTTGTTTGAATGTGCTGGAAGTTTGCCGGGATCATTTCAAGAAGAGCTCTGCCTATTTCACAAGTTGCTTGTATGATAATCCTTTGCCTTATTTCTCCAGTGCTGAGCAAATCTGTGCAAGATTATAAGCTATTTAGTTTCAAATTTTTCATCATAAAAATTCCAATTCTCAAATCTGCATTCGAATCTGTGGCCCATTCTTAGTCACGTGTGTGACCAAAAATGTGAAAAATTATGGAATACATCTCTTCGAATTCTGAAAGCATTACAGGTATATTGTTTTCTACTGTATATATGATTCATTTTTTTCAGAGTTTATCAAGTGAAATTTTTATATTATGCTGACAATGTTTGTTTAGGGTCAGAGGTCAAATATGACTGGTCACATGTGTGATCTCGCATGGAAGCATTTTTTTCATAACTCAATTTTATCTTACAATCTGTACATTTTAAAAAGCTAGAATGTTCATATTTTCAGCATTATTGTTCTGTAGGTCAGAGTACGTCATGTAGATGAATAAGATTAATCACAAGTATTTTTTAATGTATTACTTTATGTGATGCCATCTGGTCTCCTGTGTGATATTTTGGTTCACTTTCCAGAGAATGGCCCTTGTGCGTTTGGAATTTATAGTCTAATAGCCTACTGTTATGTTATCGTGGCTATTTGTATGTTTCTGAAAGTGTTTTGAAGCTGAGGAGATGCTAATGGCAGCAAGAATAGCAGTAAACATTGTAAGCATTTGACAAAGTGATATTCCTCATACTTCTGACATGGAAAACCTTTGATTCAACAGTGACATTAACTTGTCCAACTTTGGGTAATTGGGTAACTTTGGGTAATTCCCTATCTTGCCACATTTTCTTTAGTTTATTTTGGAGATGCAGGGTGGAAGGGGGCCCTTCAGCCCACCGACCAGCAATCTACACTGATCACCGATCAGTACACTAGCTCTGTCCTACACACCAGGGACAATTTACAGAAGCCAATTAACCTGCAAACCTGCACATCTTTGGGATGTCGGAGAAAATTGGAGCACCCGGAGAAAACCCACACGGTCACAGGCACAAACTCCTACAGACAGCTTGACTCCTACTTGACTGGCTGAGTTTTCAGCATTTCTGTTTATGTTTCATATTTCTGCATCTCATCTCATGGTCAGGATCGAACCTGGATCTCTGGCACTGTAAGGCAGCAATTCTATTACTGCGCCACTGTGCTGCCCACAGTGGCATTACGTTTCTTTAAAATATCTTGCTAATGGCCAATACATCTGTTGCAGACCCTGTTTTGTTACAATGGGCCATTATGGACTCCACCCTAACTTGGTCATCTGTTTTGGCCTTTTCCTACATCCAGTACCCCCTTGAGATGCTGCCCACTGAGTTGGTTCAGCACTGTGTCGATCTCCTTATCATCTGCTGTTGTTTTAACCTTTTAAATCTTATAGACCTTTGTCTCTGCTGTGAAAACTGTAAACCCTTAACTCTCTCCTCCATTTTGAGAAAAGGTCGCTGACCTGAAACATTGACTGGTTTCTCTTTTCACAAATGCTGCTTGACTGGCTGAGTTCTTTTCAGCATTTCTGTTTGTGTTTCATATTTCTGCATCTCATTTCTGCCGCCACCATCCACCTACATGAGGAGCAATTTTGAGTAGCCAAATGACCTATCGGCCTGCTTACAAAACAAAAAAAGAAGCCAAAGCAGGAAGGACACTACTTTGTCAGGCATCTGAAGAAAGGTCCCGGCCCGAAAACTCACCCATCTTTTCTCAAGATCCCCAGAGTTACTCCAGCATTTTTTGTCCATCTTCAGTATAAACCAGCATCTGCAATTCCTTTCTACAGAAGGAAACTACGTAGTTGCATGCTTAACATTCAAACTCCAAACAGACAGGTCAGGAATGAACCCAGGCCTCTTAGAATCTTGGAATCTAGCACCAATGTTGCTGCTTTGCTACCTAACAACATTATCTTTATACTTATATTTTGTAAACTTTAATCAAACTATAACCTTTCCTTACAATTTGAGCCTTGGAGCCCAGATGTGGTCTGAACAGAACTTTGTAGTTGTACTGCAATCTCTACCACGTCTAACTATGCCGATAGCAGCATTCCTTTAGCCTTTGAGTATTATCTACCTCTTTCCATGACTTATTAAAGGTCAATGTACATAGATCTGTAGGTACACATGTAATTCAGAAGTATAGATATTTCCCTGGTATTTTGTGACTTTGGGGCTATTGATCTGGGGACATAAGTTTGAATATCATGGCAGCGGATGGAAAACATAAATTCTAATGATTTTAAGTAAATCTAAAATAAAACTAGAGTAATGGTCATTGCCGTTGAATCCATCTTATTCACAAAAGTGTGAGTTTACTGTGTTTGTCTCATCGAGATTATTAACATACGATTGAAACATAGAAACATAGAAAATAGGTGCAGGAGTAGGCCATTCGGCCCTTCGAGCCTGCACCGCCATTCAATGTGATCATGGCTGATCATCCAACTCAGTATCCCGTACCTGCCTTCTCTCCATACCCCCTGATCCCTTTAGCCACAAGTGCCACATCTAACGCCCTCTTAAATATAGCCAATGAACTGGCCTCAACTACCTTCTGTGGCAGAGAATTCCAGAGACTCACCACTCTCTGTGTAAAGAATGTTTTCCTCATTTCGGTCCTAAAGGAATTCCCCCTTATCCTTAGACTGTGACCCCTTGTTCTGGACTCCCCCAACATCGGGAACAATCTTCCAGCATCTAGCTTGTCCAACCCCTTAAGAATTTTGTAGGTTTCTATAAGATCCCCCCTCAATCTTCTAAATTCCATCGAGTACAAACCGAGTCTATCCAATCTTTCCTCATATGAAAGTCCTGACATCCCAGGAATCAGTCTGGTGAATCTTCTCTGTACCCCCTCTATGGCAAGGATGTCTTTCCTCAGATTTGGAGACCAAAACTGTACGCAGTACTCCAGGTGTGGCCTCACCAAAACCCTGTACAACTGCAGTAGAACCTCCCTGCTCCTATACTCAAATCCTTTCACTACTGAATGCTAACATACCATTTGCTTTCTTCACTGCCTGCTGCACCTGCATGCCTACTTTCAATGACTGGTGTACCATGACACCCAGGTCTCGTTGCATCTCCCCCTTACCTAATCTGCCACCATTCAGATAATAGTCTGCCCTCATGTTTTTGCCACCAAAGTGGATAACCTCACATTTATCCACATTGTACTGCATCTGCCATGCATCTGCCCATTCACTCAGCCTATCCAAATCACCCTGCAGCCTCCAAGCATCCTCCTCACACCTAACTATACCCCCCAGCTTGGTATCATCTGCAAATTTGGAGATGTTGCATTGAATTCCCTCGTCCAAATCATTAATATATATTGTAAATAGCTGGGGTCCCAGCACTGAGCCTTGCGGCACCCCACTAGTCACTGCCTGCCATTCTGAAAAGGACCCGTGTACTCCTACCCTTTGCCTCCTGTCTGCTAGCCAGTTCTCTATCCACATCAATACTGAACCCCCAATACCGTGTGCTTTAAGTTTGTATGCTAATCTCTTATGCGGGACCTTGTCGAAAGCCTTCTGAAAGTCTAGATATAACACATCCACTGGTTCTCCCTTATCCACTCTACTAGTTACATCCTCGAAAAATTCTATCAGATTTGTCAGACATGATTTACCTTTCGTAAATCCATGCTGACTTTGTCCAATGATTTCACCTCTTTCCAAATGCGCTGCTATCCCATCTTTAATAACTGACTCTAGCAGTTTCCCCACTACCGATGTTAGACTAACTGGTCTGTAATTCCCCGCTTTCTCTCTCCCTCCTTTTTTAAAAAGTGGGGTTACATTAGCTACCCTCCAATCCTCAGGAACTACTCCAGAATCTAAGGAATTTTGAAAAATTATCACTAATGCATCCACTATTTCTGTGGCTACCTCCTTGAGTACTCTGAAGATTGAGTCTTCAATTTCCTCTGAAATGATAAAGCAAAACACTTTGAGAGCAATTAGAAAGTACTGGGACTTCCACTGTTCCATCCTGGTGCAGCATTCTGGTCAGTTCCTTAAAATTATTTTCCCTAAAATGCTAATAGTTCCCCTTGGAGGGATATCAAGAGTTGATTGAAGAGAAAAAGGGAAGCATGAGGCAGGTGCAGAGAATTAAGTCAGACCTGTCAAAAGTATAAAACACTTCAGGAGGCATGTAAATAGCAAATTTGGAAACTGAAGAAACCATGGTAAAATATCACTGGTGGATTCAGGTAAATCCAAAGGTATCTTGTTAGTATAGTAAGGGCAAGAAAGCAACCAGGGAAAGAATAGCACTAATTGCATTGAACCAGAAGTTATAGTTGCGGTTCTGAATGAATACTTTTCATCGGCATTCACAAGGGGAACAGATTTTGTAGATGAAGAACTCTGTAGGGGGAAGATGGAGTTATAGTGAAAGTCTCCATATGAGAAAGGGGAGGTACGCATGTTCATAAGTTACAGGAGCAGAATTAGGCTATTTGGCCCATCAAATCTACTCTGCCATTCAATTATGGCTGATCTATCTTTCCCTCAACCCTTCTGCCTTCTCCCCATAACTGACGCCTATACTAATCACGAATCTGTCATTTTCTGCCTTAAAAATACCCATGCCTCATGCCCCCAATGCACAATGCCTTAGCAGGCTTAAAGGTGGATACATTCTCAGAGTCTGGTTGAGATTATTCTCGGGGTGATATGGGAAGCGAGGGGAGAGATTGCTGCGGCTCTAGCTGTGATTATTACGTTTTTCTGACCACGTACCATATGACTGGAATATGGCAAAAATGAACTCCCTTTTCAAGGAAGGCAGCAACAAAAAGCCAGGCCTGTGAGCCTGACATCTGTAGTAGGGAATTGGAAAAAGCTTTGAAGGACAGGATTAATGACCACTTGGAAAGACTGGGACTAATTTCAAATGATCAGCTTGGCTTATTCAATCTGACAAGTATGAATGATTATTTTTTGAGGAGATAACAAAGTGTATTGATGATGGCAGTGTAGTTGATGTGATTTACATGGCCATAAGTAAATGCCCTGTCCCACATGTGTCCTTGGCACGCAAATTACGCAACCTCGTGGTTGCGTTGAGGCGCACGGGCATCGTATGGCCGCACGGGGTCAGTCCCAGGGTATGTAGTTGGTCCGGATCCGCCCGCACTTTTACTCCCAGAGCGGGTCCAAGATAATTAAAGATAGACACAAAATGTTGGAGTAACTCAGCGGGACCGTCAGCATCTCTGGAGAGAAGCAATGGGTGACGTTTCGGGTCAAGACCCTTCTTTCAGACTGAAGAAGAGTCTCGACACGAAACATCACCCATTCCTTCTGTCCAGAGATGCTGCCGGTCCCGCTGAGTTACTGCTGCATTTTGTGTCCATCTTCAAATGACGTCACGTGCTCCAGAAGGCTGTGCGGGCGTATGAAATCTCGCGGGACCGTCACGACCACGAGGTCGCGTAATTAGCGTGCCAAGGACATGTAAGTGGGACAGGGGCTTAAGGCTTCAACAAGTTCCCACATGGGGTATTGGTTCAAAGGTTTAGGGCTCCATGGGATCCTGGGCACATTTACAATTTATAATACTGTTTTTTCCCCATATGGGAGGTAGATAAAATTAGATGGCAATAGAGTAAAGTACAAGATATTTGGAAGGGATCCAAGGGGAGCATTTTTCACCCAGAGATTGACAAGTACCTGGAATGGCAGTAGTTAAGAAATGTGTAGATGGGCACTTGAATTACCTAGGCATAGATGACCATTATCTAAATGCTGGAAGATGGGATTAATAGGTAGGTTCCGACTGCTCAGTTGGGCGTGGCGGACTGATTGACCTGTTTTTGTACTGTGTGATGCTGTGAAAACTCCTGGTTCTATTACCATAATCCATGCACAATTTCTTATTTGAGATCGTTACACTGAACTTTTTAACATTTTATCCTCCCCCTCCCCCCCCCCGCCCCTCGTATTTTGCCCATCATTTTGTTGGTATCTCTTGGCCCTTGCACCAATTACTAATTAGAACAGCTGCTCTCTATTTACTGTATGAAGCCATCACATTTCTTATCTTCTCTGTTTCAAGGACAACGGGTCCAGTTGGTCCAATCTAATCTTCCACCTGAAATCCTTTCTCCTTGAGACTATATTCTTTTAAATCTCTTCTGTGCCCTCTCTATAACCATGTAACCAACCACACATAAGGAACAATATTTAGAAGAAGAAGCAGCACTTCTCTGCTATTTAACCATGTTTTTAATGAATTTGTCACGGTTTTGCTCATTTCTCTTTGTAGTTTAATTCTAATTACATTGTTTATATTAGTGCCTTTTTGTCTTTGGCATTCTTGGCTGAGGCCCAACCAACCACATAGCCAAGTGCCATAGCACTCGACACACCCTACCTATGGGTGTTTTTTATCCTTTTTCCCCTTTCTCACAATCACAATCACAATAATACTTTATTAGCCAAGTATGTTTTACAACATATGACAGGGTTCTCGCTTAACTTTTTCCCTGTTGCCAGCCGGGCAACCTTGACAGCTTTTTAGGTTGCCAAATGACAGTTTAGGTGGTCATTTAAGACGGTTTGCATGACGCGTGCGATAATGTGCTCGGACAAAGTGCGTAGTTACCAGTCAGAATTATGCTCAATGAAGCATTCACATATTATGTTCAAGAAGGAACTGCAGATGCTGGAAAATCGAAGGTTGACAAAAGTGCTGGAGAAACTCAGCGGGTGCAGCAGCATCTATGGAGCGAAGGAAATAGGCAACGTTTCAGGCCGAAACCCATCAGTCTCCAGCACCTTTGTTTATATTCACATATTATTTCTGCTTTAAATAACTCACAAACTAAACATATTCACCAATCAAGACATGATATATACCACAATAACATGCAACAAAATTATAATGCAATATCTCAACTCTTTTTACACATTGCAATTAATGCAATTAGTTCTTTCCACTTCCAAACAAAAATGTGGTTGGATTATTCAGCAAATGATCAACCTGTGTCAATATATTCTGGACCATGCACACTACAGATTGATGCAAGTGTAGCGGCATCATACGTGGCGAATAAAGAAGAGACGTCGGGTTGGTGCAAATGGTTCTTTATTCGGTATTAATGTGTTGTTGTAGCTGAGCAAGGTTGTTCCCTCGGGCTCAGCTACCGGTTAAACTCCTTTTGCGTCTCATGGTGAGAGAGCTTATGTACCAGGACACTCCCTCTGCTCATGACGTCAAGTGCCCGCCCTCGTATCTCCTGACGAGGGTTCGAGCTTAAGTGGCCCGTGTTTAGGCTGACGCCACACAAACATGTTTTCTGTGAAGGGCCGAAAATTACCATGACATGGCCATAGCATGGGTCGTTATTGCTATTTTCACAGAAACACACTTCCCACATAATTGATCCGTAACAAAATGTACAGGTTGCAAGGAAATTTCTAAAGGCATTTTATGATAATAGCTGTTAAAACCGACTATACCCATCTGACATTAAACATTACACTAACTGACAAGAGATGGCCAAAGGACATAACTGCAGCAAATGTTCGTTTGGTAATATGTTTAAAGGTTTCAAAACAAATAATAACATTGGGAATTAAAACACATTTGATTGCTTTCCGTTATCAAACATAGTCAGTGTTCGCTCTGAAGACCATGAAGCACAATAGGGTCAGGCGTTGTGTGAATCAGTGTGGGGTGGATAGATGGCCGGGGGGGGGGGGGGGGGGGGTGGTGAGAAGGCAATCGGTGCAGAATGTATGAATTGAGGCAGGTGAATTAGTACGTGTTGGTTAAAATTGTCACGGGAGAGCACGGAGGATGTCAGTGGTGTTGAATGGGAGGGATCAGTATGGGATTGATGGGGGGAGGGGGATCAGTACAGGATGAATGTGGGTAGACAAATATGCTGGAGAAATTCAGCGGGTGAGGCAGCATCTATGGAGCTAAGGAAATGGGCAACGTTTCGGGTCGTGACCCTTCTTCAGACTGTTCCCCCCATTCTTCTTGAAGGGGGGGGGATCAGTACAGGATGGATGGGGGGGGATTAGCACAGGATGAATGGGGGGGATCAGTACAGGATGAATGGGGGGGGGGTCAGGACAGTGTGGAACGGAGGGTCTGTGCAGGATGAATGGGGTATCACTACAGGATGAATGAGGGTATCAGTATATGATGAATGGGCGATCAGTACGGGATGAATGTGGGGATCAGTACAGGATGCATGAGGGGATCAGTACAGGATGCATGAGGGGATCAATACAGGATGAATGGGGGATCTGTAAAAGATGAATGGGTAGATCACTACAGGATGGATGGGGGTTTGGTGCAGGGTAAATTGAAGGTGGGTCAGTACGGGATGAATAGGTGGATCAGTGCAGTATGAATGGGGTGGAGAAGTGCAGGATGGATGGGAAGGGGAGATCAGTACAGGATGAATTGGGAGACCAGTGTAGGATGGATGGGGGGTGGCAGGAGAATCAACGCGAGGTGGGTAGGGTGATGAATAGATTGGGGGGGGTAGTTGGGGAGGGGAGCACAGGGCATGTCAGTGAGGACTGAATTGAGGAGGGAATGAGGATCAGTGTGGGATGGAGAGGACGGGTCCCAGGATAAGAGGGGTGGAGGGGGGCATAGAGAGAAGGGGGCGAAGGGGCAGAGTAGGTGGGGAGGAAGGAAGGTTAGCGCTCCTCGGACAACATCGCCCCGCTGCCTTGGCCGCCCCTGTCCAACGCCAAAGTGCTGCCGCCAAAGGTGGAGGCGGTTGGGAACTCGTTGCCACCGCCTCCCCTCCTCCGCCAGCCGACAGCAAAGTATAGGATCTTTGGTGCAGCTGCTTCAGACGGCGGAAGGAGGCCTCCCTTTCTCTCCCTCCCTCCCTCCTCCCGGCCTCGGTGTGCGAGAGCGGTTGTTTTGAAAGCTGTTATCGCCGTTAACGGATTTGCAGGCAGCGGCCGTTATCAGGGCGATAACGGCCGCTGCCTGCAAATCCACCAACAGCGCTTTCAAAACAACCCCTCTCGCACGCCGGGAGCAGGGAGGGAGAGGAAGGTCTTCATCCGCCGGGCGGGGTGCGGGAGGAGGAGGCGGTGGAGCTGCGGCCGTTGCTGCCGCTGTTTGTGACCCGTCATTCGCTCCGACCCTTCGTCATCACGCACCTAGTATCTTTGCCCCGCAATCAAAGATACCAGAGGAATACAGCCGCTGACGTCGACATGAAACGTCACGCTCCTATTCTCCAGAGATGCTTCCTGACCCGCGGAGTTACTCCAGTTTTTTGTGTCTGTCGGTATAAACCAGTATTTGGGTGCCAAGCCGGGCAAAATGAGTCGGCGTTTAGGTTGCCCGGCTGCACTTTCTGTGGTCATTGGCACCCAGGCAACCGCTAATTTCGAGCCGTGTATGTGGAATTTCATTTGCCAAGTCGGTCATACAAATAAAAAGCAACGGAACACACAAAACATATTTTAACATAAACATTCACCATAGTGATTATGCCACATTCCTCACTGAGATGGAAGGCGAAAGAAAGTTCAAATCTCTTCCCTACTTTGCTCTCCCGCGGTCAGGGGCCACGAGCCCCCCGTCTACGGGACAATTGTGACTCCTGTAGCCGGCGGGGTTTGGGCCCTCCGAATTGAGGCGATCAGCTCCTGCATCTGGGGGGATGTCTGCTGCCCCACACCAGCAATTGGACCCCGCGTCGGGGCCGGTCAAACCTCTGCGTCGTTGGGGCTTACCGACTCGGCCTCTCCCGAGACTGCGAACTCACGATGTTAAAGTCCGCAGGCCGGGGTTGGAGCAATCCCAGGCAAGGGATCGGCTCCGATGTTAAGTCTACGCCCCACGGTGGGGCCCAAGGTCAGCCTTGAGGGGGCCTCCAGCTCCATCGATGTTAGGCAGCAGAGCGACCGGAGATGCAATCTGGAAAATGATCACATCTCCACCAAGGTAAGAAACTGGAAACAAAAGTTTCCCCCTGCCCCCACCCCCTCCCCCCACATAAAAGAAATCGGAGAACATTTACAGACACTAAAAATAATTTTAAAAATACAAAAAAAAACAGACAGAATGTTGGTGGGGCTGGTGGTGGTTATCTCTTGCATTCTGCCACCTTTCTCTGGTTCCATGAACTTTAACTTTTAGCTAACAGCTGGGTTTGTGGGACTTTATCACGTGCCATCTGCAAGTACTTATAAAATAACATCCATTGGAATTCTCTTGCACTCAGATTAGTCAGGTATGACCTACCTGCCATCGGCTCAAAACATTCACCTAATCCATAGGTTCTGGCAATTTCCTGACAGTGGATATTAAGTTACTGGTTGTAATTTCCTGAATTCCTTTCTTCCCATTTGAAACACCTCCCAAAGGCCAAGCTTTCCCCAGGCTAACCACTCAATCTGCATTTTTGTTGTTGTTAATTGTTTTTCATGTCAGTGTGGTTCTTTTACTGGTCATTTTCACTAAGTGGAGGCCATCGGCTGATGAAGGACGAGAAGATTCTATGGGACAGGTGCTCCATAGAGAGCTTGGTGTTGGAGTGAAGATCCTTGCAACAACAGAGGAATGAGGACAGTTGTACTGGTGGGACGATTTATCTCAGTGACTTGCACTCTACCTCGATCTTTTCCTGAATATTTTGTGATATTTTGTTGACGAGGAATAATGCTGGGTATAATCACACCAATCATTTGTGCAGTTTTACCCAGAAATATTTATAGGCTCGGGTTTTAATCCTGTTTATTTAGTAGCTCTGCACTGCCTGCCTAATTATTTTTCTGCAATGAAATGAGTTAACATCTTTGTTATTAAGAATATTCTCCTCTTCTCTGCCAATTTCCCTGTCTTTGTAGATGCTTTATACTATTATGGTCAGTTTCTTTTCCCAACCCACTTGTATCCATCACACATGACACCAATGCCAAGCCCTCCTCATTGAACTTCATCTGAAGTTTATTCAAAACGTTCCTTTTATTCTGTCCGTGTGTGTAAAAATTCCTGCCCTAACTTGTCCTCCATTTAACCTTTTATGCAAATGTTCCTTATTTTTTTTCCTTTGATGTAATTACATTCATTAATTTTCCCTATTCCCATCCTATGTTGAGTAAAATGTAATTTCTAACCATAACTCTTCTCTCATTTTAAAAGAAACAAAAGATCTTTGATACTTCATTTTTCATTTCCTGCTGTTGACAAAGGCCCCATGCTAGGTTGATCCACATCTAGAAGATTAAGATGTGTGGGATTAACAGTGAATTGAATGTATGGATTCAGAACTGGTTTACTGAGGCCAGAACAATAATCGGGCTAGAGGTCTGTGACAAGTGGTTCTGCAGGAATCTGTGCTGGGACCTCTGTTTTTTGTGATATATATAAATGATTTGGATTCAAGAGGCTTAATTCAATTCAACTAATTCAAGAGGCTCCTTTAAGAGCGTTGGATACTTCTGTTATCCAGAAAATTATCTTATTCTCGATCTTCATTACCTTATTTATGCCTCTTGAATATTGTATATCTTTATATGGATAGGTGTATGGACGGGAAGGGAATAGAGGGGTATGGTCTGAGTGCAGGTAGATGGGACTAGGGGAAAATGAATGGTCGGCACGGACCGGAAGAGCCGAGAAGGCCTGTTTCCGTGCTGTAATTGTTATATGGTTTATATGGTTATCAATTTCCCCCCTAAGCCTTCTATCCTCCAAGGAAAACAGACTGCCTATCCAGTCTCTCCTCAAAGCTGAAGCATTGCATTCCCAGTATCCTAGGAATTTCTTCTGAACTCTCCCATGCAGTCACATTCTTCGTATTGCAACAAACTGCACTCAATATTGCATTTGTGGTCTAACCAATGCTATATGAAGTTGTAGCAAGAATTTCCTGCTCTTTATTCTTTCATTGTTTAAAGAGGTTTGAAATGTCACCGAGTACTCCCAACCAACCTCTACAGACGCACTGTAGAAAGTACCCTGCCTGGCTGCATCACGGCCTAATGTGCAATTCCAATGCCCAGGATCATAGGGGCTGCACAGAGTATGGACTCGGCTCAGTCCATAGTAGCACAGGCCACCCCACCATCAAAAGCATCTGTGAGAGGTGGTGCATCAAGAATATGGCATCCATCGTCACGGATCCCTGCCATCCAGACCCTGCCTTTCCTTGTGGCTACTATTGGCAGGATGTACAGAAGCCTGAAGTTCAACTGTACCAGGTGTGGGTATGGCTACTTTCCTTCAGCTATCAGGCTCGTGAACCGACCTACCAAACCTTGGGTAGACACAAAATGCTGGAGTAACTCAGTGGGACAGGCAGGATCTCTGGAAGAATTCCTTCTCTCCAGAGATGCTGACTGTCAACTAAGTTAATCCAGCATTTTGTGTCTACCTTTGATTTAACCAGCATCTTCAGTTCTTTCCTACCAAACCTTAGTCTTGCCTAATGAACAGAATACTGCAGACTACCTCTCTTGCACCACCATGGACTTGTTTTCTAATTGTGCTTTGCACTGATGTCGTGTTTTTGCAGTCTTTTTTCACTGTATTGTAGAATTTATGTGTAACATGTATAATTCATGCTGTTGTGTGCTGTTGAAAAGGTTAAATGCTTTTAAATATATAAAAGTTATGTAATGGAATCCTGGACTAGGTTATTGTAAAGAACAGGCGTGTACACAGAGAAATCTTTACTACTACTTTATTAATTAAACCCACACATCACTGCCCTAGCTGTACGTGGTCTGTCAGGAACACTAGAGAGAGAGCTAAGGGTGGGAAGGTCACAGTTATACTCGATGATGGGGGAGTGGTTAGCAAGGGCTGCGTCACTACTGTTAAAGGTGTACACATCATCTACAGTTATAGCTTATATTTTGTCTCAAGCAGGCCTTTTTCAGTGGATTGATAAGAGAGAGAAGCAAGCCTGGGCTTGCCTCAGGTTGCTGTGTATTGAGACAATGACCGATGCCTTTGAAATGTGACTACCAATTGATGAGAGTGAGAAGCCTAGACTTGTCTCAGTGATGTATATGGAGACAATGACCGATGCCTTTGAGATGTCTTGAAAGTACCAACTGATAAGATGCCTTTGAAAAGTGTCTACTAATTGACAAGAGACGAGCTCAGACGCATCCTGTGGTAATGTGTATTTTCTGCATCTCTGACCATGACTAACATATTTGGAATGTGACTAAGTGACACACACACAGTATAAAACATCATGCAATTCTTTGTTCATTGAAGTGGTGGTACGAGGAAAGTCAAGTGCCTGTGTTGCTTACTTGACTGGAGCATCCTCGTCACTTCCCGGCAGATGATCAGTAAAGCTTGAGTTTGTCTAACTAACCTTCTTGTGAGTTTTCTGTTTATTAAGAAGTGAACCTTATCACTGTGAGTGTATATTCCTGTGATGCTGCTGCAAGCAACATTTTCATTGTGCCAATACCTTAATGTACTTGTGCATTCGACAATAAACTCGACTTAGTTAACTCTTGTAGTCTATGTTAGTGAAAGGAAGTCGTCTGCATTCATTCTTTGCCTTCATATCTATCTGTGTTGTAATCATTGGGGATCTTTGGACCTGCACAATGGTCCATTGTAGTATACAATGTTGTATATTCCCTAAAGCCCTATTATTTATATGGTATATGTCCTGCCATTACAGATCCCTGTCCTTAAATGAATCACCTCACACTTACCAGGATTAAATTCCAATTGCCATTAACCTGTCCATTTTACCACTTTAAGACCACCTTCCTCTCTTGACACCAATGCCACCAATTTTCATGTATCCGTAATTGGCAAACTTACTCATTGATTGATGGAAAAATACAGCTGCAACTCTCGTACAGATACAGATGGAAACTGGCCCATCAGCTCACTGAGTCCATGCCAACCACCTGTTCACATTAGTTCTATGTTATCCCACTTTCTCATCCACTCCCTACACCCATGTGGCAATGTACAGCAGGCAATTAATACAAAACAGTACAAAACCCCATGTCTTTGGGATGTGGGAGGAAACTGGAACACGCAGGAGAAACACATGAGGTCACAGAGAGAACATGCAAACTCCACATAGACAGTACTCGAGGTCAGGATTGAATCTGGGTCTCTGGCGCTGTAAGGCAAAGATTCTACCTGCTGTATCATTGTATTGCCCATCATGCCTCCCACATTCATGTTTAAGTCATTATGGTGCAAGAACATGTTGCCAATGTGGATGGTTTGCAGGATAATGAAAGGTAATTAAGGCTGAGAACCTACTGACATAGGATCCAATTCACTGTTGCATTGTGAGGGCCTAGTTGTTGCAAAAGTACTGGGAAATGGTAATTCTTGGGAAGATTGGGTCTAATTTCCTCACAAATAATGTGGAAGACCTGGAAATGGTTGTCATGTAGTTCACACTAGCAAAGATTGATATTCAAATACACAAGACGTAAAACAGAACGCTTATCTAATTGATATATAACGGCCAATCATGTGTATATATATATATCTTAATTTCCCTGCATTTTGTGTGATAGCACTCCCCCTACTGTTCTTCATTTGGCTTACATATATGTAAAGGACCTGACTTGCAATATATCAAGAGTGTTTAGTTGTCATATTACTGAAACTGAACAAAGATATTCTTGCTTGTGAGAGGATAGAAACATTCACTCTTGTGTTCATTTGGTTGCATTGAAGTTAATGTAATCCATTTTCAAAACTGTAGTTCAATATATGTACATTGTGTTTTAGCACTTGCAACATAAGATGAATTTTTAACTAGTTTGTATTATTCATCACATGAACCAGCATTTATTATCCTTCCACAATTACCTTCAACAAATTATCATGCTGAGAGTCTGGAGTCGCATGTAGGTCAGACCAGGTAAGGATGACAGATAATTTCGCTGCTGAAAAATACCATTTGATCTTTGGGTTTTTCTTCAATAATTTGATAGTTTGTGATTATCATTACCTCTTTTTAAAATTCCAGATTGTAAGATTCCACAGCTGCCATGACAGGATATGTGAATGTGGTTTAAATGATCCATTTGTCCTTTCCTCAGGTACCTTACTGAAAGCAGACATGGAAAATTCATCAGTAGCCTCTGCTTCCTCAGAAGCTGGAAGCAATCGCTCTCAAGAGATAGAAGAACTGGAAAGATTCATTGATAGTTATGTCCTAGAATACCAGGTTCAGGGGTTGCTTACAGACAAACCAGAAAATGACGTGGAGACTGAAAAGACACTACCAAACCTTCAGGTATGTGGTGGTTCCAGACTTTATTATGTAGATTATGTACCAAGTGAGCAAGAAGTATCTTGTGGTTCTATTTCAGCAGACGTTTGCATGTTTCAGTTCTGGCCTGTTTGTAGTCTGGGTAACTGGCTAAAATCCCATGGATTCATAATGCAGGATACTACCAAAGTTGAAAGGAAACTAGGTAAAGTAACCATGGATGAATGGTACCAAAACTTTTTAGAATTAAAGGAGTAACTCAGAGAGAAGACCTTGGTGGATTTTGAGGTTTTAGGAAAGAATTAATAAAGCAGAGAAAAAACAAAATAATTTGAAGGATCAACCCAAGTTTCTTAAGGAATGGATCATAGTTACAGAGTGGAAACAGACCCTTCGGCCCAAGCTGCCCACACTGGCCAGCATGTTCCATCTACACTAGTCCCACCTGCCTGCATTTGGCCCATATTCCTGTTATCTATTTGTTTGTGCACGTTGGGTTGCTTGCATTAATCGAAACAAGGTGAACCACGTGAAGGTTGTAATCACCCACCCCAGTTATAGACAATAGGTGTAGGAGTAGGCCATTCGGCCCTTTGAGTCAGCACCGCCATGCAATGTGATCATGGCTGATCATCCCCAATCAGTACCCTGTTCCTGCCTTCTCCCCATATCCCATTAGTTAGAAATGGGAACTGGCACAAGCGGACCCTGCATAAACTGCCGGGAACACTTGGGGGGGTTACCAATCTATCTGGCTGAGCCTGTGCTGTGACCACCTCCCCTGATGCTCCTATCTACAACGCTTTGTGCCTCGTGTGTGCCCCTTAATGATTCCAACTGCTGCTCCAAGCACCACATGCGATTTGAGAGATGCTGTAGCTGGACGCACTTGCTACAAATGTAGTTGACAGAGATACTTGACGGGGAAAAAAAGGACCCTGTTAAGACTCGCCCTTCCTGCTGAAACTTGTAAATGGCCTCTAAACTTCGAACTCAAGCACAGCACTTTCACTTCAAAGTAGTCCTTCTACAAATGGTCACCGCACAAGAGCTTGCCTCCCTTTTATATGCAGAACTTTGCTCACTTGGTCAGTGGGAGGTGAACATTTATCTGCATTAGGTGTTATGTTCTACAAGCCTCGATGAGTATACAGACACTGTATCATCATATGTCAGCTTTTGCGAAGACAGTTGCATTCCAACTAAGACCAACTAAGAACTAAAACATTCGAACATGGTTCAACAACAACAAGCCCTGGTTCACTGCAGAACTCAGCCAGCTGCGACGGTCTAAAGCGGAGGCCTACAGGAGCTGGGATGCAGACCTCTACAGGCAGGCCAAGTACAAGCTGAGAAGAGGAATCAGAGCTGCCATGGAAAGGTACTCTGAGAAGTTGAGGAGCAAGTTCTCAGCTAGTGACTCTTTTTCAGTTTGGAAGGGCTTGCAAGGAATTACCAGCTACAAGAGGAAAGCCCCCCTGCTCTTTGGACAATAGTCAGCTGACCAACGACCTGAATGAGTTTTACTGCAGGTTTGAGAAGCAGAAACGCAACCCTGGTACCCCCTCCCCAACCAACACAGCCAGACCTCAGTCTGCAAAGACTGGGCCTTTCTACACCCACCCCCTTCCAATCATCATTTCACACCCAATCACCCACACCCTCTGTGCTGCACAACATAACTGATCCAATATCAACAATAAAAATAGAGGAGGTGGAGAGGCTTTTCAGAGGACAAAAGAGCCGGAAGTCTCCAGGACCTGACAATGTTTCCCCTTCTACACTTAAGCTCTGTGCCAAACAGCTGGCACCGGTTTATACAGACATTTTTAATCAGTCCCTGCAAACATGTACTGTCCCTGCCTGCTTCAAAGTCTCCACTATTGTCCCTGTACCCAAAAAGGCAAGGATTACTTGTCTTAATGACTACAGGCCTGTACACACTGACCTCTGAAGTCATGAAGACACTCGAAAGGCTTGTGCTGGCCAAGCTGAAAAATATCACAAACTCCCTGCTGGACCCTCTGCAGTTTGCATATCAGGCCAATAGATCTGTGGATGATGCAGTCAACCTGGGCCTGCACTTCATCCTACAGCACCTGGACTGCCAGGGGACCTGTGCGAGGATCCTGTTTGTTGATTTTAGGTCTGCATTCGACACCATTGTGCCAGAGCTACCACCCTCCAAACTTTCCGAGTTGACTGTGCCTGAACCCCTAAGTCAGTGGATCACCAGCTTCCTGACAGACAGGAAGCAGCATGTGAGGCTGGGAAAGTACATCTCGGACCCACAAACTCTGAGCATAGGAGCACCGCAAGGCTGCGTACTCTCTCCTCTCCTCTACTCTCTCTACACCAACGACTGCAGCTCCACAGACACCTCTGTCAAGCTTCTCAAGTTTATGGACGACACAACCCTGATTGGACTGATCCAGGACGGGGAGGAATCTGCCTACAGACAGGAAATGTCACAGCTGGCGTCCTGGTGCTGTAGCAACAACCGAGAGCCTAATGCGCTTAAGACAGTGACAAAACGTCTTCAGCGCGTGTGTGTGAACGGAAAGAGCTCCAATTGGCACCCAGTGTTGAGTGGTACACCCCAGGGCACCGTACTTGGCCCATACCTATTTTTGCTTTACATCAATGACATCCATGAAAACGTCGCAAGTACGACCAGACTATTCGTTGATGATTGTTTGCTGTACCGTCCAATTAAGTCAGCTGATGATGAAGATGCTCTCCAAAAGGCTCTCGATACTATGGTAGAGTGGTCACAACAATGGGGCGTGCAGTTCAACCCTGCCAAATGTGAAACCATGCATGTCACCAGAAAGAGGAATCCAGGCGTCACATCTTACAACATACTTGGTGTCATCCTTGAAGAATCCAAACAAACCAAGTATCTTGTCATCAAATTGCAGAATGATCTACGTTGGAATGGTCAGACTCATCATGTGACAGTGAAAGCAACAGGTGTCCTAAATTTCCTGAGGCGCAACTTCCATCATTGTTCAGCTTCTGTCAAGGAGAAGCTGTATTTCACCCTCGTTAGACCTCATCTGGACTACGCAGTTGCAGCTTGGGACCCATACACAGATAAAAACATTTCATCCATCGAACGTGTCCAAAGACAGGCTGCTCGATTTGTTACTAACACCTACGAGAGAGAAGCGAGTGTCACCAAACCTCTGAATTCTCTGGGGTGGAACCCTCTCCAAGACAGACGTGAAGCTCACCGTTTTACCTGTTTTTACAAAATGTTAAATGGTCAGCTAGACATAGATCACAAGACCTACACCAACCCCAAACCAATTAGGAGCAGACGAGGGCATTCGATCCAATTTGTGGTCCCAGCCTCAAAGACAGATGTGTACAGCAATTAGTTCTTTCCACACACTATTAAAGCATGGAATAATCTCCACCAAGCCACGGTTGCCCAGCCAGATGCAACTAAATTTAAAGTGGCACTTTCTTCCCAATAACCCTCTCTGGCTAAACCCCTCCCTTCACCACCTCCAGTTTAAATTCCAGTTGGAATATTTGGGAGGACCAAGTAACCAAGAACCAAGAATAGTGGAATTCATAGTAGACTTTAGGAGAGCTCCCCCTCCCCTTACCCCACTCACCATCAACAACACCACAGTCAGATCTGTGGAGTCTTTTAAGTTCCTGGGAACCATCATCTCCAAGGACCTTAAGTGGGGGGCTACCATCGACTAAACAGTCAAAAAGGCACAACAGAGGATGTACTTCCTGCGGCAACCAAGCACGACACCCGGAGGCTGCAGCGAATCGTCCGATCAGCAGAGAAGATTATTGGCTGCAACCTTCCCTCCATTGATGAACTGTACACTGCAAGGGCCAGGAAGCGAGCGGGCAAGATAATCTCTGACCCCTCTCACCCTGGCCACAAACTTTTTGAATCACTTCCCTCTGGAAGGCGACTCCAGACTGTCAAAGCTGCCACAACCAGACGTAAAAACAGTTTTTATCCACGAGTAGTTGCTCTACTCAACAGCCAAAAATCTGTAGCCTCCCTTTGCTGGTATTTTGTTGGTTCACATGCTTGATCAATGGTGTTTTATCATTAATGTTTTATTATTATTAATGTTGAGTGTTTTCTGAGTCATTCGTAACTGTCACTGTATGTCATATTGTTACTTGTGGGCGGAGCAGCAAGGCAAATTCCTTGTATGTGAATACTTGGCCAATAAACTTACTTACTTTCCTGTGTTTTATTTGCAGTGGAATGAAGATTTCACAGACAAGCTAGATGTAAACTGGTCATCCCCAAAAGAAAAGAACTCCTGCAAACAAATTAATCAGGTAAAGAACATAAAGTCTTGAAGGAACTCAGTGGATCAGGCAACATCTGTGGTGGGAAATGGATTATGCTCCAGACTAATCAAATGTTCTGAGTCTGAAGAAGGACCCAATCTGAAGCATGATCTGTCTGTTTCTCATCACTGTTTCCCTTGTTGTCTGACCGGTTGAGTTCCTCTGACACTTTGTTTTTTGCTCGATATTGGCATCTGCAGTCTCTTATCTCTCTAATCAGGTAAAGATCCTGCTGTATGCATTTATTTATGTTCACACGCATCAAGGCGAATGTTTTGTGTGCAAATGAAGTGGCAGCTGAGTTTTGATTGTTGTGTATAATGAAAATAAGGATATTTTCATAAAGTGCAATAGTAAGTTTGTAAAAATTTTTTTTAGCAATTCTCCTTTGTAAATTAAAAAAAAAGTTTTAAAAAAAAATCCACAAAGCTAAGTATGAAAAGGTGAGGCAGCAATAAGATCAGATTTGTATGAATGGAAAACCTTTTTGTTAGGAGCAAATTGTGTGGCTGATGGTTCATAGGATAAGGACATGTTGTACTTGGGTAATGAACCTAATGTACCAAGAATGTTCCAGGATACAGTTGTGTTTCTTTCTCTGACTTAGTTAATACCAGTTGGGACAAAGACAAGGTTGCGGCAACCAATTCCGCACGGGCGAAATAATAGTTTTTTTTGTTCAGCTCGGTTTGTTACAATCTGGGTGTCACTGAGAAAGCCAGCTATTATTGCTCATCTGTAATTGCCCTTGAGAAGGTGGCAGTGAGCTTTGAACTGCTCCCAGTCTGCTTTTGAGCAGCGAGTTCTATTATTTAGATCCCACGGTGAAGAAAGGACAGCGGTAGAATTCTGAATCATGATTGTGCAGGGCATGCAGGTCTCACAGTGTTTCCATGCATCAGATGGCCTTTTCCTTCTTGGAGGTCGAGGTCGCAAGCTTGGGCAATGCTGTTAAAGTAGCGTAGATAAATGGAGTTCCATCCCAAATATCCCCAAGTTGTAGGTTAATTGGCCTCTGTAAAAAAATGACCCTAATATGTAGGGAATGTGGTAGTGTAGAACCAGGGTGAATGGGGGATCGATGGTCGGCATGAACTCAGTGGGCTAAAGGGTTGTATCTCTAAGTAAGTACAAACGCACCTGGAGCTAGCACCTTCTAAGTAAAGTTCATGATAAAATAGGCCGAAGTCAGCATGGTTTTGGGAAGGGGAAATCTTGCCTGACAAATCTGCTGGAATTCTTTGAGGAAGTAAATAGCAGGACGGACAAAGGAGCGTCTGTCAATGTTGTTTACCTAGATTTTCAGAAAGCCTTGATAAGGTGCCACACGTGAGGCTGCTAAGGAATCCTCTTCACGTGGTATCAAAGGGAAGATACTGGCATGGATAGCAGCTTGGCTGGATTGCAGAAGGCAAAGAGTGGCAATAAAGGGGGCTCAGTTCTTTCCTCACCTGCTCAGCCTTGATGGTCAGGTGCGACAAAGAAAGGGCAGAGGAAGTGGACCAGGGGGATTGTCGGGGACCGAGAGTCTGTCAGGGAGTAGGGGGGAGGGTGGGCAGAGACCTCACCACCAAATCTTTTTTTTTTAAACAGGTTTAGTTTGTTGGCCCGTTGGCTCATTGTTAGGGGGTTACAAATTTCCTTGGTAGCTTTCAAAATAAAACCACACTATTTCTATATTAACATACAGAGACTTTCTTGAATGGTTGATCTCCTCAGCCCATATCAAATACCAAACATTTTTGCAATCTGTTTCAGTACAATCAGATTAGAAAGCTTATTCCATATCCATTAGGTTACAAGAAGAATTCAAACCATTTGTCCCCTCCCTCATCTCTCAACACTACCTCTTGTCGGAACAACAGCCTTAAATTTCTAATGTCTACTTTCAGCTGGAGTTAAATTCCACAGCTGCTTGGCATCAAATTGGATTCCAAGCATATCTGCTGCTGTTGCACAATTCTTATAGTGTTTTAATTGTTAATATACCAATAGAAAGACCAAGCTGTTTTATTTCCCCCTCATGTTACGTCCCTTCTTCTGTTTTTCACACAGAGAGTGGTGAATCTGTGGAATTCTCTGCCACAGAAGGTAGTTGAGGCCAGTTCATTGGCTGTATTTAAGAGGGAGTTAGATGTGGGCCTTGTGGCTAAAGGGATCAGGGGGTATGGAGAGAAGGCAGGTGCAGGTAACTGAGTTGGATGATCAGCCATGATCACATTGAATGGCGGTGCAGGCTCGAAGGGCCGAATGGCCTACTCCTGCACCTATTTTCTATGATTCTGTGATTCTTCCCCCTAAGGTATGGTTTCATGGATGCCAACCCCAAAGGTAACTGCATACACATATCAGAATTATACAGCATGGAAACAAGGCTCTTTGGCCCAATTTGTCCAGGCCAACAAAGATGCCTCAAAATGGACGTCACATTTGACTGTCTTTGACCAACATCCTTCTTAACCTTACGTAACGGGAGAGGCATTTCCTATCTCTAAACCTTTCCTATCCATATACCTAACTAAATGTCTTTCGAACATTGTAATTGTGCTTGCCTTCACCAGTTAACCTGCCAGTTCATTGTATATTTTCATCGCCCTTTGTGTAAAAAAACTTGTCTTTGGTTCCTTTTAAATTGACACTAAACCCATGCCCTCTGGTGAACGTATTCACACAATGTTTTTGTTAGGGGTATTCAGGATTTAGAACAAATGACAATATATTATCTTGTTAGGATGATGTGCAACTTGGAGGGGAACCTGGTCTCATTCAACTGCTGCTCTTCTTGGTATTAGTGTTGTGAGTTTGAGAAGAACTGTTGGAGTGGACAGGGTGAGTAAATGAAGTGTGTTTTGTAGATGGGACACACTGCAGCCATAATGCTCTGGTGGCAGATAAAATTAACGTTTAGGGCAAAGATCCTTTAGCAAGCAAGATAGACCACTCGACAAAAAAGACGTAGTACGGTCATGGGCAGATTCATGGGTAATTTTCAGCCCCATTTCCGTAACCGGCTTCCGTCTCCGCACCAAAGATCCCATAGGATACTAGTGCGGAGATGGAAGCCGGTTACGGAAGCATCCTCGTAAAAATAAAAGTCATTTGGTAAAAATCTTCTCATTTTCAGAATTTAAGTTTATTAACACAAACTGTTCCCCCGCAACGTTGATTACACTGCAGGTTGGGTCGGGTTACGGAAATGGATGAAAAAAAGGCCCACGTTCCGTTCCATTGCATACTACACATCAGCCCATTGCATTTAGCTTGAGTTCCTTGCAGTCTAAAGGGACTGTCCCACTTGGGCGACCTAATCTGCGAGTTTAGAAGAGTGTGTTCGACCTTCAAACTCGCAGCATGGTCGACACAAGGTCTTCGGAGCTCCTATGAGGTCGCTGCAACTCTCCTTCATGCTCGAGGGAAGTTCCCGAATACTCGTAGCCTCAGCTACGTCGTAGGTTGAAACATTTCCGCGAGTAAAATTTGGTTGGAATGGTTCTTTTTGACTCGTAGTGCAGTGGAATGGGGTCGCTATTTAGTTACAGGCAGTCGAGGGCAGCCGTAGGCGATCGCCTTCGCTGACCGGGAATTTTGATTGGCTCATTGGAGTTTCCAGGAGCAGGGAAAACCGACCGGTAGGTAAAATGCCCGCTAAACTTTATTATAATTCTTAAAAGTATTATACTTTTCCACTCCTTCTCCCCCCCTTCTTTCCCCCCTTCTCCCCAAACCGTGGCGCGGCGGGGACTTAGATCTTCGACCGCCGGCCTGCGGCCTACACCATCTTGAAGCCGCGGTCTCCGGTAGGGAAGCACCGATTCTGGACTTACCTTGCCTGCACATCTTTGTGGTCCCGACCACAGGGGAAAATAGAGGAGGATTGACTAAACTTTGTGTCTTCCACCACAGTAATGAATGCTGTGGTGGATGTTTGTGTTAAATTTTGATTGTGTATTGTGTGTTCTTTTTTATTGTACCACTGCTGGCAAGTTTGTATCACGGCACTTTATTGTGTATGTGACGAATAAATCTGACTATTTCCCCCCCCCCCCACACTTCTCCTCCCCCCCTTCTCCTCCCCCCCTTCTCCTCCCCCCCTTCTCCTCCCCCCCTTTCTCCTCCCCCCCCTTCTCCTCCCCCCCTTCTCCTCCCCCCCTTCTCCTCCCCCCCTTCTCCTCCCCCCCTTCTCCTCCCCCCCTTCTCCTCCCCCCCTTCTCCTCCCCCCCTTCTCCTCCCCCCCTTCTCCTCCCCCCCCTATCTCCTCCCCCCCTTCTCCTCCCCCCCTTCTCCTCCCCCCCTTCTCCTCCCCCCCTTCTCCTCCCCCCCCTTCTCCTCCCCCCTTCTCCTCCCCCCTTCTCCTCCCCCCTTCTCCTCCCCCCTTCTCCTCCCCCCCTTCTCCTCCCCCCTTCTCCTCCCCCCCTTCTCCTCCCCCCCCTTCTCCTCCCCCCTTCTCCTCCCCCCCTTCTCCTCCCCCCCTTCTCCTCCCCCCCTTCTCCTCCCCCCCTTCTCCTCCCCCCCTTCTCCTCCCCCCCTTCTCCTCCCCCCCTTCTCCTCCCCCCCTTCTCCTCCCCCCCTTCTCCTCCCCCCTTCTCCTCCCCCCCTTCTCCTCCCCCCCTTCTCCTCCCCCCCCTTCTCCTCCCCCCCTTCTCCTCCCCCCCTTCTCCTCCCCCCCTTCTCCTCCCCCCCTTCTCCTCCCCCCCTTCTCCCCTCCCCCCTTCTCCCTCCCCCCTTCTCTCCTCCCCCCTTCTCTCCTCCCCCCTTCTCTCCTCCCCCTTCTCTCCTCCCCCTTCTCTCCTCCCCCTTCTCTCCTCCCCCTTCTCTCCTCCCCCTTCTCTCCTCCCCCTTCTCTCCCCCCCCCCTTCTCTCCTCCCCCCCTTCTCTCCTCCCCCCCTTCTCTCCTCCCCCCTTCTCTCCTCCCCCCTTCTCTCCTCCCCCCTTCTCTCCTCCCCCCTTCTCTCCTCCCCCCCTTCTCTCCTCCCCCCCTTCTCTCCTCCCCCCCTTCTCTCCTCCCCCCCTTCTCTCCTCCCCCCCTTCTCTCCTCCCCCCCTTCTCTCCTCCCCCCCCTTCTCTCCTCCCCCCCTTCTCTCCTCCCCCCCTTCTCTCCTCCCCCCCTTCTCTCCTCCCCCCCTTCTCTCCTCCCCCCCTTCTCTCCTCCCCCCCCTTCTCTCCTCCCCCCCCCTTCTCTCCTCCCCCCTTCTCTCCTCCCCCCCCCTTCTCTCCTCCCCCCTTCTCTCCTCCCCCCCTTCTTTCCTCCCCCCCTTCTCTCCTCCCCCCCTTCATACCGTGGGACAGGGGTTTAACTTTCTCTGAAAGCATCCAGAGATTTGGCCTCCACCGCCTTCTGAGGCAGAGAAATCCACAGACTCGCAACTCTGTGTGAAAACGTTTTTCCTTATCTCCGTTCTAAATGGCTTATCCCTTATTCTTAAACTGTGGCCCCTGGGTCTGGACTCACCCAACATCGAGAACATGTTTCCTGCCTCTAGCGTTTCCAAACCCTGCAACAGCTTATATGTTTCAATAAGATCCCCTCTCATTCTTTTAAATCCCAGAGTATACAAGCCCAGCCGCTCCATTCTATCAACATAAGACAGTCCCACCATCCCAGGAATTAACCTGGTGAACCTACGCTGCACTTCCTCAATAGCAAGAATGTCCTGCCTCAAATTTGGAGACCAAAACTGCATGCAATACTCCAGGTGTGGTCTGATCAGGGCCCTGTACAACTGCACATTGACCTCTTTGCTCCTATACTCAACTGCTCTCATTATGAAGGCCAACATGCCATTAGCTTTCTTTGCTGCCTGCTGTACCTGCACGCTTACTTTCAGTGACTGATGTACAAGGACACCAAACCTACCGGAGGACTGGGAGAAATTCAGAATCCAGCAGAGGAGGACAAAGGGCTTAATTAGGAAAGGGAAAATAGATTATGAAAGGAAACTGGCAGGGAACATAAAAACTGACTGCAAAAGTTTTTATAGATATGTGAAGGGAAAGAGACTAGTTAAAACAAATGTTGGTCCCTTGCAGTCAGAAACAGGTGAATTGATCATGGGGAACAAGGACATAGAGATGCAGACCATTGAATAACTACTTTGGTTCTGTCTTCACTAAGGAAGACATAAATAATCTGCCGGAAATAGCAGTGGAACGGGGGTCAAATAAGATGGAGGAACTGAGTGAAATCCAGGTTAGCCGGGAGGTGGTGTTGGGTAAATTGAACGGATTGAAGGCCGATAAATCCCCAGGGCCAGATAGTCTGCATCCCAGAGTATTCAAGGAGGTAGCCACAGAAATAGTGGATGCATTAGTGATAATTTTTCAAAATTCCTTAGATTCTGGAGTAGTTCCTGAGGATTGGAGGGTAGCTAATGTAACCCCACTGTTTAAAAAAGGAGGGAGAGAGAAAGCGGGGAATTACAGACCAGTTAGTCTAACATCGGTAGTGGGGAAACTGCAAGAGTCAGTTATTAAAGATGGGATAGCAGCGCATTTGGAAAGTGGTGAAATCATTGGACAAAGTCAGCATGGATTTACGAAAGGTAGATCATGTCTGACAAATCTGATAGAATTTTTCGAGGATGTAACTAGTAGAGTGGATAAGGGAGAACCAGTGGATGTGTTATATCTAGACTTTCAGAAGGCTTTCGACAAGGTCCCGCATAAGAGATTAGCATTCAGACTTAAAGCACACGGTATTGGGGGTTCAGTATTGATGTGGATAGAGAACTGGCTAGCAGACAGGAGGCAAAGGGTAGGAGTAAACGGGTCCTTTTCAGAATGGCAGGCAGTGACTAGTGGGGTGCCGCAAGGCTCAGTGCTGGGACCCCAGCTATTTACAATATATATTAATGATTTGGACGAGGGAATTCAATGCAACATCTCCAAATTTGCAGATGACACCAAGCTGGGGGGTATAGTTAGGTGTGAGGAGGATGCTTGGAGGCTGCAGGGTGATTTGGATAGGCTGAGTGAATGGGCAGATGCATGGCAGATGCAGTATAATGTGGATAAATGTGAGGTTATCCACTTTGGTGGCAAAAACATGAGGGTAGACTATTATCTGAATGGTGGCAGATTAGGAAAAGGGGAGATGCAACGAGACCTGGGTGTCATGGTACACCAGTCATTGAAAGTAGGCATGCAGGTGCAGCAGGCAGTGAAGAAAGCAAATAGCATGTTAGCATTCATAGCGAAAGGATTTGAGTATAGGAGCAGGGAGGTTCTACTGCAGTTGTACAGGGTTTTGGTGAGGCCACACCTGGAGTATTGCGTACAGTTTTTGTCTCCAAATCTGAGGAAAGAAATCCTTGCCATAGAGGGGGTACAGAGAAGGTTCACCAGACTGATTCCTGGGATGTCAGGACTTTCATATGAGGAAAGATTGGATAGACTCGGCTTGTACTCGCTGGAATTTAGAAGATTGAGGGGGGATCTTATAGAAACTTACAAAATTCTTAAGGGGTTGGACAAGCTAGATGCTGGAAGATTGTTCCCGATGTTGGGGGAGTCCAGAACAAGGGGTCACAGTCTAAGGATAAGGGGGAATTCCTTTAGGACCGAGATGAGGAAAACATTCTTTACACAGAGAGTGGTGAGTCTCTGGAATTCTCTGCCACAGAAGGTAGTTGAGGCCAGTTCATTGGCTATATTTAAGAGGACGTTAGATGAGGCACTTGTGGCTAAAGGGATCAGGGGGTATGGAGAGAAGGCAGATACGGGATACTGAGTTGGATGATCAGCCATGATCACATTGAATGGCGGTGCAGGTTCGAAGGGCCGAATGGCCTACTCCTGCACTTATTTTTCTATGTTTCTATGTTTCTAAACCTGTCCAAGTCACCCTGCATCCTCATAGCATCCTCTTCACAGTTCACACTGCCACCCGGCCTGTGTCATCTGGAAATTTGCTAATATTACTTTTAATCCCTTCATCTAACTCATTAATGTATATTGTAAATAGCTGCGGTCTCAGCACCGAGCCTTGCGGTACCCCACTAGTCACTGCCTGCCATTCTGAAATGGATCCGTTAACCCCTACTCTTTGTTTCCTGTCTGCCAACCAATTTTCTATCCATGTCAATACCCTACCCCCAATACCATGTGCTCTAATTTTGCCCGCTGATCTCCTGTGTGGGACCTTATAAAAGGCTTTCTGAAATTCCAGGTACACAACATCCACTGGCTCTCCCTTGTCCATTTTACTTGTTACATCCTCAAAAAAATTCCAGAAGATTTGTCAGCATGATTTTCCCTTCATAAAGTTTACTTTGTCCGATCCTGTTACTGCTACCCATCTTTAATAATCGACTCCAGCATCTTCCCCATGACCGATGTCAGGCTAACTGGTCTATAATTCCCTGCTTTCTCTTTCCCTCCTTTCTTGAAAAGTGGGATAACATTAACTACTCTCCAATCCACAGGAACTGATCCAGAATTTATAGAACATTGGAAAATGATCACCAATGCGTCCACGATTTCTAGAGCCACCACCTTGAGTACGATGGGATGCAGACCATTAGGCTGATCATGATTTATCAGCCTTCAGTCCCATCGGTCTACCCAACACCATTTCTTGACTAATGTGAATTTCCTTCATCCCCCTAGGTCCTCTGTCCCCTAGTACATCTGGGAGATTGTTTGTGTCTTCCTTTGTGAAAGTACCTGTTCAACTTGTCTGCCATTTCCTTGTTCCCCATAATAAATTCACCTGTTTCTGTCTTCAAGGAACCCACATTTGTCTTAACTTATTTTGTCCTCTTAACATACCTAAAGAAGCTTTTACTATCCTCCATTATATTCTTGGCTAGCTTACTTTCGTACTTCATCTACTCTCCCCGTATATTGCCTTTTTAGTTACCTCCTGTCGTTCTTTAAAGGTTTCCCAATCCTCTGGCTTCCCGCTCATCTTTGCTATGTTATACATCTTCTCTTTTATTTTTATATTCTCCTTGACTTCTCTTGTCAGCCATGGTCGCCTCTTACTCCACTTTGAATCTTTCTTCCTCTTTGGAATGAAATGATCCTGCATCTTCTGGATTATTCCCAGACATACCTGCCATTGCTGTTCTACCAACACCCCTGCTAGGGTTCCTTTACAGTCAACTTTGGCCAGCTCCTCCCTCATGGTTCCATAGTCCCCTTTGTTCAACTGTAATACTGACACCTCCGATTTTATCTTCTCCCTCTCAAATTGCAGATTAAAACATCATATTATGGTCACTAACTCCTAATGGTTAATCTACTTTGAGTTTCCTTATCAAATCCGGTTTATTTCACAACACTATTCCAGAAATATCTTTTCCCTCTAGTACAAGCTGCTGTAATCCATCTCAGAAGCACGCTACAAACTTCTTGGGGTCCAGTACCAACCTGATTTTCCCAGTGTACCTGCATGTTGAAATCTCCCATAACCACCGTAGCAATACTTTTGTTACATGCCAATTTTAACTCCTGAAGCAACTTGCACCCTATATCCAGGCTACTGTTTGGGGGCCGGTAGATAACTCCATTAGGGTCTTTTTACCCTTACAATTTCTCACTTCTATCCACAATGACTGTACATGTTCTGATTCTATGTCTCCCCTCGCATGGGACTGAATTTAATTCCTTACCAACAGAGCTACCCCACCGCCTCTGCCCACCTGTCTGTCTTTTCGATAGGACGTATATCCCTGAATATTCAGTTCCCAGCTCTGATCCTCTTGCAGCCATGTCTCTGTAATTCCCGCAACATCATACTTACCAATTTCTAACTGAGCTCATCCACTTTATTTCTTGTACTTTGCGCATTCAAATATAACACTTTTAATTGGGTATTCACCTCCCCTCTCACACCGGTTCCTAGTTCACCTAACCTCACTCTCTTATCCCTTCTTGAACTTTAATTCGGGTGTCTTTCGTAACTTTTCCTGTACTCTCTTCCCCTTATACTCCATCCTTATACTCCCAATATGTCAATCCCTCCCTGATGTTGATGCTGGAGAGGATCCAGAGGAGGTTTACGAGAATGATCACTGGAACGATTGGGTCATCGTACGATGAGCGTTTGACTGCTCTGGGCTTGCACGCTGGAGTTTAGAAGGATGAAGGGGGACCTTATTGAAACTTTGCAAATAGTGAAAGGCCTGGATAGAATGGATATGGAGAGGATGTTTCCACTTGTGGGAGAGTCTATAACTAGAGGGCAGAGCATCAGAATAAAAGGACGCACCTTTAGAAAGGAGATGAGGAGGAATTTCTTCAGCCTTGGGCTAATCTGTGGAGTTACTTGACACTGAATAAAGGGAATAACGTATAGTGCAAGGTAAAGTCCGATTAAAAATAATCCAAGGGTCTTCAATGAAGTAGATGGTAGCTCAGGACCGCTCTCTAGTTGTTGATGGGATGGTTGTGTTGCCCGATGACAGCTGGGAAGAAACTATCCCTGAATCTGGAGGTGTGCATTTTCACACTTTTGTAACTCTTGCCTGATGGAAGAGCGGAGAAGAGGGAATGACCGGGGTGAGACTCGTACTTGATTATGCTGGTGGCCTTGCCGGGTCAGCGTGAAGTGTAGATGAGTCAACGGTAGGGAGGTTGAATTGTGTGATTGTCTTGGCGGTGTCCACAATTCTCAGCAATTTCTTGCGGTCTTGGATGGAGCTGTTCCCAAACCATGTTGTGATGCATCACGATAAAATGCTTTCTAGGGCCCACCTGTAGAAGTTAGTGAGAGTTGTTGGGGATATGGCAAATTTCCTAAGCCTTCTAAGAAAGTAGAGGCATTGGTGTGCTTTCTTGGCCATTGTTTCGATATGGCTAGTGCAGGACAAGTTGCTGGTGATATTTACTCCTAGGAACTTGAAGCTTTCAATCATCTCTACTTCTGCGCCGTCAATGTATATCGGGATATGTGTACCACTTTGCTTCCTGAAGTCGATCACTATCTTTTTGTCTTGCTGATATTGAGAGAAAGTTAGTTGTCTTGAAATCCAATTATGAGGTTCTCCATCTCCTTCCTGTTCTCAGTCTCGTCATTTGATATAAGATCATAAATGATAGGAGCAGAATTAGAACATTCCGCCTATCAAGTCTACTCCACCATTCAATCACGGCTGATCTATCTCTCCCTCCTAACCCCATTCTCTTGCCTTCTCATAGAAACATAGAAATTAGGTACAGGAGTAGGCCATTCGGCCCTTTGAGCCTGCACCGCCATTCAATATGATCATGGCTGATCATCCAACTCAGTATCCCGTACCTGCCTTCTCTCCATACCCTCTGATCCTCTTAGCCACAAGGGCCACATCTAACTCCCTCTTAAATATAGCCAATGAACTGGCCTCAACTACGCTCTGTGGCAGAGAGTTCCAGAGACCCACCACTCTCTGTGTGAAAAAAGTCCTTCTCATCTCGGTTCTAAAGGATTTCCCCCTTATCCTTAAGCTGTGACCCCTTGTCCTAGACCTCCCCAACATCGGGAACAATCTTCCTGCATCTAGCCTGTCCAATCCCTTAAGAATTTTGTACATTTCTATAAGATCCCCTCTCAATCTCCTAAATTCTAGAGAGTATAAACCGAGTCTATGCAGTCATTGTTCATAAGACAGTCCTGACATCCCAGGAATCAGTCTGGTGAACCTTCTCTGCACTCCCTCTATGGCAATAATGTCCTTCCTCAGATTTGGAGACCAGAACTGTACGCAATACTCCAGGTGTGGTCTCACCAAGACCCTGTACAACTGAAGTAGAACCTCCCTGCTCCTATACTCAAATCCTTTTGCTATGAAAGCTAACATACCATTCGCTTTCTTCACTGCCTGCTGCACCTGCATGCCTACTTTCAATGACTGGTGTACCATGACACCCAGGTCGCGCTGCATCTCCCCTTTTCCTAATCGGCCACCATTTAGATAATAGTCTGCTTTCCTATTTTTGCCACCAAAGTGGATAACCTCACATTTATCCACATTATACTGCATCTGCCAAACATTTGCCCACTCACCCAGCAATCCAAATCACCTTGCAGTCTCCTAGCATCCTCCTCACAGCTAACACTGCCCCCCAGCTTAGTGTCATCCGCAAATTACTGTGTCACACAAATCAAATGTATCAGGAATATATAACCATAATTCTAGAATGACATCCTTCACAGCATTAAGGGGCTGTCCCACTTGGGCGACCTAATTGGCGAGTTTAGGAGAGCTTGAAAAAATGTCATGTTGAAGACCTCCTTCGGCTATGTTGAAGAATAGCTTCGACTAGCTACGACTAACTTCGGGAAAATTGGACACCGAATAATGGAGAATGAAGACTACCTCTTTCGTCCTCCCTTCGACTATGATGAAGACTATCTACGACTACCCTCGATTACCTTTGTTAGTTACCTATGACTAACATGCCGACCTACTATGACCTACTACGATTAAATCAAGTAAAAAACGTATGGATTTTTTTCCATGGCAACCTTTTTTAACTCGCGGGCATTTTCAACATGTTGAAAAATACGTCGCAACCTAGCTGAGGCCTCGAGTACACGGGACTACTCTCGAGCATGAAAGAGTTACAAAGACCTCCTACGACTTCGTGTCGACCATGCTGCGAGTATGAGTCGAGGGTAAACTCGCCAGAACTCGCGGATTAGATCGCCCAAGTGGGACAGGCCGTTTAGCATGTACAGTAATAGTCATTATTTAAAAATAAAAAATAGGAAATATTTTTGTTATATGTGTACTAGAATGTGGACATCTGATATCTGCAGATTAAATATTCAGGTGCTGAAACCAGTTAAATGTACAGATTGAACAACAAAAGTTTAGACTCCAAGTTCTGAGACTTAGACTTCCATGTTCTGAGAACACTAGTGAAGAAACTAAAATAAAAGGAATTGGAATCTGGCCATCAAAGTAAGTATTAAGTTAGTGGGTTTATGCCTCGTGGGCTTACTCCAATCATGACAAATGTTTAAAAAAAATAGAGGAAACACCGCTACATAACTTGACATTGTTGGAAGCTGAACAAAAGGCAGCAATACAGTTATGTTACTGGACATAGTTTGGAGGCCTAGTCTAATGTTCTGCCGATGTAAACTGAAATGCTATTGTGGCAACCAGAAAATTTTAATTTATGCTAATTAAATAATCTTGAATAAAATGTAAGCATTTGTGATGGTGATATTGAAACAGAAATCCATCTAGTTTTGAATGTCCTTTTAAGGAAGGGAATTTGTTGCCTTTATCTGATCTGGCCTATGTATCACTAGACTCTGAACAATGTAGTTTGCTCTCAAATAAACTTCCAAAATAGCTTTGCCAGTCATTCTGTCGTTCCAACCAACAACAAAACAGTAATAAAATTATACAGAGAGCTGGCATTGACCAAGGCACTCAATTCTAACATGACATAAAAGTACCATTTGCTCCAGTCAACCCTACAACTGCTTCAGCTGGTGAATCAGTAGTTTAGTTTAGAGATACAGCGCAAGAATAGACCCTTCAGCCCACCGAGTCCAAGCCAACCTGTGTCCCCGTAAATTAGCACAATCCTACACACGAGGGACAATTCGCAATCTTTACCAAAGCCACTTAACCCACTAACCTTATCAGGGCTGCTAACATTGGGCGAGAGTTGAGAGTGAGAAATTGCAAGGGAGTGCAGCGACCAAGCCCAAGGGAGCGTGGCGACTGGGGGAGCATGTGGGAGTGGTGGGAGTGGTGGGGAGGGTGTGTAGGGAGCTTTCGCATTTCCCAGCTTGAAATTGTGCAATCTGGTGCATACTGTAGCGAGTCTTTTAACTTACACTTGAATCCAACATTTATGCTTCAAATTGGATTAGGTATGAATAAGGTTAGGCTAGATTACATTCCTAATTACATTCCACAGCAGTGCTAGGCTCTGATCAACAGGTGCAGCACATGAATGACCTTAGTATATTTATGAATGGAAACCAGATTATAATTCATGCTGTTATGCACATACATATATAATACATATATACTAGACTAAGTCTCACACACACACTTGTCCCCCAACGTAATATTGGGGGGGGGGGGGTTTCTGGAGCGCTAGAATGGTGTTGTGGACCGAAGGGACTGGTTTCCAGTGGGCTAGTGTAGACATTATGGGCCGAATGGATTCTTGGGCTGGCAGCTCTGTCACTGAGACCACACGCACTCACACACACACTGCGGAAGCCCCAAACACATCCCAAACACTCACAAACACATACACACACTCACACACAGACACTCACACACACACTCATATACACACACACACACTCACATACACACTCACTGACTCACACACCATATATATGGCAGTAGACTTTCTTGAATACTCACACAGCTGCGCGTGGCCTCTCCACTTTGGGGCTTCCGCATCAGCGTCACCTCTGCACTTACCGGAAATGACGCAATCATCACAACCTGTCCACTAAGCGGAAGTCACAAAACGAGCGGGACTTTTGAACCAAACACAGTCGGACCTAATAAAGCATTTATTCCTTCCAAACACAGTCGGACCTAATAAAGCATTGCAGTTTCAAGCACAGGCAGGGCAGCAGGCCAAACATCTCAATGGCATTGTCATTAAGGGCTAACAAATCATTTATTGCAGGTACATTGCAGACTCACAGTTCAGTTAGAATAGGAGTCGTGGCCTCTCCCTCGCAATCTTGCAGAGTGACTGAGTCACGTCCAGGCATCCTGGGTTTTATAGACCTCCCCCCCCCCCCCCCCCCCCCCCCAGGACTTCATCATGGTGATTGACAGGCAAGAGGATCTCAAGCTTTTTTAAACACTTACGACTTTTTTTATCGATGGGAAAAATCCTCGGGGCCTGCTCAGTGGAGGAAGACTGAGTAAGATGGCCAAAAATCATAGCGATATATGGTAGTTTTTTTTCTAAAATCAATATACAGCGCAGACAGGAAGTTGTCAAGATGAGACACTTCATTTTATATATATATAGAGAGAGAAAAAAAAATAGAAACAAGGCAAGAGGAGTCGGACTTCCATCACTGTTCTGCACAAATAAATTAATCAATCTTACCCTTTGACTATAGAAACAAGACAGAAATAATGCCACATATTCAACCAAGTATATGGTTCAATGAAATTAAGATATATATAAAACATATATATATATATAAGCAGGCCATTCGGCCCACCAAGTTCACACTGACCAGCAGTCTACCTTACACCAGTCCTAACCGACACGCCAGGGGCAATTTCCAGAAACCAATTAAGCCTGCACTACTTTCGGATGTGGGAGAAACCGGAATATCCGGAGAAAACCCATGTAGTCATAGGGAGAATGTACAAAATCTGTACAGACAGCACCCGCAGTCAGCATCAAATCTGGCTCTGTGGGGCTGTAAGGCAGCAACTTTTTTGCTGCACCAACGTGCCACCCCATTAAATTATTTTTTCTGTAATATATTATGGTGTCACGTCAATAAAGATGAACACATGATTTTGATTTCTGCCCTTAGTTGGATAACATACATCTCCAGTCATTGTGTTTTATGGCTGGTTTTCAACCTCTTCAGTCTGAAGGTCTTGACCCGAAACATCACCTATTCTTTCTCTCCAGAGATGCTGCCTGTCCCATTGAGTTATTCCAGCTTTTGGTGCCTATCTTCAGTTTAAAACACCATCTGCAGTTCCTTCCTACACTCTTTGTTAAGCGAAACAGGTCCTATTCTCATAATATTATTCACCTCAACTAAGTATTTTCTTCACCTCCGTTGCTGCAGAGAATACAATCCCAGTTATCAAATCTTCAAAGTGAAACAAAAAATCCAGCCCTGCCAACATCTTCATAAATGGCCCCTGGATCCTCTCGAGAGCAATTGCACCTTTTCTACAATGTGTCATAGTCTTGCAGCATGGAAACAGGCCCTTCATACCAACTTGTCGTTGCAGATCAAGATGCCCTATCTAAACTAGTCCCATTTACCCACATTTGGCCCATATCCCTTTAAACCTTTCCTGTCTGCCTACCTGTCCAAATGTCTTTTAAATGCTCTCATTTTACCTGCCTACTTCCCCAGGCAGCTCGTTCCACATACCCACCATCCTCTGCGTGAAAATGTTGTCCCTCAGGTTCCTATTAAATCGTTCCTCTCTCACTTTAAACCAGGGGTGTCAAACTCATTTTAGATCACGGGCCGGATTGGGCAAAATGCAACTTCATGCGGGCCGGATCAGTTGTGCATGCGCGAATGCACCCTTACCATTAATAAACCATTTCAAAAAGAACATTAGCACACACAAATGTAGACCTAACGAAACAAATTGTAAATGTAGGCTACACAACTGCACCTAATATTTATTAGCCTGCTTCCAGCAATCAAACTTAGACAATGAATACAGTTAGCCTCTAATTTTTATTGAAGTGACTGAAGTGAGGGTATGTTATGGTGTGTGTGAAGGTGTGTGAGAGTGTGTGTCATTGTGTGTGTGAGGGTGTGCCAATGTGTGTGAGAGTGTGTACGAGAGTGTGTAAGAGTGTATCAGTGTGTGTTAGTATGTGTGAGGGTGTGTCAGTGTGTGTGTAAGTGTGAGGGTGTGTGTGAGAATGTATGTGTGAGAGTGTGCGCCAGGGTATATATCATTGTGTGTGTCAGTGAGTGTAAGAGTGTGTGTCAGTGAAGCAGCGACAACACCTGGAGTAAGCAGACATTCGGACACTTGCCGATGTTTGCCCTCCCCCCACACCGTCTCTTCCCCCCTCCCCGGGAATGCAGGCCGGCCCAGGTGCTCTGTGTATAGCTAGGGTCCGGGGGAGGTGAGGGTCAGCGACCCGGGGGTCCGGGGGCGGTGAGGGAGCCTAGGCCCGAGATTCATCCCCAGAGCCCATTGGCTCCCAGAGACGGCACCGACGCCCCCACTCACCCGGTCCGCTCCTGACTCCGGGCCGGGGTTAAAACTCCATAGGGTGTGGACCGAGCGGCCGACAGACACAGAGCCGCCGGAGACGAGGGTGGGAGGTGTGAGCAGTGCCTCAGGGGTCGGTGCTGGGACCACCGCCATGTCTCACCTATCACACCATCTGCACGGGAATGTGTAGTTTAGTTTAGAGTGTAATCATCCCGCGGGCCGGTAGGTTGACAGCCCTGCTTTAAACCAATGCCTTGAATCACATATCCCTGGAAAAAGACTATGCATTCACTTTATATATTCCCCTCATGGTTTTTACTCACCTCTAAAACAACTTTTGCTTTATTTTGAATTCGTGACTTTATTTTGTATTTTCATTTTTTAACTTTTTTTTGAGCGCGAGTAATTCTGTGATTAGCGTGAGAGCGTGAGAATTTCATGAAATGCGTGATCCTCACTCTCAATGCCTGAGGGTTGGCAGCCCTGCTTTATGCCTTTGGAGTGTGGGAGGAAACCAGGGCACCTGGGGAAAACCCACGCCTTCACAGGAAGAATGTACAAACTCCATACAGACTGAACACACCATACATTCTGTTCACCATCCTCCTTCCTGCCATATCACTAAATCTCAAAGACACATTTCATATCTTTATAACTGTTAGGAGCATTGATGCCAATATCTTGTCTAGTCTTTACATTTAATCCTGTATTCAAGGGTCCATTTTATTTATCTTTCAACTCCTGGATCAATTTCCATTCTTTAAGCATAGCCTTACAACATTATGACTCATTTGCTAAAACTCCTTCAAAGCCTCTTCACTGGGTTTTTTAGGTCCCAGTATAAACACATTTTGTTTTTATATCACAATTTACAATCTTTACCGAAGCCTACAAACCTATGCATCTTTGGAGATGTGGGAGGAAACTGGAGTACCCATGGAAAACCCACGTGGTCACGGGGAGAATGTACAAACTCCGTGCAGACATCACCCATAGTCAGGATCAAACCCGGGTCTCTGGCACTGTAAGGCAGAGACTCGACTGCTGCTGTGCCAACGTGCTGCCTAATGCTGGCAGGCTGAGCACCACCACTTGAAAGAATTGCTGTGGGCCAAAATGGGATGGAACGGATTCCGGATCAGTGGTATCACTGATAGACATGCCACACTATTCGGAGTCAAAATCATGGAACTCTTGGCATCTGAGCTCTGATGATCCCTACGAACTGTAGCAGTTCAAAGAGGAAGTTGACCATCGTCTTCTTAAAAGAATTGGGAATGGATATTGCAGCAGAGTTGGATGTAATTTAAATTTTAAAACAAAATGTATTGATATATATGATAGGATAGAACTTTATTTATCCTAGGAGGGAAATTGATCTGCCAAATGTCATAAAACACAAGATACATGCAACATGAAGTGACAAGTGGAAAGGATTGGGGATGTGCAAAGATTAGGGGGGGGAGAGAGGAGTCAGTCTGCCTCATGACATAAGGGGGAGGAGTTGTACAGTTGATAGCCACAGGGAAAAAGGATTTCCTGTGGCATTCTGCAATGCATCTTGGTGGAATCAGTCTGTTGCTGAAGGTACTCCTCAGGTTGAACAGTGTGTCATGGAGGGGGTGAGCTGTATTGTCCAAGATGCTCCGCAGTTTGAGGAGCATCCTCCCCTCCAAGACCACTTCCCATGAATCTAACTCCGCCCCCAGGGCGGAGCCAGCCTTCCTGATAATCCTGTTGGCGTCCACAGCCGTCGCCCTGCTGCCCCAGCACGCGGCAGTGAAGAAGATGGCTACCCCCGACTGGTAGAACGCCTGCGGCATCTTACTGCAGACGTTGAAGGAGCGGAGACTTCTCAAAAAGTGCAGGCGGCCCTGCCCCTTCTTGTACAGGGCCTCAGCGTTCCTGGACCAGTCCAGTTTACTGTCCAGGTACACTCCAGAGGTATTTGTACTCCCTGGTAAACTGCACATCCACACCATTGATGGAGACAGGGGACAGGGGTGTTCCTCTCCTCCTAAAGTCCACCACTAATTCCTTATACTGGCACCTAAAACAAAAAGCAGTGAAGAGGCTTTGAATGAGTAATAGGTAATGGAATCATGTTGGAGGTGATTGGAAAGTCAGAGTGGCTGGTGGGGTGAAAGATGAGGTCCAGGGGAACTCTTTCCATGTTGTTTCTGGGAGGAGGGGGTATGAGAGTAGAACTGTGAGATGCAGAGAAGTTACGGGTGTGGGATCCATCTATGATAGCAAGGGGAAACATGCTTACTAAAGAAAGAGGGCATTTCTGATATCTGAGAATGGAAAACCACATCTTGGGAGCAGTTGCAGAAGAGAAATTGGGAATAGGGGGATAGCATCTTTGTCCCAATACCTCTGTTAGTTATTAGTCATCCTTTGTTGGTTTCTAATATTTTCTCAATCTCTGCCCTACCACAAATCTTCAGAATTTTATGTCTTTCTCTTCCATAATTCTATGACTTACATAGATCATCACAGATGGATCTTTCGCGCAATAAAATGCATTTCTGTTGTGAATTACGATATGTTTCCTTAAATTTCTGCTTCTGCTACTGTTTTACCTCTTAATTTATTTTCTTTGTGTACTTTAGCCACTCGATCTTCACGTGTTTGTAATTGACTTTGAGTTTAAGATTCTAGTTTTGGACCTATGTTTTGAATATTTTCATGTTATAATCACTTTTCCCTGATGTTTGTTCCACACACCCCTCATATCTTCCTCAACAATCAGGGGTGAGTATATTAACTTAAATCTGTGTCCCCATTATTGGCTTCTCTGCCAATAGATATATACCCTTCCTGTTCATTTTGTCGAGGCTTCTTAATTTTATATATCGCAATTACATTTTCCCTCAATATCCCTTGCTCTAAAAGAAAATCAACCACCCATCTAGCGTTTTTCTCCTTGCAACTATAATTTTCTGACCCTGAAGACATTGTCATAAATCTCCTCCACTGTCTTGCTGGTGCTAACTGGAAGATACTATTCTGAGGTTTGGATGGCAAAGAATTGTCTAATCGGAATAGAAGGAAGCATTGTTCTGCGCCTAATCAATCTATATTAGGCCTGGCCATGTTCAATGCCCAGTGCTGAAATTAGAACCTGGAATGTATAACGTTCCCACTTTGGTTTGTAGAAGAAATTGGGAAGAAGGTACAGGAGCTTGAAAACTGTAACGTCCAGGTTCAGGTACAGCTTCTTCCCTACAGCCATCAGGCTATTAAACACAACAATAAATAAGCTCTGAACTACAACAGACTTATTATTATTGCACTATATTTGTTTATTTATTGAGTATGCGTGCATGTGTATATATACACACTGAACTTTTTATTCCTGTTATGTTTACATATTCTGTTGTGCTGCAGCAAGCAAGGATTTCATTGTCCTATCTGGGACACATGACAATAAAACACTCTTGATTCTTGACTCTTTTGAGAAAAAACACCAAGGAAATTACTAGGAAAAAATTAGGATTTAACAAGAAAGGAAAAATTATTAAGGAGCAATGCATAAGTGAGACCCCACTAAACATTCCGTGCTGTAATTGTTATATGTTATATGTTATTATAGCGGAGATTTAAATGAGGTTGTATTCCAACAGATGACACAAAAAAAACCTTCAGCCACTCAAACCTTTTTCAACATCGAATCATCCCCTGGTCCTTTAAGAATAACGTGATTTAGGAGATAAGGCTCTAATGCAAATGCTTTAAAGCCATATCTCTTAAGACCCAGGCCTGATTAAAAACTAAAGATTTCAGTTTGGAAATTGATGAACATAGCCTTCACAGCATTTTCTGATCACTATGTCAGCATAGATTATGTATGATAAGGTCCATGAAGTGAAACTTGAATCCAAGATTTCCTGGCTGTGAGTTGTATGCAGCCCAGAAACTGAGGGTTCTATGTAATTTTATCATGGGTACCAGAGTCTCTTGTTTGTACTAATTATTATTTGTGGATGCTTTTCTCTTTTCCTAGATCTGTAACCAGGAGACATCTTACGATATTCTGGGGACAGATATCTGGGCAGTTAACTCCTTTGAAAATATCAGGTATGTACTTTTTATTTCAGGATACTTTTAGGTGGTTGTTTCTGACTACTTTCCCCTACAATTTTCCAGTGCCCCAGTTCAATTTAGATTATTGAGGGGCAATATTACTTAATCTTTATTTACTTGTTGTTACTTCAACCATTCCAAACTTTGTGTGGCCTAGTGGCAGGAATAGATGTTTGTGTGTGGACCGCTATTTAGTTGAGGGATAGACACATTTATTGCAGGGATATATACCATAGAACTTTTGGATCGACATGCACACTACAGATTAAAGGCTGATGAGCAAGAGGCATATATTAATATTTATGGCAGTGGAAATGTACTTTCTTTATGTAATAAGTTCTGAGAAGCCCACTACAATGACAAATGCAACAAGATAAACTAAATGTGCAAAACTGTTTGTGCACCTCCCTAAATTGAATAAATGTTTTAACTTTTAAAGACAAGTCTAGATTTTCAATTGACGTAAAAATTGCTGTGACTTCTTGCATTCTAATTGAAATAAAGGATTCAATACTTGGGAGTATTGCTATCCTCGGGGAACTTATTGCTTTCTGGGTTAGCCAGTTCTTAAAATAAATTCAGCTCGCAGAAATAGAATCCCCTGATCCTTTAAGAACAAGTGATGTCGGAGATAAATTAAATTTATTATCATGCTGTCAAAATAACCATATAGCCATATTACCATATAACAATTACAGCATGGAAACAGGCCTTCTCGGCCCATCCAGTCCGTGCTGACCATTTATTTTCCCCTCGTCCCATCTACCTGCACTCAGACCATACCCCTCCATTCCCTTCCCGTCCATATACCTATCCACTTTACTTTTAAATGTTAAAATCGATCCTGCCACCACCACTTCTGCAGGAAGATCATTCCACACAGCCACCACACTCTGAGTAAAGAAGTTCCCCCTCATGTTACCCCTAAACGTCTGTCCCTTAATTCTCATGTCATGCCCTCTTGTTTGAATCTTTCCTACCCTCAATGGGAAAAGCTTATCCACGTCAACTCTGTCTATCCCTTTCATCATTTTAAAGACCTCAATCAAGTCCCCCCTTAACCTTCTGCGTTCCAAAGAATAAAGACCTAACTTGTTCAACCTTTCTCTGTAACTTAGTTGCTGGAACCCAGGCAACATTCTAGTAAATCTCCTCTGTACTCTCTATTTTGTTGGCACCCTTCCTATAATTAGGCGACCAAAATTGTACACCATACTCCAGAATTGGTCTTACCAATGCCTTGTACAATTTTAACATTACTTCCCTACTCCTATATTCAATGCTCTGATTTATAAAGGCCAGCACACCAAAAGCTTTCTTTACCACCCTATCTACATGCGATTCTACCTTCAGGGAACTATGCACAGTTATTCCTAGATCCCTCTGTTCCACAGCATTCCTCAATTCCCTACCATTTACCATGTACGTCCTATTTTGATTTGTCCTGCCAAGATGTAGCACCTCACAATTATCAGCATTAAACTCCCTCTGCCATCTTTCAGCCCACTCTTCCAAATGGCCCAAATCTCTCTGTAGACTTTGAAAATCTACTTCATTATCCACAGCACCCCCTATCTTAGTATCATCTGCATACTTACTTATCCAATTTTCCACCCCATCATCTAGATCATTGATGTACATGACAAACAACAGTGGACCCAACACAGATCCCCGAGGCACCCCACTGGTCACCGGCTTCCAACCTGACAAACAGCCATCCACCATCACTCTCTGGCATCTCCCATTCAGCCACTGTTGAATCCATCTTGCTACTCCGCCATTAACACCCAAAGATTGAACCTTCTTAACCAACCTTCCATGGGGAACCTTGTCAAAGGCCTTACTGAAATCCATATAGACAACATCCACTGCTTTACCCTCATCAATTTCCCTAGTAACCTCTTCAAAAAATTCAAGAAGGTTTGTCAAACATGACCTTCCAGGCACAAATCCATGTTGACTGTTCTTGATCAGACCCTGTTTATCCAGATGCTTATATCTATTATCTCTAAGTTATCTTTCCATTAATTTGCCCACCACTGAAGTCTAACAGGTCTATAATTGCTAGGTTTATTCTTTGAACCCTTTTTAAACAATGGAACAACATGCGCAGTACGCCAATCCTCCGGCACTATTCCTGTTTCTAATGACATTTGAAATATTTCTGTCATAGCCCCTGCTATTTCTATACTAACTTCCCTCAATGTCCTAGGGAATATCCTGTCAGGACCTGGAGACTTATCCACTTTTATATTTTTCAAAAGTGTCAGTACTTCCTCCTCTTTGAATCTCATAGTTTCCATAGCTACTTTACCTTACCTCACAGAGTTCAATATCCTTCTCCTTGGTGAATACCGAAGAAAATAAATTGTTCAATATCTTCTCCATCTCTTTTGGCTCTGTAGATAGATGTCCATTCTGGCTCTCTAATGGTCCAATTTTATCCCTCGTTATCCTTTTGCTATTAATATAGCTGTATAAACCCTTTGGATTTACTTTCACCTTTCTTGCCAAAGCAACCTCATATCTTCTTTTAACTTTTCTTATTTCTTTCTTAAGATTCTTTTTACATTCTTTATACTTATCTAGCACCTCATTTACTCCATGCCTCCTATAAAATTATTGTAGATATCTCTCTTTTTTCGAACTAAGTGTCCAATTTCCCTTGAAAACCATGGCTCTTTCCAATTTTTACCATTTTCTTTCAACTGAACAGGGACATAAAGATTCTGTACTCTTATAATTTCCCCTTTAAATGTCCTCTATTTCTCTTCTACATCCTTCCCATAAAACAAAATGTCCCAATTCACTCCTTTTAAATCATTACGCATTCCCTCAAAGTTAGCCTTTCTCCAATCAAAAACCTCAACCCCAGGTCCAGTTCTGACTCTTTCCATAATTATATTGAAACTAATGGTATTGTGATCACTGGTCCCGAAGTGCTCACCAACGCCTACCTCCATCACCTGACCTGCCTCATTTCCTAACAGGAGGTCCAGCACTGCCCCTTCTCTGGTCGATACCTCTACGTATTGCTGCAAAAAACTATCCTGCACACATTTAACAAATTCCAAACCATCCAGCCCATTTACAGAATGTGTTTCCCAGTCTATTTATGGAAAATTGAAATCTCCCACAATCATTACCTTGTGCTTACTACTAATATCTGCTATCTCCTTACATATTAGCTCTTCCAATTCTCGCTCCCCATTTGGCGGTCTATAATACACCCCTAAAAGTGTTGCTACACCGTTCCCACTTCTCAGTGCCACCCAAATAGCCTCCCTAGGCGAGCCCTCTAATCTATCCGGCCAAAGCACTGCTGTAATATTTTCTCTGACAAGCAATGCAACCCCTCCACCTCTGGTCCCTCCAATTCTTTCACACCTGAAGCAACAAAATCCTGGAATATTTAGTTTTCAATCACAACCCTCCTGCAACCATGTTTCACTGATTGCCACAACATCATATTTACAGGTGTCAATCCAGGCTCTAAGTTCATCCACCTTTCTTACAATGCTCCTAGCATTAAAATATACACATTTTAGAAACCCACCATTCCTCATTCTCTGTTTATTATCTTTTTCCTCTTTCTCGCCTACATTTTGGGTCCGAGTGCTTCCCTTCTCTGCCTCTTGCCGCTCACCCCGTCCCCTAGCCCCCTCTACCCGAGTCCCTCCCCCCAGCCTTTCTAGTTTAAAGTCTCCTTTGCAAATCTCCCCGCCAGGATATTGGTTCCCCTCGGGTTCAAGTGCAACCCGTCCTTTTTATACAGATCATGCCTTCCCCAAAAGAGATCCCAGTGATCAAGAAACTTGAATCCCTGCCCACTGCACCAGTCCCTCAGCCACGCATTTATCCTCCACCTCATTCCATTCCTACTCTCACTGTCACGCGGCACAGGCAGTAATCCTGAAATTGTTACTCTTTTGGTCCTTCTCCTTAACTTTCCCCCCAACTCCCTAAATTCTCCTTTCAGGACCTCCTCTCTTTTTCTGCCTATGTCATTGGTACCAATGTGTACCACAACATCAGGTTCCTCTCCCTCCCTTTTCAGAATCTTTTCGACACGTTCCGACACATCTGAGACCCTGGCACCAGGGAGGCAGCTACCATCTGGGTCTCCCGACTGCGTCCACAGAATCGCCAATCTGACCCCCTAACTATGGAGTCCCCTATTACAATTGCCCTCCTCTTTTTGCTACCCTTCTGAGTATCAGGGCCGTTCTCTGTGCCGGAGGCCCGGCCGCTGTTGCTACCCCCAGGAAGGCTGTCCGCTCCAATCAAACTCAAACATGAGTACCTATTTTCCAGGTGTACAGCCACCGGGGTACTCTCCAGTCCCTGCCCCTGCCCCTTGCCCTTCCTAACAGTGACCAACTTGTCTGCCTCCCGTGGTCCGGGAGTGACCACCTCCCTGTAACTCCTCTCTACGACCGCCTCACTCTCCCTGACCAGATGGAGGTCCTTGAGCTGTTGCTCCAGGTTCCTAACACAGTCCTTTAGGAGCCCCATCGTGACACACCTGGCGCAGATGTGGACGTCTGGTGGGCTATCAGCTTCCCTGACCTCCCACATCTGACATCCGCAACAGTACACTGCCCTGGCCTCTGTATCGGTCATTTAAAAAATACTGTTCTGTTACCTGTATTATAAAACCAATTAATTGGAAGAGTAGGGAAAATAAGTAAGTCAAACAAATGTTCGTCTGTATCCGTTGGCTTCCCTCTTGAGGAAATGTGCTTGTGACTCTGGCTTTTTGAGCCTCTTGGGATATCTTCTTTTCATCCTCCCCTTCTCTCTTTTCCATTGCCAATATATTCTGAGCTGTTAGGTTTATGTGTCATTTTGAAGTTGGCACATTGTAAGTGAGCTGCAGATTTTATTCATCCTTAACTTCTGCTGTTTGGTTCTATTTATTGTCAGTGCCAAACATTTCAAGATAGCAAGAAGGCTTGCCCAGCTAATTAGGTGGTAGTGGATGAGATTGGGAACAGGTTTCATCTTGTGACCTTGGAGTCTTCGGGGAACTCTTCCATTTCATCTTTTCAAGAATCTCTTACCTTAAATATTTCATTAAATAAATTCGGTGGTAGAAATAGTAATCTCAGAAAAAGGTACACAATTGTATATCACAAAATGTAGCCAGCCTTGCTCAGAGCAGGTGTGCAGAGGCTAGGGATGCCAACTGTCCTGTATTCGCCAGGTCATCCTGTATATTGGGCGAAATTGGTTTGTCCCAAACGGGACTGCCCTTGTCCCGTATTTGACTGCTACTACTTGGGTTGAGGGGACTGTCGGGTCAGAGCGCCGTGTCCGGCCCCGCCTCATCCGTCGCGATGGACTGCAGCAGCAGCGCCTTGCCCGTGGCTCCGCCGGTCGGCAGCCCGGGCCAAAATTCCTCAGCTGGCCTGCCGGCTGGGCTTTGTGTGCAGTCCAGCACTCGGGCCAGCTCATCATTCACCCAGCCACGGCCGAGTCAGTCAACGAATTGCTGTCAGGAATTTGACCCATATTTTGACCTTTTGGCCCTTATTTGGGAGTGAGAAAGTTGGCAACCCTAGCAGAGGCCCAACCTTTGGAGCATGTCACCTGTCCCTTCAGTCTGCTGAAGGGACTAAATGAGATGCCTCAACAAAATGAGCAGATTAAAACACAAAATTAAATGGCATATATAGGAACATAGAAATGTAGAAAACCAGATGCAAGAGAGGTCCATAGTGGCTATTAAGAGACTTTTAGATATTAGGCATATGGATTTGCAGTGAATGGACAGATAAGGATTTTGTGCAGGTAGGTAAGAGTTGGTCTTGGTATTATGTTTGGCACAGACATTGTGGGCTGTAGGCTCTATTCCTGCACTATACTGTTCTATATTCAATAGTATCTCGTGCTTGCTCTGCTATTCAGCAAGATCATAGTTACATTATCCGCATCCCCCTTGTAACCTCTTCACCCTTAGTTCCTTTAATGCCCAAAGATTTATCGGTTTCAGCCTTGTGACTCTGTGACTGAAGACCCACAGGCCTCCTAGATGGAGAATTGCAAATACTTATAACACTCTGATTTTGAATAATTTCTCATCGCCTCAAACGTACTAGTATCCCTTATCCCATGGTTATGTGCTCAGGACTCATCAGCAAGAGGAAACTATCTCTCAGCATCCAACCTTTCATTTTCTCTCCCAATATTGCATACTTTAATGAGATGATCTCACCTTCTTGTAAAATTCAATAGACACAAGTTCATCCTGTTTGATTTCTTCTCATTGGCCAACTCCCTCATTTCAGGAATCAATCTGGTAAATTCTCTGTTCTCATCGCCCAGGAATTGGTATAGGCACTAAAACTGTGCACATTTCCCATTGCACACTCAGAGCCCTGTACATCTGCTGCATAAACTCCTCGCAGAATCAGCCCCTCACTTGTTTTAGGGGTCAAGCAAGTTTTAACTGCTGGAAATTATCTTTGTACTGCTGTAATAATGGCATCTTACCATCTGCTTTCCTAATTGCTTACCATTCATAAATAGTAAATTTTTGTGTTCACAAACACTCACTTCTAGGTCCCTCCAGTCGCCAATGTTTCCCGCCTTTTTAGAAACATAGAAACATAGAAAATAGGTGCAGGAGTGGGCCATTCGGCCCTTCGAGCCTGCACCACCTTCAATATGATCATGGCTGATCATCCAACGCAGTATCGTGTACCTGCCTTCTCTCCATACCCCCGATCCCTTTAGCCACAAAGGCCACATCTAACTCCCCCTTAAATTTACCACATTGTTTTTCTATCCTTCCTACCATTTAAAATAATCTTATAATTATAACAAACTTGTTGTATTTTTATCACATTCACTTTCCTGCCTGGCTTTGTTTCACCAGACAAGGATGGATGTTGCATTCTTTTGTTTGAGTCATTAACGTAGATTGTAGCTAATTCGTAGCACAGCAGTATTCCTTGTTGTCCACCCTGCCAGAAGCTTCATCAATAATCACATATGTTTGTTCTGCCAGTTGATCAGTTCTCTTTCCATGCTAGTAGCCCCAGCTCAATACATCATTTCATGCGCAGTTTAGTTTAGAGATACCGCATGGAGACAGGAACTTTGGCCCACCGACTCCATGCTGACCAACAATTACCCACACACTAGTTCTTTCCTACATACTAGGGACAATTTACAGAGGCTAATTAACCTACAAACCTGTACGTCTTTGGAGTATGGGAGGAAACCAGAGCACCCGGAGGAAACCCAAGCGGTCACAGGGAGAATGTGCACAGGTAACATCACTCGTAGTCAAAATCAAACACAGGTCCCTGGCGCTGTAAGGCAGCAACTCCACTGCTGTGCCACTGAACTGCCTTTTGCAGCCACAACAAATACTATTATGCATTGATTGCCCCTTTTCTATTTTGCATGCTCTATCACCAAAAACCTCAACATTCTGTCAAATCTAATTTCACTTTTAATAAACCTTCTTTGATCATGCCATGATCTCCTTTAAGTGTTCCCTTTGTATATATTTTCAATTAATCCTGGCATTTTCCTGGCAACTGAATCAACCTAACTGGTCTATCTCCTTTCTTGAGTAGTAATGTTACATTTGCAACCTTCTAGACTTCCTTTCTATCGGCAGTGCTTCAGAAACTAGCAAGCTTTGGAAGACTACCACTGGAGCATCTGCTTCTTCAGCCTCTTTAGAGGGGTGAGAGATTGCAACTTTCACGTGGTTTACCCTGTTTTGACGAATGCAATCAACCTGGTGTGCACAATCAAATAAGATCAAATAGAACAAGTTGTCGTACAACTTTAGGCTGTGCACGCCATACTCAAGAAGAAGAAGGCTCTTTAGAAACTTAGGCCATTTTCTCCAGCATTTCTCTTCATTAATATTCATGGCTTTATGTTTGCACACTCATTTGTTCCTTGATTGTCCGCAATTTCGGTATGTACTTCTCCAACAAAGAGGGAAGCAAAAATATTTGTCTAATATCTTGGTCATTTGCTTATTCCTAATTATAATGTTCTGTATCTACCTCTCCCTCTATGGGATGCAAGTTCACTTTGGAGGGGCCATCTGGTACTAACACATTCCTCTGAAAAGCAGAGTGTTTGATGGAATTTCTCATGTCTCGGCCAGTTCCTTTGGATCCAGAGACTAATTTAAGGACAGCCTAACTCTGGCCTGTTTCCCAGTAGGTTATAATGTTTGCGGGTTTTCTCTTGCAGTGGAGCAACATGGGATCTGCAACCCGAGAAATTAGATTTCACCACCTCGTTTCATCGAAAGCATTTACAAAACGCTTCAAAGTACCTCCCTCACATTGAGCGAGAAGGGTAAGTATCACTTCTCCGAATGTGAAAAGGGGGATTCTTGACATTTTCTCCAGTTGGAGAACCTTCAGCTTGCTTCTTGAAAAGCCTTAAGAGGCCCAAGTTATTATCCATAGCTGCAAGAGCAGTCATGCAGACTGTATTGGGCCACTCTCTTTGTTCTTAGGGATTCCCAATGGCCCAGCATAGGTTGGAAGTTCTACCACATGGTAAGTTGCATCCTGTGTTTATTCACTCTTGAATGAGTGTAGCTAACAAGATCAATGTTTATTACCCATTACAGTCAATCCTGACATGGTGAGAGTGAAAGTTGTTCACGAACAGCTCTTAGGGTTTGATGCTGGGATATTGCAGAAAACACAGCCATTCACTGTTATTGGCTTGGTTGCAGAAATATCCCTTCTTTGATCTCTGTGCTCCTATCTTTGGGAGGTGGAATGAAACTGAACACGGGCACAGTTTGTATTTGCTTTTGTCATGGAGCATAGGTTTAGGATAAGAGGTAAGAGGATGAGAAGGGATCTGAGGAAGAATGTTTTTCGCCCTCAGTGGGTGGTTTGAATCTAAATGCACTGCTTGGGTGATAGACACAGGTAGGCCCAAAGATCTTTGCATAGGCCCACAACATTTAAGAAGAACTTTGAAATTCCATCGCATAAAAGGCTAGGGCCCAAGCGGTGATTAATGGGATTAGCATCGTTGGTTACAATGGATGGCATGGACATGGTGTGTTTCCATATTGTATGGCCAGTTTCCATATTGTTTGACTCTGTGACATTAATGTAAAAGGTTTGGTGTTGGGTCAATTCTCCACTTTTTATGTTTATTACTGCACATGTAGCACGTCCTAAATGCATGATCATTTTCTTCACCAGCACCCTCTCAGTTAAGTTCTCAGTTTATGGACCCACATCATTCTAGCAGTTGCATTTTTACTATCATGCAATCTACTTTGGAAACAAATCTTGCTGGAAGAACTCAGTGGGTCGGGCAGCATCTGATGATGGAAATAAACAGTCAACAATTCCATACAATATTGTGTCTGAAAGATGGGAGATAGCCAGTATAAAGAGGTGAGGGGGAAGGGTGCAGCAAAAGCAATCCATTGATAGTTGGATCCGGAAGCTGTGGCCATGGAGACCAGCCATGATCATTTTAAATGGAAGGTTAGACTTGGAGGGGCAGGTGGCCTCCAACTCCTCCTATTTGACACCAAAATTGGTGGTATAATGAACAGTGGAGAAGGATACCTAAGTTTTCAACAGGATCTAGATCTTTTGGGAAGGTGTGCCAAGGAATGGGAAATGGAATTGAACTCTGAAAAGTGTGATGTGTTTCACTTTGCTATATCACGCCAGGGCATGACTTGCCCGGTGGATTGTAGAGCCCCAGAGAGTGCTGTAGAACAGAGTGATCTAGGAGTGCAAGTACATAGTTCCCTGGACATGGCGTTCCGGTGGACAGGATGGTGAACAAGGCGTTTGGCACACTGCCCTTCTGGGAAAGTATTAATTACAAAGGTTGGGGTGTTATAATACAGCAGTACTTGAAATACTGCATGTTGTTCTGGTCACACATCTGTGGAAAGTTTGTCATTAAATTGGAAAGGGTGCAGAACTGATTTACCAGGAAGCTACCTGGACATGTAGGCTTGAGTTACAGGGAGAGGTTGGATAGGCTTGTACTTTTTTTTTGGAGCGTAGGAGGCTGAGGGTGACTGCATTGAAATGTACAATTGTTTCGTGAGGGGCTTGGATAAAGTGAATGCTCGCAGTCCTTTTTCTCAGGATGGAGAAATCTAAAATAGAGGGCATACGCTTTAGGTGAGAGGAGGAAATTAAAAGAGACCTTGAGGATCTGATCCCTTAAATTTATGACTTTTAAAAGACATTTGGACAGATACATGGATAGAAGGTGTTTTGAAAGATGTGGGCGAAATGTCAGCAAAATGGGAATGACCCAGATTACTAACTTGGTCGGCGCGGAAAGTTGGCCGAAAGGTTTGCTTCTGTGCTACATTATTCTATTTTCTTGTGTTCTTTGATTGTATTTTGCATCACTTGTTCCCTAACCCGGTCTGAGTGCTGTCATATTGCAGTTCCTCTCACATTTTTAGTTCCCAGTTATCTTGTACCTCCAATTGCTCCTTCTGTTATCCTCTCCCTTTTTAACTCTAATTTTAGCCTTATTTCTTCACTCCTTTATCTCCTTCCACATCTGCCCTCCACTCCATTTAATCCCTCAAAAGACGTCAGAGCTTGCCACACCCCATCTTATGGCAACCCTGCAAATATTGTCTTCCACCTGCCGATGTAGCAAGGAAAGCAAAGTAAATTTGCGACATTTGGTCACACCTTGTATAATGGTCCTAACTTGTCAGTCAATAGTCCCAACTTGTGTAGGAAGGAACTGCAAATGCTGGTTTACATTGAAGATAGATACAAACCACTGGTGTAACTCAGCGGGACGGGCAGCATCTCTGCAGAGAAGGAATGGGTGACATTTTCGGTTGAGCTCTCAGTCTAAAGAAGGGTCTTGACCCGAAACATCACCCATTCCTTCTCTCCAGAGATGTTGCCTGTCCCGTTGAGCTACTCCAGCATTTTGTGTATCTAATAGTCCTAACTTGCCAGTCACTCCTGCCTCCCTTATAAAGTATATCATCAGGTATCATCAGGTATGGTCTAATTTTACAGTGAAAGAAGCCACGTTCTGTCATCATCTAAGCCCATTCAATGAATAGCTTTAATTCTGTAGTCCATTAATACAGCATCTATTGGTTGATAAAACTGATGGTGTTTGCTGACCATGCAGGTATATTTCCCTTTATTAATGGAAATCTCTTGTTTTGACCCACTCTGTTTCTCCATGCCGCCACTTCTTCACCTTGTACGCTTGCGCTGCTCTGTGTCTTAGGTTGTTGTAAATGTTTCATTTGATTGATCCAAGAGAAAAATGGAGAGAACCAAGAGAGAAAAAAACCTGTAGATGGATCATTAAAAAAGGGCAGCATGGTGGCACAATGGTGGAGTTGCTGCTTTACAGCCCCAGAGACCCAGGTTCAATCCTGACCACAGGAATTTTTACTTTCTCCACGTGACCGTGTGGGATTTCTCTGGCTGCTCTGAATTCCTCCCTCATTCCAAAAACATACAGGTTTCTAGGTCAATTGGCTTCGGTAAAATTGTCCCAAGTGTGTAGCATAGTCGACCGGTGTACGGGGATCACAGGTCGGTGCGGACTCGACTTGTTTCTCTAAACTAAGCTCATATATTCTCTGTGGTACATTCTGGCTTTACACCAGTTTACTGTACTCGCCAACCCCCATACAACCATCCTCACACCATAAGCAGATGGTTATATTGATATAATTTGGCCACATACACTACATTGGAAAATCCTTTGGTTCGTAAACAAGTGCAATCTATTCTTTTATTATCTGGAGGACTTGATAGGTTGCCATGTGAACACGTTGAGCCTGCTTGGAGGGAGAAGGTGCAGTTGCTAAAGAAACATCTTGCAGCAAGTCACCTCTGATACCACTTCCGTTGGTATCCTGGGAGACTATCTTCCAATTTTGAAATCAGTTTCAAATTTGCTGTGCTGATTCTGCAGAGAGTGGGCAGCCATGCTAGAGTTGAACAGGGAATTTATTTTTCCACTTCATTGGGTGTCAATAAGTGACCTAACTGACTGCACTCAAGGAACTGAGTAAATTCAACAGTGGTTGGGGAAATTAAATTGCAGAAATTGAAGGGATGAAAAGTGAAATTGAAATAGAGAGTGGTATGCAAGTGGTATTTTTTCTAAACTGCTTAATCCGCTTTCTTCAGAGTTTTTGTTGTTGTTCATTTTGGGGGCTATTAATCACCAGATGAATACCGAGCTGTACTTGTCAATGCTCTATCTTCTTCCTGAAATAATTGCTTTGTGTGGTGAGTATTTCCTAATGCTGCTACTCATGTTTTATTTGTGCAGAATGGTGAAAGGGAAGTTTGAAGAGGACAGGAACATTACTTTGAATGATCTGGACAAAGTGCTTCCTGTGAGGACGGTAGGTTCTGCATCACAGACTAGAAAATCTCTTTGCATTCACCACTTTTGCTGTTAATTCAGAACCAGTTAAAATGGACTTCTTTTAATGACATTTTATCGCCTTTGGTATTCCAAAACACCGTACCACCAACTAAGGAATTTAAATGAGTGGTTACTATTGTAATGTGAATTTAAATGTGTGGTTCATTAATGTATAGGAAATGTAACTTCAGATGTTCATGTAGTCATCTCCCACAAACAACAAACCTGATATCAGCCAGTGGATGGGGTTTGGAACACGATTGCACAGTTTCAATTGGAAAGGATTTATTTGGGCGTAATCATACCATGGATCTACAATTCCAGGAGTTGGATGCTCATATTGAGAAGACCAGAGCATCCTGGACATTTCTTTAATGTTATGCTGGTGCATCAGGTCTGAGTCTTCGTATAATGGCCAGATATAGACTCTGTGGCGGAACCATATGCACTGCAATACTTACAGAAATGTCAACTAGTGAGGGGATTGGCACTGAATTTTTCTAATGGCTGCTATGTTTGTGGCCTGTTTTTGCCATCTGTCCTGTTTAGTGTATAACTCATTTGTAACTCTATGCGAGTCCATAGCTCTCTGAAAGTGGCAACACGATTGGTAATACCCGTCAATGGGGCTGGTAAAGAACACTTATGGCATGGTTTTAAAGAAGGAACTGCAGATGCTGGAGAATCGAGGGTTGCACAAAAAGCTGGAGAAACTCAGCGGGTGCAGCAGCATCTAAGGAGCGAAGGAGATAGGCGACGTTTCGGGTCGAGACCCTTCTTCAGACCCATGGTCTTCATTGACTATAAAAGTGTAGGGAAGTCATGTTGCAGCTGTATGAATCTTGCGTTTGGCCACATTTAGAGTATTGGGTGCAATTCCAATGGCCACATTACAGGAATGACGTGGAGCCTTTGGTGAGAGTGCAGAAGAGTTTCATCAGGATTTTGCATAAAACATGAGATGCATAGAGGTAGATAGTCAGTCTTTCTCCCATGGTGAAAATGTCAAAATTAGAGCGTATAGCTTTGAGGTGAGAGGAGGAACGTTTAAGAGATTTACATGACAAGTTTTTTACACCGAGAATATTAAATGCCTGGATGCGCTGCCAAGGGTGGTGGGAGCATATACGATAGAGGCATTAGAACAGGCACATGAAAAAGCACGGAATATAGAGGTATGGACCATACACAGGCAGATGGTATTAGTTGAATTTGGCATCAAGATCAGCACAGACATAGTGAACCGAAGAGTTTGTTCCCGTACTGTACTGTTCTTTGTTCTATGTTCGATATTTGTAGTTCTGCACAAAATGAATTGAATCTTAGTGTAATGAAGAAAATTAGATCAAAAATGGCATTACTGAACATTCTTGAGGAGGAGTTAATTCAGGCAGATTGGCCCTTCAATGGGAACAGGATAAATATGGAACAAGGAGTCTGTTGCAGACTTCTTGCTCAAATAGTGGACTCTATTGTTAGAAATCTGTTCAAGTCCATAATGTGCATTAAGGATATTTGGCACATTGAGAAATGCAATCCATCAGGGTCAGTCAGCACAGAATGACAAAAGGCAGGCTGTGCATGACTTGCCTCAAGAATTTCCTTGGAGAAACACCAGAGATGATAGATGAGGAAAATGCAGTGGGTTTGCATGTTTTTTTTTCAAAAACGGTTCTATGTGGTTTCACAAGGCACACATGACTATGTGAGTAAAATATACAATGAGGAATATTTTTATATTAAAAAAAATGTGTTGAATAGTTTTTAAGGAGGATGAGGACCAGCGGGGGGGGGGGGGGGGGGGCTAGGTAGAGAAGTGTTTACAATGGTGAGACAAATCAGTGGGAAATTTAAATAAAATCTATTCTTTAAACTCGTGAAATGAAACAAAAAATGTATAACTAACTAGACCAAGGTTGGGTCCCATCCCCTCAATGCGCAGTTGCGGGGGGGCGGCCTGCAGCGTCACACACACACAAACCACCCGCCTTGACATTATATTAATATTATTCATTGGCTCCTTTTACCCCAACCCCGCCCTATCCACTGACGCATAGCCCCCCACCTCGCAGGCGAGTCTAGAGAGGGGGAGGTAGAGAGAGAGGGCAGAGAGAGAAGGGGGCAGAGCGAGAGACTGAGAGAGAGAGAGGGGCAGAGAAAGAGAGAGAGGGAGAGGGGGGTGGAGGGAGGGGGGGAGAGAAGAGGAGGGGGAGAGGAGAGGGGGAGGAGGAGATAGGGGACGGGGAGGGAGGGGGAGGGGAGAGGGGGAATGGCGGGAGAGAGAGGGGGGAGGGGGGGGAGGGGAGGCTTCGAAAGCCCAATCAAATTACTGCGTGTTCAGCTACTTCAATCCAGAGCCCTGGAGTGAGGGAGGCTGGGCTGGGCTGCGGGCGGGGCGCAGCGGGGCAGACGGCCGGCCCAGTGAGAGTTGACTGCGAGTTGGGGGGGTTAACGTAACTCGCAGCTCGTGCAAAAACAATGCCCGGCAGGCTGCGCTTTGAAAACTGTGCGCAGCTGGCCGCGAGGTGCAGAGCCATTGTGATGTCATCAGCTCCTCAGCTTTAAATACGATCTCAGATTTGTGAACAATTTAAATTAAAAACTCAGGAAATAATGAATCAAATTTTCAGATGGGGCGATTTTTGAGATCATGAGGTAAATCTCTAACGGAATATGTAAAAACATCACCGCGTTGTGTTGTCGAGCAGATGTGAATCACAGACAAACGCACAAATAAAAACACACACACACACACACACACACACACACACACACACACACACACACACACACACACACACACACACACACACACACACACACACACACACACACACAAATAAATACACGTCCAAGATCAGAGTTTTAACAGTTACTGGACCAAGCCCAAACCTGTTGGGTCTGTTCCCTCAACGCGCGTTTGCCGAGGGGGACACACACTAACCACCCACACACACACACACACTAACTACCCCCGTGATATTATATTAATATTATTAATTTGCTCCTTTTACCCTATAACTGCCCAATCCACGGACGCACACCCCCCAACTCGCAGGCACGTCTGGGGGGGGGGGGGGGGGTAGAAAGTGAGGGTGGAGAATGAATGGGGAGAGGCAGATACAGAAAGGCAAGAGACAGAAGGAGAGGGGGGTGAAGGGGAGGGGGGAGGGTGGGGGAGGAGGGGAGAAAGAGATGGGAGAGAGAGGGGGGGGCTGAGAGGGGGGTAAGGGCAGGGGTGGGAAGGGAGGGGGAGAGGTAGGGGAAGGGAGGGGTGTAGGGAAGGGGGTGGAGGGAAGGGGGTAGTGGAGGGGAGGGTGTGGAGGTTTAGGGGAGGGGGAGGGGGTTTAGGGGAGGGAGGGTGGGGGAGGGCAGGGGGGGTGAGAGGAAGGGGGAGAGAGAGGGGGGGGGAGAGAGAGAGAGATGGAGGAGGGGGCGGCAGCTCGCGGGGGCCCGATCTGAGGATGGTGAAAAGCAGCGGGGGGACCAGCCGATCGTGGCTTCCACCCACCAGCGTGGCAGAGCCGGGGGGGGGGGGGGGTACAGACGATCGGGCCTCCACGGAGAGGAGGTCGTCCCCTGTGATGGGTTGAGAGGAGAGGGGTGAGAGGGAGGGAGGAAAGGGGAGGAGGTGAGAAGAGGAGGGGGTGGAGGGGAGCCAGGCAAGTGAGTGGGCTGCAAAATGTGGAGGGAGACAGAAGCGGCCTCTGACTCTCTGGAAACTCACAGCTGGAATGAGCGGGCAGGTGGGCGGGCGGGGGATGGGAGTGGCAGGGCTTCTCCACGAAGCGGTGCTGACCCAGAGATCTGCAGAACAAAGAACCTATAGCGGAGCTCAGCTGTAGAATCTTTGTTCTGCAGAACGTTCTCGATCTTTCTGCACCTTTTGAAGAACGGGGGGGTGGGTGGGTTAACGCACCTCGTGGAAAACTGTGCATGCACGTTGGCAGCAGCTACATTAATCCAGAGGGGGGGTGCACGGGGAAAGGCATTGTGAGGTCAGCAGCTGGGCAGTCTTTATATTTTTTTTAAATGTCAGTTTGGTGATAATTTTTAGCAAATATCTTGGTGAATAATTGACCAAATTTATAGAGGGTTGGCTTTTTGAAACCATAAGAAAAACTTTGTACCAGATGATGTAAAAATGTCACTGTTATTGTAACGTCGGCAGCTGATCAGCGGTCAGATTTTTTTTTAAAGGGCAGATTGGTCAACAATTTTAATTGAAAAGTCGGGAAAATAATGTTCCAAATGTACAGAGGATGTCTAAAATCACAAGGAAAATCTCTACTGAAACATGTAACAATTTCCCCGTTTCGGCATTGAGGCTGCGGAAGGGGGAAATGAAGCGTCCGCGTATTAGATTTTTTTTAATCATAAGGAACATTTCTACCAGAAGATGTAAAAAATTCTCTGTTATTGTAACGTCAGCAGCTGGGCAGCGGTGGCGTGAGATGGCACTGTGACTCATGCAGCAGTTTGATTTTAGTGGGACAATGTGAAGGTTCCAATATCCCACCCCTGTCACATTGTGATGTCATATATGTAAATGAGATCCATTGTGATTGGACATCTGTGAGGTGGCACTGTGACTCATGCAGCAGTTTGATTTTAATTTTTTTTAATGTGTTGTGAGCAATTTTATTCAAAATCTGGGGAAATAATCGACTGAATTTAGAGAGGAGTGGATTTATGAAATCATAAGTTAAATCCCTACCGTAATTGTAAAAATCTCCACGTTTTTGTGTCTTGTTTTCGAGGAAATACGTTTCAAAGGCAAAATCACACACACACACACACACACACACACACACACACACACACACACACAGCGTTTTAATAGATCAAGTGCAGACCCGTTGGGTCTTTTCCCGCAACACGCGATTGCGAGGGGAGGGGGCGGCCCTAAACGTCACACGCACACTAACCAACCTCTCTCTCATACACACACACACACCAACCACCCCTCACACACACACACACTAACCACCCCCATTGATATATTAAGAAGGGAGGGAGGAGAGGGGTAGAGACGCCCAGCAGCCGTCGGCCTCAGAGTGAGCCTCAGCTCCATGGCCTCGCATCCTCGGCACTTCAGACCCCTTGTACGGGGGGGGGGGGGGGGAGGATGGAGCGGGCGGGCGTGATGACGAATGAACCTGCAGGCCAGGCGTACGCTGTCAAGATGCTGCGTCCGCCCGTCGAGATACTGCGTACACCCACAATGCGCCTGCAGGCCGGCAGCGAGGACGTTGAACAGCATCGGGGGAACAGCCGATCTTTGTCTTCCGCCAGTGTGACAGAGCCGGGGGGTGGGGAGAGTGGAGAAGTGGAGGAGAGCCGAGCGGCAACAGCCGTCATGGTCGCGTGGGAGACGCAATGAGAAGGTGGCCAGCAGGAGGTGACAAAATGAGTGAGTGTGGGGGGAGGGAAGGATTTTATTTAAAATGCGTACAGAAAAATGACTACAATTAATGAGGAGTGGTTGTGCGAAATGGTAAAAGTCTCTGTGTTTTTGTGTCTGGTTTTGGCAGAGTAACGAATCAAAGGCCAAAAATATGACATAGACCCACACACACACACATACAGAGTTTTAAAAGTATATAGATATGATATGATAAGATGTATAGAAGCATAGAAACAGATAAAATTGAGGCAGGAGTAGGCTATTTGGCCCTTTGCGCCAGTACCACCATTTAATATGATCACCCAGAATCAGTACCCTGTTCCTGCTTTGTCCCCGTATCCCTTGTTTCCGTTAGCTCTAAAAGCTATATCTAACTCTCTTGAATCCAGTGAATTGGCCTCCACAGCCTTCTGTAGCAGAGAATTCCACAGATTCACAACTCTCTGGGTGAAAAAGTTTTTCTTCATCTCAGTCCTAAATGGCCTACCCCTTATTCCTGAACTGTGATCCCTGGTTCTGGACTCCTCCAACATGGGGAACATTTTTCCTGCATCTAGCCTGTCCAATCTAGCCTGATTTAAGAGAGAGTTAGATAGAGCTCTAGGGGCTAGTGGAGTCAAGGGATATGGGGAGAAAGCAGGCACGGGTTATTGATAGCGGACGATCAGCCATGATCATATTGAATGGTGGTGCTGGCTCGAAGGGTCGAATGGCCTCCTCCTGCACCTATTTTCTATGTTTCTAATCCCTTAAGAATGTTATATGTTTCTATAAGATCCCCATATTCTTCTAAATTCCAGTGAATATAAGCCCAGTCAATTCATTCTTTCATCATATGTCAGTCCACCATCCCGGGAATTAACCTAGTGAACCCTTGCTGCACTCCCTCATTAGCAAGAATGTCCTTCCTCAAATAAGGAGACCAAAACTGCACACAATACTCCAGGTGTGCTCTCACCAGGGTCCTGTACAACTGCAATAGGAACTCCTTGCTCCTAAACTCAAATCCTCTCGCAATGAAGGTCAACATGCCATTAGCTTTCTTCATTGCCTGCTTTACCTGCATGCTTACTTTCAATGACTGATGTACAAAGACACTTAGGTCTCGTTGCACCTCCACTTTTCCTAATGTGACATAATTCGGATAATATTCATCCTCTTTGTTCTTGCCCCAAAGTGGATAACCTCACATTTATCCACATTATACTGCATCTGCCATGCATCTGCCCACTCACCCAACCTATCCAAGTCACCCTTCAGCCTCATAGCATCCTCCTCGCAGTTCACACTGCCACTCAGCTTTGTGTCATCTGCAAACTTTGAGATATTACATTTAATTCCTTTGCCATAATCGTTTATATATATATATTGTAAATAACTGGTGTCCCAGCACAGAGCCTTGCCTACCATTCTGAAAAGGACCCGTTAATTCCTACTCTTTGCTTCCTGTCTGCCAACCAGTTCTCTATCCATGACAATACCCTACCCCCAATACCACGTGCTCTAATTTTACACAGTAATCTCTTGTATGGGACCTTGTCAAAGGCTTTTTGAAAGTCCAGATACACCACATCCACTGGCTTTCCCTCATCCATTCTACTTGTTACATCCTCAAAATATTCTAGAAGATTAGTCTGACACCATTTCCTGTTAATAAACCCATGCTGATTTTGAGCGATCCTGTCACTGCTATCCAAATGCGCTGTTATTACATCTTTAATAATTTACTCAGCATCTTCCCCTCTACCGTTATCAGGCTAACTGGTCTATAATTCCCTGCTTTCTCTCTTCCTCCTTTCTTAAAAAGTGGGGTTACTTTAGCTACTCTCCAGTCAACAGGAACTGATCCAGAGTCTATAGAACATTGGAAAATGATCTGCATCCACGATGTTTAGGGCCACCTCCTTGAGTGCCCTGGGATGCAGACAAATCGGGCCCTGGGGATTTATCTGCCTTCAGTCCCAACAGTTTACCCAACACCATTTAATGACTAGTTGCAGTTCTTTCCTACCATTTCATGACTAGTTGCAGTTCTTTCCTACCATTTCATGACTAATGTGAAATTCCTTCAGTTCCTCCATCACACTAGATCCTCAGTTCCCTAGTATTTCTGGGAGATTGTGTCTTCCTTAGTGAAGACAGAACCAAAGTACTTGTTTAACTCATCTGCCATTTCCTTATTTCCCATTATAAATCCACCTGTTTCTGACGGTAAGTGACTTACATTTGTCTTCACTATTCTTAGTGCTGTTTGTTATACAGTAGCCACAATGCCCAACGTCTATACTCAAAACCCTGACTGGTGAAGGCTAGTATACCAACAACCTTCTTTACTGTGTAAGAAGAAACTGCAGATGCTGGTTTAAACCGAAGATAGACACAAAAGGCTGGAGTAACTCAGTGGGACAGACAGCATCTCTGGAGAGAAGGAATGGGTGATGTTTTGGGACAAGAACCTTGTTCTGACTGGTTTGGGATAAGGGAAACGTGAGATATAGATGGTGATGTGGAGAGCTAATCCAGAGCGGTGCCGATGGAAGGTGTGATCAGAAAAGAAACAACGGGGGGAACTGTGGAACTGGTAAAATGACAAGAGTGGTGGAAGGGGACAAGGGGGGAGAGGGGAGTATGAGATGACGTTACTTAAAGTTTGAAAATTCAATGTTCAATGAGAGAGGGAATGCGAGGGTTAATTGAAATTGGAGAAAGCAATATTCATACTGCTGGATTGTAAGCTGCCCAAGCAAAATATGAGGTGCTGTTCTTCCATTTTGCGCTGGGCCTCACTCTGACAGTGGAGGAGTGCCAGAATAGAAAGGTCAGTATGGGAATGGGAAGGGGAGGTGAAATGGCTGACAACCAGTAGGTCCCGGAGGCTTAGGCGGATCGAACGTAAGTGTTCATCGGAACGGGTTGCCGAGTCTACGCTTAGAACCCACATTGGGAACACTGGATGCCTCGTTGGAATAATGTAGGCAGTCGTTAGTGTAGGAAATTGTATGGGGAATTAAAATGGCAAGCAAGTTGGGGGTCACCCCCACAGACTGAACAAAGATACTCCGCAAAACGGTCACCTAAACTGTGTACGGCTTCTCCAGAATGAAGGAAATCACGCTGAGCACAGAAAGCAATCAATCAGAATTGCTGCTTCACACGGAAAGACTGAGTTCCTAGATGAAGGAAAAGGGTAAAAGCAAATGTAGTTGCATCTCCCGTGGTATAATGAAAAAGAGAATAGCTGGTGGAGGTGGACTAGCAAAGAGTCATAAAGGAAATGCTGATATTGGATAGGAAAGGGAAGAAGGAGTTGATGGGTTAGTCTCATTGAAGGTGTTAGAAATTGCAGAACATTGAATATAGAAGCCAGTGGATTGGAAAGTGAGAATTGGAGAACTCTGTTCTTGTTCCGATTGAGAGGAAAAGCGGAAGAACAGAGGTGCAGGAAATGTGATTTTATTGAATGCTCTGTCAACAATATGAAGCCCTGGTGAGGAAAAAATGAAGACCTGAATAATATCTATGTGGAAAGTTCTGTTATTGGAGCAGAATTCATATACAAATGGGGCCATTAGAAATTTGTCTGAAGAAGGGTCCCGACCCGAAATGTCACCTATTCCTTCTCTCCATAGATGCTGCCTAACCCGCTGAGTTTCCCCAGCATTTTTGGTCTACCCTAAGTATATTTAGTTCAGTCAGTAAGGTTCAGTCACTAAATATATTCCAAAAATATGTCAAGAGATATTATGAAAATCAAGTTAATATGAACATAAATACCGAAGGTGGCACTGAATTAAAAGGTATCCACGACCTTACTGATTGCTAAACAGACACAATAAGCTGTGTGGTCTATTCCGGCTTCTATTTCCACTGTTCTTTAAAACAAAGTACTTTCTGTACTATTTGCATTTGTGCTGTTTCATATTGCACATTTTGCAAAGCCTGGGAATAGTACCAGCTCCATACATTGAAGCGGATCAAAACCCATGGGTTGAGTATGGTCTGCAGTTGATTAATAAACCTCATCTTACTTCTCCGTGTACACGTCATCTTCACCCATTTCCCCCACAGAGATTACTTCCCACTCACCACCACAACATCCATGGTTCCCAACCCATGCAAATTCCAATCCCCTTCCCTAACTTGCCATCCAATCTCCTCATGAACACCCATCAATTCCCTCATTGATCACCATCGCATTTCACCAGTCTTAATCTTCACTTCGTTCTCTGCTCTTGAATATCTCTTGCGCATCTTCAACGGTCCCCACTGAAATCTTGACTCATTCTCTGACCCATCTCCTCATGAATCTTTCTTCACCCCTTGCGATCTTCTCCTTGTGTTTCCCCTACAATCTGCACTGTGTGTAATTTTAGACGATTGTGGAGGAAATTTTGTTGCAACTAAACACTGATCGCGAGACTTCAGATACTGGGATCTGGAGCACGAAACCAAATGCTGGAGGAACCTCAGCAGATTGAGCAGCATTTGTGAGGGGAAAATAAATTGTTACATTTTGGGTCGAAATGCTGCATCAGGACTGACAATTCAGAGGGAGGATAGCCAGTATAAAGAGGAGAGGGGGGTCAAGGAAAGAGCCAATCTTTCCACCACCACGCACAAGTAGCACAAGAAGCGACAAGACAGACATAATTGTATGCAGATGCTGAGAAGTGTGTTCAGCTCTGGCTGAACAACTACTAAGCTTGTGTGTGGACTCGAGAAGAAGAAGAAGAAGGAGGAGAGGAGTGGTAAGGCAGGAGCCAACAAGCGATAAGTGGATAGCGAAGTAGTGAGAGATGATGGGCAGATGATGATAGTTGGGGCAAGTGGAGTTAGGAGACAGAGGGACAGAGGCAGACAAAGGAAAAAAAGGCAGATGGAGCCAAGTCGGGGGAGGAATGGGTGAAGACGGAGACTGTTATTGGAGGTTGAGAAGTGGGGTCACATATGCTGCAAGTCCTGGAATCTGATAAGACAACATCTTACAACTAACAAGTAACAGTATATCTTATGTGCAACGGGAACCATCAAAGGAAAGATGATGGCCAGATGGAACCAGGTGGGCAGAGAATCCAGTGGGCATGGGTAGTAAGTGGATGGGAGCAGGAGGAGGTCAGGATGAAATTGGGTGATGGAGGTCTGGAAGGAGTTGAGGAAAGAGGAACAAAAACTGGGAGGTAGACAAAAATACTCGAGAAACTCGGCGGGTGAGGCAGCTTTTGTGGAGCGAAGGAAATAGGCAATGTTTCAGGTCAAAACCCTTCTTCAGTGGGGGGGGGGGGGGAAGGAAGAGGTGGAGCCAGAGGGCTGAGGGAAAGCTGAGAAAGGGAGGAGAAAGTAAGGACTACCTGAAATTAAAGGTCAATGTTCATACCGCTGGGGTGCAAACTGCCCAAGCGGAATATCAGGTGTTGCTCCTCCAATTTACGGTGGTCCTCACTCTGGCCATGGAGGAGGCCCAGGACAGAAAGGTTGGATTCGGAATGGGAGGGGGAGTTGAAGTGCTGAGCCACCGGGAGACCAAGTTGGTTATTACGAACCGAGCAGAGGTGTTTGGCGAAGTGATCGCCAACCCTATGCTTGGTCTCACCGATGTGGAGCAGCTGACACCCAGAACAGTGGATGCAATAGATGAGGTTGGCGGAGGTGCAGGTGAACCTCTGCCGCACCTGGAATGACTGCTTGGGTCCTTGAATGGAGCCAAGGGGGAAGGTAAAGCGACAAGTGTAGCATTTCCTGCAGTTGCAAGGGAAAGTGCCCGGAGAGAGGGTGGTTCAGGTGGGAAGGGACAAATTGACCAGGGAGTTACGGAGGGAGCGGTCTCTGCGGAAAGCAGACAGGGGAGGAGATGGGAAGATGTGGCAAGTGGTGGGATCACGTTGGAGATGGCGAAAATGTCGGAGGACTATTTGTTGTATGTGTCGGCTGGTATGGTGGAAGGCGAGGACAAGGGGGACTCTGCCCTTGTTACGAGTGGGGGAATGGGGAGTGAGAGCAGAGTCATGGTGAGAGCCTCATCTATGGTAGAAGAGGGGAACCCCTGTTCCCTGAAGAATGAGGACATCTCCGATGCCCTGGTGTGGAACACCTCATGCTGGGTGCAGATGCGGCGTAGACGGAGGAATTGGGAGTAGGGGATGGAGTCCTGACAGGAAGAATTGGGAGTAGGGGAGAACTGGAGATGGATTGGAAGGAGAGAGAAGAAATGAGATTGGGAGGGTTACCTGAAATTGGAAAATTTGATGTTTGTTAGGTTGCAGACTACACAAGTGGATGGTAGTGTTCTTCTAGTTTCTATTGGGCATCACTGAGGTCAGTGAGTGAACGGGAAAGGGAATTCAGCTGGGAGCTCAGATGGCCACTGCAGCAGATCTGTTGAGGAGGTTAGGAACGTGTGTTGAATCGCCTGTGTTTGCAAGAGGATCTTTCCCATATTCTGCCTTGATATGTGAAACCTACAACCCATATGAATATTGGATTTTCGAGTTTCAGGTAAACCTCACCTTGGGCTCCTCTCACTTTCCACTCCCATCTTTGATCTCTATCCTAAACCCCTGCCCCCATACAGCACCCCCTCCCCAATCACCCTTCACCTTCCTATTTTCCCTGCGGCATTGGCTGCAAGTGGGCTCATCATGTGGTGCATATATTCGCCATTGGGTGGCGATGTTGTACTGTCAAGATTGACAGTGTACATGGCCCTCTGTCTGCATGGAAAAAATGTAAAGGCCCACAACTTCTGCCGCTTCCGCGCACCTTGTAGTGATATGTCGGAACACTCACCTCCCGGTCTATCTTTGTTGTAAACCAGCATCTGCAGTTCCTTCCTAGACAAGCAAAGTTTATCTACCTTCATACACATTAAGATGTCCAGTGACCGTAATTTGGATTGTCGCTAAGACATCTCCATTAACTGCCTCGAAATTCTCCAGTGTAACAGATTGAAAGATCGAATCTTGACGAGATCCATAACCAGAGTTTTAAAAAGTAGAAGAGAAATGGATATGGTTACGCTTTAGATTAAAACATCCTTATCCCAGTGGAAAACTAAATATCAAGTGCAAAAACAAACTGCTGAAGGATCTCAGTGGGTCGAGCAACAACAATGGAGGAAAATAAGTGCAGGACATTAGTGAAGAATTGAAGTGCTGAACGTTCAGGGGGCTGCGGTTGGAGTGGGTGAGTGCACTGAGGTCAAGGCAGTTGGAAATAAGATGCCAGAATAGGGTGTCCAAAGGGAAGTGAAGATTTGAAGATGCGAGAAGGGATTGCAGTGGGGGAGTAAGGACTCCTTGCCAAAGAAATAAGCACAGAAGAAAGCTCAACATCCTGTCAGACCCAGAACGCATTGAGGAATTCAAAGGTGAGGTTTCTGCTGAGATCGGACAACTCTACATCCGAGAGAGAGGTCGGAAGTGTTTAATTGTCATATGTACCAGCAACAGAACGATGGAATTCTTACACAATTACACACATATAAATACGTAAAATAATCAAAAATATAATACATTAATAACAGTACTACTCGGTAACCGTAATAATGCAGAACTGAAGTCCATAGTGGAACCTAAAACACAGTCCATAGATTCTCCCAGTTACTGAGAAAGATTAGTGTTGTGTAGTGTTTAAGTGTGGTGGTTGCTGGGAAGCTGTTCTTAGACTTGGCGGTCATGTTTTTCATGCTCATGTAGTTCTTCCCCATAGCATTAGTGAAATGAGAACATGCCGGGGTGATGTGCATCCTTTGATAATATTGGGTGCCTTTTGAGGCAATGCTTCCAGTAGGTATTTTCAATGGTGGAGAGGTCAGTACCTATGATGGACCAGCAATGTCCACCATTCTCTGTATCTTCCTTCATTCCTGGGTGTTAAGGGCCTGTCCCACTTGCATGGGATTGCGTGCGTTTGGCGCGACCAACCGGAAGTGGAGGTCGCGCTAAGTTCGCACTAAAGTTCACGTGTGAAGCCATTTACGTCATCAGCTGGGCAGGAGGCGCGTCGACTGAATTTGGGCGGCGTCGGGCGGTGACATCATAACGCAACGCCACGCGCTAGGCGTACGCCATCAAGATGCTGCGTATGCCGTCAAGACACTGCATACGACATCAAGACGTTGCGTATGACTGCAATGCGCCTGCATGCATACGCGGGCCGACAGGCCGTTGACGCGCAAAGATTTTGGCCACTGCAAGAATTTTGGAGCCCCGCGCGATGTCGGGACCCGCCCCGCACAACTCCGAGCTTCTAAGTGGGACCAGCCTCGCGCGGCCATACAGTGCCTGTCCGCCTCAAGCGACCACGACGTCTCGTAATTTGCAAGCCAAGGTTGCGTAAGTGGGACAGGCCCTTTAGAGTTACTGACCCAGGCCGTGATGCAGCCAGTCAAAATCCTCTCAACTGTTCCATTAGAATACTCGGTGACATTTCCTAAGGCAGTAGAGGCATTGATGAGCATTCTTTGTAACTGCATCAACATGCTGGACCAGGTCAAATCTTCAGAGATATGCACACCCAAAAACTTGAAGCAGTGGACTCTCTCCTTTGCCGTCCTGTCGATGAAGATGGGTTCATTGACCCCTGGCTTTCCCTTCGTGAAGTCAAACCTCAGCTTCATGCTCTTGCTAATGTTGAGAGCAATATTGTTGTTCTGGCATCATTCAATCAGATTATTGGTCTTCTCCCTGTATTCTGACTCATCGTTACTCATTATTCGTCCAAGTGCGGATAAATTTAAAGGTGGTGATGAAGCTGCGTCTGGCCACAGTGATGGGTATAGAGGGAACAGAGCAGGGCATTGAGCACGGAGTTATCGAGGGGGAAGTTGACAATTCGTACTGATTGTGGTCTGCCGATGAAAAAGTCGAACTAGCAGTTACGTCGGGATGAACGTTCTCTGAGACTCGGTTCTCTGCATTTGACGATTAATTCAGAGGGATGATGGTGTTAAACGCTGAGCTGTAGTCGAAGAAAAACATCCTGTGCAAATGTTGCATTACAGATTGGAGAGCTAGTGAGATCGCATTTCCAATTGACCTGATATAGCAGTAGGTGAAATGGAGTAGATCCATATTCTTACTAAGGCAAGAGTTGATATGCATCATTACCAACCTCTCAATGCACTCCACCACTGACGTTAGTGCCACCAGTCGGTAATTGAGGCATGTCACCTTTCTATTCATGAGCATGGGCACCTTTCTTTCTGAGCATGCATTGTTTGTGTCCTTTTTAAGCAGGTAGGAACCTCTGGACCTCAGTCAGAGGACCTCAGTCTGGCAGGGGTTGGTGCTAGGATCAGGTGCAGGGTCAGGAGCAAGTGATGGGGAAGAGGACTTGCAGAATAAAGGAGAGGAGGGCAGAGGAGAAAGGTAAGGGTAGAGGGTGGTGTTCGGGTGGAAAATGGGATAAAATGAGGTTGTGTGCATGGGTGGAGCCTGCTGCAGGGGAAGAGCCTGATGCAGGATGCACTACCCAAAACGTCAACTATCTCCATGACTCCACAGATGCTGAATTCTACCAGCAGTTTGTTTATGTTCCAGATTCCTGCATCTGCAGTCTCTTGTGTCTCTAAATATCAGATCTGTGAATATACTAATTGCAGGTATAAACTAGTTTCACACAATGGGTTAATGTGCATCTCACAGTGTATTGATATATTTTGAACCAAAATATCTGGGTGAAAGGCATTATTCAGTCCTACTAAAGCTAAAACAAAAATTAGGAGAAAAAATAACCAGTTTATTTTACAGAAGTAACTGGATTCTTTTAAGCTTCAGTTCAATCTCTTAAAATGTTAAAATGAATAGAAAATTGTGAGTCTTGGAATAAAAATGTAAAACCAGAAAATATTAGAAACGCACAGCAGGTCAGATAGCATTCACGGAAAGAGAGCTATGCTTCAAGGAACTTTTATCAGCATTGGCAAATAGAGAAGTTATTTACAAATTGCAAAATGGCCATCCAATCTGTGTTTCTCCAATGCAGAGACGATCACATTGTGAACACATTGAGAACAGGTCACTAGATTGGATGAGTTTGAATGAATTGTTGATTTCCTACAACTCACCTGTCGCCTCCACCTTTGCTGTCATCCCCTCCCCTCCCCTCCTCGTCAGTGCAAGGATAGAATTCTCCAGGTCCTCATCTTCCTCCTCTATCTTCTGCATTCAATAGATTATCCTTGGCAAATTTTCCCACCATCAACAAAAGAAACATCATCAACAGACTTTGGTTTCACCTATCACCATTTTTTTAAGACCATTGCCTTTGCAACTTCCTGGCCTGGTCATGTGATAGGAGCAGAATTAGGCCATTCGGCCCATCGTCTACTCCGCCGTTCAATCTTGGCTGATCTGTATTTCCCTCTTAACCCCATTCTCCTGCCTTCTCCCCATAACCACTGACACCCATAATCAAGAATCTATCTGTCTGCCTTAAAAACATCCATTGACTTGGCCTCCTGCTCTTCCATCCTTCTTAACCACTCCTCTTATGACAACACCTCCCATGCAACTGTAGTAGGCAGAAAACTTATGCCTTACATTCTTCCTTCTCTACGGCTGTAAGTAATGTAGTGATTTACGTGCACTTCCTTCAGTTCAGTACCTTATGACCTCCCCACCATCTAAGGAATTTACAGGAGTCGCTGCCTCAGAAACGCAGCCAACATCATCAGACTCACACCACCCTGGCCATGCACTAATTTCACCCCTGCCATCGGGAAGAAGGTACAGGAGACTGAAACTAACGTCCAGGTTCAGGATTAGCTTCTTCCCTACCGAGAAGGCAGGAGAATGGGGTTAGTAGGGAGAGAAAGATCAGCCATGATTGAATGGCAGAGCTACTATTCCTTATGACCTTATGATCTTGGACATATGACAAATAATCTTGGTTTGACTCATTACTGGCACACTAGTGTTCAGTTTGCAGAAGCTATGCAGAAACAGAAGCCTTGTTTCTAGGCCTGCCACCTGCCATCCTGCTCCCATTTTCTTTGCAACATAAGGTCTACTTCTTTTCCCTCTCTCTCTGTCCTGACAAAGGTTCTTGGACCTGAAACCAACCCTGATTCTCTTTTCACAGCTACTGCCTGACCTGTTGAATGTTTTCAGCATTTCTTGTTCTTGCATCCTATATCCAGCACTTGCCGTTTCACAATTTTCAAGTAGTGAAGACATTTTTGAGATCTTGTCAAAAAAGTCATTTGGAGTAGGTAAATATTCATAAGAAAACTAAAATAACGTCCTGAGTCCATGACCTCTAATCCTAGACTCTCCCACTAGTGGTGACATCCTCTCCACATCCACTCAATGCAAGTCTATCACTATTCTGTACGTTTCAATGAGGTCGCCCCTCATTCTTCTAAACTCTAGGGCCCTAGTGAGACCACACCTGGAGTTTGGTCCCCTAATTTGAGGAAGGATATTTTTGCTATTGCGGGAGTGCAGCATAGAATTACAAGGTTGATTCCCAGGATGGTGGGACTGTCATATGCTGAGAGAATGGAGCGGCTGGGCTTGTATACTCTGGAGTTTAGAAGGATGAGAGGGGATCTTATTGAGACATATAAGATTACTAAGGGTTTGGACACGCTAGAGGCTGGAAACACGTTCCTGATGTTGGGGGAGTCCAGAACCAGGAACCAGTTTAAGAATAAGGGGTAAGCCATTCAGAACGGAGACGAGGAAACACTTTTTCTCGCAGAGAGTTGTGTGTCTGTGGAATTCTCTGCCTCGGAGGGCGGTGGAGGCCGGTTCTCTGGAAACTTTCAAGAGAGAGCTAGATAGGGCTCTTAAAGATAGCGGTGTCAAGGGATATGGGGAGAAAGCAGGAACGGGGTACTGATCGTGGATAATCAGCCATGATCATATTGAATGGAGGTGCTGGCTCGAAGGGCCAAATGGCCTACTCCTGCACCTATTGTCTATTGCCACCTGTGTATGTTCTCCATAGATGCTGCCTGACCTGCTGAGTTAATCCAGCACTTTGTGTCCCACAGTGAAAATCTTTTGTTTGTGTGCTGTCAAATCAGTTAATACTATACACGAATACAATGAAGCCACACACAAGTACAATAGGTAATGTAAAGAGAAAGTTAGCAGAGCGCAGAATATGGTTTTTTAACAGTGTAGCATAACAGTTACAGAGAAAAAGCCCAGTGCCCTCAATGAAGTAGGTTCAAAAATAGGGACTATACACTAACTTAAGGAAGGACCATTGCGGGGTGAAGCTGTTCTGAGTCTGATGGTGCATGCTCTCAATCTTTTTTATCTTCTACCTGTAGCGAGTGGGGAGTAGAGCGAATGACCTGGGGGGGAGGGAGACAAGGTTCTTGATTATGTTGGCTACTACCATGTACTTGTTTTTCTAATTGTGTTTTTGTACTAATGTCTTTTAATACAGTCTTCTCTAGCTTCCCTCAGTGTTCTTAAATAAACTTGATCTGGCCCCAGAAATGTTTGTTAGTCTTGTTTATTGTCACGTGTACTGAGGTACAGTGAAAAGATTTTGTTGCGTGCTATCCAGTGAGCAGAAAGACAAGACATGATTGCAATCGATCCATTTACAGTGTATAGATACATGATAAGGGGATAATGTTTAGTGCAAGGTAAAGCCAGCAAAGTCCGATCAAGGGCAGTCAGTCCCAGGGTCATCAAAGAGGTAGATAGTGGTTCAGCACTGCTCTTGGATGTAAATGTATTTATTTTCATTCATATTCAGACATCCATCTTCTCCTCCTACAGTCATGTGGACCATCCCCAAGATCCAAAGATTGTGATTAACATATCACGTCTCCACAGGGAAGAAATATTTATCGAAGGTCTCGCCCATTTCCACCATCGTTGAATATTTTTATTGAAATTTGACCTTTAGTCCTCAACAAAACACCTCAGTGTGTATTCAAACAATAGTATATCCACCATGAAATTAAGTTAATCTTCCAACTCGTCATCCCATATTCAACCCCACCCCAGTTTCATTTTTCTTTAAAGCTATTTTTCACAAATATGCTGATCCACTGTTTATCTTTGGGTTTCAAGAATCCGACTCAGATAAGCGTCTACGTGCAGCGCCACAGGTACCTGCAAATGATGCCGCTCTCCCTGACTTTCTGTCTGCACACAATATGACACGGTCACTTAAGCGAGTCAAAAAAACTTGTTAATGAAATAGTTCTTGGCTGGAAGCATACTATTCTCTTGCCAAGCAACAATATAAAGGGTCAGCACGTCGCAGCACTCCTCCCACACCCTCTTCCTTCCATTGTGAAAGGGATGTGTGGCTGAGGCACGTCACAGCTCCAGGCTCCATTCTTGTGAACTCCACTGGGGTCACCGGTCAGAGACGGTGTTGCACTTTGTTCAGCTCAAGCCATTCCCTTGAGAATTACCCGGGTCATTAACAACTGATTTCTCTGACTTGAGCATGTGATTTATATTGATATGTTTATTTTATATTTATTTAAAATGCAGTGTCTGTAAATTTCCATTATCGTTATGTGCGTCCTGTTGGTCACATTTATTTATGTTTTCTTTTAAGAAGTGCAGGTTTCTGAAAGGTTTTTATTAAATACTAGACCAAGGGGGACGCGTTGGGTCCCGTCACCCGGTTGCCGATGGTGGGGGGGGGGGCAGCCTGCGACGTCACACACACACACTAACCACCCCACACACACATACACTAACCACCCCACACACACACACACACTAACCACCCCACACACACACACACTAACCACCCCACACACACACACACTAACCACCCCACACACACACGCACACTAACCACCCCACACACACTAACCACCCCACACACACACACAATAACCACCCCCCCCCACACACACACACTAACCACCCCCCACACACACACACACACACACACACACACACACACACACACACACACACACACACACACACACACACACACTAACCACCCCACACACACTAACCCCCCCCCCCATGATATTATATTAATATATTATTAATTGGCTTCTTTTACCCCATCCCCGCCTTATCTCGAGGGGCAGAGAGTGGGGCACAGAAAGAGAGAGAGGAGGGGAGGGAGAGGGAGACAGAGATGGGGTTGGAGGAAGGGGTGGAGAGGGGGTGGAGTAGGCGGGGAAGGGGGGAGAGGGGGAGGAAGGGAGGGGAGAGTGAGGGGAGAGGGGGAGAGGGACAGGGGAGGAGAGAGGGGGAGGGGGGAGAGAGAGGGGGAAGGAGGTGGAGTGGGGAGGGGGGAGAGGGGGAGGGAAGGGGAGAGAGGGGGGAGGAGGGGGAGTGGGGAGGAAGGTGGGAGAGGTAGGGGGTGGAGGGGAGAGAGGAGAGGGGGAGGGAGGGGGAGATGGGAGGGGGAGAGGGGGAGGGAGGGGGAGATGGGAGGGGGAGGGGGGAGAGTAGGAGGGATGGAGAGGAGCGGGAGGGGGGAGGGAGAGGAGGGTGGAAAGGGAGAGGAGGGGGAAGGGGGGAGAGAGAAGGAGAGGGCAGACTTGAACTCGGCGAGCGGACGGTGGGCCTCGGGACCTCGCGGGACCTCTGAAGCACTCGGAAGCCCAACCAAATTACTGCGTATGCAGCGGCTTCAATCCAGAACCCTGGGGAGGAGAGGGCAGCTGGGCTGCGGGCGGGGTGGGGCCGACAGCCGGCCGAGTGCGAGTGGGGGAGGGTGGGGTAACGTAACTCGTAACTTTGAAAACTGTGCGCAGCTGGCCGCGAGGAGCAGAGCCATTGTGACGTCATCAGCCCAGTAGCTTTAAAAAATCTCAGATTTGTGAACAGTTTGAAGAAATAACTCAAGAAATAATTCATCAAATTTTCAGATGAAGAGATTTTTTAGATCATGAGGTAAATCTCTATCGAAATATGTAAAAATTTCACACATTTCATGTAAAAATCCCCCATTTCTTTCAGACATCCATCAAGTATGAGGAAGAAGAGAATGTTGGCATTGCAGCCAAGCCTGGGTTTGTCCATCTGATAGCGACATAAATAATTCCCAGCAGAATCTCCGGAGAATGATCAAGTTTCTCTAGTTTTCCAATTGTAAAAGCAATTGTCTAAGTGTGTGACATACTTTTGTATTCTGAATTCCTAAAGCATGAGCCATTATTTCGTAGAAACGTATGAATTCAAGCCTGAGTGTTACTATGTTTTCAGACCTAGGGAATATTGGCCCTTCTCTCCAACTTTATAGTGTTACGCAATTGCACTTAATTCTGGCCCCAAACTGTGAATAAGGAGTTGTGTAGTTTAGTTTAGAGATGCAGAGCGGAAACAGGCCTTTCAGCCCACTGAATCTGCACCGATCAGCGATCCCTGCACATTAACATTATCCACACTAGGGACAATTTACACATACATCAAGCCAATTAACCTACATGTCTTTGGAGTGCGGGAGGAAAACAAAGATCGCGGAGAAAACCCACGTAGTCACGGGAAGAACGTACAAACTCCATACAGTCAGCACCCGTAGTTGGGGTCGAACCCGGTTCTCCAGCGCTGTAAGGCAGCAAGTCTACCGCTGCGCCACCGTGCTGCCCACAATATCTCCACTAAATCTCCTTAGTCCAGATTGTTCTAACCATTTCAAGCTTTTTTAGTTTACTCAAAGCATTCATTGTTATACTCTACCTAAAATGGTGATATTCTTCTGTAGCATGGAGCTGAGTACTTCACACAATACTCCTGAGGTATTATTGTCCAGATAGGCTTATTACTACTGTTTGTCTGTTATGCTTATATTTGGTAATAGAAGCCAAGAATTCAATTAATTTCTTGCACAGAAAAATGTAACAGCTTTCCTTTCAAATCTTGGCCCTGACCTTTGTCTTGCCCTATACCAAGCCTACTTCCATCCTGAATATAATAATTGTTCTTTTTTAATGAAAGTATGTAATTCCTTTCCTTGAATTACCCCAGCCAACATGTTTTTTGTTTTACTTCAGCACTTCTCGTTCTCCATTGGAAATACCCCGGAGATCCTAGCTCACCTTATTTTTACTGCTATAAATGTAAAAGGCGGGATCTTTTTTTGATTTTTTAGTTTAGAGATACAGCGCGGAAACAGGCCCTTTGGCCCACCTAATCGGCGCCGACCAGCGAGATTCCCATATTAACACTGTCCTACACACACAAGGGACAATTTACACTTACACCAAGCCAATTAACCGACATACCAGTACGTCTTTGCAGTGTGTGGGAGGAAACCGAAGATCTCGGAGAAAACCCACACGGTTTCGGGGAGAACGTACAATCTCCGTACAGACAGAATCCATAGTCAAGATCTAACCCAGGTCTCCGGTGCTGCGAGCGCAGTAAGGCAGCAACTCTACCGCTGTGCCACCGTGCCGCCCCTGTTGAAGTATTTCCGTCTTGTCTGTACTTAAACATAGCTGACTTTTCATATTTTACATTGTATATTCTTATCATTATATCTCTTTACAATTCCTGTGTTTCTCTGAGGACCTCTTCAGTGAACCTACCCTTTCCACCACCCACCCTCCACAACCTTATTCTTGCTCCATCTCTAAATCCATACTCCTCACCTTTCACCAGCCTGACTTCATTCCCTCTTGTTTTTTCATTCCACAAATTCCCGACATAAAAATATAGATATTAACAGGAGTTGGATGACGCAGTGGTAGAGTTGCTGCTTTACAGTGCCCGAGACCCAGGTTCGATCCTGACTACGGGTGCAGCCTGTATGGAGTTTGTACACACTCCGTGTCACCGCATGAGTTTTTTCTGAGTGCTCCAGTTTCCTTCCACGTTCCAAAGACGTGCGAGTTTGTAGGTTAATTGGTTTCTGTAAATTTTCCTTAGTGTGCAGGATAGAACTAGAGTGTATGGGTGATCATTGGGCGAAGCGGACTTGGTGGGCCGAAGGGGCTGCTTCAACACTGTATCTCTAAAAACTAAACGAGTAGACCATTTGGCCTTATTCTGCGATCCATTGTGATCAAGGCTGACATCCAAATCTGGTACCAGCTCCTACTCAATCTCCCTATCCCTTGGTTTCTTTAGTTCTTGGAGCAATATTTAGTCCTTTATTTTAATTTTTCTACAAATTCACCAGCTTTTTTAATGATTTTTTGCTTAATCGCAATCCTAAGTGGCTTACTTCCTATGTTTAGACAGTGATGTATCCACAATCAGAACCAGCATTCCTGCATATAGTCTCGTCATACACGGCTTCAGCAGACAAACGGGCCCTTCAACCCACAAAGCCCACGTCCTTTATCAGCCATTTAGATTAATCCAAATTAATTCTCCCCATTTTCTTGTTAGCTTTCCGCAGATTCTACCACACACACCTACGCACTAAGAACAGACTTAGAGCGGCCAATTACTGACCAACCTACATGTCTCTGATGCAGGAGGAAACCCATGCAATCACAGAGAGAACAGTTGTATCAGGATTTCATACGTTTTGTGAGGTTGCCATTCACTCTTAACTCTTATACAGTATAGGTGTGTTATATTCTTATATAACAAATATATGCCCAGTTGTGGTACAGAGAGTGGTGAGTCTGTGGAATTCTCTGCCTCAGAGGGCAGTGGAGGCAGGTTCTCTGGATACTTTCAAGAGAGAGCTGGATAGGGCTCTTAAAAATACCGGCGTCAGGGGATATGGAGAGAAGGCAGGAACGGGGTACTGATTGGGGATGATCAGCCATGATCACATGGAATGGCGGTGCTGGCTTGAAGGGCTGAATGGCCTACTCCTGCATCTATTGTCCAATTCTCTATTTTATACATTAGTGCTGATCTTGGGAATCAATCTGTGTAACCTTCGCTACGCTCCGCAGCAAGAATATTCTTACTCAGTTGGGATAAAAACTGCACACTTTGTTCATGGTGTGGTCTCACCAAAGCACAGGACACGTCTGCTGTAAGAAGTTTCTGCTTTTGAATTCAATGCCCTACACAGTGAAAGCGAACTTCTCTTAAAATGAAAGTCTGTCACAGATTTTCCTTTTGCCTTATTCCTTGGCATTCCAATATTTTCTATCTTCTTCAGATAATCATGGCTTAGTATCTCTATTTCAGTCACTCCATATATTAATCTGTGGTATTGATTCCAAAATATTTATGCAATATATACAGATGAAATGCCAGCAGTACTCAGTATGTCAGGCAGCATCCAAGGAGAGGGAAGGAAAGTTTCAGGTTAATGACCATTGCTTAGAACAAAGATAAGTTATAAATCAGGCATTACTTAAGTTTCAGGGAAGGTGAGGGGTGATGTGGAGAGAATATCTCATCAAAATAAACACTGATGCAAATGGAGGTGGTGCCAGGTGTGCGAGAGAGGTTAGTCACAGTTGATCTGACTGGGGAAGGAAATGAATGAGGATGACCCTGAAGAAAGTGTAGTCCCCAGGAGCTACATCGTAAGCCGCAGCTACAGCCGTGCGGTACGTGAAGATGGGCTTGCTGGTGCACCTAGCATGCTGGGGATGGCGTCGTAAGCTGGGGCTGCAAGCGGCCGGGGAGGTAGTGCAAGCCTCGGGTGGCATGGGCAGGTCCATTATAATGGGGACCTTTAAAACAAGGGTTCACTGCAGTTAGTTTATTATTGTCACATGTACCAAGGTACAGTGAAAGAGTTAGTTTTCTATCGTATCCAAACAAAGCAGATACTAGATATTTGTTATATAATCTGGTGGTGCACACTCTCAAGCTTCTGTATCTTCTGTCTGCTGCAAACAGAGAGAAGGAGAAATTACCTTAGTTGATTATGAAGGCTGCTTTATCGAGGCAGCGTTTAAATATACATTGAATTAGTGGTGGGAAGTCTGGTTTGTGTGATGAAGTGGGCTGCATCACAACTTTCTGCAATTTCTTGTGGTCTTAGGCAGAGCTTTTCCTAAAACCAAGCTGTGATGCAACCGGACAGTATGCTTTCTAAGGTTCATCTGTAGAAGTTATAGAGTAATATAGTGTGGAAACGCCTTCGGCCCAACTTGCTCACACTGGCCAACATATCCCAGCTGCACTAGTCCCACCTGCCCGCATTTGTCCCTTATAGCTCAAAACCTGTACTATCCATGTACCTGTCTAACTGTTTCTTAAACGTTGGGACAGTCCCTGCCTCGACTACCTCCTCTGGCAGCTTGTTCCATACCCACACTGCCCTGTGTGTGAAAAAGATACCCCTCAGATTCCTCTTAAATCTTTTCCCCTTCACCTTAAACCTATGCTCTCTTGTCCTCGATTCACTTACTCTGGGCAAGAGGATGCATCTATCCAATCTATTCCACAAGATTTTATACACCTCTATAAGATCTCCCCTCATCCTCCTGCGCTCCATGGAATAGAGACCCAGCCTTCTCAACCTCTCCCAAAAGCTCAACCCCTCTAGTCCTGGCAACATCCCCGTAAATCTTTTCTGAACCCTTTCAAGCTTGACAACATCTTTCCTATTACATGCTGCCCAGAACTGAACAAAATATTCGAAATGCGGTCTCACCAACGCCTTATGCAACTGCAACATGACCTCCCAACTTCTATACTCAATACTCTGACTGATGAAGGCCAAAGTGCCAAAAGCCTTTTTGACCACCTTATCTACCTGTGACTCGACCTTCAAGGAACCATGCACTTGTACTCCTAGATCCCTCTGCTCTACAACGCCTACCATTTACTATGTAGGCCATGCCCTTGTTTGAAGTCCTAAATGCAACATCTCACACTTCTGTGTATTAAATTCCATCAACTATTTCTCCGCACACCTGGGGAATCGATCCAGATCCTGCTGCAATCATTCACAACCTTCGTTATCTGCAAAACCACTAACTTTTGTATCATCAGCAAACTTGCTAATCTTGCCCTGGATCTTCTCATCCAAATCATTGCTGTCGATGACAGACAGTAACGGGCCCAATACTGAACCATGAGGCACACCACTTGTCACAAGCCTCCATTCTGAGAAGCAACCTTCCACTACCACCCTCTGCTTCCTTCCATGGAGCCAATTTGTTATACATTCAGCTAGCTCTACTTGGATCCCATGATATATAACCTTCCAGAGCAGTCTACCATGCAGCACTTGTCAAACACCTTACACAACATCTACAGCTCTGCCTTCATCATCCTTTTTGCTCACGTCTTCAAAATAATCAATCAGATTTGTGATCAACAAGGCTTTTAGCACATTAGCCTTCATCTCAAAAGATTTTATTTTATAAATACAGAAGGGGGAAAATGGTAACCAGGAAAATGCACCTGCACTCCTAAATCCCTCTGCTCATTCCTCAGAGCCCTACCCCAACATTCCCCAGAGCCCTACCGTTCATTGTGTAGGTCCTGCCCATGTTAGACTTCCCAAATTGCAATGCCTCACTTTTCTCTGTCTTAGAGTTTGTAAGAGTCATTGGAGATGTGCTGTATTTGTCCAGTCTCCTGGCTGCTGGCTGTCAGTTCAATGTGGTTGGTCTATGACGGATCATTGATGATATTGACGCCAAGGAACCTAAAGTTCTCAACTGTTGATGCTGGTTAGGCATGTATCCCACCGCATTTCCTAAAATCTAACCTGTTCCATCGTGTTGCTGACATTGAAGGAGAGTTTATTGCACTGACACCGTGTGACCTAAGTTCTCTACCTCTTTCTCGTAATCTGTGCAATCATAAAATTAAAAGAAAAATAAGTTAACAGTCCAGAACTCATTATTGAATTGAATATTGTTATATTGTGTATTAGGTAGTTTGACCCAAGTTGGTAGGATTTAGCTGAGTGTGATTTAAACAGCATGAATAGAAGGTTAAGATAGTAGGTTTATAACGACAAAATTGTTAACTTTTTTCCATTAAAAATAATTCTAATGTGAATGTGGGTCTTTATGAGGATGCATTGCCATCTGCTGGTGCTTGGGGTTATTCATAACAGCATAACAACAATCCTGATGCTTTAATAAATCTGGAGCTGTTCATCTGAAATCCAAAAAGAATGGGGGGTGTTTAAGTAGACCTATTTTAAATAATGTTGACTCCATCATGGAAACTAACTTGGATTAGTTTGTACTTTGCCTATGCAATGCCTATCTGATATATTATTGATGTGTCACCAGCACTCCCCCATAAAATGAGTAAAACGATCACATTTTTTATTGTGTCTGAACTGGCATAACTTGAGCCTTAGTTGATCAAATATGCTCTGGGAGAATGATGTCCTGTTCGCAAAATTAGGTAAGAAAAGTTCCTTGCTGTTTTCATGAATGGCTGAGTAACTTTAGATGTAAAGACTGTGGCCACGTATCTTGCTAGTTTTACCTAACTTTCAATTAGCTGTCTGTCGTCTTTCAGTGAGCAATATATACAGAGAAATAACAAACATGATAATCGTGTCATCATGTCCAACAATCTTTCAATTTAGTTGCCTTCACATTTCATCATATTTCCTGATGTATGCTGTATTGTGGAAGTCATTTGTGGCGTTTCAGAGAAATAGCAACACAATGAGTTTATTTGTGTTTGCTTTTGGAATTCAATGCATCTCAATGGCAGTAACCCACACTTTCCATAAGGGTTAAAGGAAGGCTGTTTGCAGAAACAGTTCCTTCACAGTGACAATAGTGTTTCCTTAATAATGTGTGTGTGTGTTTCTGCAGTATCCTCTGAGAAGGAAACAAAGCTAATTATAGAGCCTTGGTCCCAAAACTAAGGGTCCGGAATTTCTGGAGCTGAGATTAACTTTTTCTTCCGCCTTGACTTTTGGGTTGTGATGTCTTGGCCCATATTCAAATTACCAAGTCAGAGGTATTAGCGGTCTTAATAACATATTAGGTTGATAACTTTCCAGGGCCTTGCATTCGACCTCCCAAGGTGTAGCACCTGACACTTGCTCGAATTATACTATTTCTGCCATTTGTCCACCAATTTGTCCACAATAATAAATCTAAACCTAAACCAAATGGGACTATCTTAGATGGGCAATTTGGTCAGCTGCATGAGTTGGGGCAGAGGGCCTGTTTCCATGCTTTTTAACCGTATTGTCTATTCCAGGATTGTTCTTTAACTGCAGATGCTAGTTTAAATCGAAGATAGACCCAAAAAGCTGGAGTAACTCAACGGGGCAGGCAGCATCTCTGGAGAGAAGGAATGGGTGACGTTTCGGGTCGAGACCCTTCTTCAGACTCTGACCCAAAACGTCACCCATTCCTTCTCTCCAGAGATGCTGCCGGTCCCACTGAGTTACTCCAGCATTTTGTGTCTATCTTGCAATTACATCCTTGCCATCCCATTTCCAGCTTTCTCAGTCCTTTGATGTTTTGATTGCTGTTATTTGCTTGTTTGTTTCTTTTTCATTTCCTTCTCACTTGCCTTTTCCTCCCCCCACTTCCTCCCCTTCTCTTCCCTCAGTTCTCACACCCACCCCTCCCTCTCCTCCTGGCTTTGACCCCTTCATCTCCCTTTGTCTCCCCCTTCCAGTATCTCGTCTCACCCCCTCCCCTCTCCTCACCTATCCCCCCCTCCCCTCGCCTCTCTCCCCACTCCCCTCGCATCTCCCCTCTCCCCTCGCATCTCCCCACGCCCCTCGCCTCTGTCCCCTCGCATCTCCCCGCTCCCATCGCCTCTCCCCTCGCCTCTGTCCCCTCCCCTCGCATCTCCCCACTCCCATCGCATCTCCCCCCTCCCCTCGCATCTCCCCACTCCCCTCGCCTCTGTCCCCTCCCTTCGCATTTCCCCACTCCCCTCGCCTCTGTCCCCTCCCCTCGCATCTCCCCACTCCCCTCGCATTTCCCCACTCCCCTCGGCTCTCTCCTCGCCTCCTCGCCTTGCCTCCCCCTCGTCTCCCTATCACCTTGCCTCCTCCTCCCTTCGTCTCCCCCTCCCTTCTCCCCTCCCCTCGCCTCTCCCCACTTCCCCTCACCTCTCCTCGTACCCTCCCCTGCTTCTCGCCTCCCACTCGTCTCTCCCGTCCTCCCCTCGTCTCTCCCCCACTCCCCTCATTTCTCCCCTTCCCCTCCCCTCTCCCCCTCCCTCGTCTCTCCCCCTCCCCTCGTCTCTCCCCCTCCCCTCGTCTCTCCCCCTCCCCTCGTCTCTCCCCCTCCCTCGTCTCTCCCCCTCCCTCGTCTCTCCCCCTCCCTCGTGTCTCCCCCTCCCCTCGTCTCTCCCCCTCTCCTCGTCTCTCCCCCTCTCCTCGTCTCTCCCCCTCCCCTCGTCTCTCCCCCTCCCCTCGTCTCTCCCCCTCCCCTCGTCTCTCCCCCTCCCCTCGTCTCTCCCCCTCCCCTCGTCTCTCCCCCTCCCTCGTCTCTCCCCCTCCCTCGTCTCTCCCCATCCCTCGTCTCTTCCCCTTCCTCGTCTCTCCCCATCCCCTGGTCTCCCCCCCCCCCCCACAGTCTGCCCACACTCATTTTTACAAACATTTGCTCAATTGCTCACTTGCGTTATTTTAATATTGACTCACTTCCACTTGAAGTCAAAGTAAAGTAAGACTTTAGTACCTCTAGTCTAACCCAGACATATTTCAACCTTCAGATAACTGAGTTTTCGCAGTTTGATATAATGATTCTCTTATTTCCATTTTCATCTTTTGACCTTTCGTTTGTTTCCTCAAATGTTCCGTAGCCATGGCTTTTTGCCTACCGCCACCACACATTACATTTTACTCACCACCTTAAAACCTGTTTGATCTCTAACTTTACCAATTTTAATGAAAGGTCACTGTCCTGAAACATGAATTTTGTTTATCTTTCCACAGATGCTGCCTGACCTGGTGAGTATTTCCAGCATTTCCTGTTTCTATTGCAGCAGCTTGAGCACATTTTATTGCTGTTCACCATTTATCTCTGAATTGTTCACCTGGCATTATTGGATAGTTTTTGTTTTCGTTTTAATAGATATTCTCTTTACGAGGAGCTATAATAACTTTGAAGGATCAAAGGAAAGATGCCAGAGGTTATTAATAATATCATGGTAAAGACAACAAGTTTAGTGTCATTGAAAATTAACTTGTTTAAGAAGCTGGAAAAATCGAAGGTAGACAAAAATGCTGGAGAAACTCAGCTGGTGAGGCAGCATCTATGAAGCGAAGGTATAGGTGACGTTTCGGGTCACCCATTTCCTTCGCTCCATAGATGCTGCCTCACCCGCTGAGTTTCTCCAGCATTTTTGTCTACCTTTGCAAATTAACTTGCACACTTTGGATTGGGCATAAATTGGGGAAGAATGTAGCTGCACCACAGTATGTTTACTGATGACTCATAGGCCTACGCTAATGACCCAAAGACAACAGTCCCATGACAACAGCTGATAAATGTCAATTTGGCTAGATAAATTAATCCGAAATGAAACGGTTCCTTGTGTAAGAGCAAACAATAAAGATCAACTGGCTCATTAATGTTGATTGTAGACGGGAATCTTTCACTCTGGGGACGGGAACAAAATATTGCCCATGCCAGTGAAGCCCGTGAATAAATAAATAAAGACTGGATGATGTGGAAAAGCAGAAGGTTGTTGGCTTTTGGGTTGACCCAATAGATTAAAAGTAGCACTTTTCAGTTGTATTCAATAAAAACTGGTGTACAGCACAATGTGGGGAGAAAAAATATTTAAGACCAATGTATCGGGAAAAATTATTGCAAAATGTTTCTGCTGTAGAGGATGGTGAGATGGACTGACCCAAGCAATAAAAGGTTAAGTTCCTGCGCAAACCTCTAGAATATGTATCCGAATGTGAACATTGGTTTAGCAATGTTGGTTTATCTGGAAGCAAACATTGTATAAACAGGATAATATGCAAGGAAGTTGCTTGGCAGCAACGATGGCGGGGCTGTAAAATTGTAGCAATGTGCAAGCTGTATCTTGCTGAGCTTGGTTTTGCCATGATCCTTCTCCACCAACTCACAGAAGTGTTCATTTTCATTTGGATTGAGTGGTTATTCTGATTTGTATGCTCAAATCATGCAGTACGGAGCAGCATCTTTGCTGTTTCATTCTTCTGCGTTCAGTCAACAACTAATGTACCTAATGCTCCCGGCAGGAACAACTGGATTCCAGTAATCGGATTTCCTTTCTGGCCCACAGAATTCAATTCCAGTTGCCTATTATCGGCTTGGTTAGTAATATTACATATCAAAAATTTGCAGTGGACATGCATGATCTATGTCTCCAATTGTCATTCGATAACTTTGTTTGACTCTTTCCTGACCATCAATCAATTGTTAGCTCAAGACTTGACGATCGTACACTGCTGGCTAGAGTCACATTTTCCATGTTTCCACTTGACATCGCCCAACATAATTGCCTATACACCAACTCAGTTTTACCCATCTCACTTGTGGTTGGAAACGTTATTTACCTCTGTGTGAAACAACCCCTTGATTTTAAACTTTCGATTCTATCCAGATCTATCTCTGCCATCTTTTAAAATCTTATGACCTTCCCTGGAGAATCTTGAATCAGATAGTGGATTATTAGGGTTTAGCTGTGTTGTTCCTGTTTTCATGCTTTGGTCTCTTCAGTCATCAGAACCATATCGAATTCCTGTAATATATTTATTGACATGGGTTCAATTGTCTTCTGTAGTAAGAGTTCCTTAGGTCCACCACATTTTGGGTGACAACATTTCTCCTCATCACAGTCATATTAAAACCTACCCCATGTCCTTGGCGTGTTCTAGACTTCCTCACCTCCTTTCTGTGTCTGGTCTGGGCAATCCCATCAAGATTTTGAACGTTTGAAGTGCCCCCATTTGTTCTTCTAAACTCTAACGTACATAAATGCTATTGTTCCAACCTCGATTTCTCAATCCAAGCATCTTGGGAATCAGTCAGGTGATTATACGCTCCATACTAGTAAACTGGAGAAGTTCCATTTCTTTCTAACAAGGGTCTAGAATTGTTGGTGCTCTGCTAACTTGATTTCAAGAAGTTAAAAAGATGAATGGGTTTTAATAGGAATTTTTTCTGGTTACTATGAGTAGCTTTTGAAAAAAAATTGTTTCATTTAATTCCTCATCTCTCGAGATTAAATTCAAACAATTGTTTCTAGATCCATGATTAAGAACTCCAGCCTCTAGTACTATAACTTAACTGATCTCTGTTGTAATTATTCCCTTGAGAATTTTTTTATTCAGAACCGGAAAGAAAAGCCAGATAAATATAAGGTAAAAGGACGATTGATGAGGTGAAAAGTAGTTTGGGAAGAGGTATTCTCACTGGAGTTTATTGGACTGGACTATTGGGTCAAATGGCCTGTTTCTGTGCTGTGGATCCTTATGTAAAAAGATCATTCAAAATATACATCCTGGTCCCAAAGTAATTATGGTTCACAATACAGGAGCATACTGACTCTTTAAAGGAGCCTTCCAAGAAAACTCAATGCAGAGAACAACACAAAATTATTAACTTGGTTGTGTTCGGAAGGAAATATTTTGTAGACTTACTTCCTTTAATTGTTCTGAGTTGTTCCGCAGCATGTGAATCGTCTCCACAGAGTTTTCTCTTGATATTTATGCAATCTACGCTACAAGCCTGAAGATGTTTGGGAATCACGACTTTACTTCCAAACAATGTCGGTTTTAATGGCTCTGTGTCTTCCAGTGCATATGAGCTCATTCACATGTTGGACAGGGAAGGACTGTGGTCTTTTTCCCCCTGAACCTTTGAGAGGCAAGGTTGATGATTACTTAGTTCTTGTTATTAAAAGCTGAATTCTGAGGGCGTATTTATTCAACAATTGAAATCCACAGACATTTCATACACAAAACATAATGTGAGAATTGAAACTAATGCACATAGTTGGTGAAATTGTCTTTTGAAGATGAGAGTTTGTCAGAAATGTTGTTGGTAGCATGACTCTGAACATGCAAGTTTACTTATTTTAGTAGCTTATGAATATCTTTGCTCAACATTGTTATCTCTAAATCTTTCTTGGTTGGAAGATGTATCTTCATATTGATTTTCCCTGGACTATGTTACGTGCCTAGAGGAATTTTATCCTAAATATTAACACACCATACCGAAACCTTAGTATATCAATGTCATAGTGTACACAAATCATTAATCTCTATCTGACCCATACTGTATGTGGAGTGCTGGCATCAGCATGATTAGCTGAATGCCTCTGTGCTGTATCCTTTGTATAGTTTAGTTTATTATTGTCACATGTACCGAGATTCAGCGAAAAGCTTTTGTCTGCGTGCTATCCATTGGAAATAGCACTTGCTCCACATGCAACCGTACTCCACAACATCAGAGCACAATTAATGCGGCATTGGTAAATACAATCTTCAGCTATCTTCTGATTGCAGCATGTGTCTCCTGAGTAATGAATACTGAACGTCACTCTTTCTGACCAGGCGGTTATAGTAAAGAGAGCTCTGCCTTCTAACCTGTGTTGTACCTTACCTAAAGGCACTTTGTTGACGCCGGGTGGCAAAATTGGATTGTATTTCCTTTTCCTGCAAAGCCCTTTTAACTGGAGGCATCCTGCTTTTAGTGACGTTGAGCACAACAGCAATGTACAACATACGTATTGTCAAACAAAGTCTGACACGCACTCGCCAAAGGAGAGTACATGACCAAAAGATTGGTCAAAGTTAAACGTTTATAGGAGTTTCTTGAAGGAAGAAAGAGAGGTAGAGATCTTTAGAAGGGAATTCCAGACCCTTGGGCTGCAGCAACTGAAGCCTGGATTGTTCAAGAGATCAGAGTTTTTTCTGAATATTCAATCAGAGAATATTTCTGTTCAGCCGATCTTGGATATTGAGCAAGGAATTTGGTAATTAATACTATTGATTAGTATGGGTGTCAGGGGGAGAAGGCAGGAGAATGGAGTTGAGAGGGAAAGATAGATCAGCCATGATTGAATGGCAGAGTAATGGGCCAAAAGGCCTAATTCTGCCCCTAGAACATATGAACTTTGAATTCGTGTGTGTAGGGTTTGAGAGGGTGATAGTCTTGTTTGTAAAGATCATGCTGTATGATTATGCAGGGTTGCTACTTGCCTAAGACCCTGCCCCAGGATGTCAGAGCATTTGAGAAATACTAGAGTATCTTTGGCTCAGCATAAGCTAGCTTTCAACCATTTGCATTATGTTTACACTCCAAGAACAATTCTTTAACAAGCAGCCTGTTCATTTCTTCCAGGTCTACCAGCCATTATCTAATGAAGCTGAAGTTGCACAGACCAAAAAATTATTCCGGAGGCGAAGGAATGACCGTAGGTGAGTCTTCAGCTACTATCCTCCATGTTAAAGCACTCAAACTCGCAGCTTTCACAGTCCTTGTTCAGACAAAATAATTTAGCACTGAATCTTGTTCCTAATGACATAAAGAATGTCGCACTCGGTTAAACTGAAAAGATTGTCAGCCTTTTACTAAATATAATCTGTTGACATCAATATCTAAAAAAAATTGCAGTAGGTATTGCTTCTCCCTGAGTTTTTAATTTTTTTTTGCATTTTCTCAAATTTCCTCTTATGCTCAACTCTGTGACTCATTTTAACGTAGGTAAATTGACCGTCACCTAATTACATCGAGTTAAATCTCCCAACATTATTCTTAATAAGTGGGTTAAGACCTTCTAAACCAGTGCACGTGGGATCCCAATTCAAAGCAGAGTGAGGAGCTCTGAGGTGCAACAATAGCTGAAGAGGAGGAGGAGGAAACGGAGGCAGCAAGGGGGCAGTCACCTCCTTTCAATCATCCCCTGATCTGGCCCAAGGCAAGATAACTTTTATTTTGTGACTTATCTCATTATTTTCTTCTCCCCCCCCATCCAGTAATCTTGCTGTAATGCAGCATGATTGATGGAGAGGGTAGTCTGTGCACCGGCTCTTAGGCCTTTTAGAAACATAGAAACATAGAAAAATAGGTGCAGGAGTAGGCCATTCGGCCCTTCGAGCCTGCACCGCCATTCAATGTGATCATGGCTGATCATCCAACTCAGTATTCCGTACCTGCCTTCTCTCCATACCCCCTGATCCCTTTAGCCACAAGTGCCACATCTAACGCCCTCTTAAATATAGCCAATGAACTGGCCTCAACTACCTTCTGTGGCAGAGAATTCCAGAGACTCACCACTCTCTGTGTAAAGAATGTTTTTCAGTATTGGTCTGAAACCAGCAGCTGGTAGGTGAGTGAGAGGGTTCTTGGGGTGACTTCCTCTCATTTGTTCCTCCTCCTCTGGTCCTCTATAGGACGTGCCCTTGGCCTCTCCATACTGTGTCTTTCCACAGACGCCACATGTCCCCAGGGGTGAATCAACCCCCATGGAATCGCATGCTCCTGAAACCATTCTTGTAAGCAAGCGCAGTGCTAAGCATCCCCCATTCCTTTTATGCTGCAGTTTCCTGAAGACCTGAGATCCAGCTGCAATTGAATCAATGCTGTAACCTGTTTAACCATCAAAATTGCACGGACTGATGTTACAGAACATTGCAGTCTGTAACACGCTGGGGTGTTACCAGGTGTAACTTTCAAGAAGTATTAATTGTATCACCACTGTAGCATGGTGCTGTTAAATATAACTTGTTATCTTTCCCTAACTTCATACTTTAGCGTTTACTTTGTCGCAGCAACGCCAGTTTGCATAGTTTATATCTTGAACATTATAGTAGAAGAGCACATCCAACTCTTAGATTAATTATGATGAACTGATGACTTTTACATTATGTCTAAGGGATTCATAAATTAATATTCAATTGTAAGGGGTAGGATTTGATGTGTTTCTTTTTGCCTGCCAATCTGTACCCACATTTAATTTCAAAATTTATCGTTAGATTTATCTGTGATTCTGTCAGCAATCTGCAGCCAGGGATTGTGACTGACAGATATAAACAAAATAAGTTGCGGTAGTCTGTTCTTTAATGAAGTCCTGCAGTTGACTTAACCCCAATATACTATACCTTTCAAAATAACAATCTCCCATTGACACTTAAATCAGGATTGCTCAGTTATTATAGCCTACTTTTAAGGGCCTGTCCCACCAGCATGCAATTGCATGCGTCTAGCGCGACCAAACGCGGTCACTTGAGGCGTACCGCCGCACGGGGCCGGTCCCTCTTCGATCAGCGGAGGCGTATGGAGTTGTGCAGGGCTGGTCCCGACATCGCGCGGGGCTACGAAAATCCTGCGTGCCAACGGCCTGTTGGCCCACAGGCGTATTGAGGGCGCACGCAGCGTCTTGACAGCGTACGCCTAGCGCGTGGCATTGCGCGATGACGTCACCACACAGCGTGCCGTTGCGTGATGATGTCACTGCCCAACGCCGTGCGACGTCCAAATTCAGTCGGCCCGTCTCCTGCCCAGTTGATTGGTGAGTATGATGTTGGGACCAGCCCCGCACAACTCCATACGTCTCCACGGTTCGAAGTGGAAACGGCCCCACGCGGCCGTATGCCTCAAGCGACCACATTTGGTCGCGTTAGACGCATGCAATCGCATGCTGGTGGGACAGGCCCTTTAATGGGTGTGCTAGCCTGATGTAGACGCAACAGGACAAAAGTCATTGTCCCATCCTATCAAAGTTCGTTGTTAAGCAGGTTGGCATTGTGAACCTACACTGCATGGCCTCAATCACAAGGGTGACCATCCTCAAATTAGGAGACCAAAACTGTACACAATACTCCAGATGTGGTCTCACCAGAGCCCTATGCAACTGCAGAAGAACCTCTTTACTCCTATACTGAAATCCTCTTGTTATGAAGGCCAACATTCCATTAGCTTTCTTCACTGCCTGCTGTACCTGTAAGCCAACTTTCAGTGACCGGTGTACAAGGACACCCAGGTCTCACTGTACCTCCCCCTTACCTAACCTAACCCCATTGAGATAGTAATCTGCCCCCTTGTTTTTGTGGATAACCTCACATTTATCTATATTATACTGCATCTGCCACGCATCTGCCCACTCACTCAACCTGTCCAGGTCCTCCTGCAACCTCCTAACATCCTCTTCACAGTTCACACTACCACCCAGCTTTGAGTCATCCGCAAACTTGCTAGTATTGCTCCTAATTCCCTCTTCCAAATCATTAATATATATGGTAAACAGTTGCGGCCCCAACACTGAGCCTTGCGGCACTCCACTCAGATGCCCGACTACCCGGGTCACTCACCCTCACCTCCCCTTGACCCCCGGGTCGCTGACCCTCACCTCCCCCGGACCCCAGCTGGACACAGAGCACTTGGGCCGACCCGCATTCCCAGGGGGACGGGGGAAAGAGACGGTGGGGGGGGGGAGGCAAATGGTCCCCGGACATCGCCAAGTGCCAGAATGTCTGCTCACTCCGGGTGTTGTCGCCGCTTCACTGACGCACATTCTCATGCATAACCTAACACACATTGACACACACAATGGCATACACAAGGTTTAAAGGGATATGGGCCAAATGCGGATAAAATAGACTAGTTTAGATGGGGCATCTTGATCTGCATGGACAAGTTGATATGACGGGCCTGTTTCCATGCTGTAAGACTATGTAGAAAGGGTGCTATTGCTCTGGAGAGGATCCAGGGCGATGTATGAGGATGCTGGCAGGGCTGGAATTTTTTTTTCACTTTGAAGAAAAATTTGATAACTAGGAATGTATTCTCTGCAGCAGAGGAGGTGAAGAAACCCCCCCCCCCGAGTCGTTATGCTCTCTCAGGCTTGGTCACTGTATTTCCTCGCAATTTCTCACTCTCAACTCTCACCCAATGTTGGCAACCTTGCATGGGATCCAGGGTGAGATAACCACTAAATACGAAACTGGCTGGAGGAAGGAGTTAGAGGGTGGAAGGTTGTTTATCAGATTGGAGGCCTGTGATTGGAGTAGTGTGCCGCAGAGAGACTTGGGTTGTCATCTCTGTTAACTATGTTAACTTGGATTACAAAATAGTCAACCTGGTTAGTAAATTTGCAAATAATACCAAATAGGCAATATGGTTTGCAGCAAACAAGGCTATCTTAACCTGTTTACTGCCATGATTCTAACCTCAACTATTTTTCATTTCAACTTTATCAAATTGACATCAACTTAAAACATTTTTTCTTTCTTCACAGACGTCGCCTCTCCCGCTGATTTGCCACCATTTTCTGTTTTTATTTATAACGTCTATTGCTTCATTGAGAATATTGCCTCAAATGTCCCCAATTTAACCATAACGAATATAACACAGGCTTCAGATAAAAACTGCTCCCTGCGGATCATTTCCATTCCTCCAATATATTACTCCGTTGCTGCACTTAAAAATATTTAAATGTGCTCCTTAATAAAAGTTATAAGTACAGATTTGCCACATTTAGCAGAGTTTATTTAAGATGCTCCATCTTTAAGAAGAGAGCTGTGCATTGTAAGGATGGAAAGTTGTGCTTGGCCTGTAGGAGCAGCAGAAGCCCACAAATTTGTTCTATCTTGTGAACGCATCCTTGTTATAGGACATTGTCTTTACTTGTAGGAGGCAACAGAGGACTCCAGGAGGAAACAAAGCTCAGCAGCAGCAGCAACATGGGGAGCACCAGCCCAGCAACCCAAAGCACAACCGGGATCACTCAAGACAATACCAGCCTCCGGCGCCACATGCAGCAGGAAAGCAGGGTCCGCAGAACCATGGCTACAGCCAGCAGCGCCGATGGCAGCATAACCAGAAACATTCTTCCAACGACAAAGAGTCGAACAGGAATGGCAAAGACAACAATAACGTCCAAGGCGATGATCCCTCAAAAAGTTCTGGCCAAACAACAGAGGAGCTCCAGAGGCCTGCTGATCCATCCGGCAGTCCAACGCCACAGAACCTCCAGAACTCTGAGACAAAACGGAAGGACAGCATTTCAGAACGGCAGGTGGATCAACCTAAAGTTAATTTATTGGAATCTTCCAAAGATAGGCTGAAAAGACGGCTCAAAGAAAAGGTAATATTTTATTTCTTTGCGACATCTCTCATACCCTCTTTGTCAAAATAATCTCAAGAGGAGACTGAAGATAGACACAAAAAGCTGGAGTAACACAGCGGGTCAGACAGTATCTGCAGAGAAAAGGAATATGTGATGTTTCAGGTTGAGACTCTTCTTGTTGAGCTAGGTGGGGCTAGGCGAAAATGAGTTGCAGGCAATGAGACTCAACAGGACGACTTTGAAACCAGTACAACGACTTGGTGGGGTAGGGATGGAAAGAGAAGGCACGCAAAGGTTACTTGACGTTAGAGAAATCAATACACCGCTGAGTTGTAAGTTGCCCAAGCGAAATAAGAGGTACTGTTCCGCCAGTTTGCATTTGGCCTCACTCTGACCATGGAGGAGGCCAGGACAGAAAGGTCAGTGTGGGAATGGGAAGGGGCATTCATGTATTTGGCAACTGGGAGGTCAGGTTGGTCCAGGTGAACTGAGCGAAGGTGTTCAGCGAAACAATTGTCCAGTCTACGTTTGATCTCGCCGATGTATAAGAGTCCACACCTTGAATGACGGATACAGTAAATGAGGTCGGAGGAGGTGCAAGTGAACCTCTGCCTAACCTGAAAGGTCTGTCGGGGTCCCCGGAAAGAGTCGATGGAGGAGGTATAGGGACGGGTGTTACAACTTCTGCATTTGCGGGGGAAGGTACCTGGGGAGGGGGTGCTTTGGGCGGGTAGGGATGAGTTAACCACGGTGTTGCGGAGGGAACGGTCTCTGCAAAAGGGGTGGAGATGGGAAGATGTAACGAGTGGTGATTTTTCCTGGCCTCAGTGCGGTAGACAGACTACCACAGCACCTCGGCAGGTTTGATGTTAATGTCGGGGTTGCTGCAGAGTGAGCGGAGGGCTGTACGTTCAGAGGGGGTGAGTAGGTAAGGGATTGGAAAAGTTGAGACTGTTGATTGTCAGGACAAGGTAGGTGTTGGGGTCAGAAGAGGGCAGGGGGATGGACAGAGGTTGAGGTGAGGTCCTGTGGGGGGGATGGCGGGTGTCCAGAGAAGGGCGATCCCTCGTAGGGGGTCTCTGGAGAAGAGCTCTGACCGCCGGCCTGCGGCCTACTACATCTTGAAGCCACGGTCTCCGTTAAGGAGGTGACCGATTTTGGAGCTCCGGGCCGCGGGATGTGCTCAACCTGTCCCGACCAGAGGGCTTGAACATCGGGCCATCGGGAGTGCGACTACAGAGGGTCACGGCCCCGACCATGGGTGAACAAGGGAGGAGGAGGAGAACTGTCTGAACTGTATTGCCTTCCACCACAGTGAAGAATGTTGTGGTGGATGTCTGTGTTGAATTATGTTGTGTATTTTATCCTTTTGAATGTGGTGAATGTGACAAATAAATTTGAACTTTGATCTTTGAGGGGACGTGAGGTTCTAGTGTATGGGGGGGAGGTGGTTGGGGTAACCTGATGAATAGAGGGGGAAGGGGAAGACCCAGTGGAATCATTACTGAGATTCCCAGTTGGAGGGGGGGGGGGGACATTAGGTCCCAGGAGAGTCAGACCATGTGGTGCTGGAGTCTGCTACATGGAGGTTGTGGGCCTGGTGCTGAGCCTGGAACTCGGGTGAGGCGACGGCTCCGACCTGCTGGTGGGCGGTGGAGAGGCAGGGGTCGGCACAGCCGCTGGTGGGGGCCCGCGTGGGGATGGAGTAGAGATGCGGCACGGTGAAGGGCAGTGTCGGTAGCCCCGCGGAGACCCCCTTCCCCCTCTTTTAACCAGGTTACACCGACCACCCCCCACCCGCACAATAGTCCTCACACCCCTCCCCCTCCTCTCTGAACACCCACCAGATCTCGCCTCGGCCTATACCCACACCCCAGCCCTCATCTGACCCCAACCCCCACACTTGTCGTGTCTTCACCATCCCCCCCTGACCTCCCCTTTTCTGATACAAAACGGTCTGTCCTCAACAGAGGCCTCGCCTTCGTTCCCCTCCGCCCCCACCTCAATGAGTTCCGGGTCCGCCACGATGTAGAGATTTTCTTCCATCGCCTCTGCCTCCGTGTCTTTTTCTATGGGAACGAGTCCTCACCACCCAGTGATGACCCTTCTCCACCGGTCTCCCTCCTCTTAGACTCCCCTTCGACCCTCTCTAGACCTTTTAATTTCTAATTGCTGGCATGACATCAACTGTCTCAACGTTTCCATTCCCCTTATGTACTCTAACCTCTCCCCCCTCTGAACGTGCAGCCCTCCGCTCACTACAGCAACCCCGACATTATCATCAAACCCGCCGACAAGGGAGGTGCCGTGGTAGTCTGGCGTTCTGGCCTCTACCGCGCTGAGGCCAGGTGCCAGCTCTCGGATACCTCCTCCCTTACCCTTGGGCAATGGCCGCACAGATGAGGACCAGGCCATCATTTTGCACATCTCCGGTTTTATCACCTCCAGCTGTCTGGCCTCCACAGCCTCCAACCTTATCCCAGCCCTGCATGGCCCGGTTTTACCCCATAAACGCAATTACCCTGACAGACCCATTGTTTCTGCCTGCTCCTGTCCCACTGAAATAATTGTCCACATGCCTCGTCTCCATCCTATCCCCCCCCCCCCCCCCACTCCAATCCCTCCCTACTTATGTCCAAGATACCTCACACTTCATTCATCTCTTCAATGACTTCCGTGTCCCAGCCTCCCTCCCTACGCTGCCTCTGCGCCCAAGATGAGGTGTTCCTCACCAGGGCATCTATGTCCTCATTCTTTTGGGACCAGGGATTCCCCTCTTTCATCATAGAAGAGGCCCTCACAATGTACCCCGCAGCTCTGCTCTTGCTCCCCCTCCTCCCAGTCACAACAGGGACAGACTTCCCCTAGTCATAGAAACATAGAAACATAGAAAATAGGTGCAGGAGGAGGCCATTCAGCCCTTCGAGCCAGCACCAGTCCTTACCTTTCACTCCCTCAGCCATTGCCTTCAACATATAATCCTCTGACATTTTTGTCACCACAGGATCCCACCACAGGTTGCATTTCCCCATCTCCACCCCTTTCTGCCTTCCGCAGAGACCGATCCCTCCGACACTCCGTGGTTAACTCATCCCTTTCCACCAAAACCACCTACTCCCCAGGTACCTCCTCCTGCAACCGCAGGAGATGCAACACCTGTCCCTATACCTCCTCCCTTGACTCTGTCCAGGGACCCCGACAGTCCTTTCAGGTTAGGCAGAAGCTCACTTGCGCCTCCTCCAACCTTGTCTACTGTATCGGTTGTTCATGGTGTGGACTCCTATGCATCAGCGAGATTAAATGCAGACTGGGTGATCGTTTCATTGAACAACTTCACTCAGTCTGCCTGGACCAACCTGATCTACGGCTGCCAAACATGTTAATTCCCCTTCCCATTCCCACACTGACCTCTCTGCCTTAGGCCTCCTCCATTGTCAGAGTGAGGCCAAACGCAAATTGGAGGAACAGCACCTAATATATTGCTTACAGCCCAGTGGAATTAATATAGATTTCTCTTAACTTCAAATAACCCTTGCATCTCCTCTCTCTACGTTCCTACCCTATTCGCCGTACCAGCTTCAAAGTCATCGTGTTGAGTCTCGTTGTTTGTAATGCATTTTCACCTTGTCCACAGCTAACAATTTCCTGTTTCCTTTATCATTGTTACTTTTTTGCATGTCTTTCATTCATTTGCTCTATATCTCTCTATATCACCATCTATGTCGCTTGTTTCGCTTTCCCCTGACTCTGTCTGAAAAAAGGTCATGACCCGAGACAACACCTATTCCTTTTCCCCAGAGATCCTGTCTGACCCGCGGAGTTACTCCAGATTTCTGTATCTACGGTTTAAACCAGCATCTGTAGTTCCATCCTACGAGTTCCTTCAAGAGGAGACCTATGCTTTGCTATTATGTTAATTTGACTTAATAAAAAAATTCAACGGAGAATGTTGATCTGGAACTGCAAATGTATTTTCTATTTTCTAATTCAAACTCTATCTGGATCAAGGTCCAAAAAATTGAAAAGTGAGTTAAATATGAATCTAAGTGAAAATAGGAAGAGCAAAACTCGTTAGATTTTGCAAATTTTAAAATAAAAGTGCTTGACTTTTCTTGTGGATACAATATGGATAAATCCACTTTGGTGGCAAAAACAGGAAGGCAGATTATTATCTAAATGGTGTCGAGTTGAGAAAAGGGGAAGTACAACGGGATCTGGGGGTCCTTGTACATCAGTCACTGAAAGTAGGCATGCAGGTACAGCAGGCAGTGAAGAAAGCGAATGGCATGTTAGCCTTCATAATAAGAGGAGTTGAGTATAGGAGCGAAGAGGTCCTTCCGCAGTTCTACAGGGCCCTAGTGAGACCACACCTGTAGTATTGTGTGCTGTTTTGATCGCCAAATTTGAGGAAGGACATACTTGCTATACAGCATAGGTTCTCAAGGTTATTTTCCAGGTTGTCATATGTTGATAGAATGGAGCGGCTGGGCTTGTACACTCTGGAATTTAGAAGGATGAGAGGGGATCGTATTGAAACATATAAGATTATTAAGGGTTTGGACACGCTAGAGGCAGGAAACATGTTCCCAATGTTGGGGGAGTCCAGAACCAGGGGCCACAGTTTAAGAATAAGGGGTAAGCCATTTAGACGGAGATGAGGAAATACTTTTTCACAGAGAGAGTTGTGAGTCTGTAGAATTCTCTGCCTCAGAGTGCAGTGGAGGCCGGTTCTCTGGATGCTTTCAAGAGAGAGTTAGATACTCTTAAAGATATGGGGTCAAGGGATATGGGGAAAAGGCAGGAACGGGGTACTGATTGGGGATGATCAGCCATGATCACAGTGAATGGCGGTGCTGGCTCGAACGGCCAAATGGCCTACTTCTGCACCTATTGCCTATTGTCTATTGACTCATTGGGTTAGGCACATGCAAAAAGAGAAAAACAGATTCAGCCCCAGATGGGAAAACCCCATGAAGAAAAGCCATCAAGCTGAAACACCAATCTTATTCCATATTACTGCTTCAATTTCCAACAGCATTTGCTTTCCTTACACAGCACCTTCCCTTACAACAGCAAGAAGTTCAACACCTGCTTTTTTAACCCCCATCTAGTGAAGCAGTAATTCACTTGGCACTTTTTCAATTCAGTGCTCAAGCTGTGGTCTCCTCTGCACTGGAGAATGCAAATGCAGATACGTTGGCTGGTTTACTGAACACGTCTGTTCCATCAGTGACGGTCACCCGGCTTTCCAGCAGCATCTCACTTTAATTCTCCATCCTTACTCCTATTCTGACCCCTCTGTCTTTGACCTCTTACATTCTTGCAAGTAAGCTCATTTTCTGCAGAGTTGCTGCCTGCCCCATTGAGTTGCTCCAGCACTTTGTGTCTATCTCTGGTAAGCCCGACATAAACTTGAGCAACAACATCTCGCCGTTTGTCTAGAAATGCCATAGCCCACAGGGCTCAACATTAAATTCAGTACTTTCACCAATAACCAGCCTTTTGATTTTGAGTCAGAACTGGCCTGCATTGCTGTAAGAGCAGGAAATACAATGGGTATTCAGCACATCATACATTGACAAGGGGTGTAGGAAAGAATTGCAAATGATCGCCTGGACCTACCTGATTTCACGGTTGCCAAATACATTGTGTGCAGTTTTGATCCCCTAATTTGAGGAAGGACATTCTTGCTATTGAGGGAGGTGCAGCGTAGGTTTACGAGGTTAATTCCCGGGATGGCGGGACTGTCATATGCTGAGAGAATGGAGCAGCTGGGCTTGTATACTCTGGAATTTAGAAAGATGAGAGGGGATCTGGATGCTTTCAAGAGAGAGCTAGATAGGGCTCTTAAAAATAGCAGAGTCAGGGGATATGGGGAGAAGGCAGGAACGGGGTACTGATTGGGGATGATCAGCCATGATCACATTGAATGGCGGTCGGTGCTGGCTCGAAGGGCCGAATGGCCTACTCCTGCACCTATTGTCTATTGTCTATTAATTCCCCTACTCATTCCCACACTGACCTTCTTCAGCATATAATCCTCCAATGGGTATTCAGCAGATCATACATTGACAAAGGGGTGTAGGAAAGAATTGCAAATGTTGGTTTACAGCGAAGATTGACATAAAATGCCGGAGTAACTCAGCAGGACAGGCAGCATCTCTGGAGAGAAGGAATGGGTGACATTTTGGGTGGAGATCTTTCTTCAGACTGAGAGTCCGGGGAGAGGTGATGGGTATGGTGTGAAAAGGACAGATCAAAGCGAACAAACAAGCGCAGGCTCGGCGATAGTTTCGCTGAACACCTCCGCTCAGTCTGCCTAAACCACACCTTTCCCAGGTACCTTCCTCTACCAACACTTTTGCCACCTCCAACGGGATCCCACTACTGGCCACATCTTCCTATCTCCACCCATTTCTACTTTCCGCAGAGACCGTTCACTCCAAAACTCCCTGGTCAACTCGTCCCTTCCCACCCAAACCACCCCCTCCCCAAGTACCTTTCCCCTGCAACCACAGGAGATGCAACACCTGTCCCTTTACTTCCCCCCTCGACTCCAACCAAGGATCCAAACAGTCTTTCCAGGTGATGCAAAGCCTCACTTGCACCTCCTCCAACCTCATCTACTGTATCCACTGTTCCAGATGTCAACTTCTACATTGGCGAGACCAAGCGCAGGCTCGGCGATCATTTCGCTGAACACCTCCGCTCAGTCCGTCTTAACTTACCTGAACTCCCTGTTGCTCAGCACTTCAACTCGCCCACTCATGCCCAATCTCACCTTTCTGTCCTGGGCCTCCTCCATTGTCAGAGTGAATGCCAGTGCAAATTGGAGGAACAGCATCTCATATTTTGCTTGGGTAGTTTTCACCCCAGTGGTATGAACATTGACTTCTCTAACTTCAAATAGCCCTTGCTTTCCCTTGCTTCCCCTTCCCAGTTCTCCCACCAGTCTTACTGCCTCTGACTACATTCTATCTTTGTCCCGCCCACTCCCCTGACATCAGTCTGAAGAAGGGTCTCGACCCAAAACGTCACCCATTCCTTCTCTCCAGTCTGCCTGTCCCGCTGAGTTACTCCAGCATTTTCTGTTTATCTTCAGTTTAAACCAGCATCTGCAGTTCCTTCTTGCACATTTTATGTGATATAGCACTGCTTTTCTTTATCCACAGATGCTGCCCAACATGTTGAGCTTTTCCAGCATTTTCCTTTATTTCAAATTACCACCAACTCTTTACTCGGTTTCAGCATGTTTTTATTTCTTTTTCCTCTGTTCTCCCCTAATTTATGCTTCTTCTTGCCTTTAGCAAACCTTCACCTTTAGCAGGCACAAATCGATTTTTCTTGGTCTCCACCCTATCATTGATGTCTCTTTTGTTCTCCTTACCACTTGCTCTTTACAATTTAAAGTATGCCCATTATTTGAGTTCACCCAGTTCTGCCACGATGTCATTGACATTAGATGTTAAACCTGTTTCTCTCTTCACAGATGCAGCCTGGCTTGTTGACTATCGCCAGCTTTTAAAACAATAGAAACTAAGTCATTTTGAGCTATAAAGATGAATTGAAATATTTATTGTTCTTATCATGATCTAACACTATTATTGTAACTATCATAAATGAATGAAATTTTCAAACAGTTTTGACAAAGTATTTTACATGAATTTACACCTATTTTCTATGTTTCTATGAATGTGTTTGGAAGGTTAAGGCTCATGTTTAAAATAAAAGAATGACTGGGATTTGATTGCAATGGATGTCAATACAGTTTTGCTTAAATCTAAATGAATTAACAAAACGGTTTTAACTAAATCAGTGGCATACCTATGTCTGCGCTGAGGAGAAATAACTAGAAACGTGAGGTTCTGTTCTGTTGCCACAGCTTTTCACCCACATTAAAAATGGTGTTCAGCAAAGTGTTTGCTTAATATATGTGGAAACAAGATGATCAGAATTGTCTTCACTCTGAGTTTCAGAAGCATAATGCTCTACTTGAAAAGGCCGTGGAAGATTCTCCCACAACTAACATTAAAAAGGAGGCACAAGGAAGTGCAGGTGCTGGTTTACAAAAACAGACACAAAGTGCTGGAGTAATTCGGGTGGTCAGGCAGAATTCTGGAGGGCATGGATAGTCACCATTTTGCGTCAAAACCCTTCAGACTGATTGCCCTTAAATTCAATTGGACTATCTATGATACCTCCCTCCCTTTCTCGATCTCTCTGTCACCATCACTAGGACAGTCTATCGACTGACATCTACTATAAAATCACGGGCATCCCACATTTATCTGGATAACACCTTCTCCCACACTGCCTCTTGCAAAGAAACTATCCCCTACTCAATCAACTCCCAAGATGCGGCTTTCCAGTCTAGGATATCGGCGATACTCTTTCTTTAGGAAACTTAGTTTTCCCCCCATATCACAGGAGATGTAACATGTGCCGCTCTACCTCTTCCCTCGTATCCAGCACTTCTTCCAGATGAGAAAGTTTCATATACTGGATCTTCCAATTGCCAACCATTTTAACTCCCCTTCCCATCCCCATACGTTTCTTTCTGTCATTGGTCTTCTCCACCCATATCCCTTCATCTGGCTTCACATTTTGCTCCTCTTCTCTCCTTATTTTTTTATCTCAAAGCATTTTGTCCTTTCACCTCTGGTCTTTATCCAATCCATCAAACACCACTCACCTGTATCCACCTAACACCTGCCAGTCTGAGGAAGTGTCCCGACCCCAAACATCACCTATCCATGTTCCCCAGAGTTGCTGCCTGACCCACAGTTTGTGTCTAACTTTAAAAGTGGTTTTGACAGGTAATTACAGATGAGAAAATGAACATGATTATGAGGGTGAGCATGGAGCAAAACATGACTAATTCATGTAATCAACCAGCATATAAGGCTGTCTAGCCTCATTTTGTGCTACAAACTTTCATCAATAATGGGATGACTGAATTGATAGGTAGTAACCAATAAGAAGATTGATAATCCTCAGAGAACTTTGCATATGTAAATTTACAAATAGAATGAGCATAATACTGTAATGCATGAATGAAGCGGCAACAATAACAATGTACAAGATTGATAATATACCACAAGCAAATAGTTGCTCTAAAAGAGTTATTAATTAGGCAAATTGGGTTGTAACAGAAAATGTTTGAGCAGAAAGTCAAAACAAATGTTATTGATTTCATTTTTATGGATTAATATCGTTTTTGATTCTGAAATGCATGCCTTGCACCCACAACCTCCATAAAGGATATAAATATATGGAAAACTGACCAAATTATAAGAACTTGGCTTTGTGAAGAAATTAATTTATTTTTAGCACTATAAAAGGATTTTAAATAATTACAAGTAAGATTGATGTAAATAAGACATGTAAATTAAAATGTATTCATAGCAATCAAAGATTGAGGATAAAGTTTGAACGTCCTCTACCATCTTCACTTCCACCATTGCCAACAGAGTACTGAACCTACAAAATATATTGTAAACAATTACTAATTTAAGTTTGTTTGATTTCTTTATAGAGGGACATAAAGATATAGCCACCTATAACGTGATATGTACCATAAAATTGTTAACAGCAACATTTTTAACAACAACAAAATATGAGTGGGTTAGGACAACTTTCTATATCAGGGGAAGGTAACCTACGGCCCCCGGGCCGAAAGCAGCCCGTAACCCGAAATCATCTGGCCCGCAGGCGGATTTTTTTTCCCGTAATCATCCGGTCTGCCAAGCGTGGCCGAGTGCCGAGCTCCAGCTGTACCGCATCCTGTGCATAGCCGTCGGCATGGCCGCGCACCTTCTGTGAACACGTTTAAGAAAGAACTGAGGGTGGACGATTGCAACCTTCACGTGGTCCGCCCTGTTTCGACGAATGCAATCAACCCGGCGTGCACAATCAAATAAGATCAAATAGAACAAGTTGTCCTACAACTTTAGGCTGTGCACGCCATACGCAAGAAGAAGAAGAAAGAACTGCAGATGCTGGAAAAAGCAAAGGTAGACAAAAATGCTGGAGAAACTCAGCGGATGCGACATGCAAGGATTGCATGAGGCTGCCTCACCCGCTGAATTTCTCCAGCATTTTTGTCTACCTTCTGTGAACAGGTGATTTGATGCCTGCCATCCGGGGGGGGGGATCCATGAGTACACGTGATAGATGTGGCCCGCCATCCGCTCACAGACATGCGTCCTGGCCCCAATGCAGAACAAGGTTGCCGACCCCGGTTCTATATCAAGCCCATCTTCCTGCACTATTCTTACAATCTTCAGTAACCTTATCCGTTCAAAGTATCTATTGCTGTCTTGAATTTACTAAACTAAGCACCTTCAACTCTCTGAGGTGGAGAATTGCAAAGATTCGTCCTTTGAGTAAAGAATCTTGCCTTTGCAGTCGAAATAAAACTATGCTTGAAATTCTCTTGTAGACTCCAACATTTTTGTGTGCTATTCAAGTTGAATTTTTATTTATTAACCTAATCACAAAATAAAGGTGGTTATTATATGTACAAGTGGTGCACTTCTGCAAAACTGACGGATTGTCCTCTATACACGTGATGTGTAGTGTCATCAAACAATATGCAGTGCATGTTTTGATGTCATTTATGCAAAATGCTTTTGTGCATTTAAGGCTCACAAATGGTGTAAACTATTTTGCACAGAATTGGGCCTTGACTGGATAATATTAGTTTGCTTCAGTGTCAATCAAAAGCGGTTTGGAAACCCAATCAAATCCCAATTTGCCTTTTATTCCCCAGAGTTCGATGTTCTGTTCCACCAATATTCTTGGTACCCCCAATCCTCTCCCTGTCCACCCCATCCCTGGCCATTCACTATCACCACTCCTTCATGCCACCTCTCCTGTGTTCTGCTAACACCTCTGTCAAATCAGTATTCGAGGAAAGATCTCTCTCTGCAGAGTGTGCAGATCTGTAATATAATGTATGATACCTTGGAATGTTGTAATAGAACTTCACTGCCAGAAAGCTCCCACCGTCCTTTCACAAGCCCTCCACCCACCCTTCTGCTTTAAAGCACCTTCTCCAACACTGAAGCTTTCCTAATACTGTGACTGCTAACTCTAGATTCCCAGCAAGTGCCCGTCAGAATTTTATATGTTGCAATAAAGTCTCATCTCTCATGCTCGCAATCTTGACAGTACAGGCTGATCCTACTCAATCTCTCCTCATAGGACAACCCCCTCATCCCAGGACTCAGTCTAGTGAACAATTGCACTCCTTCTAAGGCAAGTACTTCCTTCCTTGGGTAAGGAGACCAGAACTATACATTGTACTCTAGGTGTTATGTCACCAAAACCCTATATAGTAATTGCAGTAAAACTTTACTCTTGTTTTCTAATCCTAAACACTACTTGGTTTCCTAATTGCTTGCTGAACCTGCATGTTACCTTTGTTATCAATGTGTAAATACACCCATTTTGTTCTGAATGCTGACATTTCCCAGTATTTGCTTAATGGTTATGCAGTTTTCTAGTACCACAATGTACTTTGCCCTGTCTGTGTGTAAGGAAATGTATTAACTTTTGCTAGTCTCTTCCCTTTTCACATATATTAGAAGCTTTTACAATCTGCTTTTATATCTTGCTGTTCTCGTTCTATTTTCTTTCTCACTAGTTTATGGTTTTCCATTGCTGAATTCTCAAATCTTTTCAATTTTCATCCTTGTTATCATTTTTGCAGCATCATAAGCTGTCTTGTTTAAGCTTCTAATTCTATTTTGTAATTGCTCCAGTTAGCCTCAGATGGACTGTGTTTGCATGTGTAATTTTTATTTCTTAAGGGAAAGCGCATTCTTTGCAAATTATCAATTATTTATTTAAATATTTGCCATTGCTTATCTACTGTCATATCTTTTGATCTGGCAATTTACATTGGCCATTTATGTACCTTTTTTGGAACTTGATTTAAAACCGAAGTCTGAGACTTGACTAAATCATACGTGAACTTAGAACAGAGTTCTATCATGTTAAGGTCACTTTGTCCCGGAATTTCCTTTGTTCAAAGATGATTATTAAACCATATGTAGTTGCAAAATTCTGATCTAAGCATATCCCATTGTTGCTTCCTTAATATTACTTAACCTCCGCAGTTGAATCAACTTTAGTTCACACAGTCTGTGTGGGGAATAGTGTTCCCCGTGATTGTTGCCGAGCTCTTGCTATATGCACCTCCTAATTCCTGATGTATATCTTGTCCAGCACCATAATCACTGCCAAGGCACTTGCTCATTGCACACATCCAAGCTAATTATACATCTTTGCACATGATCTGTCTTTATCACATTCTTTATTATTAAGCTCCCATTCCTTTTTTTAATTATGGCTAATTATTCAAAAGATTGAAGGATTCTGGAATAAGTAGTTTCTAGCCTCGGTCACTGCAACCAGCTTTCTAGCATACTAATGAAATCTTTTGTTTGAGCAAATCAATCCATATATGTTGTGGCATATGATTTTCATATATAGATTCTGAAAATATTCTGTAGTAACCAAGAGTAGAGCACATTTGTGGCTATTTTCAGTTCACTTCGTACTGATCTAAATTTTACTTCCAACTTTTTAGCAGCATTTTCATTGCTTTGGAGAAACATAATTTCAGTTTAAAACTGTGCTAACAATATAAATATTACTGTCACAGGCAATATTTGTTTCCAATGTCATTTTCAAGCTCGCTGGTCCAAAAAATGACAGATATTGTTTATTCCCAGAACCAGCTTTTACTAACTATATCCTGAAACTGTGCTGTTCCATCACAAGGCTGTCCCTAATACTGCATTCCTTAGTCGGTTGCTCCACAGCTTTCTGTAGAATTACTTGCACACGTCCTTTCACTTCAGATTGAGCTTTCCTTGCAATTTCAATAACATTTCTGCATTCAGACTGACTTCCAGTGGCGATTTCTCGACAACTAACATTGCTGGACGACATGGAGGTGGTCGTTTGACATCAAAGACATGACAGGCAGCCACCAGGGTGATGTGGGAGAAACTATCGTAGGAAACATCTTCACAGCTCTTATCCATTCTGAACTTACAGGCACTTATTATCATACCTGCATTTCTCTGAGGAGCAATATCTACACAGATTGGGTTTCACCAAGGTGCAGTACCCACTAAGATCTGTAACATAAGACCTCAAATACAGCCACGCACATGTGCCTTAGGAGATCAACTCACTGTCACAGTCAATCCAATTTCCATTGCAGTTATTTGCTAATCTGTACAAAAATGGTTCCTAAAGTTGCTTTTGAGCTTTGATATTAGATTGTTTCAAATGGAAGTATAATGAATGATTATGGTGCAGGTTAATAATTTAGTTTGCAGTTAGAATGATTTAGACTACAAGATGACCAGTTTCAACACTTGCAGTAGGTACTCTGTAGAGACCAATTGTGTTATTTACAAGACTGAGGATAACTTGCAATTGTAGACATCATGAAAAATACTGACATGTATATTAAAAAAATACATGTTGGTTCCCAAATCATTACGGATATTTTCTAATTGATCAGTTTCATTTCTTGCCTAATAAGTATACAGTAACAACTGTTAAATTCTTAATTGAATTACTTCCAGGAACTATTGTTTCAATAGGGCAAGACAAAATTAAGCATGGCAAAAGCTTTCTCTTGATTATATGGTGTCCCTAGATTAGAATTTGTCTTTTTATGTTAATTGCATCCTTCTTTGTTCAGTTCAGTTTAGCCTTTATTTGACTTGAGAGAATATTAACTGAATCTTAAATGTATAAAAGGCAAACAATAACAATAACTCTTAAATTTGGGTTGAACTCTTTTTGACTGCTACAGGATGACATTTCCTTGAACGTGACTAATCCGCAGAAAACCAAAATGGACAAATTGATAGAAATCCTTAACAGCATGAGGAACAACTGTAGCAATGTGGACTCCAACCTCTCAATATTCATGCAAGAGGCACAAAACTCAACCAACTCTGAGGAGATGCTGAACGAGATAGTTAAAACCATTTACCACAAGGCCGTAACGGACAGGAGCTTTGCTTCAACAGCAGCCAGATTGTGTGATAAAATGTCTCTCTTCATGGTGGAAGGAACTAAATTCCGAAGTTTGCTTCTCAATATGTTGCAGGTAAAAATGGGGTTTTGGTGGTTTGTGTGAGGTAAAACCTGGGGGAATTGATGTTTATCCTTCAAATGACCAGTATTACTGATTGCATGAACCTACCTAATTCAATAGCTGGGGGTACACAAAATGCTGGAGAAACTCAGCGGGTGCAGCAGCATCTATGGAGCGAAGGAGATAGCCTATCTCCTTCGCTCCAAAGATGCTGCTGCACCCGCTGAGTTTCTCCAGCATTTTGTGTACCCTCGATTTTCCAGTATCTGCAGTTCCTTCTTTAATACTAATTCAATAGCTGATTGGCAGCACAGTTTTATCTAACTTATAAATGTAAATAGAAGCCTGAAAATCAAAACACAAGATGTACTTCAATTATGAGTATAATTACTTAACAAACACCTGCTATAACCAAGGAAGCAAACTATATATATGCCATAAAAGCACAGATTCTGCTTTTCCACCTGCAGTTTTACAATAAACCCATCAAATGGTGATCAAAAGATCCCTTGCTTCCCACTCTTTCTTAATGCTTGCTGAGCAGCAGTGGAAGGAGGCAGTTAATCTGTAGACTGCAGAAATAAATCCAACGCACTTCCCTTCCCACTTCATTTAATAACATGCACGATGCTGGAAAGGTCATACTACGGGGACAAGGCGACTGATTCTATTAGTGAATGTCAAGTTTTGTCAAAGTGGAAAAGAAATGGTGAATTCTGTGGTTGTGGTGGTTTTCTGGGTGCTTTGTCTTATTGTGTTTGACCCCATTTTGTGCAAATGCTGTTCCTATTGCCAGCAGATTGAATTAGCGTCTTTCCAGGATCACGGAAAAGCCGTGTACTATAGTATTGTCCGTGTATCCGTCTTACTTATTACTTTAGCTCTTTCTCACCCTTAAACACACAGAAAACATTTGGGAATCCCAATGCACAATTTTGGAATTTCTACCTATTAAGGAAACTTTTTATAATGCTTCAAGGAACGTTCATCTGTGATGTATAATATAGCACAAATCAGGCAACAGGTAAGTGGACATTCCACAGACCTGTTTCCTAATATGTGCTGTATTAGCTAGATATACTTAATAAATAAATAAATAAATAAATAAATAAATAGCGACTGTTTACCTTAAGTGGTACAAAGCAAGGCATCATTTGATGTTGTTAAAGTTATAGAGTAGACATATAGCATGGAAACAGGCCCTTTGGCCCAACCTGCCCATGCAGACTAAGATGCCCCATCTATGTCAGTCCCATCTGCCCGCATTTGGCCCAATTCCCTCTAAACCTTTCCTATCCGTGTATCTTTCTAAATCTCTTTTAAATGTTGTGTATCTACAATACAACCCACATCTGTGTCATCTGCAAACTTGCTAATAATGCCATGTACTTTTTCATCCAATTGTTGATATAGATGACAAACAGCCATGCGCCCAGCACCGAACAGTCGGAAAAGCAACCTTCCTTCCATGAGGAATTTTCTATCCATTCACCTATCTCTCCTTGAATCCCATGTGATCTAACTTCCCAGAGCAGCCAACCATGTGGAACCTGGTTGAATGCTTTGCTGAAATCCATATATACCACATCTACAGCTCTGCCTTCGTTAACCCCTTTGGTCACATCTTCTAAAACCTCAACCAAATTTTTGAGACACAACCTCCCACATACAAAACCATGCTGACTATCACTAATCAGCCCCTGTCCATCTAAATGCATGTATATCTTATCCATCAGAATACTCTCTAGTAACTTCCTGGCCACAGATGTTAAGCTCAGTGCCTGTAGTTCTCAGGCTATTCCCTGCAGCCCTTCTTGAATAGAGGCACAATATTTGACATCTTCCAATCTTCCACCATCTCACTTGTATTTAATGACGACTTGTGAATCTGTCAGGGCACCTGCAATTTCCTCTCCAACTTCCCACAGGGTCCATGAATATATCTGATCCGGCCCAGGAGATTTGTCTACCTTCATCCTCATTAGGACCTTCAGCTCTTTGGCAGTGATACTGACTGATAGTCTGCTTGCATCGTGAAGCTGAAGGGCCTGTTGCCATTCTGTATAACCCTATGAATCTATAATCTTTCACCAGAAGGACTGTAATGGTTCAACACTGACAAAACAAAAACTGGGCTATTGTCTACACACGTGTCTCAGTATAAGAAGGAAGGCTCTAAGTCTGTGACCTTCAAATTAATCATGAGAGACACAGCTGTTGTGCCGGCATCCTATCTGCTGCATTGGGATACTGCATTGATTCCTGAAACATCTCTTATCAGAGGAGCCAGCAGTGTAAGATTTTCTGCTCATCCTTGACCTTGGCAAATCAATGTTATAGCATCAGACAGAATGATACAAATTCGATGTTACACTAAACCGTTGCCGGAAACCATAATGTCAATAGTGCAGGAAACGGAGATGATGAAGATTGCAACCCGGAGACATCTTTGGTATCTACTTTGCGATTACAAAGGAATCTGGAGAACTTGCCCAAGGCAGCTATGTTAGATGTTGCAGGGCCAACTACAGCACTTGCAAAGGTGGATTGGCATTCCATTGAAATATCTGAGTTGAAGAAAAAAAAGTTCACCCAGAGAGTTGTGATTCTGTGGAATTCTCTGCCACAGCAGGCAGTGGAGGCCAATTCACTGGATGTTTTCAAGAGAGAGTTAGATTTAGGCTAAAGGAATCAAAGGATATGGAGAAAAAGCAGGAACGGGGCACTGATTTTAGATGATCAGCCATGATCATATTGATTGGCAGTGCTGGATCAAAGGGCCGAATGGCCTACTCTTGCACCTATTTTTCTATGTTTATAGGGGTGTAATGTGAAGCGAGATGAAGGAATAATAGTGGGAGGATGGGTAAAGGGAGAAATGGGTGCACATCCAGATGGGGCAGAGGAAAGAGAGAGGGAAAGGGCGGGGTTCTTTCTAGGTTGTCACCTAAAACTGGAGAATCCAATGTTTGTAAGCTACCTAAGTAGAATATGAAGTGCCATTCCTCCAATTTGCACGTGGCCTCACTCTGGCTATGGAGGTGGTCCAGGGCAACTAAATTTAAAGTGGCACTTTCTTCCCAATAACTCTCTCTGGCTAAGCACCTCCCTTCACCACCTCCAGTTTAAATTCCAGTTGGAATATTTTGGAGGACCAAGTAACCAAGAACCAAGGGCGGAGGTGTTAGTGTGGGAATGTGAGTTAAAATGGTTAGCAACTAGGAGATCCAGCAGGCCTCTCAGGGCAGAAGCATTACCCTCTATCCTGTGTATTGCCCCTTGTAGCCATGATGCTACACGGCAGATTGAACAGGTGTCCTTTCAGAGGCTAGAGCCATGATGTCCATTACTGTGTAAGTCGATCGGCCAAGGTTTGATATTGGGTTTGGTTTCTTATTTTCACATGTCCCAAGGTACAGCAACATGCTTTGGAATATCGAATAAAATTTGTGCTATCAAATAAAATCAGATAATACGATACATGGATACAATGAAGCCAAACCCAAGTACAAAAGGAGTGAAGAAAAAAATACCAGTATGCTGAATATAGATTCTCAGCATTGTAGTGTAATTATTGACGAGAAGTCCAATGTCCGCAATGAGGTTGATATTGAAGCTCTCTTCATTGTTAAGCAGGGAAATGAAATATTTGAGTTAAAAAAACATGTGGATATTTCTGTAAGCCCATAACCAATCACTGGTTCCAGTTACACAGGCGTTAATTGATAAAGGGTTAGTGTCCAGCACAAATTTAACATTCTTGTTTGTTGAATTGATTGTGACGAGAGCCACCAACAGGGAGAATATACAAAGGAGGTAGACCAATAATTTAAGATTCCATTCTTTTTGTCCTGTTTCAGAAAGATTTTACGGTGAGAAACGAGCTACAGCAAACTGATGTCGAGCACTGGCTTGGATTCATCACCTTTCTCTGCGAAGTATTTGGAATTATGCGAAGCAACACAGGAGAGCCCTTCCGTGTGCTTGTTTGTCCCATCTACACATGCCTCCGGGAGGTAAGTGAGTCGGGATGAACTCTGATAAAAGAAGATTGTACAGTGCTCTTGTGCAAGTGGCCTTTCCCAATCTCTGAGTTAATCCTCATGCAAGAACTGATGCTCCCTCCTTGATGTGAATGCTGAATATTGGTTGTGTTGGGAATGGAAATGAATGGATTTTTCTTTTGTCAATATCTCGTTGGTACAAGTTGAGTAAATTTACATCCCTTGATGGGCAAGCAAAAGGTGATGTCAAATCGAGGGAAAAAATTAAAATGTTTCTGAAAGTTAAAATGTTCAATCTTTTTTCCTGAGTTAGCTGATCTAAAACTGTGTCATAGAGGACACAAAATAGGCCCTTCTGCCCACCATGACAATGCCAGCTATCAATAACTATCTATATGTTAGATATAGTTAGATATAGCTCTTGAGGCTAACAGAATCAAAGGATATAGGGAGAAAGCATGAACGGAGTGCTGATTTTGGATGATCAGCCATGATCATATTGAATTGGGGTGCTGGCTCGAAAGGCTGTTTGACCTACTCCTGCACCTATTTTCTATATTACTACTAAGCATATTTGCTTGCACCTATCTGTGTGCTTGCTTTCATGTGAGTGCCCATCTGTGTATCTTTAATGAGTTCTTCAGCAAGTGATTACTGTGATTGTCGATATCAGTGCATGTCCAGTTGTTTAAGCCCATTCAACAGTCTAGTCTCCCAAGTATCTTGGATCTCCATTCCAGTAAAGAGGCTCTCATTCTGTCAAAGGTGTGTAGTCACTGGTATGCAATGGCCATGCCATATTGAGTGAAAGACCTGCACGAGAATGTTCTATCTTTCACTGTAGCGGCAGCAAATCATCCTTGACCTCACCAGATTGGCAAAGGAAAATAACATAGATAGACCGAGAGGGGAGCTTTATGTTGGTTCTTCCAAACTTGTTCTTGGGAATTGCAACTGATCGACAATGACATGTAAATTCCAGGTATTTACCAGGCTGTTCTTTCAGCTCAACAAAAAATTGCAGAAGTAATCCAAAATTTTCACTCACTAAACTTGCATTTCATTCCACTTCTTGGCTGATTTTTGTGGGGGTTTTTTTTGTTTGTTTTTTTGCCCAAACTCAAGTTTTCTTGAGAGAATCCCTGTCTGTAATTGTCCTTGGCATTCAGTCCTCAGCTGCAACAAGGAGCCACTCGTGTCGGCCAATTATTATTATTTTTTGCATGCATACGTAAAGCTGGTATAAAGAAACACCAGCAAAAGCAGAACCTTTTGGTGGCAAATATCCTGTAATTTGAGATTTAAAATCCACCTTGTAATCCACCTAGTAATTTTGCTTTGAAACGTATGACTTTCAAAACACAACCTTAAAGGGATACTGGTATAGAGTTTTGGATGGGAAACACGTTTTTAGCACTCTGCCTGCAGTTTGAGTCATAGTTAATAAGAGATGCTGTTCTCACCAAATTAACCCGTTTGTCAGAGCCCAATTGGCTTTTGATTCTTTAATATTGTTCCACTGGATTAAAGGTGAAAAGGGTGATAGTGAGCCATGGTATAAACCGCTAGTCTGGGTCAAGCAAGTTATATAGTTGACAGTTGTAAGAATGGAGAGTTTACATTAGTACACTAAATTCCCCATAATGGGGAATTATTTTTGGAAATGGTAGTTACTGTGCTCAAGGTCATATTGGGTTCACAAATGGGGTGTCACCTACCATCACATTCTCCACAGGTTACACATAAACAAAAATAAGTTAATGTCTTTACATATCCCATATAGAATCATAGTCATACAACACAATCGTCTTACCTGCCAGCATTTGGCCCAGATCTCACGAAACCTTTCCTATCCATGTACCTGTCCAAATGTCTTCTACTACCTCCTCTGACAGCTCATTCCATATACCCACCACCATCTGTGTGGAAAAAAGTGGCTCCTCAGATTCCTAATAAATCTTTTCCTTCTCAAAGATAGTGTCAAGCTTGAAAGGGTTCAGACAAGATTTACGATGATGTTGCCAGGACTAGAGGGTGTGAGCTATAGGGAGAGGTTGAGTAGGCTGGGTCTCTATTCCTTGGAGCGCAGGAGGATGAGGGGTGATCTTCTAGCGGCCCTCAAGTCCTGGCAACATTCTCGTAAATATCAATGACGTTGTCACAGAAACATTGGCATATAGTTGATGGGAAGTTTAGAAATGTGAAAATGCATTTTCATGAAAAGTTATCTTGTAAAGGAATCACTAATGGAGCTTTTAAACAGAAACTGAACTAGCCAGCAATACAAAAGCCCGATTATAGAATGATCATAAGTCTCAGTACTTTGAAGTGAAAGACTTGCATCTCAATTCTGTTGACTATTAGGAGTATGATGGAAAATTCTCGCCTCAGAAGGTACAGTGCGGACGTGGGGGTGGGTGTCTGTTTTTTAGCCAGTTTAATCTACTCTTCAATTAATTAAGATTATGCCACATGATGATGCACTGAGTACTTCATTGAAAGTTATTTGTAGTGGATAGAGACAGGAGCTTGAAAGCCCCAACGTCCAGACTTAAGAACAGCTTCTTACCTACTCTACTAACGATCCAAAACCAATAAGCGAGTTCGGTATCTCGATAAACGCAAGGAATCATGGGATTTGTCAAAAGGTCATTTGGGATTTTTTTTTAAAGCGAACGCAGAGCTGTATAAACCGTTTATAAATTGTTAACTATTCTACCAAGGAATTAGTCTAGAATTCTGTCAACTCAATAGTTTCCTTTCTTGTTCTGCTGTTCACACACTATTTACACAGTCCCAGTTCTAGTTCAGTTCATTAATACCCAATTATGAGATATTCAAAAAGTTAAAACATTTATTATTTTCATTTAATCCTTAATGTGTTTGCTACTGGAATAAGAAAAATATTACTCGTGTTTGAAACATTTTCTTATCTTTATTCATAGTTTATGTGTAAAAATATATTTAATCTGAGGTAGGCAGCGACTGTATCAGTGTGTTGTGGGCTGATGCTTTACCTGCAGGCGGTGTGAATGTACCGTTAAGGCAAAGATTCATCTCTGAGGAAAACTGAGTACAGGGTTGGCCCTATGAAAGAGCCGCCAATTCGATATAAGACATTTAGCTGCGAAATGCCTGCCTTTTAGCATTGGATAGATTGAGTAGGGAGGTCCAAGTTTGCAGTGGTTTCCAAGTTTCCCCCAGCCATCGCGCCCAGTGCACGTTGACCAGCACAGTTCGCCAGCCCTTGTTAGCAGAGGCTCTTTGTGGAGGTGTAGCCCAAAGGTTTTGTGGAGGTTCTGCGTTAGAATCGGGCACGCAGCGAGCTAGCGAGAGGGCTGTCAGATCAGATTAGGCCAGTTTGCAGTGGCCTAAGGGCGGATTTTAATGGGTCGTTATTAAACGTCCGTCTGTGTGGCATCGCCAGCTCTCTCTCTCCCAGATTCCCCACCCCAACTCTCAACAAAGTCTGACTGAGCAATTGTTCCCACTCATATAACGGGTTGACTCAGCGTATGCCCACTCGCTGGGGCGGGCGGCGCCTCCTGAGTGAAGCCTCTAGTTTGGCTGTGGTTCAGATGGCTGCAAATTCTCATAATTATCACTGCCCGGTCACCCAGACCCGGCTCCCAACTGTGTGCCCTGGAACCAACCCTGGAGGTTAAAGCGACAGCATCTTTATTTAAGCCAACCCACCTCGACAGTTTAACCATCCTGTTCGAATCCAATCTGAACTTTCCAACCTACCCCCCACATAGCACATTCTCCTCGTTCCCTTCAATCCAGGAAGGTTGTTTAGATAGGAATGTAAGGACTGTCTCAAATTGGTTGACCACACAACTTGTTAGGCAATATTGAATTTGAATGGCTGTGACTCAGGCTAATGCCAGGGATTTGATAATCGACAGGTTCGTTCCAGACATTCTTGCCTTTTCAAGGCTGGTTCAAGGCAGTACACTGTGGCCTGCTGCTGACATATTTGACGGATAAATTTATTTATAATTCTCATTGAAATTAATACGCAGGCACACAGTAGCTCAGCCGGCGAGAATGTTTATCCCGAATGACCCATGACCTGGGCATGCGCAGCTGTAATACCGAACTCGCTTATTGGCTCTTTCGCACCCATTTCCCGGAAGTACTACCCCCTATTCCTACTCTACCTCATTTGGTTATTCTGTAATTGCACTTAGTTTTTTTGTTTGCTCAAGTTAGTGATTATTTATCACTAATTGTATCATCACTAGTATTTATCATTACAATGTATATCGATTTTTCAATTACCGTAATGTGAACAAGGAATTTCCTTGGTGGAAATGGCAATAATCTAATCTTCTCTAATGGATGGCCCTTTGCATTCATTTGTTTTTAACCACTTGAGTAAGGAAGCAGAATTCCATTGGAACTGTACCTCAGCAGGAGTGTCTTCAAGACAGGAAAGAAAATTGAAGATACAGCAGATACACACATGGTGTTGAGTTTTTGTACAATGTACAAGGACTTGTAGAGGTGTCACTGAATGTGGCCAAACCTGATTAGGATTAATTGCTCGTTTAGCAATCTTAGGGTAAAAGCACAACACCCTTGCACAGCATATTCTCGGAAGGTAGCCGATAGATAACATTATTCAGGCTTTCAAATTGCTGACTGCATGAGAAGGAATTTTCCAAGCATAATAATTAATTTTGAATTGGTTTAGAATTGCAGATGGAAACGGGCCCCTCAGCCCCACCATGTCCACACAGACACCCAGATAGCCCGTTCACACCGACTGGTTCTCTGTTAGCTCACTCTCTCGCCCGCTCCCTAAACTTTAGGGACAATATTACAAAGGTCAATTAACCTAAAAACCCACACATCTTTGGGATGTGGGTGAAAACCGAAGCACCCAGAGAAATCCACTCTGTCACAGGGAGAATGTGCAAAATCCATGCAAGACTGCATCTGAGATCAGGATCGAACGTGAGTTTTTAGCACTGTAAAACCAGCAGCCTACCAGCCGTGCCACTGTGTCACCCTAATAAAAGAAAACAAAAAAAATATTGAACCATAGAGTGATATAGCACAAGAGGACGCCATTATAGCATCACATTGATGCTTGAAAGATCTTCTGAAATCATCCCACTCTCCTGCACTTCCCCTTTAATCATGCCATTTTTTCTCTTTAAGTATTCTTTTTTATTTCCTGAAAATTATGGCTTTTGTGTATTCTTGGTTTATAAACTGCAGGAAATGTTCAGTCTGTCTTTAGCACCTTTATCTTATGGCACAATAATCTCTTATGGGTAGCAATCTTCTGTCAGACTGGGCTGAGTAGCAGCTGTGTGTGCAAGCTGATAAGTTTAGGTTATTTATTTTTGTCATGCACCAAGATGCAGCAGGAATTTTTATGCCCAAGAAGTGAATCATGCTGAATATTTAAGTTTGTTCCTTGTTAAATGTAGTTGAAATATTAAAATTGTCATGGTGCAAACTTTGCTGACATCAACAGTGTCTATTTTGTAACCTAACGTGTAACGTGTGATATGACTCAGTAGGTGTGGAGCAGAATTGAAGAGTAGGTGCTTGAATGCCATTCCTTTCTGACATGGTTTGAACATATAAAAGCTTTCATTTGTATTTTTCACTGAAAAGTAAAGCAGATCAAGTTTGTTGTTTGGTCTTTATTGTTTTATATCTTCATCAGCCTTAAACATTGCTCATTTTGTTAAAAAAATATTAAACATTTTAAATTCAAGCTTTTTTTCTCTCCTGAAAGTGTGGATCATGCTGGGACACCAAGTGCACTAGTTATCTGACAAGGTCTCAATTAAATGTATATTGTATCTTAGGCTGGACAGTGAATTCTGCAAGGATACAGGATATATATTTCTGTAATCTAATAATCTAATGACACTGAGGTTGGTTATCACACCTAGCACAGCTCCAACAAGTCACCATTTCAGTCGATGCAAATTTCCATTGTACAAGGGTACTTTTACCACTTTTTCCACAATGAAACCAATTGTAATTTTACGTCTAGGCATATGCACTGATAAATACCTTTCCTCATGTGTGTCCCATCTTAATAATGGGGAGTAATCCATTTATCATTTAAAGATTTTTCTTCAGTCTTCCTAATTCTCGCTGGGAAACCAAATCACCTTCCAGCTCTGTCGCTACCTCCACCGCTCCCTTCTTTACTTGGTTCCACCCACCAATCTACCCCTCCTCTACTGGATCCACCCATTACACACCAGTCTTGCCCTACCCTTCTTACCTATTCATTCTAGCTATCTCCCCCAACTCCACAGTCCAGAGGGAGTGACTGGACCTGAAACATCGCCTGTCCAATTTCCTCCTTTGCTGCCTGACCTGCTGAGTTCTTCCAGCAGTTTGTTTTTTCCCAGGGAACTTGTAAATTCTGGTTAAATCAAATAAGTTAATCTCTGTTAGACTTAACATGTTAGATATGCTTAGGACGATAAATTATATTCAGGAGATGTTTAATGCAGGATTGCATTAACATGATAAGGAGGAGGCAATTTAGCTGGAAGTTCCAACTAATCTGCTTTCAACCTTATTAGCTCTTGAGTTCTCCTCAGAGCAAAGGAGGTTAAGAGATGACATAGAATTTGCAACTTTACATCTGGTGCTGATCAAAAAGCTATTGTTCCCAGATGATTTAGTCCCAAGGGACATTTTGGTCTACAAGGGGTAAGTTAAGAAAGTTATTTTATGTGAAGAATGGTTATGGCATGGAGCTCCTTACCTATAAGGGTGCTGGAAGCTCTCAACTAAGACATTCAAAAGATAATTTTGTGGGTAGAAAAGGGAACTGATGAGGTTGATCTGGAAGATGCCAACACATAAAACAGTTCTGCACAAGAACAGGCTCTTCGGCCCAAAATGTCTATGGTGAACACGTTGCCAAGAGCAACCCTTATCTGACTTGCATGTAATCCATCTCCCTCCATTCCCTACATATCCATGTCCAGAAGTCTCATAAATGCCACTATCGTAACAGTCTCAACCAACACGTTCATCACCACACTCTGTATTACAAAAACACACCTCCTTTAAACTTTGCCACTCTCACCTTAAAGCTATGCCCTCTGGATGGGCGGACAGGGCTGTGTAACAATTCTTTGCCCTTATAAAAATTGTTTGAAAATGTTAATGGGGAAGGAATTTGTTGGCTGCAGTCAGAAGAACCAAGCCAGCTTTGCTTCAGTGCGCAAATGGAGAACTGATAAGGGTTTTAAACTGTAATTATTTTAACTGAGTCATTTTTGGACGGGTGGGGTGGGAGAATAATGGCAGCTGCAACTGCTGACCCAAATGTGAACTGCTAGTATGTGCTCCTAGGAATCTAACATTGATTGCACTTAATTCCTGAAAGTTTAATACCAGGAATGCTTCGGAGAGATTAATAATAGATAGTTGGCCCCAGTGAGTTTAACACTGGAGGCAGTTACCCGAAGAAATACCATTTTTATATCGCCAAATCAAAGCAACACACTCTGTGATTGTTCAGTCCAAGTTATTTGCCCTCCTACATTTGCATGGTGAAGGAGGACCTGAGAAGAACTAATATGATGATCTGAAATACCTCTTGGTTTCTTGTCATCATGTGGCAGAAATAAATTAAATTGTGGAGGAAGTGCCAATGAACTTTGTATAATATCGTGACTTTGTATATAAATTGATACAGTCTGGGGCCTTTTGAATTGACGGTCAATATTTTCTCTCTTCCTTCCTTTAATTATCGACTTTTGCTGTGACTCCTCTGTCTCAGCTGTTGCAATCGCATGACGTCAAAGAAGATGCTGTTCTATGCTGCTCAATGGAGGTGGGTTTAAATTTTGTGATTTTTGTTTTTATAGTCGGGGGTTCACAAAAATGCATACATTTTGACGCTGCTGAATATGAAAATGACTTTTTGAATATGTTTCACAGTTGAATCTAAATAGACCTGTGATTTTTAATTTTGAACTTTGCTAAGAAAAAGTCCTGGACTGTTCTAAGATGTATTCAAAGTTGCAGCCTTGGCATAGTACGTTCGTGTAAGAGGTGAGGTTCTCAGGCACATGTGGTGTTTGGAAAATCAGAACTGCACCAAGTTTGGTTGTTGAGAGTATTGCATGATTTTTGTACTGTTTGCATTGTTCTAAAGTTCTGTTTAGTTTATTGCCACGTGTGCCGAGGTACAGTGAAAAACTTTTGTTGCGTGCTAACTAGTCAGCAGAAAGACGATGCATGACAACAATTGATCCATTTACAGTGTATAGATACATGATAAAGGAATAACATTTAGTGCAAGGTAAATCCAGCAAATTCCGATCAAGGATGGTCTGAGGGTCATCAGAGAGGTAGATAGTGGTTGCTCAACACTGCTCTCTAGTTGTGGTAGGATGATTCAGTTGCCGGATAACAGCTGGGAAGAAACTGTCTCTGAATCTGGTGGTGTGCGTTTTCACACTTCTATACCTTCTGTACTATGAGACATGATCTCACAGTCGGAGTTAAAGAAAAGAAGGCATAGAATTTCTAAATTGCATTCAGGAGAACTTTTCTGGAATGTATTTATCAAGCCCAACTAGGGATGGAATCTTGATTTAGCTGTATAGAGAATGAAGCTGGAAGGACTATCAGTGGGGTTTTATATTAATGATCACAACTCAGTTACATTTAGTAGTCACGGAAAGAAAAAAAAATGAAATGGAGACAATCAGGACTGCAGATGCTGGAATTTTGAGCAAAAAAACAAACTGCTGGAGATACCCAATGGGTCAGACAGCATCTTTGGAGGAAAATGGACAGACAACTTTGCATTTCGGGACCCTTCAGAATGGAGAAGAGTTGCGACTCAAAATATTGGCTACACATTTCCCTCCACAGATTAACCCAAGTCCCTCCAACACTTTCTGTCTGCATTAATCTCAAATATAGGTTCTAAATGGGGGGAAAAGCCAGTTTTGCTTAAATGAAAAGTGACTTAGCAAAAGTGGGCTCAAAATAACCATATGAAATTTCACATCTCAGGGCAATAAGAGACGTACAGATTCATGAGGGATTAGAGTCATGGAGTGATACAGTGTGCAAACAGGCCCTTCGGCCCAACTTGCCCGCAACGGCCAACATGTCACAGCTGCACTAGCCCCACCTGCCTGCGCTTGGTCCATATCCTTCCATATTTGTCCTATCCATGTACCTGTCTAACTGTTTCTTAAACGTTGGAATAGTCCCAGCCTCAACTACCTCCTCTGGCAGCTTGTTCCATACATCCACCACCCTTTGTGTGAAAATGTTACCCCTTGGATTCCTATTAAATCATTTCCCCTTCAACTTGAACCTATGTCCTCTGGTCATAGATTCCCCTACTCTGGGCAAGAGATTCTGTGTATCTGCCTGATCTTTTCCTCACATGATTTTATACACCTCTATACAATCACCCCTCATCCTCCTGCGCTCCAAGGCATAGAGACCTAGCCTACTCAACCTCTCCCTATAACTCAGATCCTCTAGTCCAGGCAACATCCTCAATTAGGGTAGAAGATTTGGTCAGAGTGCATTGCCTACAATACCACATTTGGTCATTAAATGTGCGTTAGTCATTGCATGGATATCAGCGGGAGACCTCCTGACTGCTTTTGTTCCCAATTTAATGTAGTGCACCAACTGCAAACTTAGCAGGCATCTAATGAATAACCAGCTTAGACCAAGTCTTTTAAACAGGACCTGTTGTTTACTTAGAATCTCAGTAAATGCTGTGTTTTGTGAAAATTATATGCGTGATCAACAACCATAATATTCTTGTAATAACTCAGAACTGCAGATGCTGGTTTACCAAAGAAAGACACATAATGCTGGAGTAACTCAGCAGGTTAGGCAGCTCTGGAGAACATGGATAGATGACGTTTCGGATCGGTGCCGCTCTTCTGTGCAACTCCAAACGTCAGCTACCCATGTCCTCCAGAGATGTTGCCTGACCCACTGTGCCATTTTGCTACCATTAAATTCTTGTTGCCTGTTTTGAAGAAATAAACTGTATTGGTGGGGTTATGTGGGGAGAGGTGGTGGGGATATGTGTGGGGGGGGGGGGGGGGGAAGAATGCTGCTGAATGGCCATTGTCCTCACAGATGCTACCAGATCTGTTGACATGATTCTTTCTCAGCAGATACTATTTGATCTTCTGAATATTTCTTGCATGTTAGATTTTTTTAATTTGTATTCCAGGTGGGAATTAGTAACCAAAGAGCAAGGAGTAAAAATGTCTTATTGTCCTAGATAAGATTGTCCACTTGTTTTGATCATTGTTTACAGTCCTATTGAAGTTGCTTGTCTGCGTGAACTTTGACTACTGCCCTTTGAATCATTTGACAGCTGCAGAGCACGGGCAAGCTACTGGAGGAGCAGCTGCCAGAGATGATGACAGAGTTGCTGGCAGCAGCACGCGACAAGATGCTGGGCCCCTCAGAATCAGCACTGACAAGGTCCCTCCTCCTCGAAGTCATTGAGCTGCACGCCAACGACTGGAACCCACTAACCCCCACCATCACGCAGTACTACAACAAAACCATCCAGAAACTAACTGCTTAAAAAGCCTGGGAAAAAAAAGCAGGGGGGAAAATAAAAGAGAAACCAGGAAGGTGGAAGAACAAAATATAGGAAGGTGCTGTCTTTTTTTAAATAGCAAAAAAAGACGTATTGGAAAAGGGGAATGTATTGTGTATAAAACAGAAAGATAAGTCACAGCATGCTGCAACTCATTTTATGAGTGCATTCTTTCATTCGAGTGCCAATCCTTCCTTTTCCCCCTCCTGTGTTTTTGCTTGTGGTTGATCAATCTACAACACACAAGCCTGTGGTTTGCGGAAGGCTGGAGCTAGCCTGGTATTGTGTTGAGTGTGTGTATGTGTTTGCGCTTTGTGTTTTATTTGTTCTGCCATTGAGACGTTGTCTTGCCGGGCAGTTGGCAGAATGTGACATTTAGCAGATGGCCAGGCAGAACAATAGAAAGCATGTTCTACGCCAGGCCCAAATCAATTATTTCATGCGGGGCTAGGTTTAAATTGACCTACCTACTGTTTTTGTTTTTGTTTTTACACACACTTTTTCTTCATTGCTCATTCTAGGAAAGAGGCAAAAACAGTTAAAGTACATTTGCAGCAGAACTTTGCCTGCAGATTATTTTAACACAAGATGAACGTTTTAAGTTCTATGTGTTTACAAACAAATTTTGGTATAGTGATTTTCATTGTTGCATTTGGTTAAATGCTACAAAAGACATGTCTTAGCCATGTAAGCTAACACAACGTTTTGTGTCTCAAACTGTCTGCCAATATATTGTTGAGGGGATGATTATCCCACAAATTACAGTATTCAATTTGGATGGCAAGTTTGCAAAACATTTAATTTAACTCTTGTTTAGTTTTCTCAAGAGTTCACCTGTATTAACCGGTAAAATAATTTCCCACATCATTTCTTGTTCAGTCACATGATGTGCATGAAGGAACTATCTTTATGATGATTCTGTTAGCAAAACCAGAAGTGAAACATGATGGGTTATTAACCTGTCTCCAGTTAATATATCAAACTGTGGAGAGTTGAGGCAGTGTTATGCAGATTATTTTTTTGACTTAACACGTTGCTGCTTGTCTCACTGTATGCAAATTGGCTTCTGCCTTTCCTACAATACACTTCATAGGTTTCATATGAACTGCTTTGGCTGTAAAGTGCTTTGACACATCTCAAATTTTTCTTTTGCATCGTTATGGAATATTGGAAGTTCAGATTTTCAGTTCCTGACTTTGAACACCACAGTATGTTGCCCCCAGGTAATACATTGCATTCTCTGTAATTTGTGTAATAAATGCTGTCTGAATTATCTTGCGCAATAAGTGCTAAATATACTATTCACTGACTAGCTATTGTAATCACCTTGATTATAATTCAGTGAATTTGTCGTGACTTTTTTGTTGTTGTTGAATTTCCAGTCAATGTTTTCCTGTATGACTCCAGCTGACAGATAACAGAGGGGAAAACTGCTCCCTAATTGCATCTATGTATTTTACATGTTGTGGATAGCGACTACAAATGCAACACTGAATAGTTGGTATACATGATAATAATTCAGTCAAACTGTTAATTGGTCAGTTAACCATGAATTTGGAATTGCTTACTCCTTTTGCTGTTTGTTAAACAATTGTATGCAATTTTACACTATGAGAATCTCCAATTCTGATTAAGTCCTTGAAAGGACCTTATTGGATGTTAAAATATAGACAAGATGCCAGGTTTACCTTGGACAGTGAATTCTAGTGTGCCTGGGTAACAAGAAAGGTCAATGGGGGTAGACTTTTGATTACGTCTGCATGGCAGGTTGGTCAATGGGATCCATGAGAAAATGGCAATATAGAACCAGAATTTACTCAGTGAGAGAGGAATAATTGTTATGTGTTGTTATTTGGAAGCCCGTTACCAATGGGGTTCCATTAGGCTCGGTACTCTCTGTGCTCTTCAGGGCTCTTTGCTCTTGCTTTTTGTAATGTTAATGATTTAGGCTTAATTGTAGATTGTCCGATAAGGAAGTTGAAGATAATTCAGAAACTGTGTGTGGTTGACAGTGAGGAGGAACGCTATAGAGTGCAGGATGTTATGGGTGGTCGGGGCATTTGAGGGGAAAAACTGCAAATCTAAAGAAACAGGAGGTAATGCATTTGGGGAGGTGTAACAAGAGAAGTAAAGGTACAGTAAGTAGAAGGATATATGTGATGTAGAAGAGGGGGCTTGCATGAAACATTGATAGATCCATAAAGAAAACAAGATGTCACCAACATGGAAATAGTACCAAGAATTGATTTCTTTGAGCTGAGGCATAGAATATGAGCCAGGAGATAATGCATGGACTTTATACAACAGTTTGCTTACTGTCTACTGGTCACTATATTACTGAAAAAATGTGATTGTCTAAAGAGGGTGCAGAGGAGACTTGTAAGGATCTTGCCAGAACTGAAAAATAAAAGAACAAGGAAAGATTGGGTTAAAAGGGGCTGTTTCCTTTGGAAAAGATGGAAATTGTGCTGTATACGATTACAACAGACCTAATAGAATCAATGGGAGGATCCTATTTCCCTTTGCAGAAGGGTTAAAAAGTGGATGGCAACTGAAAAAAGAGAGATGAATCTCTTCTGCACCCTCTGTAACGCAGGAGTCTTGAGACTAGAAATGTCCCTCATCTCCAGCTGTGGTCTAACTAGTATGATGTACTAATCTAATAGAATCTACCTGCTTTTATATTCTGTTCCTCGACCAATAAAGGCAGTACCCATGTGTTGTTTAACCACTTTTTTGACCTCCTGCAATCTCCAGGAATCTGTGGGCATACACTACACAATCCCTTTCTTTCTCTACACTTTAAATTCTCTTGCAATGTTACCTGAGCTCTTGGGCCTTGCAGCATCAGGCCTTCAGACAAAATGTATTTTGGACCACGATTCAACACCCCATTCCCGCTGCCAATGAACTTATGATCCACAACTTGCAATTTATTTGGCATCTTACAAAATGTAGGGTGAGCCTGCAAGACACTATAACAAACACCTTTTATTAAAAAGGATAGTTTGGTCTTTATTTACTGGGTAAATTGCTGCTCAACAACTTAGCTGCTAATGTATTCTTTGGATCTCTCCAGATGAAGTGCTGCACCCATGTTATCACAGTGGCTGTCCAAAAAAACAACTCTGTCATTATAAATGCTCATTCTAACACAGTGCTTGTCTGTAAAGATCAGGAGGGAACCCCTATTTGACTTCTGTGCTGGACTGAGCTGATTATTTGCAGATAGGGACCGTACAATTAGCCTGAGAGGAAATATATCGATCACCACTCATCCTTAGTTGACAGTCTGTTAAAGGCCAGGCCTAGAATTCTTATCCATTTGACTCCTGTTCTATAATTAAGTGTAACATGGAATGCCAATACCTTTTTACGTTTAAAAATCGCGGGTATGGTTGTGTCTTGCAACATACATCGTTAAAAAGCGTCATCAGATTTGGCATGATATGGTGTTATTTACTAGGTTCCATGCAACCATCAAAACCAACCACAGCAATGATATGGAGATGCATGCAATTGCGTCTTTGATATCTAGTGCTTAAAGGGGTAAATGCACTGCCCAAGTACTACTGTGGCAATCTGTATAGAGTGATGTTGTGTGCAAAATGCCAACCTCTAAAGTAGAAGAATTGGAGAGACTGGTTGAACAATATGCAGGAAGACAGATGTACTGTATGCAAAGCAATCCATGGACACTCTCCAGGGCGACAAGCAGTCCCTGATAACTAGGGGGAGAGGTTGCTTGGGATAATTGCTCAGAGGGAAATTCTTATATCTACATTTAATTTAGAGACGCCTGCAATACAAGCAAGTCCTTGTGTGCTTCCTGCCGCCTCTGGACTGAGGGAAAGCCTCCATGAATTTTTCCCTTGTGACTTTCCTATTGCAGCCTCGTACTGCAAACTGTGAGATGTGACATAAATCAGCAGCAGGCGGCTTGCAATTATCGTGAGACAAGGAAGTTGAGAGTAATAGTAACCTTGACTTCAACTGTGAGAACAGTCCAGGCAAGGGCAGCACAGTGGCGCAGCAGGTAGAGAGAGCAATGCCTCGCAACAACAGAGACCCAGGTTCAATATCGATCTCGGGTGCTGTCTGTGTGGAGTTTGCACGTTCTCCCTGTGAGCGCGTACATGTCCTCTGGTTGTTCCAATTTTCTCCCACATTCCAAAGACATGCGGGTTGTAGGTTAATTAGCCTGTGTAAATTGCCGCTGGTGTGTAGGGAGTGGTTGCAAAAGCGAGATGACATAGAACTAGTGTGAACGGGTCGGTATGGACTCGGTGGGCCGAAGATCCGGTTTCCCCGCTGTATCTCTAAACTAAATGTGCAGGAGATCACAGATCTTGAAGTGGAGGACCTTGCCTAAGTGTGGCATGCATAGACACGACTCCTCAGAAGTCTAAATAAGAGACTGTATCTCTGTAAACATCGTATGGATGTAATTTTTCTGGCGATGAACCTTGCCGTTTTTCTTGCTGCATAGGCTCAGTGGCTGCCTGTGGTGCCTCTGAGACCTTTACTTCATTTCTACATTATACAGTAAGAGGAGTGTTAGGTATAAACATATGTCCAGAGGAAGTAAGTTATTAAATCAGAACTGCAATTGAGGGTATAAGGAAGGCTCAGTTCTTAATGTGAGCAGTGCTTGGAGTAATCGGTGAAGCTGCAGAATGCTGTGCTGTAGTCTGACAAAGATTGTAGTTCAAGTATGACTGACCTTTTAAGTAGCATGGTTTTGAGGGGAAAAAAGGTGATAGAGTTAGTTATTCTGGGAATAAATAAGGGCTTTCTGCATCTGGGAGGTTGAAAACCAAACTGGAACCCAAAATATGGAGATCACACAATCACTGACGTCAATGTTGAAAATATCTTGCTGGAGCTATATTTATGGCTTTAACAGAAAGGCTATCCGAGCACTAGGAGGCCTGAAAATTGGCACCATTTTATTCTGCTTGGGATTAAATTTATTTTCAACCGCTCAGCATTTTTCCAGTCAATGCTATGGGAATGAATTTGTTGGCTTTGATGTAGGATCACATATAAAACATAATGAGGCACCAGAGAGCAGTTCCCACCTGTACTACAGTACAAGTTGGTGCCTTCAAGAGCAAAAAGAGGAAAATGAAAAGCAATTGGAAAAATAGGAACGTGAATCCTGAAAACCACGGAAAACAGCCACAAAATTCCATTGCTGCATTTGCTGGACCTGTACACAAACAATGATCATACACACCAACATTTGAGACAGTGGCTTCTTTGGCAACATCCTCGCCTCTGATTTAGGTATAGAAACATAGAATAAGTGCAGGAGGAGGCCATTTGGCCCTTCGAGCAAGCACCGTTATTCATTGTGATCATGGCTGATCATCCACAATCAGTAACCCGTGCCTGCCTTCTCCCCAGATCCCTTGATTCCGCCAGCCCCTAGAGCTCTATATAGCTCTCTTTTAAATTCATCCAGTTAAGGTGAGATTAATAAATTGTAGGTTGCAGCCACACTCCAGAGACTCGAGCATAACAATCTAGACTGGAGGTTCAGTGTCGTCTTGTCAAATGAAACAAACCAAGTACCCTTCGCCTTCCTCAGATGAATGTAAAAATTTGTTTTAATGTATGCATACAGATGTTTACTGGATAATAATTAGCTTTATACGGGTTTGATATTTTTAGTGTTTGAATTCCATAATCCACCATTATCAATCACTTTGCGTTACATAGTTAGCCAACTGTATTTGAAAGGTTCATTTTGATGTTTTTTTCAATGGAATAGAACATTTATAACACCATATAACATTTATTTTCCCTATGCAGATCTTTGCAGATTAATTCAGGTCTTTGCAGATTAATTCATCTATGCAGACCCTATGCAGGTCTTTGCAGATTAATTCATCTGCTACAGCTTTAGCTAAGATTTCGTAAGAGTGATGTTCATCAGAATTGGGGTACAACAGCTTAAATATCTACTTTTGATACAGGGTGGTTCCATTGTGTCCAAATAAAATGGCTAAATTTTCAATATATGTCACGATACCAAATGGTATTATGCTTTTGTATTTTATTTGGCCGTATCTCTTAGAAAGGAAATTGAGGAGGCAATTTACTAGGCATCTGGTATAGGCATAGGCTACTGGTCATCTGGGTGATGGCCGATGTGTGACCTATCCATGTTAGCCACTGTTTTGTTCATTCACCTCCATCCATTAACATTGCTTTGTAATTTTATAATTTAGTCCGTATTGCTGGCAAGGGCAGTATTTATTGTTTATCCCCGTTGAACCGTGAGAAAACGGGTGGTAAGCCACCACCTTGAACCACTGTAGCATTGCTAGCGTAGCTACTCGAACAATACTGTTAGATAGAGGTTTCCAGGATTTAGATCCAATGACTGTGAAAATCCAAATTGCATTGGTGTTCACCTTAGAGGAGAACCTGCAGGTGGTGGTTCACAAGTTATAGGAGTAGAATTAAGGCATTCGGCAACTCGAGTCTACTCCGCCATTCAATCATCTCTGATCTCTGCCTCCTAATCCAATTTTCCTGCCTTCTACCCATATCCCTTCTAATCCTTTCTAATCTAGTATTTGTCTATCTCTGCCTTACAAATATCCACTAACTTGGCTTCCACAGCCCTGTGTGACAATGAGTTCCACTGATTAACTACCCTTGACTAAAGATGTCATACATGTATTCTTCCAACTACCCTGTCATTTGATAAACATTGATTTATAAGCTGCAAAGGCTGTAAGCATACACTTCTCACTATTCGCTTTCCTCTCAGCAAGACCCAAACCTCTGCCTCATTTCATTTCATGTGGTCAAGCAATAGAAACCTTTCTGGTCACAGGAGGCAGAGGGAGAAGAGCAAAAAGAGAAGATCCCATGCATCTGAAGGACCTGTCCTCATTGATGGTGGAGGACACTGGTTGGAGAGGTGCTGTCGGAGGATCCCAGTTATTAACTGCAGTGCATTTTGTAGATACCATACACTGCAGTCACTGTGCTGCTGGAGTGCCAATCAAGTGCACTGCTTTGAACTGAATGGAATGGAGCTTTTGTGTTGTTGCAGCTCCAATCACTCAAGCAAGTGAGAGTATTCCATTGCATAATCAGAGCACAAGGGGGCTTTGTTGATTATTGAAACAACTTCTGGGTGTCAGGACATGAATTGCTCACGACAGGATACACAACCTTTGACCTGCTCTTGAAGCCATGGTATTTGTGGCTGGTCCATTTGAATTTTTGGTCAGTGTTGGTGTTACTGGCGGGGGGGGGGGGGGGGGGGTTGGGGATGGTCATTGTGTGGCAATGTTATGTCACAAAAGTCACTTGCCATTTATCAGCCCAGGCCTTAAAGTTGTCTTCGCAGACACAGCCTCTGTTACTGAGGATTTGCAGATGTAATTGAAAATCTCACTTTGATGGAAGGAAGGTTGCTGGTGCAGCAGCTGAAAATGATTCCTTGCAGTGATGCTCTGGGGTATGATGATTACCCTCCAGCAACCAGGTTTACACCATTATTTTAGGCTTCTGGTGTTATTTTGAATTTGTTTCAAAGTCAAAATTGGATGTGTGACTTTCTAATAAATGAACCAGTTGTGAATTGATACAATCATGTTTGAAATTCCACCCAAATCTTTGCAGAACACCACTTTTTGCATCCTTCCAATCGGACTGTCTGGCATTCATCTAACCTCTTATCGGATTATTAATTTGCCGTCAACTCCGTGGCCTTCAACTTTTAGATGTTTGGAAATCACAGGAATAACGCCCATCAACATCCTTTTCCCTTACTTATTTCTTTAATAAAATACAATAGGGTTGTTCAGGCAGGACTTAAACCCAAAATCACCTGAATATCCTCAAGACGTTTGTTGCTCTATCCATAATTATGGAGTTCAGAAATGTCCTGTCTATAAAGGTGGTGCCAATCAGTCTGTAATTGTCCATTTTCCCCTTTCCTAAATAATAATGTAACAGCGTTTTTAATCTGGCAGAATGGTTCATGAAATATGAGTTTGATTACAACTAGGAGATTTGGAATGTTTTCACCCACTTCCATTAAAATGTTGGGATTAAAGTCAACTGGCCATTTGTTCACCTTGCCCCTTGATCGCAGAACATTTCTGCGATCTATCACGGGTGCCGGCAGTCGCTTGTAAAGGTTGCGTAAGTGGGACAGGCCCTTTAGGGTCCTTATTTTCCTCAGTGCTATCATTTTGCTAGCATTAATTTTGGGGGAGCCTCCATACTTGATTTGGTATTAATTTCCTTGAGATGTCCAGTGGGCTATCTTCTTACTTTTACTGAGACAAATAACTTTAAAATATCTGCTGGATCCTTGTTTTTACCTGTTATATCACTGACCATATTTTATGAGCCTATTTTGCTCTTGATCACCGCATTCTTCCTCATTTTAAAAGCTTTCATTTTGACAATCGCTTCCAGCTTTCTTTTCACGTTTCCTTTTTGTAGCTCTTACTCTCAGTTCTGTCACCTTTTGTTCTTTCCAAGTCAACAAGATCTATGGTAGATCTTAAATTTTATATTTTCTCCTTTTATCCTTATGACTTCACTACCTCTTTTAGTCACCTATTTTCATTCTTTTGGTAGCTCGTGCTCCTGAAGGGTTAAACCGGTTCTGTAGAACAATAGACAATTTTTGACATGCCTTCCACAGATTCTTAATCACTTTGAAACAGAAAATACTGAAACCACTCAACAGATAAGTGGCATCAAGAAAAATAGCGTTCAAGTTGTAGGTGGGAGCTGTTCATCAGATCTCCCAGCAATTCAGATATCCAACATCTCCAATTTATTGCATTTTCTGTCACTTTACCCATTTACAGATTTGTCCATTTAACCGTGGTGTTGTTGCTGCACTAAATATAATTATGCAGTATATAAAAGTGGATTATTAACTAGTGCTCGCTATAAGCTGTGTATATAAGGAGCAGGAGTAGGTTACTTTACCCCTACAGGCAGTTTCACCATGTTACAAGATCATGACTCCCCTTCTCCGTCAGCAGTTTTCCCACTCTACAGGCATATCCCTTAATTCCTCCAGTACCCAGAAATCTATTGATTTGGGTTTTGAATGTAATCGATGATTGAAGCCCAACAGTGCTTTGATCAGCGAGAGAATTGCAAAGAGTCACTACCTTATGAAGAAAAAAAATCTTTGTTCAGTAGTAAATTATATCTGTACAAGACATGAGTACCAATAAGTGTGGACCACTGCAACTGTCCTATGTTTTCATTCATTTTCTGCAGTAATGCTAAAACTATCATTGACGCAGGAGGAATAAAACATGGTATTCGTCAAAGTCCTCACCATTTCCAGAAATTATAGAATAACGCATGATTTTGTTTTGTGAACCATGCATTTATCTGTTAAAAAATTGTGATTATAAAAGGATTTTGTCCAATGAAGTTCCAAAAATATTGGGATTGAATGGATTAGAGTCGGGTTATATTGATACAGATATCTATCTCCTGATTCTGAAGTTTTTGAAAGTGTGTCAAGAATTACTTAGATTGTTTTGAGAAATATTAGAGGTGATCACAATGTCTGTGTGTGCCTCATTGATTCTTCACCTTCCAATCAATAATTATTGCAAGAATTTCAATCACGCTCTCCCAAATTAAATCACCTCATTTCTAAAGCTTCAAAGTCTTGGCACAGCAGCGTTTATCAAAGTAACTTAGCATTAATGTAACTAAGAGCTTTCTTTTTAAAGAAAGGGCAGTATCTTTGTCACTATTACTACAAATGTTTGCATTAGGTTGGATCATGAAAGATCCACAAGAAGCTGGATCTACAGTTCTGCAGCCAAGGCAAAGAAACACATTGAGCAATGTTGAAGTTAAGAGATCCAACGATAGTCTAAGTTTCAACACAAAAGAGTGTTAGTTATAAAATCAGCTTTGGTAAAATGTGGAGTATCAGAGTCTTTGCAACAAGTTTGTCATCTAACCGCATGAATGAAGTTCTGAGAGCTGCCTTTGCTCGAGAGTATATGAACAATTTTTAAAGACTTATAAATTTCAAGACTGGCATGAATAGTACTTTTGTTAGTTAAGATAGTGAGGCTCATGAAATCATTGGAAGCAATGATTTCATTGAATAGAGAAACAGACCTGAGGGGGATGAATGACTTACCCCTGATCTTACGATAACTATAATACTAGAACTGAGTCCTTGCTCGTCGGAGGACTAGTATTCACAGATTAATTATTGAGGAACAGAGACTTTTGTTTGGATAATATGTAACTTTCTATTTATAAAAGATGGTGATAATTTAAAATTGTGTAGAAGAACCATGGGATTACCTTAACCAAATCCATTCATATTCTCCAATCTTTTCATCTGGTACTTTTGAAACCGGAAAGGCTTGATTTGCCATGATGCCTTCTCTCCCCCTCTGCTTCCCCTTGTCATCGTGGCTGCTTTCACTGTAGCTCGACTAATGTTTGCTTGGAGAGAGGTTCTTAAGGTCAGACCATGTTAAGGTTTATGTGGCAGTGATGTTGTAGCCAAGAGCTCTGCATTCTGTCCCAATTCAGTGCATGAATCAGTGTGAAAAATGCCTTAGTGTTATTTTTCATGTACTTTTGCCCAACTTCACAGGATTTTTGGGCCATCTAACAACATTCATTATGCAGCACTTACAGAACTTACTAAAAGAGGATCAACTCCCAACTTCTTGGCATAAATACAGTATCTTTTTTTAAAAACATAGTTGTGGAAAGGTTAGCTGTTAAGGTTTTTGATGTTTTATCAGCTTCAAAGATCATCTCATCTTCTGCTCTCCACCTCTATCTATCCTTGAATTGGATTTGCAAAAAATGAGCAAGTCAAGGAAATCCAGATTGCTGAAGTGTTTTGGCTATCTTGATCTGAATTATATTAGGTCTATATAATAAATTAATCAGAATAGTGTTGGAAACGGGCAGGAGAATGTCTTTTCTCATAACTGGGGAAAGGAATCACCTCTGCCAGTTGGGGAGCTCTATAATCAGCAGTGTTTTTTGTCATCTGGGGCTTGCATGCAAGTATGCTACAATAATATACGACAGTCTGAAATGTTGCAACTGCTAATGCGTGGAAAAGAGAATTGATTCATGAAATGTTTTCTTTTTTGGATATTATTTCCTTCAAGCAAAGTAATTGTATCACATTTTCAGACTTAATTTTGTTTTTCCAATGTTAAACTATATAGCATGAATTAATGCCTCAGATAAAATGTATTGTTTTGCTCATTTTTAAATTTGGGTTTTGCACTATTTTTAGTTTTTACTCATTTTTGTTTATAAATGTATGTTTTGTCTTAATGTATGTCCGAAAAACAATATATGTTCAAAGTACCATTCTGTCATTCTTTTATTTGAAGGTTTCAGAAAACACACACATGGCATCATGTTTGTAAAAAGCCACACGCCATTTGTATAAAACCTTGACTGTGCAGAACAGCCATTCTTTAGATAATAAAGCATAATTATTTTTCTCTCCTCCTACTATTTCCCAGTGGTATTAAAATGGGCATTGAGCACCCTTTGATATTTTACCTAAGTGGCCATTAGGGGGCATCTGAGCCAGATCTGTCTTCACCTGATGTCCGTGCACCTCATTTAAATGCCATTGGTCAGCTGCTTGTCTGCTTTGGATAGAAAACAGCAGCTGGCCAGCAACAAGGGAATGGGTTCAAAACTAGCAAGGAACAGTGAGAATCCTGCAAGCAGCAAAGTAAATCTGTGTTGCATCCATCAGTGGGACTTTTCCTTGCCAGCATTCCTGATTCCACTAAAAAATATTTTCTAAGTTTGCTTGAAGGACCCTGCTGTTTTTTTTGTCAACTACTCTCAGGAGCAGCTTGGAGTACAGGCAGCATCCGGTGCACTAATGGACTTCTGCTCTCATTTATTGTTGAAACTCCTTCAGGGTTCTGAGTATACGGTGCCGCGAGGCATCTTTGTGGAACCAGATACATTGAAGTGGGATGTTGGTTGGAACATTGGTACTCTCCATTTAATTGGAGCTGACATTACTTGAGGGAAAAGTCAGACAGGATTCCTCAGGATTTGGTACTGGGTCACTGAGTTTCCGTAATACAGATTAATGAGTTGAATGTAAATGTAGGGAGCTATATATTGATAGATGATAACAAATATCGCCATCTGACAATTAGGAGGAAAGCTTTACATCAGAAGAAGCTATAGAGTACCAACTATGGAGGCAGAGGGATGGTTGATATTTCAGGTCAAGACCCTGCATTAGGACTTTCCCTCTTCCTCCACAGATGCTCCACAGTCTGGAGTCTCTTGTGTCTCCATTAATCCAGAGAACGGTCGGTCCATGTATTTTAGCAGGAAGCACAAGATAGGAAAATATGCAATAAGTGGGAAGGTGTTGAATGGTGAGGAAGAACAGAGGCACATTGGAGTGTGCACATCAATTCATAAAGAATGGGACAGGTCAAAATCATGGTTGTGATTGCATAATGGGATTATTTCCTTAATAAGAGGGATTTTCTTTATTAGGCAAAGCGTAAAATACAAGAGCAAACACGCCTTGCTTCAACTGTACACAATGTTAGTAAGGCCACATCTCGACCACTGCACACTGTTCTGGTCACTGCACGCTGCTCCGGTCAGTATAGAAAAGATATGATTGCACGGGAGAAGATACAGAGGAGATTTCTGAAGATGCGGTGAGATCTGAAATATGCACAAAGTTGTGGACAAGCAGGGGTTGCTTCCTTCAGAACAGAGGCTTAAGTGAAACAACTGAGGTGTATACGATTCTAAGAGGGCTAGATGGATCAGCAGAGGGATCAAAAATCAATGGACTAATTTAAATAGTAGATTTTATTAAAAGATGAAGAAAATATTATCACCAAGAGCGTGGCAGAAACTCTCATTATACTCACCAAGCCTGAAGAAAGGACGCAATCCAAAACTTCGCCTGTCCGTTTCCCTCCACAGATGCTGTTTGACCCACTGTGATCCTCCTGCACTTAGCCTTTTGCTCATGATTCCAGCATCTGCAGTCTCTTGGGCATCCTCATAGTCTTTAAGCAGTGTTTAGACAAAACCTGTGAGATTACAGGATTATGTTTAAGAAGGAATTGCAGATGCTGGAAAATCGAAGGTAGACAAAAATGCTGGTGAAATTTAGCGGGTGAGGCAGCGTTTATGGAGCGAAGGAAATAGGCAACATTAAACATTCCTTCGCTCCATAGATGCTGCCTCACCCGCTGAGATTACAGGATTAGATTAGTTAATTCTTTTTGGACAGGCACACATGAAGGGCTGAATGTTCATCTTCTGTGTCATAAATGCTAATGATTATCTTTTACCTTATCGGCTTGACGCAACAGACCTAGAACTTGTAAGACTTATCTTCGGCAGTTGATATACTTCCCCAAAATGCACCTACTAATGAACATTTCATTAGTAAAATAAAAGTTATTAGTAAAAAATGGAACCAGTGTGCGTGCCAATACTGATCATCGCGGCGCTTTCTTTCCTTGTTCCCACATGTCCCTCATCGTTTCTACAAAGCTTAGCCATGGCTTCCCATCCTTTAGTTATTTCTTTTTCCAATTGCAGCTTTTATCATTAAGTTCCATTAGAGCTTACATGGTGGCATTTCATCTGGAACAGCTGAGAAAGCCTGTTTGACATGCTGTTCTTCAAATTCTAACCTCTGAGCAATTCGCCCAGCAGTGGCTACAGGGAAAGTGGAGAGTGGGTCAGATGATTAACTATCATTGCCCTTCATTATTTACATTCATGACCATAGCTGGTGACTCTTGACATGAAGCACAGATATACTCGGGCATGCTTAACCAAACCAGTATGTTACCATGACAATAGGTAGTTTCTGCGAAACCCCACCATCAACCTAATAAAGCTGCAAGAAGCTGGGAGGTTGTCTAAAATACATCATAACTAATAAATCCTTTGTAGGAATTTTCCCGCGGGAAGTCCACTATGTCCCAAATTCTGATAGCTTGATATTTCTATCAGTTGGTTTTAAATGAAGGCTGATCTCAGAATGTAGATGGAAAGGCCTTTAATATTTCCAGACAAATGTCTTGCCTCGTATTATCGTGATAAGGTGGAAAATTAAATTTAGACAGCAAATGAATAGAAGTACGTCTATCTTTAAAATACTCTTCTCTTTCTAGAAGTCTCTGCAGAGAGGTAATACAAGGCAGTGCCTCGCCATTCGGGTTGAATTAATATCTATTGTGTAAATCTGGCCGTGTAAAAGAATTATTGGCTACGACTGGGGCGGCATGGTGGCACAGCGATAGTATTGCTGCCTTACAGCGCCACATACCCAGGTTTAATCCAGCCAATGAGTGCTGTCTGTACAGTGTACATTCTCCCCCTGACCTGCGTGGGTTTTTGCCAGGTGCTCTGGTTTCCTCCCACACTCCAAAGACGTACAGGTTTGTAGGCTGACTAGCTGGGTAAAATGGTAAATTGTCCCCTGTATGTGTAGAATAGTGCGAGTACACGTGGCCTGATTCCCTCTGCATCTGTAAACTTAAAAAACTCGACTGGGATATGGAGTTTGCAACCACGTGGCTTTCCTGCGAGTGCTCTAATTGCCTTCCACATCCCAACTAAATTACACAGGGTGAGTGGAAGAATCTGATGGAGGGGTGTGAGCAGTTAATGGCGAGAATAACATGGGTGTAATGAGTTGAGTCGAACACATATCAAGATGCAACACATGTTTATTAAATCTACTTACAGCAAGATCTGCAGGACATTACAATTCCTAGCAGCTACTCATACTAACTAGCGTAGGCAAGCTCTTGATATTATAAAGCACATACTAGGCCGAGTCACTACTAACAAGCACTATAATTGGCTAGTATGAAGTAGCCAATCTACATCTTTCCTATGTTTTTCAAACATAGAAAATAGGTGCAGGAGGAGACCATTCAGCCCTTCGAGCCAGCACCGCCATTCATTGTGATCATGGCTGATGGTCCCCAATCAATAACCCGTGCCTGCCTTCTCCCCATATCACTTGATTCAACTAGCCCCTAGAGCTCTATCTAACTCTCTTTAATCCATCCAATGATTTGGCCTTCACTGCCCTCTGTGGCAGGGAATTCCACAAATTCACAACTCTCTGGGTGAAAACGTTTTTTCTCACCTCAGTCTTAAATGGCCGCCCCTTTATTCTAAGACTGGCCCCTGGTTCTGGACTCGCCCAACATTGGGAACATTTTTCCTGAATCTAGCTTCATAATTTTATATGTTTCTATAAGAACTCCCCTCATCCTTCTACACTCCAGTGAACATGAGTCTAGTCTTTTCAATCTTTCCTCATATGACTGCTCCGCCGTCCCAGGGATCAATCTCGTGAACCTACACTACACTGCCTCAATCACAAGGATGTCCTTCCTCAAATTAGGAGACCAAAACTGTACACAATATTCCAGATGTGGTCTTCCCAGAGCCCTATACAACTGCAGAAGAACCTCTTTACTCCTATACTGAAATTTTCTTGTTATGAAGGCCAACATTCCATCTGTGGAGGGGCGTCTCTCCACAGATGCAAAGATGGACTACCTTGAGGGCCAATCTAAAAGGAATAATTTGGTCTTTGAGGGTCTACCTGAACCACCTAATGAGACCTGGGCTGAGTCGGAGGATAAAGTCCGGAAACTACTGGTGGAAAATCTGAAAATGGGTCAACAGCACGCCATAGAGATGGAACGTGTAAACCGTACAGCCAAACCAGCTCAGAATGGCAGATCCAGACCAGTGGTGGTTAAGTTCCTCCGACACAAGGATAAGCAGGCGGTCCTCGCAAAGGCCAAATTCCTCAAAGGTACAGCCATTTTCATCAATGAAGATTTCACTGAAGCAGTTCCCCAAAAGCGGAAGGAGCTGCTCCCAGCAATGCATGCAGCACGGGATCACAGGGCCACTGCTTACTTAAGGCACGACCGTCTTATTGTCCATCCTGCCAACCAACGTAAACCATCAAGTGAGACAGTAGCCTAGTCTACTCCCTGCCGGACTGGTCAGTGTTGGATGCTGCTGCATTAGCTTTTTTTAACTCTTCTTTATGGATTTGAACTCTTTAAGCTCACTCACAGATAATGGTCAAACTCAGGACAATTCCATAGCCTCTAATCGTTTCATCACATGTAATACTGATAATGGTGCCAGGCATGATGAACTCTATAATCCTGATATGAACTGTGATGGCTTGAAGAATGCCAATGTATCATGTCAATATTAGTCTGACGATCAGTTCATCAATTTGTTACAGAAGCAACCATCTAATGGCTTCTCAGGCCCAGGCTCCTTTTTCTCCTTGCATTTAAATGTTCGCAGTCTGCCCAGAAATTATGACCACTTGACCTCTGTTAAATCATGTTAAATCATAATTTTTCTGTAATGGCTTTTTCTGAAACGTGGCTCAAGGAAGATATCACAGGTCTCTATCCTTTCTCACAATACAATGCATTCCATTCTTGCAGAAAGAACAAAGCAGGAGGTGGAGTTTTGATTTATCTGCTAGACAATTATAACTATTCATAAAAGCGATATCAGTGTACACTTAGACAAACTAGTGTTCAATCTGTTTTTGTTGAAATTACTTCTTGCCCAAACTTTGGTGGGAAAATCATCATCATTGGTTGTATCTATAGACCTCCAGATTCTGATTCTGCCACATTTATTGATGCCCTCTGTCTGACGCTGGAAATGATAACCAAAGAACGTAAAATTTGGTTTCTACTTGGAGACTTAAACATCAACCTCCTTAAAAGCGATTCACCTCTCTCGACAGATTTCCTTAATGTTCTCTTTTCAACTCACTTTTATTCATTGATACGTAAACCGACGAGAATAACCAGCACCTCAGCTTCACTCATTGATAACATCTTGGCTAACTGTCTGGATTACAAAATGTCTTCTGGTATATTGTTATCTGATATCTCTGATCATCTCCCTATATTCCAAATTGTACATATCAACTCAAACAGAATAAGTAAAAGCAATAGCTGTGATCATAAGGGAACAGAATATCGCAAATATACCAATAGAAATATGGAAGCTTTTAAATGTGTAATTGGTGGACTATAATGGGATGAGGTTCTTAGGCTGCAAGATGTCAATTAAACTTCTCAGGCATTCCTTTCCCTTATTATTACCTCTTTGGAGAAATGCTTTCCCTTAATTTCTACCAAGATTAAGAAAGCTGCCTCATTTGACAAACCCTGGTTCACTAAGGAATCGAAGAAACGCATTTTGATTAAAAATAAACTATACAAGAAATCTATTTTGTATCTCACACCATTCAATGTGGAATGATATAAAGCTTACAAAAATAATCTTACTATTTAAGGCAAGTAAAAAAGAAATACTTTACTGATAAATTCATGCAAGCGTCAAATGGCATCAAATCAACTTGGAACCTCATCAACCAAGTGCTAAATCGCAAAAAAGCCCCACCTGCTGTGCTCACAGAGATGTTAGGAAGAGATGGTACTATTCATAACCCAAAGGAGATAGTTGATGGTTTTAATGATTTTTTTGACAACGTTGGGTCCTCCTTGGCTTCAACCATTAAGGACTCTAATGAAGACCCTTGTAAATTGATTATCGGTCAATTCTCTACTTTGTCCACCTTCCATCCCGCTTGTCCCAAAGAAGTCTACAACATAATTGTGAGTCTAAAGGACTCTGCAGAAGGCCATGATGGAGTTAGAACCACTCTCTTAAAAAAAGTTATTGATCATATTACTGAGCCACTAGCACATTTTTTCTTTATCTCTCCAATCTGGTGTCATTCCTCAAGATTTCAAGATTGCAAGATTGCCAAAGTCATACCTATCTATAAATCAGGTGACCCTAAAGAATTTGGTAATTACCGCCCAATATCTATTCTACTCTGTCTCTCAAAAATCATAGAAAGACTAGTGTACACAAGAATCCTAAGCCATCTAACTGTGAATAATATTTTGTATAACCATCAATATGGCTTAAGGAAGAAGTACTCTACGGAGCATGCATTATTACAACTTATTAATAAAATCTACTGCTCTAGATTTGTCTGTCTAGGCATCTGTCCAAGGCATTTGATACAGTCAACCATTCAATCTTAATCTCTAAACTCAATAGATATGGGGTAAAGGATGTAGTGCTTCTATGGTTAACCAACTATTTAGCAAATAGAGTGCAATTTGTCTATCTAAATGGAAGTTCATCCAAAAAATTAAGAATTCACTGTGGGGTACCACAAGGCTCCATCCTTGGTCCTTTACTATTCTTGATCCATATAAATGACTTACCCTATAACTGTAGAGTACTCCTTCCTATCCTGTTTGCCAATGACACCAATCTTATAGCTTCACATAGTGATCTAAAATCATTGGTTGAATTAGTTAATGAAGAAATGTCTCATGTCTCTAAGTGGTTTGAAGTGAACAGGTTCTCTCTCAATATCAAAAAATGCAATTACATGATCTTCTGCAATAAAAGCAAACCTTTTCCCAAAGACAAATCTAAATTTTTTGTCAATGCACATGAAATTCCTGAAGTAACATATACAATTTTTTTAGGAGTAACCATTGATCAAAATTTAACTCGGAAAGAACATCTCAATATTGTCTGAAGAAGATCAATGAAAATGCTTGGTATTCTGAGAAAGGTTTGTGCATTTATTCACCTGTCTTCCCATCTAACAATATATTACAGTTTGATTTTTCCTTATTTCAATTATTGTAATATTATTTGGGGTTCTACCTATCCTTCCTATCTTTCTAAGCTACTCATCATACAGAAGACATTTATGAGATTAATTTCTCACTCAAATTCACAAGATCTTTCTGCCCCTCTCTTCAAGAAGTACTCAATTTTGTCTGTAGATAAACTGAATGCATTCCAAATATGTATTTTTATTTTCAAATATCTTAAATGTAAACATGATTTGCCTGTTTCTCTTCATGATCTTTTCATCCTTTCTTCTAATATTCACCATTACCCCACCAGAAGAAGAAATGATCTTCATCTTCCGTTTTGTCGCACATCCAAACACCAACATTGCATTACTTTTAAAGGTCCTAAATTTTGGAATACCCTACCTCTGTCATTAAAGTCTCACACCTCCTTAGCCACCTTTAAGATTGAGCTTAAAAGGTTTCTCATCAAGTCCTAAGTTCTGACCTCCAGCTTTTTGTAATGCGATTTATGAGCTCAAACTACTTCTGTCGACTCGTATCTCATACTATACCTTATTATTTTATTTATTTTCATATTTTTAATTTCATATTTTTAATTTTCATTCTTAAATTGTATTATTGTTTATTATTGTCTTTTTTATTTCTCCTACCCCCTGATTTGCCATTAACACTCATTTTCAGATAGGAGCGGACTTTGTATAAGCCCTCTGGGCTTCCCTTCCCTCCCAGCACTGTATGGTATTATAAATTGATCGTTTGTCTTCTTTTAAAACATGGTGCAAATAAATAAACAAATAAACAAACAAACAAATTAGCTTTCTTCACTGCCTGCTGTACCTGCACGCCAACTATCATTTTCTGTGCTCTTTATTATTTGTATGGCTGTATGGTGACCACACATTTCACTGTACCAATTGGTACACGTGACAAATAAATGTATCTTGTATCTTGACCTGATGGTATACCCGGTCGTGTTCTAAACACCTGTGCGGACCAACTGGCTGGAGTTTTTACGGACATTTTCAACCTCTCACTTCTGAGGTCTGAGGTTCCCACCTGCTTCAAAAGGACATCAATTATACCAGTGCCCAAGAAGAGCAAGGTGACATGCCTCAATGACTATCGACCTGTGGCACTAACACCTGTGGTGATGAAGTGCTTTGAGAGGTTGATCATGGCGCAAATCAACTCCTACCTCGACAAAAACCTGGACCCACTGCAGTTCGCTTACCGCCATAACAGATCAACGGTGGATGCAATCTCACTGGCTCTCCACTCCGCTCTGGACCACTTGGACAACAAAAACTCACATGTCAGGCTGTTATTGATTACAGCTCGGCATTTAATACAATCATCCCCTCCAAGCTGGTTACCAAACTCGCAGAACTGGGTCTCCGCTCATCCCTCTGCAATTGGATCCTCGACTTCCTTATTATCAGACCACAGTCTGTTCATATTGGTGGAAACGTATCAGCCTCGATAACAATCAGCACGGGAGCACCTCATGGCTGCGTGCTCAGCCCCCTGCTGTACTCACTATACTCATGACTGCGTAGCCGGTCATAGTGCGAACTCCATCATCAAGTTCGCTGACGAAACCACTGTTGTGGGACGTATCACTGATGGGGATAAGTCAGAGTATACGTTCGGCACCCCCTTGAGAGATCAAGCAACTGTCCATATGGTGCCAGCACAATAACCTGGCCCTCAACACCAGAAAAACCAAGGAACTGATTGTGGACTTTGGAAGGAGTCGGATGGGGACCCACAGTCCCGGTTATATCAGCGGGTCGATGGTTGAAAGGGTCAAGTGCTTTAAATTCCTGGGCGTGCACATCTCTGAAGATCTTTCCTGTTCCGAGAACACTGATGCAATTATTAAGAAAGCTCATCAGCGCATCTACATCCTGAGAAGATTACAGATAGTCGGTTTGTCAAGGAGGACTCTCACTAACTTCTACAGATGCACAGTAGAGAGCTTGCTGACCAGTTGCATCGTGGCTTGGTTCGGCAACTTGAGCACCCTAGAGAGGAAAACCATATTACCATTTAACCATATAACAATTACAGCACGGAAACAGGCCTTCTCGGCCCTTCCAGTCCATGCCAACCATTTATTTTCCCCTAGTCCCATCTACCTGCACTCAGACCATACCCTCCATTCCCTACAAAGACTACAAAAGTAGTAAACACTGCCCAGTCCATCATCGGCTCTGACCTCACTTCCATTGATGGAATCTATCACAGTCGCTGCCTCAAAAAGGCTGGCAGTATCATCAAGGACCCACACCATCCTGGCCACACACTCAACTCCCTGCTACCTTCAGGTAGAAGGTACAGGAGTCTGAAGACTGCAACAACCAGGTTCAGAAATAGCTACTTCCCCACAGCCATCAAGCTATTAAACTTGGCTCGGACAAAACTCTGAACATTAATAGCCCATTATCTGTTATTTGCACTTTATCAGTTTATTTAAGAGGGAGTTAGATGTGGCCCTTGTGGCTAAGGGGATCAGAGGGTATGGAGAGAAGGCAGGTACGGGATACTGAGTTGGATGATCAGCCATGATCATATTGAATGGCGGTGCAGGCTCGAAGGGCCGAATGGCCTACTCCTGCACCTAATTTCTATGTTTCTATGTTTATTCATGTGTGTATATATTTATATAATGGTATATGGACACACTGATCTGTTCTGTAGTCATGCCTACTATGTTCTGTGTGAAGCAAAGCAAGAATGTCATTGTTATATCAGGGACACATGACGATAAACTCACTTGAACTTGAAACAAAAGAAGCATCAGTAGCTAAAGCAATATAGGTGGAATGTTTATAACACATTTGGGAAAGTTTGTAAATTTACACAAAATCACCGTATCTAATGGGTGGCCTGCAAACCCGTCCAGCCCGCGTGCTGTACGAATCCGCCTCACCTCCTTTCACTGGAGAAAATACCAGGGAGGGAATTGGGGAAACGACCGGCGACCCAACAGACAGGGAAGGTGATGTGATAGCGAGCTGGTCGGCAAACGCTGCTGGGAGGATGCGGTCGAAACGCTAGTTGGCAGTGGGACCGACTGTGGGAGCGTTTACGAAACGCGAGACATCTGGATACGGAGTCGCAGGACGTGGTTCCTTCACCGGAAGGATATGTTGACGGTTGCGTCTGTAGATGGCTCCGTCCACTTCAACCAGATAAGAGCGCGGTTCTGTGACAGGGTCGTAGATGTGACCCAGACGTGCATGGCCCTTGTTGGTCTGGAGACGGACCACTTGTCCACGTGCGAAAGGTTTAAGGGGCTTGCTGGATTTGTCAAAGAAGCATTTCTGTGTGTCACGTTTGAATTGTAGTTGTTTCTGGACTGTAGGCGGGGAATTAACTTGTGGCTGCAAAAGCTGCTGGGACACAGGCCGGGGAGCACGGGTTTGGCGAGACATCAGACGTTGGGCTGGGGAACCCAGTATGGGATCTCGTGCAGTGTTCCTTAGGTTGAGCAGGTCCAGGTATACGTCCGATTTTGCAAGGTAGGACCGCTCCATGAGTTGTTTTGCACTTCTGACAGCGTGTTCGCGAGTCCGTTGGACTGCAGGAACTCAGGGCCGCTGGTAATATGTCGAAAGTCCCATTGTTTTGCAAAGTTTTTGAAAGTTTGGCTGGAGAATTGTCTGCCGTTGTCGGACAGAATACATGCAGGGGAGCCGTGCACGGAGAGGTGACGCTGCAATGTCTCGATGACCACTTCAGAAGTAATGCTTTGAAGTAAGTCAATTTCGAACCAGCCTGAGTAAGAGTCAACGAGAACCAGGTAGTGTTCTCATGCCATTCGAATACGACGGTGGCTAACGTGGACTGTGGGAGAGGAGGGACCGGGTGCGGCAGTAAAGGCTGTTTCTGCTGATGTGGTGTCAGGCTTTTGCAGATGGCGCAAACTTTGTTTTTTTCCGGTATGTATTTGGTCATACCAGGCCAGTAAAACATGTTTTGTACCATTTTGGAGGGTAACCTCCATGCCGGGGTGGCCCCTGTGGATGTCGTCAAAGTATTTGTCCCAGAGGACACCTGGGACCACTGCCTTGTGGCCCTTAACTATAACCCCGTCCTGTAATACCAATTTGTCGCAAACCAGGAAGTGTGGGCGGATTGTGAGCGGGGTGTTGTGTTGTTTATCCGGCAAGCCACGCCAGATGACGGCGAACAGCAATTGTAACGTCTCATCAGCAGCCGTGTGTTCTGCTAGGCTGCTCAAGCAATCAGTCGGAACATACGATACCTTCATTACTGAGAATTTGTCCTGTTCATAGAGTTTTTGTCCGTTGGTTTTGTGTGGGGCTCTTGATAGCGTATCTGCTATGTGCATGTCCTTGCCTTTCTTATAGACAATGTTGAAATCAAATCGCTGCAGTTGCATCATCATTCGTTGTAGTTGTGCTGGGACAGCATGGATGGGTTTGTTCAAAATAGTGACCAGCGGCCGGTGGTCAGTTTCTATAGTCACAGACTTCCCAAAGATAAAATCTTTGAATTTCGTGCAGGCGAAAACCACGGAGAGCATTTCTTTTTCGATCAGGGCATAACGTTTTCAGTGTCAGTTAGTGTATGAGAGGCGTAAGAAACCGGCTTGAAATCGCCGTCGGTAGTGGTCTGCAGGCATGCAGCGCCAAGTCCGCACTGGGATGCATCGCAGGTGAGCGTTACTGGTAACTCCAAAGCAAAGTAGGAGAGAGTAGGTTCGCTGGCCAACTGCAACTTGAGAGTGTCAAAAGCTCTTCGGTGCTGCGGATACCAGGACCATGCAGCATCCTTGTGTGCCAGTTCTCGCAGGGGGCCAGATATGTCGCTGAGGTTGGGAAAAAATTTCCCTAGGTAGTTTAACATTCCAAGGAGCCTTTGTAGACTCATGTTGTCAACAGGAACCAGCAGTTTGTTGATAGCTGCTGCTTTTGATGGGTCTGGTCTGAGACCATCACTTGTGAAAACATGTCTGACATAAGTAACTTATGGAACTCGAAACTTGCACCTCAGGGAATTGAGTTTGAGCTGAATGTCTTTGGCACAGTCAAGTACTTTTTTCAGATTAGTGTCATGTTCAGCCAAATCACGTCCGTAAACAAAAATGTCATCAACAGTGATGGCATATGGGTACTCAGCAAACAATTGTTCCATCATGCTCTGGAAAACTTCGCTGGCGGAGTTGATGCCAAAGGGCATCCTCAGAAACTTGTATTGGCCGAAGGGGGTGCCGAACATAGTGAGATTGTACGAGTCTGGGTCCAGTGAAATCTGCCAAAACGAGCTTTTGGCATCCTGAACTGAGAATACTGCTGCATTGCCTATCTGGGCAGCAACTTCTTATGTCGTTTGCATTGGGTAACACGGGCGTTTGATGGCAGTGTTAAGATCTCTGGGGTTAATGCAGATACGGATCTCCTCCTTGTTTTTCTTTGTTGCAACCACCATGGTGGAAACCCAGTCAGATGGGTCAGTAACTTCAGCAATAACACCCATGGAGACCATCCGCTTGAGTTAATTGTGAACTCTGTCACGCATGGCATGCGGAACATGATGTGGTGCTCGAACCACAGGAGTGATTTTGGGGTCGACAACAATGTGGTATTTGATAGGCAACTTGCCAAGCTCGTCATTAAACAATTCTTTGTATTGAGAGTACCTGTTGAGTGGGCCCATCAGTGAGAAAGAGTTGATGGACAGCGCGGACAAAGTATACCAGGCCTAGATCATGGCATGCTTTGATACCGAGCAAAGTCTCTGAATCCCCCCTTAACAATACAAAACGTTAAGGTACAGGTCTGTGCGTCTATGGTGCACTTTAAATCAGCTTGTCCAAGTGGGTGTAGACCATCTCCCCATAAGCCCGAAGCATGGCGGAGGCCTTTTCAATACGTTCAGCATTACAATTTTTTTTTAACTGTTAATGAGATGACGTTGCATTTTGGGCCAGTATCAACCTTCACGATCAAAGGCCTGTTATTCACAAACATGATTACCTCAAGGTCAAGTTGCTCGTTAGACAAAGGGAGGAGAGAGTGGATGACAGAACTGGCATCTTCACTTTCTGGGAGCGGAGCAGGGGATGGCAAGTCAGGTTCTTGGATCACATTATCAGCGAGCTCATGTTATAGCAGGTGCAGGCTCGTCCTTGAAGCTGCTTGATTCACACAGGAACGGCAGCATCGTGCAAAGTGGTTTAACTTCTTGCAGAAATTACAGGCTTTCCCATAAGCAACGCAGAACTGACGACCCGTAGCATGGAAATAGTTGCAATTTTGACTCCGAACAGTAGACCCCATATGGGTGTTATGAGAGGGGTAGTCTGTAAGATTAACACTATGCTGCAAACGGTGACCGAAGGGCACAGACTGGGTGGGAAGACGTTATCTCAGCAATCCGACAGGCATGCTCTGTTTGATTAAGGGTTAGGTCAGTATTACGAAGAAGTTCACCCCGTAACTTGCTATCTAGTTTCCAACAAGTCTCCAACAAGTCTTCCAAGTCTTCCAACTAGTCTCCAACAAGTTTGTCGCAGATGAGCTCGTCGCGTAAATCACAAAATTGGCAGCGTGCAGTCATGTGTTTCAAGTCACTAATAAAACGTTCAACTGGTTCATCCACCTGCTGTAAATGAGCATTAAACGTGGTCCTTTCAATAGTTTGAGGACAGGTCACACAGCTCTCTGAACTTTCTAAGCAAAACGGCAGGGTCGTCGATCGTTTCAGCAGGCACCAGGACCTGACCGTCATCATCCGGAACAGCAGGCGCAAATGTGAAGTTGTCGGCACGATTCATTGCCTCAGGTCCCGCCAAGTTAAGCAATACAGATGCACACACATCAGGGAAGTCATTGCGATGAATGATGCGAGCATAATGAGTGTAGTCACGCTCGAAGAGACGCCAGCATTCAGCAATGTCAGAGGCAAAGATCAGAGGACTAGGACGGCGACACAAATTTGCCATAATCGAGATAACACACACACAAACTAATCAAAATAAACAAAACCGGATAAACATGAACGAAGTGGGCAAGACTCACTCTCTGACACCATGTCATTAGTTGAGTGAAACACATGTGTTTATTAAATCTATGTACAGCAAGGATCTGCAGGACATTACATTTCCTCGCAGCTACTCATACTAATTACCATAGGCAGCTCTTGATAATATAAAGCACATACTAGGCGGAGTCACTACTAACAAGCACTATAATTGGCTAGTGCGAAGTAGCCAATCTACAATGGGATTCATATAAATGTGTACTGGATGGTCGGCATAGACTTGATATGGTCAAAGGTTCTCTAACATCAAGTAACCCTTACATTCCCTCCATTGCTTCCCCACACAAGTCATACCAGCTTCAAAGTCTTGTTGAGTCGCATTGTCTGGGCGCGTGTTCACCTAGGCCACAGCTAACAATGGCCTGTTTCCTTTATGATCGTTAAGGGCTTGTCCCACTTTCCTGAGTTATTCACAAATTCTCCTGAGTTATTCACGAATTCTCCCGAGTTTTCAAACTCGCAGAATGTTTATAATGAGTCCATAGGAGGCTGTAGGAGTCCGTGGATATATTTGTAGCGCCTCGTTATGCCAGCCGTAAGTATTCGGGACTATTTTTTTACTTGTGGACATTTTTCATCATGCTGAAAAAATGTCCCGACTTCCCTCTTTAAGAAGGAACTGCAGATGCTGGAAAATTGAAGGTAGACAAAAGTGCTGGAGAAACTCAGCGGGTGCAGCAGCATCTATGGAGCGAAGGAAATAGGCAACGTTTCGGGCCAAAACCCTTCTCCAGACTGATGTAGGGTGGGGGAGGGGGGGCGGGGAGAAGAACTGAGAAAGGGAGGAGCCAGAGGGCTGATGGAGAGCTGAGAAGGGGAGGAGACAGCAAGGGCTACCGGAAATTAGAGAAGTCAATGTTTATGCCGCTAGGGTGCAAACTGCCCAAGCTGAATATGAGGTGCTGCTCCTCCAATTTCCGGTGGTGCTCACTCTGGCCATGGAGGAAGCCCAGGATAGAAAAGTCGGATTCGGAATGGAAGGAGGAGTTGAAGTGCTGAGCCTAGCGAAGTTGAAATACCGAGCGGAGGTGTTCGGCGAAACGATCGCCAAGCCTACGCTTGGTCTCACCGTTGTAGATCAGCTGACATCTAGAGCAACGGATGCAATAGATGAGGTTGGAGGAGATGCAGGTGAACCTCTGTCGCACCTGGAACGACTGCTTGGGTCCTTGAATGGAGTCACGGGGGGGCAGTAAAGCGACAAGTGTAGCATCTCTTGCGGTTGCAAGGGAAAGTGCCCGGGGAGGGGTGGTGCGGGAGGGAAGGGAAGAATTGACCAGGAAGTTACGGAGGGAGCGGTCTTTGCGGAAAGCAGACGGGGGGGAGATGGGAAGATGTGGCGAGTGGTGGGGTCCCGTTGGAGGTGGCAAAACTGGCGGAAGACTATTTGTTGCATGTGATGGCTAGTGGGGTGAAAGGTGAGGACGAGGGGGACTCTGCCCTTGTTATGAGTGGGGGGATGGGGAGAGAGAACAGTTACGGGGGTTACACAAAAAGCTGGAGAAACTCGACCCAAAACGTCGCCTATCTCCTCACCAACCCGCCGACAAGGGAGGTGCCATGGTAGTCTGGCGCGTCGATCTCTATAAAGCTGTTCAATGTGATCATGGCTGATCATCCCCGACCAGTACCCCGTTCCTGCCTTCTCCCCATATCCCCTGACTCCGCTATTTTTGAGAGCCCTATCTAGCTCTCTCTTGAAAGCATCCAGAGAACCTGCCTCCACCGTCCTTTGAGGCAGAGAATTCCACAGATACACCACTCTCTTTGAGAAAAAGTGTTTCCTCATCTCCGTTCTAAATGGACTACTCATTATTAAACTCTGGCCCCTGGTTCTGGACTCCCCCAACATCGGGAACATGTTTCCAGTCTCTAGCGGATCCAAGCCCTAATCTTCTACGAAAGCTGTCTACCCTCTGTAAAATGTAATAGGTTGAGATATAGTCTGGGATTTTCAATATTTATTCTGACTCCAATCTACCCTAATAAATCTGTCTCTGCAGTCACGGAAATTTTACTATTGTAATTACATAGAACAGTGCAACACAGTGAACAGTGGCCCTTCCGCCCACAAAGTCTGTGCACCTAATCCCTATCCCTCCTTTCCCTACACATCCATGTGCCGATCCAAAAGTTTCTTAGAATCCACTTTGCTGTCTGCTTCCATCATCCCCACCAGCTGCACATTCCAGGTACTCACCACTGTCTGTGAGCGGGAAAACCTTGCCCCGCACATCTGCTTTAAACTTTGCCCATCTCACCTTAAAGCTATGCCCTCTACTATTTGGTATTTCAATCATGGGAAAGGGGTTCTGAGTGTCTACCCCATCTATGCCTGTCATAATATTATATACCTCTAGAAGGTCTACATGATGTTCCAGAGAAAACAACACAAATTTGTCGAACATCCCCCTGTAGCTAATACCCCTTAATACAGGCATCATTCTGGTAAACCAGCTCTGCACCCTTTCCCAAGCCTTCACATTCTTCCTGTATTGGGGCGACCAGAACTGCACACATTTCTCTAAATGAGGCCTGACCAAAGACGTGTAAAGTTGTATCATGCCTTCCTCACCTTTATACTCAATTCCCCAACCAATGAAGGCAAACATACCATATGCCTTCTTTACCTCTCTATCCACTTATTTTGCCACTTTCAAGAAATGATGGACTTGGACCCCAAGATCCCTCTATACATCAATGGTGTTAAGTGTCTTGCCAATCATTGTATATTTTCCTTTTACATTTGACCTCCCAAAGTTGACTCCACACATCTGTTCAGATTAAACTCCATCTGCAATTTCTCCACCCATATCTTTTTTTTTTAAATATAATGTTTTATTAATAGCTTATGTACATATGATATTAAACGACAAACTGGTTACAGGGTTCTTACATAGCTTCAATTTTTAATGTTTTTTTTAAAGAAAAGAAATAAAGAAAGAGATAAGTGAAACTGTAAACTAATAGAAAGAAAAAAAAGCAAGAAAGAATGGACAATACAAATATGAGGATTGTGCAGATAGATCCGGGAGATGTTGAGTATAGTTGTTCATCCAACCCTAAACTCAAGTTGTGACTTTAATTTTGCGTTAAACCATTTTACTTTTTAAAAATTTCAATAAATGGAGACCATATTTTAAAAAATAGTTCAGGTTTGTCAATTAAGACAAATCTTATTTTTTCCAAATGCAAGGAGTCGGTCATTTCCGTAATCCACATTTTAATTGTGGGGGTTGCTGGTTTTTTCCAAAATTTAAGTATTAATTTTTTTGCAGTTATTAAACTGTAATCAAGAAAATGTTTCTGGCTTATCGTAAAATTTGTGGTATGTTCTGATAGTCCTAATATTATTAATTTTGGATCTAGGTCCAGTTGATTATCGATAACTTTAGAGATAATTTTAAAAATGTCCCTCCAAAATTTTTGAATTTTAATACAGGTTACAAAAGTGTGATTGGCTTCTTGAAATTGACATTTATCACAAAGAGGGGAAGTACTTAGGAAGATCCTATTTAATTGTGTCTTCGAATAGTGTAATCTATGTAATATTTTAAACTGTATTAAGGAATGTTTAGAGTTTAACGAGCAGTGATGTATATATTGTAAACTTTCATCCCATATGTCTTTCATTATGGGTTGAGCCAATTCATCCTCCCATGCTCGTCTATATGACTCTGATGACGGAATGTCAGTATCTAAAAGGGTATTATAAATAAAATATATTAATTTATTTGTATTTGGATGTTGGTTCAGACATTCATCAAGGATTTCTGGGCCCCTAAATCTATAATCTTGCGTATATAATTTAACATAATCTCTAAATTGTAAATATCTAAAAAAATTATTAACATGTAATTCGTACTTCTGCTGTAATTCCTGAAAAGAGAGGAAAGTCCCCTTTTGATAAAGGTCCCACCATTTTAATTCCATGAGTTTTCCATTGAACAAATCCTCTATCTAAAACGGAAGGTTTGAAAGAAGGGTTATTTGCAATAGGGAGGAAGAGAGATATATTACCCAATTTTAAAGTAAATTTTAATTGTTTCCAGATATGGATAACACTATATATAATCAGGTTTCCTCCATATGTCTTTTTATTCAAATTTATTGGAGCTAAAAGAATCGAGCCTATGTCAGAAGGTAAACAATCCTCCTTCTTCATCTTTAGCCAATCTGGCTGCCGATCAATGTCATCCAGCCAGAAGGTTATATTTTCAATATTAATCGCCCAATAATAAAATAGAACATTTGGTAAAGCTAATCCTCCATTAGCCTTAGACTTACATAAATGTCTTTTGGTTATTCTATGGGTCTTATAATTCCAAATAAAATTAGTAATAATTGAATCAATTTTTTTGAAAAAAGTTTTTGGAAGATATATCGGAATTGATTGGAATAAGTATAATAGTTGTGGGAGAAAGATCATCTTTACAGCATTAATTCTACCAACTAGTGAGATAGGATGTGTTTTTCAAAATTGGATGTTTCTGTGTAATTTAGTAACTAAAAAAGGAAAATTTGATTTGAATAGAGAAGTATATTTCCTGGTCACATAGATGCCTAGATATTTAAACTTGTCGTAGGCGATTTGAAAAGGAAATTGTTGAAGTATAGACGGATTTTGTTCCGTTATTGGCATAATTTCACTTTTATTCCAATTAATTCTAAATCCGGAGAATGAGCCAAATTGAGTTATGAGATTGAATAAACTCGGAATGCTAATTTTGGGGTTTGTGATGTATAATAATACATCATCTGCATATAAAGAAATTTTATTAATTGTACGTTTAGTATTGTACCCGTGGATGTCTGGGTGAGCTCTGATACTCTCGGCGAGTGGTTCTATAACGAGGGCAAATAAAAGCGGGGATAATGGACATCCTTGGGTTTGGAGTGTCTACCCCATCTATGCCTGTCATAATATTATATACTTCTAGAAGTCTACCTGATGTTCCAGAGAAAACAACACAAATTTGTCTAACATCCCCCTGTAGCTAATATCCCTTAATCCAGGCATCATTCTGGTAACCCAGCCCTGCTCCCTTTCCAAAACCTTCACATTCTTCCTGTATTGGGGCGACCAGAACTGCACCCATTTCTCTAATGAGGCCTAACCAAAGACGTGTGAAGTTGTATCATGCCTTCCTCACCTTTATACTCAATTCCCTGACCAATGAAGGCAAACATACCATATGCCTTCTTTACCTCTCTGTCCACTTATTTTGCCACTTTCAAGAAATGATGGACTTGGACCCCAAGATCCCTCTATACATCAATGGTGTTAAGTGTCTTGCCAATCATTGTATATTTTCCTTTTACATTTGACCTTCCAAAGTTGACTCCACACATCTGTTCAGATTAAACTACATCTGCAATTTCTCCACCCATATCTGTAACTGCTCTATATCCCACTGTATATTTAGACAACTTTCCTCGCAGTCTGTGATACCTGCAATCTTGGTGTCATCTACAAACTAACTAACCAACCAGTCCTCGTTTGCATCCACGTCATATATAAACATCACAAACAGCAGTGGTCCCAGAACTCCATTGGTCACAGACATCCAGCTTGAATATTCTCCTGTTCCTCTTGAACATTCCTCTGTCTTCCATCAGTAAGCCAGTTCTGAATCCATATGACCAAGTCACTGTAATGCCCCTGTCCACTTAGGAAACCTGAATGGAAACCTCTGGAGACGTTGCGCCCCACCCAAGGTTTCCGTGCGGTTCCCGGAGGTTTTTGTCAGGTTCCCGGAGGTTTTTGTCAGGTTCCCGGAGGTTTTTGTCAGGTTCCCGGAGGTTTTTGTCAGGTTCCCGGAGGTTTTTTCAATTTTTTGAAATAATCGCCGGAACATAGAGGAAGTGGAAACCACTTTCGACCATTAGGGAGACTGACAAAAACCTCAGAGAACCTCCGGGAACCGCACGGGAACCTTGGGTGGGGCGCAAAGTCTCCAGAGGTTTCCGTTCAGATTTCCTAAGTGGGACAGGGGCATTCAGCTCTTGATCTTCTGGATCAACCTACCATGGGGGGACTTCATGAAATACTTTCTAAAATCCATTTGAACGACATCCTCCCCATCCTAATCGATCATCTTCGTCACCTCCTCAAAAAACCATGACGAGACTTAGTAAGTCACAGCCTGCCATGTGTACAAAGCTTGTCTCTAATTAACCCATTCTCTTCCAAATCAGAGTAAATACTATCCAGAAGAATATTCTGATATTAGCTCCCCTACCATAGAAACATAGAAAATAGGTGGAGGGGTAGGCCATTCAGCCCTTCGAGCCAGCACCGCTATTCAATATGATCATGGCTGATCATCCAAAATCAGTACCTCATTCCTGCTTCCCTAAGCAGGGGGCGCCGTCCTGTATGGTATGGCTGCCCAGCCTGCAGCTGTATGTCTTTCCTCCTTTTCTTTTTTTTTAGTGTGTTAAAGTGTTTTGTTTCGGAGTTTATTATTTTTTATGTGGGGGTGAGGGGGGGGGGGGGGGGGGAAGGGGGAAACTGCTTTTCCTGGTCCCTACCTGGTCGGAGAGGCAGCTTTTCTCCGGGCTGCAACTTCGACCCGTCCTCGCGGCCTACCAGCGGGCCTGGAGCGGCATTTCCTGGGGGGACGCCCAGAACCTCGGCTTCGGCAGCGGCGGAGTGCTGGAGCGCTGGAGCGCCATCGCGGGACGGAGCGGGCGATGCCTTGCCTGGGTCGCCGCGCTGGAACTCTGGTGAGCTGAGACCGCCCGAGACAAACATCGGGGTGCCGCGGGTCTGTGGAGCGGCCGGCTGCGGGTGGCGGCGCTGAACCTTAACATCGGGAGCCAGGGAGGAGCTCCATTCAGCGTGGTCTTGTCGGCTCTGGAAGCCGCGGACTCCAGCAGGAAGCGGCCATTCCGGGAGTCCCAAGCCGCTGAGAAGATTCTCCCGACGCCGGAGCACCACCACCCGGCGAGAACGGCCTGGAACATCGGGCCTCCGTGAAGGCGACTGCGGAGGCCTCAATATGCCTGACTATGGGTGGACATGGGATGGGGACTGGACATTGTGCCTTCCCTCATAATGGGAACCATTGTGGGGGGATGTTTTTATGTTTAAATCTCTTTATTAGTGTTGTGTCTGTATTCTTTATTTTATGTGCTGCATGGCAAGAAGCATTTCACTACACCAATTGGTGTATGTGACAAATAAACTAACCTTGAACCTTGCTTTCTTCTGTTAGCCCTAAGAGCTAAATCTAAACATCCAGTGAATTGACCTCCCCTACCACTGACGAATGCTCACTGAGTATACAGGTTTGTTTCAGGAAAGTAAAATGAAGAGTAGTCTCTCTTGGTTTCACAAACGCAGCAATTAGTATGACGAGGTAGAACCTAAAGTGCCCATTATCCTACTGAGGGGAGCGATCAGCTGTGATTCCAAGCTTGTTCCTCCAAACGTGTGCAAGTTGGTAGTGTGCAGGAGTGAGTGGTAGAACCTGTACAGAATAGGTGAGAATGTAGGGAGGATAAATTGGATTAATGTGGGATTAGTATAAATTATGATCAATGTGGTCATGATTGGCTACCTGGCCTGTTTCTAGGCTGGATGACTGATTTCACCAAGTTCAGCCAGCAGACTGATAGGGCCTATGCAGATAAAAAGTTCCTTTGCAACTTTCCCTTCAGTTCAGGTGATAATAATGTACTTTATCGCAGTAGAGGCCTTTGAGAAACTTACTGAGAGAAACACTTACTAAGAAAGGAGATTGCAGGGGCCGTGACAAAGATCTTTGCATCTTCTCTCACCACAGGAGAGATCCTGGAGGACTTGAGAGTAGCATCAGTCTGAAGGAGGGTCTCGACCCAAAACGTTGCCTATTTCCTTCGCTCCATAGATGCTGCCTCACTGCTGAGTTTCTCCAGCATTTTTGTCTAAATACAATTTTCCAGCATCTGTAGTTCCTTCTTAAACAGAGAGTAGCCAATGTCTGAAGAAGGGTCTCGACCCGAAACGTCGCCTATCTCCTTCGCTCCTTAGATGCTGCTGCACCCGCTGAGTTTCTCCAGCTTTTTGTGTAACCCCCGAGTAGCCAATGTTCCTTTGTTTAAGAGGGAAGTAGACATAATCCAGGCAATTATAGCTCGGTGAGTCTCGCATCAGTGGTAGATAAACTATTAGAGAAGATCTACAGGATAGGATTTACTCACATTTGGAAGAGAATGGGCTAAAATTAGACAGCATCAAAGACACTAGTATCTTTGGTCAGCATGGTTGCAGGTCATGTTTTATCAACTTGAATGCATTTTTTTTAGGAGGTGATGAGGGTGATCGATGAGGGTAGGGCAGTGGATGTTGTTTGTGTGGATTTTAGTAAGGAATTTGATAAAGTCCCCCATGGTAGTCTGATCACGATGCCTGGGAGCCATGGTGATTTGATAATTTGGATTCAAAACAGGCTTACCCTGAGAAGGCAGTGGGTTATGGTGGAAGGGAGTTATTGTTGCTGAAGGTCTGTGGCCAGTGCAGATCCGCAGTGATCGGTGCTGGGACCTCTGTGTCTGTGATATATACAAATGATTTGGACACGTGTAGATGTTGGTTAGTACCGGAGATGGTGGAGTTGTGGAAAGTGAGGGAAAACTGTCAATGTAAACAGCATCGTCAACGTATACAACAACCCAGCTTCAGAAATGGGTGGAGTAATGGCAGATGGAGTTTAAAAGTGTGAGGTGGTGCTCTTTAGGTTGGATGTAAACGGAAAGTGTACAGTTAATGGCAAGATTCTTAAGAGCAATGATATACAGAGGGACTTGGAGGGCTAAGTCATTATTCCCTCACAAGGGCAACACAAGTAGATTGGGTGTAAAGAAAGCTTGATACAAAAGGTAAACGTGTCTTCATTGGTCAGGGCATTGAATATAAGAATTAGGAAGTCATGTTGCAACATTCTAGGACTTTGGTTAGGATGCATTTGGAGTATTATATACAGTTCTGGTTGCCCAATTGCAGTAAGAATGTGGAAGCTTTGGAGAGGGTTTAGAGGAGGTTTAACAGAGTGCTGCTGAATTAAAGGGTATTAGCTATAAGGAAAGGTTGGGCGAACTTGGATTGTTATCTTGGGAGCTTCAGAGACTGAGGGGAGATCTGACATAAGTAAGTAAAATTATAAATGACATGGATAGATTAGACAGTCAAAACCTTTTTATCCCATCGTGGAAATGTCAAAGACTAGCGAGGAAACAGATTCAAGTTGAAAGGGGAAAACATTTTAAGGAGTTGTGCAGGGCATGTTTTCTTGTGCAGAGAGTAGTTGGTGCCTGGAAAGTTCTGCCCTGGGTGGTGGTGGAGGCAGATACATTAGTCGCATTCAAGAGTTTTTTTTACATACGCATTTGGATATGAAGGAATATGGATTATGTGCAGTTTGGCACGGGATTTGTGGGCTGAAGGGCCTGTTCCAGTGCATTACTATTCTGTATCCTGTCTCCCTTTTGTTAGTGTGGACACTGATGGATTTTTCTTACTGATTAAACCACATACCATCCACTCAGCTCACCCTGTGGCAGGCAATTACCCTTGTCAAATAATGCGATAATCCCACTGAAAGCCAATAAACAAAGTGCCACGATGTGTTCAAAGATCTGTGACCTTGATGTGGTGGCATGGTTTCCCAGGAGCACTCACTGTTGGTGCTGCACAAATGCTCATGGGACAGTTAGTAATGTTGTGCGATACACTCAGAGGGCCATAGGTTCTGCTCTGTGAGCAGTATTGTACTCAGTAGTATTAACACTGGTGTGAAAAGGTGTAAGCCTCAACTATCCATAGCAACTATCCATACATGGATAAGTGCGAACACTGATCCATGTTGATGCAAGTTTCCAACTAATGTGAGCCCATGTAATCTTTGGGAAAAAAACAGCCTATTACTTTATTTCAGATTTGAACCATTACTGGATGCAAATGTATCAGATTTGGGAAAAAAAAATAAGGGTTATAGTTTTGGCTTAATCCTTGGTTCCCTTGAAAGGTCTGTATTGAAATGTAACATTTTCTATTTGGATGAAGTAGATACTGTGAATTTATAGAAATTTAAAAAATAGATAAACCTTAAATATTTCTCCATATTCCTATTGAGAAATTCGGTGCATGATAGATGCACCGAATCAGAAGGAGTGCATTGCTCCTTCTGATAGATTTCAGCAAGGTTTGAAATCTGATGTTCTTAAGTGGCACAGAGGTAGAGGTAGAGTTGCTGCCTAACAGTGTTTGCAGCACCAGAGCTCCGGGTTTGATCCCGACTACAGATGCTCTCTGTATGGAGTTTGTAGGTTCTCCCCGGGACCGAGTGGGTTTTCTCCGAGATCTTCGTAGGTTGATTGGCTTGGTGTATGTGTAAATTGTCCCTAGTGCGTGTAGGATAGTGTTGATGTGCGGGGATCGCTGGTCGGCGCGGACTCATTGGCCTGTTTCCGCGCTGTATCTCTAAACTAATCTAAACCTCAATTCTTGCTACTGAGGGAGTGCAGCGTAGGTTTACAAGGTTAATTCCCGGGATGGCGGGACTGTCATATGCTGAGAGAATGGAGCAGCTGGGCTTGTATACTCTGGAGTTTAGAAGAATGAGAGGGGATCTCATTGAAACATATAAGATTGTTAAGGGCTTATACACGCTAGAGGCAGGAAACTTGTTCCCGATGTTGGGGGAGTCCAGAACCAGGGGCCACAGTTTAAGAATAAGGAGTAAGCCATCTAGAACAGAGACGAAGGAAACACTTTTTCTCACAGAGAGTGGTGAGTCTGTGGAATTCTCTGCCTCAGAGGGTGGTGGAGGCTGGTTCTCTGGATGCTTTCAAGAGAGAGCTAGATAGGGCTCTTAAAAATAGCGGAGTCAGGGGATATGGGGAGAAGGCAGGATCGGGGTACTGTTTGGGGATGATCAGCCATGATCACATTGAATGGCGGTGCTGGCTCGAAGGGCCAAATGGCCTACTCTTGCACCTACTGTCTATTGTCTATTGTCAATAAAGTAAATTGACAATATATTGACAGGATATTGTGCACTGCACGAAAGCACGACAGAGAACGCAGACAAGATTTACGAGAACAATGTAGGAAGGAACTGCAGATGCTGGTTTACATCAAGTGAGCGCAAATTGCTGGAGTAATTCAGCGGGACAGGCAGCACCTCTGGAGAGAAGGAATGGGTGACGTTTCAGATGGAGCCCCTTCTTCAGTTTTACATACCATCGAAGACGCACCCCCATTTTGAGTTGCTAAATTTAGCTGCAACGACACTTTTAGATGCGGGAAAAAAAAATTACGACCATGGGCTGGATGAATGCGAAATAAATATATATATACGACAACGGGCCGGGTAAATGCGGAAAAAAAATCTGCCTGCGAGCCAAATGATTTTGGGTTATGGCCGCATTCGGCACGAGAGCCGTAGATTGCCGGACCCCTGCTGTAGATGATCATAGTGATGGGGAAGAAAGCAGTGTAATGAATGAAATACAAAGTGCTGGGGAACTCAGTGGCTCAGGCAGCATCGGGGAAGAGATCAAACAGCCGGTGCTTTGGATTGAAAAAGAGTTCTGACTCAAGACAACACTTACATTTCACTCAATGGATGCTGCCTGACCCACTGGGTTCCCCCAATCTTGTTTTGCTCAAGATTCCAGCATCTGTTGTCTCTTGTGTCTCAACTATGATGAGCAAATTTGCTTTAAACCTTCCAAAATGAAAAACAAGTATTGGAACATTATTGGAAATATAGATCATAGCGATTGTGGCATTTAAAAAAAATTAATCAGTGGAAGTCAGAATCATGGTACATTTCCCTAATCTCAAGCACATTGACTATTTTTTTATTATTGAGCAGGACAATTTTTAGATGGATCATTTAATATTTGTAGTTAACCAATCATCATGACAGCTGATTCAAATGCAACGCAGAATCATTTGTATTTTTAATCTCACAAATCCAGTATCCACAATGGATTGGTTTTAAAAGAACAAATATGATAAACATAAATCCTCAGAAGGTGCTTTTTAATGAATAAGGGAATGCACATACTCTCTCTCTCCCCCTCTCCCCTCCACCCCCCCACCCCATCTCTCTCTCCCACCCCTCCCTCTTTCTCTCCCCCCTCTTTCTCTCACCCACACCTCCCCCCTCTCTCTCCCCCTTCCCTCTCTCTCCACCCCCTCTCTCTCCCTCTCTCCCCCTCTCTCCCCCACACCTCCCTCTCTCTCTCTCCACCCCCTCTCCCTCTCTCTCTCCCCCTCACACCTCCCTCTCTCTCTCTCTCCCCCTCCCTCTCTCTCCACCCCCTCTCTCCCCCCCTCTCTCTCCACCCCCTCTCCCCCTCTCTCTCTCCCCCTCCTCCCTCTCTCTCCACCCCCTCTCTCTCCACCCCCTCTCTCCACCCCCTCTCTCTCCACCCCATCTCTCCCCCCCCCCTCTCTCTCCACCCCCTCTCTCCCCCCCCCCCCCTCCCTCTCTCTCCACCCCCTCTCCCTCTCTCTCTCACTGATAGTCGGAGCCTGAGACAGACCACACTTGGGGTTTTGGTCCTGAAGCTCCACAACTGCTGTTTCATTCAAAACAAAAGCAGTAATCCAATATTCTTTCAATGTTTTGTGAACCTTCGATGCCCCTTTACTGAATTATAGCTGAAAGTGTTTTTACATTAACAGCCAGATGGTCCATTATATCTTCCGGCAGCTGAATGTCTACAGCTCAGAGGCATTGTGCATTTCTGCTGCCCACCATCACCACCCCCCCCAGCCCCGGCCGCCACCCGCTCTTACAAAAGCCGTTCAGCTCTCTGACCTTTTCACCCTAGATTTGTCGACTCCTGGGTGCCAACTGTCTTATCAGACGAGACCATGAAAAGGCCAGTGAAGTTAGACGGCACAGTGGAGCCAGTGAGACTTTGATTAACAGATGGCTACAGTTTGGAACCCTCCCTCCCTCCCTCCCTCAACACTGCCTACATTCTCCCCATCCCTGGAATTACAAACCCGATTCTGTCAAGACATGTACAAACATCACAAGTGACCGAATCATTCAAATTGAGAACCCAGAAATGCAGTCACACAAAAAAAATTTGATACACAGTGTAACTAATTCATGTGGCCCAGAAGGTCATGATATCTGCCTGCTGTTAATTACCATTGAATTAAACCCACAAAATAATTCAGAATTTTGGCACTGAGCTGAATCTGCAGAACAAGGAGACAGGGTGTAGCTTATGCTGAGAATTCCAGATAGACTGTCGCTGTACTGAATAAACAGACCGAGGCCCAAACAATCCTAGAATGACACGGCAGTCATAGTAGTCGTTCGGCCCATAATGATCGTGCCGGCTCCTTGTAACAATTAGTCGTATGCTCCTACTCTTTCCACAAAGTGCACAACCACCTATGCCTCGCCGAGCCGTGTAACCCGTAATCGCCCCAACAGCAACCCAGCGATGCAGAGGAGGTACAAGAACCTTTCGCAGCCCTGTTATCTGAGTTCCCCCGAGCTGCTCCCGCCCAGGTTCGACGGGGCTGCGTCTCGTTATGGACAGGTCCACCACGTCCCCACCGAGGGCCCACCGGTTCACGCCCGCACGCTCCGCCTCCCGCCCGACAAACTGCGCATCGCCCGCGATGAATTCCAGCTGATGGAAGACATGGGCATTGTACAACAATCAGATAGCCCTTGGGCTTCTCTGCATATGGTGCCTAAAGCATCCCGGGGCTGGAGACCTTGCGGTGATTACAGGCATGTGATCGCTGTGACCACGGCAGATTGGTACCCAGTGCCCCACATTCTCGGCTCACTTGGAGGGCGCTACTTTTGTTTCGAAGGTCGACCTGGTCGGGGGTTATAATCAGATGCCAGTCCACCCCGACAACGTTCCCAAGACGGTCACCATCACCCCGTTTGGCCTTTTTGAGTGGTTACGAATGCCGTTTGGCCTGAAGAACGGCGCTCAAGCGTCCCAACGGCTGATGGATCAGGTCGGGCGGGATTTGCCATTCGTTTCCATCTACTTGGATGATATCCTGGTGGCCAGCATCTCGCAGGTTGAGCACATTAAGCACCCTTACCTTCTGTTTGAGCGCTTGCGTAAGCATGGCTTGGTGATCAATCCTGCGAAGTGCCAGTTCGGATTGCGCTCCATTTCCTTCTTAGGGCACAGGGTCACCCCCCCCCCCCAGGGCGCCCAGCTGCTGCGTGAGAAGGTCGACGCCACCCGGCGGTTCCCGCGGCCACTGACCGTCAAGGGCCTCCAAGAATTCATCGGCATGGTGAATTTTTATTGTTTTTGTTCCGTCAGCGGCTGCCGTTATGCGACTGCTGTTCCAATGCCTTGCAGATAAGCCACGGGATCTGGTTTGGACTGACGAAGCGGCTATGGCTTTTGAAGGTGCTAAAACCGCGTTGGGAAAGCCACCATGCTAATGCACCCGAGGGCGTCAGCTCCCACAGCACTCACCGTTGACGCTTCGGACGTCATAGTGGGCGATGTTCCGGAGCAGGGGGTTGGCAGTCGTTGGCAGCCGCCGCCGTTTTTCAACCGGCAGCTTCGGGCTCCGGAATGTAAGTACAGCGCGTTCGACAGGGAACTCCTCGCGCTCTACCTAGCGATCAGACATTTCCGCTATTTCCTCGAGGGCCGCGCGTTCACTGCTTTCACGGACCACAAGCCGCTCACGTTCACGTTAGGCAAGATAACCGACCGTGGGGCTCAGTGTACCTCCTCTCGGCGGTGTGGTTTGGCGCAGCTGTATGGCATGCGTTGCAACAAACAACCGCTTATCACGAGGCGAATGGGTTAATAGAGCATTTCCACCGACACCTTAAGTCGGCGTTGAAGGCTGGGCTCACCGGCCCCGATTGGGTTGACCAATTGCCCTGGGTCCTCCCAGGCATCAGAACCACGCCTATGGAGGACCTCGACACCTCCTCGGCCAAGCTCGTTTATGGCTTGGTTTTGGGGGTACCTGAGGATTTTCTACCCGCCACCGCGATCAAGAGGTCCTGGCTTCGGTGGTGCTTGCCGACCTTCGTGAGCGGGTGTGCGCGTTGGTCCCAGTTCCCACATCCAGGCATGGGTCGGCTGCGGTGCATGTACCTATGTCGTTACAGGATTGTGCTTATGTTTTCCTTCGTAAGGACGCTCACCGCTCGCCGTTACAGCGGCTGTACGAAGGACCATTCAAGGTGCTGAAGACTGGTACCTCGACGTTCACGTTGGACATGGGTGGCAGGGAGGAGTTCGTCTCCGTCAGCCGCCTTAAGCCCGCTCATGTGTACGAGGACAGCCCAGTGACAGTGGCCACTCCACTGCGTAGAGGGCGTCCACCGACCGTTTTGTCGTCTTTTGCACCTGTTGTTCCTGGTTTTGTTATGCCCGTCCCTTGTTCACGGCTTTCGCGTCCCCCGGTTCTGTTTTGCCGGTCCCTGATGTTACGCCCATCCCGCGTTTAAGGACTATACATTCCGGTCGTACTGTTCGGTTACCGGTGCGTTTCCATACCTCGGTTTCTGGGGGGGGGAGCCATGTAGCGGCACCTGCTGGTGCGCGCCAATCTCAAACCTGGCAGTCGGAAGCCGCAAGCACGTGACCCGGGATTGATGGAGGGCTAAATGGCGGGAAGTATATGTCAGCAGATGGGGAGGGGGGGGGGGGGGGGGAAGGGCTGGAGTTGTGAGGCAGGCAGGGGAGTTATAGTTAGAGACTGAAAAGAGAAAAATAACAAGAACTGGCAGCATTTGTGTCCCTGCTTATCAGTAGCTGTCTCCACCTCTCCCCTCCATCTATCTTTCTTTCTGTTCCCTTGCATCCATCGGCCTCCATCCATCATGAACCTAGCCCAGGTTCCCACCTCCACCCGTCCCTACCTGCCCTGATATAACCATATAACCATATAACAATTACAGCACGGAAACAGGCCATCTCGGCCCTTCAAGTCCGTGCCGAACAACTTTTTTCTCTTAGTCCCACCTGCCTGCACTCATACCATAACCCTCCATACCCTTCTCATCCACATGCCTATCCAATTTATTTTTAAATGATACCAACGAACCTGCCGCCACCACTTCCACTGGAAGCTCATTCCACACCGCTACCACTCTCTGAGTAAAGAAGTTCCCCCTCATGTTACCCCTAAACCTCTGTCCCTTAATTCTAAAGTCATGTCCTCGTGTTTGAATCTTCCCTATTCTCAAAGGGAAAAGCTTGTCCACATTAACTCTGTCTATCCCTCTCATCATTTTAAAGACCTCTATCAAGTCCCCCCTTAACCTTCTGCGCTCCAGAGAATAAAGACCTAACTTATTTAACCTATCTCTGTAACTTAGCTGTTGAAACCCAGGCAACATTCTAGTAAATCTCCTATAAATATACACATAGTCCTTCCCCCTTTCACCATCACCGCTCACTTCTGGCTCTCCACTCCCCCTCTCCTCTTTACACTGTCTATCTGCCCTCGCAACTCCCAGTCCCAACACAAGGTTTCAAACTAAAACGTTGACCATCCCTTTCCAACCATGGATAGATACTGTTCGACCCGCTGGATTAGTCCAGCAGTTAGTTAGTCCATTTGTGAATGTTGGCTCCATATGAGATTAATCCCCTTTTGATGGTTGCCACAAAATGCTGGAGTAACTCAGCGGAACAGGCAGCATCTCTGGAGAGAAGGAATGGGTGACAATTCGGGTCGAGACCCTTCCTCGGATTGACCTTGGTCCCCTCCTCTGGCAGTGGGGTTCTATAAAATGGACACTACCAGGCTGAGAAAAATTATGAAGTTTGGGGAATCAATTTCCACTATTTATGGTAGCAAGTTGTTGAAACAAATATTTTGCTAGGAAGTTGCCTGAAACAACAGTGAATCTATAAATATACAAAGAATGGAACTTGCATCACCTTCCTGGGTGACTAATCTCCTGGTGGGCAGGAATATTGAAATCACAGGTTAAAAGAGTGGGATGAGTGAGTAAGATAATGAATCTATTTACTCAGAGATACACTTGAAGCTGAAAGCCTGGCCCTTTGAAACAAAACAAATCTGCTTCTAGGGAAGGAAGAACTGGTGATATTTGCAGCACTCCATCAATTATATTGTTTACAATGACATTCGGATGATGGAGGGGCTGAGGTATAGTGTTAGTTTTTAAAGAAGCAGCATGAAAACAGGCCCTTCGGCCAACTGAATCCGCAGGGATCAGCGATCCCTGTACATTAACAGTATCCTACACAAAACCTTGGGACCATTTTTTCCAAGATTTACAATTTTTAGATTTATACCAAGCCAATAAACCTACAAACCTTTGTACGTCTTTGGAGTATAGGAGGAAACTGCAGATCTCGGAGAAAACCCACACAGAACCCAGGTGCCTGACGCTGTAATTCGACAACTCTACCGCTGCGCTACTGTGCCGCCCACAGGCGTGTCCATCAGAATTTCAAATCATTGCCAGAAATAGGGAACGGCTTTATAGAAGCAGCTGTTGTCCTCAGCTTGGTTCCCTCACAAATTAAGGAATTTTGTTTTTAGTTTCGTTACAGATCCAGCATGGAGACAGGCCATTCGGCCCAACAATTCCACCGACCGGTCAATCTCTATTTACTAGCACCATCCTACACACTTGGGACAATTTACAGTCTTTACCAAAGCCAATTAACCTGCAAACCTGTACGTCTTTGGAGTGTAGGAGAAAAACAAACCACCTGGGGAGAATGTACAAACTCCGTACAGACAAGTACCCACAGTCAGGATCAGACTGGGTCTCTGGTGCTGTAAGGCAGCAACTCTACCGCAGTGCCACTGCTCCTACAAACTTCAACTTCATACTTCTTTCACTTCAAGTGTTACTGAGAATTTGTCATAATATTTTTCTTTACGCTTCACCTCCCTATTTTGTTATGTGATGTTGGTCTGTGCAGATCAATGAGACTGATACAACTGTGATTATTTTCTTTGGGGAAATTCAGTAGGATTTAGAAACATGGAAACATAAAAGCATATAAAATAGGTGCAGGAGGTGGCCATTCGGCCCTTTGAGCCAGCACCACCATTCATTGTGATCATGGCTGATCATCCCCAATCAATAACCCATGCCTGCCTTCTCCCCATATCCCTTGACTCCAATAGCCCCTAGAGCTCTATCTAAAGGGCCTGTCCCACCAGCATGCAACTCTATGTGATTAGCGCGACCTAACGTGGTCGCTTGAGCCGTCCGGCGTCGCGGGGCTGGTCCCACTTCGATCGCCGGAGCCGTGCGGAATTGTGCGGAGTTCGTCCCGACACCCGGGCTCCGAAAAACCGACTATGTCCAAAAATTCCGCGCGGCAACGGCTTGTCGGCTCGCAGTCGCCTCGACATTTACACATCGCCCGGACATCGTGGCTCCGTGAACCTATTTGTAAGTGCCTCCGTGACCCTCTATGTGTGTGGCTCCGTGGCCCTGTATGTGTGTGTGTCTCGGTGCCCCTCTCTGTGTGCCCCTCTAAGTCCTGGCGAACTTACCTTGGACTTGCTCCAAGTTCGCCTCGCTTTGCGCCGCGTTGCGTCACTCACCCAACCTCCGCGCGGCCCCTGCTGCCGGTTTAGTTGCGCTTGCCGCATGCAGGCGCATGCTGGTGGGAACGGCCCTGTACAGGGGATCACCCGACCTCCGCGCGGCCCCCGCTGCCGGTTTGATCGCGTTCATCGCATAGAGTTGCATGCTGGTGGGACAGGCCCTTAACTTTCTCTTAAATCCATCCAGTGACTTGGCCTCCACTGCCCTCTGTGGCAGGGAATTCCACAAATTCACAACTCTCTGGGTGTAAATGTTTTTTCTCGTCTTATATGACCTCCCCTTTATCCTAAGATTGTGGCCCCTGGTTCTGGACTCGCCCCACATTGGGATTTTTTTTCCTGCATCCAGCTTGTCCAGTCCTTTTATAATTGTATATGTTCCTATAAGATTCCCCCTCATCCTTCTAAACTCAGTGAATACAAGCCTAGTCTTTTCAATCTTTCCTCATATGACAGTCCCGCCATCCCAGGGATCAATCTCGTGAACCTACGCTGCACTGCCTCAATCACAAGGATGTCCTTCCTCAAATTAGGAGACCAAAACTGTACACAATACTCCAGATGTGGTCTCACCAGAGCTCTATACAACTGCAGAAGAACCTCTTTACTCCTATACTGAAATCATCTTGTTATGAAGGCTAACATTCCATTAGCTTTCTTCACTGCCTGCTGTGCCTGTAAGCCAATTTTCAGTGACCGGTGAACAAGGACGCCCAGGTCTCGCTGCACCTCCCCCTTACCCAACCGAACCCCATTGAGATAATAATCTGCCCCCTTCTTTTTGCCACCAAAGTGGATAACATCACATTTATCTATATTATACTGCATTTGCCCACTCACTCAACCTGTCCAGCTCACCCTGTAACCTCCTAACATCCTCTTCACAGTTCACACTGCCACCCAGCTTTGTGTCATCCGCAAACATGCTAGTGTTGCTCCTAATTCCCTCTTCCAAATCATTTATATATATGGTAAACAGTTGCAGCCCCAACACCAAGCCTTGCGGCACTCCACTCGCCACTGCCTGCCATTCTGAAAAGGACCCGTTCACTCCTACTCTTTGCTTCCGGTCTGCCAACCAATTTTCTATCCATGTCAACACCCCTCCCCCAATACCATGTGCTCTAATTTTAGTCACCAGTCTCCCGTGCAGGACCATATCAAAGGCTTTCTGAAAGTCTAGATACACTACATCCACTGGCACCCCTTCATCCATTTTACTTGTCACATCCTCAAAAAATTCCAGAAGATTTGCCAGCATGATTTCCCTTTCATAAATCCACGTTGACTTGGACTAATCCTTTTACTGCTGTCCAAATGCCCCATTATTACCTCTTTAATAATTGACTCCAGCATCATTCCCACCACCAAAGTCATGCTAACTGGTCTGGAATTCCCTGTTTTCTCTCTCGCTCCTTTCTTGAAAAATGGGATAACATTAGCTATCCTCCAATCCACAGGAACTGATCCTGAATCTATTGAACATTGGAAAATGATGACCAATGCGTCCACTATTTCTAGAGCCACCTCTCTGAGAAACCTGGGATGCAGACCATCAGGCCCAGGGGATATATCATCCTTCAGTCCCATTAGCCTACCCAATACTATCTCTCGCCTAATGAAAAATTATTTTGGTTCCTCTACCCCCTTAGATCCTCTGTCCTCCTGTACATCTGGAAGATTGTTTGTGTTTTCCTTAGTGAAGACAGATCCGAAGTACCTATTCAACTCTTCTGCCATTTCTTTGTTGCTCATAATAATTTCACCTGTGTCTGCCTTCAAGGGACCCACATTTGACTTTGCTATTCTTTTTCCCTTAGCATATCTAAAGAAGCTTTATTGTCCTTCTTTATATTCCTGGCCAGCTTCCCCTCGTACTTCATCTTTTCAGCCCGTATTGCCAGTTTTGTTTCCTTCTGTTGTCCTATGGAAATTTCCCAATCCTCTGGCTTCCGGCTACTCTTTGCTGTGTTATACATCTTTTCTTTTAGTTTTAATCTATCCCTAACTTCTCTTGTCAGCCACGGTTGCCTCCAACTTCCCTTAGAATCTTTCTTCCTTTTTGGAATGTTTCTTCCTGTTCCATTTGCCAAAGATACAAAGTAGATGGGCTTGTCTGGCATAGATAGAAAGAGGAGAACCTGCAAGACCCTCCGGAATTGAAACCAACTTCCAATGTTCAGCATATGTGATCACGCGAGGAATGGTGACTTCAGAGTTATTACAAGACGCTTTGACGAGTCGAGACAGTGAGTGAATTGAATTGTTTTATTTTGGACCGTAAAAACAACAAATTTAGTCGGATTGGTAAGATGGCCAAAAGCGCGATGTTACTTCCACAAGTGTGGCGCTAGAATGCTACAACACCGTAAAAAGCCCGCAAATCTCACCCCCTGCGCCCATGTGATCCGTGCAGCCAATCTGAGGGTTTGACTAACCAGAGCCACCACCAGGTGTCGCTACAACGCCCCATTAACAGGAAACCGTAACCCTTCACTCATCGGCATCCTTAGGACTGCAGAGGCAAATAATTGTGGAAAGGTTGTAATTTTTCGTTCAGTAAAATCTGACGTTATTTAATTGTCACTTGAATTGTTCTCTGCATTGATCGGTAGCATCGGGAGACTTCAATTACTTTTCTTGTTGCTAAAAGGTAATTTGAAATAAGCTGGTTTTCATTTTTTAATATAATTAATAAATAATAAATACTTAACAGTTCATATGCCAATGTATTTCTTTAACTAGACAACAAGGCATCAGCCAAATATTAAGAGTTAATCTTTTTGCTAGCTCTCAGACTTCTTATGTTAACAGTGTTAATCAAGAATATTCATTCTTTCTATATCCAACACCCAATTCCCTGCCTTAATCAGTTAGAGTGGAAACAGGCCCTTCGGCCCAACTTGCCCACACCGGCCAACATGTCCTAGCTACCCTAGTCCCACCTGCCTGCGCTTGATCCATATCCCTCCAAACCTGTCCTATCCATGTACCTGTCTAACTGTTTCTTAAATGTTGGGATAGTCCCAGCCTCAATTTCCTCCTCTGGCAGCTTGTTCCATACACCCACCAGTTAATTAAATGGTTTACATAAACAAATAAATTCCACTATTCACACCAGTAAAATGCACCTGCATTCAAATCAATCACAATTGAGCACAAAAACATTTGCTTCCAATGCGCTATTAGCCTTTGGCTTGAACAACCAAACGAGGCACTGACAGGTGATTAGAGGCAGTGATGAGTGTTAGGGATATCTTTATTTATTACCATTGAAATTATAGAGTAGTTCAGTAGAATGTGTTCACTCTCAAATTGTTTCCACCCTGCATGTTAATTTATTGCAGCTGCAAAGTTCAGCACAGAAGTGAGACTTGTTGCTGTGTAATGGCTTCAAGGGTTGTCTTTCGCTGTTTATAACATTCTGAGCTTTGTGCTAATGTTACATTCACTCTCCTGCATGGCAACCACCTGGAACAGAAAATGGTTCTTACATTAGAGTCCAATTTGGTTCTACCGTGAGGCTGCAAGAAACTTCTGTTCCTGAATTGTGTAAATCATACATAGAAACATAGAAAATAGGTGCAGGAGGAGGCCATTTGGCCCTTCGAGCCAGCACCGCCATTCATTGTGATCATGGCTGATCGTCCCCATTCAATAACCCCTGCTCGTGGAGTCAAGGATCTTCTGCTTAAAGTTGCCTCCCTGTTGCAAGGGCACAGTCAGAAACCTCCTGATCACAGCATTCTGGTGAGAATCATGTGGATATAGCTGTTCTACCAATGGTTTTCCTTTAAATCAAAAGAAAAGTCTTACATTATTCCACCCCGGCACCCCCCAAAGTACAGCACTACATGCTATTTGTGCTTTATTAAAGAACCACAGAGATTATGTAGTATATTGAGGGGCAGGTTCAAGTTCATACATTGACGCAGCATCCGCCAATGCCTTCTAGATCATACAGAGCAGAAGGGTTTAGATTTGATTCCTGGTCAGTGTAGTTAGTTGACAGTAATCAATGCATCACTTGTGGATGTGGCAGTGTGAACTGTGAAGAGGATGTTAGGAGGTTGCACGGTGACCTGGACAGGCTGTGTTAGTGGGCAGATGCGTGGCAGATGCAGTGTAATATAGATAAATATGAGGTTATCCACTTTGGTGGCAAAAACAAGGGGGCAGATTATTATCTCAATGGGGTTAAGTTAGGTAAGGGAGAGGTGCAGCGAGACCTGGGTGTCCTTGTACACCAGTCTTACAGGCACAGCAGGCAGTGAAGAAAGCTAATGGAATGTTGGCTTTCATAACAAGAGGATTTCAGTATAGGAGTGAAGAGGTTCTTCTGCAGTTGTATAGGGCTCTGGTAAGACCACATCTGGAGTATTGTGTACAGTTTTGGTCTCCTAATTTGAGGAAGGACATCCTTGTGATTGAGGCAGTGCAGTGTAGGTTCACGAGATTGATCCCTGGGATGGCAGGACTGTCATATGAGGAAAGATTGAAAAGACTAGGCTTGTATTCACCAGTTTAGAAGGATGAGGGGGGATCTTATAGAAACATATAAAATTATAAGAGGACTGGACAAGCTAGATGCAGGAAAAATGTTCCCAATGTTGGGGGAGTCCAGAACCAGGGGCCACTGTCATAGAATAAAGGGGAAGCCATTTAAGACTGAGGTGAGGATAAACTTTTTCACCCAGAGAGTTGTGAATTTGTGGAATTCCCTGCCACAGAGGGCAGTGGAGGCCAAGTCACTGGATGGATTTAAGAGAGAGTTAGATAGAGCTCCAGGGGCTAGTGGAATCAAGGGATATGGGGAGAAGACAGGCACGGGTTATTGATTGGGGATGATCAGCCATGATCACAATGAATGGCGGTGCTGGCTCGAAGGGCCGAATAGCCTCCTCCTGCACCTATTTTCTATGTTTCTATGTTTCAAAGCTTGTTGGGAGCAGCAATAAGCAATTGCAAAAATAATATTTTAAGAAGAACTTCACAAGAAAATTATGTAATGATTCATTACACACAAGGTTTATAGTTCATAAGTCATAGGAGCAGAAGTAGGCCATTTGGCCCATCGAGTCTGCTCCACCATTCAATCATGACTGATTTATCATGCCTTCTCAACCCCATTTTTACGCCTTCTCCCCATAACACTTGATACCTTTATTAATTTGAACTCTCAATCACTGCCTTAAAAATACACCATGACGACCTCCACAGCCACCAGTGCCAGTGAATTCCACAGATTCACCATCCTCTGTCGAACAAAATTCCTCCCCATCTTCTTTCTAAAGGTGTGTCCTTTTATTCTGAGGCTATTCCCTCTGATCCTAGACGATCCCACTAGTGGAAACTTCCTCTCTGCATCCATTCTATCCATGCCTTTCACAATTTGGTAAGTTTCAATGAGGTCCCCCCTCATCCTAAACTCCAGTGAGTACGGGCCCAGTGCCATTAAACGCTCACCGTACGTTAACCCAATGATCCCCAGGATCATTCTCGCAAATTTCCTCTAAACCCTCTCCATTGCCAGCACATCCGTCATCAGATTTGGAGCCCAAAACTGCTCATGATACTCCAAATGTGGTCTGACCAGCACCTTATGTAGCCTCAGCATTACATCCCTGTTTCCATACTCCAGTCCTCTCGCGCAAACGATGCTAACATCGCATTTGCCCCCCTTGCTACCGATTCATACCGAACTTGCAAATTGACCTTTTGGGAATTTATAGTTTTCAATACCTTCTAAATATTACATTATTGTGTTTACATTCTGACGCTAACTCCGAAGCTCGTCCAGTCAGCCTATAGAAATGAACCAGGATACGATTGCCATTTCCTCCTTTTATCTGATGTATTTTTGCACTTTGACGCATTGTCGGTGACTAGTCTTTAAATGCAGTTTAACAGAACCATTTCGTGGGAGGAAAGACAACTCTATATCAGAAAGAATTGCAAATAAATCTACAATTTCATTTATCTTCCTACTTCTTATTACGTGCTTTGGAGCCAGCGCCAGTATTAATGGACATGCACGATAAAGTTTCCCTTTTGCAAATTGTGGTAATGAAATGGTTAATGTAACTACAGAGGCTATAATAACAACTTTGTTATTGACCATCTTAAAACAAAGGGTCAATTAGTCATTGAGGATTGGGTGACACTTGTCCAGGTAGGCAGGCTCAACGAAAGAAACCACACTTAGCTTGATGTATGAGGAGACTTATGGGAATCTTGCCCCCTGTGGTAGTGTGGGACTTCATAAGGACACAGTCAATCCCCACAGCACGATATAATGAACTGTCTGTACTGAGTCCATTGAAGGAATGCTAATGGCAGCCAGGGCAGAGGGAAAGACCCAGCCCAATCCCTTTGAACTGCAGAGTACAGTCTTACAGGATGTTAAAAGCAACATTCTCAACCATCTGTGTGGATTTGTAGCTTGGCTTTTAATGAAGTGAATGAAAAAGACTTTAAAGAGAAGCAAAAATGTTTGGATAGGCCAAATCCCCTTTAGAAGGCATTTACTGTTTGTTTTTTTTAATGTTTTTAATGTTTCCTTGTTTCTACATTCCTCAGGAGAATTGTTATTTTTACTCTAATAGAGAGCTAATGCAGTTCTTTTTTTATTATATGATTATTTTTGCATGAAGAGAGGCAGTGCCTTTTATGTGAGGGTCTGTTTATTTATTTTACTACACCCTGTCCCCCCCCCCCCAACCCCCTTCCCCCCCAGCCCTGCAGAAAAAGCACTATTTTAGTTTCTTATAAAAGATCTATTTCTGACTGAGAAAATGAGAAAGTAACAACTGCAGAATCTGGATAGAGAACTGGCTGGCAAACAGGAAGCAAAGAGTAGGAGTTAACGGGTCGTTTTCACAATGGCAGGCAGTGACTAGTGGGGTACCGCAAGGCTCAGTGCTGGGACCCCAGCTATTTACAATATACATAAATGATCTGGATGAGGGAATTGAAGGCAATATCTCCAAGTTTGCGGATGACACTAAGCTGGGGGGCAGTGTTAGCTGTGAGGAGGATGCTAGGAGAATGCAAGGTGACTTGGATAGGCTGGGCGAGTGGGCAAATGTTTGGCAGATGCAGTATAATGTGGATAAATGTGAGGTTATCCACTTTGGTGGCAAAAATAGGAAAACCGACTACTATCTAAATGGTGGCCGATTAGGAAAAGGGGAGATGCAGCGCGACCTGGGTGTCATGGTACACCAGTCATTGAAAGTAGGCATGCAGGTACAACAGGCAGTGAAGAAAGCCAATGGTATGTTAGCTTTCATAGCAAAAGGATTTGAGTATAGGAGCAGGGAGGTTCTACTTCAGTTGTATAGGGTCTTGGTGAGGCCACACCTGGAGTATTGCGTACAGTTCTGGTCTCCAAATCTGAGGAAGGACATTATTGCCATAGAGGGAGTGCAGCGAAGGTTCACCAGACTGATTCCTGGGATGTCAGGACTGTCTTATGAACAAAGACTGCATAGACTCGGTTTATACTCTCTAGAATTTAGGAGATTGAGAGGGGATCTTATAGAAACTTACAAGATTCTTAAGGGGTTGGACAGGCTAGATGCAGGAAGATTGTTCCCGATGTTGGGGACGTCCAGGACAAGGGGTCACAGCTTAAGGATAAGGGGGAAATCCTTTAGGACCGAGATGAGAAGGAATTTTTTCACACAGAGAGTGGTGGGTCTCTGGAATTCTCTGCCACAGAGGGTAGTTGAGGCCAGTTCATTGGATATATTTAAGAGGGAGTTAGATGTGGCCCTTGTGGCTAAGGGGATCAGAGGGTATGGAGAGAAGGCAGGTACGGGATACTGAGTTGGATGATCAGCCATGATCATATTGAATGGCGGTGCGGGCTCGAAGGGCCGAATGGCCTATTCCTGCACCTAATTTCTATGTTTCTATGTTTCTATGTTTCTATGAATCCAGAGGTATTACCATTCTCAATCTGGCAATTCTCAATTATTATGGGAGACAACAGTAGAAGGGCTGTGTTTAGGATATCAAATGGTTCCCATTAAAATGATCAGTGTGAAGAAACTAGTGACCCTAGACAACTACTGTTAGTATTTCTGCTCTCCTATGTATATTCATTTTCCTTCTCGTGCTGGAACTCACTTCTGCAGCCAATGAGTTCCCAAATCAGATCCTGCTGTTGACTCCATTCTTGGACTCATTGTAACACCCTAATACTCCAGGGTAGTCAACACAGCATTACACCAAGGGTGACTCCATTACTTGATTGAATGGTGGAGTAGACTCGATGGGCCGAATGGCCTACTTCTGCTCCTATGACCTATGAACTATAAACCTTGTGTGTAAAGAATCATTACTTAATTTTCTTGTGAAGTTCTTCTTAAAATATTATTTTTGCAATTGCTTATTGCTGCTCCCAACAAGCTTTGAGAGATAGAAACATAGAAGCATAGAAAATAGGTGCAGGAGGAGGCCATTTGGACCTTCGAGCCAGCACCGCCATTCATTGTGATCATGGCTGTTCGTCCCTAATCAATAACCCGTGCCTGCCTTCTCCCCATATCCCTTGATTCCACTATCCCCTAGAGCTCTATCTAACTCTCTCATAAATCCATCCAGTGATTTTGCCTCCATTGCCCTCTGTGGCAGGGAATTCTACTTTAGACTTTAAAGGTGCAGTGCGGAAACAGGCCCTTCGGCCCACTGAATCAACGCTGGCCAACAATCACCACGTACACTGGCACTATCCTACACACTAACGACATTTTACAATTTTACCAAAACCTACAAACCTGTACATCTTTGGAGCATGGGAGGAAACCGGAGCACCCTGAGAGCACCCTCTCCAAAGCCTCCACATCTTTCCCGTAATATAGAAACATAGAAAATAATGGGGCAGCCTGAACTCAATCGTGTCAATGATTTCTTTATTGTCACGTGTAGCAGGTACAGTGAAATACATTTTTTTGCATACAGTTCAGCAAGATTATCCCCATACATAAGCACAATCTCCCCAGTTAGCACGGTATGCACACAACGGCACCACCATTCGCAATAGTCCGAATTGGATGTTTTACATTGTAATTTTCTGACCAGCCATTTAATTTATAACAGGTACAAGTAAATATCTGCATCCCTTATCAGGCCACTTGATGGTAGTCGTTCAGTTAAATGAGATTTGGCATTGATGTCAGTGCATTTGGGGAGATTTGAATGGATGCTATTCTAAATAAAACAATTTTTGTTTTTGCCTGTGGTGTTTGAAGATGAAAATTAGTATTTCCTAGAACAGGTGCAGGATGAAAATCAAACAAGAAGTGACTATTCTCTCCATTTTTGTGTCTTTAGACTTTTTAGTTTAGTTTAGTTTATTGTCATGTGTGAAAAGCTTTTGAGATACAGCGCAGAAACAGGCCCTTGAGCCCACCAAGTCAGCTCCAACCAGTGATCCCCCTACACTAGCACTATCCTACACACTAGAGACAATTTATAAATTTACTGAAGCCAACTGACTTACAAACCTGTATGTCTTTGGAGTGTGGGAGGTAACCGGAGCACCCAGTGAAAATCTACACGGTCACTAAGAGAAGGTACAAACTCCGTGCAGACAACACCCGTAGTCAGGATCGTACCTGGATTTTTCGCACAGTTAGGCAGCAACTCTACCGCTGTGCCACCGTGCCACCCTAATATTCCTTGTGATGCTCGAATGCCGATAGTTTACACCAAGTTAAACGTGAAAAACAAACCTCTTGAGCTATATCTGAGTTACAAAGTATTTACTGTTGAATTGTTATCACCAAATTGCCTCTATCCATTTTTCATTTAATGCATTCAGTTTTTTTCCATTATTCTAAGAACAGATGCAGTTGGTAGATTTATAATTTTTCTGGATGTGTAGCAATTGAGTGATACGCACACACGCACACACGCACACAAACGGCTTTTTGTGATATGCAATCTATTTCTCCAACTGATCAAATTAATCCATCAAAGGACTCTACTTCACCCATTTGAACTCCAGGGGGAATAGTTTTTGTTTGGGAAGGGAAATTTGCCTTCCGTGCCCAGCTTGGTTTGTGCATGACCGCAATCCTTTTACACTGCATTTCACTCCTAACTGTGCGTTGAAGTGACCTAGTCAACCATGCTTGCTCTATACTTTCAATTGGATAAGTCTCATCACACAGTGACCACCTTTTGGTTTGTTGTGATGGCTGAAATATATGTGGCTCGGCTGATAATTGCAAAATGCAAAATCAAGACATCAACCAGGATATTGGCCATGGATCAGATTTGCTACATTTGAACACAAAGTGCCTAATGTTCCTAAGATTATAGGATGAGGCCCTTCAGCCCGTCAGTTCGTGAGCCAGATAAGAAAGCTCCACCCAGGCCTCATCACACTTTCCAGCTCCAGTCCGCGGCCTTCAAGGAGGCAGAATTTGAAGTACTTTTAAATATGATTAATGTTTCTGGTCCTATCACCTAGATCGTGAGTTCTACATCTCTCTTCCTTCCACGAGTAAAAAAAAACCCAAACTGCCGTCTGGTCTCTTCCCTCCACAATTTTTTCCTGATCCACTGAGTTCACAAGTTCACAAGTTATAGGAGTAGAATTAGGCCATTTTGCCCATAGAGTATACTCCGCCATTCAATCATGGCTGATCTCTGCTTCCTAATCCCGTTTTCCTGCCTTCTCCCCATAACCCTTGACACCCGTTCTAATCAAGAATTTGTCTATCTCTGCCTTAAAAATATCCACTGACTTGGCAATGAGTTCCACAGATTAACTGCCGTCTGACTAAACAAGTTCCTCCTCATCTTTCTAAAAGAGCGCCCTTCAATTCTGAGGCTGTGACCTCTGGTCCTAGACTCTCCCACCAGTGCAAACATATTTTCCACATCCACTCTATGCCTTTAATTATTTTGTAAGTTTCATTGAGGGCCCCCTTCATCCAGCGAGTAGAGGCCCAGTGCTTTTGTTTTTGCTCAAGTCTCTTGTGTCTCTATTCTGTCATTACCACCACATAGACTTCTTCAGTTCTTGCAACACAATCGCATTGGTGCTAATTTAAAATGGTCATGTACCTGGATGCAGGTAAACTTAGCTTTGAGTGCTATTCAGGCAACACCGACTAAACACAAGTAAATACAAAAAATAAAAATAAAAAAGGGTGAAAGGGCGGACTGCAGGCAGAGCAGCCATACACAACGGCGCCCCACTCCTGCAGTCCGCCAACTCCTGCAGTCCGCCAAGCGACAATATGTACAATGCAGTAGAGGAGAATCAGACAGTACCCTAGCTTATGGAAGAACCTTTCAGAAGCTTGATAACAGAGGAGAAGAAACTGTTTCTGAGTCTAGTGGTGTGTGCTTTCAACCGTTTATATCTTCTGCCCAATGGGAGCAGGGAGAAGGATTGACCGGAGTGGGACAAGTCTTTGATTATGTTGGCTGCTTTCCTGAAGCAGCGGGAAATGTAGATGGAGTCAATGGTGGGAAGTCTGGTCTGTGTGATAGACTGGGAAACATCCATAACTCTCTGCAATTTCCTGTGGTTTTGGCAGAGCTGGACTAAAACCAAGCTGCGATGCAGCCCGACGGTATGCTTTCTATAATGTAGAAGTTTGTAAGAGTTATTGAAGACATGCTGAATTTCCTCTGTCTCCTCAGGACATTGGCGTTTAGTTTATTGTCACGTGTACCGAGGTACAGTGGAAAGATTTTGTTGCGTGCTAACCAGTCAGCGGAAAGACAATACATGATTACAATCCAGGATCTTCTTGGCTGTCGTTTCAATGTGGTTGGTCCATGATAGATCGTTGGTGATATTTACGCCAGGGAACTTGAAGCTCCCAACCATCTCCACAACAGAACCATTGATACAGACTGTGCTGTGTACACCACCATGCTTCCTGAAGGCAATGACATGCACCATTATTGGGCTGACATTGAGGGAGAGGTGGTTGTCTTGAAGTATAGGGCCATAAGAAATGAGTAGAATTAGGCCAATCGGCCCATGAAGCCGACTCCGCCATTCAATCATGGCTGATATGTTATCAAGCACTCTATTTTCTTGCGGCATTCTATCTCAACACTCTTTGAGGTCGGGTCCACATGGACGTGTCATCTGTTAAATTGAGTTAGAGCAGAGTTTGAGCGCGCAGGGTAAGTGCATAAAAAGTAGCGAAATGGGATGAGAACACATCCTTGCAGAGCACCGATGTTGAGAATTATTCTCAAAACACTCTTGACTCTACCTTGGGACCTGAATTGGTGCAGAGAATCTCATAGTGCATTGAACTACTTTAGGAAGCTGCACATTTCCCTTATATTGCAATAACTTGGACTGGATGTAGCATCCAAAATGTGGACTGAACAGAATTCCTCTGACATACTCCTGGCACCAATCTATTGCATTTATTTATCATCCTACAACAAAGAATTAAATGTATTTGAATGTGTATACATTCCACTGCCATTTTAACATGTTGACAGATATTGTAAAGTTACCTGATTTCTCCCTTTCCTTTCATGTCTTTATAAACGTCCATAGTTCATAATTCCATGCCCGACATATTTCTTGAACTTTTCAGTTCAGTTTAGTTTATTGTCACGTGTGCCGAGGTACAGTGAAAAGTTTTTTAGTTTAGTTTGGCGATACAGCGTGGAAACAGTCCCTTCGGGCCCACCGGGTCCGCACCAACCAGCGATCCCCGCACATTAACATTATCCCACACACACACGGGACAATTTACACTTATACCAAGCCAATTAACCTACAAACCTGTATGTCTTTGAGGTGGTGAGGAAACCGATTTCTTGGAGAAAACGCACGCAGTCACAGGGAGAATGTACAAACTCCGTACAGACAGCACCCATAGTCGGGATTGAACCCGGGTCTCTGGCGCTGCAAGCGCTGTAAGGCAGCAAATCTACCGCTGCGCCACCGTGCCGCCCGCACTTTTGTTGCGTGCCGGCCAGCCAGTGGAAAGCTAATACATGATTACAATCGAGCCATTTACAGCGTATAAATACATGATAAGGGAATAATGTTTGGTGCAAGGTAAAGCCAGTAAAGTCTGATCAAATATAGTCCAAGGGTCACCAAGGAGGTACATGGTAGTTCAGAACTGCTCTCTAGTTGTGGTAGGATGATTCAGTTGCCTGACCACAGCTGGGAAGAAACTGTCCCTGAATCTGGAGGTGTGCGTTTTCACATTTCTGTACCTTTTGCCCGATGGCTGCTGAGCTGCTGAAACAGATTCAATGGTTTTGTAACATCAGAGATTGCAAGCGGTGCAAGAATGAGGTTACTTCTAATATCCTGTGAGGTCAAATACCACCTTGTTAGTTAAATGGGCAGACGAAGAGCAGCCACATTTATCAAAAAATAGCAGCTTCCATAATCTTGAACCATGATCGGGGCAGCACGGTGGCACAGCAGTAAATTTGCTGCCCTACAGCGCCAGAAACCCGGGTTCGATCCTGTATCTCTATAAAATATGGGAAGTGGAGAAAACTGGGCTGAGGAAAGTGTTGGTCCCTACTAACCACAGCTTAGTAGGGACCAACGTGGAAAGTAAGGCGTTGAAAAAAGCATTCTGGAAAACATGGACACTCCAGAGGCAGAATGGGAGATCTGCTCACTAGTTGTTGCTGAGAGGAGATGACTAAATAACACACAGGTGTGTAGCTCATTCTACTTTAACTGCAATGCCTGAAGGAACGAAAAAGTACCCGCCAGATGATATCAGCCACATGTTGAATATTTTGTGTATTCCACATCTGTTTAATATCAAAGTGTTATTCAGTGTCCTAAATGGCCACACATGTTGGATAAATACAGTAACTTTGTGCCCACTGCACTTTTGGCCCAGTATTATAAATAAGAACATCTTAATGATCTCGCTGTTCTAACAGGATGCATTAAAGAAAGTTAATGAGTGGGAATATACTAGTTTCAAATATTATCTCTGGATTGGTTGAACTAAATAGTGCTGGGTTCGTCTGCTGCAGGTTTTAACAACAAATAACTTTTGTACAGACTAAACATTTGGTCATTAGAACAATGTGTTTAGATGATGCTGCAGCCTTTGAGACTGCTAACATCGTAAAATTGTGATGTGATTGAGTGTTTCTCTCTACAATCTCTGCTGTTTGCAACACACGTTCCTACTGACAACCAAAGTATTTATTAGAACACAAAGGGCTGGACTAACTCAGTGAGTCAGTCAGCATCTCCGGAGATCGTGAATAGGCAACGTTTCAGGTTGGGACCCTTCTTCAAACTGATTGTAGCGGGGGGGGGAAGACTGATTTCAGACTGATTATAGTAGGGGGAGAAAGCTGGACAAGAGGTAGTCGATGGGCAGATAGTTGGATAAAGGCTAGAGATGAAAAGTAGACAAAACAATATCAAGTGGAGAAACGAGGAGTGAAATGTAAAGCCCGAGGGAGGGATAAATGTGGAAAAGGGTGGGGGTTGAGGGTGAGGGGGAGGAGAAGGCAGGCAGGATAGTGAGAGAATCAGTATTAATGGGGGGGGGGGGGGGGAAAGAAGGGGTATTACCTGAAAATGGAGAATTCAACGTCTGGTGTTCCTCCAGTTTGCATGTGGCCTCACTCTCACAATGGAGGTGGCCCAGGACAGAAACATCAGTAATGGAATAGGAAGGGGAGTTAAAATGATTTGCAAACTGGAGATCCAGCAGACCTCAGCAAACCGAGCACAGGGCTAAATGACCGTTTTGCTGAAAATGTGTCCCCTTTTGTCACTCTTTTGCCTCCTTTACATCTCTCGGCTTCATTCACCAATCTGCAAATCAAAACCTTCCTCACCTGTACCCACCTATCACTTGCCCATCTTCACCTCTTTTCCAGCTTTCTCCAAGAATAAACACACGCTAATACTAATGTTCCTCAGAGGTCATCTCTTGTCTGAAATAGAACAAAGGTGTGGAGGATTCAGGTATGAACTTGTTAATGTCCGAAATGTCATGCTGCAGCTATAGGGGCATCTGTTGCTTTCTCCCCAATATATTTTAGTTTCAGATTCTGATTTCTGGTATCAGTTTGATTTTGATCCAAGTGGAATATGAGGTGCTGATCCTCCAGTTTGTGTGTGGCTTCAGTTTGGCAGTGGAGGCCCAGGCCAGATAGGTCCATATGGAAATGGGAAGGGGAGTTAAAATATACCTCTGAGTATTTATTAACTGACCTTTTGTAACTGGAAGAAACTCTAAGCAATGTTGGTATTTAAACTTGGCAGTCGAACAGTTATAAAAACCAAGATGGGAGTCCCTGATGGCTCTTGGTTTGTAACTCAGCCAAATGGATTACAAATGCACAGGTTGGATTACTGAGTGACTGGACACAATCCAATGGACACTCCAACTCACCACTGCTCCAATTCACCATGGAGAGGAAATGGTGGCAAGGGCCAATGTTAGTTTAAGAATGTGGAATAATACATCCGTGTCCATAGGAAAGAAAACTTGGCTATGCAAAAGCCGAAACCAGTTATCTATTGTTTTCCGGAGAGAAGGAATGGGTGACGTTTCCGGTCGAGACCTTTCTTCAGATGGGAAGAAGGGTCTTGACCCAAAACGTCACCCATTCCTTCTCTCCAGTGATGCTGCCTGTCCCGCTGAGTTACTCCAGCTTTTTGTGTCTATCTTTGTTTTAAACCAGCATCTGTAGTTTCTTCCTACACATCTATTGTGCTGAAATAATGGGTCAATGGAGGCTCAATTAATACTACATTTAATTTAATGGTGCCTTTCAAGATGACATCACACAGATGACATCACACAGATGACATCACACAGATGACATCACACAGATGACATCAGTATTAATGCTGGAGAGGTTTACGTGTTCTTTGCTTCAGGAGGATTGCAGAAATCTCCATGGAAACTGATATTTACTAAATAAATGTCTCAGGTAGGGTTGCCAACTTTCTCACTCCCAAATGAGGGACAAAAAATCAAAATAAGGGACAAATTCCCGGCTGCAATTCGTTGACCGACTCGGCTGTGGCTGGGTGAATGATGAGTTGGTCCAGATACTGGACTGCACACAAAGCCCAGCCAGCAGGCCAGTTGAGGAGTTTTGGCCCTGGCGCTGGACTTTGCACATGACGTCCCGCGCAAATTTCGGCGCCTGGGCCAAAACTCCCCAGCTGGCCCGCCCGCTAAGCTATGAGTTCTGCTGCACGCAAAGTGCGGCACCCCATCCAACTCATGAATCGATGATCGGCCATGAGAAGGAAGGGTGGTGGTGTCGGTGATAAGCGATGGTCCGAAGGTTGGACAGCTGGCCGGGCTGTCGACCGACGGGGCCACGGGTGAGGTACTGCTGCTGCATTTCATGGGCTGCACTACGTCGGGACAGGCGAGGCGGGGCTGGACGCGGCGCTCGCACCTGACAGTCCCCTCAACCTGAGTAGTAGCAGTCAAATATGGGACAAGGGCGGTTCCGTATGGGACAAACCAATTTAGCCCAATATCGTAGGTAATACGGGACAGTTGGCATCCCTAGTCTCAGTGGATCTAGGTTCGGTTTATTATTGTCCCATGTACTGTGGTACAGTGAAAAGCTTTGTTTTGCATTTAATCCAAACAATATCTGAGGTGTAAGGAGACGTGCCTCAATGACAACCAACTGGTGGCACTAATGTCCATGGTGATGAAGTGCTTTGAGAGGTTGGTTATGGCGCATATCAATGCCTACCTTAGCAGTAACATAACCCACTACAATTTGCCTACTGCCACAATAGATCAATAGGGAAGGTGGGTGGGAGGGTGGGTTGTGATCACACTGGCTCTCCACTCTGCACTGGACCACTTGGATAATAAGAACACATACATCAAGCTGTTGTTCATCAACTGCAGCTCTGCGGTCAACGCCATTATCCCCTCCAAATATGTTACCAATCTCAGGGAAATGGGTCCCGGCGCATCCCAATGCAACTGGATCCTTGACTTCCTCATCAATAGACCACATTCAGTAGAAACTGGCAACAACACTCCCCCCCCCCCCCCCCCCCCCAGCCATTGGTACAGGCGCGCCTCAAGGCTGTGCTCAGTCCCCTGCTCTACTCACTCTATACCCGTAACTGTGTAGCGAGACACAGTTCCAACTCCATCATTAGATTCGCCGACGACAACACCGTTATTGGAAGAATTACGGGTATTGATGAGTCAAAGTATAGGAGGCAAATCGATCGTCTGATTGAATGGTACCAGAACCTCACGTTGCTCTCGAAGACCAAGGTGCTGTTTGTTGACTTTACAAGAGGAAGGCCAAGGATCGGCAAACTTGTCTTCATGGAGGGGTCAGTACTGGAGAGAATCAACAACTTCCTGGGCATGCATGTCTCTGAAGATCAGACCTGGACCCAGCACATTGATTCCATTATAAAGAAAGCTCATGAATGCCTCTACTTCCTCAGAAGATTGAGGAGACTCAGTATGTCGGCTAATACTCTTGAACTTCTACAGGTGTATGCCTTAGCGCACATTGATTGGATGCGTCATGGCCTGGTTGGACAAGTCGAATGTCCAGGAATAAAGAAGATTACAAAAAGTGGTGGACACTGCCCAGCCCAGCATGAGTGTTGACCACCCCACTATCAAAGTGGTCTGTAGGAGACCCTGCCTCAAAAAGGTAGCCAGCATCATCAAGAAAGTACACCACCCTGGCTATCCTCTAATTTTACTACTGCCAACGGGAAGGTGGTATAGGAGTTTGAAAACCTGACCTCCAGGTTCAAGAATAGCTTCTTCTCAACAACCATGAGGCTCTTAAACGCTACATACACAAACTAAACTAGGAACTACAAACTGTCTTTGTTGCCTTAAGGACAGGGCTTTTTTCTCTAATATTGGAGGTTTTAATTTATTGTACTTTTGTTTATTATGTTATCTATGAGTACTATGTTTACAGACCTATTTTACTGCAGCAAATCAGAATTGTATTGTTCTTTTTTCAATACATATGAATATGACAATTAAACACTCTTGACTTGGCTCAAGGAGGCATAAACCTATGGACTGTTAGGCCTCCTTATATGTTGTAAGGAAATACAAGAATGTAAAGATTCTATTTGGTTGATCATTACAATTTGGTTTTCCTTTTTGGCTTATATGAAACAAAATTAGATTTACAATTCATGACTAGTCCTTGCCCTGAGGTGCTGTCCGAAATGTCCCCAAATTCTCTCTGTTTTTCACGACAGCCCACATCTACTTTCACTGGGGATATCATTATTGCAATTGCTCTTTGTAATTAAAGTCTATCCTCTTCTATTTACCTTTTACGGATATTATTGTTAATTTCTCAATTTTAATAAGGTGGTCAAAAAAGCTTTCGACACATTGATCTTCATCAGTCAGAGTAATGAGTATTGAAGTTGGGAAGTCTTGCAGATTCTAAAAGACTTTGGAGAGGCCACATTTAGAGTATTGTGTTCAGTTTTTGGGTACCATGTTATAGAAAAGTCGTTGTCAAGCTGGAAAGTGTGCTGAAATTTTTTCACGGATGTTGCCAGAACTCGAGGCCCTGAGCAATAGGGAGAGGTTGAGCAGGCTTGGACTCTATTCCTTGGAGCGCAGTAGGATGACAGGTGGTCTTATAGAGATGTACGAAGTAATGGGAGGAATAGATTGTGTAAACGGAAAGAGTTTCTTCCCCAGAGTGCGGGAATCGAGAACCAGATGACATAGGTTTATGGTTAGGGGAAAAGATTTAATAGGAACCTGAGGATGGTGGATGTATGGAATAAGCTGCCAGACGAGGAAGTTGAGGCAGGTACTATAACAAAGTTTAAGGAACATTTAGACAGGTACATGGATAGGATTGGTTTAGAGAGATATGGGCCAAACGCAGGCAGGTGGGACAAGTGCAGATGAGACATGTTGGTCGGTGTAGGCAAGTTGGGCCAATGGGCCTGTTTCCATGCTGTATGACTCTATGACTCTTATTTACTTTTTGCAGTTTTTGTTCTTCAAACTAATTGACCATCCTTTTTAATTAGGCACCATCTGTAACTTTTGATCCATTTCATCCAACTTCATATCCCCTACATCGATATACACCTAACAAAAGTGCAACTAGAGTTGATTCTTGTGATGTATTATTGCACATAGTGGAGTAAATAAACATCTGGCCTTAACTCCTGCATATATTTATAGTTTCCAGATAGTGTTTTATCCAATATGCTATTCTCAGATCTTCATATCTCACGCTTTCATCATCCTTAATGATCTTTATGATGATGATCTTAGTGAAATGCAGAACAACACAGCAACTTCTCTATAATCAATCTGCACAACATCCACTAACTTTCATTCATCTACCATGGCTATTGACTGGTATGAATGGATTATGGATTTGGCATTGGTACTGGCGACTTCAATTTCCTCCTTGAACCAGAGTGATAATTGAATCATGATGGCAGTATATGCCTATGCTGACTATCGTGTGCTTATTTCTCATTTTTAAAATGGGTATTACATTACCCTCTACAGAAATCTGGCAGATGCCCACGTTCAACCGTTCCCTGAAATATAGTTCCCACATCCCCATCGATTTATTCCCTGTTCCCCTGCCAATGCTAGGATATACATGGCTGGACTTGAATGTTTCAGCAACCATTGGTCTCAGTCTTATTTTAAAGTTTTACTTTCCCCCTTTACCCATTGTTTTCCTCACCACTCCAGAATTTATCTTGGCCCGAATTATTCTTTTTTTCTTACATTTGGATATAATGAAAAAAGGATATTTTTCATTGAAATTGCATTTAAGCAAATGTTTTATTGGTGTGAGAATTCTGACAGAAGTTAACAGATTAAAGAGCTCAGGGCATTGTCATCCCATAATTTCCATGATCAGTCGTGAATTTCCTTTCTTTCTCCAAAACTTGATCTGACCTACACATAACTTGTGAAACCAAGAGTGAGTTTAAAACAAAGCACTCATACGCAGAAATAACACATGACAACCATGAATTTTAAATACAAAGTTTCATACAAGGACCTTGAATGTTTGCTTTTTAAAGACCTTTGTGAAAATGAATGAACAGGCAACTTTCTGGAACAAAGAAATGAAATGAAGAACTCTAAGGGAAAGTTTTCAGTTAGATATGTTTGTGTTATGAATGTTCTTGACATTTATCCCAACTGGAGCTATTATGTGCAAAAATAAGGAACTGATTGTGGACTTTGGAAGAGGAAGGATGAGGACCCACAATCCTGTTTATATCAAAGGAGCGATGGTGGAGAGGGTCAAAAACTTCAAATTCCTGGGCGTGCATATTTCCGAAGATCTTTCCTGGACCCAGCACACTGATGCAATTATAAAGAAGGCATATCAATGCTCCAATTCGTCCCATCCCACCTGAACCATCCCCTGTCCGGGCACTTTCCCTTGCAATCGCAAGAAATTCTACACTTGTCGCTTCACCTCAAGTCAAGTCAAGTCAATTTTATTTCTATAGCACATTTAAAAACAACTCTCGTTGACCAAAGTGCTTTACATCAGTGCATGTACTAACGTGCTACATACAATGGTACATAGATCAACAATACATACATAAATACATACATACAGCGCACCCTCAGAGGCGCGCCCTCAGAGGACCTCAAGAAATGCTTGTGAGTAGAAATAGGTTTAAAGTCTAGACTTAAAGGAGTCGATGGAGGGGGCAGTTCTGATGAGAAGAGGGATGCTGTTCCCACGTCTAGGTGCTGGACACTACCTCCCCCCTTGACTCCATTCAAGGACCCAAGCAGTCTTTCCAGGTGCAGAGGTTCACCTCCAACCGCATCTATTGCATCCGCTGCTCTAGATGTCAGTTGCTCGACATCGGTGAGACCATGCGTAGGCTCGGCGATCGCTTCGCCTAAACATCTCCGCTCGGTCCGTAACAACCAACCCTCCCGGTGGCCCAGCACTTCAGCGAATCTGACCTTTCTGTCCTGGGCCTCCTCCATGGCCACAGAGAGGGGCACCGTAAATTGGAGGAACAGCACCTCATATTTCGCTTGGGCAGTTTGCACCCCAGCGGTATGAACATTGACTTCTCTAATTTCAGGTAGTCCTTACTTTCTCCTCCCCTTCTCAGCTCTCCCTCAGCCCTCTCCACCTCTTCCTTTCACATTTCGCATTTTACAGTCTCAGGATATTTCAATGCAGTCGAATAGTCACAAAATGCCGGAGTAACTCAGAAAGAGAGACAGCATCGCTGGATAGAAGGAATGGGCAGTGTTTCGGGCCGAGAACTCTTCTTCAGGGCAGTCCTAAACTACTATCTATCTCAAGCTTTTCACTGTACCTTGGTACACCTTACAATAAACTAAACTTTAAACTCAACCAAGCTCAGTTTACAACTGATGAAGTACCTTCGAACTGTTGCTGTTGTTAAGTTGTATGAAAGCATGGCAGCCCAGTTATACACAAGATTTTATAAAATCAGCCGAGACTCCAAGAACTTTATTCTTCCTTGAATAGTAACATGGAATATATGATATCACTATTTGAGAAAGGTCTCAGTTTAGTTGCACTTCCCTAAAGGAGAACCCGAGCCATTCAGTACTCCCTGGATCCTGAACTGTAGTTCTAGTCTGGATGATGTACTCTGAAATAGCATGTGAACCCATGCTGTCTTCCACAAAGACGAGAGTGCTGTTATTGAGCAAAGATGAGTATTTGAGCAGAAATAAGGTTGTAGACTAAGCAAATGAAGCAAAGGATGTAAAGCAGACTGTGCAAGTGAATCAATGCATTTTTGGAGTAAGAATATAGAAACACAGAAACATAGAAAATAGGTGCAGGAGTAGGCCATTCGGCCCTTCGAGCCTGCACCGCCATTCAATGTGATCATGGCTGATCATCCAACTCAGTATCCCGTACCTGCCTTCTCTCCATACCCCCTGATCCCTTTAGCCACAAGTGCCACATCTAACGCCCTCTTAAATATAGCCAATGAACTGGCCTCAACTACCTTCTCTGGCAGAGAATTCCAGAGACTCACCACTCTCTGTGTAAAGAATGTTTTCCTCATTTCGGTCCTAAAGGAATTCCCCCTTATCCTTAGATTGTGACCCCTTGTTCTGGACTCCCCCAACATCGGGAACAATCTTCCAGCATCTAGCTTGTCCAACCCCTTCAGAATTTTGTAAGTTTCTATAAGATCCCCCCTCAATCTTCTAAATTCCAGCGAGTACAAGCCGAGTCTATCCAATCTTTCCTCATATGAAAGTCCTGACATCCCAGGATGTCAATATGGAGAGATTTTGTGAGAATGCCAGTGAATTATTTCGTGTTCCTCATCTCAATTTTGGAAAAATACTGATCTTAAAACTAAATTATTGTAAACTTTCTGACTTCTATGATTATGTGTTGTTAAGCATAGATACTGCATGTGTTTTATTCAGTCATTGCATTTGTAAAAAAACACTTTTTTTCATGGGTATGGCACATAATTAGCCAGCAGCAATCCTTTATTGCTAATACTTTTGGCCAACCTCGTTCTCCCTTGCAATCTGGAATTAATTAAGCTTGCAGATCTACGGAGCTGGCCCTTTGGAATAAGTGGCTTTTCTAATGTACTCCTTTGACAATTGCAGGCGGCGATGCTGGGGAAATAGACTGGAGGAATGAACAACAAACCCACGCATGATCAGAAAATGTTGCATTGTAATATTCCTGTATTCCTGTATATAGCTGGGAATTTCCTTGGAATTGTTCCCGTTTGCCTCTGCAGGTTTTCCAGAAACCCTGGCCAGTGACGGTTTCTGGGATGCATCTGCACAGATATTTTTACTCACAATTAAGTGACTATTTTTGATGTGTGAACTTTCATAATGAGCGTTGAGAGATTTCAGGGAGAATCACAGCAGCGGCTCGTCCGATCATAACCAGTGAACCCCACTCACATTTACACACGATCACTACACAAGACGTCTGTGTACACATGCGTACATGAGCACAAACATGTACATGTGCACGCACACACGTACATGCACACACACACATACATACATACACACACACACACACAAGAAATATAAATTGTTTGCTTTACATTTCCTGGCACAGTCAGGTCAATTATTGAGGTCATTGCAGGTGAACTATTTCATGCAAGTGTGTAGAAAGGGACTGCAGATGCTGGTTTATACCAAAGATAAACACAAAGTGCTGGAATAACTCAGCGGGTCAGGATGCTGCTCCAGCACATTGTGTCTATCTTCCATTTTAAAAGTCCTTGCCTGACATTCACATGCAAAGAAAAAAATATACATGTTTAACATCGCCTATTCCTTCTCTCCATTGATGCTGCCTCACCCGCTGAGTTTCTCCAGCATTTTTGTCTGCCTTACCTGTTTCATTTGTCACTTTTCTCTTTGTTGCCCAATATAAAATCTGCAAGATAATGAATGGTATAGGAAGCGGCCTTATTAGATTACAGCTAACTTAACGCGGCATCCCAACATGAAAAGGTTCCCCGCCACTGTTCTAGTGAGTACAAATAGGACAATAAACCAGATGAATGCATGGCTGGAGAATTGGTGCAGGAGGGCTTTGTGTGTCTGAGAAATTGGGGCCATTTTTTGGGGAGGTTAGACCTCAATATGGACAATTTGGATAGGGCGGGTTTGGAGCGCAGGCCAAGCGCAGGCAAGTGGGGCGAGTGTAGCTGCGACATTGTTGGCTGTTGTGGGCGAGTTGGGTCGAAGGGCCTGTTTGCACACTGTATCACTCTATGATTCTATGACTCTGTGACTCTAATATACTCATGCGGTGCATCAGGCAAGTTGGTTGATCGTTCTGGACATGTTGGCAAGATCATGGGAACCAGAAGCTCGAAACGGGAAAAGTTGCTGGCAGGGGAGGATACAGGATTAAGTGGGAGGGTATTGCCAAATGTGCTGATGTTACAAAGATAATTTAGTTAACAAATTGAAGGAGGACACAAAGAGTCACAGGAATCTAGGTAGCTTAAGTAAGTCGAGAAGAAATTGGCAGTCGGAGTATAATGTGGGAAATGTGAACATTATCCACTTTGAAACAACAAAGAAACAAATTCTAATTCAAAAAAGGTTTACAACTTCAATTTGTAGTGGTACAAATAGATCAGGGGGTCCTAATGAAATGAAACTCTGTTAATCTGCTCTTGCATTATTTTGAAATCGTGATGATTCAGGAGGGTCTCAACCCGGATGTCACATACCCGTGTTCTCCGGAGATGCTGCCTGACCAGCTGCATTACTCCAGCACTTTGTGTCCTTTTGTGTATTAACCAGCATCTGCAGTTTCTCGTTTCTACATCCTGATATTCTCCTGACTTCCTCCTCTCCGCCCCTCCCCAAAACTCAAGTGGTTTGCTGGAAAATGTATTATACCACCACCCTGGAACAAATAACAAGATGCATAAGAATTGTGCTGGTATATTAATAGCAGTCTGATACACCAAAGTCCAGTGGAGGGTACACAAAAGGCTGGAGAAACTCAGCGGGTGCGGCAGCATCTAAGGAGCGAAGGAGATAGGCAACGTTTCGGGCCGAGACCCTTCTTCAGAATCCAAAGTTCAGTGGATATTGGATTGTCAGTTTTTGGCTTTAGTTTTACGGATACAGCATGGAAACAGGCCATTTGGCCCACCAAATCCATGCTTACCAGAAAGGGGCGGGGGGGGGGCGGGGGGTTTAGGTAGTGAGAAACTTGGAGAATGTTCAAGCTGGAAGGGGATTTACGTAGCAATGTTACAAAATTTTGAGATTTAAAAAATCAAGTCTGCAATTTATCCCATCAGATAAAGCATAAAAAGAAGTTTAATTTGACACCTAATTTACTTTCATATCTTCAGTATTAAGAAAGTTATGGCCATTTTCATACTCGGAAATTAGCATCTTGCTCCCCATTGCCTTTCAATTGACTTAACTCAAAAGCTGTGATCTGGAAAAGTTAAAAGCCCATAACTTTCTTAAAAATTAAGAGAACTCAATGACATTTTCAGTTATTATAGATTGAAGCATTCTGAAACAAATATTAAACAATCTTACTTGGATTACCTGAAATTAAAGCATATAATTAGTTAGTTATCTAATTGTAGCTAATTACAAAATTCAATGAGTAGATCTAAACATCTATCCATTTCTTAAGAAAAGATAAACTTTTTTTTAATTGCCTAAGTGTCCAAATAACATTCACACAATAATCCACAATATAACATAATTTTTAAATCTCATTTTCATGAATTTCTGGGCCAAATGGAAGGAATTTAGTGTTTGATTCCTGTAAATTAATGGCCATTTAAATCAACTAGCGAGTGGGTTTTAGTGGAATGCGGTGGATTGGAACGTTGCGGTTAGCAGTGAAGTCGGGAGGAAAAATACTGTTTGTTCATACATTTTTTGGGACCCCATTTCGCAACATAAAAATATTATTAAAGCCTCCCGAAAACCAACTTTTAATATAAAAATAAACTATTTACCTTTTTTTCTCCCCTACGGAAAATCCTTCCGGTTGTCAGCGCTCACGGCTTTTGAAGGTGATTTTTAAATTACTCTAGTTAATAAATAATTTAGAGTAATTTAAAAATACCTTCATCGATGAAATGTTGGAGCGATTTTTCTTCCGCAACGAAATCGCCCGACATTCATCGATTATCCCAGTCTGTCGAAAAACGGCACTTTAAGCCCGCCCCCCTCTGAAAGGCGCCAAAGTCGCGCACACGGGGAGCGGCAGAACTGCAGCGCCGCTAAAGGTAAGTTTTGCAACATACCTAATTTATGGTCACAGCTGGAAATACTCTGGAAAAACAAGGGTAGCACAGTGCCGCAGCGGTAGAGTTGCTGCCTTACAGCGCTGAAGACCCGGGTTCCATCCCAAATATGGGTGCTGTCTGTAGGGAGTTTGTACGTTCTCTCTGTGACTGCCTGGGTTTTCTCTGAGATTTTCGGCTTCCTCCCACACTCCAAAGACATACAAGTTTGTAGGCTAATTGGCTTGGTATAAATATAAATTCTCCCTAGTGTGTGTAGGATAGTGTTAATGTGCGGGGATCGCTGGTCGGCGCGGACCCGGTGGCCGGAGGACCTGTTTCTGCGCTGTATCTCTAAACTAAACTAAACCATGAGTTATACCCAAACCTGGCCTCATCATCTACATATGGAATATTACCACATTTTCACAACTTTATTAGCTTGAGGATTAGTTGTTCAAAGGCTGCTCTGACTGCCAATGGATAGCCAGCAATGTCAATTAAACTCAAGTGATTGCGCTAAATTTTCTGTAAACCATTAATACCAAACCCTATCAATCTACATTTAATTTGGCAGAATTACTCCGTTTTGGGGGAGTTTCTTCTGCTCAGTAGATAAATATTTGCTGAGTATGTTGATAATGGGTGTTGTACAGTAAATTGCTGTTACTCAATCAGATCAGAAAATATCACACATAAAACCAATCAAGCTAACTGGAGGACAATAGGGAGGAAGGGAAAAGATAGAGAGCAGAATATGAGATCGCAGCATTAGAGCACAAAAGTTCCAGAGACAAGTATTCAATGTCCACCATGAGGTAATGGGATCAAACAGTACTCTAGGTAATGGAAACACCATTCTGAAGCCTGATAACAGCGAAGAAGCCACCTGGTGTTGCATGCGTTCAAGCTTCTGTATTTTCTGCACGATGGGAGCAGGGAGAAGAAGGAATGACCAGGGTAGGAAAGCGATTTGATTATGTTGTCTGCCATCCCAAGGCAGCATGAAGTGTAGATGGAGTCAGTGGTGGGGAGTCTAGTCTGTGTGATGGACTGAGCTACCTCCACAATTCTCTGCAATTTCTTGTGGTCTTGGGCAGAGCTCTTCCCAAAGTAAACTCCGATGGAACAGTATGCTTTCTATGGTGCATCTGAAGAAGTTTGTAAGAGTCATTGGAGACATGCTGAATTTCCTCATTCTCGTGAGGGAGTAGAGGCGTTGTTGTGACTGACTTCTTGGTTGCTGCTTCAATGTGGTTGGCCCACGACAGATTGTTGATAATATTTACACCCAAGAACTTGAAGTTCTCAACCACTTCTGCTTCGGCATCATTGATGCTGATTTGTGCACATACACCATCATGCTTCCCGATGCCGATAACTATCTCCTTTGTCTTGCTGACATTGAGGGAGAGATTATTGGCCTGACACAATGTTACCAAGTTCTCTATCTTACTTCTCTATCTCCTTCCTGTTCTCTGTCTTACCATTGGTTGCTATCATTTTTTTTGTGTGTGTTAGTTCTGGCCCAGCAACGTTGTGTCACCTGCAAAGTTGTAGATGGAGTTAGAGTTGTATTTGGCTGCACAGCCATGAGTGTATAGGGAGTAGAGTAGGGGACTATCGGGGCACCAGCGTTTGTGGCGATGGTGTAGTCATCTATGCTCACTGACTGCCAGAAGGTCCTTTTGGAAAGCGCTGCAGATTAACTTCAACATGCAAGTCCAGTGCATTTTGTGCATGGCATACACCGCACCCATGGTAGAACCGTGGTGTAGAGAGTGAATGTTTGCCATAGCATTTCTTCCCTCCTTCCCCCCTTCACCTCCCCTTCCTTCCTCCCACTTCCCTGGGTCCATCCTGGACTCGCATCCGTATCTCACTTCTACCTACATTCCGTCTTCAGGCTTCACAATTCACTCCTCTTCCATCCTAATAGAAACATAGAAACATAGAAAAATAGGTGCAGGAGTAGGCCATTCAGCCCTTTGAGCCTGCACCGCCATTCAATGTGATCATGGCTGATCATCCAACTCAGTATCCCGTACCTGCCTTCTCTCCATACCCCCTGATCCCTTTAGCCACAAGTGCCACATCTAACGCCCTCTTAATATAGCCAATGAACTGGCCTCAACTACCTTCTGTGGCAGAGAATTCCAGAGACTCACCACTCACTGTGTAAAGAATGTTTTCCTCATCTCGGTCCTAAAGGAATTCCCCCTTATCCTTAGACTGTGACCCCTTGTTCTGGACTCCCCCAACATCGGGAACAATCTTCCAGCATCTAGCTTATCCAACCCCTTAAGAATTTTGTAAGTTTCTATAAGATCCCCCCTCAATCTTCTAAATTCCAGCGAGTACAAGCCGAGTCTATCCAATCTTTCCTCGCACCGTATATCTTTTCATATCTAGCCTTTGTCCAACCATCTGACTAACAAACCCCTCATCTCCCCTCAATCCACCTATCACCGGGCTTTTTCCTCCCCCTCCTCTCTTCCAGCTTTCTTCTCCCCTCGCCCTCTCCCCCCACCCCCCCTCCCCCGACATAACAATGAGTCTGAAGAAGGGCCCTGTCCCAAAATGTCACCTATCCACATTCTCAAGAGAATCTGCCTGACCCGCTGAGTTACTCCAGCACTTTGTGTCTTGTTCTTTACTAATCAAGCAGACTGTTCTCTCCTGGATGATGTGCAGCTTCTGGTGTTGTTGAAGCTGGACTCGTGGCGGCCCATGGAGAGCGTTCCATCGCTTGCCGGACTAACACTGTGTGGATGGTGGAAAGGCTTTCAGATGCCGTACAGGCGTGAGTGCAAGCGGAAAGCATTTCTGGGTTCATAGTGATCTCAGCAGTCAAAATTCCAGAGGTGACGGGTGGAGAAATGGGGACAGCCTAGGAAATGTATTTTAAACTATCTGTGGAGGATAAACTCTGACACAAACTAGTTGGATTGGATAATTTCCATGTTGTAACCTCTGTGTCTTTCTATTCATTTGAATGTAATGCTGCTGATACACAATTTGCCTGGATATTTCTTTGCTTGGGAGTGGAAAAAACGAGCTAATGTTCCAGCTTGTGATCAATATTAAGTGCGGACAGGTTTGAATTGGCTATAATGCCTTCTGCCACACACGACTGAACAGCCTGCCAACACTCGCTGTCTAAGCTCACACGTAATAAATGACCATTTGACTGAGGTGAGGTACCAGAGAGCTGTCAACACGAGTGGATTTCTAGCCCAGCATGAGTCAGTGCCTGCAGGAGAGGAGACTAAATTAAGAAGAAAAATGTTCTATTGGGTTATTTGCATTTAGTGCTATCGTGACTCAGAACATAGGAACAGTACAACGCAGGAACAGGCCCACCGGCCCACAATGTCTTTACCGAACATGATGCCATGTCCAACCCTTATCTACCTGCACAACCTTGCACTAAACGTTATTCCCTTATAATGCATCTATACAGTGTAAATGGCTCGATTGTAATCATGTATTGTCTTTCCGCTGACTGGTTAACACATATCAAAAGCTTCTCACTGCACCTCAGTACACGTGACAATAAACTCAACCGAATTAAACTAAATAATCCGTATCCTCCACACCCTCTGTGTCCATGTTCTTATTCATAAGACTCTTAAATGCCACTATTGTACCTGCATCCCACACCACCCCTGCAGCGAGTTCCAGGCACTCACCACCCTCAGTGAAAACAAGTAATTGCCTTGCACATCTCTCTTAAATTTTGCCGATCTCACCTTAAATGTGTGCCCTCCAGTATTTGATTTTTCTACCCTGGGAAAAAGTTTACGACTGTTTACCCAATCTACGCCACATAATTTTATATACTTCTATAACGTCTCCCCTCAACCTCCAGTGTTTCTGAGAAAACAACCCAAGTCTGTCCAACCTCTCCTCAACGCTAATGCCCCCCTAATCCAAGCATCATTCTGGTAAACCTCTGCACCCTTTCCAAAGCCTCCACATCCTTCCTGTAATGAGGTAACCAGAACTGCAATGAGGCAATGATCCAAATGTGGCCGAACCAATGTCCTATAAAGCCGCATCATGACTTCCTGACTCTTAATACTCAATGCCCCAACCAATAAAGGCTAGCATGCCATATATATTCTTTACCTTCCTAGGATCCTTAAGAACTAAATATTTAAGAAAGTTATCAGACACATTTCACAGTGTGATTAAAAATAAAACCTCAATGCACTTTATCCTCTATTGGACTATGAAAAAAGCTGAATGAAAGGAAGTTCTGAAACAAAGCCAAAATATTGTAGCCTGGTAGAATGCACTTCAAGATGTTTGACTAAAATGTTTTCAGGACATTTAAGCAATTTATTTTCTATAAATAAACTCCTGTGTGTATTGTAAATGCTTGAATATGTTTTTTATGTACACACAGCAAAATCAGTAAGGCCCAAGTTTCAAACTTTGACAGACCCAACCAGGACTGTGATAGCAATATTGTCCTCACTGGTTTACATTTAGGAAGAGGAAATACACTGAGATTACTATGCCAATAGTGTAATCCAGTGATTTGCTACAAAGAGCGTTTTTGACCCTTCGACCCAACTTACCCATGCTGGCCAAGATGTCCATCTACGCCAGTCCCGTTTTTCCGCATTAGGCCCATGTCCCTAAACATCATTCCTATCCATCTACCTGTTTAAATGTCTTTTAAATGTTGTTATAATACCTGCCTCAACTATCTCCTCTGGCAGTTCCTCTGTGAAAACCTTGCCCCTCAGGTTCTTATTAAATCTTTCCCCACTCACCTTAAACCTATGTCCTCAGTTTCTTGATTGCCCTGCTCTGGGTAAAAGATTATGTGCATTCACCCTACCTATTCCACTCATGATTTTGTACACCCCTATAAGATCACATTGAATGGCTTGGCCCTGGGAGTGAAGTAGAGTAGAGGAATCTGTCAGTTCAGGTACATAGTTCCTTGAAACTGGCATCACAAGCAGATACATAGAAACATTGATAATAGGTGCAGGAGTAGGCCATTCGGCTCTTTGAGCCAGCGCCGCCATTCAATATTATCATGGTTGATCCAAAATCAGTACCCTGTTCCTGCTTTCTCCCTGTATCCCTTTGATTCCGCTAGCACTAAGAGTTATATCTAACTCTCTCTTGAAAACATCCAGTGAATTGGCCTCCATTGCCTTCTGTGGCAGAGAATTTCACATGGTGGAATTTGGATGGCTTTTGATACATTGGCCTTCATCAGTCAGGGTATTGCATATATAGGTTGAGATGTGTTGTTGCAGTTGTACAAGACGTTAGTGAGATTGCATTTGGAGTATTATGTTCAGTCTTGTTCAGCATTTGAAATCTCCCGTTGCTGCTCCGACGCTGAAATATACCAGGTGAAGACAGGGTCAGCCTAACAGGAATACACCAGGAAAGTAGCTATTGACATTCACAGCCTGGGGTCACGTGAAAAGGAGCCACTTGGGAGATGGTGAAAATGTAACTTTGAGGAGTGGCTGGGGAAGTGCTGAGAAGGAGCAAGACCATCTCGTTTGTGCTCTCTGATGCATGGCTATTCCCATTTCTCAAACAAAATAGAAACACAGCCCCTAAATTAATTATCTGATTCAAACAAGGCTACGTTCCAACAGAAATGCAAAGTCAAAGCCATATTTAATTCAAAGAAAAGTCCAACAAAGTATAGTCTATATTTGAAAATGTGCCAAGATAGTAAATTACCAGAAAAATACCCCACACACAAAACCTAACTAATACCCCCATTAAAGGTGAGTGGGATAATTAACCAACATGCATTCTGTATCTCTTATTAACTGTTGTTCAAAGAACACATTGATTATTGTGAATTTGTGAATTAGTAATGTTTACGAAACTAATGGAATGTTGGCCTTCATAACAAGAGGAGTTGAGTATAGGAGCAAACAGGTCCTTCTGCAGTTGGACAGGGCCCTGGTGCAGTTTTGGTCTCCAAATTTGCGGAAGGACATTCTTGCTATTGAGGGAGTGCAGAGTGGGTTCACGAGGTTAATTCGCGGGATGGCGAGATTGTCATATGTTGAAAGACTGGGCTTGTATACACTGGAATTTGGAAGGATGAGAGGGGATCTTATTAAAACATATGATTATTAAGGGATTGGACATGTTAGAGGCAGGAAGCATGTTCCCGATGTTGGGGGAGCCCAGAACCAGGGACCACAGTTTACGAATAAGGGATAGGCCATTTAAAATGGAGGTAAGGCAAAACCTTTTCACCCAGAGAGTTGTGAATCTGGAGAATTCTCTGTCTCAGAGGGCAGTGGAGGCCGATTCTCTGGATGCTTTCGAGAGAGTTAGATAGAGCTCTTAAAGATAGCGGAGTCAAGGGATATGGGGAGAAGGCAGGAACGGGGTACTGATTGTGGATGATCAGCCATGATCACAGTGAATGGCGGTGCTGGCTCCAAGGGCCGAATAGCTTACCCCTGCACCTATTGTCTATTGTCATCCACTTTAGTGTAATGCACAACCCTCTTCAAACTGTAGTTTCACTGTATCGTGAAATCGAAACTCACTGTACCTTTTGGTACACGTGACAATAAAATACCTTTGAACCTTTGAACAACCTTAGTTGAAAATAACGGCTCTGATCAACATGTTTACAAACTTGATGTTATTTATTTTCCTGTAGTCCTGCATCTTTTTCACTATGTCTCCAATTAAACTAAATTGGTGATATTTGTTGTCTTTTGAATGGTACGTTTATTTAAGTGATTGCATTTATGGGGTGGTCTATGACTTTGTTTAATGCATGCCTTTGTATACACTGCTGTTTATGAATAATTCCCAGAAACTGTTTATTCTTCTGCCCAGCTGTTGTCATCTTCTGTAAATGTAATGCACCCTTAACCAGGATAGTGGGCAAATCTTAAGGCCAGCTCCATGTAGGAAATCAATAAAAGAGCCTGGCATTAATATTGTTAAGTGTACGCTTTTCTAATCCCTGACCACATTATTTGAGTTGTTGATTGTTGCGCTATTTGGATTGACCTTTTTTGACATAAAATGGCAGCGAATGTCAAGTCAAGAATGTTTTATTGACATATGTCCCAGATAGAATAATGAAACTCTTACTTGCAACAGCACAACCAAATAATGTATGTAAACAAAGTACTCTGTAAACAATATATTAAATGAGAAAAAAATAGTTCAGTGTTTGTATAGACATATACCCACATATACATAATGTAACTCAAGGCATTGTAGGCCAGATCCTTGACCTACCAATTTACTGTTCATTGTCATCCATACCACCCACCATGAAAATGTACAAATGATCTGCTATCCAACTTGCATCACTGATCATGGCAGTTTTTTTTCTTTCTTTTCTTCCATTCCTCGAAGTAGTGACTCATGGTAGTTCCATATGTTATGTCACGCACCAAACACTGAGCACATTTTCCCACAGGAAGAAATGGCTACTTAAGCTGAACCTTGAGCCAAGGCGACTGAACCTTGAACCATCAAGGTTCAACAGAGGCACATGCTGCTCATTGCTGTGCAGGAAGTAGGTTGCCTAACGTGAAGGCTCAAATCCAAGCTTGAATTATTGCTCAATTATCTTTCACTGTGGATGTTAACACATTGATGAGCTCTGATCAAGGGGCATTGACCAGAGATGTTGAACATTGATCATAGAACAGTAAGGCACAGGAACAGGCCCTTTGGCCAACAAAGTCTGTGCCGAACATGATGGCAAGATAAATTAATCTCATCTCTCTGCACATGATCCATATCCTTCCATTCCCTGCGTATCCATGTAATCCATAGAATCCATTGGTGGCACGGTGGAGCAGTGGTAGAGTTGTTGCCTTACAGCGCTTACAGCGGCAGAGTCCAGGGTTCGATCCCGACTATGGGTGCTTGTCTGTACGGAGTGGGAAGGTTCTCCCCGTGACCGCGTGGGCTTTTCCGGCGATCTCCAGTTCCCTCCCACACGCCAAAGACGTACAGGTTTGTATGTTAATTGGCTTGGTTTGAATGTAAAATTGTTCCTTGTGTGTTTAGGATAGCATTAATGTGTAGTGATCACTGGTCGGTGCGGACTCGGTGGGCCAAAAGCCCTGTTTAAAGACATCTCCTAACATCTCCTAGTTTGTGGATGACACAAAGCTGGGTGGCAGTGTGCGCTGTGATGAGGATGCTATGAGACTGCAGTGTGACTTGAATAGGTTGGGTGAGTGGGCAGATGCATGGCAGATGTATAATGTGGATAAATGTGAGGTTATTCACTTTGGTGGCAAGAACAAGAGGGCAGGTTATTATCTGAATGGTGTCAGATTAGGAAAAGGGCAGGTGCAACGGGACCTGGGTGTGCTTGTACACCAGTCACTGAAAGTAAGCATGCAGGTACAGCAGGCAGTGAAGAATGTTAACGGCGTGATGCCCTTCATAGCGAGAGGATTTGAGTTTAGAAGCAAGGAGGTCCTACTGCAGTTGTACAGCGCCCTGTTGAGACCGCACCTGGAGTATTGTGTGCAATTTTGGTTTCCTAATTTGAGGAAGGACATTCGTGCTATTGAGGGAGTGCAGCGTAGGTTCTCCAAGTTAATTACAGGGATGGCGGGTCTGACATGTGATGAAAGAATGGGTCGACTGGGCTTATATTCACTGGAGTTTAGAAAGATGAGAGGGATCTTTTAGAAACATATAAAATTCTTAAAGGATTGGACAGGCTAGATGCAGGAAATATGGTCCCCATGTTGAGGGAGTCCCGAACCAGGGGTCACAGTTTAAGAATAAGGGGCATGTCATTTTGGACTGAGATGAGGAAAAACGTTTTTAGCCAGAAAGTTGTGAATCTGTGGAATTCTCTGCCGCAGAGGTCAGTGGAGTCTAATTCACTGGATGTTTTCAAGAGAGAGTTAGATTTAGCTCTTAGCTAACAAAATCAGGGATATGGGGAGAAAGCAGCAACAGGGTACTGATTCTGGATGATCAGCCATGATCATATTGAATGGCAGTGCTGGCTCGAAGGGCCGAAAGGCCTACTCCGGCACCTATTTTCTGATCTATGTTTCTATAAAATAGCCTCAAATGCCACTATCATATATGCCTCCACCACCACCGCTGGCAGCAACTTCCAGGCATCCTGAACCCTCTGTGTAAAAACAACCTTTCCCGCACAACACCCCCAAACTTTGCCCCTCTCACCTTAAAGCTTTGTTGTCTAGCCTTTGGGATTTCCACACAGGGAATGAAGTTCTGACTGTCTATCCTTCCTACAATTTCACACAATCGTATATACTGTACTACTGTCAGGTTTCCCCTCAACCTCTGGCATTCCAAAGAAAACAATCCGAGTGTCCAATCTCTCTTTATGGCTAATGCCCCCCTAACGCTGGTGATATTCTGGTACAATACAATTGCTAGAGTGCTGTGTGACACTGTGTTCCTCTAGCACTTTGTATTTTTGTATAGTATTTTGGGTATGTAGGGAATGGAGGGATATGGATCATGTGCTGACAGATGAGATTAGTTTATCTTGGCATCATGTGCAACATTATGGATTCATATAGAGTGGAAACAGGCCGTTCATCCCAACTTGCCCACACTGGCCAACATATCCCATCTACACTGGACCCACCTGCCTGCGTTTTGCCCATAACCCTCTATAAACTGATCCTATCCATGTACTTGTCTAAATGGTTCTTAAGTGTTGCAATATCTACTTCAACTACCTCCTCTGGCAGCTCATTCCATACAGCCAACACTCTCAGTGTGAAAAAGTTACACTATCAGGTTCCAATTAAATCTTTCCCACCTCACCTTAAACCTACTGTATGTTCTCTGCTGGATAAGAGACTCAGTGCGTTTACCCAATATGTTCCTCTCATCAATTTGTACACCTCCATAAGATCACCCCATTCCAGCTTGACAATATCTTTCCTATAACATTGTCTACGTCTTGCGAATTAACCATAAACCAAAGGATGGTGGAGATGGGGGCTCCGCCAGAGTCCAGCCTGTGAATGTGGAGCAGAACCCATTGTTCAAGCGCTTTTGATTGCAACATGTGCCTTAATTTAGTTCAACAAAGAAACTGACAAGTTACTAAAGAACAGACAGCCAACCATGTTATTTCAGTGTGCCCGCTCTACCACCCACCAAATGGAGCTCAGGGCCTGGCAGACATTGACACAGCGACAACAACCTGGCTGCTCAACACTCGGCGTGAGATCTAACTATTCCTTTGGTTTATGTTTCATTCGCAAGAAGTATAACATGGTGTCCAAAACTGAACACAATACTCTAAACGTGGCCTCTCCATTGTCTTATACAACTGCAACATGACCTTGCGACTTCTGTATTCAATACTCTGGCGGATGAAGGCAGGATACCTGGGTAGGGGAATCAAGAACCAGATGAAGATGTCTCTTCTTTTAAGTGCAACCTATGATATTTTAACAAAATAAAAACCATGAATACATGGTGCCTCAGTTAGAACTGCTCAGAATATCTTTGGTCATTCCTTGTACATTTTCATATGAAGTGTTGTGATCTCTGCCTCACAAATCATTGTGCACCTCTAATATGGACACTCAGTTCTGCAACAGCTTCTTCCCACGAGCCATCAGACTCCTGAATGCCATGTAATGGGCTGCCACCATTGTCTATTTATCCTTTTTATCCATTTTATCCATGTTTATCCTTCTGTTAATTATCGTGTTGCACAGGGAGCCAAATGCAACGGAATTTTGTTTGGAATTGCAATATCGATGTACTTCTAAATGACAATAAAGTTTGTTTGACTTTGACTTGACAGTCCAGACTCGATCAGGACAGATGGTTATGTCGAATGTAGTATACAGTACAACACTGTAATAGACCCTTGATTCTCCAACTCTGGGTAGAAGACTGACCATCCATCCTATCTATTCCCCTCATCTTTTTTCTTTTTTTTTAAATTTCCTTTTTTAATTTTTTTTATTTTAAGGCTTTAGAAAAGAGAGAATAGAGAGAAAAATGGCAGCATAGAAAGTAGAAAAGTGAAAAAGAGATGTGAAAGTGCCAAAGCGTGACATATGGAAAGGAAACCCTTGAAGTAGGTATGTTGCAAAACTTACCTTTAGCGGCGCTGCAGTTCTGCCGCTCCCCGTGTGCGCGACTTTGGCGCCTTTCAGAGGGGGGCGGGCTTAAAGTGCCGTTTTTCAACAGGCAGGACAAATCGATGAATGTCGGACGATTTGGTTGCTGAAGAAAAATCGCTCCGACATTTCATGAATGGTGGTATTTTTAAATTACTCTACATTATTTATTAACTAGAGTAATTTAAAAATCACCTTCAAAAGCCGTGAGCGCTGACAACCGGAAGCATTTTGCGTAGGGGAGAAAAAAAGGTAGTTTATTTTTATATTAAAAGTTGGTTTTTCGGGAGGCTTTAATAATATTTTTATGTTGCGAAATGGGGTCCCAAAAAATGTATGAACCAACAGTATTTTTCCTCCCGACTTCACCGCTAACCGCAACGTTCCAATCCACCGCATTCCACTAAAACCCACTCGCTAGTTGATTTAAATGGTCATTAATTTACAGGAATCAAACACTAAATCCCTTCCATTTGGCCCAGAAATTCATGAAAATGAGATTTAAAAATTGTGTTATATTGTAGATTATTGTGTGAATGTTATTTGGACACTTAGGCAATTTTAAAAAAAGTTTATCGTTTCTTAAGAAATGGATAGATGTTTAGATCTACTCATTGAATTTTGTAATTAGCTACAATTAGATAACTAACTAATTATATGCTTTAATTTCAGGTAATCCAAGTAAGATTGTTTAATATTTGTTTCAGAATGCTTCAATCTGTAATAACTGAAAATGTCATTGAGTTCTCTTAATTTTTAAGAAAGTTATGGGCTTTTAACTTTTCCAGATCACAGCTTTTGAGTTAAGTCAATTGAAAGGCAATGGGGAGCAAGATGCTAATTTCCGAGTGTGAAAATGGCCATAACTTTCTCAATACTGAAGATATGAAAGTAAGTTAGGTGTCAAATTAAACTTCTTTTTATGCTTTATCTGATGGGATAAATTGCAGACTTGATTTTTTAAATCTCAAAATTTTGTAACATTGCTACTTGAAGAGTTAGAAACGGGAATTAAGAGATAGACCCTGGAGAGGAAAAAAAAAGAAAGAGGGAAAAATTGAAAAAGAAAAAAGAAAAGCCAGTTACTTTACTATAAACATCTCGCAAAAGGAATCTACCAACTTGACAATTTTTCTCCCCCTCGTGATCATGATCAGGAACAGGTGATCAGGTGGACTGGTGCAATATGAACAACCTGATCCTGAATGTCGAAAAAACAAAGGAGGTTATCGTCGACTTCAGGAAAACCCGGCACAGTCCCACACCACTTCACATCAATGACAGCGATGTGGAGGTGGTCAGTAGCACAAAGTTCCTGGGGGTGCAGATCACTAACAGTCTGACCTGGTCGAATAACATCTCATCAACAGTTAAGAGAGCACAGCAGTGGTTGCACTTTCTGCGCCAGATGAGAAGAGCTCATCTCCCCCATCCCATCCTCACTACTTTCTACAGGGGCACCATAGAGAGTATTCTGACCAGCTGTATCTCTGTCTGGTTTGGGGACTGTAGAGCCTCCGACTGGAAGTCCGTGCAGAGAGTGGTGAGGACAGCGGAAAAAATCATCGAGACCTCTCTCCCCTCAATCGGGGATATTGCGACCAAACGTTGCGTGTCTAAGGCCAGCAGTATTATAAAAGACCCCACACATCTCCATCACGGTCTGTTCACTCTGCTGCACACGGGAAAAAGATATCACAGCATAAGGAGCAGAACATCAAGGTTCTGCAACAGCTTCTTCCCACGAGCCATCAGACTCCTAAATGCCATGTAATGGGCTGCCACCATTGTCTATTTATCCTTTTATCCTTTTTATCCATGCCTATCCTTCTGTTAATTTATCATGTTGCACAGGGAGCCAAATGCAACGAAATTTCGTTTGGAACTGCATATATCAATGTATTTCTAAATGATAATAAAGTTTGTTTGACTTTGACTTGACTTGACTTTTGAACAGGGCTAGATGCCAAGTTAAACTAATCTCTTCTGCCCTTCTTTCAAGCTCTTAGGGCTAAAAGAATCAAGGGATATGGGGAAAAAGCAGGAACGGGGTACTGATTTTAGATGATCAGCCATGATCATATTGAATGGCGGTGCTGGCTCAAAGGTGCTGGCTCCGGCAGCTATTTTCTATGTTTCTATGTTTCTATGATTCACACTCCTACAGTTCCTGATCCAGTTCCCTCCAATTCATCTGGCTATGGAAGGGATAGGTGCATATACACACCAGCCTTAGGCTGCTTTTTAGTGATTAGTGCCCCAATGCCATAGCAATTAGAAACACTTCATGCATTATCCATTGGCAAATGTGGAGCTCTCACTTCAGTGCAAGTTTCTGGCTGTAAACCACAGAGCTTTTCAACGTCTTAGCCAATTTCACATTTATATTTGGAGCACGCTATTAGTATTATGCACATAACATTGCACCAAAAAACTGTGAAAAGGTGTAATCCAATTTCTGAGGTACCTCCTTGGTACATTTTATGGCAGTCAGGGGGCCCCTGATAGTTGTTAGTAATTGTCACGTCTGTTGAAGAAAGGATGCCATTAAGCTGGAAAGAGTGCAGAGGAAATTTAGGAGGATGTTGCCAGGACTAGATGGCCTGAGCTATAGGGAGATATTAGGCAAGATGCGACTTTATTCCTTGGAGTGCAGGTGGAGAAGGGGTAATATTTTATAGGCGTGTATATATTCATGAGGGAAAAAGATAATTTGGCCGGCATGGGGGGGCAGTGGTAGAATTGCTGCCTTACAACGCTTATGACGCCCGAGACCTGGGTTCGATCCTGACCACGGGTGCTGTCTATATGGAGTTTGTATGGAGTTTGTACGTTCTCCCCGTGATCTGGTGGGCTGAAGGACCTGTTTCCGCGCTGTATCTCTAAACTAAACTAAACAAAAGAAAGATAGGATGAATGCACAGAGTGTTTTACCCAGGGTAGGGACATCAAGAATCAGAGCACATATGCTTAAGGTGAGAGGTGAGAGGAAACTGAGGGGCAGCCTTTTGACTTGGAGAGTGGTAGATATATGGAACTGTCAGTGGAGATAGTTGAGGCAGGTGCAAGAACAACATTAAAAATACTCAAGGACAGAGACATAGATAGTAGACAAAAAATGCTGGAGAAACTCGGCGGGTGCGGCAGCATCTATGGAGAGAAGGATTTGGCGACGTTTCGGGCTGAGCCCTTTCTTCTGACTGATGTCGGGTGGGGGTGCAGGGGGACGGGAAAAAGGAAGTAGTTCGGAGACAGTAGGACTTGTGGGAGAACTGGGAAGGGGAAGGGGTTGGAGAGAGAAAGCAAGGGCTATCTAAAATTAGAGAAGTCAATGTTCATACCGCTGGGGTGTAAACTATTCAAGCAAAATATGAGTTGCTGTTCCTCCAATTTGCGCTGGGCCTCATTCTGGCAATGGAGGAGGCTCAGGACAGAAAGGTCAGTATGGAAATGGGAGGGGAAGTTGATGTGCTTAGAAACTGGGTGATCAGGTTGGTTAAGACGGACTGAGCGGAGGTGTTCAGCAAAGTGATCACCGAGCCTGTGCTTGGTCTCGCTGATGTAGAGAAATTGACACCTGGAACAGCGTTGACACCTGGACATAGACAGGACAGGTTTAGAGGGAAATGACCAAATGTGGGGTATCTTGAGGTATCTTGGTAGCACGGACAAGTTGGAGCAAAGAACCTGTTTCCTTGCTGCATGACTATGATTCTATCACTCGATGCTGTGACAATGCACCAGAGAGATCAGTGGAGCCCAAGTGTCAAATGCTGGTTTGCATTGAGTGAACTGCCCACAACCTATGGAGAGCATTTAGGATAGGCATATGGATATGCAGCTAATGGAGGGATATGGATTATGTGCAGGCAAATAAGATTTGGTCCCTGCATCAGGGTCAGCACAGATATTGTGGGCCAAATGGCCTATTCCTGTGCTATGTTCGATCCCGGGGGTGATTAGGTTCATCAAGAGTGTTTTATTGTCAAATGTCCCAGATAGGACAATGAAATTCTTGCTTGCTGCAGCACAACAGAATATGTAAACATAGTATATAATGGGAGAAACAAAGTTCAGTGTGTATATTTCAGTGTGTACATTTGAGTATAGGAGCAGGGAGGTTCTACTTCAGTTGTATGGGGTCTTGGTGAGACCACACCTGGAGTATTGCGTACAGTTCTGGTCTCCAAATCTGAGGAAGGACATTATTGCCATAGAGGGAGTGCAGAGAAGGTTCACCAGACTGATTCCTGCGATGTCAGGACCGTCTTATGAACAAAGACTGCATAGACTCGGTTTATACTCTCTAGAATGTAGGAGATTGAGAGGGGATCTTATAGAAACTTACAAAATTCTTAAGGGGTTGGACAGGCTAGATCCAGGAAGATTGTTCCCAATGGTGGGGAGGTTCAGGACAAGGGGTCACAGCTTAAGGATAAGGGGGAAATCCTTTAGGACTGAGATGAGAAGGACTTTTTTCACACAGAGAGTGATGGGTCTCTGGAAATCTCTGCCACAGAGGGTAGTTGAGGCCAGTACATTGGCTATATTTAAGAGGGAGTTAGATGTGGCCCTTGTGGCTAAGGGGATCAGAGGGTATGGAGAGAAGGCAGGTATGGGATACTGAGTTGGATGATCAGCCATGATCATATTGAATGGCGGTGCAGGCTCGAAGGGCGGAATAGCCTACTCCTGCACCTAATTTCTATGTTTCTATATATACACATGCACACATTCTCAATAAATAACCAAATATAGTGCAATAATAATAATAATCTGTTGTAGGTCAGAGCTTATTTGTTGTAGTGTTGAATGGGGTTGAGAGGGAAAGCTAGATCAGCCATGATTTGATGGACTGAATGGCCTAATCCTGCTCCTATGACTTATGAACTTATGTTGGTTCCATGCTCTAACCCAAGCTGTCCTGCACCGATTAGTTTAGCCTTCAGTTTAGTTTACTGTCAAGTGTACCAAGGTCCAGTGAAAACTTTTTGTTGTGTGCTCTCCAGTCATCAGAAAGACTATACATGATTATACTCGAGCAGTCCACAGTGTACGGACACAGAATAAAGGAAATAACATTTAGTGCAAGATAAAGTGAAGTAAAGTCCGATTGAAGATAGTCTGAGGGTCTCTAATGAGGTAGATGGTAGCTGAGGATCGCTCTTTAGTTGGTGATAAGATGGTTCAGTTGCCTGTTCAGCTGGGAAGAAACTGCTCCTGAATCTGGAGGTGTGCGTTTTCACACTTCTGTACCTCGTGCCTGATGGGAGAGGGGAGAAGTGGGAGTGGACAGGGTGAGGCTCATCCTTGATTGTGCTGCTGGCCTTGCTGAGGTAGAGTGAGGTGCCGATGGAGCACTGTGCTATAGAAGCTTTGGCTAAGCAAGGGTAAGCCACCGAATTGTAATTACACAGACGGAGGCCTGGATAGAGTGAATGTGGAGAAGATGTTTCTACTAGTGGGAGAGTCTAGGACTAGAGGCCATAACTTCATAGTAAAATATGTACCTTTAGAAAGGAGATGAGGAGGAATTTCCTTAGTCAGAGGGTGGTGAATCTGTGGAATTCATTCCCACTGACAGTTGTGGAGTCTGTCAATGGATATTTTGAAGGAGGAGATTAACAGATTCTTGATTAGTACGGGTGTCAGCGGTTATGGGGAGAAGGCTGGAGAATGGTGTTGAGAGGGAAAGATAGATCAGTCATGATTGAATGAGGGAGTGGACTCGATGGGCCAATGGCCTACTGCCACTTATGACCTTATGTTGGTTCCATGTTTTAACCCAAGCTGCCCTGCACTGTGCTGGAGATGCAGTTGGGTAAGGAATTGTAAAGGGGCTGTCCCACTTGTGCGACCTAATCCACGAATTCTGGTGCGTTTGCTCTCGACTCATAGTCGCAGCATGGTCAACACGAGGTCGTAGGAGGTCTTTGTAAATCTCCTTCATGCTCGAGAGTAGTCCCCGTGTACTCGAGGCCTCAGCTTAGGTCGCGACGTATTTTTCAACATGTTGAAAAATGCCCGCGAGTAAAATAAAGATCACCATGGAAAAAATTGATACTTTTTTTACTCGTAGGTTTAGGCGTAGTAGGTTGTCATGTTAGTCGTAGGTAATCGAGGGTAGTCGAAGGTAGTCGAAGATAGTCGTAGATAGTCTTCATCATAGTCGAAGGGAGGTCGAAGAAGATCAAACCAGGTCATCTTCACTCTCCACTATTCGGTGTCCAATTTTCCCGAAGCTGGTCGTAGCTAGTCTTCAACATAGTCGGAGAAGGTCGAAGGAGGTCTTCTACATAGTCAAAGGAGGTCTTCAACATGACATTTTTGCGAACTGTCCTAAACTCGTCTAAACTCACTAATTAGGTCGCCCAAGTGGGACAGCCCCTTTAAGCACAGAATAGTAATGACACAGAAAGAGGCCATTCAGCCCATTGTGGAGAAATCTCTTCTTTCTTTCTTTCCCCGTGGCCCAGAAAATTATTTTTCCCTCGAGTGCCCATCGATTTCTTTTTCGAAAGCCGGAGCTGACTTCATCCCTGGGGAATACTACTCCATCTTCAGGACTGTCGCAGGTTTCCAGCTCTGCCTTGTATTACTCTGACCCCAGTGGATGTTATGTCTGCCAGCCTGGGATGGGGGTGTGGGGGGGGTCTCAGCTTCGTTTAGTTTAGTTTAGCGATACAGCGCGGAAACAGGCCCTTCGGCCCACCGACTCAGCGCCGACCAGCGATCCCCGCATATTAACACTATCCTACACACACTCGGGATAATTTACACATACACCCAATTTACACATACACCAAGCCAATGAATCTACAAACCTGTATGTCTTTGGAGTGTGGGAGGAAACCAAAGATCTCAGAGAAAACCCACACGGTCACGGGAAGAATGTACAAACTACGTACAGACAGCACCCGTGGTCGGGATCGAACCAGGGTCTCCGACGCTGCAAGCGCTGTGAGGCAGCAACTCTACCGCTGCGCCACTGTGGCTGCCCACCATGAGCTGTGATGCTTTCCTTCTAAGAGCAGACTTTTGAGCGAGACTGTTATCTGTGGCACTGCTGAGGCTTTGATCTCTTCCCAAGCACAGGCTACAAACAATGGAAGGACTTGTCAAATCAGAGAGGTATTTTCTGTCACCGTCGGCGAGGTTGGAGGTCTGGCTCCTCCCTGCATTTTTCACATGGCTTCTTTAGGTTACTCACAGAGTGAGGCCAGGATTCCTCTCCTGTCTGAGGCCTAAAGGCACAAATGCCTGACATTTCAAGACATTAAATAGTATCATATTTAACGCTAATGGCTTGTGTTTGGGCGAACATCTTTAGTTTAGTTTTGTTTAGTCGGGTGCCGCAAGGGTCAGTGCTGGGACCCCAGTTGTTTACAATAGATATTAACGATTTAGATGAGGGAATTAAATGTAACATCTCTAAGTTTGTGGATGACACAAAGCTGGGTGGCAGTGTGAGCTGCGAGGAGGATGCTATGAGGCTGCAGGGAGACTTGCATATGTTGGGTGAGTGGGCTGAAGCATGGCAGATGCAGTATAATGTGGATAAATGTGAGGTTATCCACTTTGGAGGCAAGAACAGGAAGGCAGATTATTATCTGAATGGTGTCGGATTAGGAGAAGGGGAGGTGCAACAAAACCTGGGTGTGCTTGTACATCAGTCACTGAAAGGAAGCATGCATGTAGAGCAGGTGGTGAAGAAAGCCAATGGCATGTTGGCCTTCATTGCGAGAGGAGTAAAAATACTAGCAGCAAGGAGGTCCTACTGCAGGTGTAGAGGGCCCTGGTGAGAACACACCTGGAGTATTGTGTGCAATTTTGGTCTCCTAATTTGAGGAAGGACATTATTGCTATTGACAGAGTGCAGCGTAGGTTCATCAGGTTAATTCCCGGGATGGCCGAACTGACGTATGATAAAAGAATGGGTCGACTGGTCTTGTATTCGCTGGGATTTCGAAGGGTGAGAGGTGATCTTATAGAAACATAAAATTCTTAGAGGATTGGACAGAGTAGGTGCATGAAAAAATGTTCCTTGGGGTCACAGTTTAAGAATAAGGGGTAGGCTATTTAGGACTGAGATGAGGAAAAACCTGTTTACCCAGAGTGTTGTGAATCTGTGGAATTCTCTGCCACAGAAGGCAGTGGAGGCCAATTCACTGGATGTTTACAAGAGAAAGTTAGATTTAGCTTTTAGGGCTAAGGGAATCAAGGGATATGGGGAAAAAGGCCTAAACGGGGTACTGATTTTGGATGATCAGCCATGATCATATTGAATTGTGATGCTGGCTCGAAGGGCCGAATGGCCAACTCTTGCACCTATTTTCTATGTTTCGATGTTTTGTATGTTTAGACCCTCAGCACGGAAACAGGCTCTCGGGGTCCGCGCCGACCAGCGATCCCCGCACATTAACACAATTGTACGCCCACTAGGGACGATTTACACATACACCCAATTTACACAAACACCAAGCCAATTAACCTACAAACCTGTACGTCTTTGGAGTGTGGGAGGAAACCGAAGATCTCGGAGAAAGCTCATGCAGGTCACGGGGAGAATGTACAATCTCCGTACAGGCAGCAACCGTACTTGGGATCGAACCCGGATCTCCGGCACTACATTCAATGTAAGGCAGCAACTCTACTGCTGCGCCACCGTGCCGCCCTATTGGGGAATGCCCTCACTCTTACTGAGGAATGCCCGGGGAGAGTACTGAGATTTTAATGGATGACTGTATTGGGTAGCCCAATGGAAAGGGGGAGGAAACTTTCTGTAAAGTATACAGAATGCAAACTTATAATGTAAGATACTTATTGCTGCCATGATCTAAGAGATCTCCTGTGGTACTACTCGCAGTCAATTAGAATAAAGGCCGCCTTATTAAAGACAGGAATGTTAATCTGTGCAGCATGCAATTATCTGATGAAATTCATTTTCTTGTTCGTCATATTCAATGACAAATTGTATGATAGTTACCCTCAAGCCTACGTTTTTCCTGTCTGGTACTTAAATCCGCACATCCTCACTATACAGGTTGCAGATGATTACACTCATAGCTCCTGGTACAATCGTGCAGCTGCCCCTAATCTGCTGGCTGTTAAATAATCCAAACTCTAGTTCTAAACTGTGCGAATTTACAATCGCTGGTCAACACCAGAACAAGCTTCACTCTCTGAAAATTATTTTTGGTGCAGGCAGAATGAAACATGAGCAAGTTAAGCATATTGCTATCCAAAGGTACACCAGATAGGCAGGGACATTTTACAGTATATAGAGAATGGAGAGAATAAGGAGGTTTTTGCCTCCTATCTTTGAAAGACAGTGAAGCAAATTGGGGATGAAGGCTATAAATTGTATCTCAATGTATTGTAACTCAAGGGTTAGCGGAATCAAGGGGTTTAGGGAGAAGGCAGCTACAGGGTACTGATTGTGAATGATCAGCCATGATCACATTCAATGGAGGTGCTGACTCGAAGGGCTGAATGGCCTACTGCACCTATTGTCTATGTATCTATGTCATTATTTCTGATGCATTAAGCTATTGTAGTAGCAATTGGCATCAGTAACAAATTGGTTCATGACTTCATCAAATCATATATTATAGAAGTAGAATTAGGCCATTCAGCCCATCATTCCACCACTCCACCATTCAATCTAATCTATTAGCAATGTTACAACATTTTGAGATTTAAAAAATCAAGTCTGAAATTTATCCCATCATATAAAGCATAAAAAGAAGTTTAATTTGACACCTAATTCACTTTCATATCTTCAGTATTAAAAAAGTTATGGCCATTTTCATACTCTGAAATTAGCATTGTGTTCCCCATTGCCTTTCCATTGACTTAACTCAAAAGCAGTGATCAAGGACAGTCAAAAGCCCATAACTTTCTTAAAAATTAAGAGAACTGAATGAAATTTTCAGTTATTATAGAATATGAAACAATCAAATATGAAACCCTATCAAATATGAAACAATCTTACTTGGATGACCTGAAATTAAAGCATATAATTAGTTAGTTACCTAATTGTAGCTAATTACAAAATTCAATGAGTAGATCTAAACATCTATCCATTTCTTAAGAAAAGATAAACATTTTTAAATTGCCAAAAGTGTCCAAATAACATTCACACAATAATTCACAATATAACATGATTTTTAAATCTCATTTTCATGAATTTATAGGCCAAATGGAAGGAGTTTAGTGTTAAGTTCCTGTAAATTAATGGCCATTTAAATCAACTTGCGAGTGGGTTTTAGTGGAATGCGGTGGATTTTGCAGTTCGCGGTGAATTTAACCCACAGTTGGCAGGAAAAATACTACCGGTTCGGATATATTTATTGTCCCCATTTTGCAACATGAAAATTTAATTAAATGCTTCCTAAGGACCACTTTTTTTATGTAAAAATAAACTGTGTACCTTCTTTTTTCCCCTACGTAAAATCCTTCCCGTTGTCGGCGCTCACGGCTTTAGAAGATGATTTTTAAATTACTCTAGCTAATAAATGATCTAGTGTAGTTTAAAAATACCTTCATAAAACAAATGTCGGAGCGATTTCTCTTTAGCGACGAAATCCCCTGAGATGGATCGACTTGAATTGTCTGGAGAAAAATGGCATTTTAAACCCACCCCCCTCTGAAAGGCGACGGCACAGTCGCACACACGGGGAGTGGCAGAACTGCAGCGCTGCTAAAGGTAAGTATTGTAACATACCTAAATCTATCTTTCCCTCTCAATCCCATTCTCTTGCCTTAACCATATAACCATATAACAATTACAGCATGGAAACAAGCCCTCTCGGCCCTTCCAGTCCGTGCCGTACATTTATTTTCCCCTAGTCCCATCTACCTGCACTCAGACCATACCCCTCCATTCCCTTCCCGTCCATATACCTATCCACTTGACTTTTAAATGTTAAAATCGATCCTGCCTCCACCACGTCTGCTGGAAACTCATTCCACACAGCCACCACTCTGTGAGTAAAGAAGTTCCCCCTCATGTTACCCCTAAATTTCTGTCCCTTAATTCTCATGTCATGCCCTCTTGTTTGAATCTTCCTTACCCTCAATGGGAAAAGCTTATCCACGTCAACTCTGTCTATCCCTTTCATCATTTTAAAAACCTCAATCAAGTCCCCCCTTAACCTTCTGCGCTCCAAAGAATAAAGACCTAACTTGTTGAACCTTTCTCTGTAACTTAGTTGCTGAAACCCAGGCAACATTCTAGTAAATCTCCTCTGCACTCTCTCTATTTTGTTGACATCCTTCCTATAATTAGGCAACCAAAATTGTACACCATACTCCAGAATTAGTCTCACCAATGCCTTGTACAATTTTAACATTACTTCCCTACTCCTATATTCAATGCTCTGATTTATAAAGGCCAGCACACAAAAAGTTTTCTTTACCACCCTATCTACATGCGATTCCACCTTCAGGGAACAATGCACAGCTATTCCTAGATCCCTCTGTTCCACAGCATTCCTCAATTCCCTATAATTTACCATGTACGTCCTATTTTGATTTGTCCTGCCAAGATGTAGCACTTCGTCTGATACGTCTGATACCATTACTAATCAAGAACCTGTCAACCCCTGCTTTAAAAGTGCCCTATGACTAGGCCTCCACTGCCATCTGTGGCAATGAATTCCACAGATTCACCACCCTCTGACTAAAGAAATTCCTCCTTATCTCCTTTCAAATGGTACGTCCTTTTATTCTGAGGCTATGGCTTCTGGTCCTAGACTCTCCCATTAGTGGGACTATCCTCTCCACATCCATTCTACGCAGGCCTCCCTGAAAAGACAGTGAGATTGGTCAAATACAAGTTTAAATCCACTTTAGTACATAAAAATGTAACATGCTCAGATTCTGCTGAAACTGGACTAAATTCAATGCAGCTGCCAGCATTTGTACTCTGTAGCAATCAGATCAGTACTCCAGCCTGATGCAGCTAGAGACCAGTAATACACATTCTGAGTGCCACGAGTGAGGGCTCCTGGAATTAGCATCAAAAGTCCTAATGAATATGATGTATGCCGAGCGGGAAACCCTATTGCCCAAGGGAATTAGGCAACCCACTATCATCAGCAGGAGGTGACCTGCATGCTCTTCCATTGGACAGTGGAGCAATGTCCTAAACCATTTCAAGACCTCACATGATTTATTAAGTTATCTGCCCACCAATTAAAATACCATCACAAATACACATAAAAGCAGAAAAATGTACGTGTTGCTCCTAGTACAGTTACAGCGCGGAGCTTCAAAGTGCATTTTTATGTTGTTTCAACAGAAAACGTGGTTTGGATCCAGTGACAGTTATGTTCCCGATGCCAGGAAAACATTGATTGCTCAGTCTCATTTTCCTCTCACTACGATCTCACCCATTGCATTAGGTTAGTTTAGTTCTGTTAAGAGGTACAGTGCGGAAACAGGCCATTCCATCCATGGAGTCCACGCCCACCAGCGAACGCAGCATACTAACACTATCCTACACACACTAGAGACAATTTACAATTTTTACAAAGCCAAATAGCCTTCAAACCTGTACACCATTGGAGTGTGGGAGGAAATCGGAGCACCCAGAGAAAGCCCACGTAAGTCATGGGAACGTACAAACTCCATACAGACAGCACCCATAGTTAGGATCGAACATGGGTCTCTGGTGTTGTAAGTCAGCAACTCTAGCACCGTGCCACCGTGCTGCCCACAATGCAATTAGCTCTGGGTAAAATTTCAAGTGACACCGTGTTTAAGAAGCAGAATCATATGATCCAATATCTAGGCTTAGGATACAGTGCATTCAGAAAGTGCATTCAGAAAGTATTCAGACCATTTTTCCCCATTTTGTTACGTTACAGTCTTATTTTTAAATGGATTACATTCATTTTTTAAATCATTAATCTAATACCCCAGAACGAAGAAGCGAAAACAGGTGTTTAGAAATGTTTGAATAGTAATTAAAAAGAAAAAACTGAAATATCTAATTTACATAAGTATTCAGACCCTTTGCTATGACACTCAAAATTGTGCTTAGGTTCATCCCATTTCCATCGATTATCCTTGAGATGTTTCTCCAACTTGATTGGAGTCCTCCAGTGGTAATTTAAATTGAGTGGACATGATTTGGAAAGGCACACACCTGTCTATATAAGGTCCCGCAGTTGGCAGTGCATGTCAGAGCAAAAACCAACCAATGAAGACGAAGGAATTGTCCGTAGACCTCCGAGACAGGATTGTATCGAGACACAGATCTGGGGAAGGGTATAAAACAATTTCTGCACCTTTGCAGGTCCCGAAGAGCACAGTGGCCTCCGTCATTCTTAAATGGAAGAATTCAGGACTCTTCATAGAGCTGGCTGCCCGGCCAAACTGAGCAAGGGGGAGAAGGGCCTTGGTCAGGGAGGTGACCAAGAACCGATGGTCACTCTGACAGAGTTCCAGAGTTCTTCTGTGGAGATGGGAGAACCTTCCAGAAGGACAACCATATCTGCAACACTCCACCAATCAGGCCTTTATAGTAGAGTGGCCAGACGGAAGCCACCCCTCAGTAAAAGGCACATGACAGCCCCCTTGGAATTTACCAAAAGGCATGAGAAACGAGATTCTCTGGTCTGATTAAACCAAGATTGAACTCTTTTGCCTGAATGCTTCATGCTCATCCCCACAGCATGAAGCATGGTGGTGGCAGCATTATGCTGTGGGGCTGCTTTCAATGGCAGGAACTGGGAGACGAGTCAGGATCGAGGGAAAGATGAACGTAGCAAAGTACAGAGAGATCCTTGATGAAAACCTGCTCCAGAGCGTTCTGGACCTCAGACCGGGGCGGAGGTTCACCTTCCAACAGGACAACGACTCAAAGCACACAGCCAAGACAATGCAGAAGTGGTTTCATGACAAGTCTATGAATGTCCTTGAGTGGCCCAGCCAGAGCCCGGACTTGAACCCGATCGAACATCTCTGGAGGGACCTGAAAATAGCAGTACATCATTCCTCCCCATCCAACCTGACAGGGCGTGAGAGGATCTGCAGAGAAGAATGGGAGAAATTACCCAAATACAGGTGGTCCAAGCTTGTAGTGTCATACCCAAGAAGACTTGAGACTGTAATCGCTGCCAAAGGTGCCTCAACAAAGTACTAAGTAAAGGGTCTGAATATTTTGCACAAATTTCTAAACACCTGTTTTTGCTTTTTTATTATGGGGTATTGTGTATAGATTGATGATACAAATAATAAATTTAATCAATTTTAGAATAAGGCTGTCATGTAACAAAATGTGGAAAAAGTGAAGGGGTCTGAATACTTTCTGAATGCAGTGTATGTTGCAGTAATTGCAGTATGTTGGAGTAAGTGTTAGAAACCCTTAGTTTGAAGTGGGATCGCTGGGGGCAGATTCTATCTTTTCAGGAGGAAATATCTCTGAACACTACAACAAAAAGTAAAATTGGGGCAAATGTGAAACCACTGTTGCATCTGACCCTGTCAGTTTTCCAAATGGTTAGGTTAAAATTAGTTATTTTGTATTAGATGATAGAGTTGGCAATAATAATTTATGGAGTCAATGCTGGCTTAAATATTTTTAAAAACTTATCAAAATAGCTGTCCCTACTAACATTCACTCCAACGTAAAGAAATGGGGCTGAATTCTGCTTGTGTGTTTAAACCGCTCGTTTATGGTCTGGATTGTTACCATTGATTGGAGAGAGGCCCATGTTGTTCCAATATTAAAAAGTACAGCAAGTCCAAACCAAATCATTAAAGGAATGTTGCAGAGCTGGGAAAAATGTTGTCTTTTGTTCTTGGTTGTTTGTTAGGCTACATTCACTGGAGGAACATCTTAGTGAAGCAAACTGGCTCAAGGTAGATCAACATCAGAAATAAACCACAACAGGCCCCACCGTTGAAGGGATCTACAAGAACCGCTCCCTCAAAAAAGCAGCCAGCATCATCAGAGACCCGGACTATCCTGGCCACACACTAATTTCACCACTGCCATCAGGAAGAAACTGTAGGAGGCTGAAAACTGTAATGTTCCTGTTCAGGAACAACTTCTTCCCTATAGCCATCAGGCTATTAAAAATTATAACCTCAAATAAGCTCTGAATTACATAGACATGCGGGCATTGTCCTGAACTGAGACATCTTCACTTCATCTGTATACGCACTAAACTTGCATAAGAGAATGTTTGCTTGTGCATACATCATACGAGGTTTTTATAGACGTATACGACTGCAAACGTTTTTATAGATATGTGAAGAGAAAAAGGTTAATTAAAACAAATGTAGGTCCCTTGCAGTCCGAAACTGGTGAACTGATCATGGGGAACAAGGACATGGCAGACCAATTGAATAACTACTTTGGTTCTGTCTTCACTAAGGAAGACATAAATAATCTGCCGGAAATAGCAGAGAACCGGGGGTCAACTGAGATGGAGGAACTGAGTGAAATCCAGGTTAGCTGGGAAGTGGTGTTAGGTAAATTGAATGGATTAAAGGACGATAAATCCCCAGGGACAGATAGGCTGCATTCCAGAGTACTTGCGGAAGTACCCCCGAAAAATAGTGGATGCATTAGTGATAATTTTTCAAAACTCTATAGATTCTGGAGTAGTTCCTGAGGGTTGGAGGGTAGCTAATGTAACCCCACTTTTTAAAAAGGGAGGGAGAGAGAAAACGGGGAATTACAGACCAGTTAGTCTAACATCGTTAGTGGGGAAACTGCTAGAGTCAGTTATTAAAGATGGGATAGCAGCACATTTGGAAAGTGGTGAAATCATTGGACAACGTCAGCATGGATTTATGAAAGGGAAATCATGTCTGACGAATCTTATAGAATTTTTCGAGGATGTAACAAGTAGAGTAGATAAGGGAGAACCTGTGGATGTGTTGTATCTGGACTTTCAGAAGGCTTTTGACAAGGTCCCACATAAGAGATTAGCATTCAAACTTAAAGCACACGGTATTGGGGGTTCAGTGTTGATGTGGATAGACAATTGGCTGGCAGACAGGAAACAAAGAGTAGAAGTAAACGGGTCATTTTCAGAATGGCAGGCAGTAACTAGTGGGGTACTGCAAGGCTCAGTGCTGGGACCCCAGCTATTTACAATATATATTAATGATCTGGATGAGGGAATTCAATGCAACATCTCCAAGTTTGCGGATGACGCGAAGCTGGGGGGCAGTGTTAGCTGTGAGGAGGATTGTAGGAGGCTGCAAGGTGACTTGGATAGGTTGGGTAAGTGGGCAAATGCATGGCAGATGCAGTATAATGTGGACAAATGTGATGTTATCTACTTTGGCGGCAAAAACAGGAGGGTAGACTGTTATCTGAACGGTAGCCGATTAGGAAAGGGGGAGATGCAACGAGACCTGGGTGTCATGGTACACCAGTCATTGAAAGTAGGCATGCAGGTGCAGCAGGCTGTGAAGAAAGCAAATGGTATGTTGGCATTCATAGCAAAAGGATTTGAGTACAAGAGCAGGGAGGTTCTACTGCAGTTGTACAGGGTCTTGGTGAGGCCACACCTGGAGTATTGTGTACAGATTTGGTCTCCTAATCTGAGGAAAGACATTATTGCCATAGAGGGAGTACAGAGAAGATTCACCAGACTGATTCCTGGGATGGCAGGACTTCCATATGAAGAAAGACTTGATAGACTAAGCTTGTACTCGCTGGAGATTGAGGGGGGATTTTATAGAGACTTACAAAATTCTTAAGTGGTTGGACAGGCTAGATGCAGGAAGATTGTTCCCGATGTTGGGGAACTTCAGAACAAGGGGTCACAGTTTAAGCATAAGGAGGAAGTCTTTTAGGACCGAGATGAGAAGATCATTTTTCACACAAAGTGGTGAGTCTGTGGAATTCTCTGCCACAGAAGGTAGTTGAGGCCAGTTCATTGACTATATTTAAGAGGGTGTTAGATGTGGCGCTTGTGGCTAAAGGGATCGGGGGTATGGAGAGAAAGCAGGTACAGGATACTGATTTGGATGATCAGCCATGATCATATTGAATGGCGGTGCAGGCTCGAAGGGCCGAATGGCCTACTCCTACACCTATTTTCTATGATTCTATGACGTTACCTGTAAATATCTTCATCATCTGTTTTCTGTTCTGTAACACACACACACACACACACACACACACACACACACACACACACACACACACACACACACACACACACACACACACACACACGTATTCTCCAACGCTTATTTGACCAAACTGCACATGTGCGGCTGACGGACCCACACTGCGCATGCGCAACTGCCGTGGTCAAAGTTGTGGTGTTGACAGCAGAAATTAAGTTAAATATAATAAAGTGAAGAGAGGACCCGTGGAGGAATTTGTAAAATGGAACAAAACTTACCCGTGGAGCCATCGGGTCCCCGTTGTGAGGCCAGGCAAGTACAAGCGAAAGGAAAAAAAATGGCGATCTGAAATTCGGCAAAGGCCCCAACTGCGCAGGCGTGGCTGGCAAGTGGGAGCGTTGTTTTAAGTTATTTAAGTTTTAAATGTCAATAATTTCTAAAATATAACATCAATCTGAAGGTAACTTTGCTATTGCACACTGCAAGGCAATGGTGAGTAAGGTGGGTCTAAAATTGTAGCGCTATCGTGTACCGTTTTGGCGGTTTCGGGTACACGCATACTAACAAACAAACATACAAACAAACAAGATATAGATAGATATATGGATAAATAGATCAGGGGCGCCACATGATTGGCACTCACCAACAGTCTATCTGTCTTTTCATCTTTTTAATTATTAGTGTGTGTTAAAGGCTAGAGTAAATGTTCTCTGGTTTGTTTATGGACAGGGAGGGGGAGGGGGGAGGGGGAGGGGAAGGGGGTAACTTTTTTTCAGTTTCTTACCTTTTTTTAAAATATATTTTTATTAGAGGCCATTATTATTACAAATAATATAACAATTTTTTCAGATATACATATTACATATTTCCAAAGTTATATGAATATTACAAAGCAATATATATAAGCCTCAAAAAATGTTTTAATAGTGAAAAGAAAAAGAGTAAAGAAAAAATAGATGTTTAATTTAAAAAGTGTGATTATAATTTTGATTATGTGAGAAGAAAAAAAATAAATAAATAAAATTTAAAAAATTTAAAAATAAAAAACCCATATTACTGACAAACAATTATTATACTTAAAAATAAAAAAAAGTATACATCTTAACAATGAATGGAACAATTTCTAATAATATATATATAGAGACGAGTATACAAATCTCAGATTAAACCTTTTCATCTGATCTTACCACCGGGTACTTATTGAGTTACAATGCTGAGCCCAGCTACCCCTTCATATAATCAGTGAATGGAGACCATATTTGTTCAAAAAGTTCGTGTTTATCCATTAGGATAAACCTAATTCTCTCCAATTGCAACGTCTCCAACATTTCCACTGTCCACATTTTGATTGTAGGGGATAATGGTCCCTTCCAAAATTTTAATATTAATTTCTTTCCAATCATTAAACAGTAATCAAGAAAATTTCTTTGATTTACTGTTAGTTTGATTTGAATCTAAAACGCCAAATATTATTAGCTTTGGGTCAGGATTTAATGTAATCTTAAGAACTATAGAAATAATTTTAAAAATCTCAGTCCAATAACTATTAAGTTTTGTGCATATTACAAAACTATGTGTTAAATCAGCTTTTATGTGCTGACATTTATCACACAATGGTGATATATTAGGAAAAATTCTATTTAATTTCTTTTTTGAATAATGTAATCAATTATATCAAAGTATGTCTGGCATTTAACGAACAACGATGTATACGTTGTAAACTTTCTTCCCAAAAGTCTTTTAATATCGGTAAACCAATTTCATTTTCCCATGTTTGTCGAAATGATTCTGTTGTTGGTATTTCCCTATCCAAAAGGATATTATATATATATGCTATTAATTTCTCTGTGTTTGGATGCTTATTAAGCACTTCATACAGTAAACCTGGTTCGCTATTTTTATAATCTTGCGTATTTGATTTAACATAATCTCTGATTTGTAAATATCTAAGTAAGTTATTTGAATGCAATCCATAAATATCTTTCAACTCTTGAAATGAGAAAAATTTCCCATTCCTGTAAAGATGTTCTATCCTCATAATTCCTCAATTTTTCCAATGTCTAAACCCCCATCCAATAAAGAGGGCTTAAACAGAGGATTATTCGTAATTGGTAAGAAAAGCGACATATTTTCTAAATGTAAAGTCTTAACTATTTGTTTCCAAATACGTATATTGCTTAAAATTATAGGATTTTCCCTATAATTTTTTTTGTACCACCCTTGGGGCAAGGAGTATTGTACTTATATCAAAGGGTAAACAATCTTCCTTTTCCATTTTTAACCAAGCTGGGCCCTGTTCCATGTTTACCAACCAAAAATTCATATTCTTAATCTGAACCGCCCAAAAATAATATTAAAAATTAGGTAGTGCTAGTCCACCATTTATCTTAGATTTACATAAATGTCAGTTTCTTACCTTGCCGGAGATGCGATTATTTTCCGGGTAGCATTTGCAGTTGCTCTGCGGCCTACCATCAATGGAGCTGGAGGCCTCCTCAGCTGACTTTTAGCCCCATCGCGGGTGTGGACTTAACATCCCTTGCCTGGGATCGCTCTAACTGCGGCCTGCGGACTTTACCATCACGAGCTTGCAATCTTTGGAGAGATCTAGTCGGGAGCTCCAGCATTGCGGAAGGTTCGACCAGCCCAGACCCGGGGTCTGCTCGCCGGCGCGGGGGAGCTGACATCCCCCCGATGCAGGGGCTGATCACCCTGATGCAGAGGGCCCAAATGCCGCCAGTTATGGGAGTCAACATCGTCCCGTCAATGGAGGGCTCGAGGCCCCCGACCGCGGGAGAATTAAAGGAAAAGATTTGATCAGTTTTTCGCCTTCCATCACAATGAGGAATGTGCAGGAGTCACTGTGGTGGATGTTTATGTTAAAATGCGTTTTGTGTGTTCCGTTGCTTTTGATTTGTATGACTGACTTGGCAAATGAAATTCCTCATATGTTGCAAAACATACTTGACTAATAAGTATTATTGTGATTGTGATTGTGGTAGGTAGATAGTTAGATATATAGATAAATAAACACATGTATATATATATACTGCACCTTTTTTAAATTTATTATATTGTTTACAGAGTGTTATGTTTACATATTCTGTTGTGCTGCTGCAGGTAAGAATTGCTGGCTGGGACATATGACAATAAAACACTCTTGATCAAATATATTAGAATCTACAAGAAGCCAAATGTTTCTATTAGTGAACAACCAGGCTCTGCTGGAAAAAATCCCCAATCTAACATGAGTCAGGCTTTGGTACAGGTAGCATAGATTTAGGTTTAGGTTTTATTATTTTCACATGTATCGAGATACAGTGAATAGCTTTGTTTTGCATGCTATCCAATCAAATCGGATAATATTACATGCTGTCTAAATACAATCGCCAGCAATGGCCACCTCGCCATTTCCATCCTGGTTCTGACTAAGGTAGATGAAGAGAATTGAATTCCTTTTCCCTTTCTCATTTGCCAATCTTAGTCCTTTGTCCAGCTCTGCCTCCCCCATCCCCACCACAATCAATCTGAAGGGCCCTGATCTGTAACGTCAGCTATCCATGTTCTCCAGAGATGCTGCCCGACCTACTGAGTTACACCAGCAATCTGTATCTTTTTTCTAAACTAGCATCTGCTGTTCCTTGATTCTCCACAATGAGTAATTTTATAATTAACCTTTATTCAGTACAAAAAATACATACAAACCAAGAACCATGCAAAATTCCTCCAACAATCTCCACAGTTATACATACGTTTGTTAGCATTATATTTCATAAAGTTCCTAAAAAACATAATTATACCCGGCACCCTCGCCAATCATGTGGCCCCCTGGGATGATATCCCTTCCCGGTGTGGTGGAGGGGCGTCTCCACCACACCGGCTTCCCAATGTCCAGCAGTGGAAGAAACCTAGATTGTGGCCCTCCCCCACAGAGCCATGCCGTTGGTTACACCAAGCTCCAGTGCGTCCCTCAGCACGTCCTCCTGCAGTCTGGAGCGGGTCAGTCGGCAACATTCCCTAACGGACAGCGCGCTCTGCCGGGAGGTCACCAAGGTTCAATGTAATGAGCAATGTGTTAGGCCAGCAGTAACTCGCCAGGCACAGCTAACTCAATGCAGAATGTCGACTGATCCAGGCAGCATTGCCTACATGATTCAGCTACTCACAGCCAAAGTTATCATCAGCAGAAACTCACATTTATAAAGCAAGTACAGTACAGGATAGTTTAGTATAGTATAGTTTAGTTTAGTTTAGTTTAGTTTTGTATAGTTTAATTTAGTTTAGTTTAATGTAGTATAGTTGAGTTGAGTTGAGTTGAGTTGAGTTTAGTTTAGAGATACGCATGGATGATCTACATTTGGAGTGAATTTGCTGTTGTAACAAATAATAATCGGGAAGCAAATGTGGTCCAATATACAGCAACGAGAAAAAGATCAGATAATCTGTTTGTCATTGTCTGTTGAAAGATAAAAGTTGGCCATATGGGGATAATTCTCTTGTTCTTCTCTGAAAAGTGTCATGCACATGAGAGGGCAGATGGAACCTTGGTTTTTCTGACTCATCCCAAACTTGGCAACATTGATAACTGAAACACATTGAAGACTTAATCCTGCACAGAAAAAAAAAATCAAGAAAATTGAAGCTGGGGGCAAGCTATTCATTCCAATTAGCCTCATCTTTCAATCACAGCATCTAATTATTTTCAGAAGAACTCCGATGATTCTACTTTATATAACATTGTAAAATTGAAATTGGGTCCAATACAGACGGGGAGAGATGTCAATGAGGAGGTTCGAACATGGCACAAGAAAAACTTGTTGCCAACCATCATATAACCAGATCATTGAAGAAATAATGGAAATAAAAGCTATTGACTTATTGTTATTGATTTATTCAGTCGCATGATTTACTGCAGGGTAGTGCGTTCTGACCTTCAAGCACAAGAGCTGGATTTTCAGGCTGGCCCGTGTGAACACAATATTGTTTATGTCTAGCTGCACGCAGAGATATTATCTACAAATAAAATCGCAGGATAACAAGATGTGGTTCATGGAAGCCAAAACAATGACGCCAGCTTGTTAGGTACTAAACATAAACCTAAAAGGAAGAGATTGCGTGGTGCAATGGCGTAGGGAAATACCTAACACCCCTCTGGAGCCAGCATTCAAATGCAGCCGAGAATTTCAGGATGAAACTCAATCTGTGCTGGAGTGCTGCATAAAGTAGCTCAGGACAGGCAGAATCCAGTTTCTGGTGGCGTGGGGTAGACCCACCGCACTGAATCCACAATCCCACCCGCAATAATAATGATGGTTATATAGAAAATAGGTCCAGCGATCTTTATTCGAGCCTTGAATTAAGCCAGTTCGATACATTTAACTCATCTGGTTTGAGTTCTGCCGAGGCCTCAGGAAAAACTCCAGAATGTCTGCAAATGACTTTCACAGAGAACTTAACATCCTTTTGGAGCAATCCAAAAGAGTGGTGTTCAGCTAAGTTTCACTGTGTACCAGTTCATGGCTCCATCACAGGCCAGGCGTGCTTGCACCACATTTCTCCATCTTGTATGCGCATCATATGCTGTTGGAGAATCTCTCCAACACGGGTTCCCCGGGAGTTGGAGCAGAGTTGAGTGGAGTTAGTGCTAGCTGTAAGCCTGGGGCCGCCACTGCTCCGAGCTGGTCTCCCATCACCCCGGACATCTCCGGCCTCCCCCGGACAGGGATGGGACACTAGGGAGGGGACGGGGACGGTAGTGAGACTCCAGATAGTTAAATCTGCCTCCTGCGGTTATGCAGGAGAGGGGTGCGTGGTTTTTGGTCCCAGAATTTGGTCCCAGACAACTTTCCTTCCTCCTTTCAACCCCACCTGTTCCCATGTCACCCTCCCTGTGTCCGATGACTTACCTTTACCTAGTTATTAATTTGGTGTAGGGACTCAGCACGGATATAGGCCTTTTGGCCAATCAAGTCCATGCTGATCAACTGTTCACACTTGTTCGGCATTATCTAACTCCAGTAGCAATTCAACAGCGCTTGCAGCACCGGAGACCCGGGTTCGACCCTTACTACGAATGAAACGCAGGTCTGTATGCACGCAGCAGCTCAGCTGCCAAGAATGTTTATCCCTAGTGACCTATGACCTGGGCATGCGCAGTTGAAATACCTAACTAGTTTATAGAAAGGGAAATTTACAGACAGAGCCCTTACAGGGCAGCACAGTGGTGCAGCAGAGACGTTGCTGCCTTACAGCGCCAGAGACAAAATGACAAAGGACATTTATTGGTGCAGTGAAATTTGAGTTACCATGCAGCACACAAATAAGATAAACACAACAGTTTAGAATTTAACATAAAACATAAAAAACATCCCCATAGCGGAATCAACGTTTCCCACTATGAGGGAAGGCACCAAAGTTCAGTCCTCTTCCTCAGTTCACCCGTGATCGGGACCTATTTGAGCCCTCCGCAGTCGCTGCTACGGGCCCGATGTTTCAGGCCCTTGAACGGAAGAATACTCTCAGCGGCCCAGAGCCTCCAAATCGGCCGCTTCCTACCGGAGACCGCGGCTTTCAAAGTCCACAGACCGAGCTGGGCGGAGATTCAACGCTGGCGACCTCAGTGAGAGATCCCAGGGCTCCACGATGTTAAAGTCAGCGCCGCCAGCGGCTGGAAGCTCCGCAGACCACAGCTCCACGGTGTTAAAGTCGGCAATCCCAGCACTCCGCAGCTCCAACACGGCGAAGGCATCGGTAAGGCATCGCTCGCTCTGCGGTGGAATCCAGTGCTGCGCCGCCGTTGCTGAAGCTGAGGCTCTGGCCGGTCTCCGGCAGGAAAGGCCGCGCCAATCCAGGTAGTAGGCCGTGAGGAGGGGGATGAAGATACGGCTTGGAGAATAGTCGCATCCTCGACCAGGAAGTGGCTAAGAAACCAGTTTCCCCCCCCCCCCCCCCCCCCTTCCCCGCACGTAAAAAAGACTAAAAGAACTCCAAAAACAACTTTAAAACAAACTAAAAATAACAAAAACAAATGAAAGGACAGACAGCTGCAGGCTAGGCAGCAACACTCGATGGCGCCACCACTCAACACCCGGGTTCGATCCTGACTACTGATGCTTGTCCGTACGGAGTTTGTACTTTCTCCCTATGACCACATGGAATTTCTCCGGGTCATCATGTTTCCTCCCACATTCCAAGGATGTGTAGGTTAATTGGCTTCTCTGAATTGTCCCTAGAGTGTAGGGTAGAACTATTTATGGGTGATCGATGGTCAGCGCAGACTCGATAGGCCGAAGGGCTTGTTTCCTCGCTGTATCTCTAAACTAAACAAACCAGAGGTATAAATTGTATTATGAAGATAGCTGTAGTCCAAAAGAAGCGTTGGAAAGAGAATATTGTTGTTACAAGAAATGGAAAATTCTTGCTAAGTGACCAGCCTTGAACGGATTCTGGAATTGTGCGCCAATCAGCTGTCCACAGTCTTCACCGACATCTTCAACCCTTTATCTACTGTCCTCATTTGCTTCAAGGAAACCTCCATCATTCCAATCTCCAAGAGAATGAGTGGCACATTGGCGCAGCTGTAGAGTTGCTATTTTACAGAGCCCGAGACCCGGGTTCGATCCTGATGAAGGGTGTGGTCTGTGTGGAGTTTGTACATTCTCCCTGTGACCACATTGGTTTTCTCTGAGTGCGTTGGACTCCTCACACATTCCAAAGACGTACAGGTTTGTAAATTAATTGTGCTTTGGTAAAATTGTAAATTGTCCCTAGTGTGTAGGATAGTGCCCGTGTATGCATGATTGCTGGTCAGCATTGACTAGGTGGGCCGAAGGGCCTATTTCCGTGCTGTATCTCTAAAGTCTAAATTAAAGTCTAAAAGTTAAGTGACCTGTTTCAATGATTGCTGCCCAGTAGCTCTATCATCAACCACAACAAAGAGCTTTGAAAGATTGGCAATGCCCACGTCAGCACCAGTCATCTGGACAATCTAGACCCCTTGCAGTTTGTGTACACAAAACAATATGTTTGAGAAGGACACATGTTCCTTGCACGACATTCAGCTTTGGATCATCTTGAAAATAAGAACACCTATGTCAGGATATTATTCATTGACAACAGCTCAGCCTTCAACACCAAAATATGAATGAGGTCAACTCTAAACTCCTGAGTTTGGACTTGGGACCTTCATCTGCACCTGGCTTCTGGACATCCTGGCAGGCAGATCCAGGAGGTTAGAATTGGTCATAATGTTTCTGCCAGTCTTACCCTCCACAACTGGTGCTCCTAATGGTAGGTATGTTACAATACTTACCTTGAGCAGCGCTGCAGTTCTGCCGCTCCCCGTGTGCGTGACTTTGGCGCCTTTCAGAGGGGGGCGTTTTTAAAGAGCCGTTTTTCTACAGACAGGGCAAATTGATCCATGTCAGGGGATTTTGTTGCTGAAATAAAAATCGCTCCGACATTTGATTTATGAAGGTATTTTTAAATTACGCTAGATTATTTATTAGCATCATCATTAAAATCATCTTCTAAAGCCATGAGCGCCGACAACGGGAAGGATTTTACGTAGGGGAGAAAAAAAGGTACACAGTTTATTTTTACATAAAAACGTGGTTCTTAGGAAGCATTTAATTACATTTTCACGTTGCGAAATGGGGACAAAAAAAATATACGAACCGGCAGTATTTTCCCTGCCGACTTCACCGCAATCCGCAACGTTCTAATCCACCGCATTCCACTAAAACCCACTCACAAGTTGATTTAAATGGCCATTAATTTACAGGAATTAAACACTAAATTCCTTCCATTTGGCCTATAAATTCATGAAAATGATATTTAAAAATCATGTTATATTGTGAATTATTGTGTGACTGTAATTTGGACACTTAGACAACTTAAAAATGTTTATCTTTTCTTAAGAAATGGATAGATGTTTAGATCTAGTAAATGAATTTCGTAATTAGCTACAATTAGGTAACTAACTAACTATATGCTTTAATTTCAGGTCATCCAAATAAGATCGTTTCATATTTGTTTCAGAATGCTTCAATCTATAATAACTGAAATTTTCATTGAGTTCTCTTAATTTTTAAGAAAGTTATGGGCTTTTGATTGTCCTAGATCACAGCTTTTGAGTTAAGTCAATGGAGAGGCAATGGGGAACAAGATGCTAATTTCAGAGTATGAAAATGGCCATAACTTTTTTAATACTGAAGATATGTAAGTGATTTAGGTGTCAAATTAAACTTCTTTTTATGCATTATCTAATGGGATAAATTGCAGACTTAATTTTTAAAATCTCTAAATTTTGTAACATTGCTACTTAAGGATGTGTGCTCAGCCCTTTGCATGCACCGTTCCTTGACCTACTCCTTGCACATGTACCATCCCTTGTCCCACTCCCTGCAGATTTACCGTCTACACCCTGTACATGTACATTGGTCTATTGTTGTCTGTGGAAGAGGTGTTAATGAAGGGATATAGTGGAACCAGCAGGACAATTAAGGTGGGGTTGGGGCAGAGACAGAGGGAATGCAGGGGCTACCTGAAATTAGAGAAATCAACATTCCTACCGCTGAATTGTGAGCTGCCCAAGCGAAATATGTGGTGCTGTTCCTCCAATTTGTGCATGGCCTCATTCTGACAGTGGATAGGCACAGGACAGAAAGCTCATTGTGGGAATGGGAAGAGGAGTTAAAATGCCTGGCAACCGATAGATCGCGTAGGCCGAGGCGGACTGAGTGACGGGCGCCGCTGCCCTACACCCTGTATATGTACAGTCACTTGCCCTGCTCCCCGGACTGTGTAGCACCTTGTCGATATATACATTCGTGGATGATACCACTATTGGCATCCTCAACGATTCAACGACTTCCGCCCAGTTGCACTTACTCCCATCATCACCAAGTGCTTTGAGAGGCTGGTCCTGGCACACCTCAAAGGCTGCCTACCTCCCACACTGGACCCCTATCAGTTTGCCTACCGCAAGAACAGGAGTACGGAGGATGCCATCTCAACGGCACTCCACTCCGCCCTCTCCCACCTCGACAACAGAGACACCTACGTGAGAATGCTGTCCATCGACTTAAGCATAGCATTTAACACCATTATCCCCTCAAAATTGAACACCAAACTCAGTGACCTGGGCATCAACCCCTCCCTCTGCAACTGGATACTGGACGTCCTAACTAACAGACCACAGTCTGTTAGGTTGGACAACCACACCACTTCAACCCTCACCCTGAACACCGGCGTTCCACAGGGCTGTGCACTGCGCCCCCTCCTCTACCCCCTCTTCATCTACGACTGCACACCTGTACATGGTTCTGACACCATCATCATGTATGCAGATGATACAACGGTGACTGGCCTCATCAGCGACAACGATGAGTCAGCCTATAGGGAGGAGGTTCAGCTCTGACAACAACCTGGCAATTAACTCCAAGAAGACCAAGGAGCTCATTGTGGACTATAGAAGGTCTAGGGGCTGCACGCACACCCCCATCCATTTTAACAGGACGGAGGTGGAACGTGTTTCCAGCTTCAGGTTTCTTGGGGTCAACATCTCTGATGACCTCTCTTGGACCCACAATACCTCAACACTGGTCAAGAAGGCTCACCAGCGTCTCTTCTTCCCGAGGAGACTAAAGAGGGTCCATCTGTCTCCTCAGATTCTGGCGAACTTCTACCGCTGCACCATCGAGAGCATCCTTACTAACTGTATCACAGTATGGTATGGCAACTGCTCTGTCTCCGACCGAAAGCACTGCAGAGGTGGTGAAAACCTCTGTGGTAGCCCAACGCATCACCGGTTCCTCACTCCCCTCCATTGAGTCTCTCCAAAGCAAGCAATGTCTGCGAAGGGTGCGCAGCATCGTCAAGGACTGGTCTCACCCCAGCCACAGACTGTTTACCCTCCTCCCATCCGGGAGGCGCTACAGGTCCCTCCGTTGCCGGACCAGCAGGTTCAGGAACAGCTTCTTCCCTGCGGCTGCTACAATACTTAACTCTGCACCTTGGTGATTGCCAGTCACCCCCCCGGACACTCCATCCCCCACAAAAAGTGCACTATTGATACTGTTTGTACATATGTATATTTTACCGTTCATTATTCTAAGTTCGCTCTTCTGGGGAGATGCTAACTGCATTTCGTTGTCTCTGTACTGTACACTGCAGAATGACAATTAAAGATTGAATTGAATTGAATTGAATATTGGCAGCCAGATCAACAACAATGATCAGAGTACAGGAAAGTGATTGAAACATTATGTCATGGGGTCAAAACAGCAACCTTGCCCTTACCGCCAGCAATCTGAAAGAGTTGGTTGTTGAGCTGAGGAAGCAGAGAGTGAACACGACCCTATCCTCATCTACAGAGCTGCCACAGAGATAGTTGACACTTCTGATAAACTTGATTACGTTTTTAGAGGTAACGGAGGTGATCAATGAGGGCAGGGCAGTGGTTGTTGCTGTCTACATGGATTTTAGTAAGGCATTTGATAAAGCCCCTCATGGTAGGCTGATCCAAAAGATTAAGCTACATGGAGGTAGAGGGGACACCTGATAAAAGTATGTAAGATAACAAAAGGTATTGATAGGATAAACTATCAGTACTTTTTTGCCAAGGTCGAAATATCGTACTGGGTGGCTTAGCGTTAAGGTGAGATGGGCAAGGTTTAAAGGAGATATGCAAGGTGAGTTAATTACACAGAGACTGGTGGATGCCCGGAACGCGTTACCAGGGGAGTGGTGGAAGTAGATCCGATAGTGGTGCTTAAGAGACTTTTGGATAGACACATGGATATATGGGGAAATGGAGGGATATGGATTAAATGCAGGCAGACATTACCTTAACTAGATATCATGTTTAGCACAGACATTATGGTCTGAAGGGCCTGTTCCTGTGCTTTATTGTTATATGTTCTATGTTCAAGTTTCAAGGCATCCATATCACCAGCAACCTAACCCCATATTGATGCAGTGACCTAAAACGCACATCAGCGTATTTTCTTTTAAGGCATCTGAGAAGATTAAGCTTGTCCACAAAGATTCTCTCAAACTTCTACAAATGTGCCATAGAAAGTATTCTGAAGCAATGCATCCTAGCCTGGTATGGTAACCGCTCTGCTCTTGGCCACCTGAACATGCAGAGAGTGGTGCAGAACAGACCAGACATACCGCACATAACATACATGAATACAATCTAGGCAAACTCAAGTCCAATAGATAGAGAATCAGACAGTTCCCCATCTTATGGAAGGACCGTTCAGAACCCTGATAACAGAGGGTAAGAAGCTGTTCCTGAGTCTGGTGGTGCTGCTTTCAAGCTTCCGTACCTTCCACCGGACAGGAACGAAGGGCAGAAGGAGTGACCAGGGTGAGACAAGACTTTGATTATGTTAGCTGCTTTCCCGAGGCAGCATAAAGTGCCACAATGTAACTTGGAAAGACACAAAGTGTTGGAGTAACTCTGTGGGTCAGGCAGCATCTCTGAAGAACATGGATAGGTGACGTTTTGGATCGGGACCCTTCATCAAATTGAAGAAGTGTCCTGACTCGAAACGTCACCTATCAATGGTCTCCAGAGATGCTGCCTGTCCTGCTGAGCTACTCCAGCACATTATGTCCTTTCTTGTAAACTAGCATCTGCAGTTTCTTGTTTCTACAACTTAACCTGGTCCTGGCTAGTGAGAAGTACAAGCAATGTCATCTCAATCTATGAAAATACTTAAGAATCCGTGATCACAATATGTTCCAGAGTATTTTTGACGTCATATCGGCCACAAAGTTGCTGATGGGGTGGTTCATATGACTCAAGCAAATAATCTGCATACAGTAAACAGCTAATTTTGTTTGTTTCCAGAATGGTAAAACAGATAGACTCTGGACATCTCCTAATAAAGGCAGTGTAAGTTCTCAAGAAAATGGCGATGAGTTTAATACAAATACATACAAAATATATCAAACACTCAGAACTCTATGGATACCCAGCTTGTCAGGGAAATTACAATTATCCCCACACTGCCTGGCTGCATTGGTGTTACCATATACATCTTCAGTACAATTAATAAAATAAATTAATAATTGTACAATTAATAAAAGAAAAAAGAACAACAAAACTGGGTGTTTAATTGAAACAAAAATAGAGCAATAAAAATGTAATGTCCTCAGATTAAATGGGACAATAATTGTCATTTAAAATCTAGCAACAAAGAAGCATGAAACAGAATGGATGGAAATTGAAAATATTACAATAAGAAAATAAACAATCTCAAAGATGAAAGGAGAAGCAATTTGGTGATAATTACAATCGAAATGTTAAGATACGATAGTGGTATTTAAGATGCTTTTAGATAGGCACATGGAAGTGCAGGGAATAGAGGGATATGGATCATGTACAGGTAGGTGCACATGGCGGCATGGTGGCACAGCGGTAGAGTTGCTGCTTTACAGTGCCAGAGACCTGGGTTCGAACCTGACTACGGGTGCTATCTGTTTGTACGTTCTCCCCATGACCTGTGTGGGTTTTCTTTGAGATCATCGGTTTCGTCCCACACTCCAAAGACATACAGGTTTGTAGGTAATTGGCTTGGTATAATTGTAAATTGTCCCTAATGTGTGTGGGGTAGCGTTAATGTGCGAGGATCGCTGGTCGGTGGCTCGAAGAGCCTGTTTCACGCACTGTATCTCTAAACTAAACTAAACTAAACTTAAAGGTGAGATCAGTTTAACTTGGTATCATGTTCGGCACAAATATTGAGGAAATCTGTGTGGAATGATCTTCCTGCAGAAGTGGTGGAGGCAGGATCGATTTTAACATTTAAAAGTAAAGTGAATAGGTATATGGACGGGAAGGGAATGGAGGGGTATGGTCTGAGTGCAAGTAGATGGGACCAAGGGAAAATATATGGTCGGCACGGACTGGAAGGGCCGAGATGGCCTGTTTCCGTGCTGTAATTGTTATATGGTTATATGGTTATAAATATTGTGGGCCAAAAGGCCTGTTCCGCGGCTACACTGCTCTATGTTCAATGAAAACAATCAATAAGAAAACAATGAAAATGTTAGAAGCATTGAGAGTAGTATGCAAGGCCATTTACAAAATACATCACAGACAATGAAAGACCTTTTTATTGACACTAATGGAATAGTGAAAGACAGGCAGGATTGATAGGAGCCAAAATCTTATATTTGGGAGTTGGGGATGATTGCCTGGGTAATAAATAGATGTATCTGTAGTGCAACACCAGAGAAACGATGATTAAATAAAGATGATCAAGAAAATTTGCAAAATATTGTAATCAATTAGACAGATATTTCCGACCAGATGAAAATGTACAGTGGTGCTGTGGGAGGAGGAGAAGAATTTTATGGAAGGATTTCCAGAATGTTCTGCAGAGACAAGTTATACCGCAGGATTGAAGAATGATTCACTACTTCTAAAAGAGTTGGGGGGGATGAGGCAGGAAATTAGAAGCTGGTTAGTCAACAGTTGGTAAACTAGGAGAGTCTATAATATGGGAAGAATTAATCATAGCAGGGCAGCAAGGCTGCCAATTATTGACCAATCTTATTGTATTCCTTACAGTAAAAGCAGGCAGAGGATAAAAATAAATACAGTGAATGTGGTTTTAATGTTCTTTCAAAGAGTGTTCAATAAAATAGTAGTGAATACTAAAGGCAAAAATATGAATGAGAGTAAAAATGATGTTGTTTACATTGCAAAGCTCCGGTGAGCAGTTTTCCAAAATAATTTGTGACAGATTTACCGTTTACATAAGTGATCTCGACAGGAATTGAAGGAATGACATTGAATATGCACATTGTATATATGGTGCATTATGGTGCACTTTTCAGGTAGGATGAAGCAAGCTAGTCGGGTGGCCGCTTCGATGACGGTTGCAATTCAATGTGGAGAAATCTGGATGTAATTTTGGAAGTATGAATTGGAAAACTTGGGTGACTTGGTGTTCAGTGACTCAGGTCATTAAGCGTATCCACATTACAAAACGGGAGGCGCTGGTCACCTAAAGGCACATTAAGGTGGATAAATCCCCAGGGCTTGATCAAGGGAAGGCAAAGAAGAAATTGCAGAGGCCTAGAACGAGATATTTGCATCGTCTGTAGCTATAGACGAGGAACTGGAAAGCTCTAATGTTGTGCCATTATTTAAGAAGAGCTGCAAGGACAAGCTCGGGAACTACAAGCTGGTCAACTAGACATCAGAGGTGGGAAAGTTGATGGAGGAGACTCTGAGGGACAGAATCTACCATCATTTACAAAGAAAGGTATTGCTTAAGGATAGTCAGTGTGGCTTTGGACATGTGAAATCATCTGTCACACATTTTATGGAGTTCTTTGAAGAGGTGACAAAGAGGATCAACAAGGGCAGGGTGGTAGATGTTGGCTACAGACTTTAGGAGGGCCTTTGACAAGAATTAGTGGAAAGAGTCAAAGGGTGGTAGCGGTGGATTGTTAATCATATTGGAGGTTGCTGAACAGTGATGTGCTGCTGGGTTCTTCGCTGGTTCCACAATTGTTTGCTATACATATTATTATTTTGGATGGCTAGTAAGTTTGCAGATGATACCAAGATTAGTGGTGCAATGGACAGTGAAGAAGATTTTCTCAGATTTCAACAGGATCTCAGTTTAGTTCAGTTTAGTTTATTGTCACGTGCACCGAGGTACAGTGAAAAGCTTTTGCAGCTTGCTATCCAATCAGCGGAAAGATAATACATGATTACAATTGATACATTTACAGTGTATCGATACATGATAAGGTAATACCATTTAGTGCAAGGTCTGATGAACTCTGGGAGTGGCCAAGGAATGACTGATGAAATTTAACTTGACCAAATGTGAGGTGTTGCTGTTTTGGCAGGTAATGGGAGTGCTCTGGACGATAACACTACCCTGCACGCTAGGGACAACTTACAATTTCTTCTTCTTCTTAAGCTCTTTGCTCCTCTAGGGAGCATAGGCCATTGACAAATGTCCTCCACCTCACTCGGTTGTTGGCAGTTCTCTCGAGAACTCCCCAGTGGAGCCCACTCTCAGACATTTCTGTCTAGACACCTCTTCTCCAGCTGTTCCTGGGGCTACCTCTTTTCTTTTTCCTTGGGGGTTCCATTTCAGGGCTTGCAGGGTGATGTTTGTGCCAGGTTTCCTGTGGGTGTATTCAACCCAATTCCATTTTCTCCTTCGAATTTGTACGTCAATGGACTCCTGGCTTGTTCTTTTCCATAGGTCCACATTACTTACTTTGTCTCTCCACCAGATGTTAAGCATTCTCCTAAGGCAGGTGTTAATGAATGTTTGCAGCCTCTTTGTAGTGTGTTTTGTTGTTTTCCATGTCTCTGATCCATACAGCATCACCTGTTTCACATTTGAGTTAAAGATGCGTATTTTGATGTTGATTGCTATGTGTTATGTGCTCCAGATCTTCCTAAGCTAATTAACCTACAAACCTGTATGTCTTTGGAGTGTGGGAGGAAACAGGAGCAACCGGAGAATAACCCACGCAATCACAGGGAGAACGCACAAACTCCGTACAAACAGCACATGCAGTCATGATCGAACCCAGGTCTCTGGCGAAGTAAGGCAGCAACCTTACAATGTGACTCTCCGAATATCAGCTAGCCCGAATAGCTGCACATCAATATCCAGATTGGTGAGCTAAAGGCCATGGAGATGCAATGTTTGCTTGGACCCAGGTTGGACCAAAACACCTCTGCATCTTCATATCATTTCTTCCAGCTTTCCTTTCCTCCTCCGCCCAGTTCACCTTTGTATTCAGAGGAAAGATGTCTTCTAGTTTACCCTCCAGGTGCCCCGCTAATGTTAGACTTCTACCTCTTGTGCGCAGGTTCCGTCATAATAGAAACAAAAAATATTGCATTTAATGATTATCAGAACGTCGTCACCTCGCAATAACCTGTAAAGTCAGTGAGGCACTTTTATGTAATCACTACTGCAATGCAGGCATTGATTACTGGCATTGGCTCAGTGCAATGTGAGACCTCCTGTTGGGAAAGAGAATGCCTCAAGGGATTGTAAAGGCAAAAAACGCAGCGAGCAGATGGTGACTTTGGAAGGCAGAGGCAGTGGATGGCACTGGCTGTGTTTATGTAGGATGGTGAAGGGGGTGGGAGGGTGGAAGCAAAGAGAATTGTTCCCATATGTGAAGGAGATTATAATGGCTTCCCCGCAGTGAAACATGTGAATAATGTTAACATAAACTGGCACACGAGGTTACATGAAAATCAAAAAAAAAAAATTGCTGATGCTGGAAACCTAAAATAAAAAACAGAAAATGCTGGAAACACTCAACAGGTCAACCGGCATCTGTGAAGAGAGAAAGGGAGTTCATAAGATCATAAGATCATAAGTGATAGGAGCAGAATTAGGCCATTCAGCCCATCAAGTCTACTCCACCATTCAATCTTGACTGATCTATCTCTCCCTCCGAACCCTCTTGTCCTGCCGTCTCCCCATAACCTGGGACACTCATACTAATCAAGAATCTATCTATCTCTGTCATAAATATATCCACTGACTTGGCCTCCCCTGCCCTCTGTGGCAAAGAATTCCACAGATTCACCACCCGTTAACCAGATTTCAGGTCCAGGCCCCTTTATCTAATTTTGTGGCCTGCCATGTTACCACTGAATCTGGAACACTGATAACACTGCGGTGTAAATCCCTACGTAACACGTTGCCAAGGAAACCTAAACATTGGTTCAGGCAATGGCAGAAGAGGTTGGACGTCACAAAGCCATTTCAGCTTAAAGTGGCTTCTTACGAGGATGGATGTTGGACAAGCAAATCAGCAATGCCTTTCAACAGCAGTGAATCAGAGATTTGAGGGTTGCATTTTTCCTTTGATCATCTGGTCATTTATAGCTTTAAGATGCGAGGGGCTAAGTTTAAAGGAAATCAGCAGGGCAACTTTTTTACACAGAGGGTTGTGAGTGCCTGGGATGTGCTGCATGGGTACACAAAAGGCTTGAGAAACTCAGCGGGTGCAGCAGCATCTAAGGAGCGAAGGAGATAGGCAACGTTTCGGGCCGAAACCCTTCTTCAGACTGATGGGAGGTGGGGGGGCGGGGAGAAGAAAGGAAAAAGGAGGAGGAGGAGCCCGAGGGCTGGGGGAGAAGTGGGAAGGGGAGGAGACAGCAAGGGTTAACATAATTGAGAAAATTCAATGTTCAAGCCCAGAGGATGCAGCTTTTTGGCGGGGAGAAGAAAGGAAAAAGGAGGAGGAGGAGCAACACCGCAAATTATGCCATGGTGAGCAACACCGCAAGTTGGAGGAACAGCACCTCATATTCCGCTTGGGGAGTCTGCATCCTCTGGGCTTGAACATTGAATTTTCTCAATTCTGTTAACCCAGGCTGTCTCCTCCCCTTCCCACTTCTCCCCCAGCCCTTGGGCTCCTCCTCCTCCTTTTTCCTTTCTTCTCCCCGCCCCCACCCCCCCCCACCTCCCATCAGTCTGAAGAAGGGTTTTGGCCCGAAACGTTGCCTATCTCCTTCGCTCCTTAGACGCTGCTGCACCCGCTGAGTTTCTCCAGCCTTTTGTGTACCCTCGATTTTCCAGCATCTGCAGTTCCTTCTTTAACACATGTGCTGCATGGGGTTGGCGGTTGAAGCAGATACAATAGTGACATTTAAAAGATAGGCACATGGATATGCAGGGAATGGAAGGATATGGATTCTGCGCAGGTAGATAACAGATGGGTTTGGCATCATGTTCGGCACAGACATTGTGGGCCGAAGGGCCTGTTCATGTACAGTATTGTACTATGTGCCATGTTCTATCTGCTTGTACTGCAAAGGAGTTACAGAGTCACCAGCAGTTTCCTAGCACCTTGATGCCATTTACTGAGATCAGCTGAGATAGGGCGGCACAGTGGTGCAGCGGTAGAGTTGGTCCCTCACAGCGCCAGAGACCCGGGTTCAATCCTGACTATGGGTGCTTTCTGTACGGAGTTTGTACATTCTCCTTGTGACTGCGTGGGTTTTCTCCAGGTTCTCCGGTTTTCTCCTACACTCTAAAGACATACTGGTTCGTAGGTTCATTGGATTTGGTAAAATTGTAAATTGTCCCGTATATGATAGTGCGAGGGTGATCGCGGTCGGCGCGGACTCAGCGGGCTGAAGGACCTGTTTCCGTGCTGCATCTCTAAAGTGTAAAGTCTGAAGCTAACTTGCAACCAACCACAAACAGTCTTCAGCTTTTCCCAGGAGACAAATTGATGAGCAGAGAAATCTTCGATGGTGCTCCTTTACGCAGTGATATTCACTGTATAGGATTTTCTTCCCTCTGGAAAAATTCCTGAAGGAAGCTTTCAATGCCAATAGTAAATGTGTTACAACGCCATGATTTGAATGTATCATATGATACATGATTAGTACAGGTGTCGGCAGTTATGGGGAGAAGGCAGGAGAATGGGGTTAGGAGGGAGAGATAGATTAGCCATGATTGAATGGCGGAGTAGACTTGAAAAATGCAGCGTCATTAGAAAGTTACAGAATGAGTCACTCAAACCTACTTTTTAAATCCCTGTTACTATTTTACGTCTGGCTTTTCCTGAAGGTTCTGACCACATGGGTTATCATTCAAAAACACAAAGCGCTAGAGAAACTGAGTGGGTCAGGCAGCATCTCTGGAGGGCATGGACAGCAGGAGAGCATCAGGAATCAGAGAGGGGAAACAGTGAGAGAGGTCACACAGAACTCCTATTTGAGAGAGGAGGAGAACTTCTTCAAAGTAGGCATACCTTAAGGAGGTTTTGCAGTGGAGCAGTAAAAAGTAGACGCAAGGAACTATCGCATGAAGAATCTTGAGGAAAATGGTGGAGGAACTCAGTGGGTCAGGCTCACAAAGAACTGCAGATCCCCCTGGCCATTCCATTAACTGTCTTCCTGAGTAATGGAAGTCAGCCATCATGGGGAAGGAGGAAGGAGTACAAAGATCATGTTCCCATTCTCCTCTTCGGCAGGCCATCGCGATTGAAGATAACTTCCTTATTCATCACCACTGACTGAGAACAGAAACATAGAAACATAGAAAAAATAGGTGTAGGAGTAGGCCATTCAGCCCTTCGAGCCAGCACCGCCATTCAGTGCGGGTGAGTAAGGGGAATGGAGAAGTCAAGACGGTGTGCTGACAGTTGGAACGCAAAAGGTACATATAGGGCAGCAACGGGAGTCCATGAGGAGGAATGTGAGAGAAAGCAGAAGGAGGTGAGGACTCCTTACCAACGGAATGGCCCCGAGGTGGTGGAGACAGAAGAAGAGCTCAACATCATGGGTGGCACAGTGACGCAGCTGGTAGAGCTGCTGCCTCGCAGCTCGATCCCGACCTTGGGTGCTGCCTGTGTGGAGTTTCCAAGTTCTCCCTGTGATCATGTGGGTTCCTCCGGATGCTCCGGTTTCCTTCCTAGTGTGTAGGGAGTCTTTGAAAAAATGTGATGACATGGAACTAGTGTGAATGGGTGATCGATGGTCAGTGTGGACTCGGTGGGCCAAAGGGCCTGTTTCCATGCTGTATCTTTAAATGTAACAAATAAAAATCATGGCAGGCTCGAACTAAATGAGGTGCGGGCGTAGGGGGACAAAAGTAAGCCTACTGCTGTGGACTGACTGTTCTGAATCTTAAAGGGGAGGGGGTCGATGGGGATGGTGAAAACCTGACAAGAGTAAGGGCGGGTGTCAGACCTAGGCTCTGAGGAGAGCTGAGGGGTGAAGGGAGGCCTGAGGGAGCTATGGTGGGGGGGGGGGGGGGTGTATGGAACAAGGTAGTTGAGGCAGGAAGAAACAATTAGACAGGTGGATGGATAGGGCGGATTTGGAGGGATATGGACCAAGCACAGGCAAGTGGAACTAGTGTAGCTGGGGCATTGCTGGCTGCTGTGGGCAAGTTGGGCCGAAGGGCCTGTTTCCACACTGTATCACTCTATGACTCTATGACTCTATAACCCGAAACGTTACCTTCATAATTTCATATGTGATAGGAGTAGAATTAGACCATTCGGCCCATCAAGTCTACTCCGCCATTTAATCATGGCTTATCTTTCTTTCCCTCTCAATCCCATTCTCCTGCCTTCTCTCCATAACCCGACACCCTTACTAATCAAGATTCTGTTAAACGCTGCCTTTAAAATATCCATTGACTTGGCCTCCACAGCCATGTTTCAAAGGTTTCAAAGGTATTTTATTGTCACGTGTACCAATTAAGGCACAGTGATATGCGAATCACCACCCTCTAACTACAGAAATTCCTCCTCATTTCTTTTCTAAAGGTACATCGTTTTATTCTGAGGATATGGCCTCTAGGCCTAGACGCTCCCACTAGCGGAAACATCCTCTCCACATCCACTCTATCCATGCCTTTATCACTATTCGGTAAGTTTCAATGAGTGCCCCCCTCATCCTTCTAAACTCCAGGTGAGTACAGCGAGTGCACGCCCTATCCACGTCCTCCAGAGATGCTGCCTGACCCGCTGAGTTACTCCAGCACTTTGTGTCTTTTTTTGTAAACCACCATCTGCAGTTTCCTGTTTCACAGAATTCTGGAACCTTCCCAAAGTGCTCTTTACCACAATTATCTGAAATGAAAATGACAAAGGTAAGAAGCGCTAGGTGGGCCCGGAAGCTTCTGAGGAAAGAGAAGAAAGAGTTAATGTTTCAGGGTGCAGTCTGCCCATCTAACAGCGGGCTATCCAGACTGAGCTGACAACTTTGTTGCCTGACCTGTTGAGTGCTTTTCAGCCTTTTTACTGTTATTATTTCCGATTTCCAGCATCTGAAGTTTTTATTGTTTCCATGCTGGCTGATCGGTAAACTTTAACAAACGAAGAGGCAGAACAGGGATAAAAAGAAATGAGCAACAGTAATAAAGCCGCTACACTGGTCTGGCTGGAAAGGATCGGTGGTGGATAGTGTTTCCTGCATTTTTGGCTGAGTGATTGAGTGTATTTACAGTGTTCTCTCTCCCTGTCTGAAGGCAAGTTTGCATCTGGAACCTGCTCAAATCAGATACGGGCATCTACCAATGAGGCAAGCATCTTCACTAAATACCATGTGAATAAAAGCAGGTCACGCCGATCTTTTCCCGTCCTACCTGTGGGGTGGTGTTTGAAGACTATCAAAATCCTAATCTCCAGAAATAAATACCTTTTATCATGTGCCAGAATTTCCAATTAGCTCCGCACAGCATCTTTAACCATTTTACCCACTGCTCCCAGGACTCGAGTTCAAAGTAATGAGGCAGCGTTTAAAGATTGCAAACTTTCTGGCAAATGCACAGCTCCACCATTTATATAATCTGTACCTTTCCATAGTTCCTTCCCAGCCATCTGCAGTCTCCCCATAGTGAACCTAATATTACAAATGATTCACTTATAGTCTCGTTACAACCTCCCTTGCTCAGATTCACACACATTCAATCATCAGCCAAGGTAAACCAGAGTTTGTGCTGCTTGTGTTTGTGTGTGTGCGCGTGTACGCGCAGATGTATGTGCGTGTGTATGTTCATGGGTGCATGTATGTCGGTGCGCATGTGCTTGTGTATCAGTGTGCATGCGTGTCAGTGTATGTGTGTCTGTGTCCGGGTGTGTGTGTGTGTGTGTGTATGTGTGTATGGGTATGTGTCTGTGTGTGTCTCTGTGTGTGAGAGTTTGTGTGTCTGTGTGTGTGTGGCTGTGCGTGTGTGTGTGTCTGTGCGCGTGCATGGTGCGTGTCAGTGTGTATGTGTGTGTCCATGTGCATGTGTGTATGGGTGTGTCTGAAAGACTCTGTGTGCGAGTGTGTGTGCCTGTGCCTCCGTGTGTGTGTGTATGTGCGTGTCTATGCGTGTGCATGTGTGTGTCTGTCCACGCCTGTGTGTGTACGCGCATGTGCGTGAGCCTGTGCGCTTGTGTGGGAAAGAGTCAGAAAGGAGAGGAAGGGAGGGCGAGTTTCGATTTGGACATGGTTGTGATGCGTCATGTAGTCACATTGTCTGGCTGTAAAAATCACTGTCAAGCCTGACACATAAGCAGTGAGCGCTATGTCAACCAATGCTTCTCAGTACCTGTACAATCACACCACTGCATGGAGTAGGTGGTGAAGAGAGAAAAAAAAGGGAAATAAATTGGAGGGACAGTCATTTGCACAAAGAATAAAAGATTAACAGGCAGCTGGGAACCTCAGCAAGAGTAATGTATTCAGATGATAATCTGCACAAGAACATTAATAACAGAGATGAAAAGGTTAAAGTATTAAATGCAGTAGATGCTAGCAGATAGCCAGTGATATTTTTGTGTTCATGCCACTTAGTGGATATACCACAATCCTAAAAGTGTTTACTGGGCTGTGCAACACAGCAATGTCTACAGATTTAAGCTGATAGGATCCTAGACAACAGACTGCAAGTCTAAAGTAGTAATTACCAGGCTTTCTATTGAATGTCTGCAATTTGACAGGACAGACTATAAACTCCATACAGTTGTTTGGCAGAGGTCAATGTGAACAAAAACACTATTTTCAGTAGAGTTACTCAGTGTTGTGCTCTTGGTTAGATTGTACATAAATGGTAATGGTCGAACAAGGCAATTGCTCCAATCCTCGATTCCTTGCAATCAGTCATTTCAAAGCAGTATGGGGATTCATTTTTTAAATTAATATTCTTCTAATTTTTGCCCATCTTCTACTGCAGAGTTCGGCTCATGCCCCTCACAATTTGAACAATTGCACATTCTCCCTGTTTTATTTTAGGTCAGTTGATTATTTGTCATGTGAAACCAGGTACAGTGAGAAGCTATTGTTTGCATGCAATCTAGTCAAAGAAAAGACTATACATGATTCCAATCAAACCCTATACAGTGGGGCAGATAATGTACGGTGTACAGTACAGTGCAGATAATGTACAGGTACAGTGTACAACATTGTTATATTAAGGGTTTATGTTGGATAAAGGGAACAACATTTAGTGAAAGATGGTCCGATAAAGTGGGATTAAAAATCTGATGAGTTGGATGAGAGGTCAGGACTGCACTCAAGCTGTTCAGAGGACCGTTCACTTGCCTGGTAACAGCGGAGAAACTGTCCCTAAATCTGTATAAAAACAGTTCATTCAGGTGCTCCGGTTTCCTCCTACATGCCAAAGTCGTGTGGGTTGTAGTTAATCATATAAACATAGAAACATAGAAAATAGGTGCAGGAGGAGGCCATTTGGCCCTTCGAGCCAGCACCGCCATTCATTGTGATCATGGCTGATCATCCGCCATCAGTAACCCGTGCCTGCCTTCTCCCCATATCCCCTGACTCCACTAGCCCCGAGAGCTCTATCTAATCGGCTTCTTGATATTGTCTCCAGTGTGCAGGGAGTGGATATTAACATCGAACGAATGTGAACCAGTATCTGTAAACCAGCATCTGCAGTTCATGGTATCTGCATAAAACTAGTGTGAACGGGTGATCGATGGCGCACCGAAAGGCCTGTTTCCATACAGTATCGTGCAATCAGTCAAATTCCTTTGTTCTGAGTATTCATGTGGGAAGGTATGAGCAATGCAGCAAGAAGCCGAGATAACGAGAAATTGTCATGAAATCATTATAAATTAGATAAAACTTCAAGACATGCTAAAACAGATCAAAAATTTAAGAGCACCTTGAGAGAGGTCACTGAGCATTGAGAACAATAATGAACGGTGAGAAGCAATATCAATCATCTTAAACAAGCCTTTCAAAAGCTTGGACACACCCTTGCACGAGAATGAAGCTAATATAGTTCATGTATTTTAAAAACCAGGCACATGTCCATGGAAAGTTCCAGAACCATTTATTTTAATTTCAATTCACTGACAAAACCAAGATGTTAACAGGATAAAGATAATGCAACTGTAATGTAATGTCATGTATCTGAAAAATGGTAAAATCTAATTTCTAGACAATGTGCCTTAACTAGAAACACAAAGTCCTGAAGTAACACAGTGGGTCGGGCAACATCTCAGGAGAACATGGAGAGAAGGGTCCTGACCTGAAACGTCACCTAGCCATGTTTTTCAGTGATGGTGTATGACGTGTTGAGTTACTCCAGCACTTTGTGTCTTTTTTTATAAATCAGTATCTGCAGTTCCTTGTGTCTGCCTTAACTTCTTTGCAGCTAAAAGACAAGCTCACAGATATATAAATATATAAATTTAGATTTGAGGGAATGGGGATACAGTAATCTCTGAGACTTCCTTAAAGAGCTCCGACCGCCGGCCTGTGGCCTATAACATCCTGAAGCCGCGGTCTCCGGTAGGAAAGTGCCGATTCGGGACCTCCAAGCCGCGGAGTGTGTTTGACCTTCCCGATGTCAGAGTCTTGATCATCCCGACGAGAGAGCCTGTGCATCGGGCCGTTCGTAGCGGCGACTACGGAGGGTTTATGGCCCCGAACACGGATGAAAAAAGGAGGACTGACTGAACTTTGTTGCCTTCGACCACAGTGAAGAATGCTTTTTCTTTTTCAAAATAGACTTTATTCAGGTGATAAATATATACAATACATGAACCGTGAGAAAAATTCATCCGGCATTTTCGGAGGCTATGCAAATTGTTCAATACAGTCTATACACATTGCCCAAATTTCACGGATCTCTCCCCCACCCGTGCCACTCATGTGGCCCCCGGCATGGGATACCTTCGCTTATTTTGAGGGGCGTCTCCACCATATCGTGCCCCTCATGTCCAGCAGCGGAAGGACCCTGGACTGTGGTCCTCCCCCACCGAGCCTTGGCGTTGGCTGCACCGAGCTTCAGTGCGTCCCTCAGCACGTACTGCAGTCTGCAGCGGGCCAGTCGGCAACATTCCCTGACGGTCATCTCGCTCTGCTGGGTGGTGAACAATGCTCGGACAGACTAAAGAGCGTCTTTCGATGACCTTCCAGTAGCACTCAATGTCAGTCTCTGAATGTGGCCAATCCGTAAATCACAGAGTCCTCTGTGACGGAGCTGTTCGGAATAAAGCGTGCCAGGGATCCTTGCATACTTCTCCAGACTCTCTTTGCAAATCCACAATCGGCGAAGAGGTGGGCAACCGTCTCCTGTTGTGGTGGATGTTTGTGTTAACTTCTATTGTGTATTGTGTGTTCGTTTTAAGTGTATCGCTGCTGGCAAATTCATTTCACTGCACCTTTGTGCATGTTCCAGATGTGAGAACTAAAGGTGAAGGTGTAAGAGAGCTGGAGGTCTTGGTAGAATAGATGTGGAATGATATGCAACTCAGAACCAGTATGGTTGGGCGTAGCAGTGGACCTATTGCCTTGCAGAGCCAGAAACCCAGGTTCCTCCTGACTAAGGGTGCTATCTGTATAGAGTTTGTACATTCTCCCCATGACCTGCGTGAGTTTTCTCTGAGATCTTCGGTTTCCTCCCACACTCCAAAAACTTACAGGTTTTCTAGGTTAATTGACTTGGCGCAAATGTAAAAATAGTCCCAAGTGTGTGTAGGATGGTGTTAATGTGCGGGGATCGCTGGTCGGTGCGAACTCGGTGGGCCGAAGGGCTTGTTTCTGCGCTGTATCTCTAAACTATACTAAAATAACTGTCGCTCCCAGCATTGTAGGGCATCAGTTCCACAGATAAAGTCAATATCCACAATGGGGGAGAGGTGAATAAGACAGTACCCAAGCTAAACTAAATATGAATCTGGGTAGCTTGCATTGGTGAGCAATTCCAGGTGAAATCTCACCAATCAAAATTAAACAAGGCTTTCCTGGTCTCAACCCATTTTAGCCTGTTTGACCTTTTCTCCAAGTGCACTACTGATATCACTGGTTGCATGCCCCACTAACGTGATGGGGGAGTTCAAAGCTACGTATAATGGCTGTTGTGAAACATTTGCAGGAGAGGCAACAACGCAGCTTGCTACACTGCTGGTTTTTTCAATGTACACCCTGCTGACATCAGGAGACTTGTCTGCACAGCCTCAGAGCCGACTGCAGAATGCAGACGGCACACACACACCACCCAACCTCTTTGGAATGTGCAGGAAATGTTTTTGTTCAGCCTTTAGTTCCCGTGAAATTCATTCAAGCGGGCTCCCCTATGATGGTGCTGCTGGCGGTACTGTACTCCATTACGTGAGGCCACAGGGTTGGTGGGGTAGGCCCATTGGAGAAGATTGGGGACATAGGCCCTTACAATAACAGACCTCTATCTAGCGGATTTCAGTTTAGGGCTCCCATAGCACCCCCACCCCCCCCAACCCCCCCCCTCCCCCCCCCCCTCCCCCCCCCCACTACCCCCTACTTCTGCCAGTTACCCAACAAACTAACGTCAAGTGCCGTGTTTCCGGTTATGGATGCAAAAAGAATAAACTGTCTGAATAAGGGTCTCATCCCAAACCGTCACCCAGTAAATGTGCCGTGTATTGGTATTCTTTTATTATTATCGTTATTATACGATACGATTCGATGGCACTTTATCGTCAGACCGAGGTCTGAAATTTGTTTTTGCATACAGCTATACGATAAAATAAAGAACACAACACATGATAGAGTTCAACATAAAACATCCCCACACAGCAGAATCAAAATGTTTCCCACTGTGAGGGAAGGCACCAAAGTCAGTCAACATCCTCGATGTTCCTGATGTTCACCCGTGGTCGGGGCCTCTGGAGCCCTCCGCAGTTGCCGCTACGGGTGGCCCACCGCTCAGGCCTGCTCGCCGGGATGATGGAACTCCGACCTCAGTGGCTTGGACCTCCAAAGCGGCCGCTACCCACCGGAGTACGCGGCTCCCGAAGTCCCCAGCCCGCGCCGGGCGGAGATTCACGCTGGCGGCCCTCAGCAAAGGGCCCCAGGGAATCCGCGATGTTGTTCAGTGCCGCCTGCGCTGGGAACTCCGCGAACCGCAGCTCCGCGGTGTCGATGCTGCAGGCCCAACGCTCCGGAACTCCAAACGGCGACCCAGGTAGGTATCGCCCGCTCTGTGGTGAATCCAGCGCCGTGCCGCCACTGCCAAAGCTCTGGTCCGGTCCCCGGTCTCAGGTAGGAAAGGCGAGGACGCGACTCGGAGAAATAATCGATCCTCGCCAGGAAGCAACTGGGTAGCGATTTCCCCCTTACCCTACCCCCCTCCCCCACATAAAAACTAAAGAAATCTCCCAAACAAACTATTAGACAAACTAAAATGTTTTAAAAAGATAGAAAAAATGGACAGGCTGCAGGCAGAGGCTGCTAGCAGTGCAATGCCCCCTTCTATTGGGAAGTAAATGGGGAAGGGGAAGTACAAACAATCAAGTTCACCTGGTCCATAACTTACATTCCACCAACCTACCTTCAATTAACTACATCTACACTTCACACTGCCTCGGCAAGGCCAGCAGCATAATGGAGGACGAGTCTCCCTCTTCTTCCCTCTCCCATCAGGCAAGAGATACAGAAGTGTGAAAACGCACATCTCTAGTTTCAGGGACAGTTTCTTCCCGGCTGTTATCAGGCAACTGAACCATCCCTTCACCAACTATAGAGCGGCCCTGATCTACCATCTACCTCATTGGCCATCCTCAGGCTATCTTTAATCGGACTTTACTGGACTATATCTTGCACTAAACATTATTCCCTTTATCTTGTGTCTGTACACTGTGGACGACTTGATTGTAATCATGTAATCATGTAATCATAATCAATGGTGTTTTATCATTAATGTTTTATTATTATTAATGTTTAGTGTTTTCTGAGTCGTAACTGTCACTGATGTCATGTTGTTACTTGTGGGCGGAGCAACAAGGCAAATTCCTTGTATGTGAATACTTGGCCAATAAACTTACTTTCTTATAAACTTACTTACTTATGTATTGTCTTTTCCCTGACAAAAAAGCTTTTCATTGTACCTTGGTATATATGACAATAATAATCTAAACAAAACAAATGGGTGGCATGGTGGTGCAGCGGTAGAGTTGCTGCCTCACAGTGCTGGAGATCCGGGCGTGATCCCGACTACGGGTGTTGTCTGTATGGAGTTTGTACGTTCCCCCCCCCCCCCCCCCCCGTGACCACGTCGGTTTTCTCCGAGATCCTCGGTTTCTTCCCACACTCCAAAGACGTACAGGTTTGTAGGTTAATTGGCTTGAAATAAGTGTAAATTGTCCCTAGTGTGTGTAGGATAGTGTTAATGTGTGGGGATCGCTGATCGGTGCGGACTTGGTGGGCCGAAGGGCCTGTTTCCGCCCTGTATCTCTAAGACTAAAACTAAAACTAAAACTAAATCTGCCAGCTCCAATGTGGTTCCATCACCATCCACATCTTTCTCTTTCCCACTGTTCTGCTCTCTGCAGAGATTATACCTATCTTTTAGAAAGACACAAAGTGCTGGAGTAACTCAGTGGGCCAGGCAGCATCTCATAAAATTTACAGTGTGGAAACAGGCCCTTCGGCATCTCTGGAGAAAAAGGACAAGGGAAAAAAGATAGCTGTCCCTGCACCTGATGAGAGGAATAGATCGGGGAGTAGCACCGAGTATCTTGCCCAGAGTGAGGAAATTGAGCACCAGAGGACATAGGTTTAACGTGAGGGGGAAAGATTTAATCGGAACCTGAGGGGTAACTTTTTCACGCAAAGGGTGGTGGGTGTATGGAATTAGCTGCCGGAGGAAGTAGTTGAGGCAGGGACTATTGCAACGAGAAACAATTAGACAAGTACATGGATTGGGTAGGTTAAGAGGGATATGGGCCTAATACAGGAAGGTGGGACAAGTGTAGATGGGACATGTTGGCCAGTGTGGGCAAGTGGGCCGAAAGGCCTGTTTCCCACACTGTAAGACTCTATAACCTCCATCCATGGACCTAATCAGCCCTTCCAAATGAGGCAAAGTTTCCCCTGCACCTGCTTTACTGCAGTTAGTCCTCACAATATGGCTTCCTATGCCTTCTTCTGCAGATCATACAAAGGGGATTTGAAATCCGCCATGTAACATTGTCCAGCAAATGTACCTGGCAGATATCATATCAAGCCCTTGTTGCTTTCTGTATCTCTGGCCCCTCCTCCTTATGGAATAGGATTGTCTCCTCCAGCCAGTTGATGCTAGACTCTTGAAGCCCCTCCTGTCTCCTATTCCTAAAGGAGGAGATGCTGAATTATCATTCATATTGTTAATTTGCGTGGGGTAGTTAGGTGTCAGAACATTAGAGGTGGAGTGAATGTTAGGCAAGGAATGGTGTCGGAGAGGGGCCACAATTTAATTTGCAGCTAATTCACAGGAGATTCGCAACTTAATCTCTGTTCTACATCTGTATACCCAAATGACATCTCATCAAAGCTTCCAGTTACAGATCCAATCTCAGTGCAGTCTAGCTTCATTATCATAACAATCCCCTTTTCAATTCTTTTCACCAAAATGCTGTATCTCATCTCCAGCAAGCTTTAATCTAAAGAGCAAATAAATTGCTGTTCCACTGTTGTCATCCAGAACCAAGATCAACTCCGCCATCAAACTACAATAGGCAAGTGATGCATGCACATGCACATGTTTGGAGGAAGAAGTGCAAGCAATTGTTGACTTGTTCATGAAGCATTTAACCGGATAAACTTTACAATACATTTATGTCAAACAAAACAAACTTATAGTCATTTAGAAATACATCGATATATGCTGTTCCAAATGAAATTACGTTGCATTTGGCTCCCTGTGCAACACGATAATTAACAGAAGGGATAAACATGGATAAAAAGGATAAAAAGGATAAAAGGATAAATAGACAATGGTGGCAGCCATTGACATAATAATGACAGTCTATTGACATAAATAGACATGGCATTCAGAGTCTGATGGCTCGTGGGAAGAAGATGTTGCAGAACCTTGATGTTCTGCTCCTTATGCTGCGATATCTTTTGCCCGAGGGGCAGCAGAGTGAACAGTCCGTGATGGAGATGTGTGGGGTCTTTTATAATATTGCTGGACTTAGACACGCAACGTTTGGTCGCAATATCCCCGATTGAGGGGATTTTTCGCTGTCCTCACCACTCTCTGCACGGACTTCCAGTCAGAGGCTTTACAGTCCCCAAACCAGACAGAGATACAGCTGGTCAAAATACTCTCTATGGTGCCCCTGTAGAAAGTGGCGAGGATGGGATGGGGGAGGTGAGCTCTTCTCATCCGGCGCAGAAAGTGCAACCGCTGCTGCGCTTTCTTAACTGTTGATGAGATGTTATTCGACCAGGTCAGACTGTTAGTGATCTGCACCCCCAGGAACTTTGTGCTACTGACCACCTCCACATCGCTGTCATTGATGTGAAGTGGTGTGGGACTGTGCCGGTTTTCCTGAAGTCGACGATGACCTCCTTTGTTTTTTCGACATTCAGGATTAGGTTGTTCGTGTTGCACCAGTCCACCAGTTGTTTCACCTTATGGAAGGCAAAAGTTATTTCTCAACTGCACTGTGCCACAATGGTATTTTTCTGAGTTATCAATGTGTTTTCTGAGCGCAGGAGGATGAGGGGTGATCTTACAGAGTGTTAAAGAAGGAACCTGCAGATGCTGGAAAATTAAGGGTACACAAAATGCTAGAGAAACTCAGCGGGTGCAGCAGCATCTATGGAGCGAAGGAGATAGGCAACGTTTCGAGCCGAGCGGGGCAGGGGAGGGGGGGGGGGGGGCGGGGGGGGGGCAAGAGGGGGAGGGGGAAGAAAGATTTAATAGGAACCTGAGGAGCAACTTTTGTACACAAAGGGCAGTGGGTGTATGGAATGAGTTGTCAGAGGAGGTAGTTGAGGCAGGTGGTTCAATGTTCAAAAGACATTTGGACAGGTACATGGATAGGCTAGGTTTAGAAGGATGCGGCATGCTGGTCGATATGGGAAAGGTGGGCCGAAGGGCCTGTTTTCAAGTCGTATCACTCAATGTATGATAGAGCAACAATTTCAGTGGTTTCTGTTATCTTTTATCTTAATTCATGAAATTGTTCCATTGTCCAGGAATTTTATTTTTTGCATCGGGCCATTTGAATCATCTTCTGCCAGATCTAATGGTACTTTCCCCTCGATCACATTAGGACTTACTTATCTCTTTTACTGAATTTGTAAGCCATCTCCCTCTCCCTCTCCCTCTCCCTCTCCCTCTCCCACTTCCTCATTGTATCACTTTCCCTCTTCCTGGTTCCCTTTTCTTCACCATTTCCTTCTCTCTCCCCCTCCTCCTCCCCCTCTCCCCTTTGCTCTCCTCCTCTCCTCCTCCCTTTTGCTCTCCCCCTCTCTCCCCTCTTCCTCCCCCTTTCCCTCATTCTCCCTCTTCTTCTCCAAAAGGACTTCTTCTCAGGACTTTCATATGAGGAAAGATTGGATAGACTCGGCTTGTACTCGCTGGAATTTAGAAGATTGAGGGGGGATCTTATAGAAACTTACAAAATTCTTAAGGGGTTGGACAAGCTAGATGCTGGAAGATTGTTCCCGATGTTGGGGGAGTCCAGAACAAGGGGTCACAGTCTAAGGATAAGAGGGAATTCCTTTAGGACCGAAATGAGGAAAACATTCTTTACACAGAGAGTCGTGAGTCTCTGGAATTCTCTGCCACAGAAGGTAGTTGAGGCCAGTTCATTGGCTATATTTAAGAGGGCGTTAGATGTGGCACTTGTGGCTAAAGGGATCAGGGGGTATGGAGAGAAGGCAGGTACGGGATACTGAGTTGGATGATCAGCCATGATCACATTGAATGGCGGTGCAGGCTCGAAGGGCCGAATGGCCTACTCCTGCACCTATTTTCTATGTTTCTATGTTTCTAAAAGATAGTTCAAAGATCTCAAATTGTGTGGATGGGTCAGGGCCATATTCAAGCTGATGAGAGGACTGTTCAGCTGCCTGATGATAACAGCTGGAAAGAAACTGTCTGTGAACCTGGAGGAATGCATTTTCACACTTCAATACCTTTTGCCTGACGGGTGAGGGGAGAAGAAGGAGTGACCGGGGTGAGACTAGTACTTGGTTATGCTGGTGTGCAGCAGAGACAATCAAAATAAAAGACAAAGTCAGTGGCCAGAGGAAGGGGTATAAGTGGAAGGGAACGGGGGTAGGAAGAATGGAATTAGGATGTGGGAGAAATGGGTATGCGCCCTGTTGGGGCACAGGGAGGAGAGGGGGGGGGGGTGACAAGGGGGGAGGGGGGGAGGGGATGTATTGGTTGGTTAGTTATCTAAAATTGGTGAATTGAATGTTCATACAAAAGGTAGACAAAAAAAGCTGGAGAAACTCTGCGAGAGAGAAGGAATTGGCGACATTTCGGGTTGAAACCCTTCTTCAGACTGTTAGGTTTTTATGTACCCAAGTGGTGTTGTTGCTCCAGTTTGTGGCTGGCCTCACTCTAGCATTGGAAGAGATCCAGGACAGAGAGATCAGTATGGGAATGAGAAGGACTGGTAAAATTGTTAGCAACCGAGAGATTCAGTAGACCTTGGCAGACTGATTGTAAGTGTTTGTCGAAATTGTCGCCTAGTCTATGTTTGGTCTCACTGATGTGCAAGAGTACCAAATGCAGTGGATGAGACTTAGAAGAGATGCACGTGAACCTCTGACTCATCTAGAAGGGCTCCAGGGATCTCTGGATGGATGTGAGGCGGTGGTATAGGGTCACGTGTCACATCTCCTGCAGCTGCAGGGGGGAGTACCTGGGGGATGTGGTCTGGGTGCAAAGGGATCAGTGAAGCAAGGAGTTGCAGAGGGAACAGCCTCTTGCAGAAAGCATAAAAGGGTGGTGATGAGAAGGTGTGACTGATGGTTGAAGGAGGCGGAAATGTCAGAGTAACTCAACGGAAGGACAGCATCTCCACATCATCCTCAATCAGTACCCCGTTCCTGCCTTCTCCACATATCCCCTGACTCCGCTATCTTGAAGAGCTCTAACTAGCTCTCTCTTGAAAACATCCAGAGATCCGGCCTCCACTGCTTTCTGAGGCAGAGAATTCCACAGACTCACAACTCTCTGTGTGAAAAAGTTTTTCCTCATCTCTGTTCTAAATGGCTTGCTCCTTATTCTGGACTGTCTTGCGAGCAGTCGTGGCAGAGATTGAGAAATTGCAGGGGCTGGAGTCTTTGCAATTGAGGGAATGCAGCGTAGGTTCACCATGTTAATTCCCGGTATGGCGGGACTGGCATATGGTGATATGAAAGAATGGGTCGACTGTGTTTATATTCACTGGAAGTTAGAAGGATGAGGGGATATCTTATAGGAACATATAAAATTCTTAAGGGATTGGACAGGCTAGATGCAGGAAAAATGTTCCCTATGTTGGGGGAGTCCAGAACCAGGGGTCACCGTTTAAGAATAAGGGGTAGCCCATTTAGGACTGAGATGAGGAAACATTTTTCACCCAGAGAGTTGTGAATCTGTGGAATTCTCTTCCACAGAAGGCAGTGGAAGTCAATTCACTGAACGTTTTCAAGAGAGAGTTAGAATTAGCTCTCAGTGCTAACGGAATCAAGGAATATGGGGAGAAAGCAGATTTAGGATGATCAGCCATGATCATATTGAATGGCGGTGCTGGCTCGAAGGATTGAATGGCCTACTCCTGCACCTAGTTTCTTTGTTTCTATGTTTCTATGTTTCTATGTTCCAAGCATCTTCTCTCCTTTTCTCCTTATCTCACAGCCTTTTGTATTTTCATCTGGAGCCTCTGATCAACCATCTGCCAATCAGACCTGTATCCACCTATCACTTGTGTAGGAAGGAACTGCAGATGTAGTTTAAACTGAAGATAGACACAACATGCTGGAGTAGCTCAGCGCGACAGACAACATATCTGGAGAGAAGGAATGGGTGACGTTTCAGGTCTCGAAGAAGGGTCTGAAGAGGGTCTCGACCCAGAACGTCACCCATTCCTTCAGTCCAGAGATGCTTCCCATCCCGTTGAGCTACTCCAGCGTTTTGTGTCTATTTTCCACTTATTACTTACCAGGCTTTGTCCCCTTCCCAAAGATAGACACATACAGTAATGCTAAAGTAACTCAGCAGGTCAAGCAGTTTCTCCAGAGATGCTGCCTGACCCACTGAGTTACCGCTGCATTTTGCGTTTATCTTTGGTGTAAAGCAGCATCCACAGTTCCTTCCTGCACACTTTGCCCATGTTCTTCAGACTCTACAATCAGTCTGAAGAAGGGACTCGACCCTAAACATTGCCGATGCATGTTCTCCAGAGATGCTGCCTGACCCACTGAGATACTCAGTACCTTGTTTATTTTTTGGTAAGTCAGCATCGGCAGTTCCTTGTGTCTAGAAAGACACTCAAGAGGAGGAAACTTACAGACATTGAGTTTGCGTGCATCAGTGCTCTTTGTTAAGGCAGGAGACACTTAGTCTCTCCAGCCTGGAAAAAGACACCTGAGGGAATCTTAGAGGGAGAATCTTAATAATGCACTAACGTTATTAAGATTACAGAATGATTACAGAAAGCCTGGGACCAACGTTCAAATAATTTTAGTGTTAATATCAGAAATTATTCTGCAAATAAAGAGTGATCAACATGTGGGCAAACCTCTGAGCAGAGTAGAGAAATAATTTGACGACTGCATTGGTGCTACCTCCTGCACCCACACACGCACTCAAATACACCTGGACCATTTCCGACACTTTCCTACCATTTCTTGACCTTACTGTCTCCATTACAGGTGATAGACTACTGACCAACATCCACTATAAACCCACTAACTCCCATGGCTATCTGGCCTACACTTCTTCCCACCCTGCTTCCTGTCAGGACTCCATCCCCTACTCTCAATTCCTCCGTCTACGCCGCATCTGCTCCCAGGATGAGGTGTTTCACACCAGGGCATCGGAGATGTGCTCATTCTTCAGGTAACGGGGATTCCCCTCTTCTACTATAGATGAGGCTCTCACCAGGGTCTTTTCTATACCCCATGACTCTGCTCTCACTCCCCATCCCCCCCACTTGTAACAGGGGCAAAGTCCCCCTTGTCCTCACCTTCCACCCTACCAGCCGTAACATACAACAAATAATCCTCCGACATTTTCGCCACCTCGAACATGACCCCACCACTCTCAACATCTTCCCATCTCCTCCCCTGTCTGCTTTCCACAGAGACCGCTCCCTCCGTAACTCCTTGGTCAATTCGTCCATTCCCACTTGAACCACCCCCTTTCCGGGCACTTTCTCTTGCAACCGCAAGAAATGCTACACTTGTCACTTTACCTCCCCCCCTTGACTCCATTCAAGAACGCAAGCAGTCTTTCCAGGTGCGGCAGAGGTTCACCTGCACCTCCTCCAACCTCATCTATTGCATCCGCTGCTCTAGATGTCAGCTGCTCTAGATCGGTGAGACCAAGCGTAGGCTTGGCGATCACTTCGCCGAACCCCTCCGCTCAGTCCGCATTAACCAACCTGATCTCCCTGTGGCTCAGCACTTCAACTCCCCCTCCCATTCCGAATCCGACCTTTCTGTCCTGGGCCTCCTCCATGGCCAGAGTGAGGATCACCATAAATTGGAGGAGCAGCACCTCATATTTCGCTTGGGCAGTTTGCACCCGAGTGGTATGAACATTGACTTCTCTAATTTCAGGTAGTCTCCTCCCCTTCTCAGCTCACCCTCAGACCACTGGCTCCACCTCTTCCTTTCTCCTTCCCGCCCCCCCCCCCCCCACCCCCCCCACCAGTCTGAAGAAGGGTTTCGACCCGAAACGTTGCCTATTTCCTTCGCTCCATAGATGCTGCCTCACCCGCTGCGTTTTTCCAGCATTTTTGTCTACCTTCGATTTTCTAGCATCTGCAGTTCCTTCTTAAACAGAGAAATAGAAACGCCTGAATTACTTCTGAAAATATTTCACCAAAGGGAATATTAAGATCTCTGGAGATGGATTAATTAATAGTCTTGTTCAGTCAACATTATCTCTGATAATACCCCACCTTCCCAGTTCTGGCAAAGAGACTTTCACCAGAAATATAGATCCATCAGCACAGCAACAGGCGCTGGGGGCCATGATGTCTGTGCCGAACATGATGCTGAATTAAACTAATCCTTACTGCACAGGATCCATTTCTCTCCATTCCCTGCATATCCATGTGCCTAATTTAAAGCCTCTTAAATGCCACCACACCACTACACCTCGCAGTGTGTTCCAGGTACCCACTGCTCTCAGTGGAAATAATGTGCCCACACCTCTCCTTTAAATGTTGCCCCTCTCACCTTAAAGCTATGCCCTCGAGTTTCCTTTAGTTTAGTTTAGAGGTACAGCACGGAAACAGGTCCTCAGCCCACCGAGTCAAGAGTGTTTTATTGTCATATATCCCTGATAGAACAATAAAATTCTTACTTACTGTAGCAGAATGGAATATGTAAACATAGTACCCTGTAAACAATATGATAAACGAGTGAAAAAAGTTCAGTGTGTGTATATATATATATATACACACACTCACAAGTACACACACACATATATCTATCTATATTACTAAAAGTCTGATCTTGACCACTTCCTGTTGTTCTGTATATTGATTTTAGAAAAACCGCTGCCTCTTACACTGATTTTTGGCCATCTTACTCAGAGTCTCTCTCCACTGCGCAGGACAAGAGGCTTTTTCCCATTGATTAAAAATAAAAGAGTTATTAGTGTTTAAAAAATGTTGAGATTCTCTCTCTTTAAGGCCACGCCCCTTCCGGAGGGACTATTAAACCCAGAAGTGTTGAGTGCCTCAGTCAGTCTCGGAAAGATGGGGGAGTGAGCGGGTCATGTCTCTCAGTCTGAGCTTGAATAACACCGAACACATGTCTACTAAACTGTGAGTGGTTTTACTGATCTGTCAGTGCCCTTAATGTGGTTTTAAAATATAGTTTGGAAATGCTAAAGCTGTGTTGCCTTTGGTTTGGAAATGCTAAAGCTGTGTTGCCTTTGGGGGTACACAAAAGGCTGGAGAAACTCAGCGGGTGCAGCAGCATCTAAGTAGCGAAGGAGATAGGCAACGTTTCGGGCCGAAACCCTTCTTCAGACCCGAAACGCTGCCTATCTCCTTCGCTCCTTAGATGCTGCTGCACCCGCTGAGTTTCTCCAGCCTTTTGTGTACCCTCGATTTTCCAGCATCTGCAGTTCCTTCTTTAACAAAACGCTGTGTTGCCTTTGGTTTGGAAATGCTAAAGCTGTGTTGCTTTTGGTTTGGAAATGCTAAAGCTGTGTTGCATTTGGTTTGGAAATGCTAAAGCTGTTGCCTTTGGTTTGGAAATGCTAAAGCTGTGTTGCCTTTGGTTTGGAAATGCTAAAGCTGTGTTGCCTAATTAAAGTTGCCTTGCCTAATTAAAGTTGCCTTGCCTAATTAAAGTTGCCTTGCCTAATTAAAGTTTCCTTGCCTAATTAAAGTTGCCTTGCCTTCTATATAATTAAAAGTCTAATCTTGACCCCTTCCTGTTTGTGCTTTATATTGATTTTAGAAAAAAACGCTACTGCATACGGCTGTGATTTTTGGCCATCTTACTCAGAGCTGGGGGCTGAGGATTTTTCCCATCAATTAAAAATAAAAGAGTTATTAGTGGTTAAACAATGTTGAGATTCTCTCCCCTGCCATGAAGGCCACACCCCTTCCGGTGGTAGGGGGGAGGGACTATAAGACCCAGAAGTGTGGGCGTGGCTGCAAGATGGAGGAGGGAGAGGTCATGACGCGCTGTCTTTAGTGGCCTTGCACACTGTTTGAAATGGTATGAAACTGCACTTGAATTTGGTGGCCTTGCACCCTGCTTGAAGTGGTATGAAACTGCACTTGAATTTGGTGGCTTTGCACTCTGCTTGAAGTGGTAAGAAACTGCACTTAAATTTGGTGGCCTTGCACCCTGCTTGAAATGGAATTTCAAAGAATAGCCGTGAGTCAACTGCCAGCCCACCAGCCATGAGTGAGCTGCCAGCACAACAGGCTTGAGTGACTGAGCCGCCAGCCCAGGAATCCATTTGGCCCACAATGTCCATACTAGCCCTCTGGAAACCAGTCCCTTCAGCCCACAACACCCATACTAGTGCTCCAGAAAGCCCCCCCCCCCACCCACTGGCCACCAATATTGGAATTGGTGGAGAGGCGGAATATTGCATTGGGGACCAGCGCAACCCAACGGGTCCCACTTAGTCTAGTGTGTATATATATACACGTACACACATACTCAAAATGCAAACAATAGTAATGCAATAATAATAATAATAATAATAATAATAGTCTATTGTAGTTCAGAGTTTAGTTGAGGTTGTTGTGTTTAATACCCTGATGGCTGTAGGGAAGAAGCTATTCCTGAACCTGGATGTTACAGTTTTCAGGCTCCTGTACCTTCTTCCCAATGGCAGTAGTGAGATGAGTGTGTGGCCAGGATGGTGTGGGTCTCTGATGATGCTGGCTGCCTTTTTGAGGCAGCGACTCCGATAAATCCCTTCGATGATGGGGAGGTCAGAGCCGATGATGGACTGGGCAGTAGTCACAACATTTTGCAGTCTTTTCCGCTCCTGGATGTTCAAGTTGCCGAACCAAGCCATGATGATCTCTATTGTGCACCTGTAGAAGTTCAAGAGAATCCCCGTACACATAGTGAATTTCCTTAATCGTCTCAGGAAGCAGAGGCGTTGATGTGCTTTATTTGAATAAATGTGCTGGGTCTTGGAAAGATCTTTGGAAATATGCACGCCCAGGAATTTAATTTTTTTTGCTCTCTCCACCATCGTCCCGTTGATATAGACAGGATTGTGGGCCCACATCCTTCCTCTTCCAAAGTCCACAACAGTTCATTGGTTTTACTGATATTGAGAGCCAGGTTGTTGTGCTGGCACCATTTGGTCAATCGGTCGATCTCACTTCTATACTCTGACTCCCCACCATCTGTAATTCGTTGGCGGTGAACATGAAGATGGAGTTCGCACTATGTCCGGCTACACAGTCATGAGTAATGAGTGAGTAGAGCAGGGGGCTGAGCACGCAGCTGTGCTCCCGTACTCATTGTTGATGAGGAAGAAGTATTTCTGCCGATTCGAACAGTCTGTGGATCTGCATCAATCAGCGATCTCCGCACATTAACACTATCATACACACATGAGGGACAAATTCCAATTATACCAAGCAAATTAACCTACAAACCTATAGTGTTTGGAATATGGGAAGAAACCGAAGATCTCGGAGAAAACCCATGCGGTCACAGGGAGAACGTACAAACTCCGTTCAGCCAGCACCCGGGTCTCAGGCGCTGCAAGCGCTGTAAGGCAGCAACTGTACCGCTGCGCACCCTGCTGCCCTAGTCTTTGACATTTCCACCTTGCGATAAAAATTTGGTCTGTCTACCTTTACAGCTAATATCTTGTAATACTGAAAGGCTAACTATGTTTCTCTTCCCACAGACGCTGCTGAGTATTTCCACCAGTTTCTGTTTATTTTAGATTTTCAGCATCTTTTTTTGTCTTGGTTTTCACAATAATATAATTCCTCACACTAGCATATAGGTCCACAGGTGATTGATACATTCCCAAGTGCTTCCCTCCGCTGTGAATGTTAAGCATCTTCATTTGGAAATCAAGATCCATCCTTATCCATTCCCAAACATCATACATATTTTTGCAAGGAGACAGAACCCAAGTATTTTTACCCTGCCGACTGAATCAATTGCCTAACCTTGATTATCGAGTGCAAGGCCAGGGAACATTGACTAGTTCCAGCATCAAAGTGCAAACAGTTTATGAAAGGAATGTGAAATGAGAACCTTTGTCTCTATAATGCCGTAGATAATGTCTCCATAAAAATAACTGGTTTTAAATACATTCAATGCAATGCTCTATCATAAAACCTCATTCAATTAAATGTTTAGGGAGGATTACCTGAATCCTGTTGTGGTAAATAAAATGTCCTCACAAATAGTAAAACTCAATGAATTTGTTCTATTATCTGATCCCAGCCTGATCAATCTTTCGCCACCCTCCTCCAGTTGGGCAGAAGATATATAAGCTGGAAAGCGAGAGCCACCAGACTCAGAAACAGCTTTATCCCCTCTGTTATCAGGCTTCTGAACGGTGCTACAATATTTCAGGGTACTGTCCGATTCATCTCTACCCCATTGTAACATTTGTCTTTGTCTATGGAACTGGTACGCTACACTACTGAGAACTATATCCTGCACTCTGTACCTTCCCCGTTGCTCCACCTATTGTACTTGGGTGTAATTTGATTGTATTTAAGGATAGTATTATCAGGATTGCATGCAAAACCAAGCTATTCACATTGCAATAATAAACCTAAGCCCGTAGGAAGGAACTGCAGATGCTGATTTAAATCAAAGATAAACATAAAATTCTGGAGTAACTCAGTGGGACAGGCAGCATCTCTGAAGAGAAGGAATGGGTGATGTTTCGGGTCGAGATCCTTCTTCAGTCTAAAACGAAACGTCAGCCATTCCTTCTCTACAGAGATGCTGCCTGTCAATAGACAATAGACAATAGGTGCAGGAGTAGGCCATTCGGCCCTTTAAACCAGCACCGCCATTCACTCTGATCATCCTCATTCATTACCCCATTCCTGCATTCTGCCCATATCCCCTGACTCTATCTCTCTCTTGAAAGCATCCCGAGAATTGGCCTCCACTGCCTTCTGAGACATAGAATTCTACAGATTCACAACTCTCTGGGTGAAAATGTTTTTCCTCATCTCCGTTCTAAATGGCCTACCCCTTATTCTTAAACTGTGCCCCCTAGCTCTGGACTCCCCCAACACCGGGAACATTATCGTTACTTTTTTGGATATATTTCATTCATTTGTTCTATATCTCTCTATATCGCTGTCTATATCTCTCATTTCCCTCTTCCCGGCTCAATTTGAAGAAGGGTCTCGACTCAAAACGTTATCTATTTATTTTCTTCAGAGATGCTGCCTGACCCGCTGAGTTACGCCAGCTTTTTGTTTCCATCTAGTGCATGAGTCCGAGCGAGTTTTCCCCCTCTCTGCCCGAGTCTCTCCCTGACCCCCGGGGACTCTCTGATTCTCTGCTTCTGTCCCCAGTCCATTTATTTTCTCCAGAGATGCTGCCTGTCTCGCTGAGTTCCTCCAGCATTTTGTGTCTATAAACCTAAACCTATTTATTACGAGCAGGCTATAACAAGTAGTGTGCTCCCATGTGGAACAGACCCAATTTATTTCTCATTGCTTGACCATCATTAAGCTGGGAACCCGACTCTGGTTCAAGGGAGAATCAGGAAGGACAACGCTGGGCACATGTGGGGATGAAGCTACTCTGCGGACAAGCAGCGCTAAACACCAAACCAATGACCCGTTCCCAACATAAACAAATCCAAGCAAGACTCCTCTATAGTTTCAACGTGTCCACTGAAGAATCATGGCTGGTATTCATGCAATTAACAGGAGGAGTCAATGTAAACTTCCTCATGTTCACTTCATGAGCACAGCATGTGGCTGCAAGTATGAGGCTGAAGTGCTTGCAAAGACCTCACCAGGTCAATTTGATTTGCTTGTATAAAGCAGCAGCTGTGTACACACCCTAGAAAATGGATCGCACAGCACAAATTTATTAAGCATTATCTGGCCGTCATCCCTTTTATATGCTTCTCATAAATTTGTATATAAAATTATGAGAGGCACAGTCAGAGTGGCCAGTCAGAACCTTTCTTCCCTGGATGGAGATGTCCAACACTGGAGGGCATAGCTGTAAGTTGAGACGGGGAAAGTTTAATGGAGACTAGACTAAGTGGGACCCGTGGGATTCTCACACGGGAGGGCTGGTCCCCCAACGCAATATTCCACCTCTCCACCAATTCCAATATTCCACCACTCACGCATAGCCCCCAACTGCACAGGCGCGGCTGAAGGGTTCCCGTTGTGACGTCCCTGATCCCCCCTCCTCCTCTCACCCCCCAACCCCCCCAACTCTGCCCCATGCCCTCCCCCTCCCCACGCACTAACGCAACCCCCCTCAAACTTCCCCCCATTCACTCCATTTTGAGCAGCCATTCCCTCCCATTGGGTTCCCATTGTGACGTCGAACATGCAGGTATTACTGCGCGGGTGCAGCTGACGGGCACGGCAAGTGGAAAAGGGATTTATTAAAGCTTAAAATGTGAATAACCCTTAAAATATAACACAATTTAAATGTTAAAGAGGAGATTTATTCAGTCCATTCTTTCTTGTTGCGTTCTGCAGGCGGGGGAGCGGGGCAGCTTCAGGCGGGGTTGTTGGGGGCCAGTGGGGGAGGGGGGAGCATCGTGCAGCTGTGGGAGCGGGACAACTTCCGGCGGTGGTCAGTGGGGGGTGGGGGGCTTTCTGGAGGGCTAGTATGGTTGTTGTGGGCAGAAAGGACTGGTTTACAGAGGGATAGTATGGACATTGTGGGCCGAATGGATTATTGGGCTAGTCCTGCAGCTGAGGACGGGGGGCTTCAGATGGGGGCCGGCAGGAGCGTTCTGTGGCCGGGGAGGGGGATGGCTTCAGGCTGGGGCCGGTTGGGGGTAGCGCAGCCATGGCCTGCCGCTGCCGTAGCCTGCCACTGGGTGGGGGGGGGTGCGAGGGGAGGGGGATTGGGGTGTGTGGGTGGGGGTGGTGAGCCTTCTGGACTCACAGTTCACTCACTCACGGCTTGTGAACTCACAGTTCACTCAGCCACGGCTTGTGGACTCACATTTCACTCAGCCACGGCTTGTGGGCTCACATTCCACTCAGCCATGGCTTGTGTACTCACAGTTCACTCAGACATGGCTTGTCGACTCACAGTTCACTCAGCCACGGCTTTTGGACTCACAGTTCAGTCAGCCATGGCTTGTGGGCTCACAGTTCACTCAGCCACGGCTTGTGGACTCACAGTTCAGTCAGCCACGGCTTGTGGACTCACAGTTAGTCAGCCACGGCTTGTGGACTCACAATTCACACACTCACGGCTTGTGGATTCACATTTAACTCACTCACGGCTTGCGGACTCACAGTTCAGACAGCCACGACTTGCGGACTCACAGTTTACTCACTCACGGCTTGTGGACTCACAGTTCACTCACTCACGGCTTGCGGATTCACAGTTCACTCACTCACGGCTTGCGGACTCACAGTTCACTCACTCACGGCTTGCGGACAGACAGTTCAGTCACTCACGGCTTGTGGCTTAAGGATACCACCTGGGGCGCTGGGGCGATGGCGGCCCTGCCGGCAGTGTTTGTTTTTTCACTCTTTTTGTTATTTTTTAGTGTGTTAAAAGTTTGTTTTAATGTTCTCCGGTTTGTTTTATGTGGGGGGAAGGTGGGAGGGGTCGGGGAAACTTTTATTCAAGTTATTGCCTTTGCCGGACACGTGATTAATTTTCGGATCACAATCTCCGGGCGCTCTGCCCCCTTCCATCGATGGAGCCAGAAACCTCCTCGGACTGACTTTGAGCCCTATCGCGGGGCACGGACTTAACTTTGGAGCTGCTCCCTTGCCTGGGATCGCTCCCACCACGACCGCCGCAGACTTACTATCAAGCTCGTAGTTGGGATAGGCTAGTCGGGAAGCTCCAACATCATGGTAAGTTCGACCAGCCCCGACCCGCTGACATCCCCCCGATGCGGGAGCTGATCGCCACGGCTTGTGGACTCACAGTTCAGTCAACCACAGCTTGTGGACTCACAGTTCAGTCAGCCACGGCTTCTGGACTCACAGTTCACACACTCACGGCTTGTGGATTCACATTTAACTCACTCACGGCTTGCAGACTCACAGTTCAGACAGCCATGACTTGCGGACTCACAGTTCACTCACTCACAGTTTGTGGACTCACAGTTCACTCACTCACGGCTTGCAGACTTACAGTTCACTCACTCATGGCTTGCGGACTCACAGTTCAATCACTCACAGCTTGCGGACTCACAGCTCAGTCACTCACAGTTTGCGGACTCACAGTTCACTCACTCATGGCTTGCGGACTCACAGTTCACTCACTCACGGCTTGCCGACTCACAGTTCACTCACTGACGGCTTGCGGACTCACAGTTCAATCGGCCACGGCCGGTGGACTCAACAGTTCAGCCACTCACAGCTTGCAGACTCACAGCTCAGTCACTCACAGTTTGAGGACTCACAGTTCAGTCGCTCTGGGCATGCGGACTCACAGTTCACTCAGCCACGGCTTGTGGACTCACAGTTCACTCAGCCACGGCTTGTGGACTCACAGTTCAGTCAGCCACGGCTTGTGGATTCACAGTTCAGTCAGCCATCGCTTGTGGGCTCACAGTCCCCTCACTCACGGCTTGCAGACTCACAGTTCACTGACTCACGGCTTGCGGACGCACAGTTCACTCACGGCTTGCAGACTCACAGTTAACACACTCACAGTTTGCGGACTCACAGTTCACTCACTCAAGGCTTGCAGACTCACAGTTCACTCACTCACGGCTAGCGGACTCACAATTCACTCACTCACTGCTTGCGGACTCACAGTTCACTCACTCACCGCTTGTGGACTCACAGTTCACTCACTCACGGCTTGTAGACTCACAGTTCACTCACTCACGGCTTGCGGACACAGTTCGCAGCCATCAGGCATGCGGACTCACAGTTCACTCGCTCACAGCTTGCGGACTGACAGTTCTGTCACTCACGGCTTGCGGACAGACAGTTCAGTCACTCACGGCTTGTGGCTTAAGGATACCACCAGGGTATCCTTAAGATATCAAGCTCGTAGTTGGGAGAGGCTAGTTGGGAAACTCCAACGTCACGGTAAGTTCGACCAGCCCCGACGCGAGGTTCGATCGCCCCATACGGGGGAGCTGACATCCCCCCGATGCGGGAGCTGATCGCCTCGACACGGCGGGCCCAAACGCCGCCGGCTACGGGAGTCAAGATCGTCCCGTCAACGAGGGCTCGAGGCCCACGACAGAGGAAGAACTAGGGGAAGGACTTGAACTTTATTTCGCCTTCCATCACAGTGAGGAATGTGTGGGAGTCACTGTGGTGGATGTTCATGTTAAAATGTGCTTTCGAGTGATCCGTTGCTTTTAATTGTATGACTGACCTGGCCAATGAAATTCCTCGTATGTCGCAAAACATACTTTGTGAATAAATTGTGATTCTGATTCTGACCTCTGGACTCGGGGGAGGGGGGTGGGGGGTGGAGTAGGGGGTGGTGAGGGTCTGAGGGTGGTGGAGGTTGGGGGGGTGGTGGGGGTAGGGGGGGTTGTAGGGTCAGGGGAGGGGATGTGTGTGGGAGGGCGGGAGAGGTGTGTGTGGGAGGGGGGTGTATGGGAAGGGGGGTGTAGAGAAGGGGTGGGTGCAGTGGAAGGGGGCTGCAGGGGAGGGGGTGCAGCTGACGGGGGTTGCAGTTGAGGGGGTGCAGGGGAGGGGGGGGTGCAGGGGAGGGGGGTGCAGGGGAGGGGGGTTGCAGGTGAGGGGAGTTGCAGGCGAGGGGGGTGCAGGCAAGGGGGGGGTGCAAGGCAGGGGGTGCAGGGGACTTGGTGTGGGGGGGAGGTGTAGGGGAGGGGGGTGTAGGGAGGATGGTGTAGGGAAGGGGCGGTGTATGGGAGGGGGGTGTAACGGAAGGTGTAGGGGAGGGGAGGTGTAGGGGAGGGGGGTGTTGGGGAGGGGAGGTGTAGGGGAGGATGTAGGGGAGGGGGGTGTAGGGGAGGGGCGGTGTATGGGAGGGGAGTTTAGGGGAGGGGGTTGTAGGGGAGGGGGTTGTAGGGGGGAGGGGGGGGGTGTAGGCTCAGTGGCTCCTGGCCCCGGCTCCGACCGCACTCATCAGTTCCAGACAGAGGAGAACGATGAGTTAGGTGGCAAAAAAATCCTTGCGATATACGGTACCGTTATTGTGCAAATTTAAATACAATGCAGACCGGAATACAATACAATACAATACAATACAATATCATTTATTGTCATTTGAACCTCATTGAGGTTCAAACGAAATTTCGTTTCTGCAGCCATACATACAAGAAAAGAACCAAGACACAATACAATTTACACAAACATCCATCACAGTGAATATCCTCCTCACTGTGATGGAAGGCAAAGTCTTATCTATCCCCTGCTCTCCCCATTCTTCTCCCGATGTCAGAGTCAAAGTCTCCGGCGGGTGATGGTATATAAGTCCCGCGGCCATTCATGCCGCGTCGGGCGATGCAAGGCCGCGCTCCGGGTCTTGATGTTGGAGCCCCCGGCGGGCCCTAGCAAGTCCCGTGGCCATCAAAGCCACGCGGGGCGATGTAAGGCCCCGCTCCAGGTCGTCTTCAATCCCGCAACTCGGGCGGGAGAAGTTGCTGCCGCGGGAGCTCCGAAAAGCGGTCTCCCACCAGAGACCTGCGAGCTCCCAGTGTTACCGTCCACCGGCCTGCAGCTGGAGCCTCCGAATCTCCGGGGTCGGGCAGCAGCAGCGCGCCACCACAGCTCCTCCCGTTCCGGACTCGGCCAGCCCCACGATGGTAAGTAAGTCCGCAGCTCCGCGACTGGAGCCCCAGGTCTGGTTGGAGGCCGCTCCATGGTGCTAGGCCCCAACGACAACGGAGACCCGACAGTGAAAAGGTCGGGTCCTCCGTACAGGGAAAAGATTAAAAAGGTTTCCCCACCCCGCCCCCCACACATATCCAGCTAAAAAAAACACTAACTACACTCAAACGAGACAAAAAATAAAAAAAGACAGACGGACTGCAGAGGCCGCTGCGAAGAGAGTCGCGCCGCCCACCGAAGTGATCAAGATGAGAGTTTTAGTAGTAGTATAGCAGAGGACTATGTTTGCATATCTGTTTTGCTGCTGCAAGTTAGAATTTCATTGTTCCATTTCAGGACATTTGACAATAAAACACTCTTGACTGTTGAATTCCCTAGTGGTACAAATGATTTCCTTTATTCTGCCAATGGAGTCTGTACTTGCTAGACAGTTTATGTTTAAGGGACTAGTTCTGCTTGGTGAGATGAATCCTTGGAGACAAGGGCTATCATCAAATTCACACAAATGTAATGCATATTATCCAACAACAGAAATTGAGCACAGATGCAACAAAAACCACACGGGTATCAGATCCATGGCTGAAAACATCATTGGCTCCCCTGATATCTGCTGGTACCTGCTGCAGGCCAATCAAAGAGAGCAACTGGTGTCAGAGGAAGAAGAATGAGGAGAGTACGGGTGCTGTTTGTACGGAGATTGTACGTTCTCCCTGAGACCGCATGGGTTTTCCCCGGGTGCTCCAGTTTCCTCCCACTCTCCAAAGATGTACAGGTTTGTGGGTTTAGTTTAGATATACAGCATAGAAACAGACCCTTTGGCCCACCAAGTTTGTGCCAACCAACGATCCCCGCATACTTGCACTATCCTACACACACTAGAAACATTGAAAGTAGGTGCAGGAGTAGGCCATTTGGCCCTTCGAGCCAGCATTGTCATTCAATATGATCATGGCTGATCATTCAAAATTAGTACACCGTTCTGGTTTTTCCCCCAGATCCCTTGATTCCCTTAATCCTAAGAGCTAAATCACTTGCAAACATCCAGTGAATTGGCCTCCACTGCCTTCTGCAGATTCACAACTCTCTGGGTGATAAAGTTTTTTCTCATCTCAGTCCTAAATGGCCTACCCCTTATTCTTAAACTGTGACCCCTGGTTCTGGACTCCCAAACATCAGGAACATTTTTTCTGCATCTACCCTGTCCAATCCTCTAAGAATTTTATATGTTCCTATAAGGTCCCTTATCATCCATCTAAATTCCGGCGAATACAAGCCCAGTCAACTAATTCTATCATCATGGCACAATTTACAAGTTTACCAAGCCAATTAACCTACAAACCTGTTTGTCTTTAGAGTGTAGGAGGAAACTGGAACTCCCAGAGAAAACCCAAACAGGTCACGGGGTGAACGTACAAACTCTGTACAGAGAGCACCCGTTGTCAGGATCGAACTTGGGTCTCTGGCACTGCGCCACTGTGCCGCCAGGTTAATTTGGCTTCAGTAAAAATTGTAAATTGTCCTTAGTGTGTAGGACATTGCTAGTGTACGGAGCTCGCTGGGCAGCGCAGACTCGGTGGGCCGAAGGGCCTGTTTCCGCACTGCTTCACCAAACTAAACTATACTAAAGGAGACCTGGAGCCCAAGGGCCAAGAGTCACAGCATGGAGAGGAGCGGGAGCAAGAAGGGCTGTGCAGGAAAGGTGGCTACGAAGGGAACGTCATGCTCAGCATCCACGACCTCTTCACGCACCAACCTCTCTGCCGTGACTGTCCCTGCTGCCGGTGACCATGATTGCATTACACAACATGCTGCCAGCTTCAGTTCTGTTGCCTCCCCAGATGGAGGCCCTGTCAGCTGCAGAAGTAGCAAGACCATAGGACAACCGAAATGTTGTCGGCGACGGCTGCAGCTGGGACTGTAAACTGGCACCACATTGCCGCCTCTTGCATATGGACTCAGTGGGCTGTTCTGTACATACTGTACTGACCATGGTGATTATTGTGCATTTGTACAGGGAAAGTCTTGCTGAACTATATGCAAAAAATTATTTCACTGTACCCGTTACAAGCGGTGACATCTTCTGCTCCGGCCATTGACCATTGGCCGGAGCAGAAGATGTCACCGCTTGGTTTGGTAAAGAATAACATCTAATCTAATTTCAGAAGCCATTGCAAAGGAAGGTTCCAACCCGAAATGTCACCTATCAATGTTCTCCAGGGATGCTGCCGAACCTGCTGAGTTACTCGAACATTTTGTGTCTTTCCTTCGTAAACCAGCATCTGCAGTGTCTTGTTTCGACAATGTAATACTAGTGTTTGTTTTTGTTGTATCTTTGCTCAACTGCTGTGACTTTAGACTTAGAACATTTAGAGATACAGTGCGGAAACAGGCCCTTCAGCCCACCGAGTCCGCGATGACCAGCATTAATCCCGTACACTAGCACTATCCTACATACTAGGGATAATTTACAATTTACAAAAGCCAATTAACCTACAAACCTGCACGTCTTTGCAGTGTGGGAGAATACTGGAGCATCCAGAGAAACCCATGTGGTTACAGGACGTACCAACCCATCAAAATGTGGAACTCAAAACATATGTTCATATTCAGTGGCCAAACTCTATGTAGACTTAATTATTGTGAAACATACAATAAAATTAGCCATATTAAACATACTAAAAACAAAGGTGTGGCTTACAGATACAGTATGGAAACAGGACCTTCGGCCCACCAAGTCCATGCCAACCGTCAATCGCCCATACACTAGTTCTGTGTTATCTCACTTTCATATCCTACACACTAGGGGCAATTTACAGAAGCCAATTAAACTACAAACCTGCACATCTTTGGAATGTGGGTAGGAAACCTGAACACCCAGAGAAAAACCACATGGTCACAGGGCAAAAGGTGCAAACTCTGCACAGACAGCACCCTTAGTCAACCCGGATCTCTGGTGCTGTGAGGCAGCAACTCTACCGCTGCACCACGGTTATCCCAAAGGTCTCTACCAATCTGCTCCTAAGTTGCATTCATGTTGAGACCCTGAAAACCATGGTTAGCTTTCCATATCTCTACAGGTCCATCATAATGTCGGTTCTGAACATGAAGCCATTAATCTCATCTGCACGTACATGATCCATACCCTGCGTATAAATGTGCCTATCTGAAAGCCTCTGAAACGCCTCTATTGTATCTGCCTGCACCATCATGCCTGGCAGCGTGTTCCAGGCACTCACCACTCTCTGTGTAAAATAACCTGGTTTGCACATCTCGTTTAAACTTTGCTCCTTTCACCTTAAAGCTATGCCCTCTAGTCTTTGACATTTCCACCATGGGAAAAAGATTCTGACTATCTACCCTAGTTATTCCTGTCATCATTTTATATACTTATATCAGGTCGCCCTTCAGCCTCCGACGCTCCAGGGTAAACAATCCAAGTTTGTCCAACCTCTCCCTGTATCTAAAATCCAGCAGCATTCTGGTAAATCTCTTCCGCACCCTCTCCCAAGCCTTCACATCCTCCCTGTAATGAGACGACCAGAACTTATCTGTAAAAACACTGTTGCAGATGAATCTTTGAAAAGATTTAAACGCAAGGAGAAAGATACACAGTTCATTATTGCTTGCATAAATTTCAACGTAAGCACAGCTTCGGGAGTATTTATAAAGTTTTAGCATATAATCTGCTGAACTAATCCGCAAATAAATACCAAGTTTTCCGTTTACCTTGAAGATTTTCCATCTTTTTATAGTATGTTTATTGTATGATGATAATGTGTTATGATTAACCTTCATGTGGAAAGTGAGTTGCATTCCCCAACATCAAAAAGTGAGCAGGATCCTACTTTTCTGAAGTATTAAACCGTTGTTTCTGCAGCATTGGAATAAGTACAGGAAAAAGAATATAATGACTCCAGGCTGCTGCTTGCTTAATCACCGTGGTAGGCCTCGTCGCCATGGTTACAAACCCAATAAGCTTTAGAAAAGCTGAAAATCAAAACTGGATGAATTTCTATCCCTAATTAAGAACAGCCCCAAATAAGTCTCGGGCAAATATATTTACCCGTGGCTCCAAGTTGCATCAGTACTTTCAGATCTGCAGAGTTCACATTCCTCTTGGATCAGAAGCCCCCATGGGATTCCGTGCAGGCAGCTTCCAGCCATCCTCGGGGCTGCTGATTAAATTACCTGTTTGGGCTGAGAATTCCAGATTAAATCAAAAGAATTCCATCCTGCATGCTTCCTCTCCTGAAAACATTTTAATGGTTCAATGGTTCTTTATTTTTAGTTTAGAGATACAGCGCAGAAACAGGCCCTTCGGCCCACCGAGTCCACGCCGACCAGTGATCCCCGCACATTAATACAAGCCTATATACATTAGGGAACCTTATACCAATTATACAAACTCAAGCCAATTAACCTACAAACCTATACGTCTTTGGAATGTGGGAGAAAACCTACACGGTCACGGGGTGAACGTACAAACTCTGTACAGACAGCACCTGTAGTCGGGATCGAACCTGGGTCTCGGGGGCTGCAAGCGCTGCAAGGCAGCAACACTACTGCTGCGCCACCGTGCCGCCCACATTTGTCACGTGTAATTTCACATGCAAATTATTTTTGCATATTTACACTTGCAGGCACCACCATGTTTTGGTGCCATTTCCACATGTCCAAAGTCCGTTCCGACCACGCGTCCATCTACTGGAGCAGTTCCCGACCCAGGGAAGCCACAGGATCCTACAGGGCCTTCCACTGGATCAACCCTCAAACCGATCTTCGGCCATCTTTGTGTCCCGATGGTGCCTCCTGCAGCTGATCTTAAAGGCGCCGGAGGCATTACCCCAGTTCACCTTTGCTCCTCGTGTCCGGCGTCTCCCTTCCCGGTACCGCGGACGGCAAGCCTTCAGGCGGGTTCCGCGGTCCAGTGACCTTTGCTGACGTTCAGCTGCTTGGAAATAGGTCATCCTCAGCTGAACAATGCAAGTCTGGATGGTGAAATCAACTGAGCTCTTCACTTGGTTGGCTGTGTCCAAGATGGCACCCAACACAAGCTCGTCACAGAAGTGGATCTGCAATCACGCATTACAATCGTACCCTTTCGGATCGTTTACCGTGTCGTGGTGAAGAGGCTTGCGTGGCCCCATGATTCCAAGAGTGATGCCTTCTGAAGCACCAGCTTGTGGTGGGGCCACCCATGGCTGTAAGGTCGAGGATGAGGGTCCAGACTAAGAACGATCCAACCTACAAGACCTCAACGCGGACCAGGCGGACAAAGTTATCTTGAACTCAACGGCTGTGAAGACGGATGAATCAGAATCAGAATCAGATTTTATTTGCCAAGTATGTTTTGCAGCATACGAGGAATTTCACTGGCCAGGTCAGTCATACAATTAAAAACAACAAACTTAATTTTACCATGAACATCCACCACAGTGACTTCTACACATTCCTCACTGTGATGGAAGGCAAAATAAAGTTCAAGTCCTTCCTTTTGTTCTTCCTCGGTCGGGGGCCTCGAGCCCTCTGCTGATGGGATGATCTTGACTCCCGTAGCCGGCGGCGTTTGGGCCCTCCGTGTTGAGGCGTTCAGCTCCTGCATCGGGGGGTTGTCAGCTCCCCCGCGCCGGGCGATCGAACCTCGCGTCGGGGTTGGTCGAACCTTCTGCGGCGTTGGAGCTTCCCGTCTAGCCTCTCCCGAGACTGCGAGCCCTTGATGGTAAGTCGCAGGCAAGGGATCCGCTCCGAGCCCCGCGGTGGGGCTCACAACAGTCCGAGGAGGCCTCCACCTCCAGCGATGGTAGGCTGCGGAGCCCGGAGAATGTGATCCGAAAATTGATCACATCTCCGGGAAGATAGGAACTTGAAAAAAAGCTCCCCCAATCCCCTCACATAAAACAAACCGAAGTACATTAAAACAAACTTTTAACAGACACTAAAAATAACAAAAAGATGAAAAAACGAGCAGACTGCCGGCAGGGTTGCCATCTCCCCGGCGCCCCTGGTGGTCCTGAAGGCTGCATCAGATCTATCAGCTCCAATCATCTTGGTTCCCTTGCCATTGGAATTAGTTGATTGATTTGTGAAGGACCGTTCGCTTCTTGGAGCGCAACATCAAGTACACGTTAAACAAACACACGCACAGGCGTCTTCAATCTGTGAACTGCAAAGCCAGGATTGGACTCATAAGCCAACTGAGAGTCCATTAAAAACAACAGAACGTAGACCGACTTTGAGGGATAGTCACGACGATGATTACAATAACTCCACTCGTTATATTTTTACTCCTGGCAAATCTGTACACTGCGGATGATTGTTATCGTGTATTGCGCTGACTGGTTAGCACGCAATGAAATCTTTTCACTGTACCTCAGTAACCGTGACAATAACCAAATGGTTTTGTCTATGAACGGCATGGGGCCTCACAAAACAATTCCTATCAGCCTAGAAATCAGATCTAGTGGTGCAAACAGAATAGGCCAAAGTGATCCAATTTCTACTTTAACGGCACATTGTGTTGGGGAGAATTGGGAGCAGGCGTGAAATTCAACTGGGAACTTCCATTAACTATTCAGATTGCCACAGCTGACATTGTCCGAGCCCCAGAAGCAATCCAAATGATTTCATTATTCATGAATTGCATGATTCTGGGTCTACTGATGTAAAGTGGGGCAGAAAGCTCGATATGACTATCGTAGAACATCTGCGCTGGAAGGAGGGGATATGCGACACCATGAGGGAGAAACCTTGGCTGTTCTCCTGGCAGAAGCAGTTCTCTCAGTGGAGGTCACAGTCACATCATCTCTCAGCTTCCTCACCAATGGATCCTTCCATGTGGCCACAACAGATCTCTGCAATATCTCACTGTTCACTGTAGATTGCTGCATCAGATATATCACTCAGGCACTACAGCTGTGAAGAAATGGTTTCAATATTTTGATTTCGACTCTAGACTTAAAGATACAGTGCGGAAACAGGCCCGTCGGCCCACTGAGTCCAGTGCCAAGCAGTGAGCAACCCGTACCCTAACCTACACACACCTGGGACAATTTTACGATTTTACAATTGAACCTACAAACCTGTTCGTCTTTGGAGTGTGGAAGGAAACTGGAGCACCCGGACAAAAACCCACACGGTCACAGAGAGAATGTACAAACTCCGTACATGACAGCACGCATAATCAGGATTGAACCCAGGTCTTGAACGCTGTAAGGCAGCAACATTGTGCCACCGTGCCGCCTTGATTTCAGTGAGGACAATCTGGCATTTTAGGCACCGTGCCAGAATTATGGCCTTACAGAGGTGCAGGCACCCATGACATGCAGTCATGGGTTGATATGGTTTCAAGTTAGAACTTGGGATCTTTTACATATGAAAAATAAATGTTTTCATTTCTTTGACGGGCAGATTATTATGGATCAAAGGAAGCACTTCTTAATGTGAATTCTCGAGAAGAACTCTGCGCTGTCTGACTTTGGCAGGGACCAGTCCTGCTCAAGAAGGTTGGAACTTGAGAGTTCAGATCCACATCCCAGGCTCTACACTCTACAGCAGCCAAGCAAACACCAGCAGCACAACTGAAAGCACTCCGGGACTCATAGAAACATAAACATAGAAAATAGGTGCAGGAGGAGGCCATTCGGCCCTTCGAGCCAGAACCGCCATTCATTGTGATCATGGCTGATTGTTCCCTATCAATAACCCGTGCCTGCCTTCTCCCCATATCCCTTGACTCCACTAGCCCCTAGAGCTCTATCTAACTCTCTCTTAAATCCATCCAGTGACTTGGCCTCCATGCCCTCTGTGGCAGGGAATTCCATAAATTCACAACTCTCTGGGTGAAAACGTTTTTTTTCACCTCAGTCTTAAATAACCTCCCTTTATTCTAAGACTGTGGCCCCTGGTTCTGGAATCACCCAACATTGGGAACATTTTTCCTGCATCTAGCTTGTCCATTCCTTTTATAATTTTATGTTTCTATAAGATTCCCCCTCATCCTTCTAAACTCCAGTGAATACAAGCCTAGTCTTTTCAATCATTCCTCATATGACAGTCCCGCCATCCCAGGGATCAATCTTGTGAACCTGCGCTGCACTGACTCAATCACAAGGATGTCCTTCCTCAAATTAGGAGACCAAAACTGTACACAATACTCCAGATGTGGTCTCACCAGAGCCCTAAACAACTGCAGAAGAACCTCTCTACTCCTTTACTGAAACCCTCTTGTTATGAAGGCCAACATTCCATTAGCTTTCTTCACTGCCTGCTGAACCACCTGAATATAAAACATAGAACAGTAGAGTAGAGGAACAGTCCCTCGGCCCACAATGCTTGTGCTGAACATGATGCCAAGACCATCTCTTATCTGCCTGCAAATAATCCCTATTCCTCCATAGCCATATGTTTATCCATAAACATGTTTATCTTATTATTCTTTATTGTTTATGTTTATTGTTCTCACGTGTACCAAGGTAGTGAACAGCTGTGCGACCAATGTATCTGCCTCCACCACCACCCCGGCAGCGTGTTCCAGGTACCCACCACCCTCTATGTAAAAAAACGTGCCCCGTTCATCTACGTTAAAATTTGCCCCTCACCTTAAAGCAGTGCCCCCTCGTATTTGATATCTCTATCCTGGGAAAGAGGTTCCGTCTACGCTATAAATGCGTAGAGGGGCCGCCAAGAACAAAGGGGGACCCAGAGTGGGGGGGGGTGAGGGTGGACTGTCAACAAAGGGGGACCCAGCGTGCGGCAGTCTCAGTGGCGCAGCGAGAGTTGCTGCCTTACAGCGAATGCAGCGCCGGAGACCCAGGTTTTATCTTGACTACTGGTGCTGTCTGTACGGAGTTTGTACGTTCTCCCCGTGACCTGCGTGGGTGTTCTCCAAGATCTTCGGTTTCCTCCCACATTCCAAAGACGTACAAGTTTGAAGGTTAATTGGCTTGGTAAATGTAAAAACTGTCCGTAGTGGGTGTAAGATAATGTGCAGGGATCGCTGGTCGGCGTGGACCTGGTGGGCCAAAGGGCCTGTTTCCGCGATGTATCTCTGAACTAAACTAAGGGGGGGATTGAAGAAGGGATCAACATTACTTAAGGAGTTTTTGTAACTTTGTTGGCACCTTTGTGGCGATTTTCTTTGTGTACTTTGTGTGCAAAAGAAAATAAATTCACTGTACCTAGGTACATGGGGCAATAAAGTATCATCAGCTTCAATAGGCAATAGGTGCAGGAGTAGGCCATTTGGCCCTTCGAACCAGCACCGCCATTCAATGTGATCATGGCTGATCATCCCAAATCAGTACCCCATTCCTGCCTTCTCCCCATATAGAAACATAGAAAAATAGGTGCAGGAGTAGGCCATTCGGCCCTTCGAGCCTGCACCGCCATTCAATGTGATCATGGCTGATCATCCAACTCAGTATCCCGTACCTGCCTTCTCTCCATACCCCCTGATCCCTTTAGCCACAAGTGCCACATCTAACGCCCTCTTAAATATAGCCAATGAACTGGCCTCAACTACCTTCTGTGGCAGAGAATTCCAGAGACTCACCACTCTCTGTGTAAAGAATGTTTTCCTCATCTCAGTCCTAAAGGAATTCCCCCTTATCCTTAGACTGTGACCCATTTAGCATGACTCCCTCAATAGCAAGAATATCTCCTGACTCCGCTATTTTTAAGAGCCCTATCTAGCTCTCTCTTGAAAGCATCCAGAGAACCTGCCTCCACCGCCCTCTGAGGCAGAGAATTCCACAGACTCACCACTCTCTGTGAGAAAAAGTGTTTCCTTGTCTCCGTTCTAAATGGCTGACTCCTTATTCTTAAAACTGTGGCCCCTGGTTCTGGACTCCCCCAACATCGGGAACATGTTTCCTGCCTCTAACGTGTCCAAGCCCTTAACAATCTTATATGTTTCAATGAGATTCCCTCTTATCCTTCTAAACTCCAGCGTGTACAAGCCCAGCTGCTCCATTCTCTCAGCATATGACAGTCCCGCCATCCCGGGAATTAACCTTGTAAACCTACGTTGCACTCCCTCAATAGCAAGAATGTCCTTCCTCAAATTAGAGGACCAAAACTGCACACAATACTCCAGGTATGGTCTCACTAGGGCTCTGTACAACTGCAGATGGACCTCTTTGCTCCTATATTCGATTCCTCTTGTTATAAAGGCCTACATGCCATTCGCTTTTTCACTGCCTGCTGCACCTGAATGCTTACTTTCATAGACTGATGTACAAGGACCCCCAGATCCCGTTGTACTTCCCCTTTTCCCAACTTGACGCCATTTAGATAGTAATCTGCCTTTCTGTTTTTGCTACCAAAGTGGCTAACCTCACATTTATCCGCATTAAACTTCACCTGCCATGCATCTGCCCACTCCCCCAACCTGTCCAAGTCACCCTGCATTCTCATAGCATCCTCCTCACAGTTCACATTGCCACCCAGCTTTGTGTCATCTGCAAATTTGCTAACGTTACTTTGAATCCCTTCATCCAAATCATTGATGTATATTGTAAATAGCTGCGGTCCCAGCACCAAGCCTTGCGGTACCCCACTAGTCACTGCCTGCCATTCTGAAAGGAACCCGTTAATCCCTACTCTTTGTTTCCTGTCTGCGAACCACTTCTCTATCCATGTCAGCACTCTACCCCCAATACCATGTGCCCTAATTTTGCCCACTGATCTCCTATGTTGGACCTTATCAAATGCTTTCTGAAAGTCAAGGTACACTACATCTACTGGCTCTCCCTTGTCCATTTTCCTAGTTATTCAAAAAATTCCAGATTAGTCAAGCATGATTTCCCCTCCGTAAATCCATGCTGATTTTGACCGATCCTGTTACTGCTATCCAAATGTGCGGCTACCTCATCATTTATAATCGACTCCAGCATCTTCCCCACCACCGATGTCAGGCTAACTGGTCTATAATTCCCCGTTTTCTCTCTCCCGCCTTTCTAAAAAGGTGGGATAACACTAGCTACCCTCCAATCCACAGGAACTGATCCTGAGACTATAGAACATTGGGAAATGATGACCAATGCATCCACGATTTCGAGAGCCTCATTTTATATACTTCCATCAGGTCTCCCCTCAACTACCAGCGTTCCAGAGAAAACAATCCAAGTTTGTCAAACCTCTTGCTGTAGCTTATATATCCTAATTCAGGCATTCTTCTAGTAAAGCTCCTCTGAAGATGGGTTTTGTTGACAGCATCAGTCCAGTGGTGAATTTGCTACCTGCCCCATGATGCACAAGCGGTCAACAAAAACAGCGGCAGAAGGAACAAGTGCGAGGGTCATGAGGCCAGAGCCTTGAGACAGCAGGAGCTAGAGCAGCAGCAGCAGCAGGAAGAAAGTGATGACAAGGATGTCCCTGCTCTGCACCCATTGCCTTATTGTCAGTCATACAGCACGGAAACACACCATTCTGCCCAACTTGTCCTTGACGAACAAGATGTCCCATCTACACTAGTCACATTTGCCCGCATTTGGCACACATCCATCTAAATCCATGTACCAGACCAATTGCCGTTTAAATGTTGTTTTAGCACCTGCCTCAACTACCTCCTCTGATAGCTTGCTCCATTTACCTACCACCCTCTCTGTGAAGAAGTTGCCCCACAGGATTGTATCAAATTTTGCCCATCTCACCGTAAACCTATGCCCTCATTTTCACAAAGTGTTGAAAAAGGCCCTCCGGATCAACTTGCCCACAGCGACCAACATGTCCCATCTACACAGGTCGCACCTGCCTGCATTTGGCCCACATCTCTCCAAACCTGTCCTATCCATGTACCTGTTTCATTGTTCTTAAATGTCACAATATCTCTCAACTATCTCTCTTGATCCATACACCCATCAGCCTTTGTGTGAAAATGTTACCCCTCAGATTCCTATTAAATCTTTGCCCCTTCACCATTCATCTATGTCCTCTGGTTAGAGTCATAGTGATAGTGTGAAAACTTGCCCACGCCGGCCAACAATGTCCCAGCTACACTAGTCCCACTTGCCTGCGCTTGGTCCATGTCCCTCCGAAACTGTCCTATCCATGTACCTGTCTGTTTCTTAAACGATGGGATAGTCCCAGCCTCAACTATCTCCTCTGGCAGCTTGATCCATACACCCACCACACTTTGTGTGATAAAATTACCTCTCGGATTCTTATTAAATCTTTTCCTCTTCACCTTGAACCTATGTCCTCTGGTCCTCAATTCTCCACTCTGGGCAAGACTGTGCGTCTACCCAATCTATTCCTCTCATTACTTTATACACACATCCTTCTGCACTCCAAGGAGAGTCCCAGCCTACTCATCTTCCAGCTGAGCATGTCACATCGCTACTATTAGACTTGCTTATGCAGAAGGAATCTGCTAAATAATTGTCTCAAATGAAAACCAAATGATTCTCTCCATAACACGCTAACATTGTAAGCTAATCATCAACCGGGAAACCACAGAAGATGCATAACATTATTTCAAATGCTGCTGTGCACATGGACCACATCACATCCATCAACAGATCCGTACTTCAACGACATCAAAGGCTGTAAATAAACCTATCTTTCCTGATGAGTGAAATATGCTCAACTCAGATCTTCCCATAGATTTCCTGTGACGATCTCCACTTTTTACGTGTTGTCCTAGCAACATCCTCGTAAATCTTCTCGGTAATCTTTCCAGCTTAACAGCAACCTACTTATGTGTAGGAAGGAACTGCAGTTGCTGGTTTAAACCCAAAACAGACCCAACAAGTTGGAAGTAACTCAGCGGGTCAGGCAGTATCTCCGGAGAGAATGGGTGACGAATGGGTCACTCATCCCTTCTCTCCCGAGATGCTGCCTGTGCCGCTGAGTTACTCCAGCGTTTTGTGTCTGACATCCTACCTATAGCAGAGTGACCAAACCTGAACACAAAACTCTAAACACAGTCTCACCAATATCTATTCTCAATACCCTCACTGATGAAGACCCAAGTACCAAAAGCCTTCTCGGCCACCCTATCTGTCTATGACGCCATTTTAAAGGAACTCAATGTCAGTTCCCCCTACAGCAAGTTCAGTGACTTGTGTGGTCAGGGTGTGATGGAAAAGGCATAAATGTAAATTTTATGAGCGAGAACTGTGGCCGTGTGAGAAATGTTTGTGAATTTATCGCAGACGGGTGAGAAATGCGAGTGAGTTTCTCGCAGACTGGTGAGAAATATGATTCAGGTAGTCCTGCTGCTATGTCCCAGCTGATGTGCTGCTGGATCATACAGACCAGGGTGGCTACAACTTCTGTGCCATCGTAGCTGTTCACTGTGGGAATGGCAGCGAGGTTACAACTGACCTCAGCGCTTCAGACAAAAAAGTAAAATAATTTGAATTTTAAAGCGAAAACATTTGCATGAATAAAGCATGAGGGCATGTCCTCATACTCTCTATCACAAGGTGTGCTCATTTGGATGAGGTGCTGGAAGGCATCACCCGAAAAGGTGCTGGAAGCCAACAAAAGGCATCACCTGAAAAAGACCCAAGGAAGAGTCACAAAACCCAGGCTCCATGGAAGGATTTTTACGAGAATGAACCCAGGGATGATTGGGTTAACATTATGATGAGCGTTTGAAGGCACTGGGCCTGTACTCGCTGGAGTTTAGAAGGATGAGGGGGGGAACCTCATTGCAACTTACCGAATTGTGAAAGGCTTGGATAGAGTGCATATGAAGAGGATGTTTCTACTAGTGGAAGAATCTAGGACCAGAGGCCATAGCCTCAGAATAGAAGGACGTACCTTTAGAAAGATAAGAAGAAATGTCTTTGGTCAGAGGGTGGTGAATCTGTGGAATTCATTGCCACAGACGGTTGTGGAGGCGAAGTCAATGGTTATTTTTAAGGTGGAGATTGACAGATTCTTGATTAGTACGGGTGTCAGGGGTTATGGGGAGAAGGCAGGAGAATGGGGTCGAGAGGGAAAGAAAGACCAGCCATGACTGAACAGTGGAGTAGACTTGATGGGTCGAATTACCTAATTCTGTTCCTAGAATTTATGAACATGAACAATATACAAACTATTTCAAGAGATTTGTTCACAAAACATACTCTCGCCCTTCCCATTCCTTGTCAGAACATCACAAACTTAATTGATGAGCAGGAATTATCTTCTGTGCAGTTAATTATGAAATTGTAAATGCAGACAAGGAAAGGTCCCATTCTTTCACCTGATAAAGATATCAAAATCATTTTTTTTAAATCAGGTGTACAATTTTATTTTTCCACTTGAACATAAACTCCTCTATTTAAAAAAACATTCTTCTTGGTTTCAGCACCCATAAGAACACCAATTTGTGTTATTTAAATTTTGGCGTTTTTTCATCTTATTTGCATTTTTATTAAGCAAAGTGCATTTTTAATTATCCGGTTTACACATTGCACAATACATAAATAATGCTATAAAACGTCTTCATATTTACAAGTAATATAATATATTTATATATAACATAAAATACACTTTTCTTTTATTAAATCTCATTACTTTTCATTGAAAGCATCTCTGATGAATCTGAGTCCTTTAATAACTCCACTCTATCGGTTATTGAGGAACACTTCCAGCCAGCAAGGACAGCTGGTTATGAACTGTCTCGTGTAGCATTGGCCCCAGCCTTTTACAAAACTAATTTGAATGCTGAACCCAGACCACGGCTCGTGTGTAAAATCATGATCGTTGGGTCTCTGCAAGGTGTAAGACTTCTCGTAGTCAAAAGCCTTGATGGAATAGCCCGGGAACACTTTGTGCACCAGCAACGTTCTGGAGTCCGGGTTGTCCAGTGTGACTGACTTGATGAAGATCGGGTAATTGCTGCGATTATAGACCCACACCCCGTCTGGCTCTTTGCTCAGCTGGATGCCATAGCCGATTTTGCTCCGGACCTTGGTCACCAGCTGGCTCTTGTTGTCCGAGTTTAACTGTCCCAGGCAGAAACCATTCCCGTGAGGTAGATCGTAGAAGATATCGAGGGAGGGTTCTTGGACAGTGTACAGACGCCCAACTCGTGTCCTCTCCTCCCAATATGCAACAACACACCAGTGCGACTGACTTCCCAGCTCCTGACTTATTTGGGATTCTGCAGGAGGAAGGAGGAAAAAGAAAATTAGTTTTTAATCATTAACCGACGTCTTAACAAGCGATTTCCTATATATTTTCAGAATAAACGCATCATTGATATAAGCAGACAGAGTGAGATGGATGAGGCTGGAAAATGCTCCCAGAACCAATGTCACACACAATACACAAATATTACACACCTCAAATAATTAATACACCTAAAGGCAAGATTTGGAAGAGCAGAATCTTCAATCACACCAAAAGCATTAATTCCACTAACAATCGGTCCTGCTGAATGAATGCTCAAAGTTTTAAGTGGTCATACATAGTAAAATATTTTTTTACAACCATAATATCAATAGATTATTGATGGCAGATATATTAATGCAGAAGCAGATGAAAATTGTTCTAAATCTGAAATTAGACAATTTTATGTTTAGCAAGATGATCCAATGTGTGCAGCAGTTCATAATATCTACATGTACACAAACTGATCATGGCTTATATGGATCTGCCCCAAATGACAAATGTATACTTATTTTTTCATGCTATCTACATTAAATGACATTACCATCATTGAATCTCTCACCCAGCGGATAATCATGTCCAGAAACTCTACTGGCTCAGCCAGATAAATATACGACAGCTACACCAACAAGTTAGCAGCGAGGTGTCGTGGAGTGAAGCACTCATCTCCACACATCCCAAAGCCTTTCCACCCTTCTACAAGAGGCATGTCAGGTGCATGAATTTAAAGCAGAAAAATGCTGGAAACAATTAGCAGGTCTGGCATCTTCCGTGGAAAGAGAAACAAATTCAGGTCCCACGTGGATCGACACAAGATGCAGGAGTAACTCAGCAGGTCAAACATGGATAGGTGACTTTTCGGATTGGGACCCTTCTTCAGATGTCACCTGTCCATGTTCTCCAGCGATTCTGCCTGACCCACTGAGTTACTCCAGCACTTTGTGTCTTTTTTGTTGTTGTAAAAACCAGCACCAGCACCTCCTTGTTTCTACGGTCTGATGTAGGGTCTATTTCTCTTTCCACTAATGCTGCCTGACCAGCCCAACTACTTCCCACATTTTTCTGTTTCATTTCTGATTTCCAGCATCTACAATTTTATTTATTTTCAAGTCAAAGGCATGATGGAATATTCTGTATTTTCCTGCCTGCATTTATTTCTTGTCTGGATGAGTGCAGCTTCAACAATTCTCATGACACAAACATGATACCACAGCCAATCTGAATATTCCTTCCCTTAACCACTTGTGCAAGTGGCTGCAGAATCCAACACCGTGCACTGTAGTTACTGCGACACCAGCCCTCAAGTTTGCCATGCCTCCAACTGAGCTGGACATGAACAGCAGATACATGACAGTATCAGCACCTCTAGTTTCCCCTCTACGTCATGCACCGTTCTGTCAGCGGGTCAGGCAGCATCTCTGGAGAACATGAATAGGTGACGTTTCAGGTCGGGATCCTATACATGTTCTCCAGATACTCCAGCAAACGGCGTCATTTTTTTTGCATCTGCAGTTGCTTGTTTTCTCTTTTGCCTTATAAGCGGGTTACAATTCGCCTTTCTTTCAAAATTGCTGTCATTAAATCCTGGAACACCCAGTCCAATGGCACATGGGAGAACCTTCACCAGAAAGAATGTAGTGCGTGAGTCATTACCACCTTCTCCATAATAAATATTGGCCATGACAGCAACTGCCTGGTCGCGGAATAGGAGTAAATTAAAAGACATACAAGACACATAAATGCACAGAAACAAGACAGCAACAGGGAGACTTCAATGATGAGAAATGCGCACACACAGAAATGCAGGCACACAATGAAACATACATGCAAAAGCAGCACATCTTCTTCCTCCCACTCTGTCACACAGATACAGAACCAGACACTCCAGGTGCCAAGAATTTCCCCCGCCCCCAAGTGAGATATTCCATACTTCCATGCTGTATAGCTATACGACAATTCCTCCAGAGGTCCCTCAGTCTGAAGAAAGGTTCCGACTCGAAACATCTCCTATTCTTTTTCTCCAGAGATGCTGCTTAACCTGCTGAGTTACCCCAGCAATGTTATGTCTATCTTCAGCCCCACAGAGCAGTTGTGCTCCCGCAACAGACCTGTCGTGCACCTTCCCAAACACAGTGAACCTACCTGAGCATCTTCACAAGCACTGCCAGACAGTAGAGTACAATAATCACACGTGACCGCACGCACGGTGCCGCAGCAGTAGAGTTGCTGCCTTACAGTGCCAGACACCCGCGATGATTCTGACTATGGGTGCTGCCTGTATAGAGTTTGTACGCTCTCCAGGTGACCGTGTGGGTTTTCTCTGGGAGCTCAAGTTTCCTCCCACACTCCAAAGACGTGCAGGTTTATAGGTTAATTGGCTTTGGTAAATTGGTTGGTGTGTGTGTGTGTGTGTGTGTGTGTGTGTGTGTGTGTGTGTGTGTGTGTGTGTGTGTGTGTGTGTGTGTGTGTGTGGTGCTAATGCAATGCTAGTTGGTGCAGACTCGGTGGGCCGTAGCGCCTGTTTCCACTCTGTATCTCTAAACTAAATGCAAGCTGGTTTAAGTTGCACCAGACTAGACTGGCTATCTTGTTAATAAATTGGTATTAGTTTGCAATTCCAGTTGAGGTTGAAATATCATTTTGTTTTTGTGAGACTGAGCTTGTCAGAAAGTTCACTGCTGCTGAGGCAACACCACCCTCTGACTATCTGAAATTCAGCCTGAGCTGCTAACGTCAAAACTGTGCACACATGAATGTTTTATAAACGCTTGGTTTAATTACAGTTGTGATTCGAATTCCCTCTCTCTCCGCCTTTGATTAATCCCAAAAGCCCACAGCATTATCACTAAATATGTTTTTGTGTGTTTGATATTTGCCTCAGTCCTGCACAGTGCAGCAGGTCGGACCACTCACTCATTCACCATCCTCAAAGCCACAATGAGGGAGCATTGCGCCCTGGCTAGCCCTTTAAGTGCACCCTTGTCACCCCTCCCCCACTCCTCACATTTTCCCTCCCCTTCGCAGTGCCCCTCGTAACCCTCTTCAGCTCAACTACATCCACATGAAATCCTGGCAGAGAACAAGCAGGGGAAAAAAAAGAGGAAAGGATCTGTGTCAAATTACTTCAAACTCCCCTTCGAAACACTCCATAAAACAAGCAGCAGCATCAAATCCGAGGAACGTGTTGTTCAATGGGGCTCCTTTTAACCTCACTGCAGTTCTCCCTGTTGCTCCTCAGCACACAAAACAGGAGTACGTTCAATGCCAAAAAGGAAACCGAGAAGACAGGAATAACCGTAAGCACCAGAAAGGGTTTGCACTGGCCGTGCCTGTCAGCCAAAATAGAGAATGCCACTTTGGTGCAGGTCGAATGAACGATACTCTCTTATCCCTTGTGACACGTCACAGTGAGATTCTTTGTTTTGCATTCATAAGTATGCAAAGAGTCTCCATGTATAGAGCGGCGACAAAGTTACAAAGTATTCCATTAGTCCCCAATGGTCCTTCTTTGCCCCCGCCGCCCCCCCCCCATGCCGGGTTCTTTGTTGTTCTCTCAGTGCCCCCCCCCCCCCCCATCACCGGGCCCCCCTTTGTTCTTGGCGGAGCGTCTAGCACCCACGGGGCCCGTCTGCCTCCAGCACCCACCGCGGGCCCGGTTGGTGGCTGTGGTCCCTCTTTCATTTATGCAGCTCACCAAACACCCGCCAACCTCACCTCACCAGCAGTGCGATTCCGACCGATGTTCCCATATTTACCATCCTTACACACTGGGCTCTGTTTGAACACACATAGCTCTGCTGCACAGCACAGCCACAGATCCTTCCTCCCGCCATGTCTGTGCCGAAGATGATGCCAACATAAAATAACCTCCTCTGCCTGCACGCAATCCATATCCCTTCATTCCATGCAGAATCTTGCGCCTATATAAAAGGCCTTTAAATGCCACCTTCATGACTGCCTCTACGCCACCCTTGACAAGTGCGTTCCAGGCATGCATAAAAACATAGACAACAGGTGAAAGAGTAGGCCATTAGGCTCTTCAAGCCAGCACCGCCATTCAATACGATCATGGCTGACCATCCAGAATCAGTACCCCGTTCCTGCTTTCTCCCCCATATCCCTTGATTCCGTTGATCCCATCACCCTGTGTCTCACACATCTTCTTTAAACTTTGATCCTCTCAATTTAAACCTATGTCCTCTAATCTTTTGACATTTCCATCCTGGGAAAATAGTTCTGACTACCTTTGATGTAGCCCTTAAAGAAGGGTCTCGACCCGAAACGTCACCCATCCCTTCTCTCCAGTGATGCAGCTTGTCCCGCTAAGATACTCCTGCTTTTTGCGTCTATCGTCAACTATGAATTGGACCATAACACCAATCATCCCCCTCCCACATTACTCTTGCATCATGAGCATTAGCATCTACAGTCTAAGCTCCGTCTTCTGCAATAATAGCGACTTGAACTCGTATTACAGAGAATACGGGTGTGCAGATTGGTCCATCACAGATTGAAGAAGGGTCTCAACCCATAACATCACCTGTCCACGTCTGGTTTAGTTTAGTTACAGCGCAGAAATATGCTCTTCGGCCCACCGACCGGCACCCACCACGCATTAACACCCTACGCACACTGGGGACAATTTTACATTAACCCCATGCCAATTAACGTACAAACCTGTACATCTTTGGTGTGTTGGAGGAAACCAAAGATCCCGAAGAAACCCCATGCAGGTAACGGGGAGAACGTACAAATGCCGTACAGACAGCACCCATTGTGAGGATGCAACCGGGCCGCGTCTCTGGCGCTGTGAGGCAGTAGGTCTACCGCAGAGCCACTGTGCCCGCCCGACACTATGTCCTCCAGAGATGCTGCCTGACCAGCTGAGTTACTTCAGCACGTTGTGTTTTGTTGTTGTAAACCAGTATCAGCAGTTGCTTGTGTCTCCCTTCCACAGATGAGCGAGGGGATGCCTGAGCAGATAGGCAGTGTGGCCCGGTTGAGCCCCTCCTGCTGCCATTTACGCTCGACTTCTTTCTGTGTGCTTCTGATTTCCAGAGGTAGGAGCGAGCCCAGTCACTGAACCTTAAACGGGAATTGCATTTGAGTCTGGGTGACGGGCATAGGAGTGCGGGGATGGACGGGAGCTCAAAGAAAGAGCACAAATTTATTGCCTAAGGCCTGGATAATAGTGGGCATAAAATCTTAAAAGAGGCACAGAGATATATATGCCTTTTGACGCTGGCCTCTGCAATAGGACACGGTTCAGGCAGGGGGAGGGGTGTTGCTTCAGGTTTGCATTTGCAAATGTAGTGTCAATAAAAGGACAGACTGGGCCACACAAAGGCACTTCTGCTTAGCTGGCTGCCCGAGCCCTCGCATTCATGGCAGTGAGTACGGCCAGAACAATAAAACAAGGGAAAGAAAGCAAGCCTGGCTCCTTTTGTCTGCAAGAGCCTGTCTCCAGTGAATGGGGCAGACAGCTGATTACTGCTTCCTGCTGACATTCTTTATCCATTGGCGTAAACTCTCCATCAGCCATGCAAATTACAGATTGCAACTCTGTCCGCAGGCAACTGCTGCACACACTTCACTCAAAGTAACTGAAGTCCTTAAAGGGAGGGTGTGGGACTTACAGTTCAAGACAATTTATTCCCAGACAGAGTGTAATTGGTTTCAGAGTCTTCATGTCCCATTTTTTAAAAATACTCTGTGACATCACATAATTGACTACGTTTATGCAGTTAAAGACTTGGGTATAAATTTAGTGAAGAGGACAACTATAATTTTCACACAAATATCATCTGTGCACTTAAATTATTGTTGCAAAGGATGACAATTATGGCTGGCAATTTAGCTAAAAGAGACTTTCGTTGCTGTATCTTCAGGGAGCTGAGCGCAGCTTACCGAGTGTCAAGGATGGACACGACACATAGTGCTGGAATAACTCAGCGGGTCAGGCAGCATCTCTAGAGAAAAAGGATGGGTGACATTTTGGGGACAGAACCCTTCTTCAGACTTCATAGTGAGTTTAGTTTAGTTACATAGAAAATAGGAAACTGGCCCTTCAGCCCACCGTGTCCGTGCCGACCAGCAATCTCCGCACACTAACACTATCCTACACACACTAATTTACAAATTTACCAAGCCAATTAGCCGACAAACCTGTACGTCCTTGAAGTGTGGGGGGAAACTGGAGCACCCAGAGAAAACCCACGCAGGTCACGGCAAGAACATACAAACTCTGTACAGGCAGCAGCACCCACAGCCAGGATCGAACCCGCGTCTCTTACGGCACCTAACTCTACTGTCCAGCTTTAAGTTTCTGGGCACTCACATCTCAGAGGACCTCACAGGTCCACCAACACCGTTGCACTGGTCAAAAAGGCACAGCAACGACTGTTCTTCCTAAGAACATTGAAACAGTCTGGTCTGCCCCAACAGCTGCTGACGACCTTCTACTGCTGCACCACAGAGAGCATACTAACGTATGCATCTCTGTGTGGTATCTCAGCTGCACGGAGGCAGAGAGGAGAGCTCTTCAGCGCGTCATCCACAGAGCGCAACAGATTATTGGGACACCGCTACCAGCCATGGAGGGCATCTACCACACACGGTGCCTAAGGAAGGCCGTCAGCATACATAAAGACTCCTCTCACCCTTGTAATGGACTGTTCGAACTACTCCCTTCCGGCAGACGCTACAAGGCCTTCTACGCCCGCACTACCAGACTCAGGAACAGCTTCATTCCCAGAGCTATAGCGGCTCTGAACCGGCCCTGCTGAGTGACCCCGCCCCCCATGGACTGTCTCCCCCAGATGGTCACGTCGCACAGGCACATCTGCACTTTAGACTGTTTTGACTTTTATTGTTCTAATGTTCTTTTTAAAAACCTTGTTCTCAGGGTATCTAAACCTAAATTTTATTAGTCGTTTAAGTTATGACATCGGATGGAGGTTGCAAACCAAATCTCGTTGCACTTATGTGTAATGACAATAAAAAATATTATTATTATTACTGCTGTGCCACTGTGAGTGTCGGATGGTCAAAGGCGTAAAGCACATTGGAGGGACAGTCCTCTTGCAGCAAGTTGTGGTGAGAGGGCCCGAGTTTCAATGGCACTCAGTCAGCGAGAGGTAGAGCAGTGTAACAGAGCCACGGGAGAAGTGAAGTGTAAATACTCTAAACACATTTCCTTTATTACAGACTTGGTACAAAGCAAGTATTTGTCTGTAGCTATCAGCACTCTCATCATGGTTATTAACTCAGTCCTGTTATATAAAGGCTCTCAGACAAATACCTTCAGCCTCTTTGGCAAGGTGCTCCATTGTTCTTGAGAACTAAGGATTAAGAGCTATCTGCAGTATATTCCTATATTAAGCATGTGGGCCTAAAACTTGCAGAGTTTCACTCACGGAGGGCTCCACTCACAGGAGCATCTGTGTGCCTGGTGCAATCACAAATCTCCGACGCTTCCATGTTAATGCAGGCAATGAACTATTTATTTTAAATGGGCTAATGCCACCACTAAAATGACAGGTAATCATCAACGACTGGGAAAGGGCGGGAGGTTGGGATTAAAAGCTTTGCCGCAGCCATCAAATTGGCAAAGGTGGTTAGACAGGCTGACTGTGAGGGCCAATTGTGAAAGATTTATAAGGATGGTAATTGCACTCGTTTCTTAAAAAATGTATATATTTTAAACTTGCTCATTTTGCCCACATCACAACAGTCGCTGCATTCCTGAGTAGGTTGGTGTGCAAAGCACTCAACTGTGCCGTGGCTGTGAACAGGCCTTGTATTAATGTTCACCTGGCTGTATATGTACATCATGGTGGCTCATTAAGGGGTAGGGATGGGGGTCCAGTACGCAGTTCGGGGTGGAGGGGATAGCAAATAAAAACAGTAGCACATACTTTAAATGGGCCACAATATCATCACCCAGTCTTGCTGTGGGCATGTGGGAAAGTATTTTTAATACCATTTTCCTGATTAAAAAAAAGGTTTTACCATTAGAAAAAATCATATTCAGGCAGAGATGGGAGAAGCCTTTCTGCCAACCTTCATGACTGAACCCATTGATAACCCTCAAGCATGTGAAATATTAAGGGGGAGGAGCATAAAAATAAATACCCAATGTGCGATCTTGCTAAAACACAGTCTGCAGCCAAATTTTGCTCGGATCCATAAAGAGATGAGGTAATTGAAACAGTGCGAAGAAAAAAGCCATGTTGAAAAGGGAAAAGTCTGGTAATCATTTGAGTTCTGAACATGCGATCACTTCAGTGCTTACTATGTGAGCGTCTGCGCTGAATCCAGTTCAAGGCCTCTGGTAGACAGAACTAATCCCCTTACGGAATGTTAATCTGGAGCTAGTGAACTTGGGGGCATTCTTTTGTCCGCTCCCGGATAGCTTCAGGAGGCCCCTTAATGACCTACGTAATGGAAGATGGTGTTAAACTGAATCCAACTGCCTTCCCTGCCCCCACAAGTCACCGAACCTCAGCATGCCAGTAAACAGCAGCCAAGCTTCAAAGACAAGGGTTTTAAACCACGAACCACAGCCACCCCACCCACCTACCCCTTCAGCTGAATGCTAATGATCCCACAAGCACATCAATATTTCAGCCAACATTACCTTCAGCCACAAGAAAGGACACAAAGTGCTGGAAGAACTCAGTAGGTCCAGGCAGTATCCCTGGAGCACCTTTATACCTTTTCATACCACCAGTTTCCCTCTCCCCTGAGACATTCTGTCTGAAGAAGGGCCTTGAACCGAAATGTCACTTGTCCCTTTTCACCAGGGATGCTGCCTGACCCGCTGAAGTACTCCAGCATTTTGTGTCCATCTCTGGAGAACATGGATAGGTGACGTTTCCGGTCAGGGCCCTTCTTCAGACCTATAAGGGCCTGTCCCACTTGCCGATTTTTTCGGCGACTGCCGGCATCATTGACTGACGAATCAGGTCACCGAAAAAGTCGCGGCGTGATGACGTATTGACGCGTGGCGTTTCCTCAAGTGTCGCAACATTTTGTTTTGTTGCCGCTGGTTTTGAAATGTTCGAAATCTTTCGCCGACCCTGATAAGTCAGTCAATGACGCCTGCAGTTGCTGATAAAATCGCCAAGTGGGACAGTTGCAACAACTGCACTAGAACGGTGGCCACTCCACTAAAGCACGTTACGGATTGTAGTATGTTGAGATACACACTGCAGTTATGAAAGGCACTTTATCTATATGAAATACTTCATGTTGGAGAAATAATTCTAGAGGAACAAGATAAAGACAATCTTTTCCCCATCTTTCATAATAACAAGAGAATCTGCATTTGCACAGATTCTCAAACTTTATCTCTGCAATGCTCACAGGCCAGTTGTTTATATGTATCAAATGTAGAACAATTCCCTTCGGCCCATTATGTCCGATCAACCATAATGGCAAGCTAACAAATCCTGTCTGAATAAAAGTTCCACACCATCACCTATCCATCCACTCCATAGATGCTGCCTGGCCTGCTGTTAATCCAGCACTTGGTGCATTGCTTGGGATTCCAGCACCTGCAGTTCATTGTGCCTCCTTCCACTCCCTACCTGATTTGGGACGGCACTTGTGGCCTCAATGGGCGGTGATATTTCCATCCAAAGGACTTTTCCCGTAAACTTTTTTTTTTGCTGGGAAGTGCTTTCTACAATCACGAATCTCTCAACTCCGCGTCTGGACGGGAACACGCTGTAACTGGCCTGTTTTCTTGCGGTCAGCGTGAATATGAATGCATTGTACACGGCCACAATAATTGCAGTGGGTTCTTTGGTCAAAGAAGAAATTCTCTACCTTCCGCCTCTTCCCCTCCCCCACGCCCGTGCCCCCTCAATGTCTCTAACCAGCAGCCAACTATAAAAGCAGCACGTTTGTGTCCCCATGGCATTGGGAGGGGAAAAAACAACAGCAGCCGGCAGACTGGAGACAGAAAGCAGCCTGAAGAAGTTAATGATTACTTCTGTCTGGCTTCATAATCAAATCATTTCCATTCACGATCACGTGGCCCCCACTTCCCTGACGCACCATGCGCTGTGCGTAGGCACACACACACACACACACACACACACACAGCGAGGTTACAACTTGTGATATAAATCACTTGCCGCCAGCATGCATCTCCCACATCTTCAAAGTCCTTTTTTAAATATTCCTTAAGGTTTTCATTTGCAAGTCAATCAGCTGTCACACCCACCCCCATCCACCAACCCCCCCCCCCCCCCCCCCAGCCCGCACCACACACGCACACTCACAGCTATTCCAGCCCGAATAGCGCACAGTGAAGTAGGAACAGACAACTGTCTGTACTGTACTGGGTGAAATGGAGGCTCAGCAGGTCAGTCTGAAGGACGAAGGCTTAGTCAGTGTGTTTTATTCCCCCTACAGTCTTGCTGGAGCCTCACTTATTGCCGCTCAGTCATTATATCTATGACTCTCCAAAGATTCAAAGGCCAGGAGACGTAATTTATTAACATTAGAAATTTAGGACTAAACAGGAAGTTCAGTTGGAATCTATTTCAATTTCTGAAGTGACCTTGTGAATATTTTCAAATTTATTCAGTGGATGTATTCAACATATTTTTATCGCAAAATGCAAATTAACTCAAATATGCAAGTTACATTTTTTTTTAAATCAGAGCTGAGGGAACAAAAGACCTGGCATCTTATCACATCGCTCAGTACATTTCAAACTGTTTCTGAATACATTATTTTAACTATCACTATGTTCATAAGTATTAGGAGCAGAATTAGGCCATTCGGCCCATCAAGTCCGCTGTTCAATCATGGTTGATTATGTTTCCCGCTCAAACCTATTCTCCTGCCTTCTCTCCATAACCCTTGACACCCTTGCTAATCATTTATCTGTACGAAGGAACTACAGATGCTGGTTTAAACCAAAGATATAGACACAAAATTGAGTTTCTCAGCGGGACAGGCGGCATTCTCTGGAGAGAAGAAAAGGGTGACATTTCGGGTCGAGACATAGAAAACAGGTGCAGGAGTAGACCATTCGGCCATTTGAGCCAGCACCACCATTCAATATGATCATGGTTGATCATCCAGCATCAGTACCCCATTCCTGCTTTCTCCCCATATCCCTCGATTCCGTTAACCCTAAGAGCTAGATGTAACCCTCTCTTGAAAACATCTTCTTCAGCCTGTCAATTTCCACCTAAAAAAATACCCAATGACTTGGCCTCCACAGCCGACTGTGGCGATGAATTCCACGGATTCATCACTCTCTGGCTACACTGTTAATTCATATTACTGATCTTACCTTAGCTCGGTCTTTGTGGCCTCTGTCCACTTCCTCACGTCACCCAGAAGGGCGTCACCGTCAAAACGGAGATTTGAGTGATGGACTGTGATTGCTAAGAATCCTAATGCAAACCTCTCCAGATGATGTCTGGATAAATATTGGGCAGGAGAACGAGAAAGCAATATTACAAATATCATGTGTCTCCCTTTTGGCTGGTGAGGCATAGTTTAAGTCCTGTTCTGCCTTCTCTTTGCACATATCTTTGAATTGAATCATTGATGCATCAGGGAGAGGCCAGGAATACAGTGAAATCTCACGGATGTGGGTGTTCAGCAGACTGAAATGCAATGTTGAACTACATGTTGAGTGAGTCTAACCTGCACCACCCCGTCTAACCCAGGTAGTCAGTGGCTGTTACTCTTGACAGTGTGCAGTTTCGGTCTCCAAATTTGAGGTTGGACATTCTCGCTATTGAGGGAGTGCAGCGTAGATTCATGAGGTTAATTCCCGGGATGGTGGGACTGTCATATGTTGATAGAATGGAGCGGCTGGGCGTGTATACTCTGGAATTTAGAAGGATGAGAGGGGATCTTATTGAAACATTATTAAGGGATTGGACACGCTAGGGGCAGGAAACATGTTCCCAGGGGCCACAGTTTAAGAATAAGGGGTAGGACATTCAGAACGGAGATGAGGAAAAACTTTTTCAAACACGTGAATCTGTGTAATTCTCTGCCTCAGAAGGAAGTGGAAGTCAATTCTCTGAATGCTTTCAAGAGAGAATTAGATAGAGCTCTTAAAGATAGCGGAGTCAGGTGATATGGTGAGAAGGCAAGAACGTTGTCATGATTGTGGATGATCAGCCATGATCACAGTGAATGGCGGAGCTGGCTCGAAGGGTCGAATGGCCTACTCCTGCACCTATTGTCTATTGTCACCGGTCTCCCCACCGTAGAATCTTTTGTTGCTTGAAAACCTTTCCGGTGGATGCTGGAATATAATTTTTCCCAGGCCATTGTTGTACTTTTACTTTGTCAAAAATAAATAAACTGTTGACAAAATTGGGAGCTTGAACAGAGTTAAGAATAAACATCAAATCACCCCCCACTATCAACCCCCCCCCCCCCTCCCCCCCCACTAAGACATCATTCACTCGACTTGATAAAATGCCAGTTGTTTCCCAGCTATTAGCTCAAAGTAAACGATGTCATTAATAATAGCGGCACCCCACCCGACCGAGCTGCAACCAGCGGCACACTGGAGGAACACAATGCGTGACTCAGGCCGAGTGTTTTGGCTCATCTGAAACCGGAACAGCATCAGCCTAGTAGGATGTTAGTATGTCAATGTAATCTAATTGAGGAAATGACAAAGAAACCTAAAAAGTATGTGTGTGTGAAACAGAGAGAGAGAGAGAAAAAAAAGGGAGAGCAGATGAAGAATAGAGATGCGATTATGTAACGTGGTAGAGCTTGTACTCTACCACTAAAGGACTTTTTGCCGGTAGAAAATTGGAATGGTGTCAGATGAGCCTGCTTAAATTGGCTGTTATAAGGACTAAAGTATGTCAAAAACTGTCAGGAAAAGTCACATATGGGTTTTGATTATAGCATCTGGTAAAATAATTCAGAAAAGGGAAGGGCAGCAGCCCTGGATCAGAAGGAGTTCTGATGATAAAATACATGAAGCTGAGGGAGCTTGCAATCAGTGCAGTAACTAACTTCACAACGCCAAGCAGAACCTCCAGCCCAGCAGTGCACAGGGGCCTTGTTGCTGCTACCTTCAGATGGGTACATTTGAATTGTTAATTGTAGGATATGGTCGTGGGACAGGGTGGAGGATAGATGCTCACTCCAGCATTTCAACCTACTGGTGCCAAAGGCTATACAGTGTGTGTAAGAAGGAACTGCAGATGCTGGTTTAAACAGGAGTAACTCGTGGGGCGGGGAGTGTCTGTGGAGAGGAGGAGTGGGTGACGTTTGGGCTCGAGACCCTTCTTCAGCCCAGCTGCCTGTCCCACTGAGTTACTCCAGCAATTTGTGTCTATCTTCACCACATCGCATGGAAAACTATTACAAGTTCACGCTTAGCCCACGCTGACCAGCGATCCCCACACATTGGCACTAACCTACAAACTAGGGACAATTTGCAATTCTTACCGAAGTCAATTTAACTACAAACCTGTACATCTTTGAAATGTGGGAGGAAACTGGAGAAAACCCACGCAGTCACAGGGAGAACGTACAAACTCCGTACAGACAGCACCTGTAGTCAGGATCGAACCCGGGTCTCTGGCGCTGTAAGGCAGCAGCTCTACTACTGTGCCACCATGCTTTTGAAGAAATCACCATAGTTACGCAAGAAGCTCATGGGATGAGGGTGGCTTAAAATGACCACCTGTCTCTTCAATTGCCCCCCCAATTCTGCAAATTCAGGGCATTCCACATGGCTGTAATGACTCTTACCAATTTCTGCAGATGCATCACATCCTATGGGGTTGCCACAAATTGCTCCTCACCAGTTGACTGCTGTGGTTAGCAATGCAAAGAATATTCTCCTTTGCACTGTTCCTTAGCGATTTGGTCAATGCATTTAAAATTATTTGATAGCTATTCAAAGAAGTGACAGCGGCACGGTGGCACAGCGGTAGAATCATAGAAAATAGGTGCAGGAGTAGGCCATTCAGCCCTTCGTAGATGCACCGCCATTCAATATGATCATGGCTGATCATCCAACTCAGTATCCTGTACCTGCCTTCTCTCCATACCCCCTGATCCCTTTAGCCACAAGGGCCACATCTAACTCCCTCTTAAATATAGCCAATGAACAGGCCTCAACTACCTTCTGTGGCAGAGAATTCCACAGACTCACCACTCTCTGTGTAAAAAGATCTTCTCATCTCGGACCTAAAAGACCTCCCCCTTATCCTTAAACTGTGACCCTTTGTTCTGGAGTTCCCCAACATCGGGAACAATCTTCCTGTATCTAGCCTGTCCAACCCCTTAAGAATTTTGTACGCCTCTATAAGATCCCCCATCAATCTCCTCAATTCCAGCGAGTACGAGCCGAGTCTATCCAGTCTTTCTTCATATGGAAGTCCTGCCATCCCAGGAATCGGTCTGGTGAACCTTCTCTGTACTCCCTCTGTGGCAAGAATGTCTTTCCTAGGTAGAGTTGCTGCCTTACAGCGAATGCAGCGCTGGAGAACTGGGTTTGATCCTGACTACAGGTGCCGTCTGTACAGAGTTTGTACGTTATCCCCGTGGGTTTCCTCCGAGATCTTTGGTTTCCTCCCACACTCCATAGATGTACAGGTTAGTAGGTTAATTGCCGTGGCATAAGTGTAATTTGTCACTGGTGCGTGTAGAATAGTGTCAATATGCGGGGATCGCTGGTCGGCGTGGACACAGCGGGCCGAATGGCCTATTTCCGCGCTGTTTCTCTAAAATAAACCAAACTAAAACTAAAATGACGTGGAAATTTTATTCACTTTGCCACCATCTCTGGCCCAGCACATGACCCTCATAAACTGCCATCAACTGACGTCGGTTTCCCTTTGGCTTTCCTGGGAGAATCCATATTTTCTTATTTAAACTAGTCGACTTTGTCCAACAAGTTGCAGCTTGCCGGCTTCAACAATCCTCCCTCACCCTTCAGTGCTTCTGTGCAAGCTGCCAGTCGAAACCTAGCTTCATGATGACAATGAAGACTATGATTAAAGGCAGCTTTCTGGCTGCAATGTCTGGATTTAATAAATTATTGATAACCAGCAAGCCCAAACCCAAAGTAAAGCACTTCAGGCAGGAACGCATTACCGCTTATTACTACTCCACGACAATCTGCTGCGGGAGGTATTAACATTGACTGGTACAGCACGAAAACAGGCCCTTCTGCCCACAATGTCTGATGCCAAGACCGACTTACCTGCCTGAAAGTAATCCATATCCTTCTATTCCCTGCATGTCCATGCCCCAATCTGTAAGCCTCTTGAATGTCACTACTGTATGCACTGGCACAGATTTGCCCCGCACATCTCTTTAAACTTAGTTCCTTTCACCTTAAAGCTATACCCTCTAGCATTTGATTATTTACATCCAGGAAAAACAGATTCTGATTATGCCTCTCGTGATTTTATAGACTTCTATCAGGTCTGCCCTCAACTTCTGTGGTTCCACAAAAAAAAAGCAATTCAAGTCTGTCCAATCTCTCCCTGTAACCAATGCCCTCTAATCCAGGCATCATTCTAGTAAAAGATAGAAGGGTCTCGACCCAAAACATCACCCATTTCTTCTCTCCAAATTCCGACAAAGGATCTTGACCCGAATTGTCACCCATTCCTTCTCTCCAGAGGTGCTGCCTGTCCCGCTGAGTTACTCCAGCATTTTGTGTCTATCTTCAATGTAAACCAGCATCTGCAGTTCCTTCCTATTCCTGCGCACATCATTCTAGTAAACGTCCTCCGCACCCTCTCCAATACCCCCACATCCTTACTGTATTCGGGAAATTACCCCTCAGATTTGCTCACAGAAACAAGTTTTGTAACAATGTCACTGGACAATGGAAGCGTGCGTCAAATATGTAGAATCATTTACCCCTACCCACGAGAAGTTGTATGCCCTGGAGTCTGCTTATGCGAGATACACAATGCTGTACATCCTTAAGATACACACCGACAAGACATTCCTTCTCCGTTGCTCATGACAAGTGGGAAGACACCCAGCTTTATAAGGAATGGAGCCACAAAATACAATGTCTAATGCACTGTTATTGCTAAGGAGGGGCTGTTTTTAAGATGTGCTATCTCTTCATGCCAGAAAGGCTGACTGCTGTAAATGTTGAGGTCAGTTCGAGGTTTACTGTAGATGACGCTAGTCTACATTTTGGCAGATGCCTGCACATTCCTAGCTCCAGATCAGTAAACTGCTTGAGGTGACTGCATTTCTCACCCCCTGTTTAAAATTATTTTCACAGCAGCACTGGAGCAGGAGATTAGAAGAGGCAGGATCTTTCAGAAAAACTGAGAGATGAGTGTTTTAAGGGCCTGTCCCACCAGCGTGCAACTCTATGCGATGAGCACGACCTCACGTGGTCGCTTGAGCCGTCCGGCGTTGTGGGGCTGGTCCCACTTCGATCGCCGGAGCCGTGCGGAGTTCGTCCCGACATCGCGCGGGGCTCAGAAAAACTGACTATGTTCAAAAATTCCGCGCGGCAACGGCTTGTCCGCTCGCAGTCGCCTCGACGCATTACACACCGTCTCGACATCGTGCCTCCGTGATCCTCTCTGTAGGTGCCTCCGTGACCCTCTGTGTGTGTGGCTCCGTGGCCCTCTGTGTGTGTGCCTCTCTCTGTGTGCCCCTCTCTGTCCTGGCGAACTTACCTTAAGACTTCGCTCCAGGTTCGCCTCACTTTGCGCCGCATTGCGCCACTCACCCGACCTCCACGCAGACCCCGCTGCCGGTTTGGTCACGCTTGCCGCATGCAGGCGCATGCTGGTGGGAACGGCCCTGTACAGGGGATCACCCGACCTCCGCGCGGCCCCCGCTTCTAGTTTGATCGCGCTCATCGCATGGAGTCGGATGCTGGTAGGACAGGCCCTTTATACAGGTTCAGTATTAACTGGAGATACTGCTTTGGAGAGTGCACTCCAACAAGCCGTTTTATTGTGATTTATATGGGTGAGAAATTCCTCTTTTCCTGAAAAAAAAGTGGGAGAATCAAAGCTTGTTTTCTTTCTCTATCATTGATAAGCCTGAAATGAATCGCATAAAGATATAACTCAAAAGCATAATTTTTATTTCAGAGAAAAGCAGGTGTCTTGAGAGTGTAACTCTGAGTCTGTCTCCAATTTGTAGTGGGCTGTGGTTTATACAAGTTCACTTCACAAATCCTGCTCCCTTTCATGGAAGGAGCTAATGGGCCTTTAAAAGGCTTTGCATTCCAGTCCACGGAAGAGGTGACCATGATGTCGAACAGCGCCCCTTATGATATTCGCTGGATTTTCACAACCAAAAAACTCCCTCATATTTTCCACCCCCCCTGTAATCTACAGCCTTTTAAAAACCCCACTGTGGGTTTCAACAGGACACACATTACTGACTTAACTTGCCTGTTGTTCACAACAGCGCTGTACTTGTTCTTCACCTTACTCTGAAGCTGATCAGCAGTTAGATGTGAGAATTGGGTTCAATTCGGCAAAATGTATTTTTGCATTTTAAGCCAAATATGAATTTATTTCAGGGAGCAGAGGGGAGGGAAGGGATCCAGACGAAGGTGTAATTCTTTTCCGAGTTCGTGCTGATGAGACTGGGTGGAGCCCAGTCTGCAAGACCCAGAGGACTGGGACCAAACCCAAGTGCAAATCAAAACCAGTCCTCAGCCAAAAGCTTCCTTGGCTTCATAGCAGGGAAGGAAACTAGGAAAGGAATGAAATATCCATAAACAAGAAGCAGACGACCACATCCCTCTGGGTAATGCTCAAGGCCGTAGTCAAATTAAAGAGAAACGTTACCATCCTACCATCAGGAGGTGAAAAAAAATTAAACAAACACAACACAGTGCAGCCATTGTTTGTTTTTCTCCCTCGTTCTGCCCTGAAAATTTCACTCGTCAGTGCTAGTCCTGCCTGTTTTCTTCACTTTCTCTACGCCGTCCTGGAAAGGCTGTATTTTTATTGTATTTCCCTTCTTCTGGTGGTTCATATTTCTTCCCTTCAGTTTTGAGGAAGCATGGGCATTAGTCCTAGTGCCCTGACCAACATCCCTCGCTCAGCCAATGCAATTAAAACACATTAATTGATTTGCTTTGCCGTCAGTGGCAGTACTTTGCTGTGCAGAAAATGGTTGCTGCAGTTGAATGCAGCAATTGGGCCACCAAATCAGTCATTCCTCTGGACCTACCCGGCAGAAATATTAAAAAAACGGCACATTTTGTTTTGCATGAGGCGATCTGATGTTTAACACAGCAATTGGAGAAATTCTGCTCAGTTTGATTAAAAAATGTGTTAAGGAAGTCCAAGGCATTGGATGCTAACATGGGCCAAGTGCTAGAAATGGGAAGAGTATGGATAGGTACTTGGTAGTTGGCGAAGGCTTAGTGTTTTGCTGTACGACTTTGTGACTATAAAAGTGCTCAAGGACATGAAATTATGTATGTGCCACTTAAATCAAGATACTCCTGGGGGAAACGTTTGCATATGACATCCGACCGTGCCAAAATGTACAAAGTGGATACTTAGTATTATAGAAGAAGGGAGGCATAGTGGTGCAACGGTAGAGTTACTGCCTTACAGCGCCAGAGACCTGGGTTCGATCCCGACTATGGGTGCTGTATACACAGAGTTTGTACCTTCTCCCCGTAAGCTGCGTGCGTTTTCTTTGAGATCCCAAGTTTCCAGCCACATCCCAAAGGCGTAGGCTAATTGGCATGGTATAATCGCAAATTGTCCCTAGTGCATGCAGGACAATGTTAGCGTACGGAGATCACTGGTCAGCGCGGACTCAGTGGGCCGAAGGGCCCGTTTCCGCACTGATCTCTAAACCGAACTAACTAGCTGAGGAACTGCATATTAACAAATAAGGACAGGAAGATGAGTCACAAATTGCAATGAAGCCACTGGTTCGACAGGTGGGCACATGATCCATCATGCTGGGACAGTCCACTTTCAACTACACCGCTGGTATTTTTATTGCGCTGTCAGTAAGACTTATGGTAAAGTAATTGCACATTGCAGACCAAGAAGATTGTCAGGTCAACACCCAAAATGTGTGGCAGCTCTTCCTCAAACAGAAATCTGCAAGATGGTAACTGAAACTAGCTTGCTGCATGTACCGGCCGCTTTACACCCATAGAACATTCACACATCACGTTCCAATGTTGTGCCACAAACACACTCGTGATACTCCACATTCATCACTTGTTCGCTGCCATTGGGAGCAGCTGAAGTCTTCATTCAACATTAGCCGCAGCAGTTCAAGATTCCTCATTCGGAAGCAACCGCATTTAAAATCTGCCTGTGCCTTAAAGAGAATGCTTCTACTAAACTTGGGGAGAACAACTGATACATGAGGAAGTGGAGTTTCCCCTTTCCATTTCCCTATTGCCCTTCTCCAATGGGCAACCAATGCTTATTCAAGCAGTCTTTCTTTCTATACGAGTCCATAACAGAATGTTTTACTTGAACATGGCTTTATATCCTAGTCTCAATTTAGCAGGTTACTCCATTCCCTTGGTCTAAAGTTAACCGAGGTCAGTTATATCACCCCACAGCCAATAAAAATGAGAACAGAAAAATAAAGTGATTTTATCCCCTCCAAACTGTTTCCTCCCCCACCCTAAACCTATTTTAGTCATACAGTGTGGAAACAGGCTCTTCAACCCAACCTGCCCGTGCCAACCAACATGTCCCATCAACACTAGTCCCACGTGACAGTCTGGCCCATATCTCTCTAAACCTAACCTATCCACGTACTGTCCAAATGTCTTTCAAACCCAGTGATAGTACCTACCTCAACTACCTGCTCTGGCAACTCAGTCCATACACCAGTCACACTTTGTTTAACGAAGTTGTCATTCATGTACCTATTCAATTTCATTCCTCCTCCTCTCCTCCCCCCCCCCCTCCGAATTTTGATTCCCCTACTCCGAGGAAAATAATCTCTGCATTTAATCTATTTGTTCCGCCCATAATCTTATACACCTCTATAAGATCAACCCTCATCCTCCAGTGCTTCAAGCAATAAAGTCCTATAAAGTCTGCATGGACAGGGGGGTGCGGGGTTCCGGGTCCTCAAAGAGCACAGATGGAAGATAAATGATCAATACTGGGGGCGGTGGAGGGGGAGGGGGAGGCGCTTTGGTGACAGTAATGGTTGACATTTCTTTTCTCTCCGAGTGTGACCAGCAGATGTGCGAGCTGTTGCTCATGTCATGAAACAGCATCAAGTGGAGATAACCTGAGACTGAGACTTGCTGAAGAAAAAAAATACACACAAACACATGAGGAAACATCGCCATGGCAGCAGGCGGGGAGCCAAGCTAGCGCCTGTGGGTCATTTAATCCCGAGTCCTGCTCGGTGCCAGAGACAAGGCAGTGTTAGTTATCTTTTACACAGTGGAGCGCAAAGGTCAGTACGAGACGGCACCAGCATGTCCTCTCGGTGAAGGCAAATGTGATGTGCAGCTGATAAGGTTTCTCTGAAGCCTCTCCCCCCCCCCCCCCTGCACTACACCTCCTTCCCCCACCTCAAATAGTCCTCAATCAAGAGGTCAGCCAATGCCTATTATGGCCATGGCCTCAACCAACCTTCGGTAAAATGCTATGGGGCTCAGTTTATGGAGGCTGGGTTTCAGCTGACTCTTGGCTCAACACAACGTCTGTCTAATGCTTCTCTTGACCTCTCCGCCACTTGGCAGAACGCCGAGAAGCAAGAAACGCAGAAAGATACATATGTCCTCTTAAGACACAAGTCAAAGATGAAACGGTTCTGTGAGGTTTAGACATTTCTTTAGCAAGATCCTCCGTAATCAGCTGTAAGAACAGGTGTCAAGGGTTATGGGGAGAAGGCAGGGAAATGGGGTTAGGAGGCAGCGATCAGCCATGTTTGAATGGTGGAATAGGCTTGATGGGCCGAATTACCTAATTCTACTCTCATAACCTGTAATCTCCAACAAAATGCTTTCATGGATTTACTCAAAGGTTGGTGAGTATTTTTAACCAGCTGCCACAGGGTGTAGCTGAGGCTGGCACTATAAGAACATTTAAAATACACCTGGACAGGTACATGGATAGGAAAGGTTGAGAAGGATGCGGGCCAAACATGGGTAAATTGAACCATCTTAGATGGGGCATCTTTGTCGGCATGAAAGGTTGAAATCACGAATTCAATGATATGCTCAAGTTACTAAAATATGTGGAGCTACGAAAATGTAGGAGTTAGTAACTGCAAGGCCACATTGCATGTGGGTATTGATTACATAGAAACATAGAAAATAGGTGCAGGAGTAGGCCATTCGGCCCTTCGAGCCTGCACCGCCATTCAATGTGATCATGGCTGATCATCCAACTCAGTATCCCGTACCTGCCTTCTCTCCATACCCCCTGATCCCTTTAGCCACAAGTGCCACATCTAACGCCCTCTTAAATATAGCCAATGAACTGGCCTCAACTACCTTCTGTGGCAGAGAATTCCAGAGACTCACCACTCTCTGTGTAAAGAATGTTTTCCTCATTTCGGTCCTAAAGGAATTCCCCCTTATCCTTAGACTGTGACCCCTTGTTCTGGACTCCCCCAACATCGGGAACAATCTTCCAGCATCTAGCTTGTCCAACCCCTTAAGAATTTTGTAGGTTTCTATAAGATCCCCCCTCAATCTTCTAAATTCCATCGAGTACAAACCGAGTCTATCCAATCTTTCCTCATATGAAAGTCCTGACATCCCAGGAATCAGTCTGGTAGCAGATTGTAGCAGTTACTTCAATTGGTGAATTCTGCTTGGTGACTGTGTGATTTAAACCATGTGGGAAGGGTTATGATATCCCCCTTGTAGCTAGACTCTCTCCCCTCATCGTTTAGCCTCACGCAAGTACTATATATAACATTTAAAAACATCTGGATAGGAAAGGTTCAGAGGGAAATGGGACAAACAGCGACAGGTGGGACTAGTATCTTGGTCGGCGCAGGCAAGTCGGGCCGAAGGGCCTGCTTCTAATCTGCAAGTCCCAACCACTCAAAATTGGAATAGCTGAGTGAATGAAGTACCCTCAAAAATAATGAAAAGAGCTGTTTACAAAGTTGTGGTAGTCCTGTAAAAATGTGCATTTCCTTTAGCTTCAATAAAATCTATGTTATTCCAGAATTTAATCTTCTGATTTTCAGGAATCTTTTGGTGTGGTGGTATGTGAATCAAGTTTCCTCCCACCTTGGAAGCTGCTCATGTTCAATATTGCCGTGGGGCAAGTTCCAACATCTAGCCAGAAGTTACACCCGCCATCACCAAGATAGGGAGGAGAAGAAAAGTTCCAAGAGACAGTTTGCAGTAAAAAACTGAAGAGTTTTTAAGATTTTGTAAAAAAAAGTCAAACAACAGCCTTTGATGGGCCTCTTCAAATATCAAGCCCCTGCCCCACCCACCCACAAAAGTAAAAGCCCACCCTGCCGGTGAAAAGAAGGGAGCTAAAGGCAGAGCAGCAGTGAGCAAGAGGAGAGATGGGGGTGGGGTGGGTGTGGAAGACCAACAGCTACACACAGACCCTGCCAAGTCCCAGGCTCCACACTTCACTGGCTGCTGCATTTTGTTCTAGTCATGTGACGTGCGAGAGGCTAACTGCAAGGCTCCCAGTCTGGCAGACGGCCTAGAGAGCAATAAAGGCTTTTCATGGCCAAGTTAACCCTTCGGTAATTTCCTGCAGTCTGCCATTTGTTTTACATTCAAGAAGCACAAGTGAAACATAGCCAGCCCGCACTACAAGCAGAGTGGCCAATTCTTCAGTGGTCGCGGTTTAGTTTAGTGATACAGTGCGGGAACAGGCCTTTCGGCCCACCGAGTCCACGCCGACCAGCGATCCCCACACACCATGGACAATTTAACCAAGCCAATTAGCCTACAAATCTGTATGGCTTTGGAGAGCGTGACGAAACCGGAGCACCCGGGGGAAAACCCACGCACCTCACGGGGAGAACGTACACGTACAGACACACACATACTCAGGATGAGCATAATTTGCAGAGGCGACGCTTCAAATGATCTCCTTTAAGCATTCTGCTGCATCTGTACCCTTCAGTGCCCCTAAGTCGACTAAAAGAGAAGATTTCAAATCAAGAGCTAAATGAAAATGTCTTAACTCAGCATACTGCATGAGCAAAGACATTTGACAAACCATTCTCCCTGCCCCAACAAGAACAATATGAATTAACTGCTGCCACTGTTTCTAATTATTGTGAGGACTGAATATTTTGATTCACTGTCCTCCTCTACCCCACCCCTTCCACAGAACCAAGTACATTCAGGATTTTATGGGCACTTTCCAATTACCAGCTCTGGTAAAATTAACCTACCATTCACCACTCAATAGACAATAGGTGCAGGAGTAGGCCATTTGGCCCTTCGAGCCAGCACCACCATTCACTGTGTTCATCCACAATCAGTACTCCTACCACTTTCAATTTGTACAAGCTAAATGAAAGACAAGGCATACTACCGAGCACTTTGGTTAGTTAAACCCAGCGATAAGCATCCCTGAAATGTATTGGCATTTCTGGAACCCACATAATTTGCTTTGGGATTTGTGAAAACAAGAACTAAAGGTGTTGTGGTAAAGTTCTCGACGGGTGATATTGGAGTTTTGAGGGTTAATGAGGTCTGAAAAGGTTCCCTGCATGCCTTCACTGCCGAGCCAATACTCACTCACCACTCCCAAAATCTTCATTCATACCATGAAGGAGCACGGCCAGTGAATTGACGGTCATCTCTGTGCTTTCACGAGGAGAAACTACTTTGTCGTTGCCCCAGGGATTAACTTTCTTCCTGCAGTTGCCGGAGGAACTTGGCCAGTCTCTGGTTCCAGCCTCTAGAGCTTCCTCCAGCCCTGAGAACTGAGCCCCATTCATTCCTCGAGCTGACCAGCTCCACATACGCTGGAGACACGGGATAAACAGAGGGAAGCGAGGGACAGATCAGTGATGAAAGAAGCGGGCAAGAGTTGAAAATACCGAGCTAAGAGGAATTAAAGGGAGAGCACAGATAATATAAGTATATGGTGCACAGCACAAATATCTTAGGAGAGCAGTAAAACACGGTGGAAATTGAAGAGGATAAAAATAAAACATGGAACAGTACAGCACAGGAACAGGCCATTCGGCCCACAATGTCCGACAGAACATGAGGTCAGGATCAATTCTTAATGGCCTGCGCATAATCCACGTCTATCCAAAAGTATCTTCTAAGTGCCTTTAACAAATCTGCCCCAACCCCAGTCCCTGACAGAGCATTGCAGGCACTCACCACCCTATGTGTAAAAAAACTTGCTCCCGCACATCACATAGAGTGATACAATATGAAAACAGGCCCTTCAGCCCACCTTGCTCACACCATCCAACATGTCCCAGCTACACTAGACCCAGCTGCCTGCGTGTGGTCCATATCCCTCCTAACCTGTCCTATCCATGTCCTATTCGTAAACGTTGGGACAGTCAAATGGGATTGTCATCTCCTTTGCGCTTTGCTCTTCTCAGCTTAAAGCTGTGTCCCCCAGTATTTGATGTTTTCATACTGGGGAAAAAAAGGTTCTGACTGTCTACCTTATCTATGCCTCTCATAATTTTATATACTTCTATCAGGTATCAGCAGCCTCCAACGATGCGGGGTTAGCACAGGATTGGTGTCAATGTGTAGTTGCCGGTTTGCACCAACTTGATGGGCCATAGGACCCGTCTCTCTCGGTGACCCTCAATGGGCGAGGTGAAATGCGTGGTCCGTCTTAGACCCAGGCTTGATGAGGCTTGGGAGTTACAGAAATTGTGACAGAGAAGCAGATAGGAAACGGCAGGATACAAGTACAACATAGAAAAAGAGAGAAGAAGTAGAAAAAGAACTAAAGGCAAAACTGACGAAGGAAGAAGAGGAGGCCGGAAGAAGGGAAGCTACGATACAGTGTGCTGAGTGGAGCAACGGGCTCGCAGACTCCATGCACAGGATCATTGGCTTTCATTACTGAAAATATGGAACAGCACAAACCCAGAGCTCCACCCTTAGTCTGTGGGAACTAATCCACAGGGGCTCATCTTACCTCAGTTTCACGGGGGGCGGGGTGGGAATGCAAATTGGCAGAGGGATGGTTTTGGAGCCAGAGAGGAAGGTGGAGAAAGAAGGACAGCAAGTGCTAGAGAGACTGGAACAGGGGTGGAAGGTGACGGGAAATGCGTTGGTGGCGGAAAAAGCAAAACCAAGTGCAGTCCAACAATTAAATCTGTAACAATACAACTCATACAACACTCCTGCACAATATCAACCGGGTACAAAGTACAGATTTTTAAATTATATGCTTTGTATTTGTAAATGCTTGAAGCGTTCTTGCTGCATTGTATGTAATACTACTTGTGAACAATAGTTGGTGCTTTAAAGATTGTCACGTGACTGACTACTCTCTGTGCTGCAGCCTTGAGGATAAAAGGTCTGAAGCAGTCGATGAAGAACTCTTCAATGAGCTGTTGTTCCTTGTCTCTGTGAGTTCCCACTGCCTGATGCGTGTGCATCTGCACTTTCTACAATGGACTTTGCCGGAGCTCAAGGATTCAGTGAACACACACACACACTACAGAGATGAGCTTCCAAGGACGGACAGAGTCTGCGGAAAGAGTCTCAGGCTGAGGGAAGCATACAATTGTCTCCCAGTTCCTCCCCTCAGTTCACACTGCCCCCATCCGCCTACAAGCGCAGCTGGGAGAGGACAAGGTGAACATAAAGCAGGTCAAGTGTGAAAGGCATGGATACGGTAGACAGTCCGAACCTTTCTTTCCTCTGGTGTAAACTTTAAAAGCTTTAAGGGATATGTGCGGGGGGCATGGGTGCTGGAGGAGGCAGATACAACAGTGGTGGTTCAGATGCTTTAAGATATTTAGGTGGATATGCAAGCAATGGAGGGCTATGGAGCACATGCAGGCAGACGAGATTACAATTGGCATCATGTTTGGCACAGACATTGTGGGCCAAAGGACCTTGTTCCTCTGTCGTAGTGTTCCATGTTCTGTTGAATTCAACCTTGATCCCTTCAACTACAGCTTCACACAATCGCACAGACATAAATAGGTCGCAAAGGCTGATAGAGGAAGAGGGAGCGAATAAATCTAAACAACGTAGCAGAGAAATGCAACGCAGATGAGGTCCATGTTCAAATCCTGGCCTGTCCCAATTAATCTACAACGTGCTATTCTTGACCCAGGTATGAAGCTGTGCATCGAGGAGGAGAGGATTGGGGTGGGGAAGCTGAGCAGATGTTCACAAGTTATAGGAGCAGAATTAGACCATTCGGACAATCAAGTCTACTCCACCTTTCAATCATAGCTGATCTCTACCCCCTATTCTCAATTTCCTGCCTTCTCCCCATAACACCCGTTCTAATCAAAAATCTGTCTATCTCTGCCTTAAAAATATCCACTGCTTGGGCCTCCACAGCCCTCTATGACAATGAGTTCCACAGATTTAACTACCCTCTGACTAAATAAGTTCCTCCTCCCCCCTTTTCTAAATAAGTTCCTCCTCCCCCCCCCCCCCTTCCTAGACCCTCCCACCAGTGGAAGCATCCTTTCCACATCCACTCTATCTATGCTCCTCCAATGATCCTGGCTGGATGAGGTACATGCGTGTGATGACCCAGTGACACCAGTTGCAAACACTTCCCGAGGACAGTCTCCTGCCAAGATGCACCACTGAAAATCACAGGGCAAGAGAAAACTCTGGAATAAGATGTCTGCCACGGACCTTTAGCCAGAGACACAGCATGAAAGCAGGCTGTCGCGCCCAGAGTCCACGCTGACCACCAATCATTCAATGTTATCCCACCTTTGCATCCACTCCCTACCCAATAGGGGCAATTTACAGAGGCCAATTGACCTACAAACCCGCAACGTCTTTGAGATGTGGGAGGAAACCGGAGAACCTGGAGGAAACCCAACGCGGTCACAGGGAGAACGTGCAAACACCCCACAGCCAGCTTCTGAGGTCAGGATCGAACCCGGGTCTGTGGCACCGAGAAACAGCGGCCTTGTTCCTCTGTCGGAGGAATCTACCAGTTTCCCAAAAAAAACAAGGTGTGGTGGGGAGCTGGGTGGAGGGGACAGAAGCGCAACCAGTTTTCGATCCAAAACATCACATTCTCTCTGAGCAAAGCAAAGCAAAAGTGCTTTGCAACATTCACTCTTGTACCAAAACTATAAAGTCAATTAAAACTTTTTTTTTATTTTTTAAATGCTACAAAGTCTTCCTCTGTGGTTTTCAACGATCAAAACAAACGTAGCTTTGAGAAGCAAGAAAGCGAAGCACCATCCCCACCACCCTGCGGTCTCTGCTGCTTTTTGCACAGAGAAGCGGATCCAGCAGTGCCTGAACTCAACGAGCAGCAAGCCCGACATTCAGAAATGCAAGGGAGAGAATGCCAGAAGGGAGCCTGGAAAACTGAACTGCCTCAAATATTTACAGACAAGACATTGATTTAAAGAAAATGAAGTCTGGGTGTATTCAGGCAAACTTATTTCAGGTCCTGGGAAATGACTGGGGAGGGAAATAAAAGGATTACAAAGCTTTTATACCATTCTTTAAAAAAAAAACAGATCAATTCCCGTCGACTCTCAACCCAGTTCAATGGTTTGCAGGTCCCTGTGGACAGGCATCCTATGTTCCCAGTTCTTCGTTACTTTCTCTTGCAAGATTCAGGGCAACATTAGCTTCCTCCCACCCTCAAGTGCCATCCTCTCCACCCCACATCCCTTCCACTCTTCTTCCCCACCAATGGCAAGACTACGTGTTCAATGCTTTTCGAGAAGCATCACGTTTTAATAGCAAGATCCTGAGAATTCTTGCTATGTCTCTCTCTCTCTCTCTTCCTCCCAGTCACTCTCTCTCTCCCCTTGCACAAGCCTCGGACCCAGGAGAATAGGTTCAGCCTTTCCAGAAATCTGAATGGGTTTCAGGAAATGCAATTGATTTTCAGGTGCAGCTGCGTTCCATTAACGGCACAGAGGAGACTGAGATAGAGAGGGAGAGAGGCGGGAGCCAGGGTAGATGGGCAGAGACAGAGAGGGACATAGTGGCGGCCTGGGCCAACCAGTCTGAATGATGTTTATGAAGTACGCTGTGCACACATTTCCCAAATTACATTCGTGCCTCCTGTTTAAAAGCACCTCACTGGCTGCTAAATGACTGGGACATCCCCAGGACATATACACGCACGCATACAGGTTGCCAATACAGACTGCCTGGGCCACACCATAAAAAGCCACGAGACCCATGTACTTGAGATTTATGTTGTCCCACCATTGAAAAGCAAGTGCTGTAAGTGTAGTTCGGGAGAAAACAAACTATTTAATTTCAGGTGTCTGAATGGTTGACACATGGATGTGCAAAGAATGCTGTGGAGTAACTCAGCAGGTCAGGCAGCATCTCTGGAGAAAAGGGAATAGGTGACGTTTTGGGTAGGAACCCTTCTTCAGACTGAAAGTAGAGGTGAGGTGGGGAGAAATAAACTAGGGGCACAAGATGCATGGAGCATCTTCGTTCCCCATGAGTACCACTGAGCTTTGTGCACAGTCCTGTCAGGATCAGCAGGTTCAGCCGGCAGTCATGTTAACATCCTCTGTATTGGAATCGACAGTACCAGCAAAGTGAGTCAGGAGCTGTGGGTGGACAATACTTTGACTGAATCCACTGTCGTGGGAATTCATAAGCATGTTTGTTTAGTTTAATTCAGAGATACAGGGTGGAAACAGGCCCTTCAACCCACACCGACCAGCGATTCCCGCACATCAACACTATCCTGCACACACTAGGGACAATTTTCCAATTACACCAAGCCAGTTAGTCTACAAACCTGTACGTCTTTGGGAGTGTGGGGGGAAACTAGAGATCCCGGAGAAAATCCACGCAGGTCACAGGGAGAAGTGCAAACTTCTTACAGACAGCACCCGTGGTCAGGATGGAACCAGAGTCTGCGGCGTTGTAAGGCAGCAACTCTATCACTGTACCACAATGCCACTCTACAGTTGCAGCCTATGTATAGCGATTATGTACACACATGCGGAAGGTGAAGCTGTCGATGCCCAGGCACCTTAATAGCACCTGGCATGAGGAACTCTGAAGGAATATATAGATGTACAGCACAGGAACATACTGCCCAGTTAAAAATTATATCTTCTGCTTGTACATGATCTATGCATTCCCTGCATATCTGTGTGCCTATCTAAAAGCCTCTTGGAGCCTTCACCAGCACTCCTGGCAGCATATAAGATTCTGACAGGAATGGACATGCTAGATTCATGAAAAATGTTCCCTATGTTTGGGGGAGTCCAGAACCAAGTGTCACTGTTTAAGAATATGGGGGTGGCCATTTAGGACTGAGATGAGGAAAAACGTTTTCACCCAGACAGCTGTGATTCGGTGGAATTCTCTGCCACACATGGCAGTAGAGGCCAATGCACTGGATGTTTTCAAGAGCGAGTCAGATTTAGCTCTCAGGGCCAAAGAAAGCAGGGGATATGGGTAAAAAGCAGGAACGAGGTACTGATTTTAGATGATCAGATTGAATGGTGGCGCTGGCTCGAAGGGCCAAATGGCCTACTGCTGCACCTATTTTCTATGTTCCAGGCACGCCCCATTACTTTGTTTGTTGCACCTTAAAACTGTGCCTGTAGTGCTCTGACATTTCTCTCCTGGGGAAAAAAGATTCTGACTGACGATCTATGCCTCTCATAATTTTATAAACTTCTATCAGGTCTCCCCTTCAACCTCTGGCACTCCAGAGACACCAATATAAGTTTGTCCAACCTTATAGCTAATACCCTCTAACCCAGGCAGCATTTTGATCAACCTCTTCTGCGTCCTCTCCATCCTTCCAGATGTTCCAGAGTTCTGTTTGTAACCCGAACAGTTCAAAAATCAGCAATGTGACCATGACCTGCCTTCTAACACTGCAGAAGGTGGCTGCAGATATGGGTTATCCCATTGCAATAAATAAATACTCATGAAGCATTTTAGATCTTGTTCTGCCACTCTTGATAGTACAGCTGATTTTACAACTTTAGCCCACAGTTGTCTCGGGCTAATAACAATAGCCGTTTAAAAGGCATTGATAGGACAGGTTTGCAGGGATATGGAGCAAATGCAGGCAGGTGGGACTAGTGTAGCTGGGACATGTTGGCCAGTGTGGACAAGTTGGGCCAAATGGCCTGTTGCCAAACTATCTCATTCTACGACTCAGTAAAAGATTTACAGCCGATGCGTATTGAAATGCTATAGACTGAAAATGGACACTGCTGTTGCTTGCCCCGGACGGACAGCGTGTCTCCAGATAGGATTGGCAAAATGGAGACATCAACATGTTAACTAGACAGTATTCTTCCTGGGTCTGATGTGGCAAAATTCCAGCTAGTGTTAAGAACAGTTGCTGCAGCCTCGCGGCAGCCGGCAAATCCATCCCGCCGGTCTCCCAAACACCTGTTCACATAAGCCTGCCGTTCATAAACCGGGGATGACCTGCAAAAGGTTGTTTTGAAGAAGGATCCGAAGGACCCGAAACATCGCCTATCCATGTTCTCCCGCGATGCTGCCTGACCGGCTGAGTTACTCCAGCACTTTGTGTCTTATTTTATAAACCAGCGTCTGCAGTTCCTTGTTTCTGCAAGGGCCTCATATGTTTTGGGGACTCCGGCTGCAGCTTAGATATAGAGGTTTCCATAAACTGCAACAGGCCACCACTCTGTGACATCATTGGCAAAATGCCACGGCTTGTCTATTCAATGATCGAGATGACTATCTGGTCAATCAACCCCATTCTGGGTACAGAACAACCGAGGAATAGATAGAATGACCATGGCTTCAGAAATTCAGCTGGAACCTGGAAGGGCAGCACGTGACGCAGCGGTAGAGTTGCTGCCTTATTAGAGTTTCACTGCACCTTAATTGGTACATGTGACAATAAACGAACCTTTGAGCCTTTATAGCGCCAGAGACCCAGAAGTTGGTACGTTCTCACCGTGACCCTCGTGGGTTTTCTCCGGGAGCTCTGGTTTCCTCCCACACTCCAAATACGTACAGATCTGTAGGCTAATTGGCTTGGTATAATTGTACATTGTCCGCAGTGTGTGTAGGATAGTGTCAGTGTGTGGGGATCGCTGGTCGTCGCAGACTCAGTGGATCGAAGGACTTGTTTCCATGCTGTATCTTTAAACCACCTGGTAATAGAGTCCTCTGCCTGTGATTGTGTAGCCTAGAGTGGGCAGTGTTATGTGGAAAACACTGCCTATAGGAGTGCCGCAGTGCAAACAGTGTTGAGGTGTAGATCACAACAGATTACAGGTCAGATTAGAACAGGGCCCTTCACTGCATACGGCTCTACATTTTTATCAAACTTCCACGACCTCCAGCAACTTAAAAGTTAAAAATGGACCCAAACAATCAGTATCTCTCAGCTCATTTACTTCACCAATTTCTCTCTTTGGCTCCTGAGGTCCCAACTATTGTGTTGCTTTATCTGACCCCACATATACAGATAATAGGAATTACGACTATATTAATGAAAGGTCGTGCATTTTCTTCAATACAGGACCAATTTTTTCCTGACTAAAATCATACCGTACAGAGGAACTGATCGGGCCTTCAAGTCTTAATATGCAATTTATTCTAACTCCATCCATATCCAGAATTCCATTGCCATGACTAACTTTATTTCAAACTTTTCATGAGCGATTCCTCATTGAAATATCCAGGTCTGTCAATTGTTGCCGTTGAAACCATGGGGCATATTGGCACTGATATTGCCAGGTAAAGACCATGAAGGGACGACCTCCTAAAGACCAGAAGCCTCAGAATTAAAGGACGTTCCTTTAGGATGGAGATGGAGGAATTTCTTTCATCAGAGGGTTGTGAATTTGTGGAATTCATTGCCGCAGAAGGTTGTAGAGGCAACGCAAAATGGATATTTTTTAAGGCAAAGATAGATCCTTGATTAATACGGTGTCAGGGGATATGGGGAGAAGGCACGAGGTTGGGGTTGAGAGGGAAAGATAGATCAGCCATGATTGAATGGCCGAACTGTGCTCCTACCGCTTATGAACTATGAAGATCAGAATAAAGGCAACCGACAGCAGTAACAGCCATTTTGTCTACGAGTTTGCTAATTGATCAGCTTACGTTGCTCCCACTGGCACGGGTAGGTCTGTAATTATCAGTGGTTCACACTAACGCATGGCAGAACCAAATAATCACTCCACACACAGCTCATATTGCTAAACCTTTCCCACACTTCAAATGAACAGTTTTTAAAAAAGTACATGCAACCACCACCAATAAGGTTAAGTAAACCCCAACTGAATGAATTGATGCAACGCCCCTTGTTATAGGACCTATTGTGCAGGTTAACAGCAGTAAACAAGACGGATTGTTACTCTAGGTTTCAACAACATCCTACAAAGTAGTAGGCACTGACTAAAATTAACCTGTTGGATTCCGACCAGAGTGTGTCACTAAACAGATTTTATTTGCGAGGGAAAGCCATAAAGCTAACAATATCACTGGCATCAGGAAGAGATTTTACTTTTGCATTTTATTTGTTTCCTATTGCCCAATGCCACAATAATTATGGGTCTCACTGGCCGGCTGTTTAGGAATCAATAAGCTGGGTCTTTGTGGACACATTGAGCAATTGGAGAAGGGACACGCAATTGGTCAAGTATGTTGATGCTTATGCATGTAGCATAGTAATAAGATGCCAACTCGTTTGCTCCGAGTGTCTTCTCTGCTGCATGATGGATTTAGAAAATTGGAACACGGAAGCAAGCTAGACGTTTTACCAAGGGTATCGCTGCCACTTTAAACTGCAAGCAATTTGGTGCCAAATGGTGGGTTTTATTACACATGTCTGAAGCAGAGCCAATTCCCAGATTTCACAAACAAAGTCCAAGGAATGCGCCTCAAGAAATCGGTCAGCATACAGAATGGGAATCCTCGGACGCTACTTCAAGTTGTGTGAGCCCACACACAAATGCAACCAACGCCTGGGTGGGGGCAGGAAGCCTCTATGTCGAGAACAGACTTCACCACAAGACTGCAATCTTTGTTGGTTTCCAATTTAAAATTGGCTGCTTCAAGACAAGACTGTTTTGACAGAGTTCACAGGGGAAAAAAACATGTTCTAAAATGAAAGGGATACAATTATCATACTTCAGTAATGTAGGCTGGTTTACAGAGTCGTCTATTTTGCCCATTAAAGCCAACCCTGTATTAAATCCCATCCAGCATCTGATCTACCTCAGCTGTGGATTAAAATGGATCATTCATGTCGGAAACTTGCAAACCTTCATATCCTACCACCATGCCTAGTTACTAAGTCTTGAAAATGTTACAACAGGTTCAATAATATTACAAATCAACAGAACTTAAAGCTCCAGCATGTAAAGTAATCCCAATATATACATATATACACAATTTTATGGAGTATTTTATCTTCAATACATATAGTATATGTATAGAAGATAACTATCATGGAAAACTACACACCAAGCCGACTGTGCCACAGCATGTGCAGAGGATAAAATACTCTAGGACACAGGAATACATGTCAAAAGATACTATTGCCTAGACATTGGACTTTGGGCATTCCCATTGTGCCGATTGAGTACAGTACACAGCATGACCACCAAACTGCAAGTCACAAAAAAAAAAGCTGGGACATCCTTGCTTTAAGAAATGTTTATAATTTCCTGAATAATGACAGCTCATGCCTGATCCAATTTCTTGCTTGGTGGAACCACAGAAAGAAATGGTGCATGCTTCAAAAAACAGCCCGCTTCTCATGTGCAATTTTCACATAAATGGATCTAATTTCTGTACATCTTGTGCTGTTGGAATACTACAGTATACCACAATAATGCCACTGAGAATATTATAGCACACCTGCTAACTGAATACTCTGGAATTCCCGTCCACCTGCTCTAAGGTAGACTTTGACCTCCAAACCTGGGTGGGAATGTGACAGGGACAGTTCTGAACTTCACCAGAATGAAGCAGCCATTAAGGATAAAGAACGTCCCCTGGAATCACCACCCTCCCTTCCCCCACACAAAGAATTCTTTACTAAATAATGATTTTTTTTCATTTAAAAAAAATAAATAATTGTAAACATCCTGTTTTAACACTCAAGAGGAATCAGTGTCATTAACTGGCTGGGAATACTACACAGTGTCTCTTACCTGAAAGCCCCCCAGGAGCCGTATAATGAGTTCCCCCAGTTTCAGTCGAGGGAGGCACAGAGTCTGGCAAATCTGCTGGAAGCAAAAGGGAAAACACACATTAAACTCATAACATTTTATTTCCTGCCATCGAATCGAGTCATTCAACCTGAATGTCACATATAATAATTATGAAGTCTCTGTAGTTAAGATGCTTAGCACCACTGATTGACGAGGCTCAGCACTGATTGACGAGGCTCACACATAAAGAACAGTCGTTTCAACAAGATACCAGTGGGCATGGAATCGTAAACCCGTTCCCCCCCTCAGCAACTCACCATCATTAGGGAACAAGAAGCTCACCAGCTTGTGAGAAGAACAATGCCTCTTTAAAACGGCAGGGAAGTTGAACAATTATAAGAATTATATTGTTTTAGTTTAGTTTAGACATACACAGAAAGAGGATCTTTGGCCCACCGAGTCCACACTGACCAGCGATCCCTGCACACTAACACTATCCAACACACACCACAATTTACAATTTTATTAAAGCCAATTAGCCAACAAATCTGTAAGTCTTTGATGCAGGTCACGGGGAGAACGTGCAAACTCCACACAGACAGCACCCATAGTCAGGATCCAACCCAGGTCTTTGGGGCAGTAAGGCAGCAACTCTATCGCTGCCCCACTGTACCGACCTGCTCATGTGCCTCACAGCTTATCCGGACATGCACCAAAGTACGTCCTCTCTGCAGTCTGAAACATCAGACATATGGCAGCAAAGTTGTACTGTGGAGTTTAGATCGGTGGTGGTGAAATACCGCATAAGGAGAGCACATCCCAGAGTCATGCTACAAAGGCCAGTTGCTACTGAAAGTACAGCAGAGGCGTTTGGTAAACTAACACAGAATTCATTCAGCCTTCAATAAGCTAACCTTTACTTCCGTTTTCCTGCATTTCACTTTTGATTTCGCTGATGAAAGCCATCTCCTAAAAAAAATGTTTGCCTTGTTTTTCGTGCTACAGTTCAGCGTAAGAACTGGATAGAGAGGGAGTAATGTGGGCTCATTTTCTTTGGCTCTTCGCCAAGATATTTCCATTTCCTAGCCAGCCAAATTGAAATACCTCAAATACTGGGCGACTCATTAGAACTTAAGAGCAGTATGTTATTTGGGAAGACCAAGCCTATATTAAGACTGAGCACAATTGTAGTGTGTCTCTTCACATCTCTTCTGTTCTCTGTGCTATTGAATCGTCTGTCGATTCAGACGATTGCACTCAAATAATGTGCCGGATATCTTCACGTTTCAGCTGAAAATCTCTCCACAAACATTGACGAAAACTACTATTCACCTACAACAACCTCTTAGTGCATTGAATCCAAATTCCCCTCAACTCAACTGAGTTTTTCAAACTCAGCTTCCGATTGTTAACAACCAGAGATATCTCGTATTCAATATGAGATTATTGCTGTTCTCTACATCAGAGTAACTTACAAAAAACACTCAAAAACAAATTAGCTGAAATATTATTGAAAGCTCAAATCCTGGGGCAACACGTGTTAAGCCACCCTCCTCCCCCGCCCCCCCCATCCCCCTCCACTGTCTGTGTTTATTGAAAGGCAGTTTCTCAGGAGATTTCACGACCTAAACTGTCCTGAGGTATTTCTTGTGCTTCTCTGAAGAGTGATCTTCTCTGTTGATTGCACAAGCAGAATAGGTAAATGAGATGAGCTGTTACCTTGTGGGTAACAAAGGGACCAAGCGCACAGTCACATATGCAACAGTGGTTGCAACATTGCAGATTTTTGCATATAGATTATAGATTTTTGTTTGCTCACTCCCCAACTAATTGTTCCACCCCTTGCCCACACCGGCCAACATGTCCCACCTGCCTGCACTTCATGCATATCCCTCCAAACAAGTCCTATCCATGTACCAGAGGAAGGGCACCAATTTCAGTGGGTAAACCCTTTTATCCCACCCTACGGATACAGCAGCACTGATGAAATGTCTGTTGGATCTTTCTGGCTAGTTCATCTCAACTTGATGCTGACCAGTTTCCAGCAGTTAAACCGTAAAAATAAAAATTGGATTTAAGACATTGGATTGAAAAATTAGATTGAAGTAGACTAGCAAGTGCCCTATTGTGAACCACAATGGGGTTCTCCTTGGAAATTGTATTCAGACACTTTGACTTGTGGGAATGGTTACATCTCTAAAATGAGGGAATGAAAAGACACAAGGAAACCTCTTCCTCAGATTCCAAACGCTACAGTTGGCAACACTTCCCAAAAGTAACTGGGCTTTTCCTTCCTTAAAGGCAGCTTCAGATTGTGGCCCTCTGTTTACATAGACAACACTAGCCTTTATGTCAATACTTGCAGGAAGTTATTCCACCTCAGCTAATGGGGGAACATCAGGCGCTGCTCATCTATTTCCCTACAAGGGCCAAGTTTTATCTGTTTTCAAATTTACTATTATTTCCTCTGTTGGGCAGAAATTTGGATTAGTTGTAAGAAGAAACTTTCATTTGGGAGGATGTAGATAAGGCACTCACGAACAGGTCAACACATGTTGTTTGAAGTTAGGACATTTCTTCAAAAGATGCAGACCAGAGCACTAAAGGCGATTCCTTACCCAACTCAGCAAATATCTTAATGTCTTAAGTTTTCCAAAAACCATTAGTTCAATTGTAGGAATAAAGCAGCCAGAGTTTTAAGAATGAGTACTAAATTCAGATAGATCAAACATATTCAATTAGTTTAGTCTAAAGAAGGGTTCTGACCTGAAACGTCACCCATCCATGTTCTCCCGAGCTGCTGCCTGATCTGCCGAGTTACTTCGGCACTTTTGGGTAAACCAGCACCTGCCGTTCGTTGTTTCTACTCATTCGGTTAAATCATGCCTGATCAGTCCTTGAATTTTATACAGGTCCTCCCCAACTTACAAGCTGCCAATTTAGGTACCGTCCACACAAGAACACGAACCAGCGTTTGAGAGAACAGCGGGTTGGACGTGAGCTGCTGTGGGATCGGTTCATGGCCCAATTCAGACGTGCAAATGGTTTGGGTTGTGAACAGTTCTCAGGACCGGAACTCTGCTGTAACCTGGGGAGGAGCTGTGCTCCTCAAAACACTTCCTTTGTAAAACCAATGAGAGTGAATCTGCGGAAAACAACTGGTCTGTATGGTGTCCCTGGTTGTGAATTCCAAGTCCTGTGCAGATGTATTTACTGACATCTTTAACCTCTCACTTGTCCACACCGAGGTCCTTATATGATGTATTCAAGAAGTCCACTATCATCCCCGGTGGCAAACAAACGCAAGGTAGCGTGCCTTAATAACTACCGTCCAGTGATTCTGACATCCACCATCATGAAGTACTTTGATAGACTGGTGATGATGCTATTAACTCTCCCAGCCAGCCTTGATCCACTGCACTTTGCTCAACTTCACAACAGGACCACAGAAGATGCCATCTAAACTCTACTCTACTCCGAAATACACGGACAACACGGAGTCTCCTAGATGAGACTCCTCTTTATCAACTATAGCGCCACCTTCAACAACATAATCCAATCCAAACTCATGGACCCAGGAATCAGCACCTCTCTCTGCCATTGGATCCTCGCCTTTCTGATCCCGACCATAAATAATGAAGATATGTGACAGCACCTCCTCAGATAACACTATCCATTAATACAATGAATTCAAATGCAAGCAATGACAACAGAACATCCAGACTTACATATGAAGTCACCAAATCTTCGTAGCATAATATGCTGACTGTAACATTGATAATTAGGAAAACCTGAAAAGGGCCCATACCAAAAAGTCACCTACCCATGTCCTCCAGAGAAGCTGCCTGACCTGCTGAGTTATTCCAGAATTTGTGTGTTTTTCTTTCAACGATTGGGCAAGAATCAGTGTTTCATTGGGAGAGGAGTGCAGGTGAAAAGACGAGATAGAAGACATCTTTCCTGAATTATAGCTTGTTCTATCTCCAGACCCCAAGTCTGGAGATAGTCTGAAATAAACTCGAAGTAAAAGTCAGTCTGCAGGGGAGATGAGATCTATGCTTTGTTCAGGCAAGACTGAGGGGACAGCAGACATGAAAGACAGGCTTTTTGGCCAAGGCACAAACAAGCTAGTGATGAACATCCAAGCACTTGCACATCAGAATGAGATGCTTCAGAAGATGGGTGTGTTGAATGGAAAGTCAAGCATCCGATGAACTAGTGGCTTCATGACTCTATTTAATTGGAAAAGTAAACGTATTTCAAAGGCAATACGTAAATATTACATTTATAGAGCACCTTTCATAACAAGATCCCCCGAGTCTCTTTGGAGCCACTCAAACATATCATCAACACCACAACCAATTTTCATGCAGGCAGGTCTCCCAAACGGCAAAGATTGTTGGTTGAAGGGACTAATATTTGCCAGACACCAGGGAGATTTCTGGCATGACACTCTTCCAAATAGAGCAGCGTTTGATGGTGCAGCAGTTAGCCTGGCATGACACTGGAATGTCAGTTTGGACTCTGTGCTCAATTCTCTGGAATGGATCTTCAATCCACAAGCTTCTGACTCAGAGGTTGAGAGTGCTGCCACAGAGCCGCAGCTTGCAACTTAAAAAATAATTCCCGTGTTTAAAATTATTATTGACCCATTTCCACAGACATACATCTCGGCCCACCTCACCCAAAGGAATATCACAGTCAACATTCCTGCTTCTCTTTTCTAATGCAGAGCACTGCGCGCCACAAGGCGGCCGACTTCAGACAACCACATAATTTCCCTGTCCAACCCTGGCGACGAACAAAACATTGCTGTGCTCTCTACCCTGTGCTGCTGCGACTGAACTCATGTAAAAGAACCAATGTGCTCCAACAAGTCAGAACTCACTGACGCCGGCCACTTGAGCAATGTTATTCAGAGTACAAATGTTCCTCTCAAGATGGCAGCCTATGGGGTTGATGAATATGGCTTTCATGGGTGGGAGATTTGTGGAGCATTAAGATGTTTGCAATTCCACACAGCCGAGTACAACATTTGCCTCATACAATCTCATCTCAAGATTTGTTCTTGCACACTCCACAAAGAACAGTTTGGACAGGTCGTACCTTGAAAATAATGCCTAAACTGAGAAATCATAAAAGATCTAGGAGTGTTCCCTATTGATAAAAGAACATAAGATTCATAACTGTAAACCTTCATTGGTTTTCCCCATACATAGAAATACTCAAAGCTTTCTCATGAATGCTGTTGCTCAATACCAACTCTCACATCAAGGGTCTCGACCTGAATCGTCACCTCTTCCTTTTCTCCAGAGATGCTGCCTGACTCGCTGAGTTACTCCAGCATTTTGTGTCTATCTTCTAATTTGATTAATCTGTTGTGTTGCAGAGGACTCCCAGCTGAAGCCCAGTTTAGCTGCACACCAAAGGACACAGGTAGACCAAAGAGCCCACACCGATGCAGTTGGGTTTTTCTTAAAGAAACAGTCAAGACATTAAAAGTACTGCATTATATAGAATCAGAAGATTAGATCCCCAATCTCTATAAAGTCAGTTTCCTCAGCTAGTATAACAGTGAATCAGTGCAAATGGCTGCAGAGATCCTGGATTAGACGTATAACTTTACAGTACATTAACAGGCCCTTCGGCCCACGATGATTGTGCTGAACATGATGCCAAGTTAAACTAATCTTTTTTTGACTGCATGTGATCCATATCGCTCCATTATCTGCATATCCATGTGCCTATCTAATAGAAGATAGACACAAAAAGCTGGAGTAACTCAGCGGATCAGGCAGCATCCCTGGAGAAAATGGGTGACGCCTCAACCCAAAACGGCACCCATTCCTTTTCTCCAGAGATGCTGTCTGACCTGCTGAGCTACTCCAGCTTTTTGTGTCTATCTTCCGTTTAAACCAGCATCTGCAGTTCCTTCCTACACATTTTGTCTGCCTATCTCATAGCCTCTTAAACCCACCACCAGCACATTCCAGACACTTACTACTCACTCTCTGTGCAAATAACTTGCCCGTTAAACTTTCCCCCTCTAACCTTCAAGCTATGTCCTCTGGTCTTTGACAGTTCCATGCCTACCCTATCAATGCCTCTTATAACCTTTCTTCAGGTCTCTACTTTTATCTCCAACGCACCAGAGGAAACAATCCAAGTTTCTCCTTCATCTCCTTATAGCTTATACCCTCTAATTCAGTGTTCGAATAAAACTATTCTGCATCATCTTCAAAGCACTCACACCCTTCCAGCAGGCAAAAAATAAAAAATATTGAGAACCATTGAGTTCCCAATGAAATATCATCGTCACATCACAAGCTGTATGAGCTTGCTATGCAGAAGATCAAGTTGGGTTATGGCAGCAACTTATTTGTTGTATAGGCTGTGGATGTGCTGAGAAGAAGATTATGGTGTAGATGGTGGCCCTGAGATGTGACAGGCAGTAACTTGACCAAATCCAGGAATGATATGGGTTGAACCTAATAACTCGCATATCAAATGCGATCCACTGCTTTTTTCATACATAAAGGAGAGTGTGATCATCTTTTCCACGTGTAATCCTATAGTAGTTTCATGCAGCTAGAGTGAAAACCATGCTTGGTATCTTGCCTTAAGCTGTACAAAGTGCATTTATTATGCTCTTTTACTGTAAGATATAAATTGATTCTATTGCCCCAATAAGAACAAATCTCCCCCCCCCCCCAATTGATCACCTGATCACATCGACAATCCTGCCGGTTCGATTTTCTACCAATTCTGCTCCCAGTGGGAACTCCTAATAACATCCTCCACACTCGTCCGTTTCCCCGGGATTTAACTTCATGGAACTACCCGCTACAGTCTCGTTAAAGACATCGTTACAACTCTTTTCCACAAGTATATGTACACTGTTACAAATTCGGGGTTTCTGGTAGTGGAGCCTATATTAAAAATGCAGAAAAATACATAAATCATAAATAACGAGCACAAGACTTACCAGACTGTTTGAGTGAGTCCATTGGAAATTTGGAATAGGGAGGCGGGGGTGACTCTGGAAACATAAAAATAAAAGAGAAAAGGGCAAAGCCATGAGAAGAGATAGAAACTTATGATAACACTGGCAGGAGAGCCGGCATTCTTTCGTAAACTGTTTGTCTTAACTCTGGGGGCTGGAGGCAGAACAGCAAAGGCGGCGATCGCCTTGATAGTTAACAGTCACATAAACAAAAGAGTCAGCCTGGCGCCAGTCTCACTGATATGCAACTTGTGTGTCTAATCGCCCCTCCTTGGCTCACGTAAAACACTTCTACACTGGAAATTACTACTGAATCAGACGGCCTGAGAATCTCGCCGCGCCATCTAACTGGAAAATCACCCATTTACCGCGGCGACAAGTCTTAGACAACTTTTTTTTTTCTCTCTTGTCATTTAAAAACTTTTATCTACTTGATTGGTACATTTAACGCGATTTATAGGATGTTTGAAATGACTTCCGTCCTCAAAGGAATGCGAATTTAAACAATAATTCTTGACATTCAGTTAATTCCAAGAAATACTGGAGACATTTTTTTTTTTTAAATCAGCTTTTTTTCCCCATACCTCTGCGTGTAATAATTTACACTTTCAACTCAGATCCCAATAACGTTTGGTTTTATGGGCAGTTTTAAATCTGTGGACAAGAGTGATCCAAATCTTTTTACAAACCTCCCCTGTACTAGTTTTGGACCGCATTACTCTATTTTAAAGTCTATTCTCGGGGAATTAATACTTAATATTGTATCACACTGGATTGTCAGCAAAATATATTATTTTAAATTGCGATTTTAAATGGAAACCATCAGGAGGCAAATACAAACGTCTTAAATCATATTGAGCGTAAGATTAATAAAACCCAGTGTTTTTTTTTAAAAAGGCATGTTTCAGTGATGTCCATAAAACTGACTCGGAGTAAACCTGTAAAGGACTGAAGGTTATTGTCTCCAATTAAAAATTAAAATTATCATTGCTGCAACATCTTTCCTGCTCCGTAAAAGGTGGACCAGGTGATTGCAATATTCAAACGAGCGGGGAAGTCGTGAAACGACCAAGAGCCTTAAAACGTAGCCCAATTGATGTTCGTTTAAAACATTAAATAATGAAGTATGTCATGTATTTCTTACCGAATTCACAGAGTCTGCTAAGGTGGTGTGGGTTACAGCAGACGGAATCCGGGTTGTTGGTTCCGTATGATTCACAGCAATAGAGTCTTTTCAGTTCCGAAGAGTTTCTCAGATCAGGCCAGCGGAAGACTTTGCAGATCAGTACCGGTAGGGAGTAAGTTTGTTTGCTGAGTTTAGGCTCGATCATCCTGGGCAAGAGGAGGCAGCCGGTACGGGCTCCCCCTTTACTATCCACTGCTTGCAACAATAATTCCAACTGCTTCTCCTTCAGTTTTTTCAGCAGCGAGTGAGTAAGGGTTTTCAATTCGGGGTCGGAGGTTGTATATTTCGCCCCTTTGCCCCCGCAGCACCCACCGCCACTGCTGCCGCCGCCGCTGCCGCCTCCTCCTCCCCCCCCTCCTCCTCCCCGGTTTGCATCGCCCTCGTTATCCGTCTGCCCGTCTGCTTCTCCCAACGCACGGCTTCTCCAAAGTCGCCGGACAAGACCCGATCGTTTCGTCCTGAACATGCGAGATGAAGCTCCGCCAGAGAGAAATCTGCTAAAATCCAGCCAGGTACAGCAAAAACATACCCGCAAAACATGAATCCAGCCTGTTCCCGATGGCAACACAGTAACAGCCGCACGAATCCGTAGCATACGCCACCCCCTTGTTTTTTTTTTAAAAGGATTTAAAAAATAAAAGATCCGGAGAAAAAAAATGGTTTAAACAATGCTGCAATTAATTAAATATATATAAATGGGGAGATGGGTTAGTGCGGCTCCCCAAATATATAATCATGCATTGTAACCCACCGATATAAAGTAGAAAAAATGTAACCAAGAATATGTATCCATTGAAACGTAAAGCAAGCGTTCCCTTGTTCCTTCCTTGGTTTTTGGATAGATTAATCCAAACCCTTAATCCGCCGGGCAAGGCTCTTTAAATGACAGTGAAGATCGCTTTCTTCCTTCGTTCTCTCTTCTTCCTTTCCGCGTTCACGGATATACAGGCAGTGTCTTTTTTTGGGGGGGTTTAATATGTTCCTCCTGCCTTCTCTCTCTCTTCAGCTCGGCTTGAACGTGCTCCTGTTTGTCGCTTTCCCACTACTAACTTAATCCCTTTTTCTTTATACATTGATATATTTTTTTAAAAATCGCGAATCATCCGAGGTGGGGTTGGGAGAAGAAGGGGAAAAAAAAGATAACCCGGAGAGTTGTTGTCGCCGTTTGCAGCTCCTACTCCAATCCGCCTGTGGATTTTCTGCGAGCTCCGGACTCCTGGCTGAAACTGACACAAGGGTTGAAATTTACAAGCCCTTGGTTTGGCTGCGCATTGGCGCGGTCGATCACGTGTGCGTCTAGACACTTTGTCGCGGCCCCCGGTTTAAAGTGATTGTTACGCAAACAAGCGATCACATTACTAACAGACCTTTTTACTTATAAGCCCCCTCCCCCCCCCTTTCAACGCACACGGGCACCATTACAGCAAACCTCTGTGAACATTAAACCACTATTAATAAATAGCATAAACATTTAATGCACTTTTTAATGCGGGGAGCGAAAAAAACCGGACGATCAACTGGAATTTTGAGAAGTGAAACTTGCTTCTCTTGTCTCTTGCATATATAAAAAGACCCCCCCCCCCCACTGGAATTCTGTGCATTGCACGGAACTAGGTAACGGCGCCGAGTTGTGTTCGCCGACTGTGGGGTTTTTTTTTGGTTATTGCACGTTGCTATGCTACGTGTAGAGACAGGGCGAATTAGATGTGAATCGAATTTTGCGGGCTGCCTTCAACCTTTGACACGGTTCATTTGTGCGTTTTAGATAGCTAGGTCAACGTTAACTTTCTGTTTCTTCACAGTGCCTTGAAGTGAATGTTGTGAAACTCTGCCTCACGAACGCTGATGAACACCGTCCGAGATTATGGTTTAACATGTATCCACACTACTGTCATTCGTCGCGCCTGAGCCAACAACAACTTGCGTTCATTTTGTGCCAACGATGTAGGGAAATTTGTTGGATGATGTTATCGCTCATACAAGACTGGATGACAGGGCTGGGTGTCATCTGGGAATGTGACGTTATCACTAGATTAGGAACTGGATGGAGCCAAACTCTAAACCTTGCAGGACTGAGATCATTGTTGGAAATTCATGGTCTGTAATCTGAAATACGAGTGGACAATGTACATTAAGACTAAGCAGCACATGCACTATGTTCATGGATGTTCATGTTAAAATGTATTTTGTGTGTTTTGTTGCTTTTTAATGGTATGATTGCATGGCAAATCAAATTATCCGTATGTTGCAAAACATACTTGGCTAATAAAGTATGATTATGGTTACTCATTTTGCAGTATAGATTCAATCTGGGCCTTTCCCCTGAGAATCCCACAGCAGGAGGAGGTGAATCTGTGGAATTCTTTGCCACAGAAGGCCATGGAAACCAAGTTAGTGGATATTTTTAAGGCAGAGATAGATAGATTCTTGAATCTTACGGGTGTTGGGGGTTATGAGGAGAAGGCAAGAGAATGGGGTTAGGAAGGAGAGATAGATCAGTCCATGGTTTCAAAGGTCTTTTATTGTCACGTGTACCAATTAAGGTACAGCAATATGCGAATTACCATACAGTCACACTGAAATAAAAGCATTAAGACACACAACTACATAAAGGTTAACATAAACATCCACCACAGTGGATTCCCCACATTCCTCACTGTGGTGGAAGGCAATAAAGTCCTAACTTCCTCTTTATTCTCCCGGGGTTGGGGCAGTCGAACCATCTGTCAGGATGATCGAAGCTCTCGTGTCGGGGCGATTGAAGCTCCTGCATCGGGGCGATCGAAGCTCCCACGTCAGGGCGTTCGAAGCTCCTTCGGCTAGGAGCTCCCGAAGTCGGTCTCTAACATTCATAACCAGAGACTGCGAGCTCCACGATGTTAAAGTCCACAGGCTCCCGCGTTTGGAACGCCAAGGTCAATCCCTGGCAAAGGAATCGCGAGCTCTGCGACGGTAAGTCCACAGGCACGTGGTTGGAGCTCCCGACTCGGTCTCCTGTAGAGGCCTCCAACTCCGAGATGTTAGGCCACAGCGTGGACGGAGATACTATATGGAAAAAAATTGCATCTCCGTCGAAGTAAGAGATTAGAAAAAGTTTCCCCCAACCCCCCCCCCCCCCCCCCCCCCCGAAACAAGCTAGAGAACACTAAAAACATACAATTAACACATACTTTTAAAACACCAAAGAAGGAAGGGACAGACAGTCAGTTGGCGAGGCAGCCATTGCTGGCCACACCCAGTGGGTAGTCATGATTGAATGGCGGAGTAGACTTGATGGGCCAAATACACCTATCACTTATGATTGCTGGATCTGGTTGTCTTTTCAATTTCAGCAGACCTTAGATCAGGAGCATGTTATGCATGTCCATGCAGTTCTGAACAGTGAGCTGCAATTGACCTAAGTACCTCCTGGCCTGATTAGGAAGAAAATATATTAAACAGTTCCCGACTTGGATAGTCACACGATTAACGTGTTGTGACTAGAGAACTGCGGCAAGGACATGGCGACTTCAGTAGGGTGAAAAACGACTGAATCAAAGCAGAACAAGAACCCATAAAGTAAGGTTCATTGACCTCCCTCCATACTACTCATTGTGTAATCTTCACACTAAAACAGCTCAGTAAGCATTTACTTCATGAAATAATTCGGTCTATGCTATTATTTTCAAAGAAATCAATTTTCTTGCATCCCTGAAGGGGCATTTGGCACACAGTCTCCTCATGTGATGAACTTAGGAGAAAGCAGCGAATTTTAGCACATGGTTTAACTATATGTGGCATTACAAGTGAGACACATTATGATCGGAACTGGATCCACAATATTTACAGCAGGGGACGGGGCAAGTGTCCAGGGCAGCCACCCTTAACTAATTTATTCCACCTTTCCGGTTCAGGGACACTAGTAACTAATTAATTGTCATCATTGAGCAAGGCCAGGTGACTCAGCACAGGAGCACATCATGAAGTAACATTGACAACTAGCATTGATACAGGCCCTTTCATGTAGATGTGTCCCAGAAGCATAGTCATGCAGATGGCTTCAATGGTGTCTTTCAAAGGTTTCTTCATTGTCACGTGTAGCAAGGTACAGTCAAATACACTTTTTGCATACCCAGCAAGACTATCCCTGTTCATAAACACAATTACCCTGGTCAGTACAGAATGCACAGAATAGCTCGCTGGGTTTGTATGCAAGAGGCAGAATGTTTGGCTCCACTTTACAGTCCCAGCTGCAGCTAGCCACAAGCGTCATTACAGCCATCACTCCATTCTGCTCATCCCACACACTGATGTCCCTCTCCACTCCTAGCCCTCTTGTTCCTGGGGGGGGGGGGCACGCACGCACCGGACTTCGGGTGCTGCGGTCTCCAGGGAGGAAGCGGCCGCTCCAGACATTCCAAGCTGCTGAGGAGTGTTCACCCAACACTGGTGTTCCATCTTCCCAGCAGGAGGACCGCTGTTGTGGCGACTGGCTGCGGAGGCCTCAAATGGGCCCCGACCTCGGGTGATCACAGTGGAAGAGGACTGAACTTTCTGATGCCTTTCCCCACAGTGGAAAATTTTGATTCTGCTGTGGTGGGACATTCATGTTGAATTCTACAATGTGTTGTGTCACTTTTCTTTTTTTAAATTTTTCTATGGATGTACGGAAACGTAATTATTTCTTCTATGTAAAGCATTTTGGTTTCAATGCGAGTTGATTTAAACGTGCTATAAAAATAAAATTGACTTACTTACTTACTTACCTCCTGTAGCTGATCTTGTAGGCGCAGGAGGCAAGACCCGCACCGGTTCTTCTCACTGGTCTCCTTGTCCAGCATCCCTCGCCATCTCCCTCCACCTCCTCTTCGATTCCTGATACAAACACAAGGAGAAAACAGAAGTGGTGACCGAAAACTTGGAGAAAGAGAAAGGTTCATCACAGTCTCACACAAACCCCTGCGCTTCTTCTCACCCACCGGCGATAAACAACGTACATTTACAGAATGTCTTTAACGCCTTCAATGAGATTCCACCACCACTCAGGAGAAAGGTCCCAACCCAAAATGTCACCTATTTATGTTCTCCCGAGATGCTGCCTGACCAGCTGAGTTACAACAACACTTTGCTTGGTGTTTTTACCAGTCACATATTTGCCTCTTCTTGCCTTTCACCATTCTGAAGGGACCATTTCATTTTCGACTCCCTGGTCTGTTACTTAATTTCCACCATCCATTCTCTCTCTCACGATACTTTCACACACAACTTCAGGAGGCGCAAAACTTGGCCGTTAAATGACGATAGACACAAAGTGCTGGAGTAACAGCGGGTCAGGTAGCATCGCTGGAGGAACAAAACTGTAAATATACGTGGTTCATTACAACTCTGTGTTTGGCTCTTCCCTTCCCAGAATTCAGGGGCCCCAACCCTTCTTCGAGGTGAACTGCTGATTCACTTGCAATCTATGACATTTCAGTCATGATGGGTTCCACTCCATGCTGGATACACTAAATGTAGAATGAGAGATTGCTGTGCAGAACAGCTGTATTAGGTCTGCAGAGGTGATTCTGACTTTCCTGATGTTGCCCATTTTAATTGATAATGGTGATGATGGTACTTTATTGTCACTTGTACCTAGCTGGGTGCAGTGAAATTCTTTGTTTTTGCGTACAAAGTATACAAAAGAGTCGCCACAAAAGTGCCAAAAAAGTTGCAAAAACTACTCATCTCACAATATATTCTCCATCTCATTCCAAGTCTGACCTGTCTGTTTTTGCACCATTGTAAAGGAACCCAATATAAGCCTAAGGAAGAGCATCTCATGTGTCGAAAGGAACTGCAGATGCTGGTTTAAACCAATGATAGACAGAAAAAGCTGGAGTAACTCAGCTCGTCAGACAGCATCTATGGAGAATAGAAATAGGTGACGTTTCGGGTCGAGAACCTTCAGAATCATCTTCATCTCATCTTCCACTTGGGCACACAGCATTGTGATTAGTACGGGTGTCAGAGGTTATGGGGAGAAGGTAGGAGAATGGGGTTAGGAGGGAGAGATATATCAGCCATGATTGAATGGCGGAGTAGACTTGATGGGCCGAATGGCCTAATTCTGCTCCTCTCAATTATGATCTTATGACAGCACGCTTCTGCATTGAATATCAAACTCCACAGGTAATATGCTTTCTCTCCTTGCATCAGACTGGCTATATCGGCTGAGGTCATCTATCCATGTTATTAGTTTAACTTTCCTCCCTCCAGTTGAATGGCCTGATCTGCTGAATATTGCCTGCAGCTCTGCATTACACAGCTTTGATAGTTCAGTTTAGTTTAGTTTATTGTCATGTGTACCGAAGTACAGTGATAAGTTTTGTTGCGTGCTAACCAGCGAGTGGAAAGACTATACATGATTACAATCGAGCCATGCCCAGTGTACATGATAATAGGAATAACGTTTAGTGCATGATAAAGTCCAGTAAAGTCTGTGATATTCCTTTGTGTTCTGACTCTCTGCTCTCATTTCATTGTCTTTATGTTCTGGTTCCCTGAACAGCTTCGTCAACCCATTAATTGGATGACTTCTATCTACCCCTTATCTTAATCTATACTCGGTCTACACTCTATCCAGATATTTCCTTTCTCCTATCCATCCTTCCTCTATCTTCCCTGCAACTTAAAACCAAGTTTTATTAAACTAACTAGGTTTTCTCTCTTCTCCATTCTGAATAAAAGATCTTTGGTCTGAAATATTAATGCTGTTCACTTTGGTGAATTTATTCAGAAGGCTCTGCTTTCAGTCATTTGGAATCTCAAATGTCTATTCTTCTAAACTCCAGAAACATCAGCGCAGATCACTATTTTGATCTTCATATAAGGCAAGCACATTACATCAGGAACTAATCTGACAAACCTGTTCTATATTCCCAACAAGACAGTATTCTTTAATTAGGAAGATCAAAATTGTAAAAAAAAATCAGGCCCTTAGAAGGAGCTTGTTTATGAATCATAACGAGAGCATTTGAGCGTTGAGCATTCACAGCGAGAGGATTTGAGTATAGGATAATTCATAGCGAAAGGATTTGAGTATAGGAGAATTCATAGCGAGATGATTTGAGTATAGGAGCAAGGAGGCCCTACGGCAGTTGTTCAGGTCCCTGGTGAGACCACTCTTGTGTGGAGTTTTTGCTCTTAATTTGAGGAAGGACATTCTTGCTATTTGAGGGAGTGCAGTGTAGGTCCACCAGGTTAATTCCTGGGATGGCGGGACTGACATGATAAAAGAATGGATCGACTGGGTTTATATTCACTGGAAATTAGGAGGATGAGAAGGGATCTTATAGAAACATATAAAATTCTTAATGGACTGGTCAGGCTAGATGCGGGTAAATGTTCCCGATGTTGGGGGAGTCCAGAACCAAGGGTCACAGTTTAAGAATAAGGGGTAGGCCATTTAGGACTGAGATGAGGAAAAACGTTTTCACCCAGAGAGTTGTGAATCTGTGGCATTCTCTGCCGCGGAAGGAAGTGGAGGCTTATTCACTGGATGTTTTCAAGAGAGATTTTCAAAATTTTGTCTGATCAGTCATGCTGGCTCAAATGGCCAAATGGCCTACTCATGCACCTATTTTCTATGTTTCTGTTTCCATAATCATACAGTGTGGATACAGGCCTTTTGCCCTACGTACATACACCGACGAACATGTCCCATCTACACTAGTCCCACCTGCCTGCATTTGGCACATATCCCTCTAAACCAGTCTAAATGTTTCCTAAACATTGTGATAGTACCTGCCTCAACTACCTCCTCCGGTAGCTGGTTCCATACACCCACCACTCCTTGAATGAAAAGTTACCCCTCAGCTTCCTGTTAAATAACCTCTAATAATGTCCCTACGGTACATTTGTAAGATTCATAAGTATTTTTTAAATTACGCGTCTATACAAAGTAATGGAAAAACAAAACAGAGATTTGATTCTAGGTTGGTATACACAAGTTCCCTGGGACATTCCACTCGACCTGCAGAAGTGAGCCAAACTTTAGTTTAGATTAGAGATACAGTGCGGAAACAGGCCCTTTGGCCCACCAAGTTTGCACCGACCAGCGATCCCTGCACATTAACACTACCCTACACACACCAGGGACAATTTTACACATACACCAAGCCAATTAACCTATAAACCTGTACGCCTTTGAATGCAAACTTGCGATTGCTATTGTTTTCTATTCTATACACTGTTCACTGAAACTCTGCAAAAGCTTGAGGAATAGCACCTCAATTTTCAGCTACGCTTATTACAACTTTCCGAACTCACTAAGGATAGACACAAAATGCCGGAATAACTCAGCAGGACAGGCACCATCTCTAGATAGAAGGAATGGGTTTTGGGTCGAGACCCTTCTTCAGGCTGAATCAGGGGAGAGGGAGATACAGAGATAAGGAAGTGTAAGGTGTGAAAACTAGACAAATGGGATAGAGATCAAGGAAAACATAGAATAGATCATTGTTATCTAGGAGAAGATAACAACAAAGCAAACAGAGATCAAATGTAAATGAGGACAGTCAGACTAGTCAGAAAACTGGGAAGGGGGGAGGGATGGAGAGAGAGGAAAGGCAAAGGTTACTTGAAGTTAGCTAAGTAAATATTCATACTGCTAGGGCTGCCCAAGCAAAATATTAGGTGTTCCTCCAATTTGCACTGAGCTTCAGTCTGACAATGGAGGAGGCCCAGAGCAGAAAGGATAATGTGGGAATGGGAGGTGGTGTTAAAATGCCTGGGAATTAGCAACCAGAAGATCAGATAGGCTTAGGCGGACTGAGCAGAGGTGTTCAGCGAAACAATTGGAGAGCCTGTGCTTGGTCCAATCTGACTATTGAGTTCCTGATTTTCCAATAATGATAGGAGCAGGGAGGTTCTACTGCAGGTGTACAGGGTTTTGGTGAGGCCACACCTGGAGTATTGCGTACAGTTTTGGTCTCCAAATCTGAGGAAAGACATCCTTGCCATAGAGGGGGTACAGAGAAGATTCACCAGACTGATTCCTGGGATGTCAGGACTTTCATATGAGGAAAGATTGGATAGACTCGGCTTGTACTCGCTGGAATTTAGAAGATTGAGGGGGGATCTTATAGAAACTTACAAAATTCTTAAGGGGTTGGACAAGCTAGATGCTGGAAGATTGTTCCCGATGTTGGGGGAGTCCAGAACAAGGGGTCACAGTCTAAGGATAAGGGGGAATTCCTTTAGGACCGAAATGAGGAAAACATTCTTTACACAGAGAGTCGTGAGTCTCTGGAATTCTCTGCCACAGAAGGTAGTTGAGGCCAGTTCATTGGCTATATTTAAGAGGGCGTTAGATGTGGCACTTGTGGCAAAAGGGATCAGGGGGTATGGAGAGAAGGCAGGTACGGGATACTGAGTTGGATGATCAGCCATGATCACATTGAATGGCGGTGCAGGCTCGAAGGGCCGAATGGCCTACTCCTGCACCTATTTTCTATGTTTCTATGTTTCTATGATTCTGCTATTTCCAATTGTATTTCCTGTGGCTCCGTCTTGTACGTGTCCCTTTCCTGCCTCCTGTTTTCTTGCACTTTTATTTTTACCCTTGGATATTTTTTCTTGCCTTCTGCTCTTATTTAGATCCTGTATTCTTTCTTCTTCCTATCTCTATTTGCATTTTAAAGTGATATCATCATCATTTCCAATCCCAAAAATAGTTGAGGCAGGTACAATAACAACATTTAAAATACACTGTCACAGGTACATTGATAAAAAGGATTTAGAGGGATATGGGCCAGACCTAGACAAATGGGACTTGCTAAGAAGAGGTATCTTGGTCAGCATGAATGAGTTGACCTGAATGTTTCCATGCTGTATGTCTCTGTGATTCTATGATTGGCAATTGACCTGAAACTAAGTATTTTTGTCTCCACAGAGGATGCCTGACCCACTCAATATTTAGACTATTTTCTGCATTTGCTATCTCTGGATACTGTTTTGAAATGGAAGTCCAACATTATAAGATCTTGAATGAGACTGTGTGCAACTATCAATAAAACTTAACCTCCACTTCCCCCTCCCTCACCTTCCTCACCAAGCATTGCGGCATTCTGAGCTGACTTTGCCAGAGACCTTGCACACTATAATCAAGAAACAGGCCAGAAGATATGTCAAGATTCAAGATTCAAGAGAGTTTATTGTCATGTGTCCCAGATAGGACAATGAAATTCTTGCTTTGGTTCAGCGCAACAGGATATAGTAGGCACAAATAAATACAGATCCGATCAGTGTGATCATATACCATTGAATATATATGCACACATAAATAAGCAGATAAAGTGCAATGGGCTATTAAAGTTCAGATTTTTGTTTGAGTTGAGTTTAATAGCCTGATGGGGAAGTAGCTTTTCCTGAACCTGGATATGTTGCAGATTTCAGGCTCCTGTACCTTCTACCTGAAGGGAGCGGGGAGATGAGTGAGTGGCCAGGATGGTGTGCATCCTTGATGAAGCTGGCAGCCTTTTTGAGGCAGCGACTGCGATAGATGGTGGGGAGGTCAGAGCCAGTGATGGACTGGGCAGTGTTTACAACTTTTTGCAGTCTTTTCCACTCCTGGGCGCACAAGCTGCCGAACCAAGCCACGATGCAACCGGTCAGCGTGCACCTGTAGAAGTTCAAGAGAGTCCTCCTTGACATACCGACTCTCCGTAATCTTCTCAGGAAGTGGAGGCGCTGATGTGCTTTCTTTGTAATTGCATCAGTGTTCTCGGACCAGGAGAGATCTTCAGAGATATGCACGCCCAGGAATTTGAAGCTCTTGACCCTTTCCACCATCGACCCGTTGGTGGAGAGGGTCCAAAGCAAGATGGACAACGTAACGTTACTGATAAGATTACATAAGGTTACTTCAGTCTGAAGAAGGGTTTCGGCCCGAAACATTGCCTATTTCCTTCACTCAATAGATGCTGCCGCACCCGCTGAGTTTCGCCAGCACTTTTGCCCACCTAAGGTTTCTCTTGTGCTCTTTACTTATATTAACCTAGTGAATGCTTTTTCGGTCACTAGGGAAATCCCAATTTGGGTTTTGGAATTAGAAGTCCCATTTCATCGTCTACTTAACTTTCTGAACAGGTCACCCATGTGATGGTGGGTCAGTAAATCAAAAAGGTTGCCAAAAACTGTTTGACATGGATACTATTGTGAATATGGATCATGAACTGCAGTCGATTTGACTTGTCATTTTGCGTCACCTGCTTTCTTGACCTTCATCTGGACCACTGCTTAAAGATAAGAGATCAACTATTTAAGGCTTAGAACTCTCTTCCACAAAGAGTGGTGGAGGCAGATTTGTTGTCTCTCTGCAACAAATGCTTTTCACTGTATCTTGGTTTATTGTTTGTGCAATAAACTGAACTTAACTAAACGCAAACTCAGCTCAACTCTTCTTAAGGCCAAGTTTGGTAGATTATTGAAAAGCAAGGAGTGAGGGTATCTGCGGGTTAGGTGGGCACGCAGAGATGAAGTTTACAAATCGATCAGTCGTAATCTTATTCAATACATCGTCAAATGTGCAACAAAGATATAAGGTACCTCATTTGTGTTGAATAAGTACCTCCCTACTGGAAATTGGAAGGTAATGCTTAATTCATCTATTATAGAAAGATAGAAATAAATTAATCTGCATTGTAACTGCCGATCTTGACTCATTGCTGCAATGTGGGTGTTTCTAACCACCAACAGGAGGAATCAAGAGTCAAGAGTGTTTTATTGTCACAAGTCCCATAATTCTCTACAAGGATTGCCAATCCTCCCTCCACAAGATAATTCACTCATGAGGAACAGCAAAAATGTCCATTTACATTATTTGAGTTTATACCTAATTACAAAGGTTATAGTGAGATGTCAGAGATCTCCCAAGGAAATTATTAGCAATTCCAGGTGTGGGAAATCAGTATGGTAAGCACAGATGTGGTAAGTACTAACCTGTATTCATTCAGCCAGGTCTTACAGTAAGGATAACAGTATCTGAGCATAGACACAAAAAGCTGGAGTAACTCAGCGGGACAGGCAGCATCTCTGGAGCTGAGTTACTCCAGCTTTTTGTGTCTATCTTCGGTATAAACCAGCATCTGCAGTTCCTTCCTACACAGTATTTGAGCACTTGCAGTGAGGAAGAAGTACTTCACGATCTGCGAATCACGAGAAGTTGTTTGCAATTTGCATCCCAGCACTGTTCAAGTCAGAGAGTTAATGCTGTGCAGCAGGAAACCATTAATCCCATCAAATTTTTGCTGGCATTTTGCAAAAGCGTTCGAGATGGTTCCCTTCCTTGGCCCTTTCTCTGTATGCCTGCCAGCTTTCTTTTCAAATCCAGTACTTACGAAATTCCTTTTTGAAAGCCATGATTGAATTTGCTTTCACCACTTTGAAAGGCAGTGAATTCCAGATCATAACTACTCATTTGGTAAGGACGTTTTCCCTCATGTCATTCCTGGTTCTTTTGCCAATCCCCTTAAACCTGTGGCCTTTGGCGCTTGACTATCCTCCCAATGGAAACAATGACTCATTATTTACGGGGTCCATTAACCTCCTCTCAGCTTTTACTTTGCTGCAATGTGGACAATCTCAGCTTCTTCATTCTGATCAAATAATCTGGGTCCATTTTCTATAAACTCCCCTACCACCTTGCAAAGGTTCATCAATTCCTTCCTGAAATGCTATGTCCAGATTTACTGCAGCTTCTGCTTAGTATGTATTGCTTGGTGAAAGTGTTGCTCACCTTCATGCCCTGTGAGTTTCAGTCATTTGCTGTGTTTGTACCCAGTGAAGAAGCTCAGATCTAACAGTTCTGTATGGTATAAAATCTCTGACTCGAATAGGCATCTTTGCAACAGCATTGAAACTATTCATGACTGGCAATCAGCAAAGGACATTTAGAAACATGGATATAAGAGCAGGACTAGTCCATTTGGTGCTTTGAGCTTTCAATGCAATCACCATTATCTCAATACCATACTCTGGCTCTCTCTCTCCATACGCCTGCTCCCTTTTAGTCCAAGATATATATCTAACTCCATCTTAACCATAATCAGTGATTCGGACTCTGCCACCTTCTGTGTTAAGAAATTCCGCAGGTTCCCCTCCATCTGAGTGAAGGAATTTCTCCTCACACCCTTTAACCTGAGACTGTAACTCTTCCATCTAGATCCCTGAGCCAAGGGAAACATACTCCCTACATCCACTCTGTCTAGCCCTGTCAGAACTTTATAAGTGTTTCAGTGGGATTCTATCTCATTCCTTTAAACTCCAGTAAATACAGACATGGTTGCCCTAATCTCTTCTCATATGACAGACCTGCCATCCCAGAAATTAGTCTAGTTAACCCCCAACATACTCCTTCTGAGGCAGATGCATATGTTCTTAGTTAGAGACCAAAACTGCATACAAAATTCCAGATGTGGTATCACCAAGGCTTTATGTCATTATATCTAAATATAATTTCCCCTGTACTCAAAACTCCCTGCAATAAAAACCATTTAAGAACAAACCACAGAAAAAGGCCCTTTGGCCCTCAACGTCTGTGCCGAACATTAAGCAGGTTAAATCAATCTTGCCTGCCTGCATGTGATCAATATCCCTCCATTCCATGCAATCCAATCTAAAAGCTTTTTAAATGCCCCTATCATATCTGACTCCCCCACCACCCTTTGAAGCACGTGCAAGGCACCCATCATCCTCGATGTAAAAACATATCTCCTTCAAAGTTTGTTCCTCTCACCTTAAAGCTATGCTCTCTAGTCTTTGACATTTCCACCCTGAGAAAAAGGTTCTGACTGCCCACCTATCTACGCCTAATTAACTTCTCGCTGCACCTGTATGTTACAAGGTCACCAATGTCCTTTTGACCCCTCTACAATTCTCAGTCTATCATAATTTTAATTATACTGGGGGGGGGGGGGGTTTCTGGGGGGGTTTTCACACCTTAGTGAATAGCTTCATATTTATCCACGCTACCCTCATAAATGTTTATTTTTTTACTTTTCCTTTCCATCCCTTTCTCCCTTCCCTTATTATTCCTGTCTTTCTCCCTCATTGTACTTTGTACTTTGACACAGATTTCACTCCCTCTCTCCTACCTGCCTCACTCCTTTCTCTGTTGATTTATTCGTCCCTCTGTTTATTTCATTGGTGAAGGAGTATTTGACCAGGTTACACATGCCCTCGTTGCGCACACTTCCTGCAGCTCTGTGCACAAAGCAACAATAAAAAAGAACCATGTAAGAACAAGTCAAATTTACATCTTGTGTGAGGTGCCAGTCCAGCAATATCGAGTGTATTGTCCATACTCACATAGGTAGAACAGCACCAGAGGACTTCTGCTCAATTCTGTAAATCATGATTCATAAAGAGCAGGGAAGAAAACTGGGGGAAAATGACCTTTCACTCCACATTCAATGTTTTATATGTTCCTTTACCTTTAAGTTTGAATTCTTAATCTATTCTCCATGTGTATCCACAGCAAATAATGAAACAAAATATAGTTCCAACTTTGAAACGAAACATATTTAGCAAAGGGAACAAAACAGTGTTATCAGTACAGAAAATACTGCTCTATTAGTATTGGCAACCAAATCTAAGTGCCAGCAATACAACAACTGCAGAAACAACATCGAACCATCAAAACATTACATTTTACTGCATAGTTTACTTAGTTCCAGACAGAGGGATTTTTAGATGACCAGACACATCACCCCTCTTTCCTTGTGCTACAATTGATAAAGTACTGTAAGTAAAATGCCTGTTGCATGCACTAGTATTAGGGACATAAAAGTTGCCCTACTGGACTCAAACCAAATGCTCTTCATTGTTGAAGTAAACGTCTACACTGTTCACTCTATGTAATACAGGGGTGATGGATCGACCAATAATGAGGCCATGAAGCGAGAGCTTATAATATAGTTTTAGTTATTATTGTCACGTCAACCGAGGTACAGTGTTGTGTTGCGTGCTATCCAGTCAGTGAAAAGATTACATACGATTATAATAAAATTGTCCGCATTGATTTACATGTAGTTTAGTTTAGTTTAGAGATACAGCGTGGAAACAGGCCCTTCAGCCCATTGGGACCGCATCAACCAGTGATCCCCGCATATTAACACTATCCTACACACACTAGGGACAATCTTGTTTTACATTTACCAAACCAATTTACCTACCAACCTGTACATCTTTATAGTGTGGGAGGAAACCAAAGATCTCGGAGAAAACCCACGCGGTCACGGGGAGAACGTACAAACTCCGTACAGACAGCACCCGTAGTCGAGATCAAACCCCGGTCACCGGCGCTGTAAGTGTTGTAAGGCAGCAACGCAACCTATACTCCACCGTGCGCTTTATCAAGATCGATCAAAATCAGCAATTGCAATGGATGATAGCTGATCCACATCTGGGACTAGCATGCAAAGTGTCACCTGGCTTCATTGTCATCTTGTTTACCAACTAGACCCTGAGATATAGATCTTTGCTATAACTATTCCACTATTCCTGAGACTATGTGACTCCACATCCAAGAAAACCCACCAGCTACAGACATAGCTTCTTCCACCCCCCCATTAAAGCACAGACACAGGTAAACATGCATTTTTTTACACAATTTGTTAGCTTTGTCATTCTAATAATTCTTCTTCTTCTTCTTCTCCTTCTCCTTCTCCTTCTCCTTCTCCTTCTCCTTCTCCTTCTCCTTCTCCTTCTCCTTCTCCTTCTCCTTCTCCTTCTCCTTCTCCTTCTCCTTCTCCTTCTCCTTCTCCTTCTCCTTCTCCTTCTCCTTCTCCTTCTCCTTCTTCTTCTTCTTCTTCTTCTCCTCCCCCTAAAATTGTAGGACAACTTGTTCTATTTGATCTTATTTGATTGTGCACGCCGGGTTGATTGCATTCGTTGGAACAGGGCGGACCACGTGAAGGTTGCAATCTTCCACCCCATTCTAATAATACCAGGTACATCTAACCAGAATAGGTTATTTAGCCCCATCAGCCTGTCATGGTGTTCCTTGAAGTCATGGGTGGTGGGGCACTAACTCCATGCAATTCTTTTCATATTCCTTCATTCCCTAAAGGCTTTGGTTTAGGTATATTGTCCTGTTTACCAAGATACAGTGAAAAGCTTTAAGGGCCTGTCACACTAGCGCGCGATTAGACGCGACAAGCGCGACCTACCGTGGTCGCTTTAGTCGTCCGGCCTCGCGTGACCCTGTCCCACTGCGATCGCCGGAGTCTCGTGGAGTTCCGCGGACTCGTGTGGAGCTGGTGTCGACATCGCGCGTAGTGTCCAAAAACCGACACTGCTTAAAAATTACGCGCGGCAAAATCCTGTCGCGCGGAACGTGATGACGTTTTGACGTTGTGCGTCTTCAGCGTGGCGTTGCGTGATGACGTCACTGCCCGACGTCGTGCAACGCGCATGCTCATGCGCATCGTCACGTGATGAAAAATAACGTCCTTCCTTCGGACGTCGCGCGTGTAATCGCGCGCTAGTGGGACAGGCCCTTCACTCGCACCGGGATCGCCTGACCCCCACGCGACCCCCGCGTCCGAATTTGTCGCGCTTGTCGCGTCTAATCGCGCGCTAGTGTGACAGGCCCTTTACTTAGCATGCTATCCAATCAAAGTAGGTATGTTACAAAACTTACCTTCAGCGGCGCTGCAGTTCTGCCGCTGCCCATGTGCGCGACTTTGAAGCCTTTGAGAAGAAGGTGGGTTTAAAATGACGTTTTGCTCCAGACAATTCAAATCGATCAATCTCAGGGGATTTAGTTGCTAAAGAGAAATCGCTCCGACATTTGTTTTATGGAGTTATTTTTAAACTACGCTGGATCATTTATTAGAATTAAAAATCGTATTCTAAAGCCGTGAACGCCGACAACGGGACGGACCTTACGTAGGGGACAAAAGAAGGTACACAGTTTATTTTTACATAAAAACGTGGTTCTTAGGAAGCCTTTAATTAACATTTCATGTCGCGAAAAGGGGACAAAAAATATATACGAACCGGCAGTATTTTTCCTGCCGACTGGGGGTTAAATTCACCGCAAACCGCAATGTTCCAATCCATCGCGTTCCACAAAATCCCACTCGCAAGTTGATTTAAATGGCCATTAATTTACAGGCATTAAACACTAAATTCCTTCAATTTGGCCTATAAATTCATGAAAATGAGATTTAAAAATCATGTTATATTGTGAATTATTGTGTGAATGTTATTTGGACACTTAGGCAATTTTAAAATGTTTATCTTTTCTTAAGAAAAGAATAGATGTTTAGATCTAGTAATTGAATTTTGTAATTAGCTACAATTGGGTAACTAACTAATTATATGCTTTAATTTCGGGCCATCCAAGTAAGATTGTTTCATATTTGTTTCAGAATGCTTCAGTCTATAATAACTGAAAATTTCATTCAGTTCTCTTAATTTTTAAGAAAGTTATGGGCTTTTGACTGTCAATCACAGCTTTTGAGTTAAGTCAATGGAAAAGCAATGGGGAACAAGATGCTAATTGCTGAGTATGAAAATGGCCATAACGTTTTTAATATTGAAGGTATGAAAGTGAATTCGGTGTCAAATTAAACTTATTTTTATGCTTTATCTGATGGGTTAAATTGCAGACTTGATTTTTTTAAATCTCAAAATTTTGTAACATTGCTAATCAAAGTCCACCATTGATTCCATCTACACTTCATGCTGCCTCGGAAAAGCAGCCAGTATAATCAAAGATTTGTCCCACCCCTGTCATTCTTTCTCTGCTCCTATCCTGCAGAAGCCATAGAAGCTTGAAGCCATGCACCACCAAATCCAGGAACTGCTTCTTCCCTTCTGTTAACAGGCTGCTGAATGGTCCTTCTCTAAGCTTGGGTACTGTCTTTTTCACCTCTACCCCATTGTGGATATTGACATTATCTATGGAACTGATGCGCTACAATGCTGGGAACTATAGTTTACTTTAGTATAGTTTGGAGATACAGCACAGAAACAGGCTCTTTGTTTCACCGAGTCCACATTGACCAGTGATCCCCGCACATTCACACTACCCTACACACACTAGGAACAATTTTTACATTTATGCAATTATACCAAGCCAATTAACCTACAAGTCTATATGTCTTTGCATTCTGTATCTTGGCTTGGTTGCATTTATGTTTTGTATTATTTGATCTGATTGGATAGCATGCAAAACAAAGCTTTTTACTCTACCTCGGTAAACATGACAATAATGAACCTAAGCCCAATCTCACATTAAAAATTAAGAATGGCCTATATTCTAATCCTTAACGAATGAAAAATTGTTTCCTCCAATTAATAATGGGAAATTTAAATTAAATCACTCATTAATCTAATTTCTGGAGAATACAATTCTGCCTCACCCGCTGGGTTTCTCCAGCATTTTTGTCTACCTTCGATTTTCCAGCATCTGCAGTTCCTTCTTAAACATGTATTTACTCCTAATGTAATTGTTGAAGTCTGGGTACACATTGAATGGCGGTGCTGGCTCGAAGGGCCAAATGGCCTACTCCTGCACCTATTGTCTATTGTCTACTGGTATCATATTGGTAATTGGTTATTATTGACTGTACTTCCCACAAGGCTGCCTTCCTGCCCAGAGATGTGCATAGCTCACCAGTTGCTGCCTAACTGGGCATCTTCATTGGGTATTTTCATTTGTCATTATACCTGATCCTGACATTTTAACAGTATGTATACATAGACATTGCCAAGTATTTGGATTTGCACTGCTACTAGCTTCTCACCATTTAGAAGATACTCTGTGGTAATATTCAAAGTAGGTGGTCTAATTTTCACCTTTTATCAAAATCCATTGATCGATAGTCTGGTTCATTCACTTAATCTATTTGTAACTTATTACTTCCATTTTAAAACAATGGTTTTGTCTCTGGTAAGGCATATCTTTCAACGATTGAGTTTTTGAAGAAGTGCCAAAGGTGATTGATGAGGGTAGAGGAGTGGATGTTGTCAACATGGCATTTCACAGGGTCGCTCATGGTAGGCAAATCCAGAGATAGCGGCAAAGGCTAAAAGTGAAAATGAGGAAATAGGATATCAGATAATACAATACAATATAATACAATACAATACCGTTTATTGTTATTTGAACCTCAAATAAGTCTAAATGAAAATAAATTTGGTTTCTGCAGTCATACAACAAGAAAAAAAACAAGACACACAATTAACACAATTTACACAAACATCCATCCAACATGAATCTCCTCCTCACTGTGATGGAAGGCAAAGTCATTGTCTCTCCCCTGTTTTCTATTCTTCTCCCGATGTTAAATGAATGAATGAAGAGGAGGAGTGAAATGTAAAGCGAGAGAGAGGGAGGGGTGTGGGTCAAGGGAACAGGGGCAAGGGGAAAAAGGGGTAAATGGGAAGGGACTCCCCATTTACCTCTTTTTCCATTTGACCCTGTTCATCTTCCACCCATTTCCGTTCGGACATTTCTGATCTTAGCCTCCTCCAGTGCCAGATTGAGGACACAAAGAAACCAGAGCAATAGCATCTTCATGGGTAACTTATAGCCCAACTGTATTAAAACGTACTTCTCCAATTTCAGTTTAAAGAGCCCCCTGCCCCCCCCACTCCCCACATCACCATCTCCCTCCCCATCACCCCCCCCCCCACCCCCCAGCCCCCAGCCGCCCAGTGCCGCAGCTTAGCGCCAACCCGGAGCATGGAGTGAATGCAGGTGCAGGATACTGAGTTGGATGATCAGCCATGATCATATTGAATGGCGGTGCAGGCACGAAGGGCCGAATGGCCTACTCCAGCACCTACTTTCTATGTTTCTATGCGATCTATTTAGGGCGGGCACCTACGGATGTCGAAGTGGATGGCATCACCCTGCTGCAGACTTCTGCTGCCTCAAATGCAAGAAGAAGAAGATCTGCTTCCATATTAATTTCCTCATATTGCCCAGGATATTGCATCTACTGAAGCATAGAAATCAACTAAAATGCCTCTAACAACTAAACAATGCAACTAAACAATGTGACTAAAAATGTTTACAATGCTTCTAACCACCAGCTTTGTGTTTAGTTTAATATCTCTTGCCCGTTCCTTTTCATATTCCCTTTAGATTTACTCCCTTAGCATTCCTTTCCATTCTGCCACCATTTACTATTCTTCATAACCCTCCATACTAGATTCGTATTCTTTTGGTGTGCCTTTCCTTTGTGTTACTATCTACCTCTTTAAAAGTAGTCTGTTGTTGTTTAATGTGATAAGTAGTATTGGTAAATACTACACCCGAATTGGTAAAGCTGAGGGTAGACAAAAATTCTGGAGAAACTCAGCGGGTGAGGCAGCATCTATGGAGCGAAGGAATTGGTGACGTTTCGGGTCGAGCATTTTTGTCTACCTTCGATTTTTCCAGCATCTTCAGTTCTTTCTTAAACAATTGGTAAAGCTGCATCAGTCTTCAGACGAATGCAGCCAATATGGTCAGGTGGTGAGATATCCAAGATGCTAAAAGTCAAGCTCTTCCAGTCCGTAGTCCTCCCTACAGCCCTCTATGCCAGTGGGACATGGAAAATCAATGTGAAGATGAAAAATAAATTGGATGCATTCCAACAACGCTGCTTGAGGAAGATCCTGAAGACTAGCTACAGAGACCACATCACAAACGAGGAGATCTACTGTGAAACTGCAACAAAGCCTCTCAGCCAGGACATAGAGGGACGCAGGATGAAATTTGCAGGACATGTACTCAGAATGTCACCAGAACGTGCACCTAAGATAGCAATGTCATGGAAACCTGACGGAAGAAGGAAAAGAGGCCGTCCAAAACTCACATGGAGGCGAACATTCCAGAAGGATTTGGAAGCCCGGACGCAAGCCTATCAAGGGTGGAAGACGTCGCACATGACCGAACAGAATGGCGAAAGCTGGCTGCCCAATGCACTCAACCGTGTGGGAGGAACTAAGTCTAAATAAGTAAGTAGTCTGTTGCTGTTCAATGTAATAAGTAGTATTCCTGTAGGCTTCTCCCCATTCTTCAGAAGTAGCTTCAGCAGAAGATTACCAGAGATACCAAGAGCACAAGAACACATTGTGTCCTTCTTGTATTTCTGTCTTCTTGAAATAAATATGGCAGAAGATTATTAAACATTCCAGAGCAAAGCTGTAAACAGTCAAGAAGATTCTACCACAGTGTTTCTTTTCCCTCGCCCCACTTCACAACAACTTTCTTCTCACCTTCCTAAAGAGATGAGTTCTGATGACTAAGAATTCAAAGCATTCTAGTAGTCAGCTGGTCAGTTTTCATGCATAAACCTCAAAACAATATTTCAAGCTAACTCAGTCTTGTTTCTTCAAATAGTAAAATGCACGGCAGTCTGGGCTCCCCCTAAGAGCTGGATGATGGCATAAGTGACTGAAGTTGCTGGAATCTGGAGCAACAAACAATCTGCTGGTCAGGCAGCATGTTTGGATGGAATTGGACAGCTAATATTTTGGTTCGGGAATCTTCATCTGACCCAGTCCACATGAAGGATCTCGACCTGAAAGGCTCCCGACCAGTGAACTGCTGGAACACATTTAATTCTACGCCATCAGAACTAATTCCTTTAGGAAGGTTGAAAGAAGGTTGTTGTCATAAGGTCATAAGTGATAGGAGTACAATTAGGCCCATTTGGCCCATCAAGTTGACTCCGCCATTCAATCATGGCTGATCCATCTCTCCCTCCTATCACCATTCTCCTGCCTTCTCCCCATAACCTCTGACACTTGTACTAATCAAGAATCTATCTATCTCTGCCTTAAAAATATCCACTGACAGGGCCTCCACAGCCTTCTGTGGAAAATAATTCCACAGATTCACCACCCTCTGACTAAAGACATTTCTCCTCATCTCCTTCCTAAAAGAATGTCCTTTAATTCTGAGGTTATGACCTCTAGTCTTAGATTCTCCTACTAATGGAAACATCTTCTCCACATCCACCCTATCCAAGCCTTTCACTCATTCTTCTAAACTCCAGCGAGTACAGGTCCAGTACCGACAAATGCTCATCAAATGGTAACCTACTAATTCCTGGGATCATTCTTGTAAACCTCCTCTGGTTAAGCCCTGCAAATTACTTCCTCCTGTTCCTATGTTAATAGCCCAGCTATAGGTAAGTGGAGCCTGCATTGCAGGTGATAGCTGGGGTTCTGCATATCAAAATACCATTCAACGGTAGAAGACCAACATAAGGATGTAGATCAGCTGTGGGGTATGGACGGGCTAATGTTTATTTTCACTAGTCAACCTCATAATTCCAAATTATGAGGTGGGCTAGGGAGAATAAACATCTTCCTGACTGTTCATTTCTCTGCATGGATGTTGCGTGACCTGCCGAGTTCCTCCAGCAGATTGTTTGTGTGATGGAAATGAGCAAGTGTGAGGTGGCTCGATTTGGGAGCTCAAATATAAGGGGAAAGCATATAGTTCATGTCAAGACACTCACCAGCATTGATGTACAGATGGATCCTGGGATCCAACAATACAGCTTCCTGAAAGTAGCACACAAGTATATGGGTGAGAACATGTGTTGGTTCCATGAACACTGCTTAATTACCTGCCGTCAGATATGGTGCCACTGGCTCAGAATTCCTGGTCTAAGTAGCTCAAGAAGGTGGTTCACTCATCACACAGCCAACATCATCAAGGACCCACATCATCCTGGCCATGCACACATCTCTCCGCTACCATCGGGCAGAAGGTACAGGAGCCTGAAATCTGTTACATCCAGGTTCAGGAACAGCTTCTTCCCCACAGCCATCAGGCTATTAAACTCGCCAACAAACAGACTCTGAACTGTAACAGCCTATTGCACTTTATCTGCTTATTTATGTGTATATTGAACTGAACAGTTCAGTATTTTTGCTTACATTATTCTGTTGTGCTGCAGCAAGCAAGAATTTCATTGTCCTATCTGGGACACATGACAATAAACTCTCTTGACTCTCTTGACTTGATATGACTCTTGTCGAGTAATTAAGGATAAATAATAAACAGTGGGCTTGTCACTGCTTACTAGGAGTAGACCCTGAGGTGAAGATTGATTGTGTGCATGTGGGATGGCTTGGGGTGAGTGGTTTTCGGGTGGACGCTGTGGTAGTTGTGTCAGGTGAAAAGAGGATTGACCTTGGTTATGTTGGTCTTCTACGGTTGAATAGCATTTTGAGATGCAGAACCTGCAATACAGCCACTTACCTGTAGCAGGACTATTAACATAAAAACAGGAGGGCGCAATTTATTAGTTTGAGCCTGCTCACCCTGCTGTTTACAGGGCTTATTTCAACACATTGTCCTTTATTTCAGCATATTGGCTTTTATTAAATGCGCCCCTCCAGATTCAGTGACATTATCTTTCCAGCTGTTTTCAGGAAACTGAACCATCCTACCAACAACTAGAGAGCAGTCCTGAACTACTGCCGACCTCATTGGAGACCCTTGAACTATATGTGATTGGACATTACAGAATTTATCTTGCACTAAACCCTATTCACATTATTCCCTTTATCATGTATCTGTACACTGTGGGTGGCTCGATTGTAATCATCTATTGCCTTTCCGCTGACTGGTTAGCACACAACAAAAGCTTTTCACTGTACCTTGGTACACATGACAATAAACTAAACTCAAACTGAACTCAAACTAAGTGAGGGTTTTGAGTATAAAAGTTGGGATGTTATGTTACCGCTGTACATCAAAACATAGAAACATAGAAAAATAGGTGCAGCGGTAGGCCCTTCGAGCCAGCACCGCCATTCAATATGATCATGGCTGATCATCTAAAATCAGTACCCCATTCCTGCTTTTTCCCCATATCCCTTGATTCCTTTAGCCCTAAGTGCTAAATCTATCTCTCTTTTGAAAACATCCAGTGAATTGGCCTTCACTGCCTTCTGTGGCAGAGAATTCCATAGATTCACAAATCTCTGGCTATACAAGCTATACAAATCTACATTTAAGTATAAACTTAAACTTAAATTAAAGTCTCACCTCATGCCCTTGACCCATCCTCTTACATTTGGGGCAATATAAGTACAGTTGCCAACTCATCTGACAATCATCGAAGATCTGAAATTCCAGAAAGCGAGAGAGAAGTCTTTCGAGCTGAATCAAAAATCAGAGGACATAGGTTTAAGGTGAAGGTAAAATATTTAATAGGAATCTGAGGGGTAACTTTTTCACACAGAAGGTGATGGATGTATGGAACAAGGTGTCAAAGGAGGTAGTTGAGACAGGGACTATCCCAACATTCAGAAAGGTACATGGATAGGATAGGTTTGGAGGGATATGGACCATAGAAACATAGAAGTACTAGCAGGTGGGCCCAGTGTAGCTGGGACATTTTGGCCGGTGTGGGCAAGTTGGGCCGTAGGGCCTGTATCCACACTGTATCTCTCTATGATACTATGATTCCATAAGTCTAAATGCTGGAAAGTAAGTATGTTGAGTTCAATGTTAAAGTCCAAACACGTGTAATGGGCCAAGTCGGGAGATGTTTTTCCATGAGATTGCACTGGATCAGTGTAGGAGGCTAAAGACAGAGAGATCCAAAATGCCGTGGGATAGGGAATTATACTCTCAAGCAGATGAACCTTCGGGAATACCCTAATGGATGGACTAGAGTGGTTCTGTAAAATTGTCAACCAATTTATGCTCTGTTTCAGCGGAATTCGTCCGTGCCGACCAAAATGCCCGATAACGCTAATCCCATTTACCTATTATTCTACCAAGTAGAAACAAGGAACTGGTTTAAACAAGAAACAAGATACTGATTTAGCAAGGAAAGGCACAAAATGCTGGGTCAGGCACATCCCTGGAGAACACAGATAGGAGACATTTTAGGTCGGGACTTTTCTGCAGCCTGTTTGCAGGGTTGTGGAGCTCTTTCTCCTCCCACTGCAATTAGTCCAAAGAATAATCCCATGTTTTCTATGGCAATGATCCTATAGCGAGCAAGAAGTCCACTCAACAAAAAAGACGTAGTGCGGTCATGGGCAGAATCATGGGTAATGTAAGGCCACATTTCCGTAACCGGCTTCCGTCTCCGCACCAAAGATCCCATAGGATAATAGTGTGGAGACGGAAGCCGGTTACAGAAACATCCTCGTAAAAATAAAAGTTATTTGGTAAAAATCTTCTCCTGATTTTCAGAATTTTAATTTATTAACACAAACTGATCCCCCGCAGCGTTGATTACACTGCGAGTCAGGTCGGGTCGGGTCGGGTCGGGTCAGGTCAGGTCCGGTTACGGAAATGGATGAAAAAAAGGCCCACGTTCCGTTGCATACTACACGTCAGCCCATTGCGTTTAGCAGGAGTGGTCTATTGTGCTCCACTATAGGATCTTTGCTCTACGGATGCTCTCCGACCTGCTGAGTTACTCCAGCATTGTGTGAATTTCCTTACCAAGCACCTGTCCAAACGTCTGGAATGTTGTGTGCACGTCTGGTCTGTCTACTAATGGAAGGACATACCCCTTGTGAGAGAAGGTGTGCAGTAAAGATTCGCCAGTTGCTGGTTGGATTATCAACACAAGGACAAATTACCATTTTGCATTGATTGTTCCACCAGAGGAAGCACCTATTTTACCAAGTCATCTTAATATTTTAAACACCGAGATTAATCTTCCATACTCAATTGCCTGCAAATAGCTTAAGGAGGAGCATTAAAACTATATCACACTTAATCCAGGAGGCAGAGGGTGGACTCAAATACGTACTTATGGAGTTCTTCCAGTTTGCCTGGGGGCATGCAAGTGAGATGAAAGGCTCTCACTGAAGGATGAATTTAATAGCACATTCAACTCCAAGTAAGCGCATACTTAATCCAAGCATAATACCGACTCAAGTCGAGAATTCCAATGGGCCAGCTCTTAAACCATTCACACATTTTGTATAAAATTCCTGACACGTGTGAAGAAAGACTATCTGTGCATAACAGTTAAAGTGTGATGTGCACTTTTTATTTTATAAAAGTCTTAATACAAAACGGTTGAAGCGATGAGCATCATTATCATTCAGTGGATAATATCACTGCGGTAAAGGCAAATGTTCGGCTCTTCACTCCCAGTGAGGGAAAGAGTTAAGCTGTTTAAATATGTTTTTACTCTAATTCTGTGATTTGCATCTGTGAGCCACTCGATATCTCTCCAATGCAGTAGGCAAATTTTTAAACCCAGTTTTCCATGATTGTCGGTACATGCTACCCAAAACACCAAAAGTTTTGAATGTTGTACACTCGAAATTTGAGGTAAAATATTATCAGTACAAACATGTCCTTGTGAAAAGACTTCAACCTGAAATATTAACTCTTTCCCTCCACGGATAACTTTATACACATTTATAAAATTATGGGGGTATTTTTTAAATTAGGTCTCTGGTGTCTCGATCTAAAGGTATGTGTTTATGTCGAAAGGGGGAAAGTTTAAAGGGGAACTGAGGGGCAAGTTTTTCACACAGACAGTGGTGGTTATATAGATCGAGGAAGTGGTAGAGGTGGATACAGATACTTGGATATCTACCTCCTTGGTGACCCTCGGACTTTGCTGGCTTAACCTTGCACTAAACGTTATTCATAGAAACATAGAAAGATAGAAAAATAGGTGCAGGAGTAGGCCATTCGGCCCTTCGAGCCTGCACCGCCATTCAATGTGATCATGGCTGATCATCCAACTCAGTAACCCGTACCTGCCTTCTCTCCATACCCCCTGATCCCTTTAGCCACAAGTGCCACATCTAACGCCCTCTTAAATATAGCCAATGAACTGGCCTCAACTACCTTCTGTGGCAGAGAATTCCAGAGACTCACCACTCTCTGTGTAAAGAATGTTTTCCTCATCTCGGTCCTAAAGGAATTCCTCCTTATCCTTAGACTGTGACCCCTTGTTCTGGACTCCCCCAACATCGGGAACAATCTTCCAGCATCTAGCTTGTCCAACCCCTTAAGAATTTTGTAAGTTTCTATAAGATCCCCCCTCAATCTTCTAAATTCCAGCGAGTACAAGCCGAGTCTATCCAATCTTTCCTCATATGAAAGTCCTGACATCCCAGGAATCAGTCTGGTGAATCTTCTCTGTACCCCCTCTATGGCAAGGATGTCTTTCCTCAGATTTGGAGACCAAAACTGTACGCAATACTCCAGGTGTGGCCTCACCAAAACCCTGTACAACTGCAGTAGAACCTCCCTGCTCCTATACTCAAATCCTTTCGCTATGAATGCTAACATACCATTTGCTTTCTTCACTGCCTGCTGCACCTGCATGCCTACTTTCAATGACTGGTGTACCATGACACCCAGGTCTCGTTGCATCTCCCCCTTTCCTAATCTGCCACCATTCAGATAATAGTCTACCCTCATGCTTTTGCCACCAAAGTGGATAACCTCACATTTATCCACATTATACTGCACCTGCCATGCATCTGCCCATTCACTCAGCCTATCCAAATCACCCTGCAGCCTCCAAGCATCCTCCTCACACCTAACTATACCCCCCAGCTTGGTGTCATCTGCAAATTTGGAGATGTTGCATTGAATTCCCTCGTCCAAATCATTAATATATATTGTAAATAGCTGGGGTCCCAGCACTGAGCCTTGCGGCACCCCACTAGTCACTGCCTGCCATTCTGAAAAGGACCCGTTCACTCCTACCCTTTGCCTCCTGTCTGCTAGCCAGTTCTCTATCCACATCAATACTGAACCCCCAATACCGTGTGCTTTAAATTTGTATGCTAATCTCTTATGCGGGACCTTGTCGAAAGCCTTCTGAAAGTCTAGATATAACACATCCACTGGTTCTCCCTTATCCACTCTACTAGTTACATCTTCGAAAAATTCTATCAGATTTGTCAGACATGATTTACCTTTCGTAAATCCATGCTGACTTTGTCCAATGATTTCACCACTTTCCAAATGCGCTGCTATCCCATCTTTAATAACTGACTCTAGCAGTTTCCCCACTACCAATGTTAGACTAACTGGTCTGTAATTCCCCGCTTTCTCTCTCCCTCCTTTTTTAAAAAGTGGGGTTACATTAGCTACCCTCCAATCCTCAGGAACTACTCCAGAATCTAAGGAATTTTGAAAAATTATCACTAATGCATCCACTATTTCTGTGGCTACCTCCTTGAGTACTCTGGGATGCAGACTATCTGGCCCTGGGGATTTATCGGCCTTCAATCCATTCAATTTACCCAACACCACCTCCCGGCTAACCTGGATGTCACTCAGTTCCTCCATCTTATTTGACCCCCGTTCCACTGCTATTTCCGGCAGATTATTTATGTCTTCCTTAGTGAAGACAGAACCAAAGTAGTTATTCAATTGGTCTGCCATGTCCTTGTTCCCCATGATCAATTCACCTGTTTCTGACTGCAAGGGACCAACATTTGTTTTAACTAGTCTCTTTCTCTTCACATATCTATAAAAACTTTTGCAGTCAGTTTTTATGTTCCCTGCCAGTTTCCTTTCATAATCTATTTTCCCTTTCCTAATTAAGCCCTTTGTCCTCCTCTGCTGGATTCTGAATTTCTCCCAGTCCTCCGGTAGGCTGCTTTTTCTGGCAAATTTGTATGCCTCATCTTTTGTTTTTATACTATCCCTGATTTCCCTTGTTATCCATGGATGCACCACCTTCCCCGATTTATTCTTTTGCCAAACTGGTATGAACAATTTTTGTACTTCATCCATGCAGTCTTTAAATACCTTCCATTGCACATCCACTGTCAACCCTTTAAGAATCACCTGCCAGTCTATCTTGGCCAATTCACATCTCATACCTTCAAAGTTACCCTTGTTCAAGTTCAGAACCCTTGTTTCTGACTTAATTTTGTCACTCTCCATCCTAATGAAGAACTCAACCATATTATGGTCACTCTTGCCCAAGGGGCCATGCACAACAAGACTGCTAACTAACCCTTCCTCATTACTCAATACCCAGTCTAGAATAGCCTGCTCTCTCGTTGGTTCCTCCACATGTTGGTTGAGAAAACTATCCCGCATACATTCCAAGAAATCCTCTTCCTCAGCACCCCTGCCAATTTGATTCACCCAATCTACATGCAGATTGAAGTCACCCATTATAACTGTGTTACCCTTGTTGCACGCATTTCTAATTTCCTGTTTGATGCCATCCCCAACTCCAATACTACTGTTAGGTGGCCTGTACACAGCTCCCACTAGCGTTTTCTGCCCCTTAGAGTTTCGCAGCTCTACTCATATCGATTCCACATCCTCCACGCTAATGTTCTTCCTTTCTATTGCATTAATCTCCTCTCTCACCAGCAACGCTACCCCACCTCCTTTTCCTTTTCGTCTATCCCTCCTGAATATTGAATATCCCTGGATGTTCAGCTCCCAGCCTTGGTCACCCTGGAGCCATGTCTCCGTGATCCCAACTATAGCATAGTCATTAATCGCTATCTGCACCTTCAACTCATCCACCTTATTACGAATGCTCCTCGCATTGAGACACAAAGCCTTCAGGCTTGTTTTTACAACACTCTTACTCCTTATACAATTATGTTGACAAGTGGCCCCTTTCACATCGATCCCTATTATACTTGGCCATACTCTCCTATCCCTTTGTGAGCTTTCTTTCCCGTTAATTCTGGGGTCATTAACCACCCCTTTACTCTCTTTCCCTTTAACTCCGCCCTTGACTATCCCATTTGACACCCCACCCCCCTTATTCAGTTTAAAACCATCCTGAATTAGAATTCCCTAATCATGTATCTATACACTGTAATGGCTCGATTGTAATCATGTATTGTCTTTCTGCTGACTGGATAGCACGCAACAAAATCTTTTCACTGTACCTCAGAACACGTGACAATAAACTAAACTCAACTAAACTAAGAACGAAGTAATAGGATATGGCTTAATGCAGGCAAATGAGATTAGTGTTGATAGGAATCACGGTCAGCATGATTGTGCTGGGTCAGCATAGACAAGTGGGGCCAAATGGCCTGTTTACATGCTCTTTAATTCTGCCATTCCATGATTCTAATTGTCTTTTAAATGTCATTCTTGCACCCACCTCGACCACTTCTTCTGGCAGCTCGTTCCATGACTGCACCACCCTCTGGGTGAAAGGCGGGTGGTGCGTAAATGGCAGTAACTTCTCTGGAGGTTAGTTATTATGTTAATGCTAAACCATCCTTGATCTGAGCGGTAACAGTTCCTGCATTCTGTTCCCCCTTAATAGCAACGGGAAACTGATTTGCAAGTATTGTTTACATGCACCAATCATGCTCCAAACATTAGATTTCAGATGAGTGCATAATTATTATTTGTGAAATCTTCCTGCGTGAAGATGACTGCCATGTTTGCTAATATCACAATAATTATTGGCCTTCAATCCAGGGCTTTGTTTCTCCTTTGATAAACGTTCAGAGGTGCAACGTCAGCACTAACATTTACTTTATTGTGAACATACTAAAGTATTTATTTTTCATGTCACCGAATACTCCAACAAACGTCTACGGATGCACTTTACAAAGTATCCTGACCAGTTGCATCATGGCCTGGTACTGCAATTCCAATGCACAGGAAAGCAAGATGCTGCAGAGAGTGGGGTCTGAGCCAAATCCATCACGGGTACAGCTCTACACACCAGCAAAAGCATGCACATGAAGCACTGCCTCAAGAAGGTGACATCTATCATCAAAGGTCCCCACCATCTGGGCAATGCCTATTTCTTGCTGAAACTGTTGGACAAGAGATACAGAAATCTGAAGTTTCACACCACAGTGTTAACGACCAGCTACTTTCTGACTACTATCAGGTTGTAGAACTGACCTGCACTTCCCTATTCCTATCTCAACAAAATAACATTATAGACTAATGGGCCTGTCCCACAGGCTATTTTTAGGCAAATGCCGGCGACTATCATAGTCATAGCAGGTCGCCGAAAAACTGACGACTGAACCCTCCTACGACGTAAAATTTGAAATAGAAAAATTACTTTACAACAAAAAATGAAGTCAGCGAAAAACCGGTGACAACCTACGCCATCCTAGTGAAACCCTTCATCATCCTGGCGACAACCTACGTCATCCTGGCGACAACCTATGACAGCACCTACGCCAAGAGAACTCAAGCTACGCTCATTGGCTTCAAGCCAACTGTCGCTGACTGTCCCCAAAATGTTTTGAACATTTCAAAATCTAGTGGCGACCAGAAAAACACTATGACTTTATGAGCGACTGAGGAGACTACTCACGGCCATACAGGCGACACCCCGGCGACCATGTGGCAACAGCCTAGTCGCCTGTAGTCTCCTAAAAAATTGCCTGTGGGACAGGGGCATAACCCTTGCACTACTTGTTTTCTCATACAATACGATACTATAGAATTTTATTTATCCCAGGAGGGAAATTGATCTGCCAACAATAATAAAACACAAGATACGTGAAATCTGAAATTAAAGTGACGAGTGGAAAGGATTGGGGAGGGAGGGGGAGGGGAGTCAGTCTACCACACAACAGAAGTAAATGATGTGCTTGAGGAGTATAAGGAATGTAAAAAGAATCTAAAGAAAGAAATTAGAAAAGCTAAAAGAAGATATGAGGTTGCTTTGGCAAGTAAGGTGAAAGTAAATCCAAAGGGTTTCTACAGCTATGTTAATAGCAAAAGGATAACAAGGGATAAAATTGGTCCATTGGAGAGACCGAGTGGACAGCTATCTGCAGAGCCAAAAGAGATGGGGGAGATATTGAACAATTTCTTTTCTTCGGTATTCACCAAGGAGAAGGATATTGAATTATATGAGGTAAGGGAAACTAGTAGAGTAGCTATGGATACTATGAGTTTCAAAGTAAAAGAAGTACTGGCACTTTTGAAAAATATAAAAGTGGATAAGTCTCCAGGTCCTGACAGGATATTCCCTAGGACATTGAGGGAAGTTAGTGTAGAAATAGCCGGGGCTATGACAGAAATATTTCAAATGTCATTAGAAACTGGAATAGTCCCCGAGGATTGGCGTACTGCGCATGTTGTTCCATTATTTAAAAAGGGTTCTAAAAGTAAACCTAGCAATTATAGACCGGTTAGTTTGACTTCAGTGGTGGGCAAATTAATGGAAAAGATACTTAGAGATAATATATATAAGTATCTGGATAAAGAGGGTCTAATTAGGAACAGTCAACATGGATTTATGCCTGGAAGGTCATGTTTGACTAATCTTCTTGAATTTTTTGAAGAGGTTACTAGGGAAATTGACGAGGGTAAAGCAGTGGATGTTGTCTATATGGACTTCAGTAAGGCCTTTGACAAGGTTCCTCATGGAAGGTTGGTTAAGAAGGTTCAACTGTTGGGTATAAATGCAGGAATAGCAAGATGGATTCAACAGTGGCTGAATGGGAGAAGCCAGAGGGTAATGGTGGATGGCTGTTTGTCGGGTTGGAGGCAGGTGACTAGTGGGGTGCCTCAGGGATCTGTGTTGGGTCCTTTGTTGTTTGTCATGTACATCAATGATCTGGATGAAGGGGTGGTAAATTGGATTAGTAAGTATGCAGATGATACCAAGATAGGGGGTGTTGTGGATAATGAAGAGGATTTCCAAAGTCTACAGAGTGATTTAGGTCAGTTGGAAAAATGGGCTGAAAGATGGCAGATGGAGTTTAATGCTGATAAATGTGAGGTGCTACACCTTGGCAGGACAAATCAAAATAGGACGTACATGGTAAACGGTAGGGAATTGAAGAATACAGTTGAACAGAGGGATCTGGGAATAACCGTGCATAGTTCCTTGAAGGTAGAATCTCATATAGATAGGGTGGTAAAGAAAGCTTTTGGTATGCTAGCCTTTATAAATCAGAGCATTGAGTATAGAAGCTGGGATGTAATGTTAAAATTGTACAAAACGTTGGTGAGACCAAATCTGGAGTATGGTGTACAATTTTGGTCGCCCAATTATAGGAAGGATGTCAACAAAATAGAGAGGGTACAGAGGAGATTTACTAGAATGTTGCCTGGGTTTCAACAGCTAAGTTACAGAGATAGGTTGAATAAGTTAGGTCTTTATTCTCTGGAGCGCAGAAGGTTAAGGGGTGACTTGATAGAGGTCTTTAAAATGATGAGAGGGATAGACAGAGTTAATGTGGACAAGCTTTTCCCTTTGAGAATAGGGAAGATTCAAACAAGATGACATGACTTTAGAATTAAGGGACAGAGGTTTAGGGGTAACATGAGGGGGAACTTCTTTACTCAGAGAGTGGTAGCGGTGTGGAATGAGCTTCCAGTGGAAGTGGTGGCGGCAGGTTCGTTGGTATCATTTAAAAATAAATTGGATAGGCATATGGATGAGAAGGGTATGGAGGGTTATGGTATGAGTGCAGGCAGGTGGGACTAAGGGAAAAAAGTTGTTCGGCACGGACTTGAAGGGCCGAGATGGCCTGTTTCCGTGCTGTAATTGTTATATGGTTATATGGTTAGAAGGGGGAGGAGTTGTACAGTTTGATAGCCACAGGGAAGAAGGATCTCCTGTGGCTTTCTGTACTGCAACTTGGTGGAACCAGTCTGTTGCTGAAGGTATTCCTCAGGTTGACCAGTGTGTAATGTTGGGGTTGAGCTGTATTGTCCAAGATGCTCCACAGTTTGAAGAGCATCCTCCCCTCCAAGACCACCTTCCATCAATCCAGCTCCACTCCCAGGACGGAGCCAGCCTTCCTGAAAACATAATAGTGTATGTTTGCTCTAATATCATGTGAGTTTGTCTTTTTTGTTTCACTGTCTTGTAGAACTTAAGTATAAATTGTGTTTATGTGCAGTGTCTGAGTCTACAGTATGTGCCTCTAATGTTGCTGCGAGCAAGATTTTCATTGCACCTGTACCTGATTGTTCTAATTCATATGACTTGACCTGAAATTGAGAAAGGGAAATTTACTGGCTAATAACAAGTAATCCCTTCCTTTAGCTTCTGTAAATGCATGGATTACTTCAGAGCAAGGCCATGAAGTATCTCCATTTAATTTCACACAGCCTTGAAGACAGACAAAATATTTGGATCTTCTATTGCACCAGCTGAAGAACTGATCCAGTATAAGGCATCAAAATATTTAGTCTAGTCTGTTTACAGAGAATTAATGCAGGCTTAAAATAGTTTTTAAAATGATTGAAAAGAAGTATCTCTGGAAGATAAAGTTGAGACAACATATTTTTCCGATTGTTATGAACTGCCTGGTTTAGCCTCAAGTCTGGAGGATCAGCAACTGTAATGAGAGAAGTATTTTCAATCTTGATATCACAGTACTATTAAAGTATGATTTAAAAGACAGCAAATACAACCTTTTTTGTGCTTTCCTGTTCATCAGTTTTCTCTCTAAACCTTTCCACGCCTTTTTGATTGCAGTTCTATTGTAACATGAACTCTAGAAATTGTTGAAATGGCTGTAATGGCTGGAAATTTGGAGCAGGCGATGTATTTGCTTATGGGTGCATATCGCAGCGGAACAAAGAACTGCACTGACGCAGGTACGCACGCACACTTGCCATACACATGTGTGCACACTTCTAACGAGGACAATTGGAAAGCAATAAACTGACAATCCTGGCACACATTATTCTGGACATCCCATAAACACTCTTCAGCTAATGAACTACTTTAGAAATATCAACACTGATAGCCATCAAGATACTCACCGTTCCAGCCAAAGTTGCAGCACCCAACTTACATGCAGCAAGGTTTTATTATTGGCAAGACCAGAATTTAATGCCCATCCCTAACACCCCTTGAACCATTGATGGTGAGCCATTTTCTTCAATGGTTGCTGTCATAGTGAAGGTAGTCCCACAGTGCCAATGATCGCAGGATTTGGTCCCAGCAACTATGAAGGGCCAGTGATGTGTTAGGGTGGTGTGTGACTTGGGAGAGAACCAGCAGAAGGTGACAGCCCTATGTTCTTGCTGCCTTCTGTTCTTGATGGTGGAGCTATTGGAGTAGCCCAGTTAGTTAACTGCTCTCCTGACCTACGACCTACCACAGGAAGTGACTTCAGCTATCCCGACTGCATTTTACTTCCCAGCCCATGCGGACTTGGATCTTGCACTGAACGAACCGTACACCACTGTTACTACATCACCTTGTGACTGAGGGATTGTTTGGCAGATCTTCCATCTGATTGGATTTGTAATTTTTCGTAGACAGGACATATCTAGCAGTTTTTCACCTTGTTAGGTAGTTGCCGCTGTTATGACTGTAGTGAAAAAGATTGGCTAGGAGTACTGCTAGTTTAGTCTTAAGTGCAGCACTGAGGATGCTATCTAATCCTTTGTTGTACCCAATGCTCATTGTCATTTCTTAATGAAATTAAAATGGATGTGAATGGAGTAAAATGGAGTAAATTGGTTGAAAATTGGGTTCAGCTTATGAAGATCACAGGAGGAAGTTGACATGGATCATCCATAGTGCAGTTCTGGTTGAACATAGTTGCAAATGCTTCAACCATAGTGTCATACAGCATGGAATCAACTTGACTCAACTTGCCCATGCAGACCAAGATGCCCCATCTACACTAGTCCCACCTGCCCGTGTCCGGCACATATCCCTCTGAACCTTTCCTATCCATTTACCTGTCCAAATGTCTTTTAAGTGTTTTTATCGTAACTGTCTCAACTACCTTCTGTGGCAGATTGTGCCACATACCCACCACCCTCTGTGTGAAAGGTTGCCCCTCAGTTCCCCAATTAAATCCCTCCCCCTCTCATGTTAAACCTAAGTCCGCTGGTTCTTGATCCCCCTACACTGGGTAAAAGACTCTGGTGAATTTACCCAATCTATTCCCCTCATGATCTTGTACATCTGAATAAGATCACCCCTCATCTTCATGCGCTCCAAGGAATAAAGTCTTAGCCTGTCTAACCTCACCTCAATCTTGTCTTGAATATATCTGCATTCCCTTCTAAATTCCTCATTGGACCATGTTTGTTTCTCTGGTTTGGCTATAATGGCTCGGTGTGGGATGTGCTAAGATTGTATTGGTGTAGACGTCATGACTGCTTTCAGATCCGTTCTATCCATATTAGCACAATGGCAGTGCCCAATTACACAATATAGAGTCATATTAGTGTTAATTTAGGACCTTGTCTCCACAACAACTGTGGTGATTGCTTGTCCATTGTTGTCATGGAGAAATGCATCAGCCTGTAGGATGGCAATGTTGTGGTCAGGGGGTTTTTTTCTGTTACATTTATTTTCTCATCATCAACAATGAGTCATCACATTTATACAACCATGAAGGCACAGATAGGGTGAATATCCACAGTCTTTTCTCCAGGCCAGAGGAATCTAAAACTAGAGGTCAAAGGTTTTGGGTGAGAAGGGAAAGATTTAAAAGGGACATGAGAGGCAACTATTTTTCACAGAGCATGGTGCATATATGGAATGAACTGGCAAAGGAAGTGGTTAGGACATACAATTATGACATTTAAAAGACATTTGGACAGTACATAGATAGGAAAGATTTGGAGGAATACGAGTCAGATGCGAGCTTGGTTAGGCAACTTGGTTTCATGCTGCATAGCTTTATAACCATATAACCATATAACAATTACAGCACGGAAACAGGCTTTCTCGGCCTTTCCAGTCCGTGCCGACCATTTATTTCCCCCTAGTCATGATTTATGATTTATGATTCAATAATGTGTCACCATATCCTGGAGTTGGCCATTGAGTTCCCCACCCAGAGTCCTCCCCCACCTGACCAGGGGAGGTCATTTAAGACTGAGGTGAGAAAAAACTTTTTCACCCAGAGAGTTGTGAATTTATGGAATTCCCTGCCACAGAGGGCAGTGGAGGCCAAGTCACTGGATGGTTTTAAGAGAGAGTTGGATAGAGCTCTAGGGGCTAGTGGAGTCAAGGGATATGGGGAGAAGGCAGGCACGGGTTATTGATGGGGCAAGATCAGCATTGATCACAATGAATGGCGGTGCTGGCTCGAAGGGCCGAATGGCCTCCTCCTGCACCTATTTTCTATGTTTCTATGAGTTCATTCTCTGTCCTTATTGCTTTCACTGCTTCTTCCAAGAGATGTTCTCCATGATGACCACTGATTCATCAGCTGACTGAGATAATCGTGGTCATCGGAAAAGGTTTTCCTCGCCTATGTTAAACTAATGCCTTGAGACTTCATTTGAACCAGAGAGAGGACTTCACTGGAAGTTTTGGCCATCCAAGCCTCCCTCCCCCCCTCCCCCCCCCCCCCCCCCCACCCTGCTCCTGTGCCTCTGTACATTCCTCGTTTCATCTACACGACCCAAGAACTCCAATGGAGGACTCTTGCCTGTGGGATTTGATTACGTGAGAATAATGATGGCTTTACTTGAATGGGCCCTGTATCAAGATAGTTTTAATGAACCAGGGTTTTATTTCTAACACGCCAATAATTTCATGATTATCATTACCAAAACTTGATTTTGTTTTGAAATGCCAGACTATTAACTGAATCTAAATCCCAAAACTGCTGACACACCATTTGAACTCACCTCTCTTGTCTTACCAACCCACACGTCTTGCGAGGAATCCGGGGAACCAGGGGAAACTCATGCGGTGACAGGGAGAACATGCAAACTCCACACAGACAACAGCAGAGGTTCAGGGTTGAACCCGGGTTGCTGAATGAGTGAGACGCTAGTAGCCGTGCTACTGCGCCACCCTAATTTGTTCCTTTAATGACTTCGCTCCTTAAAGGAATATTTCACGTGGATAACTACCGATTAAAGTTGTAACAGGGTTTGGGGAAAGGGAATTCCAGATGGAGTCTTATTGAAAGAAAAGTAATGTAACAATGTCCACTATCTCTGTTAGGTCTTGCACGAATCCTTTGCTGATAGATTGACATTTTACTGTAGTCTAAGGCGCGAATAAGGGAGATATTGAAATATTTATGTGTAGGATGGAACTGCAAATGTTAGTTTACACCAAAGATAGACATAAGATACTGGAGTAACTCAGCGGGACAGGCAGCATCTCTGGAGAGAAGGAATGGGTGACGTTTTGGGTCGAGACCCTTCTTCAGACTCTTTCTTTACATGAAACATTGACGTTTGATTTGCTGGCTGATGGAATTATGGTGGTGTGTCCGAATGAGAAACAGCCATGATCTCTAACAGCCATAAGCCATAATTATGGTAATTCATGTATGTGCATTGAGGGACTGTGTGATTCAACTGAAAACATACACAATGGAGCAATTAAACTTCCCCCAAACCATTGAATTTCCAGGCAATTAAACTATCTCTCTGAAGAATGAAGACAGTGGATGTAAGGGTTGACATTGTGTATTGAATTTGCTATGGCAGATAAATCAAAGCAGATATAAGTAGAGGTGTTATTGTATCTCATTGTTCAGAAGTGAAAAGAATTGTGCCACCATAAAGCCTTCAAATGAGAGCCTGGTGAATGCATTAGATGCATTATAAACCCATTGCAATCTGCTTCAAAATGAAACACTTGACTATGGTCCTTTTACATATTAATGGTCCTTTACATATAACCAGGAGCTGAGAGAACCCATGATGCTTGCTCCTTTAATGGAACTAAGATTGTGAGCAACTAACTAAAAGCAATTCTGAGATTTGAAGGACGCACTCATCAGAAATCTGATTATTTGTGGAAACCGGGAGCCCAGCCAGTGGGAACTAATTCTAGAAAAGAGCATACAAATATAGAAAGCACTGGAGCGGTCCAAAGCCAGGCAAGAAATGTTGGACGGTCAACTGAAGAAAGTACATGCAGTAAAAAGTTAGACGGAAGGCTGAAAGAGGGAAGCACTGCCAAGGTTGCTTTGATGTTGCAAGAATTGTGGTTAGTAATTGTGTAGCCGAAAAAGAAATGTACTGGATCTGAGGGGAAAAAGTGTTTATGGTGTGGATTAGAAAACAGTGCACAAGGAAAAATTCATGAATGGCCAAGATTGGCCATGCATGCACAAAGACAGCCCCACATTGAGAGTACCCCACAGCTGTACACGATGTACCTGGTGCCAAGCACTTTGTGCAAGGGACATCCGTTAGACAAAAGAGAAATATGACACTCGCCAATGGAAGTTAAGCGAATGAAGGAGGGGAAAGGTTTATGGTGACAGGATGATGGGAGATGGTGGGAGAAATGTGTGCGGGGGTCAGGAGCACGAGAGAGTGGACAGGAGACATATTACTTCAAATTGGAGAAATTAATGTTCATGCCATTGAGTTGCTAGGCTATGAGGTGCTGATCTTCCAGTTTGTATGTGGCCGGACTCTGGCAATGGAGGGGGGCCAGGGTAGAAAGGTCATTACGGGAATGGGAAGGGGAGTTAAAATGGTTAGTAACTGGGAGGTCCAGCAAGCCTTGTAGGGTTAGACAAAATGGTCAGATGTGCTGTTCCAAAATATTGGTGTAAACATAAATAATCACGAAAGTTATGATGTGCATCTCATTTTAGTCAAGATGTCACACCTGCACTTGAAAGTAGTATGGCATGAGGGTGGCACGGTGGCGCAGCAGCAGGGTTGCTGCCTTACAGCGACGGAGACCTGGGTTCAATCCTGACTATGGGTGCTGTCTGTGGAGTTTGGATGTTCTCACCGAGACCGCATGTGATTTCCCTGGATGCTCCGGTTTCCTCCAACACTCCAAAAAACGTACAGGTTTGTAGGTTAATTTGACTTTGGTAAAGATTGTAAATTGTCCCTAGTGTGTAGGAGAGTGTGTAGACTAGGCATATTAGTCTGCCTTTACTATATATCTATCACCACACATATTATGCATGCTGCACATTCCATATGTAGTCCAGTCCGGATCTTTATCCCTACCCCGGACTATTGATACAGCACTTCACCATCTCACAGTCAGACTTGATGCTGAATAAGGAGATGATAGCATGTCATGTTTCCTCCGCTTGTGTTACAATAAAGACTATGAGTTGTTACTCCGGTGTATGGGTCTCTTTGCACAACATGATGTCAGAAGTGGGATTCGAACCCACGTCTCCAAATTAACCATATTAGTCTGCCTTTACTATACCTATCACCACACATATTATGCACATTCAATATGTAGTCCAGTCCAGATCTTCATCCTGACCGCACAAGCATACTTCCATCCCCATCCAACGGCCCTGGCCCAATCATACCACCGTTGCCTGCCACCCCTGATCCGATCGCCTCACCTACGACCACGCCACCTCGACCCCTGCCAGGGTCTCCAATTTCATCGCCGGCGATGCTGCTTTATTCTCCTGCTCCTGTTCTACCACCGATCTCATCTCCGGTGAAGGGAGGAAATGCAGGACTGTACCGTGTACACGTGCACGTCACACCTGCAAGCCTAACCCAAAGTACCAGGATTACGTTTGAACTGCCTTTGGTGTTATTCCCTTCAGCTTACTTATATTTACCATATAGACAATAGACAATAGACAATAGGTGCAGGAATAGACTATTCAGCCCCTCGAGCCAGCAACGCCATTCAATGTAATCATGGCTGATCATCCCCAATCAGTACCCCGTTCCTGCTTTCTCCCCATATCCCCTGACTCCACTATTTTTAAGAGCCCTATCTAGCTCTCTCTTGAAAGCATCCAGAGAACCTGCCTCCACCGCCCTCTGAGGCAGAGAATTCCACACTCACCACTCTCTGTGAGAAAAAGCGTTTCCTCGTCTCCGTTCTAAATGGCCTACTCCTTATTCTTAAACTGTGGCCCCTGGTTCTGGACTCCCCCAACATTGGGAACATGTTTCCTGCCTCTAGCGTGTCCAATCCCTTAACAATCTTATATGTTTCAATTAGATCCCCTCTCATCCTTCTAAACTCCAGAGTGTACAAGCCCAGCTGCTCCATTCTCTCAGCATATAACAGTCCCGCCATCCCGGGAATTAACCTTGTAAACCTATGCTGCACTCCCTCAATAGCAAAAATGTCCTTCCTCAAATTAGGGGATCAAAACTGCACACAATACTCCAGGTGTGCTCTCACTAGGGCCCTATACAACTGCAGAAGGGCATCTTTGCTCCTATTCTCAACTCCTCTTGTTATGAAGGACATGCCATTTGCTTTCTTCACTGCCTGCTGTACCTGCATGCTTACTTTCATTGACTGATGAACAAGGACCCCCAGATCCCGTTGTACTTCCCGTTTTCCCAACTTGACACCATCTAGATAATAATCTGACTTCCTGTTTTTGCTACCAAAGTGGATAACCTCACATTTATCCACATTAAAATTCATCTGCCATGCATCTGCCCACTCCTCCAACCTGTCCAAGTCACCCTGCATTCTCATAGCATCCTCCTCACAGTTCACACTGCCACCCAGCTTTGTGTCATCTGCAAATTTGCTAATGTTACTTTGAATCCCTTCATCTAAATCATTGATGAATATTGTAAATAGCTGCGGTCCCAGCATCGAGCCTTGCAGTAGCCCACTATTCACTGCCTGTCATTCTGAAAGGGACCCGTTAATCCCTACTCGTTGTTTCCAGTCTGCCAACCAATTTCCTATCCATGTCAGCACTCTACCCCCAATACCACGTGCCCTAATTTTGCCCACTAAGCTCCTATGTGGGACCTTATCAAATGCATTCTGAAAGTCCAGGTATGTTACATCCACAGGCTCCCCCTTGTCCATTTTCCTAGTTACATCTTCAGAAAATTCCAGAAGATTAGTCAAGCATGATTTCCCCTTCGTAAATCCATGCTGACCTGGACTAATCCTGTTACTGTTATCCAAATGTGCCGCTACTTCATCTTTTATAATTGACTCCAGCATCTTCCCCACCACCGATGTCAGGCTAACTGGTCTATAATTCCCTGTTTTCTCTCTCCCGCCTTTCTTAAAAAGTGGACATTAGCTACCCTCCGATCCACAGGAACTGATCCTGAGTCTATAGAACATTGGAAAATGAACACCAATGTGTCCACGATTTCTAGAGCCACTTCCTTAAGTACCTAGGGAGGAAGACAATCAGGCCCTGGGGAATTATCAGCCTTCAGTCCCATCAGTCTACCCAACAACATTTCCTGCCTAATGTGGATTTCCTTCATTTCCTCCGCCACCCCAGATTCTCTGGCCACTAGTACATCAGGAAGATTGGTTGTGTCCTCCTTTGTGAAATACTCCAAAGTACCTATTCAACTCATCTGCGATTTCCTTGTTCCCCACCTTTTTCAGTCTTCAAGGGTCCAACTTTGGTCTTAACTAATTTTTTCCTCTTCACATACCTAAAGAAACTTTTCCTATCCTCCTTTATATTCTTGGCTAGCTTACCTTTGTACCTCATCTTTTCTCCCCGTATTGCCTTTTTAGTTATCTTCTGTTGCACTTTAAACATTACCCAATCCTCTTGCTTCCCGCACATCTTTACTATGTTGTACTTCTTCCCTTTTATTTTTATACTGTCCCTGACTTCCCTTGTCAGCCACGGTCGCCCCTTACTCCTCTTGGAATCTTTCTTCCTCTTTGGAATGAACTGATCCTGCACCTTCTGCATTATTCCCCAAAATACCTACCATTGTTGTTCCACTGTCATCCCTGCTAGGGTATCTTTCCAGTCAACTTTGGCCAGTTTCTCCTTCACGGCTCCATAGTCCCCTTTGTTCAACTGAAACACGGAAAAATCGTTTTCCCTTCTCCCTCTCAAAGTGTACAATGTCCCAGATCATAAGAGGTCTATGTCTCAGGTCATGATGGAAGAGGATATCCCTTAATGGAGAAAGAAAACCATCTCAGAACACATTTCCCTTTTATCCCTCCCCATCCCCACTGTCTGCTTCCACCTACATCTCTCCCTCTGACACCCTTTTGTCTCCCTTTCACCCAACTGGCAATACATTCTCCCACCCACCAACACCTGTATCCACCTATTGCTCAGAAAAAAGGAATTGCAGATGTTGGTTTATGAAAAACGGACACATAGTGCTGGAATAATTTAGCGGATCAGGCAGCATCTCTCCGGAGAACATCACACAAAGTGGTGCATCAGCCTGTAGAAAGGTCCCGACCAAAAATATCACCTATCCATGTTGTCCAGCATCTCAGAATGCCACGGAGACTTGCTTGATGAAGTAGAAATGAAAGAAAATGGATTAACTGGTCAGCCGCTCCAATCGCGGGAGCCTGCAGGACTTAACGTTGTGGAGCTGGCGGTCCATTAGTTAGGGACTTCTTGAGTTCCAGGCCACAGAAGCTTCGATCGCCCCAATCACGGGAGCTTCGACCGCCCCGACACGGGGGCTTCGATTGCTGGCTGCGGGAGCTTTGATCGCCCCAACACGGGAGCTTCGATCACCCTGTCTGCGGATGGTTCGACTACCCCGACCGCGGGAGAATAAAGTGGGAAGATTTGACTTTATTGCCTACCATCACAGTGAGGAATGTGGGGAATCTGCTGTGGTGGATGTTTATGTTAACTTGTATGTAGTTGTGTGTCTTGTTTTATTTGGTATGCCTGTTATGGTAAATCGAATTTCACCTTATGGTACACATGACAATAAAGGACTGTTGAACCGTTGTACCCTTGAATGAGATCACTGCAAGCTGAAGGATGTTGTTCAGGACGGACAGTCTGTCAAACAGGTATCCCCAGGAATCTGTGCCAATAGCTCTTTGATTCAAGTTTCGCTTTTGTCTATCATTATTATAGAAGGAACATAACATATGTATCTTATGAAATATTAGTCTGTGGATAATAATTATTCCTCCAATGATGTCACCCTTTTAAGAGCTATTTGATGTGGTAACTATTGTTAGTGTTGCAAGTTGGAGACAGATGTGTCATAGGAAATAAAAACAGAACATTTTGGAACACTCTGCAGTATCTGTGAAAGGGAAAGAGTCAACGTTTCAGATCAGAGTCCTTTCATCAGGTTATAAGGTCAGAAGGAATAGGAGTAGAATTAGGCCATTCTGCCCATGAATGAATGAATACGTTTATTGGCCTAGTATGTACACATACAAGGAATTTGCCTTGGTGCTCCACTCAAAAGTAACAATACGACATACAGTAAACAATTAGAAAAAAAAACATAAAACATTAAAACATTAAGAATAAAACATCATAGTTTAAACATGTGAATGAACTTCAAATACCAGAACAAAAGGAGGCTACTTACTTTTGGTTATTGAGTAGAGCTACTACTCGTGGAAAAAAGCTGTTTTTATGTCTGGCTGTGGCAGCTTTGACAGTCCGGAGTCACCTTCCAGAGGGAAGTGTTTCAAAGAGTTTGTGGTGAGAGGGGTCAGAGATGATCTTACCCGCTCGCTTCCTGCCCCCTGGAGTAGTTCCTGAGGATTGAAGGGTAGCTAATGTAACCCCAATTTTTAAAAAGGGAGGGAGAGAGAAAACGGGGAATCACAGACCAATTAGTCTAACATCGGTAGTGGGGAAAAGAAGAAGAAGAAGAAGAAGAAGAAGAAGAAGAAGAAGAAGAAGAAGAAGAAGAAGAAGAAGAAGAAGAAGAAGAAGAAGAAGAAGAAGAAGAAGAAGAAGAAGAAGAAGAAGAAGAAGAAGAAGAAGAAGAAGAAGAAGAAGAAGAAGAAGAAGAAGAAGAAGAAGAAGAAGAAGAAGAAGAAGAAGAAGAAGAAGAAGAAGAAGAAGAAGAAGAAGAAGAAGAAGAAGAAGAAGAAGAAGAAGAAGAAGAAGAAGAAGAAGAAGAAGAAGAATCTCTTTATTGTCATTGCACATGGTGCAACAAAATTTAAAAAGTCAATCCATAACTAGTAGTGGATAAGGGAGAACCAGTGGATGTGTTATATCTGGACTTTCAGAAGGCTTTCGACAAGGTCCCACATAAGAGATTAGCATACAAACCTAAAGCACACAGTATTGGGGGTTCAGTATTGATGTGGATAGAGAACTGGCTGGCAGACAGGAAGCAAAGGGTAGGAGTAAACGGGTCATTTTCAGAATGGCAGCCAGTGACTAGTGGGGTACTGCAAGGCTCAGTGCTGGGACCCCAGCTATTTACAATATATATTAATGATCTGGATGAGGGACTTAAATGTAACATCTCCAAGTTTGCGGATGACACGAAGCTGGGGGGCAGTGTTAGCTCTGAGGAGGATGCTAGGAGGCTGAGTGGGCAAATTCATGGCAGATGCAGTATAATGTGGATAAATGTGTGGTTATCCACTTTGGCAGCAAAAACAGGAGGGTAGACTATTATCTGAATGGTGGCCAATTAGGAAAAGGGGAGATGCAACGAGGCCTGGGTGTTATGGTACACCAGTCATTGAAAGTAGGCATGCAGGTGCAGCAGGCTGTGAAGAAAGTGAATGGTATGTTGGCATTCATAGCAAAAGGATTTGAGTACAAGAGCAGGGAGGATCAGGGTCTTGCAGTTGTACAGGGTCTTGGTGAGGCCGCACCTGGAGAATTGCGTACAGTTTTGGTCCCCTAATCTGAGGAAAGACATTCTTGCCATAGAGGGAATACAGAGAAGGTTCACCAGACTGATTCCTGGGATGGCAGGACTTCCATATGAAGAAAAACTGGATAGACTCGGCAGGTACTCACTGGAATTTAGGAGATTGAGGGGGGATCTTATAGAGACTTACAAAATTCTTAAGGGGTTGGACAGGCTAGATGCAGGAAGATTGTTCCCAATGTTGGGGAAGTCCAGAACAAGGGGTCACAGTTTAAGGATAAGAGGGAAGTCTTTTAAGACCAAGATGAGAAAAACATTTTTCACACAGAGAGTGGAGAATCTGTGGAATTCTCTGCCACAGAAGGTAGTTGAGGCCAGTTCATTGGCTATATTTAAGAGGGAGTTGTGGCCCTTGTGGCTAAAGGGATCAGAGGGTATGGAGAGAAGGCAGGTACAGGATACTGAGTTGGATGATCAGCCATGATCATATTGAATGGCGGTGCAGGCTCGAAAGGACGAATGGCCTACTCCTGCACCTATTTTCTATGATTCTATGATATGCAGAGGGTCCAGCAGGGATTTGTGATATTTTTCAGCTGGGCCAGCACAAACCTTTCAAGGGTCTTCATGACAATAGATGTCAGTGTGACAGGCCTGTCATCATTAAGACAAATAATCTTAGTCTTTGTGGGTACAGGGACAATAGTGGAGACATTGAAGCAGGCAGGAACTTACAGGTTTGCAGGGACTGGTTGAAAATGTCAGTGTAGACCAGTTGTTCAACACGGAGCTTGTGAATAGAGGGGGAAACATTGTCCGGTTCTGGAGATTTCCGACTTTTCTTTCTTCTGAATAGCCTCTCCACCTCCTCAATTTCTATTGTTGGTGATGGAGAAGTGGCCAGACTGATGTTGGGCAGCACAGAGGGGATGGGTAGTGGAGGAGGGCCCAGTCTTTGCAGACTGGAGTCAGGCTGTAAGTGGGTGTTAAGTGGTGATTGGAGAGGGGTGGATGTGTAAGGGCCCAGTCTTTGCAGACTAGAGTCAGGCTGCAGGGAGGCGTGAAGGCTTTGAAGGAGGTACAGAGGTTAATAGATTGGCGCTCAGAAAACAACAGCACTCAATGCCAAGAAAACAAAAGAGCTCATCATTGACTTCTAGAAGAAGCAGGGTGACCATCCCCAACTGCATGTAAACAGAGAAAGAATTGACAGTCTCCAGTTTCAGGTTCCTGGGCACCCACATCTCGGCACGAACACGCACTCCCTGGTAAAGAAGGCACAACAATGGCTTTACTTCCTAAGATCACTCAGGAAAGTCAACTTGCCACAACAGCTGCTGGTGTCATTCTACCGTTGCTTCATAGAGAGTGTCCTGACACATGGTATCCTGGTGTGGTACGGCAACAGTTCTGCAGCTGACAAGAAGGCTCTACTGAGAGTCATCAACACAACACAGAAGATCACCAACACACACCTGCCTGCCCTAGAAGAAATCTATAGCTCTCAATGCCTGTGGAAGGCATCACTCTTCCTAAAGGGCCCACCTCACTTGTTTGCCCTTCTGCCCTCGGGAAAGCGTTAAGGGCCTGTCCCACTTTGCGATTTATTCGGTGACTGCGAGCATCAGTGACTGACGCTCATAGTCGCCCTAAAAACCGTCAAGTTGTACGACATACACTCTGACGTGTGCTGTCCTGCGGGTGATGCCCGGTTAGGCTTAGGGTTATGGTTAGGGTTAGGGTTAGGGTTAGGGTTAGGGTTAGGGTCAGGGTCAGGGTCAGGGTTAGGGTTAGGGTTAGGGTTAGGGTTAGAGTTAGAGTTAGGGTTAATGTTTGAGTTACTGTTGAACCCTCTGGAGACGTTGTGGGCTTATCAATGAAACGTCAAGGAAGGAGGGTGACCACCTGATGACCCCGATGAAGTACCTACCCTACCCTTCTTTTTATTTTATTTATTTATTATTATTTTTATTTGTTCGAAGCAAATGTACAGAAATAGAACCGACGGCATATAAAATTATACAGTTATTGTGCAGCTTCAATTTTAACTTTTTAGCTTCGAGTTAGAGGAAAAGAAAGGAGAAAAAGGAATAAAGACAAAAAGTGAAATGTGCAAAGATAGAACCCCTAGACTAGCAAAGTAGTGTAGCCAAAGAGTGAATAAAAGAAAGAAAGAAGAGAGGAATAGAAGAAAATAAATAAATGGACAAAAAGAAAAAGAGAGATGAAAGTGGTGATATACTTGTCTCTCATCCCTCCCTCCCCACCTCACCCTACCTTTCACCAGGGACGACTTTAGCAAGCGGTCCCCGCAAGCCAGAAAAACCAAACACTGGGTGAGCACCTTGGGGTAAAGCTTATTACGCCAGAGATGATTGATGCTTAAAGTTTACCGCAGTAGTATTGCATTGTTATGGATTGAAGCGTCACAGACGCGAGTCCCAAGGGCCTCAAGCAAGCATAAAGTCAAACCTAGGGTGGATCCTGACTGACTCCTACAAATCTTTTGAAGGGCAAGTGCAAAGGCAAACAGATTTGGACGCGGGAGAAGAGACCGTGGGCCAGACCAAAGTGGCAGCACATGGTGAAAAGTAATCTCCAGGGTGAGATCATTGAGCACCAGAGTGCATTTTGTCCCACTGCCCGATAAATCATAACCTAACCCTAACTCTCGCCCTAGCCCTCACCCTAGCCCTAACCCTAAACCTAAACGGACGTCGCCCGCAGGAGAGCATACGTTAGCGTGTGACAGGGCGCACAACATCATAAGACGCCCATTTGTTGCCTGAAAATTTTGAACATTCCAAAATCCAGGGGCGGCAGGGAGACACCACGCATCACTAGATACATCACCCCGCGTCATGCTGCGTTACGTCCAGACCGTGTTGTCGCCGAAAATGTTGCCCAAGTGGGACAGGCCCTTTACAGGTCCATCAAGTCACACACCACAAGATTAACAAACAGTTTCTACCCCAAGGCCATCACCACTCTGAGCTCTGCACTGAATACACACACCCCCATAGCCAATATTTTGTGCTGCTATAACACTATACTATGATATATTGCACATTCTGCATTAACAATGTTTTTTTTTACCGTTTTTGCTGTTTCCATTGTCGTTATTTATTTATCCGATATGTTGGAGCTCCGCTTGGGCAGTGCGCCTGAAATTTAGTTGTATGTATTTACAACGACAATAAAGTGTATCATTATTATTATAAAGTGGTGATTGGGGAGGAGTGGGTGGGAAAGGGCCCAGTCTTTGCACACTGGAGTCTTGATGTGAGTAGGTGTGAAGTGGTGATTGGGGAGTAGTGGGTAGGGAAGGGTCCAATCTTTACAGACTGGAGTCAGGCTGTGAGTAGGTGTGAAGTGGTGATTGGGGAGGGGGGGAGGGGGTGCCAGGGTTATATTTCTGTTTATCGAACCTGCCGGAGAACTCGTTCAGGTCATTGGTCAGCTGACGATTGTCCAAAGAGCAGGGGGGCTTTCCTCTTGTAGCTGGTGATTCTTTACAAGCCCTTCCAAACTGAAGAAGAGTCACTAGCTGAGAACTTGCTCCTCAACTTCTCACAGTACCTTTCCTTGGCAGCTCTGATTCCTCTTCTCAGCTTGTACTTGGCCTGCCTGTAGAGGTCTGCATCCCTTCTCCTGTAGGCCTCATCTTTGGACTGGCGGAGCTCTGAGTTCTGCTGAAAAACCAGGGCTTGTTGTTGTTGAACCAGATCCGGATCCCAGTGGGAATGCACAAAAGCTGACATATGATGTAGGCTGATCTATCTCTCCCTCCTAACCGCATTCTCCTGCCTTCTCCCCATAACCTCTGACACCTGTACAATTCCAGAATCTATCTATCTCTGCCTTAAAAATATCCATTGACTTGGCCTCTACTTCTGTGGCAAAGTTAACCTTGTTTCTCTTGCCAAGGATGCTGCTTGGTCTACTGAGTGTTGCCAGCATTTTCTGTTCCTATATTCTATCCTAAAGGGCCTGTCCCACTAACGTGACATTTCAGTGACTGACTTCGACCTTCAAGCTCGAGGGCACTCGGCCTTAAAAAGGCCTTGAGCTGGATCGACCGTCAGTGATGAAACCACAAGCCGGATCAACCATCTGCACACACAAACTCATCGCAAAGGCGGGGGCCAGGGAAAGCAGGGGAGCGCTGTCTGAAATTCACACCCATGATGAACAGGAAGGTAAAAGACAGCTGGCACAGTTACGGTAAGTCCTTTAGAGAGCACGGAGAGGGGGGTGGGGGGAGAGAAGGGGAGAGAGGGGGAGAGAAGGGGGGAGAAGGAGGAAAAAGGGGTGGAGAAGGGGTGGAGGAGACACTTTTAAGAAGCTAGTCAACTTTTAATAAAGTTTAGAGGCCATTTAACATTACGGGTCGGTTTTCCTTGGTTCTGAAAACTCCAACGAGCCAATTAAAATGCCCGGTCAGCAAAGAAGATTGCCTATGGCTACCTCGACTGCCTAGTGACACTACCCCACTGCACTACGAGTTCAAAAGAACATGCTGACCAATTTTTACCTCGACCCAACTGAGGCCGCGAGTATGCGAGAACTTCCCCCGAGCATGAAGGAGAGTTCCAGTGATCTCCTAGGAGCACGTGTCGACCATGCTGTGAGTCTGAGTCGAGCGCAAACTCTTCTAAACTCGCAAATTAGGTCGCCGCAGTGGGACAGGCCCTTAATGGTGAAAGGCTGGGATAGAGTGGATGTGAAGAGGACGTTTCCACCAGTGGGAGAATCTAGGACCAGAGGCCATAGCCTCAGAATTTAAGGACGTACCTTTAGAAAGGAGATGAGGAGGAATTTATTTAGTCAGTGAGTGGAATTCATTATCACAGACAGCTGTGGAGGCAAAGTCAATGGATATTTTTAAGGCGTAGATTGACATATTCTTGATTACTAATGGTGGCAGGGGTTCTGGGGAGAAGGCAGGAGAATGGGGTTGAGAGGGAATGATAGATTAACCATGATTGAATGACTGAGTGGACATGATGGACCCAATGGCCTAATTCTGATCCTCGAACTTATGAACTTATTTCGGCTTTCCGACATCTGCAGTTTTTTTAATGTTCAATTGGGGGTAGGTGGTTGATTGCTGCCAGCTGAGCGCAGAAACGTTTTCATTCATAAAAGTACCTTTGTTGATTCGGTCTACTCTTGTGGAAGGTTTGTTGGTGGCATTAGTTATTCCGAACAAAGAGAAAGCTGCTCACCCCGTGGCGACAATGCTCCAGAACAAAGATTGCCAGTGGTCAAGTTCCAGCATACAATGCTGCATGAGGGGACACAGTTACAAGAATAGGGAATGTTCAATGGTGGGCAGAAGAGTGGTGCAGCGGTAAAGCTGCTGCCTTACGTCGCTGGAGTCCTGGGTTCGAACCTGACTATGGGTACTGTCTGTACGGAGTTTGTACGTTCTCCCATAGGTTTTCTCCGTGTGCTCCGGTTTCCTCCACACTCCAAAGTACAGGTTTATAGGTTAATTGGCTTTGGTAAATGGACTGGAAGGGCCGGGAAGGCCTGTTTCCGTGCTGTAATTGTTATATGGTTATATGGTTAATCTATCATTGGCCGCAGACCCAGTGAGCCGAAGGGCCTCTTTCAAGTTCAAGTTCAAGTTCACATTTATAGTCACATGCACTAATTGGTACAGTAAAATTTGAGTTACCATACAGCCTTACAAATAAAAAGAACAAATAAAAATACACGATAGAGTTTAACATAAACATGCACCACAGTGGAATCAACATTTCTCACTGTGAGGGAAGGCAATAAAGTTAGTCACCTTCCTCTTTGTTCACCCATGGTCGGGGCCTTTGAACCCTCCGCAGTCGCCACTACAGACGGCCCGATGTACAGGTCCACCGAAACTCCGGCATGGGAACTGATCGGAACACACTCTGCGGCTTGGAGTTTCCAAATCGGCCGCTTCTTCCCGGAGACCATGGCTTCCGAGACCACTGGCCCCGCTGGACGGAGCTCCAACACTCCCGATCCTCGGCAAGGGCTCTCCCTGCTCCACGATGTTAAAGTCACCGCCGCGCCCGAGGCTAGAAGCTCCGCAGACTCCACAGCTCCATGGTGTTAAAGTCAGCAGGCCCAACACTGGCAATCCCCGGCAAGAGATCGCTCCGCTCCGCGATGGTAATTCCGCGCTGCACCTGCTGCTAAAGCTCTGGGCCGGTCTCCGATAGGAAAGGCCGCGCCAATCCAGTTGGTCGGCCCGGGGGGGGGGGGCGAAGATGCGACATGGAGAAAAGACGCAGATCTGTCCAGGTAAGTGATTGAAAAACGGTTTCGCCCTATTCCCCCCATCACCCCCACATAAGACATACTAAGAAACATTAAAACATACATTTAGACGCACTAAAAATAAACAAAAAGGGTGAAAGGACTGACGAGCTGCTGGCGAGGCAGCCACTGAGGCCACACTGCATCTCTAAATTCTAAAGTCTATAGTTAAAAATGAGGTTGCTTGGGGATCTCTATGTGCAGAGGGTGGTGAAGTTTTAAAATTCCCTATCTTGCCTCCTTGAGAAAGCTGGATCATTGAAAGTATTTCAATTGAAAGTATGCAGATAGAGAAATTGTGGGTTATGGGGAACAAACACAGAGCCAAGTTCATGCTTGGAATGGATCAGCCATTGTGGATTTGATAAGCCAAATGGCCCATTCCTGCTTCAGTTTTCTTCTCTGCTCTTGTAAGGCACTTGCATCAATCAGTATGCTTTCGAGGGTGAAGTCTCAACCCATTATTGACTCATTGTCTGGAGCATGCAAAAGGATAGGTCTTAAACTCAACATTTGCCAGGTGAAACTCCTCTATCGGTGTGCCTATACTGCGCCAGAATGTAGGTATGTTATAATACTTACCTTCAGCGGCACTGCAGGTCTGTCACTGCCTGTGTGCGCGACTTTGGCGTCTTTCAGAGGGGGGCAGGTTTAAAATGCAGTATTTCGGAAGCCTATTCGAATCGATCCAGAACAAGGGGTCGAATTCCAGAACAAGGGGTCACAGTCTAAGGATAAGGGGGAATTCCTTTAGGACCGAAATGAGGAAAACATTCTTTACACAGAGAGTCGTGAGTCTCTGGAATTCTCTGCCACAGAAGGTAGTTGAGGCCAGTTCATTGGCTATATTTAAGAGGGCGTTAGATGTGGCACTTGTGGCTAAAGGGATCAGGGGGTATGGAGAGAAGGCAGGTACGGGATACTGAGTTGGATGATCAGCCATGATCACATTGAATGGCGGTGCAGGCTCGAAGGGCCGAATGGCCTACTCCTGCACCTATTTTCTATGTTTCTATGTTTCTATGATCTTGAACAGGCTATTTAGTTGATGAAGAAAAATTGTTCTCTGAAGTGATTTTTAAACTGCGCTTGCTAATTTAATTGCTGTAGTAAATTTAAAATCATCTTCTAAAGCCGTGAACACCAACAACGGGACTGACCTAGCGTAGGGGACAAGACAAGGTACACAGTTTATTTTTGCATTAAAAAGTGCTTCTTAGGATACCTTTAATCAAAATTTCACGTTGCGAGAAGGTGATTTATTCCCCATACGAACCGGCAGTATTTTTCCTGCCGATATGGGGTTTAAATTCACCGCAACCGCAACGTTCCAATCGATCGTGTTCCTGAAAATCCCACTCGCAAGATAATTTAAATGGCCATTAATTTACGGGAATTAAACATTAAATTCCTTCCATTTGGCCTATAAATTAATGACAATGACATTTAAAAATCATGTCATATTGTGAATTTGTGTGAATGTTATTTGGACACTTAGGCTATTTAAAAATGTTCATCTTTTCTTAAGAAATTGATAGATGTTTAGATCTAGTAATTGAATTTTGTAATTAGCTACAATTGGGTAACTAACTAATTATATGCTTTAATTTCAGGTCATCCAAGTAAGATTGTTTCATATTTGTTTCAGAATACTTCAATCTATAATAACTGAATATTTCTTTCAGTTCTCTTAATTTCTAAGAAAGTTATGGGCTTTTGACTGTCCTCGATCACAGCTTTTGTGTTAAGTCAATGGAAAAGCAATTGGGACAAGATGCTAATTTCCGAGTATGAAAATGGCCATAACATTTTTAATACCGAAGATATGGAAGTGAATTAGGTGTCAAATTAAACTTCTTTTTATGCTTTATCTGACGGGATAAATTGCAGACTTGATTTTTAAAATCTCAAAATTTTGTAACATTGCTACAGAATGCCATTCAGCAACATGCAACTTGCTGGAGGAACTCAGCGGGTCAGCTCTAATCTATAAGGGAATAGACAGATGATATTTCCCTTCTTCAGACTTTTAAGTTCAAAATTCAGCATTTTGAGTTTTTGCTCACAATTATAACATCTGCTGTCCCTTGTGCCTGCTTTACAAAAAAAAGGCTTTGTAGCAAGACCCTGAAATACTTGTTCAAATACCTCAGGGGCCACATTTCAGCAAAGGCAAACGAGAATAATGAAATTTGTCATTGCCTTCAATAGGCCATTGTGGTCTTTGATCGATTAAGGTAAAGAATGTTTGAAGATCAAGTCCTTGAACCAGGCACAAAGCTTTTAATCTGCAGCAATCTATGCCCTCTTCTGTCACAGATATTATGGACCAAAGCTGAACTGATCTTTATCATTTATTCTATATCCTCAGTCATTGAGACATACAGTCAGACAGCATGTAAACAAGCACTTCACTCCAACTTTTCCAGTCCGGCAAAAATGCTCCATCTACGCAAGTCCACCTGCCCGCATTTGGAACATATCATTCTAAACCGCTCCTATCTGCGTACCTGTCCAAATGTCTTTTACATGTTGTTCGAGTATCCTGCCTTAACTACCATCTCTGGCAGCTTGTTCCATATACCCACTGGATCAGTGTGAAAACATTTCCCCCCAGTTTCCTATTAAATCTTTCCCCTCTCACCTTAAACCTATGTCCCCTGGTTCTTGATTCCCCTACTCTAGGTAAAAAACTCTGCGCATTTACCCTGCCTATTCCCCACATGATCTTATGCACCTCTATAAGATCACCCCTCATCCTCTTGCACTGCAAGGAATAAAGTCCTAACCAGTCCAACCTCACCTAAAAAACAAGTCTGAAGAAGGGTCTCGACCCGAAACGTCGCCTATCTCCTTCACTCCTTAGATGCACCCGCTGAGTTTCTCCAGCTTTTTGTGTAACCCCCAACCTCACCTAAATCTTTTTTTTGAGTACATCAGCATGCCCTTCTGAATTCCCCATTGGACTGTGGTTGTTTCTCTGGTTTGGTGCAAGCTTTCCCCTCAATTATGTCTGACAGGCCACATCATTAGGATATGACACCAGACTCTGAAACTGACAGCACAAATTGTTGGAGGAACTCAGCAACTCAAGTGGAGGAACTCATGTTTTTGGTCTGTCCCTCCACAGATGCTGCCTGATCCATTGAGTTCCTCCAGCAATTTATTTTCTGCTCTGGATTCCAACATCTGCAGTCTCCTGTGTCTCCTTAAACAGACAATATATACCAATCTTTGACACAGAAACTGATGACCAAGTGGACAGAGGAAAAGATTCAATGTTGTCCTGATAGCTTTTCTTGGTAAAAAAAATACACTGACTCTTGGGGATTTACAGGACTGTCAGGATTGTAAACTCTTATCTCACCAGGGACCAATTTACTAATTTACTGTTGTGTTGTGTCTTTTTATTTTTTTTTCTTCTAAAATGTAAATGCTGGTGCTGTTCTATTCTGTTTTGTTGTTATGTTGTTTTTTGCACAATCTGCAGGCATTGCCACTTCCATTTCACTGCACATCTTGTATGTGTATGTGACAAATAAAGTTGACTTGACTTGACTTTACTTGATTTCTGGCCTGAGACTGCTCAATGTGGAAAATGAGCATTCAGGGTGGTATTGAGAACATTGGGGGTTACCAGGAACACATTGAAGGTTCAGAAAACGCTGACTGCAACCCATCTGCCCTCTCTCTCAACATCTCCTGCCCAACTGCGAAAATGCTGTTTGGGTAACTTACTGCCCAACGGTGTGAACATCGAATTCTCCAGTTTTAGGTAACCTTTCCCCCATTCTTCATTCTTTCCCCCCCTCTCTGCCCTACGCCCCATCTGGATTTTCACCCATTTCTCCTCTTCCTCCCCTTTTCCACCTACATTTCTTTCTCTATCTTCGCAATTTGCAACTCTTCTATCCTTGTCTTTTGTTTTTTCATCTCTGCCCTTTGTCCAAATATATTCGGACTATCATAAATCTCGCTCACCTGTCTCTATCAAGCACCTGCCAGGCTTTGTCCTACCCCTCCTCTCTTCCAGTTTCATAGAAACATAGAAACATATAAAATAGGTGCAGGAGTAGGTCATTCAGCCCTTCGAGCCTGCACCGCCATTCAATATGATCATGGCTGATCATCCAACTCAGTATCCTGTACCTGCCTTCTCTCCATACCCCCTTTTCCCTTTAGCCACAAGGGCCACATCTTACTCCCTCTTAAATATAGCCAATGAACTGGCCTCAACTATCTTCTGTGGCAGAGAATTCCACAGATTCACCTCTCTCTGTGTGAAAAATGTTTTCTCATCTCAGTCCTAAAAGACGTCCCTCTTATCTTTAAACTGTGACCCCTTGTTCTGGACCTCCCCAACATCGGGTATAATCTTCCTGCATCTAACCTGTCCAACTCCTGAAGAATTTTGTAAGTTTCTATAAGATCCCCCCTCAATCTTCTAAATTCTAGCGATTACAAGCCGAGTCTATCCAGTCTTTCTTCATATGAAAGTCTTTCCATCCCAGGAATCAGTCTGATGAACCTTCTCTGTACTCCCTCTATCGCAAGAATGTCTTTCCTCAGATTAGGAGACCAAAACTATACACAATACTCCAGGTGTGGCCTCACCAAGACCCTGTACAACTGCAGCAGAACCTTCCTGCTCCTATACTCAAATCCTTTTGCTGTGAATGCTAACATACCATTCGCTTTCTTCACTGCCTGCTGCACCTGCATGCCTGCTTTCAATGACTGGTGTACCATGACACCCAGGTCGCGTTGCATCTCCCCTTTTCCTAATTTGCCACCATTCAGATAATAGTCCATTTTCCTGTTCTTGCCACCAAAGTGGATAACCTCATATTTATCCACATTATACTGCATCTGCCATGCATTTGCCCACTCACCCAACCTATCCAAGTCACCTTGCAGCTTCCTAGCAACCTCCTCACAGCTAACACTGCCCTCCAGCTTCATGTCATCCGCACACTTGGAGATGTTGCTTTCAATTCCCTCGTCCAAATCATTAATATATATTGTAAATAGCTGGGGTCCCAGCACTGAGCCTTGCGGTACCCCACTAGTCACTGCCTGCCATTCTGAAAAGGACCCGTTTACTCCTACTCTTTAACCATATAACCATATAACAATTACAGCATGGAAACAGGCCTTCTCGGCCCTTCTAGTCCGTGCCGACCATTTATTTTCCCCTAGTCCCATCTACCTGCACTCAGACCATACCCCTCCATTCCCTTCCCGTCCATATACCTATCTTTGCTTCCTGTCTGCCAGCCAGTTCTCTATCCACATCAATACGGAACCCCCAATACCGTGTGCTTTAAGTTTGCATACTAATCTCTTATGTGGGACCTTGTCGAAAGCCTTCTGAAAGCCCAGATATAACACATCCACTGGTTCTCCCTCATCCACTCTACTAGTTACATCCTCGAAAAATTCTATAAGATTCGTCAGACATGATTTACCTTTCATAAATCCATGCTGACTTTGTCCAATGATTTCACCACTTTCCAAATGTGCTGCTATCCCATCTTTAATAACTGACTCTAGCATTTTCCCCACTACCGGTGTTAGACTAACTGGTCTGTAATTCCCCATTTTCTCTCTCCCTCCCTTTTTAAAAAGTGGGGTTACATTAGCTACCCTCCAATCCTCAGGAACTACTCCAGAATCTAAAGAATTTTGAAAAATTATCACTAATGCATCCACCATTTCCGGGCTACTTCCTCCCACTCCAAACAGTCTGAACAAAGGTCCAAAATGTCACCTACCCATGTTCTCCAGCGATGCTGTCTGACTCGCTGAGCTACACCAGCACTTCGTGTCATTTTTGGGTTAGGAAGAGGATTTTTGTTGATCATTTAAATTACTAACTAGTCCTGTCCCCACCTCTCCTTTCCAGTATTCTTCCCCCGACACCAATTGGTCTGAAGAAGGGTTGTAACCCAAATTGTAGCCCGTCCATTCCCTCTACAGATGCTTCCTGACCTGCTGAGTTCTTTCAGCATATTTTCTTTTGCTCAAAGGTTCCAGCACCTACAGTTTCTTGTGTCTCTACATAACAGGATATGCAGGCATGGAAGAGATTCCGACTTGTTCGACACAACCTCATCACTACCATTATGCTAATCCTCAGTCAGAAGCAGATGAAGGGAATTTTTGCAAGAATAAATAGATTGAGGAAGACTGATTCTTTTACACAAAGGAAACTATTATTTCAAATGTGGAAATGTTACAATAGACAATAGACAACAGGTATAGGCCTAGGCCATTTGGCCCTTCGAGCCAGCACCGCCATTCAATGTGATCATGGCTGATCATCCCCAATCAGTACCCCGTTCCTGCCTTCTCCCCATATCCCCTGACTCCATTATTTTTAAGAGCCCTATCTAGCTCTCTCTTGGAAGCATCCAGAGAACCTGCCTCCACCGCACTCTGAGGCAGAGAATTCCACAGACTCACCACTCTCTGTGAGAAAAAGTGTTTCCTCGTCTCCATTCCAAATGGCTTACTCCTTATTCTTAAACTGTGGCCCCTGCATCCCCCAACATCGGGAACATGTTTTCTGCCTCTAGTGTGTCCAAGCCCTTAACAATCTTATATGTTTCAATGAGATCCCCTCTCATCCTTCTAAAGTCCAGAGTCTACAAACCCAGCTGCTCCATTCTCTCAGCATATGACAGTCCCACCATCCCGGGAATTAACCTTGTAAACCTACGCTGCACTCCCTCAATAGCAAGAATAATGGAAAATGTTGTTATCAATATACAGATAGATAAATGTTTAATGTAGAGAAGATTTTCTAGTCAAATCGGCACTGTTATTATGTGGTTGATCAGAGAGATGCCAAACAGTTGCTAATAATGGTGCAGCAGACAAATTGGAGCCAAAGCACATTAGTCCTACTAACAGCATGAGGGCAGGATTCAAAGAAACAGGTGACAAATAAACACTAAGATATCTAGCACTGCACATTCTTTATGGAAATAATCTTGTTTCTGTAATTGTACAGGAAGGAGACACTGTCAGATCAGACTGCAGATTATTTGGCTCGCCCTTAGGCACCATCTATTGACTCAGAGGAGGAGCATGAGATTATCTGACATGTCATAGAAAACATAGAAAATAGGTGCAGGAGTAGGCCATTCGGCCCTTCGAGCCTGCACCGCCATTCAATGTGATCATGGCAAAGTCCAGAGCAAATGCCATGCTCATGCTGTCCACAGGTGATGCCGTCAAATTAAACTTTGGTGGCAGTTTTTAGTGTTGGGTAGAGTTATGTTGCAATAATTGGCACTGACTTTGAACATGGTCCCATCTGCAGGGGGACAAGCACCACCAGTATTTAAGGTAACACTTATCTATGGTTAAGAAGGAACTGCAGATGCTGGAAAAATCGAAGGTCGACAAAAGTGCTGGAGAAACTCAGCAGGTGCAGCAGCATCTATGGAGCGAAGGAAATAGGCAACGTTTCGGGCTGAAACCCTTCTTCAGACTGATGTAGGGTGGGCGGGGGGCGGGAAGATGAAAGGAAGAGGAGGAGCCAGGGGGCTGAGGGAGAGCTGAGAAGGGGAGGAGACAACAAGGGAGGAAGGAAGGTGAGTGGACTGAGGCCGAGGCGATGTCTGCTGGGGAGGTGGTCAGGGAGGAGGGGGGGTATGAAGACTGTAGTGTGGGTTGGAAAGAGCTGGGGTCACATGGTTTGAGGGGGACGGGGAAGACCCAGTGGAACAGCCACTGATGTAACCAGGGTTAGGGCGACTAGCACTAGGACCCGGCGCAGTCAAACCTAGGGGAGTGTGAGTCTGTAGCGTGGAAGCTTCAGGCCCGGTGCTGAGTCCAGGCTGCAGGTATGGCAATGGCTGCGGGCTGCTGGAGAGCGGTGGAGTGCAAGGGTCAGTGGAATCGATGGTGCAAGTCCAGGGGAAGTAGAGTCCGAGACATCGCCTCGGCCTCAGTCCACTCACCTGCCTTCCTCCGGCCCCAACCCCCAACCCTGCCATGTGTTCACCATCCCCCCTGACCTCCCCCTCTCTGATGGAGCAGCTGGGTTTGTACACTCTGGACTTTAGAATGGTCGGTCCTCAGCAGAGGCCTTACCTTTGTCCCCCTCCTTCCCCACCTCAATGAGGTCCGCGCCAACCATGATTTGCAGCTCTTCTACCGTCACCTCCGCCTCACAGCGTTCTTCCATGGGAAGGAGTCCTCTCCCCTAATTTGTTGATCCCCTTTCCCATCTCCAACAGACCCCCTCCTCTTGGACCCCCCTCACGGCCATCTTCTGGCTTTAAACCTTTTTATTCAAAACTGCCAGCGGGACATCAACCGCCTCAACTTCTCCACTCCCCTGTCTCACTCTAACCTCTCCCCCCCTGAACGTACTGCCATCGACTCACTCCGCAACAACCCAGACTGGGTTATCAAACCCGCCGACAAGGGAGGTGCAGTGGTAGTCTGGCACGTTTATCTCTACAAAGCTGAGGCCACACACCAACTCTCGGACACCTCCTCCTACTTATCCCTGGACCATGACCCCACAGACGAGCACCAGGCCACCATCTCCAGCACCATCACTGACTTCATCAACTCCGGCTCCCTGCCCCCCCAAGCCTCCAACCTCATCGTTCCCCAGCCCCGCACGGCCCGATTTTACCTTCTCCCCAAAATCCACAAACCTGACTGTCCTGGTAGACCCATTGTCTCTGCCTGTTCGTGCCCTACCAAACTTTTTTCCACATACCTCAACTCCATCCTATCCCCCCTGGTTAAATCCCTCCCTGCATATGTTCAAGACACCTCAGACACTCTCTGTCATCTCCGGGCATTCCATTCTCTAGGCACCGATCCCCTCATCTTCACCATGGACGTCGAGTCACTCTACACCTCCATCTCCCACCAGGAGTGTCTTACAGCCCTCCGGTTCTTCCTCGTCCGGAGAACCAACCAATCCTCATCCACTGATACTCTCCCTCGCCTAGCAGAGCTGGTCCTTACCCTTAATAACTTTTCATTTGACTCCTCCCATTTCCTCCAAATAAAAGGCGTAGCTATGGGTGCACGCATGGGCCCCAGCTATGTCTGCCTCTTTGTAGGGTACGTCGAACAATCCTTGTTCGAGATGTACCAGGGCCGCATTCCCGACCTCTACCTCCGCTACATCGACGATTCCATTGGTGCTACCTCCTGCACCCACACACAACTCACTGACTTCATCCACTTCACCACTAATTTCCATCCGGCACTCAAATACACCTGGACCATTTCCGACACTTCCCTACCATTTCTTGACATCACTGTCTCCATCGCAGGTGATAGACTTCTGACCGACATCCACTATAAACCCACTGACTCCCATGGCTATCTAGACTACACTTCTTCCCACCCTGCTTCCTGTAAGGACTCCATTCCCTACTCCCAATTCCTTCGTCTGCTCCCAGATGAGATGTTCCACACAAGGGCATCGGAAATGTTCTCATTCTTTTGCTGGAAGATTGTTCCCAATGTTGGGGGAGTCCAGAACAAGGGGTCACAGTCTAAGGATAAGGGGGAATTCCTTTAGGACCGAGATGAGGAAAACATTCTTTACACAGAGAGTGGTGAGTCTCTGGAATTCTCTGCCACAGAAAGTAGTTGAGGCCAGTTCATTGGCTATATTTAAGACCCCGTAACACTGCTCTCTCTCCCCATCCCCCTACTCGTAACTAGTACTCACCTTCCACCCCACTAGCCGTCACATACAACAAATAGTCCTCCGTCATTTTCGCCACCTCAAACGTGACCCCACCACTCGCCACATCTTCCCATCTCTCCCCCTGTCTGCTTTTCGCAAAGACCGCTCCCTCCGTAACTCCCTGGTTAATTCTTCCCTTCCCATCTGCACCATCCCCTCCCCGGGCACTTTCCCTTGCAACTGCAAGAAATGCTACAATTGTCGCTTTACCTCCCCCCTCGACTCCATTCAAGGACCCAAGCAGTCGTTCCAGGTGCGACAGAGGTTCACCTGCACCTCCTCCAACCTCATCCATTGCATCCGTTGCTCTAGATGTCAGCTGATCTACATCGGTGAGACCAAGCATAGACAGGAAGGAAAGAGTAGGAGTAAACGGGTCATTTTCAGAATGGCAGGCAGGGACTAGTGGGGTACCGCAAGGCTCAGTGCTGAGACCCAGGTATTTACAATATATATTAATGATCTGGATGAGGGAATTGAATGCAACATCTCCAAGTTTGCGGATGACACGAAGCTGGGGGGCAGTGTTAGCTGTGAGGAGGATGCTAGGAGGCTGCAAGTTGACTTGGATAGGTTGGGTGAGTGGGCAAATGCATGGCAGATGCAGTATAATGTGGATAAATGTGAGGTTATCCACTTTGGCGGCAAAAACAGGAGGGTAGACTATTATCTGAACTGTGGCCGATTAGGAAAAGGGGAGATGCAACGAGACCTGTGTGTCATGGTACACCAATCATTTAAAGTCATTGCAGGTGCAGCAAGCTGTGAAGAAAGCGAATGGTATGTTGGCATTCATAGCAAAAGGATTGAGCAGGGAGGTTCTGCTGCAGTTGTGCAGGGTTTTGGTGAGGCCACACCTGGAGTATTGTGTACAGTTTTGGTCTCCTAATCTGAGGAAAGACATTCTTGCCATAGAGGGAGTACAGAGAAGGTTCACCAGGCAGGCTCGAAGGGCCAAATGGCCTACTCCTGCACCTATTTTCTATGATTCTCTAAGCGTAGGCTTGGCGATCATTTCGCCGATCACCTACGCTCGGTCCGCAATAATCAATCTGATCTCCTGGTGGCTCAGCACTTCAACTCCCCCTCCCATTCCGAATCCGACCTTTCTGTCCTGGGCCTCCTCCATGGCCGAAGTGAGGACCACCGTAAATTGGAGGAGCAGCACCTCATATTCTGCTTGGGCAGTTTACACCCCAGCGGCATGAACATTGACTTCTCCAACTTCCAGCAGCCCTTATTGTCTCCTCCCCTTCTCAGCTTTCCCTCAACCCCCTGGCTCCTCCACTTCCTTTCTTCTACCCCCACACTACATCAGTCTGAAGAAGGGTTTTGGCCCAAAATGTTGCCTATTTCCTTCACTCCATAGATGCTGCCCCACCCACTGAGTTTCTCCAGCACTTTTGTCTACTTATCTTTGGTTCGTTGGTACATTTGGTTTAAGAACAGAGTAAGTGAAAGACTTGTGTTGGAAGGAACTGCAGATGCTGGTTTTACCCTGAAGATGGACACAAAATGCTGGAGTTACTCAGCTGGACAGGCTGTATCTCTGGAGAAAAGGAATGGGTGAAGTTTCGGGTTGAGACTCTGCTTCAGTCTGAGCTGGGTATTGTGACGTGTACTGAGGTACAGCGAAAATTTGCAGTCTCGACTTGAAACGTCACCTATTCCTTTTCTCCAGAGATGCTGCCTGACCTGCTGAGTTACTCCAGCATTTCGTGCCTATTTTAAGTAAAAGGCTTGTAACACCCTAAAACCTATGGTAATGAACACCCTGGCATATCTGGAATCCCAGCAAATGTAATTGCATGTTATTAGCAATGTTACAAAATTTTGAGATTTAAAAAATCAAGTCTGCAATTTATCCCATCAGATAAAGCATAAAAAGAAGTTTAATTTGACACCTAATTCACTTTTATATCTTCAGTATTAAGAAAGTTATGACCATTTTCATACTCGGAAATTAGCATCTTGTTCCCCATTGCCTTTCAATTGACTTAACTCAAAAGCTGTGATCTAGAACTGTTAAAAACCCATAACTTTCTTAAAAATTAAGAGAACTCAATGAAATTTTCAGTTATTATTGATTGAAGCATTCTGAAACAAATATGAAACAATCTTACTTGGATGACCTGAAATTAAAGCATATAATTAGTTAGTTATCTAATTGTAGCTAATTACAAAATTCAATGAGTAGATCTAAACATCTATCCATTTCTTAAGAAAAGATAAACTTTTTTTTTAATTTCCTAAGTGTCCAAATAACATTCACACAATAATCCACAATATAACATAATTTTTAAATCTCATTTTCATGAATTTCTGGGCCAAATGGAACGAATTTAGTGTTTGATTCCTGTAAATTAATGGCCATTTAAATCAACTAGCGAGTGGGTTTTAGTGGAATGCGGTGGATTGGAACGTTGCGGTTAGCGGTGAAGTCGGGAGGAAAAATACTGTTTGTTCATACATTTTTTTGGACCTCATTTCGCAACATGAAAATGTTATTAAAGCCTCCCGAAAAACCAACTTTTTATATAAAAATAAACTATTTACCTTTCTTTCTCCCCTACGCAAAATCCTTCCGGTTGTCGGCGCTCACGGCTTTTGAAGGTGATTTTTAAATTACTCTAGTTAATAAATAATTTAGAGTAATTTAAAAATACCTTAATTCATGAAATGTCGGAGCGATTTTTCTTCCGCAACGAAATCGCCCGACATGGATCGATTTTCCCTGCCTGTGGAAAAACGGCACTTTAAGCCCGCCCCCTTCTGAAAGGTGCCAAAGTCGCGCACACGGGGAGCGGCAGAACTGCAGCGCTGCTCAAGGTAAGTTTTGTAACATACCTAATGTTATATCCACAGCCCTATACAAGTGACTGGGGCTGAGCAAAACCATGCGAGTTGCGGCAGGAGTAAAACTTGGGGGGCAGGTTTAGAGTGGAGCTTAGCACTCATCTCAGGATGATTCCACACCATCTCTGGACTCAGTGCCATCACCAGGTTGTGGCCCTTGTCTCAATAAGTCCAATGGCAGAGCACAAGGTCAAATATCACAAGATCTTTGGGCGTTCTGTGCTTTCATGTTACAAGGCACTTGTTGAGTCTTGACCTTTGTACACGTTTTCATATCAGATAGGAAATTGGCTTCATGGGAGGAAGCAAAGGTTGATGGTGAAAGGTTGCTTCTCGGACTAGAGCCCTGTGACTAGTGGTGTGCCTCAGGGTTCAGTGCTGGGCCTGTTACACTTTGTCATCTACATCATTGATTTGGATGAGAACGTACAGGGCAAGATTAGCAAGTTTGCTGTTGACAGAAAAATGGGTGGTTTTGCAGATAATGAAGATGGTTGTGAAAAATTGCAGCAGGATTTTGATCAAGTGGCCAGGTGGGCTGAGGAATGGTTGATGACATTTAACACAGAGAAATGTGAGGTGTTGCATTTTGGGAAGTCTACCATGGGCAGAACCTACACAGTGAATCATAATCATAATAATCATACTTTATTAGCCAAGTATGTTTTGCAACATTGTGAATGGCAGGGCTCTGTGGAGTGTTGTTGACCTGAAGGATCTAGGAGTGCAGATGCATAGTTCGCTGAAGGTGGAGTCATACAAACATAGAAACATAGAAAATAGGTGCAGGAGTAGGCCATTCGGCCCTTTGAGCATGCACCGCCATTCAATATGATCATGGCTGATCATCCAACTCAGTATCCTGTACCTGTCTTCTCTCCATACCCCCTGATCCCTTTAGCCACAAGGGCCACATCTAACCCTCTTAAATATAGCCAATGAACTGGCCTCAACTACCTTCTGTGGCAGAGAATTCCACAGATTCACCACTCTCTGCGTGAAAAATTATTTTCTCATCTCGGTCCTAAAGGACTTTCCCCTTATCCTTAAACTGTGACCCCTTGTTTTGGACTTTCCCAACATCGGGAACAATCTTCCTGCATCTAGCCTGTCCAACCCCTTAAGAATTTTGTAAGTCTCTATAAGATCCCCCCTCAATCTTCTAAATTCCAGCGAGTACAAGCCGAGTCTATCCAGTCTTTCTTCATATGGAAGTCCTGCCATCCCAGGAATCAGTCTGGTGAACCTTCTCTGTACTCCCTCTATGGCCAGAATGTCTTTAGGAGACCAAACTTGTACGCAATACTCCAGGTGTGGCCTCACCAAGACCCTGTACAACTGCAGCAGAACCTCCCTGCTCTTGTACTCAAATCCTTTTGCTATGGGTCGCAGGTAGATCGGGTGATCAGAAAGGCAAGTTGGGCCGAAGGGCCTTTTTCCATGCTGTATCACTCTATGTATCTCAGATATGGTTGTGAGCAACATAGGGCCCCCACAGGAGATGGTCCCCTCTCCCTTCCTGTTCACCATCTACACTTCGGACTTCAGATATTACTTGGACTCCTGCCACCTGCAAAAGTTTTCGGATGACTCTACAAATGTGGGCTGCATCAGTGAGGAGAGGGAAGCTGAATACAGAGGTATAGTCAACGATTTTGTTGAGTGGTGTGGGCTGAATCACCTGCAGATCAACCACAAGACCAAAGAGTTAGTGGTGGACTTTAGGAGGAGAGTAACACCCCTGTCCCCTGTCTCCATAAAGGGTGTGGATGTGCAGTTTACCAAGGAGCACAAATACTTGGGAGTGTACCTGGACAGTAAACTGGACTGGTCCAGGAATGCTGAAGCCCTGTATAAAAAGGGACTAGCCGGCTGTACTTCTGAGGGAGCTCCGCAGTAACTTTCAACATCTGCAGTAAGATGCTGCAGATGTTCTACTTCGCTGCTATGTGCTGGGGTAGCAGGGCGAAGGCCGCGGACACCAACAGAATGAACAAGCTCATCAGGAAGGCTGGCTCCATCCTGGGGGTGGTGCAGCTGGCCAAATAGCACCGGAGACCCCAGATTCGATTCTGACCTCTGATGCTGTATGTGTGGAGTTTGCACATTCTTCCTGTGACCGCATGTGTTTTTTTCCTGGTGCTCCGGTTTCTTCCTACATACTAAAGACATGCAGGTTTGTAGGTTAATTGGCCTCTGCAAATAGCCCCTAGTGTTTAGGGAATGGATGAAAATGTGGGATAATGTAGAACTAGCGTGAACAGGTGATTAATGGTTGGCATGGAATGTGGGCTGAAGGGCCTGTTTCCATGCTGTATCTCTATACTGTACTATATTCTATACTATCCACTTCTCTTTGCAGATATGATGGCAGACTGCTATTGCTTCCAGCATTTTTGAAATTTGAAAAGGCCTTTGCCAACTAAGTAGTCCAGAGGCCGTCAGAGCAGTTTGGGACACGATCAGGACACGATCAGGATCAGGATCTGAGGCCAAGTCACAGGTTGTACTTCACAGACAACTGCAGCAGGAAGGCCTCAAGCTCGATGAGACTTGTCAGGCCACAGAAGGTTATTGTAGCCATAGGGATTGCGCTTAGGGTTGCCAACTGTCCCGTATTAGCCGGGACATCCCGTATATTGGGCTAAGTTGTTTTTTCCCGTACGGGACCGCCCTTGTCCCGTATTTGACTGCTACTATTCAGGTCGGGGCGACCTTTGGGTCGGAGCACCGTGTCGAGACCTGCCTCACCCGTCCTGACGTAGTGCAGCCCATGGAGTGCAGCTGCAGCTGGTCGGCAGCCCGTCTGGCTGTCCGGCCTTCGGATCTTCGCTTACCGTCGACACCACCACCCCTCCTTCTCAAGACCGATCACCAGTTCATGAGTTGGATGGGGTGCTGGACTTTGCGTGCGACGTCGCAAGGCCTGGGCCAAAACTCCTCAGCTGGCCCAACCGGCTGGGCTTTGTGTGCAGTTCAGCACCTGGGCCAACTCATCATTCACCCAGGCACGGCCGCATCAGTCGGGAATTTGTCCCTTATTTTGACCTTTTGTCCCTTATTTGTGAATGAGAAAGTTGGCAACCCTAAATGCGCTGGGAGTGTGGAGTGAATGTGAGACACAAACTGAGTCAAGCCCTATCCAGTCCATTGTTGCCTATTTTAAATTTAAGAACAATAGTATTTTTGGAAGTGACCCTGCACTGAAATGTTCTAATCCTGACAACTCTATAACTCTGTGAGTGAGGATATTGGCCCAGGTCGACCAAGTGGGTCGAAGTTCTACCCCTGAATTATTTGTCAGCTAATCACGGCAGCACGCAAGGGGGAGAAACTCACAGTGCTGTTCCCTCATCCAATCGTCATCCAACAGTGCCACGTGTAAACAATATCTGTGCAATGTCAGAGCAGCTCAACATCAGGATCACAGTGACTGTTCGTGCAGCCTCACAAGTGTAATTGAGCTTGAGGCCTTGTTGCTGTGGTTGCTTAGCGACCAGGCCTCTGGTGACTGATCATGAGGCCCAGTCCAGGATTATCCTGAAGGCTTTTTGGCAGCTTACGTGGTCAAAGGTGGTTTTAAAATGTCTCTGATAATCACAGACAGTTAAAAAGTTGAAATAGGCCTCGATAATTTTAAACATAAAAAAATAGCGATTGTATTTAAAACACATTGACTGGTACTTCATTGGGTGAATGGCATGCAGAATCTCCCCGAATGTGCTCACAGTGAAAGACTGTTAGATGTTGACAAAGCTGAAGGCCACGCACCCCTTGGATCCACAATCAAAAGTTATGTAACACTTTTGAAGAGATTTCATGAACGGTGCTGATAGACTGAAGGAAGTGAAGCTCTAGTGAGGAGCGAGTGTTCACAGGTTTAAAGTGATTGGCAACAGAACCAGAGGTAAGATTAAGCCAAAAGACACAAAGTGCTGGAGTAAGTTACCGGGTCAGGCAGCATCCCTGGCGAACGTGGAAAGGTGACATTTTGTGTTGTGACCCTTTTTAGACAGAAGAACTGCCCCAACCTGAAACATCACATCCATGTTCTTCAGGGATGCTGCCTGAACCACTTTGTTCCTTTTTTCTGGTAGGTAACAGGTTGATACAGATGAGGGGGGAGGGGTGGAGGGAGGGGGGTGATAGGCAGATGGTTGGTCAAGTGGATGGCGGTGGAGGCAGGTTCTCTGGATGCTTTCAAGACAGAGTTAGATAGAGCTCTTAAAGATAACGGAGTCAGGGGATATGGGGAGAAGGCAGGGACGGGGTAGTGGATGATCAGCCTGATCACATTGAATGGCGGTGCTGGCTCGAAGGGCAGAATGGCCTACTCCTGCACCTATTGTCTATTGTCTATAGAGGATGGAATTTAGGTGAAAGGGGAGGAGGAGTGGTCCAGTGTGGCACAGGGGAGGGGGGTGGGGGTGGGGGGTGGGGGGGGGGGGGGGGTGGGAGGAAAAAGGGGGAGGTATTGTGAAAGAAGGGAGAACCTGGTGGGGGGTAGTTACCTAAAGCCAGAGAACTCATTGTTCTTACCATTGGGTTGTAAGTTACTTAAGCGGAATATGAGGTGCTGTTCCTCCAGTTTGTGCTGGCTTCACTCTGGCAATGGAGGAGGCCCAGAACAGAAAGGTCAGTAGGGGAATGGGAAGAGGAGCTAAAATAGTTAGCAACTGGGAGATCCTGTAGGCTTCGGTGGACCAAGCACAAGTGCAAGTGATCTTTTTTGTAAGATTAAGCACTTTATTAAAAGTAAAGTAGTTGTTATGATTAGCGAATGAACTGCCAGAAGAGGTAATTGAGGCATGGACTATTGCAATGTTCAAGAAACAATTAGACAGGTACATGGATAGGACAGAGTTAGAGGGATATGGGCCAAATGCAGGCAGGTGGGGCTAGTGTAGATGAAACATGTTGGTCGGTGTGGGCAAGTTGGGCTGTAGGGTTTGTTTCCATGCTATATGATTCTGTGACTCTTTGATCAGAATGAATCTGCTGTAATGGAATTGAATGATAAGCTGAAGAGAAAGTAATGCTAGGAAAAGGCCAAGGGAATGGGACTAGATGGGATAAAAGGTTGAAACAGCCAGCTCAAGCATGGTGGACCAGGTGGGGAGAATAGTAGCGTGAGGAATTAGTTATTGACCAAGCACACAGTGCGTTGAATCTCTATTTGAATTTCACCATTAGAGCTTTCAAGGTTTCAAGGTCAGTTTATTGTCACATGTACCGTGAAATTTGAGTGACCATACAGCCTTACTAAGTGAAAAGCCACAAGACGCACAACCACATAAAAGTGAACATAATCATCCATCACAGTTGATTCCACACTCCTCATTGTGACGGAAGGCAATCTTTTTCCTCTTCTCCAGGTGACAAAAATAAATTCTAGGAAATACAACCACACCACTGATTATCTGGCAACTGATGGTCTAGCACCTCCTTTAATCTGGACAAATTACAAAAGTGCACTTGTTTCATGTTTTTTGGTGTTTTTATGACTGTTGGCAGATCAATTTCCCTCCTGGGATAAATAAAGTTCCATCGTATCGTATTGTGCCGTTGAAATTCCCACCACTGTCAGACTAGTTCGCTGGGCAGCCGTAGACGGCATTGGGTGCGGTGCCGCTCTTTCGGGGTGTGTGCCTCCGTCCCAAAAGAGTTAATTGTTTTTATTATTATAATGATTTAACTTTCCAGGAGTCCACAGCTCTTTAGAGTTACGAGAGGGGTATAATTAGTGGGGCAGAGGTGTGTTGTTGAATTATTATTGCGTGACCTCTGCTGGTCCGGCTAAACAGGTAATCAGGCAAAGCTCTGGAACCCAAAAATCGACGGCCTACCTGCAAATACAATTTGAATAAAAAGCTACAATCATTAATGGTGACGAGGGAACTGGTAAATTGCTGCACAACACATCTGTTTCACTGTAATCCTTCAGAGAAGAAAATATCTAATCAGTCCTGCCCCTGCATGACATCTGAATCAACAATGTGCTTGGCTTTTAACCACCCTCTCAAGCCAGTCCTTCGAGGAATTTGGGATGAGCAATAAATGCTATCCTAGCCAATGACACCCACATCTTTGGAAGACCAGTTTGGCTTCCATTTGTATTCTGCAGCTTGAGAAAGAGACAAGTTTTTTCAAATTCAGAGGAGGAGACAAATGATTATTTCCACAGTCTATCACAGGCACGATGCATAACTCCGCAATGAGTAAACATCAATTAAACCAATTATCAAAGGGTGTATCCGGCTATAAGAATTTGGCAACCTGCTGGAATTTGATCATGCTCTGAATAGAAATCTGCTTGCTTGAAGTAGGTTTTAATGCCATGCTTCATTTTTAAAAAAAGATACCTTGTATGTGGCACAAGAGATGGATTGGCTACTGCAACTTTATAGAAATGTTTGTGGCTTTTGGCAATAAATGTTGTGTTTTGAATTTTTTTTATCCTTTTCTTTGTTCATTTTAGTTTGTTTTTGTTTCTTTTTGGGAAGGTACTACCTTGAGTCTTATCTCAATTTGAATATAAATATTCAAATTAAGATAAATGAGATGACACATCTGCCAACTAAAGAGCTGATGTAAGCATACTGAGCATTGACAACTCAAGCCCTCACTCCTCACAGCCTTGAGGTTCTGTAGTATTTTGCGGGGACTAAATAGAGAAGACTCCAGATATCTAGGAGCTACAGCTACATCCTAACGGCCATCCTGGTAATACAGCTCTTTGATTTATTTAACAAATCTCACCCGCTCATCTACTGACCAGTAGTTTATAAATTATAGAAGCAGAATTAGGCTCATCAAGTCTACTCCACCATTCCATCATGGCTGATCGATCTTTTCCTCTCATCCCCATTCTCCTGCCTTCTCTGCCCCCTCTACCACTGACACCCGTACTAATCAACCGTATTGTTTATCTCATTTTCACACCTTACCCTTCCATATCTGTCTCCCTCTCCCCAGACCCTCATTCTGAGGAAGGGTCTCAATCCGAAAAGTCACCCATTCCTTCTCCCCAGAGACGATGCCAGTCCCGCTGAGTTTCTCCAGCATTTTGTCTATCTTCGGTGTAAACCAGCATTTGCAGTTCCTTTCTACTCACAGTTTCAACTGAGGGTTTAAAGAACGGGTGATCCATAACTTGGGTGAAAAGAAGGCTTGCGTTGGATTTGACATGCCCTATGGGATTGAAGATCTGATCCAAATCATATGATGCACACCACAGATTAATACCATGAGGGTCTATGAAGTTAAAGGTAAGTTACATTTTTTGATAATCTCTATAAAAATGACACTGCAGCAGGGAAAGTAACTTACATTTAGTACCATTAGTCATATTGCGAATATTGTTATTTTAACCCATTTATACTGATTGTGTCAGCTACTTTCTTTTTTACAATTTTAAGTTCATGAAGTGCTCGGTGTGACTTGGATGGGAAATGTTCTGGGCATGGAAATGAAAACACATTGTATGATGCATCAACTACAGCAACTAAGAACTGGTCAGCTTCACTTTCTGACTGGTGTTGTTCACTGATATCAACTTGAGGCATTCCAATTTACTTCAAGATTCCAGGGCAAAGGAAAATAAACAGCACTCAGTACTCAGTTAACTTTTATTGGGCTTTTGCTGAAAATCACTTCGTGATTATCAGGAAACAACATGGCATGGATTGGATGTGATGCACTCCAAATCAAATAGCTTGCCAACGCACATTGTGTCACTCATGAAGTACAGACTCTTCATCGAGCTACTTGAGTGGGCAAGGCGCAGGACACACTACCTTCAAAGGAAGTTTGGAGGAACTTTCAAAGTAAAATACCAATGATTATGTAAATAATTGGTTAAATAAGTAAAACAATATGCCTGGAAAAGTTGGCAGAACTGTGGGAGTTATCCAGGAAGTTGCCAGTATTATGAGGAATATTCCTACTTGGAATTTGTTGTCCAAAGCTATACACGAGGGATAACCCAATGGAGGTTTAAAAACATTACTTAATACTCTCTGCTTAAAACTCCATTTTGTTCTCCCTGCCAGGGAGGAAGTCCAGATTAAACTGATGTTTAATTCGCTCTGATTGTTAAGGGAAGGTCTCCAAATCACATGTTTAAAGTATTACATAAATTTAACACATATCTGAAATGGGATCAAACAGTCACAAACATGTCCAGACGCCTTGTGTTTTACATGTGGGTTGCGTTGTGAAAACCAGTGTAAATTAAACATATCAATTTAAACGGCTGTAAATATGAGCGCATCTAAAACGCAAGGTGCCTGTAATTACATTTTCCAGTTAGTGGATCTGAAAATAAGCCTTTTTGCAAAGGCAAACAATTTCTTGTTTCCCCACCCTTTATCCTCCAAAATATACTTTATTCATTAAATATACAATTATACAAAATAACCTTACATTTTCTTTATTTATCCTGAGCATCTCATCACATCTATTTATAATACTAGATTAAGTGGGATCCGTTGGGTCCCATGTTCATACGGGAGGGCTGGTCCCCCACCGCAATATTCCACCTCTCCACCAATTCCAATATTGGTGGCCAGTGGGGGGGCTTTCTGGAGTGCTAGTATGGGTGTTGTGGGCCAAAGGGTCTCGTTTCCAGAGGCCTAGTATGGGCATTGTGGGCTGAATGGATTATTTGGCTGGCAGCTCAGTCACTCAGGCCTGGTAGGCTGGCAGCTCAGTCACTCAGGCTGGTGTCTGGCATCTCAGTCACTCAGGGCTGGTGGGCTGGCAGCTCAGTCACTCAGGGCTGGTGGGCTGGCAGCTCAGTCACTCAGGGCTGGTGGGCTGGCAGATCAGTCACTCAGGGCCGGTGGGCTAGCGGTTCACTCATAGATATTCCTTGAAATTCCATTTCAAACAAAGTGCAGACCGCCACATTCAATTTCACAGCATTCAGGCCGAGTGCAGGCCGCCACATTCAATTTCACAGCATTTCAGGCAGAGTGCAGGCCACCACATTCAATTTCACAGGATTTCAGGCAGAGTGCAGGCTGCCACATTTATTGCAGACTCACAGTTCAGTTGATTCATAGCTTAGAATGACAGTTGTGGACTCTCCCTGGCGATCTTCCAGAGTGACTGACTCATGTCCAGGCATCTGGGGTTTTATAGTCCTGCCCCACCCCCCCTCCCCCCCCCCCCCCCCCCCCACCCGGAAGGGCCATTACCTTCATTGTGGTGATTGACAGGTGAGAGGACCAATCAGCTGATCTCAAGATTTTTTAAACACTCATAACTTTTTTGATTTTCATCAATCGGAAAAATCCTCAGCGGAGCAGGACTGTGAGTAAGATGGCCCAAAATCATAGCAATATAAGGTAGTGTTTTTTCTAAAATCAATATACAGCGCAGACAGGAAGTGGTCAAGATGAGACTTCTAGTTATATAGATTTACAATATATCAAGATGTCATCAGTTTCTCAATCCCAAACAAATCTGTCAGCAATTGGCTTGAGAGGTTGATAGTCAGGGCCCAGCCAACCATGGTCCAATGGCAGGAACACCTTGTGCTGTGGCCTTTCCCCAGTGTGTACTTGTAGTGACTGCACAAAGCTTCAGTGTGCCCACCAACACAATTTCCCACACTTTGAAATGTGTCTGAATGCAGCTTTCATTTGTGGACCACTCCATACTCTGATAGACAAAAAAAAGTTCAGGGCAGACCAAAAAGTGTCTTTCATCAAGATGATAATCTTCCAACAGTAGTTGTTACTTGCTGCATATGCTTGTTCCTGGGTTCAGAACAGTGAATCATAAGACCTTGACCATAAAACATAGGTTAGTTTAGCTTAGTTAAGCTTAGAATTAGACCATTCAGTCCATCGAGCCTACTTCACCATTCAATCCACTGTGGCCACTGTTTTCATACCCTTACTAATCAAGAATATATCAATCTTTGCTTTAAAAATACTACCCAATGACTTGGCTACCACAGCCGTTTGTGGCAAAGAATTCCACAGGTTCACCACCCTCTGACTAAAGAAATACCTCATCTCCTTCCTAAAGGAAAGTCCTTTAATTCTGAGGCTATGTCCTATCGTCCTAGACTCTCCCACGAGTGGAAATATCCTCTTCACAGTTTCATAAGATTGTGATTCGATAGTATGATAGGTGTTCTCTAAAATGAACATTGTTGTATCTGGAACTCAATGTTTGGTGACAATGAAAGAAAGACAAATTAAAGTGAAGCTCCCGCATACTGCATCTCCTGTCTGTGAAGCAAGTCTTGGTCAATGCATGCATTTCAACTTACCTTTACACTGCGACCTCAGTAAATCTTTCTATTATGAAAGACCAAGTATTGAACCTCATAACATCCTGATCAGTATAATTCATTACTACAGCCATTTACGAGAACATTAGCGAGAACTTTTATTGATCTTGTAACTATTTTTCTGAAAATCTCTGAGGTGGAAAGTCTTACTCCCAGCTCCTTTATAATGGAGGTTGCTGGGGAAGGAAACGGGCAGGGAGAAAGCTGTAATTTACCTGTATCATAGTATGGCCTCTCCCATCTTACTGCATGCCAGCCAAGCACAAAGGGTAGATTTTCCAATACATTTAACTCATCACATTTGATCACACGCCAATCTAACATACAGCACAGGATTGTCATGTTCCCATACCCCACCCCTCCCCACTCATGCCCTGAAGGGAACCCAGAATATTTGGTAGTGGCCATGCATTTATATAATCACGGTTTCGGGGAGGATCCCTTCTTCCCACTGACTGTGGTGGATGGTGGGGCTAGAAAGCTGGAAGAGAGGAGGGGGCAGGACAAAGTATGGCAAGTAATAGGTGGACACAGGTGAGGGGGGGGGGGGGTTATTAGACAGATGGTAGGGCAAAGGCCAAAGATGCAAAGACAAGTGTGGAGCCTTTAGACAATAGACACTAGACAATAGACAATAGGTGCAGGAGTAGGCCATTTGGCCCTTCGAGCCAGCACTGCCATTCAATGTGATCATGGCTGATCATCCCAAATCAGTACCCCGTTCCTGCCTTCTCCCCATATCCCCTAACTCCGCTATTTTTAAGAGCCCTATCTAGCTCTCTCTTGAAAGAATCCAGAGAACCTGCCTCCACCGCCCTCTGAGGCAGAGAATTCCATAGACCATTCGTCAGGGCCAGGCACGGAAATCGCTATCAAAATATGGAGGGGACCGGGGGACAGGACACACACAATATTTTGATGGCCGCGTGCGCATGCGCACTCACACACGCACCCGCGAGGCTTCATAGGCTCAATCCTGCGCTAAATGCAGCTCAACTTTGCCTGTCTCGCCGGGTTAACCTACAGCCCTGCCTGAACTGATGGGACACCAGCGCTGTTTCTCCACGCTGGCCATATTTCCCGCAAGTCAGGCAGGGCTGTAGGTTAACCTGGCGGGACAGGCAGAGTTGAGCTGGGTTTAGCGCTGCTTCCCTGCGCTGGCTGGGGGCCTGGGGATACAGCGCCCGTCTGACTCTCGACGCCTCTGGCCACCCGTGGCGGGGGGGCACTCGGGTGGGGGCAGAACAGGGCCGATGACCCGGGATCGATCCTGGCTGCGGATGTGTCGCAGGTCTGTGCCATGTCTCCCTCCTCCAATCACCGCTCGCTATCCTCAATCCCACCCACCCCCCCCACTCCTCCCTCCTCCAATGATTGTGCTGAATCATCATGTACCGCCCCCATTGCCTGTTGACCAACGTCTGCCTGCTGACACTGTCTGCTGACCCCGGGATTTCCGTCCCTGGTCAGGGCGATCGAAGCCCCTGTGTCGGGGCGATCGAAGCTCCTGCGGCTTGAAGTTCCCAAAGTCAGTCTTTAAACAGAGACCGTGAGCTCCACAATGTTAAAGTCGGCAGGCTCCCACAGTTCGAGCCCCTAAGTTGATCCCCGACAGGGATTGCAAACTCTATGATGTTAAAATCCGCAGGCTCCCGCGGTGGAGCTCTCGAAGTCGGTCTCCAGCAAAGGCCGCCAACTCCTCGATGTTAGGCCGCAGTGCGGACGGAGATATGATACGGAAAAAAATTGCTTATCCGTCGCGGTAAAAGACTTGAAAAAGTTTCCCTCAAACTCACCCCCCCACACAAAACAAACTAAAGAACACTAAAAACATACATTTAACACATACAAACAAACAGCAAAGAAGGAAGAGACAGACAGACTGTTGGCGAGGCAGCCTTTGCTGGCGCCACATGGTGTTGTTCGCTGAACAATAAATATTGGCCGCTTTTCTGAGGAGAGCATTTATCCTCAGAATAGTCCAATGAGATCTGTTACATTGGAAAGTGAATGTGGCCTGAGTGTAATACAGGTCCACTACCGTGGTCCGCCACCTCCATTAATCCGGACAGAATTACAAGGGTGCGCTTAAAATCCCCCCACTGGAAGTCCCCCCAAAAATGTGGCACCTAGGCCAGGTGAGTCGGCCGATCTCAACCTCATCGGGACTTCAGCGCCGATCAGTGGGTTGAAATTGTCCCTTGCAGATCCATTCCCATAGCCCACTTCCTCAGCTAATCGGTGGGTCAAATTTGCACCCTGCGGCTGGGGCTCTGGAACTCCGGCCTGGCCGGAGCCGGCAGATCCCTTCCCTTAGCCAGCCACCGAGGATGGCCTTGCGGGCCGGTGTCTTGGTCCCTGGTACCATTCCAGAACCGTTGGACTCCCCTCGGAAGTGATGACCTCTGTTGGTACGGTTAAACGGTTAGTCCAAAAAGATTCCGGAACCAAGGATGAGGGAGAATTGGTGGTGAACTGTACCTGATTCAAAGGAACACTGCCTTCATTCATTCAGTACTGCTCTGAAGCACTAGCCTGGAGTTCTTCATTCATTACTTTAATGGCACTTGAATATTAACTTATTGATTCAGAGGTTAGACTGGCATCAGTGTTTCAGGCAGCATCTTCATTGCAGTGTGGACATTAGGACCCCGTGCATCTGAGAAATTCACAGCAGTGCCATATAAGTAGATATTCTAACTGGCTCCGAGCCAAGCTTTAAATCCAGGCTAGGTGGATTAGATTTATTTCACCACATGGGTGTACAGTCTGTGCGATGCCTCCAGAATTCAGACATTTTGACTGCAAGTGAATCTCTTTGATTGCTTCCCTTTGTTCACATTGGCTTGTGCTGAGTACACTCTCCTTTTTAAAAAAACCTATGGATATCTGGGTATCAGTCTTTGTTTGAGTAATGTGGCCAGTCTGTCGCAGTCTCGATAAGTGGCACTGTAAAATCTCATCCTGACAAAAGGCCTTTAGCAGACTGCGTCACTGCTTTTTATATGGTGAGTCTCAGCAGGCAGTCTGATCATATTTAAAGGATCGATGAGGGGGATTTGCAAGAGTGACCCTGTCCCATACCAACATCCGTACACATGAATGGACATTTCAACAATCATCAGGCAACAAGCAACGGGCAAAAAATAAACTGCTGGAGAACACTAGCTGATCAAACAGCAATCGTGGAGGCAAAGGTATGGTTGACGTTTTGGGTCAAGGAGCTGCCTGAGGCCTGATGGAAGTTCTTGACCATTCCTTTGCCTCCACAGATACTGCCTGACTCATTGATTTCCTCCAACGGCACAATAGGACTGGTGTAATAACAACTTTTAAAAGGCACTTGGACACATACACGATTAGGCAAGATTAAGTGTGGATTTGGGCCAAATGCAGGGCAAATGGGAGTAACTTAGATGGGGCATCTTGGTCGGCATGGATGAGTTGGGCTGAATTGCCTGTTTCCGTGTTGTATGACTCTATAACTCTATATGTTTTACTCCTGATTCCAGCATCTGCAGTTTTGTGTGAGTCTAAGTAGTCTGAGAGCTTTGTCTGTTTCCCTTTGTCACTGACCCAAGGAATTTGAGGTCCAATGAGTTATAGTCTCTCGAGTAGCAGTCTTACTGGCACCAGTCACTCATGGTGATTTCAGTTGTCAACCTGGAATCTCCCTGATATGAGAGGAGAGTTATTATTCATCATCTGAGCCAACATTGATGGGGTCAAAGTTACCGGAAGGGATTCTGAGGGGCAGAATTGACCAATATTTGGAATGTCAAGGGCTGATAAAGGATAGTCAGCATGGCTTTATCTTGTAGGAAACCATGTCTCGTGACTTTGATTGAGGATTTTGAAATGGTGACAAATGGTGAGGGTAGTGGATATACTACATGGACTTTAGCACGGCCTTTGACAAGGCCCCGTATGATAGATTAGTCAGAAGGTTCGATAACTTGGAATCGAGGGTGAGTTGGCCAACTAGATGCAAAATTGGCCTAGCGGTCGGAGTCAGAGGGTGGTGGGTGGTTATTTAAATTGGAGGCCTGTGACCACTTGTGTGATGTAGGAGTCGGTGCTGGGTCCACAGTTTTCTGACATCTATATTAATGATTTGGATGAGAATGCAGTATGAACTTGGGAAATTGGCCAAAGAATGGCGGATGGAGTTTAACTCAGATAAGTGTGAGGTGTTGCATGGAATAAAGATAGTGAGAGTGCATAGTTCCCTGGTGACACTGGCAGACAGATACAAAATGTTGGAGTAACTCAGCGGGTCAGGCAGTTAAAACAAATGTAGGTCCCTTGCAGTCAGAAACTGGTGAATTGATCATGGGGAACAAGGACATGGCAGACCAATTGAATAACTACTTTGGTTCTGTCTTCACAAAGGAAGACATAAATAATCTGCCGGAAATAGCAGGGAACCGAGATGGTCAAATGAGATGGAGGAACTGAGTGAAATCCAGGTTAGCCGGGAAGTGGTGTTAGGTAAATTGAATGGATTAAAGGCCGATAAATCCCCAGGGTCAGATAGGCTGCATCCCAGAGTACTTAAGGAAGTAGCCCCAGAAATAGTGGATGCATTAGTGATAATTTTTCAAAACTCTTTAGATTCTGGAGTAGTTCCTGAGGATTGAAGGGTAGCTAATGTAACCCCACTTTTTAAAAAGGGAGGGAGAGAGAAAACGGGGAATTACAGACCAATTAGTCTAACATCGGTAGTGGGGAAAATGCTAGAGTCAGTTATTAAAGATGGGATAGCAGCACATTTGGAAAACGGTGAAATCATTGGACAAAGTCAGCATGGATTTATGAAAGGTAAATCATGTCTGACGAATCTTATAGAATTTTTTGAGGATGTAACTAGTAGAGTGGATAAGGGAGAACCTGTGGATGTGTTATATCTGGACTTTCAGAAGGCTTTCGACAAGGTCCCACATAAGAGATTAGCATACAAACTTAAAGCACATGGTATTGGGGGTTCAGTATTGATGTGGATAGAGAACTGGATGGCAGACAGGAAGCAAAGAGTAGGAGTAAACGGGTCATTTTCAGAATGGCAGGCAGTGACTAGTGGGGTACCGCAAGGCTCAGTGCTGGGACCCCAGCTATTTACAATATATATTAATGATCTGGATGAGGGAATTGAATGCAACATCTCCAAGTTTGCGGATGACACGAAGCTGGGGGGCAGTGTTAACGGTGAGGAGGATGCTAGGAGGCTGCAAGGTGACTTGGATAGGTTGGGTGAGTGGGCAAATGCATGGCAGATGCAGTATAATGTGGATAAATGTGAGGTTATCCACTTTGGCGGCAAAAACAGGAGGGTAGATTATTATCTAAATGGTGGCCGATTAGGAAAAGGGGAGATGCAACGAGAACTGGGTGTCATGGTACACCAGTCATTGAAAGTAGGCATGCAGGTGCAGCAGGCTGTGAAGACAGCGAATGGTATGTTGGCATTCATAGCAAAAGGATTTGAGTACAAGATTAGGGAGGTTCTACTGCAGTTGTACAGGGTCTTGGTGAGGCCACACCTGGAATATTGCATACAGTTTTGGTCTCCTAATCTGAGGAAAGACATTCTTGCCATAGAGGGAGTACAGAGAAGGTTCACCGGACTGATTCCTGAGATGGCAGGACTTCCATATGAAGAAAGACTGGATAGACTCGGCTTGTACTCACTAGAATTTAGAAGATTGAGGGGGGATCTTATAGAGGCTTACAAAATTCTTAAGGGGTTGGACAGGCTAGATGCAGGAAGATTGTTCCCGATGTTGGGGAACTCCAGAACAAGGGGTCACAGTTTAAGAAGATTTTTTTTCACACAGAGAGTGGTGAGTCTGTGGAATTCTCTGCCACGGAAGGTAGTTGAGGCCAGTTCATTGGCTATATTTAAGAGGGAGCTAGATGTGGCCCTTGTGGCTAAAGGGATCAGGGGGTATGGAGAGAAGGCAGGTACAGGATACCGAGTCGAATGATCAGCTATGATCATATTGAATGGCGGTGCAGGCTCGAAGGGCCGAATGGCCTACTCCTGCACCTATTTTCTATGATTCTATGATTCTATCTCTGGAGAAAAGGAATATATACTTTTCCAAAAATCTTGACGTTTCGGGTCGAGACTCAGGGGAAAGGGAAACGAGAGATATAGATGGTGATGTAGAGAGATATAGAAGAAATTAATGAAAGATATGCAATTGTTAGCTGTGGGCTAGGTGAAAATGAGTTACAGACAATGAGACTCAAACGACGACTTTGAAGCAAGCACAATGAGTGGGGGAGCGCTGGAGAGAGAGGGGTGCAAGGTTTGACAAAGGCGTTTGGCATTTCATCAGTCAGCACAGTGAGTACAGGAGCAGGGATGTCAAGTTACTAATTTACAAATTGTTAGTGAAACAGCACTTGGTGTAATAATCCTGTGGGTAATTGGGTTAGTGTATGATGAGCGTTTGATGGCTCCGGGACTGTACTCATTGGAATTTAGATGGATGATGGGGGACCTCATTGAAACTTACCGAAGAATGAATAGCTTGGATAGAGTGAATATGGAGAGGACGTTTCCACTATTGGGAGAGTCTAGGACCAGAGGGTACAACCTCAGAATAAAAGGACTTACCTTTAGAAAAGCGGTAAGGAGGAATTTATTTAGCCAGAGGGTGGTGAATCTGTGGAATTCATTGTCACAGACACTGTCGAGGCCAAGTCTTTGGGTATTTTTAAAACCGTGATTGATAGGTTCTTGATTAGTAAAGGTGTCAAAGGTTACGGGGAGAAGGCAGGAGAATGGGGTTGAGAGGGAAAGATAGATCAACCATGATTGAATGGAGGAGCAGATTCAATGGGGCGAATGGCCTAATTCTGCCTCCTATGTCTTATAAACTTATGAACTTACAATAAGGAGAAACTGGAGAGGCTGAGTCTTTTTCTCTTGGAGCATAAGAAGAGAAATGTGGAGAGACGTTTCCACTATTGGGAGAGTCTAGGACCAGAGGTACATCAAATTATGAAGAGCATAGATGAGGTGAATAGACACAGTCTGTTTTCCTGGTTAGGGGAGTCTAAATCTAGAAGCCAAAGATTTAAGGTTTGGGTGGCATAGTGGCACAGTGGTAGGGTTGCTGCTGTACAGTGCCATAAACCCGGGTTCAATCCTGACTACAGGTGCTTTCTGTGTGGTGTTTGTACGTTCTCTCTGTGACTGCGTGGGTTTTAAAATTGTCCCTAGTGCATAGGATAGTGCTGGTTTACAGGGTGATCACTGGCCGGCAAGGACTCGGTGGGCTGAAGGGCCTATTTGTGTGCTGTATCTCTAAAGTCTAAAGTAAAGTTAAGAGTGAAAAATGTAAAGGGGACCCAAGGGGCAGTTTTTTTATGCAGAGGGTGGTGGGTATGTGGAACGAACTACTAGAGGTAGTGGATACAATTACAATGTTTAAAGTATGTTTAGATAGGTACATGAATAGGAATGATTTAATGTGACATGGCTACTCTGGTAGACATCTTGGTCGACATGGACAATTTGAATGGAGGGCCCGGTTTCTACACTGCATAATTCTATGACTCTCCTTGGGCAGATGAAATAAAGATATTTAACAAAGGTGGTAAATTAAGTGTATAATTTAATTTGCTGATTACCGGTGGCCTGCCAACATTCAACATTTTAAGGAATCCTTTTTAATCACATGTGTTAATAGCTCACTCCTCCTCTGTGGCTTCTGCCAGATTGTATCTTGTTTAATGATTAAATGCTTCGCACCATCACTAGGCTCAGACATGAGGCATAAAAGCTTGTTATTGAGCTGCCAGTCGACGTAGATCATGTTCAGAAAGGGAGTGCGTCGGAAGTAACTTGGAGGTCCAGGTAAATATGAGGAAGTATTCCATTCAGGCCTTGACTCGAATGCATGCACGTGGACCCGGAAGAAAAGTACTTGCATCCTCAGAGTACCAGTTCCTTTATCTGGAGAAATAATCGGCCAACTAAAGACTGTGGACTGGTTAGTATTCTCCATCCTGATGCAGGGTGTTGACCTGAAACGTCAACAGCCCCTTTCTTCCCAGTAGATGTCGACCTGCTAATTTCCTCCAGCATATCCTGCTCAGTTCATCCAGCAGGGGTTATGGGGAGAAAGCAGGAGAATGGGTTTAGGAGGGAGAGATACATCAGCCATGATTGAATGGTGGAGTAGACCTGATGGGCCGAATGGCCTAATTCTACTCCTATCACTTATGATATTATTTGTTGCACACTATTGTGGGGATCTGGTTGTGAATTTAGTGTAAATTCCAGGTCATCACTTGGGATCTAATCTGTTATTTAGAGTGGCCGGGAATGGAGTATGATCATTTTATGTGAAAATCATCATCTGACTTCCAGGTTCAATAATAGCATGCACCACCAGGCTGAGGACAAGCTTTTTCCCCTCAGTTCTACGGCACTTTTATTGTCACTCGTGCAAAGTGCTACACAGTGAAATTCTTTCTCATACAAACAGTTATTAGGCCTCGGAACGGTCTTATCATGAACTAAGGTACTGTCCGATTCACCTTATCATGAACTAAGGTACTGTCCCTTTGTGGGCATTGGTCTAAGGAACTGGTGCCTTGCAATGCTGAGACCCATATTCTGCACTCTGTATCTTCCCCTTTGCTCTACCTATTATAGCTGAGTTTGACTTGATTGTATTTGGGTATTTAATTTTATTTATGTATCATCTGATATGTTTGGATCAGATGGGATCGCATGCTAATTAAGGCTTTTCACTGTACATCGATCGGTACATGTGACTATACTAAACCTAAACTGAACTTCTTCCGAACAACTATCTGGCACTTGAACACCACACTGCACTAACCTCAACGATGAACTTCTACGGACTGTCTTTGGTTACACTAAGGTCTATGAGTTTTTCTGCACTGTATTAATATATTGCTTGTTTAATTACACATTATCTATGTGCATTGTATTTAAAAGCCTATTATGCTGCTACAAGTACGAATTTCATTTTTCTGTTCCTGGTGCATATTAAAAACTTGACTCTTGACCTGGCTCTCTTGACTTGATTTTAATTCTGTTCCCTTTTTCTGCAGGTGCAGTATAACCTGTGGAGTGTTTTCTCCTTTTCTGTTAATCTGCAGTTCCAGCATCCTCAGTATTTTCCAATTGAGTGTTCACTATAATTAACACCACCAAAAGTGCATCCACAAAAGGATTCTTCAGAAGAAACCTTGAAATCATGAAGGCAGTCTGTATATAGTCGAGGGGGTGCTTGAATGAATATGGACCAAATGCCGACAAATGGGACTATCTTAACATAGAAGCGTAGAAAATAGGTGCAGGAGTTGGCCATTTGGCCCTTCGAGCCAGCACTGCCACTTAATATGATCGTGGTTGATCATCCAAAATCAGTACCCTTTTCCTGCTTTCACCCCATATTCTTTGATTCCGTTAGCCCTAGGAGCTATATCTAACACTCTCTTGAAAACATCCAGTGAATTGGCCTCCACGGCCTTCTGTGGCAGGGAATTCCACAGATTCACAACTCTCTGAGAGTTACCTTAGATGGAGCATCTTGGTCGACGTGGATGGTTGGACCAAAGAGCCTGTTTTTGTGCATCACATGGGGGGGCTGGTCACCCAGACATATCAGATAATACATAAGTGAATGATGAAATCTTGCCTTTGACTCTTTCCCAGTTGTTTCTTCTTATATCTCATGGCTGGTGAGTCAAACTGAGATACAATTCAGCAAATGATGACAGCATTTTGCATTTCATTCATTGTTTCTGAATCTGGACAAATGAAGACGGATGATCCGAGCCAAACATTTAAGCTTAATTTTCACCATTTGCACCTGATCCCACGAATGTAACCCAGGTGGACAATTTAGTTACATTTTCTTCTGCTTAGTCCAAAAACTCAAGGCCAAATGTAGCACTTCCACCACAGAGCATGAGATTAGTTAACTCGGTACAGATTAGCAAGAGAAACGTTGGCCTTCCCGACTGACGTGGATCATGTTACGTGCTTTTGCATCGAACCATTACATTTGTTTGCAAGATGTGAAACACAAGATGTGAAAGAAGTGCAACATTGATGCTGTTAAAATGGGCACAGGTTTCAGTGCCATATTGGCAGCTTAATTATGGATGCCGTGCTGTGACGATGTCATTGGGCCTAACATAGACACAAAATGCTGGAGTAACTCAGCGGGTCAGGCAGCGTCTCTGGAGAAAAGGAATAGATAGGCATGGATAGAGTGGATGTGGAGAGTCTAGGACTAGAGGTCATAGCCTCAGAATTGACGGACGTTCCTTTAAGAAGTAGATGAGGAGGAATTTCTTTAGTCAGAGGGTGGCGAATCTGTGGAATTCTTTGCCACAGAAGGCTGTGGAGTCCAAGTCAATGGATACTTTAAAGGCAGAGATAGATAGATTCTTGATTAGTACGGGTGTCAGGGGTTATGGGGACAAGGCAGGAGAATGGAGTTAGGAGAGATAGATCAGACATGCCTAAATGGCTGAGTAGACTTGAATGGCTTAATTCTGCTCCTATCACTTATGACCTAATGACCTTATGATGTTTCGGATCGAGACTCTTCTTAATCTGTTGTTTCACCATGAGGCCTGAGAATGGATGGAGGCCAAGCCTGCTGGAAGATGGCGGTAATGATAGAACTTGACATTTTAGCTCTTACTATGGGCCAGGATGAAATGCTCCCTCCCAGATTTAGGACTGAGGCCTGAGTATCTCACGACTCAGTCTTTTTTACATACGATGCATCCCAAATTGCATCTTGCTGCTTGCAATCTCGCAATCTGCTGACATCCATTGCCTCTGGTTGAGTCAGGGTGGGACTCAGGTGAACGTAATTTAAATGAGGCAGGGCTCTGGGAGTGTTGTAGAGCTGAGTGAGCAGGCACAGAGTTCCTGGAAAGTGACGTCACAGGTAGATAGGAAGATCAAGAAGGCTTTGGTACATTGGCTTTTATCAGTCATTGAGTACAGTTGGGACGCCATGTTACAGTTTTAGGAGATGTTGGTGAGGCTGCCAGTTGGAGCATTGTATAGTTTTGGACACCCTGCTATGCGAAGAATGCATGGAAGATTCATAAGGATGTTGCCAGTACTTGAGGGCCTGAGCTAGAGCTGAGCGAGTGATTGGGCTGGGTAGGACTTTATTCCTTGGAACACAGGAGGATGTGGGGTGATTTCATAGAGGTACTAGACTAAGTGGGACCTGTTGGGTCCCGGCATCACACGGGGGGGCTGGTCACCCAACGCGATATTCCACCTCTCCACCAATTCCAATATTGCTGGCCAGTGGGGGGGAGGGCTTTCTGTAGCGCTAGTATGGGTTTTGTGGGCCAAAGGAACTGGTTTCCAGAGGGCTAGTATGGACATTATGGGCCGTATGGATTCTTGGGCTGGCAACTCAGTCACTGAGGCCTGTCAGTACAGTCACAGACCTGGCAGGCTGGCAGCTGAGAAACTGCCAGAAATTCTGCCTAAAACAGGTGACAGATTCTGTGAGAGAGAAGGGGGAGAGGGTGGCCTGAATGGATTATTGTGCTCGCAGTTCAGTGAGTCATGACTGGTGGGCTGGCAGTTCACTTACTCATGGCTGGTGGGCTGGCAGTGCAGTCACTCACGGCTGGTGGGCTGGCACTTCAGTCACTTACAGCTGGTGGGCTGGCAGTTCACTTACTCATGGCTGGTGGGCTGGCAGTGCAGTCACTCATGGCTGGTACGCTGGCAATTCACTCAGTCACACCTCCTCCCTTCACCCCCCCACACACACAGATACGCACACACACACACACACACACACACACACACACACACACACACACACACACACACACACACACACACACAGACAGACAGACACACACAAACACACACACACATGTTTATTCACAGTTTTTCCTTCCAAAAACTGTTGCACACTTTTCAATAAGGCACAGTTAAAAGGCACAATTTCAAAACAAACCTGTTGCATTTGGCAAGGCAACTTTAATTAAGCAAGACAACTTTAATTAAGCAAGGCAACTTTAATTAGGCAAGGCAACTTTAATTAGGCAAGGCAACTTTAGCATTCTCAAACCAACTTCAATTAGGCAAGGCAACTTTAGCATTCGCAAACGAAAACATACTTTTAGCATGCATTTTCAAACCAAAAAATACTTTCAGCAAGCATTGGCAAACCACATTAAGGGCACTCACAGTTTAGTAATCACGTGTTCAGTGTTATTCACAGCTCAGACTGAGGGATGTGACCCTCTCAATCCCCCATCTTGCAGAGACTGACTGAGGCGCGCAAAACTTCCAGGTTTTATAGTCCCTCCGGAAGGGGCATGGCCTTCAGGAGAGAGAATCTCAACATTTTTGAAACACTAATAACTCTTTTATTTTTCAGCAGTGGGAGAAATCCTCTTGTCCTGCGCAGCGGAGGAGGGCTCTGAGTAAGATGGCCAAAACTCACAGCCGTAAGTGGCAGCATTTTTTCTAAAATCAATATACAGATACAGGAAGTGGTCAAGATCAGAATTTTAGTAATATAGACTAGACTAAGTGGAACCTGTTGCATCCCACCTTCACGCAGGTGGGCTGGTCCCCCAACGCAATATTCCACCTCTCCACCAATTCCAATATACACACACACCCTCCACCTCACACACACATACTCACACACATACACTCACTCACACACACTCACTCACTCACACACACATACACTCACACATACACACTCACTCATTCACACACTCACTCACTCACACACACACACTCACTCACTCACATTCACACCTACTCTCACACATACACTCACACATACACTCACACTTACACTCACACACATTCACACACTCACATACACACTCACACACCATATATATGACGGTAAACTTTCTTGAATCTACTCACACGGCTGAGCGCGGCCTCACCACTGTGGGGCTTCCGCAGATAGCGGCACCTCCGCAATCAGCGCGACCTCTGCACTCACCGGAAATGACGCAATCAGAGCGACCTGTCCACTAAGCGGAAGTCACGAAATGAGCAGGACTTTTGGACTAAACACAGTCGGACCTAATAAAGCATTTATTCCTTCCAAACACAGTCAGACCTAATAGAGCATTTATTCCTTCCAAACACAGTCGGACATAATAAAGCATTTATTCCTTCCAAACACAGTCGGACCTAATAAAGCATTGCACTTTCAAGCACAGGCAGGGCAGTAGGCCAAACATCGCATGGCATTGTCATTAAGGGCTAACAAATCATTTATTGCAAGTACATTGCAGACTCACAGTTCAGTTGATTCACAGCTTAGAACGATAGTCGTGGCCTCTCCCTCGCGATCTTGCAGTGACTGACTCATGTCCAGGCATCCGGGGCTTTATAGTCCTGCTCCCCCCGGAAGGGGGGTTATCTTCATCGCAATGATTGACAGGTGAGAGGACCAATCAGCTGATCTCAAGGTTTTTTAAACACTCATAACTTTTTTATTTCTCATCGATGGGAAAAATCCTTGGGGCTGGCACAGCGATATGGGTAGCATTTTTTCTAAAATCAATATACAGCACAGACAGGAAGTGGTCAAGATGAGACTTTTAATTATATAGATATAAGGCCATGAAAGGAATAGATAGTGTATTTTGCCCAGATTGGGAATTAGGGACTAAAGGGCATAGGTTTAAGGTGAGGGGAAATATTTAATAGGAACTTGAAGGGCAATTTTTCCACACAGAGGGTGGTGGGTATATTTAGATAGTTGAGGCAGGTGCTGTAACAACATTTAAATTACATTTGGGCAAGTACATAGATAGGAAATGTTTAGAGGGATATGGACAAAATACAGGCAGGTTGGACTAGTGCATATGGGGGCATATTGGTTGGCATGGGCAAATTGGGCTGAAAGCTGTTTCTGTGCTGTATGTATGTATAACTATGACTATTAGGCCTGAACCATTGGCATTAAATGGGCCCTCACACCCTCACACCTCTTGAGTGAATTGTGCACTTCGGAGCTTTTGTGCATTGTATCTCAATTTAAATTCTGTCACAGCCCAATTACATACAACCTGATACAGGACGTCATAGAGATACACCATGGATACAGGACTTCTGGCCCAACTGAGTCTGCACCAACCATTAACCATCCAAATGATCACTTATGCTATCCTAGGCTCATTTTATTCTCCCCACATGCCCATGAACTGCCCCTGGTTTCATCTCTCATCCACACACAACAGGTAATCGAAATTGGCTGATTTAACCTATCAGTACAGATAGATGTAGGCACAAGGTACTGCAGATGCTGTATCTCGCATAGAACACAAAGTGCTGGAGTGACTCAGTGGTTCATGTCTCACCTCTGGAGGACATAGATAGGTGACATTCTGGGTCAGGACCCTTCTCCGGACTCTTTTTAAGTGAAGTATTGAAGAGTGTGTGAGTTGTCTCGGATGTAGGTTGGAAGAAACTGGAAAAGGGAAACAATATAGAATTGTGATATTTGGAGATTAATTTGAGGGGCAGGAGCAAGCAGAAACAATGAGTCTGCCGGGGAAGTCCCAGTTGTGGGTTTTACAACAAGTGGAATCAGGTTGTTTGGTGTTGGGGAACTATAAGGTTGAAGGGTGTGGATTGCCAGGGATGACAAGGTTGGTGATGGTCTGGGATGGTGGCCAGGTGTTTGTCAGTGGGGTCATGGTCAAAGGCTAGGTATGAGGAGGTGTCCAAGACCTGGCGACTGACCTCAGCTCTCTCGAGGAGTGTCCCAACCCGAAACTTTGCCTGTCTATGCCCTTATAAGAGGCTGCTTGACCTGCTGGGTTACTCCAGTACTTTGCGTTTTACCGACAAATCATACAGGTGAGTTTGTGATGTGGGGAGGAAACCAGAACACCCTGAGCAAAACCCATGCGTTCACAGGGAGAATGAGTGTTCTGATTGATCGAGGCACTCCAGGAGCAGAGGTGCCGTGGGATAAATGGGCCATGGATTCTGCACGCTGAGCAGAGTTAACTGGCGCCTCAGAACATTTGGGATGGGTTCTCAATGAGCAAACAACAAGCTGCTAAGGATTTTCACACATAGAAATATTTGCCAAGGAATCTGGTGCTCGAGAATAGAATGCAAATATTTTTAGACTGCAGATATTTCCAGGTTTACAGGGAGGGTTATTTTTAATCCATGGATGTGATGGGTAATTTCACTTGCTGCAGCAGAGTGGGATTTCACACATGTGAAAATAAACAGAAGGTAATCAGTGGGTAACTATGGATACCATTTTCATCCCTTGAGTGATGAAGACTGCATTAGTCATGAGTAGCTTATGAAAGTCTTCATTACCAACAGTTTTCAATTCTGGGTCTTGTCAGCATCCACGTTCCCAACTCAAAAGGCAAGAAGTGAGGTTCAACCAGGAACTAGGTTCCATATACGGCGTGGTTGGGATGGGGTAGTTGACAGGGATCTAGCAATGGGAACGCGAGTTCATCTGCCCCAAAGTTTTTGGTGTGGAAAATCAAAGGACGATAGAGGTTGTGAAATTAACAGCAAGTAATTAAAACAATTTAAAGTAAAAAAATGCTGGAGGCTTTTTTATGGGTGGTATTAATTACTGCCAATCTTCACAGTTGTATCCAGCAATTTCCAATTAAAATTGCGCCTGGATCCTTGGTAAGATATAAGACTACTCCGATTGTCCTGACCCCTACAATACGCAGGAGGGGCAGTTATACAACGGGAGTTTAGCAAAATGTTGTTTTAATTACCTAACCATCATTCTTAGAGTCAAAAGGATTAGGTTAAAAAGAATTTCATTTATTCAACATCAGTTAAAAAAAAACTCTTCGGAACCAAATGAGGTGTTTTTTAACTGCAATCATTTTTGGAATGTAGGAAATACGAAGAGCAACTTGTACCATATGTTCCCACAGTATGATGATGACAAGTTCATCTGTAGCTTAGTGGAAGAAATAGTATTGGCCAAAAAATAAGGAAATTTCTCCTGTTAAAAATAACGTCAAAGGATCGCCACTCTCCACCTAAGAAAGCTATTGAGGCCTTGGTTCAATATCTCATCCAAGTCTCATATATCATGCCCAATCCTTCCAGTTTAGACTGGGTTTGTGAGCATCGTTGTGTAGTGAGAATTGAATTCACAACCTTTACATCCAGGCATCAAGTATTGGGGAAGAATTTACATGCCTATAGACTCTTAGATCAAATTCATGCCTCTTGTTCTTACTCTCATTATGGATAGTAAATGGGAGTTCAGACACTATATTTAGCCTTAGGATTCGTGTGCTTAGGGAAGAAATGTTGGATAGTATTGAAGGTTTAGTTTAGTTTAGTTTTGTTTATTGTCACGTGTACCGAGGTACAGTGAAAAACTTTTGTTGCGTGCTAACCAGAAAGGTAATACATGATTACAATCGAGCCATTCACAGTGTACAGATACGTAATAACGAGAATAATGTGAATAATGATTAGTGCAAGATAAAGCCAGTAAAGTGCAATCAAAGATTGTCCGAGGGTCTCCAATGAGGTGGATCTCCATGGGTATGGCGTGCACAACCTAAGTTGTAGATCAAGGGTAGATCAAGGGTAGACATCCAGGCCAGGACAGCATCAGTTATTGGATGGATGGCTTTGATGCCCCCAGGGAAAAGCCTCAGTGAGCAGTAATTCATGATATGTGGGATGGTCTGGTCTGACCGCAGTCACGAGCAGGGCTGTCTGTCATCCCCACTTATGCAGGTGATGGGTGTCCTTACATGGAGGGTGCGGATTCTGTTCAGGGTTAGCCATTGTTTGCGATGGAGGTCTAAACCCGGTGGTTTCACTGTGGGGTCTGTGGTGATCTCCGTTGTTGGTGTTGGCATCTTTCAAGGCTCTGCTCCACTGAGCCTTGGTGTCAAAGTCTACCAGGGATTTAACGGAAGACCAGAGGGGTTTGCGGGACTTCAGGTGCATGTTGGGCAGATTGTTCAAGTCAGCGTGGATGGGAAGGTCAGGGTTAGCCTCGATGGTGCACCAATCTTTCAACAATCTTCCTCTCCCTTCTGCGTATGCTGGGAGGGGAGATATGAGAGAGGACAGGGAGCCACTGCAAAGGTGTTGAGTTAAGCATCCCTGTGATGACCCGCATTGTTAAGGTCAGTGTCAACTCATTTGGTGTGGCAGCTATTGAGTCGACCAGGGCTAAGCTTGCTGTACGGAGGGTGTGTGCATTGGATCCACAGCTGTTGCCTGCAAGTTTCCTGATGATGTTAACCCTTTGCTTTTAGTTTATCAGCCACCCTCTTCAGGTGTTCACGATAGGTGAGGGTGTGATCCAGGGTGACTCCGAGGTACTTGCGGAATTCTTCATTCTTCACCGGCTTACTGCAAAAGGACACTCGGAGCTTTGCATTGGCGAGCCGACTGCTGAGGTGAGAGGCAGCGACAGTTGTCTTAGATGGGTTAGGGCGAAGTCGCCAGAAGGTGAAGTACTCCTCCATCCCCCTCAAGTCTTGGGTTAGCACTCTGCTGCTATCCTCAAGGGCAGCTCCCTGGTAAGGAAGGGCAAGGTCATCTGCATATGCAAACTTCCTGGACGAGGTAGTTGGCATGTCACTCACATAAACGTTGAAGAGTAGGGGAGCTAGGACAGAGCCCTGGGGGAGGCCATCATTCAGCGTCCTGGCAGAGCTGGTCTGGTTCCCAAGCGAGACCCTAAATCACAAGTTGCTGAGGATGGATGAGATTGGTGGTTTGGCACTTCAAGATTCAGGAAGCTTCCAGCGACCAGGTCTCCACACAGTGTCATAAGCTGATGACAGATCGATGAGAGCAACACTAGTTTTCAGGGTACGTTGGAAGCCAGCCTCTATATTGGTAGTGAGGGCAAGGACTTGATCTGTGCAGCTTCTACCAGGTCTAAAGCCAGCTTGCTCTCTGGGCAGAACAGGTTCTACCAATGGAGAAATCCTGGCAAGCAGGAGGCGCTCAAATAGCTTGTAGGATGTGCACAAGAGGGAGATGGGTCGGTAACTAGCTGGATCATCAGCAGATTGCCCAGGCTTGAGGATGACCATGACTTTACACTCTCTCCAGGCCTTAGGGATAATTCCACTACAATGGACATGGGTGAAAAAAGCAGCCAGCCAGTTGCGCCCATGGGGGCCAAGGTTCTTCAGAAATTCCAGGTAGATCCCATCAACTCCTGCTGCTTTCCCAGCTTTAGTAGACGACGGGCCTTTGTCTACATCAACTGGAGTGTATAGGTGAGAAAGGGGGCTTGAGGATGGTGAAGAAGAGATGGACTTTGTCAGGCTCCGTCTCACTTCTTGTTGGGCTTCTAATGAGGAAGATAGTAGTTGAGCACTATTCCATAGTTGTGGTAGGATGATTCAATTGCCTGATAACAGCTGGGAAGAAACTATCCGTGAATATGGGGGTGTGCATTTTCACAATTCTATACATTTTGCCCGATGGGAGAAGGGGGGAGTGGCCTGGGTGCGACTAGTCCTTGATTATGATGCTGGTTTTGCCGAGGAAGAGTGAGGTGTAAATGGAGTCAATGGAGTCACTTATGTATACTAATTAAATATCTCATTTTGGATTGACTTGGAGCATCTCAGTGCTGTGACAAGAGGAAATAGATGATTAGGGAGATGTTGATATTTGGCTCTGGGCTTTTGAGATGCATGATTGTTGGAGCTGGAGTGGTATGAGGTGAGGGAATCTGTAGACAAAATTGTGCACCGGGTAAAGAGGAAAACCAAACAAAAAATGCTGAGGAGACTCAGGTAGAACAGTATCTATGGAGCCATCGGGCAATTTGAAAGCGCTTTTTCTATTTATACTCCCATAAATCAATAAACCTTGGTTTTAAAATGCACAGCTTGATATTAAGTGTAAACCCTCCATGCCACTCAGCTTCATGACTTGGAAATATATCACCGTTCCTTCACCTTCGTTGAGTTGGAGAACTCTCCTGGAACTCTCTTTCTAATAGCATTGTGGGTATATCCATATCTCAATTAGTGTAATGATTCAATGCAGCTAGGAATGGGCAATTCAATGTGTAGGAAAGAACTGCAGATGCTGGTTTAAATCAAAGATAGACACAAAATGCCGGAGTAGCTCAGCGGGACAGACAGTATCTCTGGAGAGAAGGAATGGGTGACGTTTCAGGTCGAGACCCTTCTTCAGACTTTTTCTATGGGCAATTAAATGCTGGATTAGACTCCGAAGCCCACAAACTTCATAAGTTCATAACTTCAAGATCAAGATCTATCTATCTTTCCCTCTCAATCCAATTCTCCTGCCTTCTCCCCATAAGCCCCGACAGTCTCACTAATCAATCTCTGCCTTAAAAATATCCATGAACTTGGCCTTCTCCGCCCTCTGTGGCAATGAATTTCACAGATTCACCACCCTCTGGCTAAATAAATTCCTCCTCATCTCCTTCCTAAAGGTACTTCCTTTTATTCTGAGGCTATGACCTCTGGTCCTAGACTCTCCCACCAGTGGAAACATTTGCTACACATCCACACTATCCAGGCCTTTCACTATTTGGTAAGTAAGAATATTCAACAAATTAATATCTTTTTTAAATGCAACTTCACAAGGCTCCATCAAATTCCTCCCTTCTCCCTTTGTACACTGGTCACCAAGTGCCTTCACCATTGACCATTCATAAGTCAGCAGACATTCCCATTAATTTCCGACCTATACATGAAGTTGAGCAGGGAACCTTGGGAATAAAACAAATAGCTGGAGCCTGAATTCTGTATAGTGTAATTTCTAACTCAGCCTATAATGTATGAACTGAAGTCACTGACTTGCTGAATCAATACCAGACGGATCGGCGACTTCAGTTTGCTGTGCTTTTGCAGTGAGAACTACTGCAGATTTTGTAGAGAATGCACGACAGTATCAATAGCGTGGATGTGGAAATGTTTGAGATTTTCAAGACAGCCGAGACAATTCTCCATTTACTGGTGCCCTCCACTTCTTAGGTCCCCTTCGGTCGTGGCTGACCATGGGTGTCTCCAGGGTGCTATTCCACATATGGAGGACACCTGTGCATGACTTTGTTTAATGTGGGGAGACTGGTGCACAGACAGCCACCGCACGGTCCTTGATAGATCTGGGTCAGGAACCAGTGGCATGGAGTCCAAGACGACCGGAGACCCTTTTCTGCTGCAGCCTTCATCCGCCTTCCCAGCCATTGTGATGCTCCACTGAGGTCAGCCATCGTCCTCCACCTGATCCACCATTGAGGTCTTGGTTGGATTGCTCTTTATCAGAGACCTCCCCCTCGATCTTACCACCATGGGCCCCAACCTCAGGTGCAGGGTAGAGGTTGCACATTCACCTAGTGACCACGTGGGTTTGCTCCAGGTGCCCCGGTTTCCTTCCACATACCGAAGACGTTTTGTTTGTAGGTTAATTGTATGGTTTGTAGGTTAATTGGCTTCTGTAAATTGCCCCTGTGTGTAGGCGGTCGATACAAAAGTGACAACGTAAAACTAGTGAATGGGTTGGCTTGGACACAATGGGCTGAAGGACCTGCTTCCATGCTCCAACTCTAAACAGTATACTATCAGACAGCTAAAACCACATCGGGCTCAGTCAGAAATCATAGTGCTTTATTTTTGAAATAATCAAAAGATGAACATATGTTCATTAATGTGAGGGTTTTACGTGAAGAGTTTTGATCAAGTAACCTGCCTGTTGTTATTTTGTGTAAATCTCTGCATTTTTGTAAACTCCTTTCTCTTACTTTCAAATGCTTCTTAAGGAAGGGACAATCCCAGCAGAAGAAGTTGCATTTCAATCTCTGATATCCTTCACTCTCGATTTCCATCACACCACCACCAATTTCTCCATTTACAAGCATGGCCATTCTTCTTTACATGGGGAATGTTACATCCAGGTTATTCACAGAAAGGTCCCACAAACTGCACTGAGATAGCATTCTCATTAAGCATTAAGTGCAGGAAGCCGAGGGGTGATCTTATAGAGGGGTGAAGATTCATGAGGGGAATAGATAACATGAATGCACAAAATCTTTTTGGGGTATCAGGGAAGGGGTATCACGAACCATAGGTTTAAATTAAGAGGGGAAAGATTTCTCTGCCACAGAAGGCAGTGGAGGCCAATTCACTGTATGTTTTAAGTAAGTAAGTAAGTAAGTAAGTTTATTGGCCAAGTATTCACATACAAGGAATTTGCTTTAGTGCTCTGCCCACAAGTAACAACATGACATGTTTTCATGAGAGAGTTAGGGCTAACGGAATCAAGGGATATGGGGAAAAAGCAGGAACAGGGTACTGATTTTGAATGATCAGCCATGATCATATTGAATGGCGGTGCTGGCTCGAAGGGCCGAATGGCCTATTCCTGCACTTATTGTCTATGTTTCTATGTAATTAAAGTCAGTGCCGACATAAAAATAACATAGTTTTTGCTGTTGGGCAAACTAATTCTATTTGTAAACTCCAGGATTATATCTACTAAGATGTAGCCTTTAGATAGTATTCCGGGATTTATGGATGTACTAATATTTAATCAAGATGTCAGCCCTCTCATCACCAATTCCCATCTGGGTAGTTCCATTTAATGGTTTACTGATGTTATATTTCTCAGTCAGGATAGACTGATTTCAGTTGAAATGTATAGGAAGGAACGGCTGATGCTGGTTTAAACTGAAGACAGACACAAAATGCTGGAGTAACTCAGCAGGACAGGCAGCATCTCTGGAGAGAAGGAACGGGTGGCGTTTGGGGTCGAGACCCGAAACGTCACCCATTTCTCCTCTCCAGAGATGCTGCCTGTCCCGCTGAGTTACTCCAGCATTTTGTGTCTATAGACTGATCTCAGAATTTGTTCAGAATCTGCAGTAACTATAAGCTGAGGAAGATTCATCCGAAGGTCCCGGTCTCAAGTCAGTGCCAGAGCAGGGAGCACCAGGAGAAATAGTATCAGTGAGGTGGTGACTGAGGGGCAGGAATGGTTGGCTTAAGACCCCTAAAGGTCCATGGCTTGCCTTGGTTCCACCTCTGGAATGAGAGAAAATGCACAATCAGTTCATTGGAAAATTTGAAAGAAGCTTGCGAATAATGTGATTGTAATTACACATGTACATTAACATGGTCATTCACTCCAGGAATCACCAAGAACCAGGCATCTTGCATCGGTAATTTCTTAAAGCTAGATAGTGCCACATATACACAGAACCACCACATATGCTTAATCACCAATAAACTTGTTAAAAACAAACTACTAGATTTACTCAGTGGGTCAGACAGCAGCTGCGGAGGATAGACACAAAGTGCTGGCGTAACTCACTGGGTCAGACAGCATCTCTGGTGAAATTGGATGGATGATGTTTCGTGTCGGGACCCCTCTTCAAACTGTGGATTTTGCCTCAAACTGTTAATGCATTTCGTTGTCTCTGTACTGTACACTGACAATGACAATTAAAATTGAATCTGAATCTGGATGAAATGGACAGGTGAAGCATTGTGTCAAGAGTGGAGCGGCGTGGAGAAAGCAGGTAGAAAGAGATGAGGGGAACAGGTGGGGAGTTGGTAAGTGATCAGAGTCGGGTGAGTCCCGACCCGATGCGTCACCTCGCCATGTTCTCCAGAGATGCTGCCTGACCCACTGAGTTACTCCAGCACTATGCGTCTTTTGTTGGTAAGTGATAAGTGGATCCTGTTATGGAAGCATTGAATGGCAGAATGGTCAGGTGGGGAGGAGCGGTGGTAGGAGAGACTATCCTATCCATGTACTTGTCCAAATGTTCCCCACCAACCATTGAGTAAAAGAATTACCCCTCAGGTTCCTATTAAATCTTTCCCCCTTCACCTTAAAACTTTGTCTTCTGGTTCTCGATTTCCCTACTCTGAACAAAAGGCTGTGCGCTTACCCGATCTATTCCTCTAAAGAGGAGTCCAAAAGACTGGAGGTGGTAAATAGAAAAGAGTTGCATATGGTGAAATGTGGAACCAGAGGGAGGGATGGTAGGTAGATACAGTATGTTGTTTCTAAACTAACAGTGGTGCAACGGTAGAGCTGCTGCCTCACAGCGCCGGAGACCCGCGTTCAATCCTGACTACCGGTGCTGTCTGTAGGGAGTTTGTACGTTCTCCCCGCGGGTTTAAACCCTGCGTGGGTTTTCTCCAAGATCTTCGGTTTCCTCCCACATGCCAAAGAGGTACAGGTTTGTAGGTTAATTAGCTTGGTATAAATGTAAAATGTTATCCCCAGTGTGTGTAGGGTAGTGTTAATGTGTGGGGATCTCTGATTCAGTGGGCCGAATGGCCTGTTTCCGCGCTGAATCTCTATACTAAACTAAATTAAACTGCTGCTGAGAGATAGCTGGCAGCTCTGTCCCATAGCTCTCCATTGTTTCTGCTTCTTGTACCAGTGACAGTTCATACACTGCAAAGCTATTCTATCACTCTGACACCTTTTGTGGCTTGTTGTAATATTACCTGGAAAAGCTGGTGCAATCAATGTTTCAGCATGTTTATTGGATTAATATCCTTGCATAGGCATGCACAAGATTGCAATTCCTTTCAGCTGCATTTCTGGGATTCCACAAGAGTATCATCAGTAATGACTCAAGGAGGTTGCCCCAATGGTTCCAGCTTTGGTAAAAAAATCGCCAAATAATAGCTCACCGGGCCGGACAAACCGTACCTTACAATCGGAAGCCGCCCAGAAGCATTGCCAAGACTGCGACTAGAGACACAGCGCAATACAACAGCCAATTAACGGAGGAAACCCACGTGGTCAGAGGGAGAACGTGCAAACTCCACACGTATAGGACCGCAGGTCAGGATCGAACCGGGGTTGCTGGCATAGTGAAGCAGCAGGTCAAGCAGCTGTTTTTAGTGTGAACTTAAAACAATCCAGCATCTTTCATGCTGTGGTTTGATGCACACACCTTCCAGCCAAAGCCTTCAGAGGCCTGAGGATAGTTGGATCAGGAATCGCAGACATAATTAATTTTAAAGTCAGACATTCCTTCGATACATTCCTGTTATAAATTTGCACTGCACATTTACAATGAAAGTTACTCTGTGACATTTTATACTGCAATTACTCCTCCTAACCGCAATGGTACTGTAGCACCTTCATTGATGGGAGGTAGCAATTCAACACTACACGTTCACAATAGCAGCTTTTATTATAAGTGCGGTGTGCTTTATGTACATAAAACTTGATGAATATGCATGCACAAATTTAATTTAAACATTTTTTGAATTAGGGCATTTACAAGAAGGGGAAGGTGAACATTTCAGGTTCCTTGCTGTGGTTTTGGTCTGCTGCCAAGCCAATGTTAAAATACCGGACACCCTCGGAGTGTCTTGAGAATTAGGTGTGTTTGATCCACTGTCTGGAGTGCAGTTTACTACATGAATAAAGCATCCTAGTTTTTCCTCTATAAACTGCTTCCATTCTACTGGAGTTTCTGTGTATGGATAAATTATACCTCTCCTTCAGAAAAGATAATTTGTGTTAATTGTGAGATTCAGCTTCCTGTCTGTATTTCTCTACACCACAGATGCGGGTGTTTGTCAGTGCAGTTTGTACCTTCTCCCCCGTGACCTGCGTGGGTTTTCTCCGGGAGCTCCCTCGCTCCAAAGACGTACAGGTTTGTAGGCTAATTGGCTTGGCATATTGTACCTAGTGTGACCAGACTTTGCTGGCTTTACCTTGCATTACATATTATTCCCTCATCATGTATCTATACACTGTAAATGGACTGAGTGTAATCATGTATTGTCTTTCTGCTGACTGGTTAGCACTGGGGGTGCTGCGATATGGCTGCCCTGCCAGCAGCATGTTCGTTATTTCTGTTTTTTTTGTTTTTTTTGTGTGTGTCCAAATGTTTGTTTTAGTGTTTCTCAGTGTGTCTTGTGCGGGGGGGGGGGTGTGGTGAGGAGGAGAAAGGGGGGAACTGCTTTTGGTCGCCTCCTCCATGGAGAGGCGACTTTTTCCATGTTGCCTCCCTCGCGGCCTAACACCATGGATTGGAGCGGCCTTTCCCGGAGTCGGGCCCGGAGTTTCAGCAGCGGGCGCAGCGTGGACTTTTCATCGTGAAGCAGGCGAGCCCTTGCTGGGTGTTGCCAGAAGGAAGTGGCCAGCGGACTGTTACATCCTGAAGCTACGGTCTGCGGAGCATCTAACCGCGGGCGCAGCGTCCGGAGCCTGCGATCCCTCGTTGGGGATCCCCGGAAAAGAGCTCCAACCGCTGGCCCGCGGCCTATAGCATCCTGAAGCCACGGTCTGCGGAGCTTCTAGCCGCGGGCACGGCGTGGACTTACCATCCGGAGCGGGATCCCTCATCGGGAATAGCCAGAGAAGGGCTCCGACCATCGGCCTGCGGCCTACAACATCCTGAAGCCGCGGTCTCCGGTAAGAAAACGCCAATTCAAGACCTCTAAGCCGCGGAGTGTGTTCGACCGACCTGAGGAGAGGGTCTGTACATCAAGCCGTCCGTAGCGGCGACTGCGGAGGTTTATGGCCCCAACCACGGGTGAACAAGGAGGAGGACTGACTGAACTTTGTGCCTTCCATCACAGTGAAGAATGCTGTGGTGGATGTTTGTGTTAAACTTATTGTGTATTTTGTGTTCTTTTTTGTGTTCTTAGGTGCAGGAGTAGGCCATTCGGCCCTTCGAGCCTTCGAGCCTGCACCGCACCGCCATTCAATATGATCATGGCTGATCATCTAAAATCAGTACCCTGTTCCTGCTTTTCCCCCAATCTCCCTTGATTCCGTCAGCCCTATGAGCTAAATTTAACTCTCTCTTGAAAACATCCAGTGAATTGGCCACCACTGCCTTCTGTGGCATAGGCCTACACGGCCTACTCCTTATTCTTAAACCGTGACCCCTGGTTCTGGAAGTTGTTTGGGCCATCCAGCCAAAGCAGTTCATTACCATTTCTACACTATTTTTTTCCCGTGACCTATACTCCCCCTATTTCCATCATTCGGAGCCTGAGAACTGTGATGTCCAGGTTCAGCAACAGCTTCTTTCCTACAGCCATCAGGCTATTAAACACTACAACCTCATAAGCTATGAACTACAATAGATTATTATTATTACTATTATTATTATTATTATTATTATTATTATTATTGCACTGTTATTGTTTTTGTTATATTATTTATTATGATTACATATTCTGTTGTGCTGCAGCAAGTAAGAATGTCATTGTTCTATCTGGGACATATGACAACTCTTGACTCTTGATCTACCCAGCTGGAATTGTGAGGCATCGCAACTTTAGTGGCTGGACCACAACGTTATCTTGAGTAGTCTGCTGAGCAGCAGACACTGCGGAGTTGGGAGCCATGCGGTTTCAGTTTAATTCTATGTTATGTCTTTGTTCAGTTTAATTAGAAGCTGTGCCTGCCCCTGTGACGTTCACATTGCAGCCGTTGATTTCACTCTGCATGGAATTCCTCTTGTCTTTACGTCTGTGTTTTTGAAGGTTGATGAATGCCTGCAGCATGTTTGTAATGCGGCCACAGTAATCTTCAAATTACAGCTCATCAAATATCACGTTTTATTGAAAAGACAGCATTTCATATAATTTCCATAGAGATAGCAGTGCATCCACATGAACATCAGCACATACACTAATTCTTTTGAATTTGCCTAGGTGACACACATTATTAATCGCCAAAACTACATCCCGTTGCGTAGGAAGTGATGGAAATGGCATCTTGGACCACTGCAGAAAATGAATCACAGCCTGGTTTGGGAACAGCTCCATCTAATATCGCACAAAATTCAGAGTTGTGGAGTAGCCCAGACCATGACACAAACCAACCTCCCTTCCATTGGCTCTATTTACATTTTACGCTGCTTCAGCAAGGCAGCATGGACCAGTATCGCCCTGTTCACTCCCTATTCTCCCCTCTTCCATCAGGCAAGAGATATAGCAGTCTGAACTTGCATACCTTCAGATTCAGGGACACTTTCTTCCCAGCTGTTATCAGGCAACTGGACAGTCTTCACATCAGCTAGAGTGCAGTCTTGATTTCCCAGCTACCTCTTTAGAAAGCTTTGAACTATCTCTAATTGGACTTTTCTGGACTACAATTTCATATCTTCCACTAATTGTAGTACCGTTATCTTTTATGTGTGCACAGTGGATGGCTTGATTGCATTCATGTATAGTCATAGAGTCATAGATGCACAGTGGCATCTCAGGTAGATAGGGAGGTCAAAAAGGCTTTGGGCACATTGGCCTTCATCAGTCAGAGCATTGAGTACAGAAGTTGGGAGGTCGTGTTGCAGTTGTATAGACCGCATTTAGAGCATTGTGTTCAGTTCTGGGCACCATGTTATAGGAAAGATGTCAAGCTGGAAAGGATGCAGAGAAGATTTACGAGGATGTTACCAGGACTCGAAGGTCTGAGCTATAGAAACACAGAAACATAGAAAAATGGGTGCAGGAGTAGGCCATTCGGCCCTTCGAGCCTGCACCGCCATTCAATATGATCATGGCTGATCATCCAATTCAGTATCCTGTACCTGCCTTCTCTCCATACCCCCTGATCCCTTTAGCCACAAGTGCCACATCTAACGCCCTCTTAAATATAGCCAATGAACTGGCCTCAACTACCTTCTGTGGCAGAGAATTCCAGAGACTCACCGCTCTCTGTGTAAAGAATGTTTTCCTCATCTCGGTCCTAAAGGAATTCCCCCTTATCCTTAGACTGTGACCCCTTGTTCTGGACTCCCCCAACATCGGGAACAATTTTCCAGCATCTAGTTTGTCCAACCCCTTAAGAATTTTGTAAGTTTCTATAAGATCCCCCCTCAATCTTCTAAATTCCAGCGAGTACAAGCCGAGTCTATCCAATCTTTCCTCATATGAAAGTCCTGACATCCCAGGAATCAGTCTGGTGAATCTTCTCTGTACCCCCTCTATGGCAAGGATGTCTTTTCTCAGATTTGGAGACCAAAACTGTACGCAATACTCCAGGTGTGGCCTCACCAAAACCCTGTACAACTGCAGTAGAACCTCCCTGCTCCTATACTCAAATCCTCTCGCTATGAATGCTAACATACCATTTGCTTTCTTCACTGCCTGCTGCACCTGCATGCCTACTTTCAATGACTGGTGTGCCATGACACCCAGGTCTCGTTGCATCTCCCCTTTTCCTAATCTGCCACCATTCAGATAATAGTCTACCCTCATGTTTTTGCCACCAAAGTGGATAACCTCACATTTATCCACATTATACTGCATCTGCCATGCATCTGCCCATTCACTCAGCCTATCCAAATCACCCTGCAGCCTCCAAGCATCCTCCTCACACCTAACTATACCCCCCAGCTTGGTGTCATCTGCAAACTTGGAGATGTTGCATTGAATTCCCTCGTCCAAATCATTAATATATATTGTAAATAGCTGGGGTCCCAGCACTGAGCCTTGCAGTACCCCACTAGGGAGAGGTTGAGCAGGCTAAGACTATTCCTTGGAGCGCAGGAGGATGAGGGTGATTTTATAGAGGTGTATAAAATCATGAGAGGAATAAATCGGGTAGACAGATCGAGTTAGGATGAAAACAGAAAACCGGTGAGCTGTGAGGGAGAGAGCTGCCAGATTTCCCTCAGCGGCAGTTTTGAAACAACATATAGTATCTACATACCATCCCTCCCTCTCGTTCCACATTTCACATCCTTTCCGTCCTTTCTTATCAATTCCACCCCATGCAGCCGTTTCTCTTTTCCATTTATCACCTCCATCATTTTTGACCTCCTGAGAGGAATAAATCAGGACCTGGGACTGTAAATATTGGAGAATCAATAAATGGACATAACTTTAGAAACGACAGGAGGAGGAATTTCTTTAACCAGTGGGTGGTGAATTTGTGGAACACGTTGCCACAGGTGATGGTGGAGGGCCGGGTTCGATCCCGACTGTCTGATGGGTGCTGTCTGTATGGAGTTTGTACGTTCTCCCCGTGACCTGCTTGGGTTTTCTCCAAGATCTTCCGTTACCTCCCACACTCCTAACATGTATAGGTTTGTAGGTTAATTGGCTTAGTACAAATGTAAATTGTCCCTAGTGTGGGTTGGATAGTGTTAATGTGCGGGGACCGCTGGTCGGTGCAAACCCGGTGTGCCGATGGGCCTGTTTCCGCACTGTATCTCTAAACTAAACTAAAATAAAATGTTAATTGAGTACGGTGGAGCAGGAGAATGGGATAAATCCAAGAGTCCTTTAAAGAAGCTCTTTCACGTACGGTGGGCCTTGAGTCTCCGTTGGTGTTATTTCTCAGGCAAGGTGTGTGTTAAAATTCAGTCAGGCGGAAGCCGTCAGTAAGCTTCTAGGGTATTGTTAATGTTAATTTGATTGACAGACTCGCCCCACAGGCAGGGAATAAATATGACAAATTATTTGCATTATGGAGTATGTTTTTCATATTTATCCTGAGCCTGGTTTTCTTCAGTGCGTACCTTGGTGCAAGCTGCACATGTGTAACAGACTGCAGCAAGATGAGACAGCAGAGGATCGAGTGAAATTAAGGATTGTAAAGAATTTCTAAAATGTTGTTATCTCAAAGTACTTTTAAAGCACTGCCAATCTTAAGTGCTGCATTGTATAATTTGTTCATTTATTCCTCCCACATCAGTTGTGAAAATGTATAACTTATAAAACAAGCTTTAGTAGCTTTACTAGGTCTAGATCCAGCTTTGGGTCCCACATGCTCATCTTTGAGCCCTTCCGCTCTGTCAGGTAGGAAATAAAGAGTTGTGACTGGGTTGTGAAGAAGAGTACAGGCAACGGCTATAGTGTCCTGCCGAGTCTTTACCTCCCAACCAGTTCCTCAGGAAACACTTGGAGGAACAGCATCTCATATCGCACTTACAACCCAGCAACATGAACACTGAATTCTCCAATTTCAAGTAATACCTCCAACCACCCAAACCCTCTCTCTCCTCTTCCCCCTCCCCAACTCCAGTACACACACATTTCTCCCGCCCATCCAACCAGTCACCTTGCTCCCTTCCCCTCCTTTGTACGCACATCTCTCATTCCCATGTCTCACATTTCCCTCTTATATCCCTTCTTTCCCCTCCCCGTCACCTTCCACTCACATCTCTCCCTCTGCCTTTGCGTTTCACTCCTCCCCTTCTCTCATTATAGAAACATAGAAACATAGAAATTAGGTGCAGGAGGAGGCCATTCGGCCCTTTGAGCCAGCACCGCCATTCATTGTGATCATGGCTGATCATCCGCTATCAATAACCCATGCCTGCCTTCTCCCCATATCCCTTGATTCCACTAGCCCCTAGAGCTCTATCTAACTCTCTCTTAAATCCATCCAGTGATTTGGCCTCCACTGCCCTCTATGGCAGGGAATTCCATAAATTCACAACTCTCTGGGTAAAAAAGTTTTTTCTCACCTTTATTCTAAGACTGTGGCCCCTGGTTCTGGACTCACCCAATATTGGGAACATTTGTCCTGTATCTAGCTTGTCCAGTCCTTTTATAATTTTATATGTTTCTATAAGATCCCCCCTCATCCTTCTAAAATTATCTGACACCCTTTTGTCTTTGTCAGTTACTTCATCTATCTACATTGTTTTCATTGCTCTAGTTCAGGGGGTCTCCAAACAATAGCCCGCAGTCCACATCCGGCCCACCACGAGAATTTATCCGGCCGCAGCAAGCTGTGAACACATTCTGTGCAGCGGGGTTTTTTTTGTATTCAATTATTAAAAGTAATCTTTACAGTACAATATAGCAAACCAGAACTGAGCAGTTTCCAAATTTAAAGCAATTTGCTTGTGGATTTGTGTCCATTTTTGGTGTAACATACTTCTGTGAACAAACATTTTCAAGAATGAAGTCTGTCATGTCTAAATATTGAGTAAATTTATCTGATGAGCATTTGAAGTCCATCCTCATAAATGGCTTCTCAAATTTGGATCCTCAATTCAATGACATTTTGAAATCAATAAAGCAGTTCCATCCGTCCCATTAATGTGGTTGCATAAAACTTTATGATTTTGTTTGTTAACCTTGATTGATGGCTACAAGTTTTGCTTTGAATTTCTTCCATTTCTTTTTTGAGCATTACATTTATAAAACTGACATTTCTTTATATTTCCTATGGCCTGTAAAAATGTGCCAAATATATAATGTGGCCCTCATGCTGAAAAGTTTGGAGGCCCCTGTTTTATACTCAATTGTTCTATCTGGGACATATAAAACACTCTTGACTACATTCCCCCCCCCCCCCCCCCCCCCTTCACTGGTGTCCACATATCACTTACCAAGCTTTATCCCATCCCCACTGTTCTTTGCAAGCCTTCTTCCCTTCATTAGGCTGAAGAAGGGTCATGACCCAAAACTTTGTGTTTTTTTCAAGATTCCATTAGCTGCAATTTCTTAAGGGGCTGTCCTACCTGGACGACCTAATTGGCGAGTTTAGAAGAGTTTGAAAAAATTACATGTTGAAGACCTCCTTCGACTATGCAGAAGACCTCCTTTGACTATGTTGAAGACCAGCTTCGACTAGCTATGATCAAAGGGCCTGCCCCAGTTTCACGACCTAATTCATGACCTTTTTTACTCGTGGACATTTTTCATCAGGCTAGAAAAACGCCTACCTACTTGATCCCACGAATACTTACGACTAGCTTCACGACTTACCTTGGACCTACCTACGACCTCCTACGACCTTGTGACGACCATGCTGCGAGTATGAGTCAAGGGCAAACTCGGCAGACGTCATGAATTAGGTCGTGAAAGTGGGACACGCCCTTAACTTCGGGAAAATTGGACACTGACCTCCCTTCGACCTCCCTTCGACTATGACGAAGGCTATCTAAGACTACCTTCAACTACCAATGACATAGGTAGAAAAAGAGAAGAGGTCCTGAAAGGAGAAGTTAGGGAGTTAGGAGGAGAGTTAAGGAAAAGAACGGCAAAGATAACCATCTCAGGATTACTTCCTGTGCCACACGACAGGGAGAGTAGGAATGGAGCAATGTGGAGAATAAATGCCTGGCTGAAGGACTGGTGCAGAGGGCAGGGATTCAAGTTTCTTGATCAATGGAACCTCTTTTGGGGAAGGAGTGACCTGTATAAAAAGGACGGGTTGCATTTGAACCCGAGGGGGACCAGTATTCTGTCAGGGAAATTTGCAAAGGCTACCGGGGGGACTTTAAACTAGAACGGTTGGGGGGAGGGACTCAAATAGAGAAAGGCAGTAGACAGGGTCTGAGGCAGGAGGCAGAGAAGGGAAGCACTCAGACCCAACATGTAGGGGGGAAAGAAGAAATAAATAATAAACAGCGAATAAGAGGTGGTGGGTTTCCAGGGCAAAAATCAAAAGGGACCACTTGTCAACATAATTGTATAAGGAGTAAGTGTTGTAAAAACAAGCCTGAAGGCTTTGTGTCTCAATGCAAGGAGCATTCGTAATAAGGTGGACGAGTTGAATGTGCAGATAGCTATTAATGACTATGCTATAGTTGGGATCACGGAGACGTGGCTCCAGGGGGACCAAGGCTGGGAGCTGAATTTCCAGGGATATTCAATATTCAAGAGGTATAGACAGAAAGGAAAGGGAGGTGGGGTAGCGATGCTGGTTAGAGAGGAGATTAATGCAATAGAAAGGAAGGACATTAGCTTGGAGGATGTGGAATCGATATGGGTAGAGCTGCGAAACTCTAAGGGGCAGAAAACGCTAGTGGGAGTTGTGTACAGGCCACCTAACAGTAGAAGTGGAGTCGGGGATGGCATCAATCAGGAAATTAGAAATGCGTGCAACAAGGGTAAAACAGTTATAATGGGTGACTTCAATCTGCATATAGATTGGGTGAATCAAATGGGCAGGGGTGCTGAGGAAGAGGATTTCTTGGAATGTATGCGGGATAGTTTTCTAAACCAACATGTAGAGGAACCAACGAGAGAGCAGGCTATTCTAGACTGGGTATTGAGTAATGAGGAAGGGTTAGTTAGCAGTCTTGTTATGCGTGGCCCGTTGGGCAAGAGTGACTATAATATGGTTGAGTTCTTCATTAGGATGGACATAATTAAGTCAGAAACAAGAGTTCTGAACTTAAACAAAGGTAACTTTGAAGGTATGAGACGTGAATTTGCCAAGATATTCTGGCAAGTGATTCTTAAACGGTTGACAGTGGATATGCAATGGAAGGTATTTAAAGACTGCATGGATGAACCACAACAATTGTTCATCCCAGTTTGGCAAAAGAATAAATCCGGGAAGGTAGTGCATCCGTGGATAACAAGGGAAATCAGGGATAGTATAAAAACAAAAGATGAAGCATACAAATTAGCCAGAAAAAGCAGCCAAGCAGAGGACTGGGAGAAATTCAGAGTCCAGCAGAGGACAAAGGGCTTAATTAGGAAAGGGAAAATAGATTATGAAAGAAAACTGGCAGGGAACATAAAAACTGACTGCAAAAGTTTTTATAGATATGTGAAGAGAAAGAAATTAGTTAAAACAAATGTAGGTCCCTTGCAGTTAGAAACAGGTGAATTGGTCATAGGGAACAAGGACATGGCAGACCATTTGAATAACTACTTTGGTTCTGTCTTCACCATGGAAGACATAAATAATCTGCCGGAAATAGCAGGGGACTGGGGGCCATATAAGGTGGAGGAACTGAGTGAAATCCAGGTTAGCCGAGAAGTGGTGTTGGGTAAATTGAATGGATTAAAGGCCGATAAATGCCCAGGGCCATATAGTCTGTATCCCAGAGTACTCAAGGAAGTAGCCACAGAAATAGTGGATGCATTAGTGATAATTTTTCAAAACTCCTTAGATTCTGGAATAGTTCCTGAGGAGGGTAGCTAATGTAACCCCACTTTTTAAGAAGGGAGGGAGAGAGAAAACGGGGAATTACAGACCAGTTAGTCTAACATCGGTAGTGGGGAAACTGCTAGAGTCAGTTATTAAAGATGGGATAGCAGTACATTTGGAAAGTGGTGAAATCATTAGACAAAGGCAGCATGGATTTACGAAAGGTAAATCGTGTCTGACGAATCTTATAGAATTTTTCGAGGATGTGACTAGCAGAGTGGTTAAGGGAGAACCAGTGGATGTGTTATATCTGGACTTTCAGAAGGCTTTCGACAAGGTCCCACATAAGAGATTAGTATACAAACTTAAAGCACACGGTATTGGGGGATCAGTATTGATGTGGATAGAGAACTGGCTGGCAGACAGGAAGCAAAGGGTAGGAGTAAACGGGTCCTTTTCAGAATGGCAGGCAGTGACTAGTGGAGTACCGCAAGACTCAAATTAGGAAAAGGGGAGATGCAACGAGACCTGCGTGTCATGGTACACCAATCATTGAAAGTAAGCATGCAGGTGCAGCAGGCAGTGAAGAAAGCCAATGTTATGTTAGCATTCAAGGCGAAAGGATTTGCGTATAGGAGCAGGGAGGTTCTACTGCAGTTGTACAGGGTTTTGGTGAGACCACACCTGGAGTATTGCGTACAGTTTTGGGCTCCAAATCTGTGAAAAGACATTCTTGCCATAGAGGGGGTACAGAGAAGGTTCACCAGACTGATTCCTGGGATGACAGGAATTTCATATGAGGAAAGACCAGATAGACTTGGCTTGTACTCGCTAGAATTTAGAAGACTGAGGGGGGATCTTATAGAAACTTACAAAATTCTTAAGGGGTTGGATAGGCTAGGTGCAGGAAGATTGTTCCCGATGTTGGGGAGGCCGAGAACAAGGGGTCACAGTCTAAGGATAAGGGGGAATTCCTTTAGGACCGAGATGAGGAAAACATTTTTCACACAGAGAGTGGTGAGTCTCTGGAATTCTCTGCCACAGAAGGTAGTTGAGGCCAGTTCATTGGCTATATTTAAGAGGGAATTAGATGTGGCCCTTGTGGCTAAAGGGATAAGGGGGTATGGAGAGAAGGCAGGTACGGGATACTGAGTTGGATGATCAGCCATGATCATATTGAATGGCGGTGCGGGCTCGAAGGGCCGAATGGCCTACTCCTGCATCTATTTTCTATGTTTCTATGTTTCTATGTTGCACTTGAAAAAATAAATGTACTTTGTCAAATATTTCACCTCACAATTCTTCTCCAAAATATACATACAAACTGCCTAATGGGCATGGTTAGTAGGGACCATGTATCATAATATAACCAAATATTACCAATTTGTTAAAGGCCTGGATAGAGTGGATGTGGAGAGGATGTTTCTACTGGTGTGAGTGTCTAGTACCAGAGGCCATAAGCCTCAGAATAAAAGGATGTAGCTTTAAAAAGGAGATGAGGAATTTATTTAGTCAGAGGGTGGTGAATCTGTGGAATTCATTGCCGCAGAAGGCTGTGCTGGCCAAGTCAATGTATATTTTTAAGGTGGAGATTGACAGATTCTTGATTAATGAGAATGTCAGGGGTTATGGGGAGAAGGTAGGAGAATGGGGGTTGAGAGGGAGAGATAGGTCAGCCATGATTGAATGGTGGAGTAGACTTGATGGGCCGAATGGCCTAATTCTGCTGTAGGAACTACTGATTAGCAAGAGAGTGAGACAAATAATATGCTAACAATCATTTTATGAAGTTCCTGGGTGCTTTCAAGAGAGAGCTAGATAGAGTTAAAGAAAGTGGAGTCAAGGGATATGGGGAAAAGGCAGGAATGGGGTACTGATTGTGGATGATCAGCCATGATCACATTGAATGGCGGTGCCAGCTCGAAAGACCGAATGGCCTACTCCTGCAGCTATTGTCTTAGATGCATCAAATTTGAGGTCTCGAAGTCCCCAAATGAAGAAGTTGGCGACAGTAGGTTTCTGATATTCCCATTTCTCTCAACTACCTTCTGGTGGAAGATGTGGGAGCTTGAAAGTTCAGATGTCCAGACTTAAGATTCTTCCCCACCGCTATCTCCTTCCTGAATCCCCATCACAGCGCACTCTGGAAGTGTTGCCACTTACTTGTAACTCTACTTCATTCAGTTATTCTATTAATGCACTTTAATATTCTTTTGTGCTAATCAAATATTGCTATTTCGCATTGCCACTGTATTTATTGTTGTATTAATCATTATTGTAGATACTCTGTGAGTTTCATATGAGCAAAGATTTCATTGCACCCATCTGCGTATGATCATAACCTAATCTAACCCCATCTAATATGTGGAGGCCACTACAGACGAAGGGTCTCAACCCTATTCCGTTTCTCCTGAGATGCTGCCGCATTCACTGAGCTACTCCAGCATTTTGCGCCTGTCCTCAAAGGAAAGGCCTTCCCTACATTTGCACAGTCCTGGCCATACAAAGCCCATTCATACTTTTATGCAGTGACGATATAGGCCATTCATTGAATCAACAGCAAAAACTTCACAGGGCCGTCCAAAATAGACATCTGGTAACTGCACTGTTCAGTGTTACGTCTCTAGTCAGCTCCGCAATAATTAATAAGGCTGCAGAGATGCCAACATTTTTCTCAGTGCTATGATGCTTGCGCTCATTAATATCAATTAACCATAAAGGAATCCTTAAAGTAAACACAGGCCGTCTATTTGGTCACATGTGGCAATGAATTGTCTAATTTGTTAATGGAGACCAGGCCATAGACATTAGCAGTTCCTGCTCTTGTACCTTCTCTCCAGAAATTTTCTACAAAGTGACCGGATGGACCCTGGGTTCTGGGTGATTTCTGGGTCCTCAGATGCTGTTGGCATGACCTGTGTCAAAATAGCAAATATCTGCTCTCCAGGTTCAGTTTAGTTTAGCGATTTAGTTTAGAGACACAGCGCGGAAACAGGCCCTTTGTCGGCCCAGAGACCGCGCCGATTAGCGATCCCCGCACACTAACACTATCCTACACACATTAGGGACAATTTACAATTATACCGAACCGATTAATCTCCAAACTTGAACGTCTTTGGAGTGTGGGAGGAAACCGGAGATACCAGTGAAAACCCACGCAGGTCACAGGGAGAATGTACAAACTCCGCACAGATTACACCCATAGTCTCTGGCGCTGTGAGGCAGCAACTCTACCCATTGCGCCACTGTTCATTAAGCAGTTCACATTTCATCATTCTTTCAAAAAGTAAGTGCGCTGAACATAATGAATGACATGGGCAGGAAGGAAAACAATTACTTTCGCAGAAAATATCCAGAAATACCGCTTCACATGTTTCAGTTCCATACGCAAAGCCTATATTCTAAAGCTGTACATCCTGACAGCACGCAGACCCGGAAAATCATAGCTCAGGGTGGGAGATATAAGCCATCTACCGGCAATCTTGGCCTGTCACACCTGCGCGCCTTCCATGGGCATGAGCTCAGCACCGGCATAATGAGGAGTATTCATGCTCAGAGTGCTAATGGAGCACTTATATTGCAGGCTGAAGGTACCAGGGTCTGAGAAAAATCATACGAGGCAATGTTAGTAGAGCAGAGGGGAGCAGGAAGTTACAAAAGGGCACAAACAGATTATGTCAGTGGGCTAACGTAGACAGAAGGAGTTTGTTGTGGGCAAGTGTGAAGTCATCCGATTGTGAGCCAAGAACAACAAACCAAAATATTTTCTTAATGGCGGGGAATTAGAGACTATGGAGAAGCAGCGGGGAACTGCATGCCAAAGTGCACAATCATTAAGAGCTGGCGCACAAGTACTAATATAATTACATTTTAAAAAGCTATAGAAACACTGGGCATCTCTTAAGAGAGATTGAATAGTAATGGGAGAAAGTTTAGTTTCATCATACTGTCCTTAAATGGAGACTTCCGGAGTAATGACTTCAATATTGGGCACTACACCGTAGGCTTGTTGTAATAACAGAGGAGGTGATGCAGATTTTGGTGCCCAATGTGTAATGTAGATTTTGCAGTATGTTAAACTGTTAAACTAGTAGATAGATTTACTGGTAAAATAAAAATGTCTCTTTGCAGATATTTTCTGGCACATTTTCTTGAGTTTAAAGACACGATCCAGTTCAGAAGTTTAAAATTATTAACAAATACTAGACTAAGTGGGACCCGTTGGGTCCCATATTCACACGGGAGGGCTGGTCCCCCAACGCAATATTCCACATCTCCACCAATTCCAATATTGCTGGCCAGTGGGGGTGGGGGGATTTCTGGAGCGCTAGAATGGGTGTTCTGGGCCGAAGGGACTGGTTTCCAGAGGGCTAGTATGGACATTGTGGGCCAAATGGATTCTTGGGCTGGCAGCTCAGTCACTCAGGCCTGGTGGGCTGGCAGCTCAGTCACTCAGGCCTGGTGGGCTGGCAGCTCAGTCACTCAGGCCTGGTGGGCTGGTGAGCTCAGAAACTGCCAGAAATTCTGCCCAAAACAGGTGAGAGACTGTGAGAGAGAAGGGGGAGAGGGTGGAGAATTAATATTAGACATTTTTCATCTTTTTCTGCAGATCACAGCAATGAAGGAGGAATGTCTATCCTGGCGTGGATCTCACAGGGAACAAATGAAGGGAAAATACTGGGGCGAGGTTTAATACTTGCAGAGGGAATACTTACTGATGGGCCAAAGGAACTCCTGGGCTAGTACAGGCCTGATGGGCCGAAGGGGCTCTTAAAAAGAAAATCTCAGTGAAAGGCACTTTTTCTGGACTTTTCTCGGCCTGGCACGAAAAATGCTTCTCCTGGGCATATACGGGCATTTGTGGCAAAAGGGACTGGTTTCTCGGCTAATAGGGGCCTGGTGGGCCGAAATTAGTGGTTTCAGGCAGGCCAAAAAATGAATTTCATTTCCATTGCATTGCAGTTTCAAGCACAGGGCAGGCCAAGCCAAACAGATGATTGCATTTTCTTTTTTTTTGAATAATTTTTTTATTAGCAATAAGCAATTCTCAATGTTTAAAACTGAGTTATAAACATCAACTTAAATCAATATTTGTACTCTAATGATTATTATCTTTTTTTTTTTTTGAAAATAAAAGTGGGTAAAGAGAAATACCATTATTAATCAATAAAATTATAATTCCTTAATAATTATTTGGTATAAAAGAAAAAGAAAAAATGAAGAAAAAGAAAAAAGACATATTATGTATATATATCAATTAAAAGCCACACAATATATTATAAATGAAACAACTACAAATAATAATATCAGTAAAGACATGCATATATCCTGGTATACCAATACATTATTTTCATCAAATCCCGCAGGGTGTCAGTCGAGCCGTGATGCCAAGAACAGCTACTTCTCTAAATACTGTATATATGGAGACCATATCTGTTGATGATGATGATTGCATTTTCACTTAATTTCCATTGCCATTGCACTTTCAAGCGCAGGGCAGGCTCAAGCCAAACGGCTGATTGCGTTTTCACTTCATTTCCATTGCCATTGCACTTTCAAGCATAGGGCAGGCTCAAGCCAAACAGCTGATTGCCTTTTTACTTCATTTCCACTGACATTGCACTTTCAAGCACAGGGCAGGCCCAAGTCAAACAGCTGATTGCATTTTCACTTCATTTCCATTGCTATTGCAGTTTCAAGCACAGGGCAGGCCCAAGCCAAATTGCATTTTCACTTCATTTCCATTGTCATTGCACTTGCAAGCACAGGGCAGGCTCAAGCCAAACAGCTGATTGCATTTTCACTTCATTTCCATTGCCATTGCACTTTCAAGCACAAGGCAGGCTCAAACGCTGTGGCACTGTGCAACTGGGCTATTTAGGAATTAAATAATTAAATGTGTGGGAGTCATCTATCCCAAATCAAATATAGAAGTTTAGAGATACAGCATGGAAGCCGTACCTTCGGCCCACCGAGTCCACGCCAACTATCGATCACCCGTTCACATTAGTCCTAGGACTTTAGAAGGTAGAAATGGAGTTAGGATGTAGAACAGTGCAGCACAGGAAATGTCCTTTGGCTCACAATGTCTGTGTCGAATATGATGCCAAGAATAACTCTTACCTGTCTATACATAATCCATATATCTCCATTCCATGCATTTCCATGTGCTTATCCAAAAGTCTGTTAAGTGTCACTATTGCATCTGCCCCTGCCATCACCTCCAGCAGCGTAATCCAGGCACTCATCATCTTTAAAAAGATGTGCCCACACATCTCCTTTAGAGTTTTCCCCTCTCACCTTAAAGAGGAGAAATAGATGCCAACCTAGGTGGGGCACATGGATAGGTGGCATTTTGGGCCCTTCTTCACACTGATTGTGGTGGGGGGGGGGGGGTGGAATCAGGAAGGGATCTGGGGGCAGGACAAAGCCTGGCAAGTGATAGGTGGATACAGGTGGGGGGGGGGGGGGGAGGGTGATAGGCAGATGGTAAGACAAAGATCAGAGATGAATTGAAAGGTGTGAGACAAGAATAGAAGATGTATGTATTGTGAAGCCAGAGGAGGGAATATAGGTGGAAGGGGATGTGGGGGGAGGAGGATATGGGGGAGTGGACAGCGGGAGGGGAAAGGGGAATATGGATGGAAATCGAGGTGGGGCACAGGAAAGAGAGAGAGGTAGAAAGGAGGGGTGGGGGGAGAACAGGGGGGGGGGTGTTTTTTTGTACGTACTTCTCCTGCAATGGCAGGAGATGTAATACCTGCCCCTATGGCTCTGCTCTCGTATCCGTCAATGGACCCAAGCAGTCCTTCCAGGTGAGACAAAGGTTCATGAGCATCTCCTCTAACCTCATCTACTGCATTTGGTGTTCTAAAATGTGGCCTCCTTCACATTGGCGAGACCAAGCGTAGACTCAGCAACCATCCTTCTTCAACGGTCCCGATCAGAAATGTAACCTATCCATGTTCTCCAGAGTTGCTGCCCGGTCCACTGAATTACTCCAGCACTTTGTGTCTTTTGTCTTGTAAGTTTGTATCTGTGGTTCCTTGTTTCAATAAATTGAATCTAAATGAGAATCTGAAAGAACCACAAATATCGTGGGTGCCTCGCAATGCTATTATCATGGGGACTGTATCTGATATATATCGAGAAGGGTTGAATGAACAAAGAATGGATCTTTACGAATAATTTATTTCTTATTGTTCAGTAATGGCGAATGGTGAATCCAATAGTATTAGGAATGTGGAAATAAAGAACTGCAGATGCTGATAGACACAAAGTGCTGGAGTAACTCAGCAGGTCAGGCAGCATCTCTGGAGAAAGAGGGTTGATGATGTTTTGGGTCGAGACCCTTCTTCAGAATGTTTTGGATTATCCTCCACTTGCCTGCAAATGTACAACGTTAGGTGTTCTCATGAGGCATGGTACCATCATGACAAAATAACCCACCCGATTTCCATCTCATCATCTACCAGAACCATCCCTACTCTGCGCCACACCATGGCGCCACTTACATAATGCATGGCACCAACCTGCCAAGACTGTCACCAACACCTCTCCATCCCAAAAGCTAGAAGGACAAAGATCCAAGATGGTGCCCAAGCCAGGCGACTCGTTGTGTGCTGGTCACAGAAGTGAATCTACAATCATGCATTTCAATTGCCCCACTCTTTTAAACCTCTCCCTTTATCATGTATCTTTCTGAACAATGTGGACGGCTCGACTGTAATCATGGATAGTCTTTCCGCTGACTGGTTAGCACACAACAAAAACTTTTCACTGTACCTCGGTATACGTGACAATAAATTAAACTAAACTAAATTAGACATGCGTTCAGCAAAGGTGTCATTGTTAATAGAATACAATGAAGGGCATTTTTTGAAAGACAATGGGTTTATGTTAAAATGACTGCTCTGAAAAATGCATTCATGTTTTCCCAGCATTTGCACAATCCGCAACACTGCATATTTGCTTCCTTTGATGACAGTAATTTGTTCCAAGTGCCTGTGTGACTTGGTGCAAAGAGATCGTTCCTCCTCTGCCTGGCTCTTCCGCAGCTGAATGCTCTCTGCCCACCTTCACTACGGCAGATGTGGCAAATTAATGCTTTTTAGAACGCTTTTTTTTAAGAAGTCACGGTGGCGCGGCGGTAGAGTTGCTGCCTTATGCGGCGCCGGAGACCCGGATTCAATCCCGATTACGGGTGCTGTCAGTACGGAGTTTATACGTTCTCCCCGTGACCTGCGTGGGTTTGCTCTGAGATCTTCGGTTTCCTCCCACATTCCAAAGACGTATAGGTTTGTAGGTTAATTAGCTTGCTGAGTGTAAAGAAATGTGTCCCGAGTGGGTGTATCATCATCATCGTTGAAAACATAAGCGATGCAGTGGCGCTGGTTTCCAACGGGAACGGTGATGAACACACCACACATCTCTGTCCTCCAGTTCCTGCGGCCTTCCGCCGCTGGAAGTACAGGATTTTGGTGTGTGTGCTTTATTATCATTCCTTACAATGCTATGTATGACAGTGATCGCAACTTCTACTGAAGTGTGGATCTTGAAGTTTGACAGGTTTGACAGGCCTTGTTTTTGGTCCTGCTGGGGGTCTACAGCCCCCTCCTCACCTGGAAAACCAGGTGGGGGAGATGGTTTAGTCGCTGACTATCCGACCATGGAGCAGGTAGCACAGGATTACATGGTACCCGTGGCAGGGGGGAACTCACCCCGGCCTGACCTGAGTTAATGTGCAGAGATCGCTGGTCGGCGTGGACCCGGTGGGCCGAAGGGCCTGCTTCTGTGCTGTATTTCTAAACTAAACTAAGCATAGAGTCATACAATGTGGAAACAGGCCCTTCGGCCCAACTTTCCCACACCAACCATCATGTCCCATCTACACTCGTTCCAAACGCCCACCGAAAAGTTACCACTCAGGTTCCTATAAAATCTTTTCCACTTCACCTAAAACCTATGTCCTTTTGTAGAAGAACACTGACAGGAAAAAAACGTCCAGCATTATATTTTGGGGAAACAAAACACGCAGCTCTTTGTTTACCCAATAAAGAGAAAACCGTTCCAGCGTTTAGAAGCACTGTGACTTTAAAGACTTGCTTGATTCAATAATTGCATCGATGTAATCTACACAGTTATCAGTGCCAGAAAACCTGACAATAACTCAAACGTTTCAGAACGGAACCTAATTGGAAGTCAACTTCCTCGAATTGCAGAATAATGTGGAAATGCCTGTCGTCGTGTTTCTGCGTGGGAGTCGTGCAGCCTATCTCGAAGCGGGGCTGGGTTACCACTGATCCACTGGCTCGGAGGATGTGTACGTGTTAGCACAACTCACTGTTTACATCAGGCGCGTCGGCCGGTGCCAGGCTCATTTGAAATGTGGCCAAGATTCGACTAAGTAATTTCCTACTCATATAAAACCTAGAATTAAGACAGACTGTCTGGTGTGTAGCCTTTACAGCTTGCGTAATAACGCCACATACTACACACACGCGTGAGTATGTATATATAGATCCTCTAATTTTAGTCCGTGAATGGAAGTTGCTAGGAAACCCCTCAGTAAGTAAACTAAAGCCCTTGGATCATTACAACATAATTGTCCAAGTTGAATGAACACATTTTACCTGCAGGTTTAATGTTCAAAACGTTAACCAAATGTGTGTTTAAGATGGAGACAATCTTCTAAGGTCACGAAAGTTGCCACGTAAATGCAAACCTTTCTTCTTGCTCTTCCTCCCCTCCTGTCGTTCCTGTTGGCTGCCACTCTTCCTGGGCATGACTCAATGATAGTCAGCTGCCTGTCCACATCTGACCCTGAACCCTGAGAGCTGGCAGTCCATTCAGCCACAGTAGCATCGCAACCCCTCAGTCCCACATTATTACCCCCCCCCCCCCCCCCCCCAGTCTCCAAACATTTGAACACGAGTAACTAAAATTCAACCTAAACCATGACTAATATGGACGTGTAGGGAATATGAATATGGATCATGTGCAGATGAGATCAGTTTAACTTGGCATCATGTTTGGCATTGTGGACTGAAGGGCCTGTTCTTGTGCTGTAGTGTTCAATGTCCGATGGTAATATTCCTTGTTCCAGCCCCAATCTGGATAGATCATTTACTTATCCACTGAAATGTTGGAGACATAGTTGCTGTTTTATTAACTTTCTCTCCTGACATCACCTTTTTTCTGTAAATGTGGTTCCCCCCTGCTATCATTGATGGATCCATCACTCGCGCTTCCTCTGTGTCCTGTAGTTCTGCTCTCGCTCCCCCTCCCCCAGTCGGAACAAGGATAGAGTTGCCTGGTCCACACCTTGCACCCCACAGCCTCCGCATCCATCCGATCATTCTCTGACATTTCTGTCATCATCAATGTGATCGCACCACCAGTCACATCTTCCCACACATTACCCCACCCTTTCTGCCTTCTACAGTAGCCGCTCCGTCCGTAACTCCGTTAATACCCAAACCACCCCCTCAGCCGGTGCTTTCCCCTGCAACTGCAGGAGATGTAACACCTGTCCCAATACCGCCTCCATCACATCCATCCAGGGACCCCAGCAGTCCTTCAAGGTGAGACAAAGGTTTACATCCACCTCTGGCGAGACAAAGTGTAGACTTGGTGACTGTTTCACCAAACACACTCACTCGATCGGCCAAGGCCTACTAGATCTCCCTGTTGCTAGCCATTTTAACTCCTCTTCCCATTCCCACACTGACCTTTCTGTCCTGGCCTCCCCTATTGCCAGTGTGAGGCCACACGCCAACTGGAGGATCAGCACCTCAAATTGTGCTTGGGTAGCTCTAACCTAACAGTATGAACAATGAATTCTCCAATTTTAGATAACTAGCCTAACCCCATTTTTTTCCACCCCCTCGCCTTTCATGTGCTTCACCTGGACTCCCACCTATTTCTCCCCTCCTCATCCCCTTCTCCCGACATTCCTTCCTCTGGCTTCACAATTCTCAACTCTTCTATCTCACACCTTCTGTCTTTTCATCTCTGGCCTTTGTCTAACCATTTGCCTATCAATCCCCTCACTGGTATCTACCTATTACCTGCCAGGCTTTGTCCTGCTCCATCTCTCATCCAGCTGCCACCTCCCCCCCCCCCCCCCCCCCAACCCAACCACCCAATTCAGTCTGAAGATGGGTCCTGAACCGAAACGTGATCTATCCATGTTCTCCAGAGATGCTGCCTGACTCCAGCACTATATGTCTTTTATTCACTCCTTTCACTTGCTTCTCCTTTCTCTGCATTATAGCAGTTAACTCCTTGCCAGGATACAGTTCTGTAGACATGGGTCACTAATCAATTGCTACTAAATCAAGACCCTTCGTCTGGATTTACTCTCGATTTCCCTCCACAGATCTTACCTGAATTCCTCCAGCACCTTGTTTTTTTTTTGCTCCAGATGCCAGCATCTGGTGTCTCTTTGGTCAACATTGATCAATGAATGTAATCATCTGCAACTATTCGTAGTTCTACTTGTTAACAGTTGTGTCTTCCTAAATATTTAATCAAGCTGCCAGATGAGGTAATTGAGGCTGGAACTATCCCAATGTTCAAGAAACTGTTAGACAGGTACATGGATAAGACATGTTTGGAGGGATATGGACCAATGCGCAGGCAAGTGGGACTAGTGTAGCTGGGACATGTTGGCCAGTGTGGACAAGTTGGACCGAAGGGCCTGTTTCCACACTGTATCACTCTATGACTTGATGCTTTAAAATACCTCAATATTTTTTATTTCATTGCGGTCTTTGTTGGTGATGTTTGGATGAACTGACTTAGATGTGCATCCATGCCCATGATTCAGTAATTTGCTGTTGTTTTGGTACACTGATCATTTGACTATTCTTTTGTCTTGAAGTTTGCTTTATACTGCCAGTAGTGGCATTCATGCTATTATAAACCTTGTCCCCCATTGTTCTCACTGTCTTCAATATTTTTTTTAAAACTTCCTCTCTGATACTTTTGGAATGAAAACCTCCCATCTGTGAAAGTCAATCACGACTCTGTGAATACCACGGCTTTGGACTTGCATGCTGAGGATGTACCCTGTCCCCTGATAATTAAAACATTTTGTCGTTCTAAAGTGACAAAGAGGCCGCGGTGACTTCCACTACAATTGTAACATCAATGGATGCTAATTTCACTCATGTGGTTTGGACGCTGCTTCGGAACTCCACTTTTGTCACGGCCCCAGGGTTTTATGGTCGTACAGCCCTTGTATTTGCATTGAATTAAATTATTTCGCATTCCTCTGTTCCATTTTAATTTTGCACCTCAGATCAAAATGTGAGATTCCATGTGTTTAATAAATTTGGTTGAATTGACTCATTGATTTAGCTATAAAAAACTTTGTCACATGACATGCTTGACAAAGCACCAATGCTGCAGTGCTGAGCCAGAAAAATATACTGAGAGTCACAGAGTCATCGAGCATGGAAACAGGCCTACGCTGACCAAGATGTTCCATCTACATGAGATGCACCTGTCTGCATTTGGCTCATATTCATCTAAACCTTTCCAATACATGTACAGGTCCAAATGTCTTGTAAATGGTGTGATAGTACCTGCCTTAACTAGCTCATTCCAAACACCCACCACCTTTTGTGTGCAAAGGTTGCCTCGCAGGTTCCTATTAAATCTCTTCCCTTCACCTTAAACCTATGTCTTCTGATTCTTGATTCCCCTACTCTGGGTAAAAGACTGTCATTTACCCTATCCATTCTTTTCGTAAACGTATACACCTCTATCGGATCACCCCTCATCCGCCTGCGCTCCAAGGAATACATTCCTAGCCAGCTTAACGTTTTCCTGTAGCTACCTTGAGTCCTGGCAACATCCTCGTAAATCTCCTCTGCACCCTTTCCAGCTTCATATCTTTCCTATAACAGGGTGACCAAAACTGAACACAACACTCCAAATGTGGCCTCAGCAATGTCTTGCACAGCTGTAACATAACATCGCGACTTCTACACTCAAAACTGTGACAGGCGAAGGCCAATGTGATGAAAACCGTTTTGATCACCCTATTTGCCTGTGACAATCTTGTTGACGATCTTGCCTGACTTCCAGTTTCTTGTACCAGATTTGCCACTCTGCACAATTATTGAGGGTGAGCACTGAAATGACCTTGCAATCTTGGGCCTCCTATATTGAATAAAATCACCTTTGCTCTTTGTGGTGTTAAATGCATCTTGGGGTCAATGTACTGTTTGTTTGATCAACTTTCTTGCATCATTTTGCACATGCACATGTCCACTATGTTGCTTTAAATAAATTTTCCATATGTTCTGTGTATGAACTGAAATGTTTGCACACCTAATCATTTAAAATGTGGCCTCAACGAAACAACTGTTTAAGAGGTATCTTGTCCTCTTTTTCTGATGTTGATCCTACCAAAGCCGATGACATTTTACTCTAATATGTGATTATACTAGGTGCCGCCTATAAACCAAACAGGCAGTGAAACAGTCTTCCTCACAGTTTCAAAACGTATATGATTCAATAACTGTACCACTGCAATATCCTTACTGGACACAAAAAAATAGGAACCAGCTCCTCAAGCTTGCTCCCTCATTCAATATGATCATGGCTGATCGATGGTGGCCTCACCTCCTCATCTGTGCCAGTTCCTCTATTACACGTTAAATATCTGCCTCCCCCACCTGACCGTTGTCTTCCAATCAAACCCTCGTCACGTATTGACCTATTGCTCTTGCTCCAAACCCTCCTCCCACCTCTTTATACCGGCTACTTCCCACCTCATTCAGTCTAGATGAAGGGTCTCCTCCTGAAACATTGCCTCCACAGATGATAGAACCCCTCCTCAATTCCCTCCACAGAAGCTACCTGGCCTGCTGAGTTCCACCAGCTGCTCTCCTTTTATTGCCACAGATTCCAGCATCTGCAGTCTCCTTTGCCTCTTTGCACTTCTAAATAGTAATTGTCTCAGGTTCCTGTCCAAATTCTGGCCCACAAGCCCCGTAGGCTGAGCAGTTCTTTCTCATGATCACCTGCCACTGTGCTTAGCACTGTTGCTGGTGACTTGATTTGCATCTAGTGAGGAACAGGTCCTCTCTGTGCAGGTGTCTCATTGAACAGTATATGAATCGAATACTATGTCCCTTTCCGCATTGATTCCATAGGCACCCACAGTTCAACTCTCTGATACAAATAGCCATCCCATGAATAAACTCAAATAGAGTTGACAGAGGAGTCACCCAACAGTGGATTCATAGTTAAACTTATCCAATTCTCACTCAGTGCAAGTTGGTGCACTTACTGAAGGCTTACTAAACCTTGCTTATTTTTGTCTGTAGTCCTAATTCTAAGACGACTAAACCAACAATTCTCAACTGTAAAGAGACACAAACTAATTCTGTGCATCAGGAAATTAATCTGGGTTGAATACCTTAGGATCAAGTCAGGTAGCACATTTACCCACTGAACCATTTAGGCAGATGGTTTAAGAGGCTTAGGTGGCCTATGTGATGATGGAAGAGTGGATAACAAGAGCTCAAAATATTTCTATCAACTGCAGCTGTGCCAAAGACTTTAGTGGAGGTTAAAATAGAACACCGTATGCCTAAGTACTTTTTTGTCCAGTTTGATTTCCTCAGATTGGATATATAATCTGTTCAAAGGTCCTCTTAATAGCTAACAGAATACATTAATAGGCTAACATCAATGTTATTCTTTTCTTCTTCATTTTTTGCAGCCATAATGAAAGCTGAGAAATAATATTCTTGTAGAAACAAACAACTAGTACAAGCAAAATTTAATGTGACTATCGTGTGAGGTGTGGAAGCCAAGTTGAAAATGAACCAAGTGGCTTTTCAGTGGACTTGAGAATTTGGGAGAGCTGCAAGTGATAAATAATGTATATCTTGTCATTACCTATGTATTTAGTATGTTTTCCTCATATCAGTCTTATAAATTATTAGGGTGGCACGGTGGCGCAGCGTTAGAGTTGTTGCCTTACAGTGCTTGCAGTGCTGGAAACCCAGGTTCGATCCTAACTACGGGTGCTGTCTGAATGGAGTTTGTACGTTCTCCCCATGACCGCATGCGTTTTCTCCGTGATCTTCGGTTTCCTCCCACACTCCAAATACATACAGGTTTGTAGGTTAATTGGCTTGGTGTAACTGTAAATTGTCCCAAGTCTGTGTAGAATAGTGTTAATGTGCGGGAATCGTTGGTCGGCGTGGATTCGGTGGGCCGAAAGGCTTGTTCCCGCGCTGTACTTCTAAACTAGACTAAGCTAAACTGTTCCTTTTTTCTTAGTGGCTGTAAGGCCTTTAAAATCAATGCTGCATATACATTTATTTACATTTTGTTCAACTGACATGGCCACCTCAACAGGCAGTGAAGAGGCAGCCATGCTAGTGTTGTACTGGAGGCACACGTAGACCAAACCGTATAGAAGTATCAGGTTGTCTTCACTGTAGGCCATTAGTGAATCAAATGGATTTTTATGACAATCCTTGCAGCTTCAAGACAATTAAAACAGCATCATGTACGTTTTTGCTCATTCTGTGGTTTGATATCCATGAATCACTGCAAACCAAGATGCCAGTGAACAGACTACAAGACCATTTTGAAGAAGAGTTAATTATTTGATAACAGAAGATGTGCAGCACTTCCAATTCATCCTCAGTTTTTTTTAACACCAATTCCCCATACCCCATGCAAATGACCTCCAACTATCTATGGAAATTTGTTTTTATGCATGGATTATCATTCCCTCAAATACTTCAAGATTCCATGCCTGTTTAGATAATATATCATTATATATTTTACAGCTTATATTTCATCTTCTACCATAACTGCATGTGCATGCTCCAATATTTATTTTATGCCATTGGGATGGTAAAATATAAAATAAATGCACTCATTTGAACTTGCCACATTTAATGTGTCTAAATAAAAGATAGTTTCAAATTTGAACTTTCAAAAGATTGCTAAGCACATTTTTAGGGGATGCTGTTGTCAACACTGATTTCCATGTGTTTAATGCTAATTTAGTGTTTTGGAGGACATTTTCAGGAAATATTGTTACAAGTTGCCTTCATTAAAATTCGTGCAGCAACTGATGTAAATTCCAGCGTCATTTCAGTGGAACTTTAGACAGGAAATTCCATCCTGATATTTGTTTTGGCTCTGAGCCTCTTGCCTTGCTAATCAATACTTTCACTAGAGCAGCGGGAAGGAGACAGATCTCTGGGAACGGCGCCAAATGCAAACATATATTTCCATATTTTTCCCTGGAAACAGCAGTAAAATGGCTGTACTGATTACAAGCTAGTTAACACACAATAATAGCATGTTTGTCTACTAGTTAGGACTCTGAAATGTTCTAGACTTTTTCTAATTTATGCATAAAAACTATGCAGACCATATCAATCTCCATTTCTGAGATAGAAAAGAAGAAAAATATGAACCCTTTAGGCAGTGTGGGTGGGGGGGGGGGGGGGGTGAGGGGAATAAAATTGCAATATTTGTAAAATGTTATGGTACTTGATGGATAGGACATAAGATGGTTAATGTAGAATATAAATTCATCCCACAAGTAAGGACAAATTATTAGGCTGTATTAATTGGAAACAGAACTGGGTATGAAAATTGCATTTTGTTGTTTAAATACATTTATTTCACATATATTCTGTTTACATGTGTGTGAATGTATAACGCACAGAATAGTAGGCAATGAAGTTTAAAAGCAATGGAGTTTAAAAGAATCGTAGGCAATGGAGTGAAAAACCTTGCAGTGAGCTGCATGGGTTTTCTCCGAGATCTTTGGGTTCCGCCCACACCGAAGACGTGCAGGTTAATTGGCTTGGTGTAAATGTAAATTGTCCCTAGTGTGTGTAGGATAGTGTTAATGTGCGGGAATCCCTGACCGGCGCGGACTCGGTGGACCAAATGGCCTGTTTCCGTGCTGTATCTCTAAACTAAAACTAAACATGGAATAAGAACAGAACAGCACAGGAAAGCTCTGCTTCACTATGTATGTGTCAATGGTGATGCCAAATTAAACTAACAGTCGCCTGCATATAATCCATATCCCCCCCATCCCCTGTCTCTTTATGCGTTGGTCAAAAGGCCTGTTTAAATGTTACGGACCTGTCCATGTCAGCTTCCACTACCACATCTGGCAGAGTGTTTAGGTACCAAGTACTCTCTATGTAATAAAATCTTCCTTGCATATTTCCTTTAGATTTTCCCTTTTGAGCCTTAAAGCTATGCCCTCTAGTATTTGACACTTCTACCCTGATAAAAACACTCTATGCACCCTATCAATGCCTCTCATGATTTTATGAATTTCTATCAGGTCTCCCCTCAGCCTCAGTTGCTCCAGAGAAACAAGTTTGTCCAACCTCCCCTTATAACCAGGACTCTCCAACCCAAGCAACATGCAGGTGAACCTGTTCTGCACTCTGTCCAAATACTCCATATCTCACTTGTAATGGGACAAACAGAAGTGCATACAATACTCCAAATATGCAAAACCAACCCAGCACTGATGTGTGCAGAGCATCATTGGTCATAGATCTCCAGTCAGAGCAGTGATAGCAGCCGTCCATCTTCTTTGGCTAAGCTCATTTTGCGGCTGAATCGGAGCTCCGCGAACAGGCCGGTTCAAACTTCGCGGCCTGGGGCGGTCGAAGCTGCCACCCTCCAGTCCAATGGACGAAGCTGTTGTTGTGGGAGCTCCGGAGAATCAGTCACCAACCAGGGACCTGCGAGCTCCCGATGTTGTCATCCACTGGACCCGCGGCCGAAGCCTCCGAGGCTCCGAAGTCGGGCCGCCACCGCAGCGCCACCACAGCCCTGAAGTCGGCCAACTTCGCGATGGTAAGTTCTGGCTCTGCCTCCGGAGCCTCGAGGTCGGTCCCAGTTGGAGGCCGGCAGCTCCGCGATTAGGCCTCAGCGCAGACGGAGATGGGGATATGACAAAGAAAAGGTTGCATCCCCCTGAAGGAAAAGACTAAAAACAAGTTTCTCCCACCCCCCACACATACACAACTAAAAATAAACTAAACATACATCTAACAAGACAAAAGAAAACAAAAAAAAGGAAAAGACAGACGGACTACAGGCGAATCGCAGCTGCTTGGGCAGTGCCGCCACTTCCGGAAGGAAGTACCATGAGGGACCTTGTCAAATTTCTTATTAAAGTCCATATGGACAGTGTCGACTGCTCTACCATTGTCAGTCATCTTTGTCAGCTCCAGAAACAATTCAATCAAATTCATAAGGCATGACCTGCCTTGAACAAAGCTATCCTGACTATTCCTTATCCAATTGATTGCGCTAACTACTCGTCATGCTTGATCTCAACATGCCCTAGAATATTAGCAGCCTCCATATTGATCTTGCTCTTCTCCATGTCATTTTCCTTGGTTAATACCAATGCACGGTACTCCTTTAGTATTTCAACCACTTCCTCTGGCTTCAGGCAAAACATCCCCCTATTATCTGCCCCCACCCCCCAGCTACTCTCTTATTTTTAATGTACTTCTAAAACCTCTACAAATGTTTCTTAATCCTGCTCGCTAAGGACATTTCATGGCACCCTTTGGCCCTCCTGAGTCCCTGTCTGTTCTTTCTTGCTTTCATCATATACCTAAAAGGCCCTGTTTGATTTCAGTTTCCTAAACCTTATATATGCTTCTTATTTCGACTACATTTACATCATCTAAGATTCCCATACCTTGCCATCCTTGTCTTTCCACCATTGAACATTTCTTGGGGTTTTGCCAACTTTTTTTCAACTCATCCAAGGGAGTATGCTTCAGGAGTGAAGCTAGATAGTAAATTTAACAGCCTATTTGGACACCCACGTACTGGTTAACTGATTTCAAACTTAAGTGTCCACTTCTGCTACCTCTGACCAGGCAGCAACCATGGGCATTTCATACTGCACCAACTCCATTTTACTTCTTCCCAACTAATTCACAGATGAAGAAATATTACCAACTCATTGCACAGATCATATGTTTTACTAATATATGCCGTGAGATGTGTTTGCAGCCACAAGACCACAGTCTACTGTGAGTAATAATAAAGGACAAGTACAAAATGACATTTTTTTGCATTGCATAAAAATGTTAAGATTCAGTAAAATATCACTGAATAAACTCAACGCTGTGGTATTTTAACACACTGGATTTTAATTCATTTGAACCTTTAAGGTGCTGAGGAAAAAAATGGAATCCAACAAATGAATGTTTCTAAATATTCAACCATTTAGGATATTACAATTGAATGACTGGATAATCCGTGCATTTGTGACACTGCCTGATTTCCTCTTCTATAACCCATGAACAAGGAAGTTAATTCAATCATTTCAACCTCTGCCTAGACTGAGATCCTCTATTTCAGTATTAAACAGAGATCAAATCCAGAACTTTTAATTTTGTCTAGTTTCGTCCAAAAGCCCAAAGCTTTGAGTACAAAACCTCTGTAATCCCCCAATGCTGTGTAATAAGATAATTCGAATTTGTACTTCAAGTCCACTTTCTTGTTTGATCTTAGTTTAGTTTAGAGATACAAATGTGTAAACAGGCCCTTCGGCCCACTGAGTCCACATGGCTAGCGATCACTTGTACAGTAGTTCTATCCTACACACTAGGGACAATTTACAGAGGCCAATTAACCTATAAACTTGCATGTCTTCGGAATGTGGGAGGAAACCTGAGCACCCGGAGAAAACCCATGCGGTCACAGGGAGAATATACAAACTCCATACAGACAGGATCCGTAGAAAGGATCGAACCCGGATCTCTGGCGCTGCACTATTGTGCTGATCTCTTCATAAACATCGATTTCTTATGTATCCAACGATCCATTAATCTCAGTCTTGCGTATATTCAATGAATGAGCACCCACAAGCTTTAGATTTCTGAAAATTACAACCCTCTGAATGAAGACATTTCTCCTCAGCTCAGTTCCATATGGCCTATCCTCATCCTGAGATATTTTCCCTATTTGTTCACCAAGCCTACAATATAGCCTTTCTAAGGTACTATTTATCCTGTGCATATCTGCAAAATTTAAATGTCACTGTCAAGGGAAAAGAGCCCTGGATTTTAATAGCTTGTAACTTATTGCAAGTGCTGGTTGCTGCAAGTCAATGGATATTTTTAAGGCGGAGATTGACAGATTCTTGATTAGTACGGGTGTCGGGGTTATGGGGAGAAGGCAGGAGAATGGGGTTAGGAGGGAAAGATCTATCAGCCATAATTGGATGAAGGAGTAGATTTCGGAATGGCCTAATTCTGGGCCTAGAGCTTATGAATTTATGAACTTTTGTAATGGAAATCATCGACACAAGCTATCTTCCCACTACTGGTGATAAGGTATGATTTAGTTTAGTTTACTTCAGAGATAAAGCACAGAAATTGGCCCTTCGGCCCACCGAGTCCGCACCGGCCAGCGATCCCCGCACACTTCCACTATCCTACGCACACTAGGGACAATTTACAATGATACCCAGCCAATTAGCCTATACACCTGTACATCTTTGGAGGGCGGGGGGGGGGGGGGGGGGGGAAGCAGAGCTCCCAGAGAAAAACCCACGCAGCTTTACGGGGAGAATGTACAAACTCCGAACAGACAAGCACCCACAGTCAGGATTGAACCCAGGTTTCTACTGCAACGCCACCGTGCCCACCAAAAATCTCAGTTGATTTTTATCCACTCACGGTTTGCAACTCAGAAAATCCAGCCGCTGCAGTTAACATCTCCCCAAACTTTAAGAGAGAGTTGGATAGAGCTCTGGGGGCTAGTGGAGTCAAGGGATATGGGGAGAAGGCAGGCACGGGTTATTGATAGCGGACGATCAGCCATGATCACAATCATGGCGGTGCTGGCTCGAAGGGCCGAATGGCCTACTCCTGCACCTATTTTCTATGTCTATGTTTCTATGTTTTATTAAACATAACAGCATGATACCATTATTCAACTTGTGTAAAAATAGATAACTGCTTCTTGATTGTGCTAAAGAGAAATCACAAAGCTCCACGCTGCTAACTCTATGGTTAGTGGGCGACAGAGCTAGTCAAAGCCAGACTAACTTTTGTAAGTGACAACTAACCAAGGTTTTCAATGTGAATCCACCAATACTCTCCCCGTGGTAAATTAAGGAAGTGAAAATATCTTTTAACAGTCAACATCCCAACCATTGTCTCCCTTTAATTTGTATGATGGCAGAAAGAGAATAGGGTATTACAAAAATGACTAAGAACCTCAGTCATTTTTAGCTATTAAAAATGCATCCCATTCTTTTTAATAAAAGCTATATTTTTTATCAAACTACTTTATTAGGTGTGAGGACATTGCCCAAAAAATAGTAACATGATCTGGAGGTTGGTGAAGTGCAAAAAATGGCAGTATCATAATTCATTCAAGCAGCAAGGTGACATATTCACTGATTAACTCCAGCTAAATTGGTCCCAAATTCCCATACAGTAAATAACTTAAAACGCACACAGGGATTTAGGCTAATAAAAAGTAGCTGTCGATTGAAGGACTGTAAACAAGAGAAAGAAAAGCAAATCTAGACCAATTCCTTGATATTTATGGGAGGAATTTAATTCAGAGAAAATTTGTTGACATAAATAAAACTGTACAACAAAAGAATGGAAAATAAAATTACACAAACATGAAGATGGAATTATAACAACTTTCCCCAATTCAGCCACATTATAGTTCTGCATCAAGCTCGATGGTAATCATGAATAGTCTTTGTGCTGACTGGACAGCATGCAACATGAAGCTTTTCACTGTACCTTGGTACACTGACAATAAACTAAAGATTATTTGAGGGGAAGATTTACCGCTTGAGTAAGAACACACCAAAACATTCGTCTTGATGATCACTAGATTTAAGCAAAAAAGAATTTCCTGACATTAATATTACTCAATAGAAAAGTGCAAAAGTCAAGAGAACATATACTGTATACTTTGTCTATCAGTATATCTCATTGTCATGTGTGCAGTCTTAGTGAGTTTAATTTGCACTTAGTTTAGTCCACTGTCCAGCTGAGGCTGAAGGTACTTTGGCCTGGTTGTGGGGAGAGGGTGGGAAACAAAAGAAAATAATTAATGCTTCGTAGGGGTTGGGCTTGAAGATCAGAGGAAGGTTTGGGGACAAGTGATTGTTAACGGAAGGTTGAGGAATGCGATTGCTGTTGAGTGGGGCATGTGTCGTAACCAAAACCACAGGACATCAGTAATGGCCTTGACTTCAGTGGGGCCTCAGAATAGAGCAGTGACATTAAAACGAGTTGCTTCAGGGATGACCAACAGTGGGTGCTCCAGGGACAACATAATGTGACTTTTCCTACAATGCTGCAAATGTAGCACTTCGTGTGAAATTGCACATCAGATGTACCTCAAATGATGTAAATCAGGTCATGTGCACTTATACCAAGAAATACCGCAATGCATTTTCATAGTGGTGTAAAATAATAGAGAAATGATCACATCGTGCCTCACTCCAGACACAGTGGTGAAATGTTGGTTGCAGTACTGTGCAATCAAATATCCATGCATATGCGTGTTCCCTGAGCTCAGGTGCTGCCAATTGGATTTTTATTTCAGCTCATTTAATAACAAATATAAAATCCATGGGGGGGGGGGGGGAGTATTTAGCAGGACAATTAGTACAGAGCCCTGTGGTAATGTTGTGGTGGTGTGCTCAAATTCCTGCATTGCAACGGAAGAGCGTTTATAGTTATTTGTCGAATGTGGCCGCTGCTGTCATTTTACTGCCCAGCCCTAATCTCTCTTTGAGAAGGTGGTGAAGGGACGCCTTCTTGAAAGCATTTCCACAGTGATATTGTGAATCCAGTTCCAGGATTGGTTTCCACTAACAATGGTTCAACAGCGAAATACTTTCATGTCAGTATGGTGTGTGCACCACCTACAGGTGGCGAAATTCAGTTAATTTAATATTCTAGTATACCAAGAAAATATTGGACTGTTGTAAAAATGTTTCTGGATCATTAATGTTTTTAAAGGAAGGAATTCTGCTGTTGTTCTCTGATCAGGTCTGTGCTTCCAGACCAACAGCAAAATAAATTACTTTTAACATTCACCTAAAGGGTATTTAGGATGGACCATGAATATCAGCAAAGGCAACTGAATATGAAAGGACAAAAATTTGACCATCTGTTTGCAGGACGTTCAACTGAAATACATGAAACAGCTGCAAACTTTGCTGTTGTGAAAATGTAAACTCAACAGTGGGAACTATTAATCTCACAGAACAAAAACGGAAGACCAAGTGTTCAGTAACATTTTTGAACAGGCCTTACACAGAGCTAACTCCATCATGCATGGCAGATACATTGTATGTGAAGCTGGTTTTCCCTCGGACCAGCTAAATGGTGGGAGCTTATCATTGCGCATCTATACTGAGTTAGATGCAGCATTTTGCCCAGTGTGCACATGCAATGTAGAGGCATGGTCTTAGGTCATGACTTCACCCGTGCTTGACAACCTACTATTGAAATAACATATCTTCTGACCCTATAGGACTTAAACAATAGGATTTGAAGCTAATGCCAGTGTTATAAAATACGGGCAAAGTACTTTGACATTATCGCTAGTTATATTGGTGGCAAACCCATATATAAATTCAGGTGTGCATGGAGCTATGCAAGTGCACGGTTGAAAAATAATAATAGTAATATAATGGAGAAAATAGTAGGTATATCTTGGATGCAATGACTTATTTGTTGATCGATATTTAGCTGTTATTTAAAAGTGTGCAGGCAAAAATGTGACATTATGCAACAATTTAAAATAGTTTTCAGGATAGAGTGATCGTTCAATATACTATAAATGACTTTGAAATTCTGAATATCAAACTAACTGCAGATGCTGAAAATCCGAAACAAAAAAATGCTAGAAACACTCAGCAGCTCAGGAAGCATCTAGGAAAAGAGGTACAGAGTTGCAGTTACAGACCAAAGACCTGATAAGTGTTTCCAGCATTTTCTGTTCTGGTCCAGTACCAAATCTTATTGTGTTACTGTTTAAAACAAATTGTACAATTTTGGTAAAGGATTTAAAGAGAATAGATATTTCCCTCTCTGGTTCTGAATATCATGTATGGTATTGGTGACATGCACACTGGTTATTGCAGCTGAACTCATTGTGCGGCTCTGCCATTTTTATTATCTACCATTTTCATTTCCAGTATCACTAGCTACTTTAATTAGTATTCATTGTAGTAAGTTAAAGCATTCTATGAATATATCCATAATTGGGACCTTCCTGGTATATTTAACTATACAACAACCAGGAAGGAACATTTATCCACTAAGTAATCAAATTATATCAAAGTTTTATTTTGATCTAAATCCTCCAACTGTAAATACATTTCTAAAGGAATATATTGATCAAACGACATTCTTATTTTATACTTTGCTCATAATGGTGCACATAAGGCATTTCAAAATGCAATTAAGAACCTCTGTTTAAAAAGTGTTTATTGACAGTATCATTGCTCGTTCGGTAGTCAAAATATGAGCTGGACAGTACTGCCATTAAACATAATTTGTCCAGAACCAGCATCATTGTCAATGAGCACACAAATCCATTTCTTAAAGCTTTTGTTATAACTTAAATAAAACAGCGTCCCATGCTAGCTCAGTTTTTAACCTACAAATAACTTGCCTGAATCAGGAAGACTGCAATTCTAAAACATTTTAATTGAACATTATTATAAGCAACGAACAATATTGGTAATCTGAATATAATTAGAAAAAAAGTGAGTGTTGCATTCATGGGATGTTTTGCATTTCCCTCCTCCCCACCCTCCCATTTTTATTATTTGGGCAAGGATATATCACTTTTTGTTCTAGACAAGCAAAGTGATTCATTTTGATATTACTATGAAAGAAATTGAAACATTAGCAATTATAATCATTTGCTTCCAGCCATTTGAAGCAGTACTCTGATACATGAATGGCAATATATGTTGCATCCTCAATTCCCTTTTCCTTGTGCATAACATTAACATCCTACTGAAGGTGCAGAGCTCGTAAAATCTGGATGAAAGAGTCTTGCTCTTCTTATACAATTGTACCATTATCTGTGCCACCCTACCCCTACCACTCCCCACCCCAAAGAAACAGTGTTCAGCCCGAATCCATTGTAAAAAGCTGGATTTGCTGTGGATTCCAATATAATTCAACGGTGGAGTTGTAAGCCAATGACCAAACGTATGGAACAAAAAACTCCTCGGGTTGATCCTCTTCAACATACTTGAACTTGAGCTCTGGGAATTTCTGTGAGGATAGAAAGAGAGAAACAAAAATTATTCATTTTACACACAGCATTCTGTTAGGCTCTTTCAGTAGTCTAACTTGAAGCAGATTATCTACATTCTCTACCTGATGAGGCCACTCAGACTCCACATTACTTCACAACACCCCAAAAAATGAGTGGATCTTTTAAAAATCATCACACTTAACGAGGGCAGTTTCAATTTTACAGCTGAAACCAGTTAGCATCCCTGAGTGACTGCTCCTGGTGGGTGGCCCACACTAGCAGAATGGCCATGTTGGATGAGAATGTGTGGAGGTGAAGTACTTTGTGGAGGGTAAGTGTGAGACTTTGGCTTGAGAATCTGTTAAAAAAAAAAGGTGTTAAAATGTACAGTGTAGTCTAGCACAGTCATTCAACAAATCTGTGTTATTCAAGTCCAATAATTACATGATCTGAAAAGATAGTCTGCATGGGCTGAGACTAGGTAGATGACTGATCCTGCAGTTACTGCTGCACTTTGGGTCCCTACCACCGCATCCCTCCCCCACCAGTAACATGCTGTTCCTTATGGGCGACTTTTTTTTTTAACTCAACATTTATTGACATAAAAAAATACACATACAGACAAAACAAAGAGACACACAAAAGACAATCGCAAAATGACAAAATACAAATTACCTAACCTCTATTTGCATCACATCGGATCCTCTTAACATTCTATCATAGAAGCATCTTATTTACAGGCACCATAGCAAGCTCATCCATTCATATCCTTAATCAATCTTGGCATTTGTAATAGTACTGGTTTCCATATAATATTAAAGGCATCGGTCCTCAACTGTTTAGCAGTTATACTTCCCATCAAGTATACATTTTTCAATCTTGCCCTCCACTGTTGAACATTTGGTGGCATTTCCTTTCTCCATAACAGTTATCATATTTTTAGCAATCAACAGCATCACCCCAAGCAAATATTTCTGATTTTGAATATCTGTTGTTGCTGGAGAATCTCCTAATATAAAACAAGCCTGTTCCAAAGGTAGATCCACTCCCAGAATTAATTTAATCTCTACCTGGATGTCTCTCCAGTATTGGTACAATTCGGGACAATTGTCTCCAGAATAAATTTGAGGTGTTACTGTATCTTGCCAACACTAAAGGGGTCCTAAATACTCTCATTTTAATTTTCCAGTCGAACTCCCTCCAAGAGGGGCTGCTTGTCAGCTTATGGGCGACTTTTTGCCGGGGAATCGCCTTCATGGTCATGAGCAGTTCCCGCATTCTCGCAGCCTCATTATGGTTGGCGTGAATTTTTCAACATGTTGAAAAATTAGCGGCGACTAGAATGAAGCCACCATGGAGAGTAGCGAGAATTCCCGAGCCGTAGTTGGGTCGCCAGGAGGTCCTATTGGGATGCCAGATGGTCGAAGGTTCCGGGAGGTTCTCGTAGGTTGTAGCCGGTGCTGACCGGTGAATTAGCTCATTGGGGAAAAAAAAAGCAGTAGTTTTCAGAACCAAGGATAACCGACCGACTGGTACCCCCCCCCCCCCCCCCATTTTAAAGGACTTACCGTACACTGTGCTTTAGCCGTCTTTACAGTGCAAACCTTCCTGTTCATCGTGGTGTGTGGCTGTATCACCTTGGCTTTGCACCATGTGAATTTCAGACAGCGCTCCCCCCGCTTACCCTGCCCTCCGACTTTGCGACGTGTTTGTGTGTGTTCCATTCTGACAGTCGCCGTTCGAGTTGCCGGTTTTTCAGGCGACTGCTAAAAAATCGCCTAAGTGGGACAGGCCCATTAGACTTTCACCACACAACCAAGACCAGACCTTTGTAGATCAGGATTGTTCTGATCATACTCAATAATTTAATTTGTCCTTTACAGTCATAAGAATAATAATAAGAATGTCCATTAAGGCTGCCGAGCATCCTCCATAATATTTCTTCCTTGTTTCCCTCAATAGAAGCTTCCTCAGTTTAAATACAATCTTGTCCAGTCTAATCCTATTTTACCCTCAATCCCTTTGATATCTCACACTGTCTTAATTCAAATATGACACAATTATTTATTAATTCCAATGCCTTTCGGACCCCGTGTCTCTTTTAGAAACCTGTTCTCCTTTGCTGTTGGCTCTATTATCCTGTTCCTCTCTGTACAGTCTTCTATACCCCGATCTTTACTGCTGCCACTCGGGGATTACACAGCCACCGGTAGGGTTTGTGGAACACTTGTTGGCCTGTGCTTCTGCAGCACAGGACCAGATTATCTCCAACTACAGTGATCACCTAGTCAGTGTCCTGTGTCTTTAGTTTAAGTCATACTTGCAAAAAAAAAACACAAAGGAAGAAATAAATGGATTTCAAATGCAATGTTTTAAATTCTTAGAATATTGTAAATTACTTCACAGGCAATAATCTTTTTTTTAATGTAGTCACTTATTTACACAATTTGTACACAGCATTGACAATCAGTACAAAAAAAAAGATTCCAGAATAAGCATCAGATAGAAATGACAGCAGCAATTCCCTCCCCACAGTCCTTTGGAAGCTTTACTTCAGCTGAAAAGGAAACCAGTGAAAAGAAAATGCATGACAATTTGAACTCAACAATGTCACTCTGTGATAATGCAACAATTCTTTAAAACTGAAGATAGACACAAAGTGCTTAGAGTACTCTGTGGATCAGGCAGCATCTTTGGAGAAAAAGGATGGGTGACATTTCAGGACGGGACCCTTCTTCACACTGAAAATATAGAGGAGGGAACCCCTATACTTTCCTCCATATACGTTAAGTCTGATCATAAACTTCGCCCATCCTTTTTCTGCCTGACCCACTGAGTTACTCCATAACTTTGTGTCTATCTGTGGTATATACCAGCATCTGTAGTTCCTTACTATACAATCCTTTACATGGAAACATAGAAAATGGATGCAGTAGTAGGCCCTTCGAGCCAGCACTGCGATTCAATATGATCATGGCTGATCATCCAAAATCAGTACCCCGTTCCTACTTTCTCCCTGTATCCCTTGATTCCGTTAGCCCTAAGAACTATATCTAACTCTCTCTTGAATACATCCAATGAATTGGCCTCAAATTGGCTTCTGTGGCAGAGAATTCCACAGATTCACAACTCTCTGGGTGAAAAGTACTGTTTTTTGTAATTTAGGGGTGAGAGCCTCACCACTAACCCGAGCCAAACTTTAATTGGCTCTTGTTGGCAATATAGTCTCAGTCCTAAAACATGGGGTAATGCTGAGTTGTAACTTTACATTTGAATTGTTACCATTTATGGCCATAATTATTCATTTTGTTTGCAAATTTTGAACTGTAGCATGTTATTTCCCATCATAAAAATATGAGGAAATCAATCAACAAGTTTGAAAGTTTCTCAAAAGTCTTCTGAATATATCAATTACATTTCTCTGATAGCCTAAGCCTTTTAACCACTTTTAAATGTCTCCAATAATCTTTGCAACATTTCAAATGAGCCTAAATAATTAAAAATATATGTAATTAAATAAATCCATCATTTCAAAAGCTTCTTAAAATGGTAGACATTAAAAATATTAAGATAATTTAAAATAACCCATCCATTTATCTGGTCTTAATTTTCTCCTCAAGAGTGACAGGCTCACTCAAATGTCAGCCATAAATGGACTAAAGTTGTGGGATTGGATTCAGCCTCTAGCTCAGTACGCTAGCATCAGTACGCTAATCCCTTTGGCACAATGCACAGGTGCAGAGGCTAGAAAGGAGTTGACCAGAGTGGATGGTTTTGCTGACTGTTCTCTACCAGTTTGAGGGTCCATGATTTGGCCCACTGCCATTGGGCGACTCAAACAACTTGAAGACATCAGGGTGCCAAGACATCATGTATCTGTAATCAACCGACTCTTGATAGCAGTAGATGATTGGAATAGGATGTTCTCATCAAACTGACCTTTGAGGCAGACATTGTTTGAAGTCTTTGATCAGCCATTGCTTTGCCACTGGTCACAAACCCTGGGCCACTATGTATTACACATTCCATGTAAAACAGCCTTTTGGCTTGTTGCTCATTTGTTGTGTGGTTAGAAAATGAACAATTGGAGGCCAATCGTCAACAGATGGAAGATGATGATAAAAAAAATCTAAGAATCTCCAAAGATATGCTTCAGATTCCTAGAACTTGTAACATCTCAACGTGAACCTGGAAACTACTTTCTACAAATTTCGTCTGAGACAGAAGTTTGGGGTTTAAAGGAAAGAGTGATAATTTAAAGTACCATCATGCCAATTGAACTGACTCAGCTTTCTACAAAAGGACATGATTCAGATGAGAGACAGATTGTTGACCCAACACAAGGGAAACATTGACATTACTACCGAGAGATGATCAGATGCTATTACATTATTAATAGGCAGTTGCCTCCCTGCCTTTGTCATCGATGATTTAATCCTGTTGCGCACTGATGGCTTGCCCAGAATGGTAACTTCATCCCAATGAACAATGAAGACATCTACCATTTCACCGTTCCATACAAACCATTGTACTATGCAGCTTTATCTAATATTTCTGCCAGTCTGCCAGCTGCGGGCATCAGTTAAAGGCAGTGAAATTGATCCCTCGGTATAACATAGCATGTGCAGAATAGTTAGATATCAATTAACAATAAAGTAAAATCTCATTTTCAGACCCAGTGATCATATAACTGGCATCAGCCAATATAACAAACACTTATTAACAAAGGCCCAAAGCAATTCTTAATGGATTCCCAATGTGCGTAAATCTTTACCAATATAATCTAGATATGCGACACTTCACAAGTTCTAAAATCCCACTTCAATTAACTTACAATTGCATTCAAGAGTTACAGAGTTAGTTGGCGGCTAATTATTTTTAATAACAATTTCAACATTGCAAAATTTCTCCCATATACACTGCTAATGTTAAAATCCAGGCACACAAAATGAAGAATGGGTTGGGCAATGTTAGAGATGATCATATACTTCAATTTGAAAACTTCAATACTTCATTGTTAAAATTACAAAACAATGCCAATGTATGAACTCAGCATGACAGGCAGCATCTCTGGAGAGAAGGAATGGGTGACGTTTCGGGTCAAGACCCTTCTTCAGATCTGAATAAGCTGCCTGTCCCGCTGAGTTACTCCATGTTTTTGTGTCTATCTTTGGTTTAAACCAGCATCTGCAGTTCCTTCTTAAGGGGCTGTCCGACTGCGCGACCTAATCTGCAAGTTTAGACGAGTTTGCCCTTGATTCAAACTCGCAGCATGGTCGACACGTGGTCCTAGGAGGTCCTATGAGGTCACTGGAACTCTCCTTCATGCTCGAGGGAAGTTCTCGAATACTCGCGGCCTCAGCTAGGTCGCGGAAACATTTTCAGCATGTTGAAAAGTTTTCCACAAGTAAAATTTGATCGGCATGGTTCTTTTTAACTTGTAGTGCAGTGGAGTGGGGTTGCTATTTAGTTACAGGCAGTCGAGGGCAGCCATAGGCGATCGCCTTAGCTGACCGGGCAATTTGATGGGCTCATTGGAGTTTTCAGGACCAAGGAAAAATGACCGATAGGTAAAGTGTCCGCTAAACTTCATTATACTTCTTAAAAGCGTTTCCCCCCCCCCTTTCTCTCTCCTGCTCCCCCGCTTTCCCTGATCCCCACTGCGTGTGTGTGCATGTGGTCGGTCCAGCTCGTGGTTTCAGCGCTGACGGTCGATCCAGCTCGAGGTTTGCCAGGCGAGTGCCCTCGAGCTTGAAGGTCGAAGACACTCTTCTTAACTCGTGGATTAGGTCGCCGCAGTGGGACAGCCCCATAACACACCAATGTATGAACTGCTGAGTTACACACTACACAATCCAAAAATCAAGCAGTTCTCCAATGATCTAAACTCCCTCACCACCATTGTTGGTTATGACCCGAGACCCGGGTTCCATCCTGACTATGAGTGCTGTCCATAAGGAGTTTGTACGTTCATCGTGTGACCACATGGGTTTTCTCCAGGTGCTCCGATTTCCACACACGCTCCAAAGGCAAAAAATTGTCAAATGTCCCCAGTATGTAGGATAGAACTAATGTACAGGTGATTACAGGTCGGCGAGGTCTGGGTGGGTCAAAGCACCTGTTTCTGCGCTGCATGTCTGAAGTCCAAAGTAGTAGCAAGGAAATGGAGGATTTTATAAAATCATGACATGGAAATTTATGACAAAGAAAGGCGGAGTTCAGCAGACTGTGTTCACACCCTCCGTAAAAAGACCATGACTAATCCAGATTTTGATCTTTATTGATTAAAAAGACTTCAACTTCTCATCCAGGTATTTTTTAAATGTGGTGAAGGTTAGTGTCGTAAACACAATTAGTGCATCATATAGAATTCGGATCAGGAATGCATAAGAACAGACCCTTTGGACCACCATGTCTACGTAGACGATGATACGAATCTAAACTAATCCCATCTGCCTGTACATCATCTGTTTTCCTCCATTCTGTGACTGTTCATGTGTCTGTCGAAATGCCTCTTAAACATCGCTATCATATCTGCTTCAGCCACCTCCCCTTTTAGCACATTCCTGGCACCCATCATTATAAAATAAAATAAAAATCATCAGTAAAAAAATTGTTGCACAAATCTCCTTTACAAGTTTTCCTTCCTACTTTAAACTTTCAGCTTTAAGTATTGGACTTTTCCACCCTGGGAAATTGATTCTATCTACCCTATTTTTGCCTCTCATTATTTTATAAGCTTCTATTAGATCACCCCTCATCCAATGTTCAACATCCTGGTGAGAGTCTTCTGGGCTCTCTCCGAAGCCTCCACATCCTTCCCACAGTGTATGGACCAGAACCCCCCACAATACACCAAATGTCCAGAACAAGGGGTCACAGTCTAAGGATAAGGGGGAATTCCTTTAGGACCGAAATGAGGAAAACATTCTTTACACAGAGAGTGGTGAGTCTCTGGAATTCTCTGCCACAGAAGGTAGTTGAGGCCAGTTCATTGGCTATATTTAAGAGGGCGTTAGATGTGGCACTTGTGGCTAAAGGGATCGGGGGTATGGAGAGAAGGCAGGTACAGGATACTGAGTTGGATGATCAGCCATGATCATATTGAATGGCGGTGCACGCTCGAAGGGCCGAATGGCCTACTCCTGCACCTATTTTCTATGTTTCTATGTGGCCTGAACTAAGTTTTATGCAGCTGCAACATGACCTACCAACTTTTACACTTAAATGCCTCAACTAATGAAGCCAAGCGAACTGTATGCCTTCACTGCAACACTTTTTGTCTTTATCTAAAGTTGCATCTGCACTTATCTTCTTTACAACCCTATCTGCTTGACTTGGCACTTTCTGGAAGCTCTGAACTTGCACCCCGATATCCCCCAGTATATTAATACTGTATGGTTTCCCCATGCATTTGATTTCCTAAAATGTAGCACCTCACATTTTGTCTGGATTAAACTCCATCAGCCATTTCTCTGCCACAATTTCCAACAGATATATATTCTGCTGCGTCCTTTGATTCCATTACTCAATATCCACAACACCAACAATTTTTGATTCAGCTGCAAACTTAATAATCAGATCACATACATTTTTAACCTTATCATTAATATATTACACTCAGACTACTTATCCAGCTGATTAAGATCCTGCTACAATTCTTAATAACCTTCTTCACTGTCTCAGTACTTACCTATATTAGTGTCATCTGCAAATCCCGTAGCCCTTCTAATTTCATGTTGAAATTAACACAGAACATAGAACAGTACAGCACAGGAGCAAGCCCCAGCCCAGGGCATGGATGAACACATGGCGTGGAAAGGTATGCATGGCTGGGATGTCATAGCCATTTCGGAACCCTGGCTAAGAGAGGGAGAATAGCAGTTTAATCTTCCAGGGTACAGGTGCAATAGGAGAGAGAGCTGAGGGTTAAAGAGGAGGGGATGTTGCTTTATTGATTATGGAGAATGCTACGGCAGAAGTCCAAGGTGACATTATTGATCATTCATCCAGTAAGACTATATGGGTGGGGCTGAAAAATAAAAAGGGGATGATCACTTTGTTGGGAGTATTTTATAGACCCCCAAAAGGTCTATGAAAATTAGAAGAGCAAATATGCCTGGAAATTGCAAATAGCTGCAAGGCTAAAAAGGTTGTTATAATAGGGGATTTTGAATTTCCCCAATATAGATGTCAAGAGCTTAGATGGGGTGGAATTTATCAAATGTGTTCAGGAAGATTTCTTCAGGCAATGTGTAGAGGGCTGTACAAGAGAGAGGACAAAGCCATATATACTCTTTGGGAATTGGGAAGGGCAAGTGACTGAAGTGTCAGTGCGTGAACCTTTTGGGACCATGATTCTATTAGCTTTAAAATAATTATGGATAAAGACAGGGCGAGCCCGCACGTTAAAATCCTGAATTGGGCCAAGGCCAACGTTGACAGTATTAGACAGGAATTTGCGAAAGTTTGTGGGCAAAGGAATGCCTGGAAAGTGGGATGCTTTTAAAAGTGTGAGATCAAGAGTTCAGGGCATGCATGTTCCTTTTAAGAGTGAAGCCCAAGGCAAGGGGGAGTAAGGAAGCTAGGATGATGAGATAAATTGAGTTTGTACGTTCTCCCTGTGACCACATGGGTTCTCCGTTCCCCCCCCCCCCCCCCCCCCCACTCTAATGGTGTACAGGGTTGTAGGTTAATTAGCTTTGTTAAATTTGTAAATTATCCCTAGTGTGTAGGGCAGTGCTAGTGTACAGTGTGATTGCTAATTGGCTTGGGCCAAAGAGCCTGTTTCTATGCTGTATCTCTAAAGTCTAAAGACTTAACTAGAGAGAGAATAGGGCTGCCAGAAACCAAAGTGGTCATCTCTGTGTGGTGCCGTAGGCGATAGGCCAGGTCTTCAATGAGTATTTCTTCTCTGTTTTTACCATGGAGAAAGACATGAAGACAGGAAAACTCGGGACAGTTAATGGCGATGTCTGGAGGAGGTGCTGACTGTCCTAAGGCGTATGAAGGTAGACAAATCTCTCATGCCTGATCAGATATATCCGGGGACAATGTGGAAAGTGTCCCCGGATATATCTAATCAGGGCCAAAGAGATGGAATTGCAGGTGCCATGCCTGAGACGTATGAATCGTCATTAGACACAGGTGAGATGCCAGAAGACTAGAGGGTGGCTAATCTTGTGACTCTTTTTTAAACGTGTCCAAGGAAAAACCTTGGGAACTATAAACCAGTGATCCTAACATCTGTGGTAGTCAAGTTACTGGAGCGATGCCAGAGGGTTAAGAAAAATATGCATTTGGATAGACAAGGGCTAGTCACCATGATTTTGTACTTGGGAGATAGTGCCTTACGAATCTGACTGAGCTTTTTGAAGGAGTAAACAAAAAAGGTTGATGGGGCAAAGCCATAAATGCCGTCTGTATGGTCTTCAGCAAGGCATTTCGTAAGGTTCCACATGGCAGGCTGCTCTGGAAGGTTAAGTCGCATGGGATCTAGGGAGAGCTAACTGGCTGCATAGAGAATTGGCTTCAGGGAAGGAAACAGAAGGTGTAAGTGGAAGGATGTTTTTCAGACTGGTAGGATCGGTGCTGGGACCATTGACGTTTGTGGTTTACATTAATGATTTGGATGCAAATGTAGAAGGCATGATTAGTAAGTTTGCTGATGACATTAAAGTGAGTGATATTGTAGATTGTGAAGATTAAATTACAGCGGGATCGTGATCAGCTGGGCCAATTTGCTAAGAAATGGTTAATGTAATTTATTGCAGATAAATGCAAGGTGTTTCATTTTGGGAAGTCAAAGCAGGGCAGGACCATCACAGTGAATGGCAAACCCGAGGGAAGTGTCATAGAGAAGAGGTGCAAGTACATTGTTCCTTGAAAATGGCATCACAGGCAGATAGAGTGTTCACGAAGGCTTTCGGTACATTGGCCTTCAACAGTCAGGGTATTGAGTACTGAAATTGGGATGTTATGTTATAGTCGTACAAGAAGTTGGTGAGGCTGCATTTGGAGTATTGTGTTCAGTTTTGGTCACACGGCTATAGGAAGAATGTTGTTATGGTAGAAGGAGTGCAGAGAAGATTTACGAGGATGTTGTCACTTGAGACCTGATTTATAAGGAGACGTTGGACATGCTAGGACTTTATTCCATGGAGTGCAGCATGATGAAGGATGATCTTATAGAAGTGTATAACATTGTGAAGGAATTCTTAAAACATCTCTTCATCACCTGCTGCAGTATTAACAGAATGGGTGTTGCTGCTAAACTAAGGCAAGTATCTCATTTGTATTCTTAACCACCTTATCAACTTAACTTGCTACTGTCGGGAACCTATGAATATATAGTTCATGAGTCTTCTGTTCATTTACATGGCAGCAAACTATCAGATGTATTCCCCAATTAAGTCATCAAAGAACTATCACCAAAAATATAAAAAATATGGATCCTGCGATATCAAGGCTTCAGTGCAATGGCCAAAACTCCCAGCATCTTTGAACTCTTTCACGGGCATTTGCAGGGTTTGTCATCTGCCCACCCTTTATCTACAGCAGATCTCATGAACCAAACCAATCATGTTCTTCATTTGGATCAACAAATAAGTGTGCACCAAGGGATAAAAACAGACAATACTGGAAATACTCAGTAGGTCAGGCAGCATCTATGATGCAAATTGAAAAAAATGATAGCACTTAAATTGTACTCCAAAGACACATTTGAATGTTTTGAAATATTTAATTGTCCACCTACTTGAAGCTGCTTTGCCACACAAGTAAATATATGGACATATTTTCATTATTACTGTCATTAATAAAAATAAATATTGCCTTTTCACAATCAGCCAAAAGGGAGCTCAGAAACCCTGGGTGTAGCTGGGAGAGAAGGCCAGATACCTTTACTCATTCACAACTGTTTAATGGCCAACCCACAATTTATGCATAGCCTTACTTATTTTACAAGGCTGGGCAAAGGAGGACAGTGAGAAAGATGCACAGTCTGTCTGGAGATATACGCAGGTTAAGCTTGTGATACACAAAATACTATTGAAACAGCTGGCACTGAATGTTGATTTGATGTGCTGAATTTTTGTCAGTTTAGTTACAGCATGGAAACAGGCCCTTTGGCCCACCGAGTCCGTACCTACCAGTGATTCCGGCACACTATCCTACACACACTAGGGACAATTTACAATATTACCAAGCTAATTAACCTACAAACCTGTATGCCTTTGCTCTGTGGGAGGAAACCAGATCTCTCGGAGAAAACCCACGCAGGTCACGGGAAGAACGTACAAACTCCATACAGACCGCACCTGTAGTCAGGTTCAATCCCGGGACTCTGGCACTGTAGGGCAGCAACTCTACCGCTGCGCCACCGTGCTGCCCATGGGATGGATGTAATGCAAGAATTGTACGCCTGAACGCATCTTTTATATGCAAATTTTTCCTCATGAAAAGACTAATTTATTTGCTGAAAGGAAATAAATTACATTTTTCAATATCTTATGCTCTAATAATGCTTATCTCACTGTGATTGTGACTCCATTTCCCATGACATGATGTGTTGCAAAGTCACTTATTTTGGAGCGTGGTTCAATGGAGAAAAACTCCAAGGAATGGAAATACAGCAACAATTATTCACCACATGTGCAAATTTATTGGGGTTTGCAGTGTACATTAATGGCCTAATTAGTGATGAAATGAGGAATGTGGCGTGAGCTCAGCTTATTTAGCAACCGAGCACACACACACACACACACACACACACACACACACACACACACACACACACACACACACACACACACACACACACACACACACACACACACACACACACACACACACACACACACACACACACACAGAGACACACACACACACGCATGCACACTGCTTGCAGAAGGTAGCAAATGGTGACCAGCACCTACATATCCAAAGCATGCTTGGCAACAATGGTGTGTATTTGAAAATATTAATAACATTTTGAAAAATGACTTAGCAAAGTCTATCCCTGTTTCATTTCACTCCGAGATAAATAATATTCATATTAACCAAATTCAAACCAATTTTCAATATTTGATTGATGCTAATTTAACCTTTTGTCTAGTTTGAAACACCTAGTCTCATTTGAGCACAATATCAATGCAGAATAAAGCAGTGCATTAAAAAAAAACTACTGTTCCAAATCACTTCAGAAAATCCTAATTTCTATAATGCATTGAAGTCTCCTGTATATACCATTGCTGCATAAATCATATAGAGTGGTACAGTGGCGCATCTTGTAGAGCTGCTGGCTTAAAGTGGCAGAGACCTAGGTTCGATCCTGGACTCGGTACTATCTATGTTGTAGTTTGTATGGTGTCTGGAGTTTGTATGTACTCCCTGTGACTGCACGGGTTTCCCCCGAATGTTCAAATTTCCTCCCACATCTCAAAGATGCGCAGATCTGCAAAAAGGTGCCCTAATGTTTAAGGAATAGATGGGAAAGTGGGATAACAGAATTAGTAGAATTAGCATGAATGGATGATTAATAGTCAGCATGGACAGTTAGCCGATGGGCCTGTTTCCATGCTCTGTCTCTAAATTCTAAACCATCTTGTTTACATTCAATGGAAACTCCCAAATATAGTTCATATGGTCTGCTAGAGATTGCCATCACAGCTTGAAATTCCCAAATGAATGTTGGAACAGGATGAGATTGAAAAAAATGACAGAAAAAAAGTTTTACTGTTTGGACTGGTTCACGAATATTAACTGCAGCAAGATTATTGGACACTGGACCAGGTGCGGACCCCTTGAGACCCGTCCCCCAAGGCAATATTCCAGCACGGACCCATAGCCCCCAACTGCGCAGGAGCAGCTGACGGGTTCCCGTGTGATGCCAGAGATCCCCGTTGCGACGCGAGTCACGGCTACATTCCCCCAACTGCGCAGGTGCGGCCGGCAAGTGGGAACGCGACTGCAACGTTTTTAAAGTTCAAAATGGCAAAACCTGTAAAATATAAGATCAATGTGAACGCATCTCACTCTCCCTCTTCAGTTCCCTAATCCCCTCCTCCATTATCCTCCCTGTCCCCACCCTCCACCAACCCTCCCCTCACCCACTCCCTTCCCTCCTCCATTACCTCCCCATTCCTCTTCCTACCCTATCCTGTTCCATTCCCCCTCAACCCCAGCACTCCCTCCCTTTCCTCTTCACCCTCCTTCTTTCCCCCTCCTCCTCCCCCCACTCCCTCTCTAAACTCACGGCTCCCTCCCTTTCCTTTCCCCTAGCCTCAGTCACACCCTTCCTCCATCCATAACCCCTCTCCCCTCCCTACCCCCTCCTCTCCTTCTATCCCCCTGCTCTCCCACTCCTCACCTCCCCCCTATCCCACCCCTAACTCTCTTCACCTCCCCCACTGTCCTACTCTCCCTCTATCCCCCACTCCCTACCTCCCCCTAGATTAGCTATAGATATATATATATATATATATAGGTTAGCTATAGATTATGTGTATATATATATGTGAGTGTGTGTATATATATATATATATATATATATATATATATATATATATATATATACATACATATAGATATATATATGTACACAATATGAACATCAATATATATATATATATTGATGTACTTAGCACTGGACCTCAGCACTGCGTGATCTTTAGAGAAGGATCATAAGTAGAGGAATGAAACTGGTAATGCTCTAAGAACCAGTACAGACTCAATGGGCTGAATAGCCTCCTTTAATATCTTAAGAGATATGTAATATAAAAATATCTATGATTTAAACAAAATAATAGAAAGATATGCATATTCATTACAAAACAGCTGGCAGAAGTGAAATGCGATCAATTTGGGGTGTCTTAAAGTATAAAAGTTTGTGAACATATAAGAACACAAATGAATAAAGCTTATCATTCAGAAAAAATATGGAGTTACTGGAAAGACTTAGCAGGTCAGGTAACATTAGTGGAAAGGCTGAAAACCGCTTTCCAGATATCTGATGACAGTCTTTGATCGAAAAGTCAGTTTAGAAACATAGAAAATAGGTGCTCTTTCTCTTTCCACATGTGCTACCTGACCTGCTGAGTCTTTCCAGAATGTTCTGTTTTATTTCCAATCCCCAGCAGCAGTAGTGTTTTTTAATGTTAAGATTGAAAAGAAATACCAGTTCCAATAGTTGTTCAACAGAAAGACTGGTGCATGATCCCACCTTCTGTACAAGTAGTGGAATGATTTCAAACTATCATTTAATTTCAGCTTTGTCATATTATTATACAGTATATTGTCCATTTTCTTTTGCAGTGTTATAACTGCTTTTGTAATTTAGGAAGTGTTTCGACCAAAGTTTTCCATTCCCGGTTTGAGGAACTGACTCGTTTAACCATCAATCATGATAAGTTTAAAAACCATTTTAAACAAGATTTTTTTTAACATTCATCAATTTATTGAAACTTTATTTCACAGCTGTCTTCTTTTGCTCACTGGCTCAGCTCTAACAGTGATCAACACCTTCTAACTAGCTCGATTCTACTTCTATCGTTCAGTCTCTCTTAGTCTTCACCCTGTCATCTCCATTCCCTCAGTTCTCCATACACCTCACCTTTCTCTGCAACTTAAAACTTTTTCTAGAAATGATGAAATGTTATTAACCTGAAAAGTTAAATTAAAATTCTTTCAACAGAGATGCTGCCTGAGCTGCTGAGTATTACCAGCATTTTCTGCTTTTATATTTTTAACTCTTGCAATGTGATAGGCATTAAATGCACCCAAGTCAAGATTATATTAACGCTGTGCGCACTCTGTAATGTTTTCATATTAGGTATCTCTGCAAAAGTATCAAAATGGATTTGAACTCTCTGAGGGTCTTGGAAAGGCTTAAAGCATGGAAAACAGTGATCAACATGGATGTCAATCATAATTTTGATGAGAATCACAATTTTCATCTTGTGCTTTTGATCTTGGTATTGCATTGAAGTTAAACAAAAACAAACAAAAAATATGGAGCATATAAAACTACATTTAAAAAACAGTTTTTTAAAGTAACTACCCGATTCATCCCACTCAACCCTCTTACATGCAAAACTTACCGCCAGGATTTAGTGATTTATCTTTTGAAAGTGATAATTCAATTTGCTTTTATTATCTATACTGGCGGCAGATCCAGATTCAAACTATTCACTGTACAAAAGTGTTCTCTGTTTCTCTGGTTACACTGTAGCATTCTTGGCTAAAGTATTCTCCTTTATGCCTTTTCCAAGTGTGGCTCTGCAATGTTAGCTATTCTATCTTTCTCATTGACCCTCCCTTTTCTTGATTTCCTCCTACAACTGTGGGTGCCCATTCACTTATTATTTGTTCATATTTTGGCTGTACATTCCAAATCTCATGGCATGGATACCCATAGATTATGGCAAGGCTTGCGTACTATAACAGGTTACAAAGTAAAGTTGGGCAGTATCGCTGGCAACAATCAATTCCTCCCAGGTGAACTCATCGCATTCTAAGGCCTCTTTGAGCAGAAGGGCGATGGAAGAACACCACTTGCCCACCAGTCTCAGGTGTGCCTGTACCAACGGTTACTTTGGCCGGCCTTCCTAAGAGAGAATGCGTGGAAAGCAACTGGTCTGGATGGCGTCCCTATCTGTGTCCTAAGGATCTATGCGGATCAGCTGGCAGACTTATTCACAGACATTTTTTTAATATCTCACTACTCCATTTAAAGGTCACAATTTGCTTCAAGTAGACCACTATCATCCCAATGCCAAAGGAAAGTATGTAAGTTAGCACACCTTAATGATTACCGACCACTGGCTCTGACTTCCATTATCATGAAGTGCTTTGAGAGACTGGCGATGCCACATGTTAAGTCTAGCCACCCAGCCAGCCATAGTCGATTGCAGTTTGCTTACCATCGCAACAGGTCCACAGCAGACGCCATTCTCCTGGCCTTAAACCCATCTCTGGGACACCTCCTAGACAATAAGGGCTCCTACATTAGACTTCTATATATTGTCTTCAACACCATCATCCCATCCAAACTTATCTCCGAACTCCTGGAACTACGAATCACCCCCCCCCCCCCTCCCCACGCTACAACAGGATCCACAGGCCACAATCATTTTCAACACTGCTGTCCCGCAAGGGTGCGTTCTCAGTCCCCCATTGAACATTCATGATTGTACAACCAAATTCGGCTCTAACTCCATCCACAAGTTTGGAGATGACACCACTGTGGTGGGCCGGATCATGAGCAATGATGAGATGGAGTACAGGAAAGAGATAGAGAACTCAGCAGCATCAAGTCATCAAGGTGATGGAGCTAATTATCGACTTTATGTCTATTTTTCTATGTTCTATGTTCTATGTTTATGAAGCATAGTGGATTCCATGCCCCAATCTGCTTCAATGGTGCTGGTGGAAATGGTTCAAGTTCCTTCACATTTTTACCAACTATCTGTTGTGAATCAACCACATTGATACGCTGAGTTACTCCGGCATCTGCAGTTCCTTCCTACACATTGATGCAACAGCCCAGAAGGCACACCGACGCCTCTACTTCCTGAGGAGACAAAGAAAATTTGTCATGTCTCCAATGACTCTTACAAACTGCTACAGATGCACCATACACAGCAAACTGTAAGGATGCATCACAGATTTGTTCGGGAACAGTTCTGCACAAGACTGCAAAAAATTACAGAGAGTTGTAGATGTAGGCCACTCTATCACACCACCATTGACTCCATCTACACTTCGCACTGCCTCAGAAAAGCAGCCAACATAATTAAAGACTTGTCTCACCCCAGTCATTCTTTCCTTTCCCTGATCCTGCCAGGCACATGGCACAGAAGCTTGAAAGTGTGCATCACCAGACTCAGGAACAGCTTCTTAAACCCTGTTATCAGGCTTCTGAACAGTCCTTCCATAAGCCAGGGTACTGTTCTATTCACCTCTATCCCATTGCAGACCTTGGACATTGTTTATACAACTGATGCACAATGCTGAGATCTATATTCTGCACTCTGTATTATCCCTTTTGCTCGATCTATTGTACTTAAGTTTGGTTTGATTACATTTATATATAGTATTAGACTAAGTGGGACCCATTGGGTCCCATGTTCGCACGGGAGGGCTGGTTCCCCAACGCAATATTCCATCTCTCCACCAATTCCAATATTGGTGGCCAGTGGGGGGAGGGGGGTGGTGGCTTTCTGGAGCGCTAATATGGGTGGTGAGGCAGAAGGGACTGGTTTCCAGAGGGCTAGTATGGACATTGTGAGCCGAATGGAATCTTGGGCTGGCAGCTCAGTCACTCAGGCCTGTGGGCTGGCAGCTCAGTCACTCAGGCCTGGTGGGCTGGCAGCTCAGTCACTCAGGCCTGGTGGGCTGGCAGCTCAGAAACTGCCAGAAATTCTGTCCGAAACAGGTGAGAGACTCTGTGAGAGAGAAGGGGGAGAGGTTTGAGAATCAATTTTAGAAATGTTTCATCTATTTCTGCAGATCACAGCAATAAAGGAGGAAAGGCTATCCTGGATCTCACAGGGAGCTAATGAAGGGAGGGAGAAAAATACTGTGGTGAGGTTTAATACGTGCAGATGGGCCGAAGGGTCTCCTCCTGGGCTAGTACACATCTGATGGGCTGAAGAGACCCTTTATGAAAAAAAGAGTGAAATCTCAGTGAAGCACTTTTTCTGCACTTTTCCTGGCCTGGCACGGGCCTTTTGCCCAAAATGCCCGTATTAGCCCAGGAAGAGCATTTTGGCCCAAAAGGGACTGGTTTCTCGGCTAATAGGGGCCTTATAAACATAGAAACATGGAAAATAGGTGCAGGAGGAGGCCATTCGACCCTTCGAGCCAGCACCACCATTCACTGCGATCATGGCTGATCGTCCCCAATCAATAACCCGTGCCTGCCTTCTCCCCATATCCCTTGATTCCACCAGCACCTAGAGCTCTATGTAACTCTCTCTTAAATCCATCCAGTGATTTGGCCTCCACTGCCCTCTGTGGCATGGAATTCTATAAATTCACAACTCTTTGGGTGAAAACATTTTTTCTCACCTCAGTCTTAAATGACCTCCCCTTTATTCTAAGACTGTGGCCCTTGGTGCTGGACTCGTCCAACATTGGGAACATTTTTCCTTCATCTAGCTTGTCCAGTCCTTTTATAATTTTATATCTTTCCATAAGATCCCCCCTCATCCTTCTAAACTCCAGTGAATACAAGCCTAAACTTGTGGGCCGAAATGAGTGGTTTCAGGCAGGCTAAACAACTTATTTCATTTCATTTCCATTGCCATTTCAGTTTCAAACACAGGGCAGGTCAAACAACTCATCTCATTTCCACTGCCATTTCAGTTCCAAGCACAGGGCAGGCCAAACAACTCATCTCAATTTCATTTCATTTCCATTGCCATTTCAGTTTCAAGCACAGGGCAGGCCATACAACTCATTTTATTTTCATTAAGGGCTGCTAACAAATCATTTATTGCAAGTACTTTGCCGGCTCACAGTTCAGTTGACACAGCAGAATCACAGTTGTGGCCACCCCCTCACGATCTTCCAGAGTGACTGACTCATGTCCAGGCATCCAGGGTTTTACAGTCCTGCCCCCCCCCCCAGAAGGGGCGTGGTCTTCATCTTGGTGATTAACAGGCGAGAAGCCCAATTAGATCTCAAAATTAAAAAAAATTTCATAACTTTTTTATGTTTCATCGATCAGAAAAATCCTCGGGGCTGCCTCAGCGGAGGAGGATTGAGAAAGATGGCCAAAAATCATAGCGATATAGGGTAGCGTTTTCTCTAAAATCAATATACAGCGCAGACAGGAAGTGGTCAAGATGAGACTTTTAGTTATATAGATATCTGATCTGTTTAGATATCATGCAAAACAAAGCTTTGCACTGCACCTCAGTACACATGACAATAGTAAACATAAACATAAATATAATTAAAAGTCTCCTTTTGCTCATTAGAGTGAAAGATTTCACTGATTTTGTTTTTCACTTTTGCAAGCATCATAGGCATTAACTGCACCCGTCAAGAATATATTTATGCAAATCCCTGAAAATTAGGGTTTTGCGAAGTATGGAAAAGTAAAACTTATTGCTTAATTAAATGCCACTTTGATTTATAGAGCCAAGAGTCAAGACTGTTTAATTGTCAGATGTACCGAAAACAGAACAATTACATTCTTACATGCAGCAGCATAACAGGTCTGTAAACACATAAGATCTGTGCTGTGAGATAGACCCGTATATCAAACACAATGAAAAAAATTATTGCAGACTCAAAGGCAACTACTCCAAGTTCTTACAACAGTTGCACAATTATTAATCAAGTAAAGAGATCAAACCTGCTGTGAAGGGAACAGACAGGTCAAAAAAATAGATTCCTTGTAAATATCAGACTTGAGAAACTGCATCAGTGTAGGCCACCCAACACAGACGAGGCTGGGGGATGGAAGGATACCCCAAACCGCTAATGGATACATTCAGGAAACAGACTCAAAAATGTGGTTTGCTGCAAAGAAATGCTTGGGCCTGAGATAGCATCTCCAGAGCAAGCTTAGTCTATATTCAAATATGCCGATGCGAGATGTGGAGCAATTGCTTTTCCTTTTGCAAACTCTCATCCTAGCCATGATACACATCAGAGAACAAGCCAACCCACAGGCAGACAGGCCCTGACTTGAAAGAAAAAGAGAAAAAAAAAGTTTAATTAAAGTACATTAAAGTAGATAAAGTAAAAAATAGTTTAAAAAAAGATTAAATAAAAATTACGGATAGCTGCAATGAAAAATAACACCAGCCTTCTCCATTTCTATAAATGAGTGTGGTAACTTCTATTACCGTCATGGACGGAAATAACTAACACCATAACAATAAACAGAGCAACAGACACAGACATACTGTCACCATCCAATACTTCCCCAATCTGATTGGCTCAGTCACTTCCCTTATCTGCTGTAGTTGGGATGTGTTGTCTGACATCCCCTCCACTGTGAAAAGGGGAATTATTGCTTAATTCAGTTTTCACTTTAACCCTTTAAACTATGCAGTCATGAAAGACTGTTCTCAAATTAAAGTTTCCTTTGTAGCAATAATTTCTGCAATGGCAGAACCACCAACATAGTGTTGGCGTAAATAAGAAATAGCATTACGCTCAGATATGATGCAATTTACTCATCGTCCTGGCTCATTATATTATCCTCCCACATTTGCTCACCTATCCAGCGCGTTTTTGTGTGTGTGTGTGTGTGTGTGTGTGGTGTGTGTGTGTGTGTGTGTGTGTGTTGTGTGTGTGTGTGTGTGTTCCATTCTGACAGTCGCCGTTCCAGTTCCCGGTTTTCAGGCGACTGCCGGCAACTTGAAGTCCACTGAAAAATCGCCTAAGTGGGACAGGCCCATTATCCTTTCTGACCAAATGATTTTTCAACATTAGAATTGTACCTGCCTGTATCACTTTTTTTATGGCTGCTCGTTCCATATATCCACAACCCTCCATGTTAAAGATTTGCTCTTCATGATTCCTTCAAATTTTTCCTCTCTCATCTTAAACAACGCTCTCTATGTTTTAGACTCTAGTACCCTAAAAAATGTGACTATCCATATTATTGATGCCTCTCATGAATTTATAAAATTTCTATATGGTTACCCCTCTATCTCCTTTCTTCCAGGGGAAAGTGCCCCAGTCTATCCAGTCTTCCTAATAACACAAGTCCTCCAGCTCCATTAACAACCTAGTAAATCTCTTCTGCAACTCTCTAGCTTGATTTATTCTTTTCTATAGTATGACGACCAGAACTTCCACCAGGCCAATTTTGTATCCAATTGGCTAGCTCACCCTGGATCCCATGCGTTCTTTCCTTCTGGACCATCCTACCACGCAGGACCTTGTCAAAAGCCTTGCCTAAGTCCATGTAGATAACATCAACTGCCCTGTTGAGTTCTTCCAGCGTTCTCATTTTTGTTCTTATGCCTAATGTATTATAGTTTCTTAATTTGTTGATCGAGTCTTCTTTATCATGCACGCCATTGAATGATTTCAGTATGATTCACTGTGGTTACAGTTTAAAGGCCTTTGGACCTCGACACCAACCACATAGAGTGCAGACATACACGAAATACATCAGTATGGTGAGGTCACCTTACCACAGATTACCCGTTTGAGTAAAGCTGAGACATACTACCTATAAGTGGAACAAAGCTGGATGAGATGCGTACACTTGCACGTATCATAGTCAAAAGTATGGTCAGGTCATTATCAAAGTTATCTCACCCAATTTATCCTGATACCAAGTGTTAAATCAAGTATGATAAATCTAAAACTCAATTCCAGGATTGCATTGAGTTAACTGATTTCAGAAAAAAATCTAATTTACTTTGATCTTTCCAGGTTAGGTAAGAGGAAGTTGGGCAGAATTACTGTTCCTTATTCAGCAGCCTCCCCAGGAAATGATCAAGTTGAGAGATGAAGGGAGGATATCTTGCTGACAGTGACACTTAAAATTCCCTATCCCTGATGTTAGACTCATGGGCCTTTAATTACATGACACATACAGTCAAAATCAGACAAAATACACAGAAACAGGTCCTTCAACTCACCATGTTCATGCTAACTTAAGTATCTATTTCTAAGAATCCCATCACCAGCACTTGGCCCATAGCCTCCCTGCTATGTAAATGCTCATCTAAATTCTTCCGAAAGCACCTGCCTCCACCATCCATTGAGCTTTATATTCCAACTACCCTGTAGGTGAGTTGCTGTCAATGTTTGATTATGATTTAACTGTGTCAAATTTGTTTTTATTCTTAAAATGAACCCGTCTCTGAGTTACTATTTTATCTTAGAGTGGCACATATGCATCTTGAATAAATGTACACATTGACTTGCCCTGAACTCAACAAAAGCTTTTCAATGTATCTCGGTACATGTGACAAACTAAACTAAACTCTCACTATTTCACTTTGAATAATTCTCATTGGCCTTATGTAAACTTACATGTAAGTACATTTTTCATATTAAGTCTTACAATATATTGAAATAAAATTTAGCTCGGCTGAGAAACTTAATTTCCAGTCTATCATTGTTCTTGCATAGAACAAACATAGAATGGTACAGCACAGAAACAGGCCATTCAGCACACTATATAAGTGATGAACACATTAAACTAATATCCCCAGCCTGCATATAATCCATATCCCTTAATTCCCCGTCTCTCCATGTGCCTATCTACCTTTCACGTGCCCTTCTTCACAACTATTTTAATGGGCCTGTCGCACAGGCGATTTTTTAAGGCAACTACAGGCGACTAGTTTGTCGCCACATGTTCGCCGGTGGTAGTCGCGCAAAATGTCGTAGCGTCTTTCTGGTCGCCACGTGTTGAAGATTTTTCAGCGACAGTGGGTTTGACGCCAATGAGCATAGCTTGACTTCTCCTGACGTAGGTGCTGCTGTAGGTTGTCGCCATGATGACGTAGGTTGTCGCTGGTTTTTCGGCGACTTTCTACGACTATGACAGTCGCCGGCATTGCATAAAAAAACCACCAAGTGGGTCAGGCCCATTAAGCTTACAGGGTTATGTTCACTATCTCTGAAATGCTATCGAACCACAGCTCCCATCATTTCCCCCATTAGATTTTAAAAGATTAGGTTCAGTACTGCTACATTTTTAGTAGTGGCCCAGAGAGCTCCCTTTCAAAGGAAAATTGCACCACCTCAAAGTCTTTCACACTAAAGGCAATCAGGATTAATATTATAAAGTTGAAATTTCCTACTACTATTATTCCATTACATTTTTGGTCTCTGTGAACCCCTACCAATTAGCGCCTCTGTCTCCAGCTGACGGATCGGTATGCGCCATCAAAATGATGGACTCATTTACATTTCCAAGCTTTACTAATACGGCCTAATTTGAATAATCTTCTTCAATATATTTTATCATTACTGCAGCAATGGCCTAATAAACACCTTGATTAATTTTGCAATGTCATTCTACAATTGATACTTCATTCCCCCGGAGGCAATTTATAAAATACTCCCAATCGAGAAATCAAACCTCTTTTAGATTTAAGTCTAACCAGAAATATTCTGTACTTGATCAATTACAGAACACAATCTACTCCAGTAGTCTCCTTGATTAATACTACCACCCACACTTGTCTTCACATCCCTTTCCTATCTTTCTTAAATATCTTGTATCAGGGACATTCATTTGGCACTTCTGTCCATTTATCTTTGCCAGGCTCCATTATTACTAAAATGTCATAATGACACATGGGAAATTGCACCTGTAGTTTTCCAAGCTTGTTTGCAATGGGTATTTACGATGTACTCAAAAACCACAAATGTACCACGAGGTGCCCTTCCATATCAAGTCCACGTTTGCTGCATTCAAGTCAAATGATCCGCAGTGGTAGAAAAAATGTATCTACGACCTTCGCAGAGCCAATAAGGATGCCAAGAGGGAATTCCATACCAAGCTGGAGTCCAGTGGCAATGACATGGACACCCGTAGATTGTGACAAGGATTACACGTGATAATGGGCTGCAAAGTGAAGGTGGGCAGTATCAATGGCAACAATGGGTCCCACCCCAATGGAGTCAATGCCTTCTACACGCTCTTTGAACATAAGGTTGGTCGGGGAATGTCACTTTCCCCACCGGACTCGGCTGTACTTGTACATCGGTCACTGTGGCAGATGCAATTCCAGCCTTCCTGAGAGCAAATCCACAGTAAACAACTGGCCCGGATGGAAACCCCGGCCACAAGAACCACTCCTTCAACAGTTGACGTTACCTCAGAAAAACAGTTAAAGTGTTAAAAAACTTGTCCCAATGCAGTGATTCCTTATTCTCTTTTCTCCCGTCAGACAGAAGGTACGGAAGCTTGAAAATGCGTACCACCAGACTCAGGAACAGCTCTTTCATTTTGTTATCAGGCTTCTGTATGGACCTTCCATAAGCTGTGGTGCAGTCCAATTCCCCTCTGCTTCATTGTGGACATCGGACTTTGCCTCTGGAACTGTTGTGCTACAACGCTGAGAACTATGATCTGTTCACTGTATCTTTCCTTTTGTCCTATTTGAGTTTGGATCTATTGTATTTATGTATAATATTTGATTTCATTGTATAATATGCACAATTAAAAATTGCACTGTACCTTGGTATTCCTAACAACAATAAACCTAAGCCTACACGTACTTTAGTTTGGTTCTTACTAGGACTGTACTATTTTGTGGACTAACCATTTCTTTGTGTAACATTTTTCCTTCTTTCCCTCATTACATCTTGGTGTGCATCTCCTGCATTTGCAGCTGGTGAAACTGTTGCAAGATTGTTTTAAAAACGTGATCGACCAGCATTTTGAGAACATACCTCGAACCTGGTATAGACAATCAGGTGATTATTTATCCAATTGCAGAACATTAGGCTAAACACAGACATTACTGGAAATACACAGCAGCTCAGTTCATAAGCAGAGTTAATGTTTCAGATCTACGCCAATTAATCTGAACAGAGAGCATTATGTGAAAGCTCATTGACTTGATAATATCAACTTTTTTTCTTCACAGATGCTGCCGAGCATTTACAGCATTTGAGACAGTGCAGAGAAAGTTTACTGGATTGAACTTGCCATTCCCATACTGAACCTTTCTGTCCTGGGTCTCCTCCATTGTCAGAGTGAGGCCACACGCAAATTGAAGGAACGCCTCATATTTTGCTTGGGCAGCTTGCAACCCAGCTTGCAACCCAGTTAATTTATCCAATTTCAAGTAACCCTTGCATTCCTTCTCTCCCTCCCTCCCCACCCTAGTCGTCCTACTGGTTCCACTTTTCACATATTTGTATCCGTTCGCTATCACTTCTTCCCCGGCCAACAATGAGCCATTGTGGACTCTAGCCTTCCTTGGTTATCTGTTGCCGGCCCTGCTTTGTTCTGACCATTTCTTACCTTCAGTTCCCTCCTCTCTAATTTCAGTATGAAGAACGGTTCCGACCAGAAACGTCACCCATCTCTTTTCTCCTGATATGCTACCTGACTCGCTGAGTTACTCCAGAACTCTGTGTCTTTCACTAGGTTGAAAGTTGGACGATTCCCCAAGTGGGCAGCATGGCCTCGCTCTGAACTCTAAAGAACTGTGAAGACTGGCCACCCTCTGTGCTATAATTATTTTACTATTCAAAGTCTTCAGGCTTGAAGACTAGCTGTATTGGTCTCTCCTGTTCTGCAGGGAAGTTGAGCACCTTTATCCCATTCCTTTTTTTGACACATCTTATGGCTTCAGATCGACCACAAGATCTAGTCCCAGAAAATATGAATTTACGTTTGCAAGCAAAGTCTTTCTTTCAAACTCAACTTTCAATGCTGTTCAAATTGGGAAAGGTGGGCGAAAGTATTCAAGTTGCATGGTTCATGTAATGGGTTCTGATGACTTCTCTTCACTAGATCAGCTCATGTGATCCTACTTCAAAGTGGTTCTTCTGTCCATAACGGAAACAATTCAATACAACAAGCTTCTCTACTTTTAGATGCATGCTGTTATTTGCCCGAGCCACAATATCATTACCATAACCGGAACTTTGTGGAGAAATCTGTGAAGCTCCCTGGGTTTACCAACATTACACCATGTAAGTTTAGATAGGTATACAATTAGGACCATCCTGTATGGAGTGGACAAGGAGAACAACTTCTACATCTCCATGTACATGAGAAACATGATATAGGCGTTCCTCCCTCTCTCATGTATGACACCCTTCATCGCCCATGCTCTGGTATTCAGTAAGATTATGGCTGATCTTTTACTGAGTGTTACTTCCTCCCACCAACCCCATATCATGAATTCCCTTAATATCTATTGATCTCTCTTCAACATATTTAGTGGCGATAGCCAGCTTGCACAAAGAACACCAAAGATTCATAACCTTATGGGTAAAGAAGGTTCTTCTCATCTCTATCCTGATTGGCCCACCTCGTATTTTGAGACTTTGATTCCCAATTTTAGATACGGCTGCTAGAGGAAACATCATCCTGCACCTACTTTGTCAAGTTTCATCTGACTTTTGGGGAAACAAAGAACTGTAGTTGGCGGTTTACACCAGTCTGAAACATCACCTATCCTTTTACTGCAGAGATGCTGCCTGGCCCGGTGAGTTACTCCAGCACTTTATATCTATCTTTCATATAACTTTTGTATGTTTCAATAAAGATCACCTCTCATTAGTATCGGTCTAGTTTGCTTAATCTGGTGAATTTTCGCTGCACTCCACATATTGCAAGTTGTGTCCTTCTTAGGTAGGGAGATAAAGCCTGCACACAAATATCCCAGGTATATTCACACTAGGGTTGCTACAAAATTGCAGCAAGATTTCTGTACGTTTGTACAGAATTCTTCTTACAAGTAGGATACCATTTACCTTGCTAATTCTTTGCTGTGCCTGCATGTTAACTTTAAATACTGCATGTGAATCTAATAAATCAAGTAAGTGTATTAAAGATATGAAACTGGGACTGCAAGTTGACTTTCAGTGATTCATGTACAAAGACACACTAGTCCCTCTAGACACTGACATCTTTTAACCCTCTATATTTTTAAAACATATTTCACGTGCAATGTTTTTGACCATAGTTGATGATCTCACATTTTTCCATGTTATATTTGGTGTCATAGTCGAATCATTTTGCATTTCTACATTCCTTGCATCCTCCTCATATTCGAGAGTGTCACCTAGTTTTTTTATCTTCAATCTTGATATATTGCATTTGCATGCAGTAGTGAATGTGGAAATGCTTAAGTTACGGTCAGTTGTTCATGGTTGTTTTCCCAACTATGCTCAGACGATTTCAAAGTAATGGCAAATTCCCAACACTTGCACTGGGGAATTTGAATAAGTAAACTGTGCCAAGTTCGATTTGGCATAGGAACAACTTATCCATTCATTTTAATGGAGAGGAACAGTTGCAAGTTAATTACAGTTAATTTGTACTTTAAAAAATGGTTTGATTTCATTTAAATATCTTTAATTAGTTTAAAATATTTTTATTTAGATAAATAAAGTCTGAATAGTTTTTAATACTCTCTAACTCGATAATCAAGTTTGCTGATGACACTATGGTGGTGGGCCTGATCTCAGACAACGATGAGAAGGCCTACTGGGAGGCCTCCATTGCCATGCTGTGAGAACAGAGAGGATGAGAAGGAATTTCGTCCTAGAGGCCATTAGGACTGTAAACTCCTATCTCACCAGGGACTAACTTTACTGTACCATTCTACTGTTTTTTTTTAATTGCTGTTTTTTTCCTTTTTGTGAATGAATATGTGAATATGTGATTCTGTTCCATTCTGTTTATAGTTTGTTTGTTTGTTTTTTTGCACAAAGTCCGCGAGCACTGCCACTTTTCATTTCACTGCACATCTCGTACGTGTTTGTGACGAATAAACTTGACTTGACTTGACTAATAGGAGTTGCATGTTTCTGAATGTCAGCAACTTTCACAGTATTTTCAGTTCCAGTTAAGCAATCAGTTATCAACCAAAAGCAAAGTGCTAGAGTAAGTAGGTCAGGCAGCATCCATGGAGTGACAATAGAAAATAGGTGCAGAAAAAAGGGAGTAGGCCTTTCGGCCCTTTGAGCCAGCACCACCATTCACTGCGATCATGGCTGATCATCCCCGATCATTCCCCAATCAGTACCCCGTTCCTGCCTTCTCCCCATATCCCTTGACTCCGCTATCTTTAAGAGCTCTATCTAACTTATTAACTCAGTAAGCTGACTTACTGAGTTACTCCAGCACTTTGGGTCTTTTTTTGTAAAGTGGAAAGAAATTCTTATTTCTGCAAGCAATTGGTTATCACTTAGTTCGCTGCAAAACATTTTTTTTACAATGTTTCTGATTATTCGCCAAGTAAAAGGCCTTGCCTGCCTGGAAATTCTCACCACAATCTTAAGATCTGATCCAGACCATAGGATTTGGAAAGGTGAACTGCATAAACTAAGTCCAAACTTCCTTTGGTGGTCAGTGGTGAGTATGGGCAGCATGTCACCAACCACAGCTAACCAGCCAAAAGAGAATCTGGGACAAAAGTTGATCCAGGCTCATTCAGCTTATCTTTTTGAGCCAGGATTATCCATATGAAATGGGGGCAAGTGGTCATCATATTTTTCAGGTATACGACATGCTGAAATGTAATTAGATACTGCAGACCGTAGCGGACATCAGAAAGAAAAACAATAGACTGGCAAAGTAGACAGCTAAAGTCTAATACAGGGAATAGCAAGATGATTTAAAATAAGAGGAGACGTGTTTGTGGGACTGCTGAAGAATCACATTATCAGAGTCATAGAGCCGTACGGCATGAAAACAAGCCCTTTGACCCAACTTATCTATACCGACCAAGATCGGCCATCTAAGCTAGTCCCATTTGTTCCAATTTGGCTCATTTTTTGGGAACCTTTCATATCCATGTACCTCTCTGTGTCTTTTAAATGCCATTATAGTACCCGTCTCAATTACCTTCTTGGGTAGCTCGTTCCATTAACCCACCATCCTCTGAGTGAGAAAGTTGCCTCTTAGGTTCCCATTAAATCTTTAAGTGAGCAAACAAGTGCATCTGGAATACACTGCATGAAAGTGATAGAAGCAGAGTAACTGGTAATATTAAAAGTAAAATTGAGTCAAGACAAAAGAAAAGCCCGAAGTCCCTAGTGCAATCAAGACTGTTCGTAGTTTGAGGTTTATTTGGCGCCTGTGGTGTTCAATAGCCTGGAGTAACTCAGCAGACAGGCAGCATCTCTGGAGAGAAGGAATGGGTGATGTTTCAGGTCGAGACCCTTCTTCAGACTGAGAGTGAGGGAGATACAGAGATAAGGAAGTGTAAGGGGTGGGAACAAAACATCAAAGGGGAATGAGATCAAGGAACCCGTAGAATAGATAATTGTTACAACCAATTCTACATTTTCCTTGATCTCCACCCCCTTGGATGTCTTGTTCTCACACCATATATTTCCGTATCTCCCCCTCCCCGACTCTCAGTCTGAAAAAGGGTCTCGACTCAACACGTCACCCATTCCTTCTCTCCAGAGATGCTGCCTGTCCGCTGAGTTACTCCAGCATTATGTGTCTATCTTCAGTTTAAACCAGCATCTGCAGTTTCTTCCAGGAGTGCTCAATAGGCTGATGGATGTCGGGAAGAAGTTGTGTCTGAACTTTGGAGGTTACAGTATTCAGACTCTTATACCTTCTTCTTGATGACTGGAGTGAAATGAGAGTGTGGCCAGGGTGGTGTAGGTGCATGATGATGCTGGCTGCCTTTTTGAGGCAGCACCCCTTTGATGGTAGATCCCTTCGACCAATGATAAACTGCTCAATGGGCAGAGAATACAGGACAACAGGAAAGAACAGGGGATTGCAATTAATTGAATAGACTAATGGGCCTGTCCCACTTAGGCGATTTTTCATCGGACTGCCGGCGACTGTCAAGTTGCTGGCAGTCGCTTGAAAAACCGGGAACTGGAGCGGCGACTGTCAGAGTGGAACACAAACACATCGCTTCCTTCACCAGCCCATGTGAATGTTTTAGACAGCGCTCCCCAGCTTGCCCTGTCCAAAAAATTTACACGGTGCAAAGCCAAGATGATACAGGCACACACCGCGATGAACAGGAAGGTTGGCACTGTAAAAAGACGGCTAAGGCACAGTGTACGGTAAGTCCTTTAAAAGAGGGGGAAGAGGGGAGAGAAGGAGTGGAGACAACATTTAAGAAGCCAGAGATACACGGCTGTGAAGCTCGACAGACATTTAACAATACCGGTCGGTTCCTTGGTTCTGAAAACCACTGCTTACCTTTTTTTTCCCAATGAGCCAATGAAATTCACCAGTCAGCACCGGCTCCAACCTACGAGAACCTCTGACCTCCTGGCAACCCACTAGGACTTCTTGCCGACCCACCTATGGTTCGAGAATTCTCGCAACTCTCCATGGTGGCTTAATTCTAGTCGCCGCTAATTTTTCAACATGAAAAATTCATGGCGACCATAATGAGGCCGCGACTAGTTCCCAGAATGCGGGAACACCTTACGACCATGAAGGCGACTCCCCGGCAATTACCCGCGAACATTTGGAGACCATGTGGCGAGTGCAGAGTCTCCTGCAGTTGCCTAAAACGTTGCCTAAGTGGGACATGCCCATAAAGTACCTGTCCCACTTAGGTGAATTTTTGGGCGATTACAGGCGACTGCCGCGAAATTTTCAACATGTTGAAAAATCTTTGCCGACAATTTTGCTGTCATAGGCTGTTGTAGGTTGACGTAGATGTTGTTGTAGGTTATCGCCAGGTGTCGTAGGTGAATTCCATTAAAACTAGTCCCTGGCAGTCGCCTAATTACTCATTCTCTGATTCTAAGTGGCTATGTCATTTGGAATCCCAGCAAAATTAGTGCAGCCAGGAACAGGAAGAAATCAATATTGTCACCAAAGTATTACAAGCAAAGAAAAATGGACTGCTATGGTTTATACTATAATGGAGTGCCACTGGCCAAGTTAAGATGTTGTATATTATCACACTACGTTACCTTTCATATACAGTGCCATACCCATATGTGTGTAAAATCTGGAGAAAGACTTGCACTTTAATGTAAAGACAACAAAGAACCTATGTGAGAAATTCCAGTCTTCTCCATTTTACTGATAAACTACTGGCTAAATGAAAATCAGCCAGAAGATGATTGTCAGCCAGCTACAAGTTTCTGAGGACAGTCTGAATGCAAATTCTGGTGACTGATAAAGATGCAAATTTTAACTGGCCCAAGTTACAATCCCCAGGACAACAAGACACAAGATAATTTTCAAACATGAAATATCTCAGCAGTTTGATTTTGCTTAATGTGATAATCCTTTCTACACTAATACATTCCTTAGGAACATCCTTTTCAATTAATGTACTAAAAAGCAAAAACTCTCTTTTATACAGTTCTTTTCATTACTCAGGATGTCCCAAAATGCCTGCATTACATTTAACAACAGTATAGGTATTGTTAATACGAAACACTAAGGGGCAGAAAACGCTAGTGGGAGTTGTGTACAAGCCACCTAACAGTAGTAGTGAAGTTGGGGATGGTATAAAACAGAAAATTAGAAATGCGTGCGACAAAGGCAAAACAGTTATAATGGGTGACTTCAATCTACATATAGATTGGGTGAATCAAATTGGCAGGGGCGCTGAGGAAGAGGATTTTTTGGAAAGTATGAGGGATAGTTATCTAAATCAACATGTAGAGGAACCAACGAGAGAGCAGGCTATTTTAGACTGGGTATTGAGTAATGAGGAAGGGTTAGTTAGCAGTCTTATTGTGCATGCCCCCTTGGGCAAGAGTGACCATAATATGGTCGAGTTCTTCATTAGGATGGAGAGTGACATTGTTAATTCAGAAACAATGGTTCTGAACTTAAGGAAAGGTAACTTTGAGGGTATGAGACGTGAATTGGCCAAGATTGACTGGCATTCAATTCTAAAAGGGTTGACGGTGGATACGCAATGGAAGACATTTAAAGACTGCATGGATGAGCTACAAAAATTGTTCATCCCAATTTGGCAAAAGAATAGATCAGGGAAGGTAGTGCATCCGTGGATAACAAGGGAAATCAGGGATAGTATCAAAGCAAAGGATAATGCGTACAAAGTAGCCAGAAAAAGCAGCATACCAGAGGACTGGGAGAAATTCAGAGACCAGCAGAGAAGGACAAAGGGCTTGATTAGGAAAGGAAAAATAGATTATGAAAGAAAACTGGCAGGGAACATAAAAACTGACTGCAAAAGTTTTTATAGATATGTGAAGAGAAATAGATTAGTTCAAACAAATGTAGGTCCCTTGCAGTCAGAAACAGGTGAGTTGATCATGGGGAACAAGGATATGGCGGACCAATTGAATAACTACTTTGGTTCCATCTTCACTAAGGAAGACATAAATAATCTGCCGGAAATAGCAGGGGACCGCGGGTCAAAGGAGTACTTGAGTCAAATCCAGGTTAGTCGGGAAGTGGTGTTGGGTAAATTGAATGGATTAAAGGCCGATAAATCACCAGGGCCAGATAGGCTGCATCCCAGAGTACTTAAGGAAGTAGCTCTGGAAATAGTGGATGCATTAGTGATAATCTTTCAAAATTCTTTAGATTCTGGAGTAGTTCCTGAGGATTGGCGGGTAGCAAACGTAACCCCTCTTTTTAAGAAGGGGGGGAGAGAGAAAACGGGGAATTACAGACCAGTTAGTCTAACATCGGTAGTGGGGAAATTGCTAGAGTCAGTTATTAAAGATGGGATAGCAGCACATTTGGAAAGTGGTGAAATCATTGGACAAAGTCAGCATGGATTTACGAAAGGTAAATCATGTATGACGAATCTTGTGGAATTTTTCGAGGATGTAACTAGTAGCGTGGATGGGGGAGAACCAGTGGATGTGGTGTATCTGGACTTCCAGAAGGCTTTTGACAAGGTCCCACATAAGAGATTAGTATATAAACTTAAAGCATACGGCATTGGGGGTTCAGTATTGATGTGGATAGAGAACTGGCTGGCAAACAGGAAGCAAAGAGTAGGAATAAACGGGTCGTTTTCACAATGGCAGGCAGTGACTAGTGGGGTACCGCAAGGCTCAGTGCTGGGACCCCAGCTATTTACAATATACATAAATGATCTGGATGAGGGAATTGAAGGCAATATCTCCAAGTTTGCGGATGACACTAAGCTGGGAGGCAGTGTTAGCTGTGAGGAGGATGCTAGGAGACTGCAAGGTGACTTGGATAGGCTGGGTGAGTGGGCAAATGTTTGGCAGATGCAGTTTAATGTGGATAAATGTGAGGTTATCCACTTTGGTGGCAAAAATAGGAAAACAGACTATTATCTAAATGGAGGCCGATTAGGAAAAGGGGAGATGCAGCGCGACCTGGGTGTCATGGTACACCAGTCATTGAAAGTAGGCATGCAGATACAGCAGGCAGTGAAGAAAGCAAATGGTATGTTAGCTTTCATAGCAAAAGGATTTGAGTATAGGAGCAGGGAGGTTCTACTTCAGTTGTATAGGGTCTTGGTGAGGCCACACCTGGAGTATTGCATACAGTTCTGGTCTCCAAATCTGAGGAAGGACATTATTGCCATAGAGGGAGTGCAGCGAAGGTTCACCAGACTGATTCCTGGGATGTCAGGACTGTCTTATGAACAAAGACTCCATAGACTCGGTTTATACTCTCTACAATTTAGGAGATTGAGAGGGGATCTTATAGAAACTTACAAGATTCTTAAGGGGTTGGACAGGCTAGATGCAGGAAGATTGTTCCCGATGTTGGGGATTCATTGGCAATATTTAAGAGGGAGTTAGATGTGGAAGGGATCGGGGGTATGGAGAGAAGGCAGGTACAGGATACTGAGTTGGATGATCAGCCATGATCATATTGAATGGCGGTGCAGGCTCGAAAGGCCGAATGGCCTACTCCTGCACCTAATTTCTATGTTTCTATGTTAATGTTATAATGTAAGAAACACCACAGGCAATGTGCTCGCAGTAGGTTCTGCCTGATGTTGTTTTATATATAGGAAGAATGGCCACGACAAGATAGTCCCGTAAGGATCATTTTTTCTCTGTGGATAAACTTAGTGTGCGAAGGATGTTTTCAATTGTAGACTGGTCTAAATCCTCTTACATTTCAAATGGTTTAATAATGGATAATCGTGAATGTATTACTGTACATTAATCAGTCTGCAGAAGGGTCTTGACTCGAAACGTCACCCATTCCTTCTCTCCAGTGATGCTGCCTGTCCTGCTGAGTTATTCCAGCATTTTGTGTCTATCTTCGATTTAAAGCAGCATCTGCACTTTCCTACACATTATCACTGTTATTTGCTACATTTTGAAGCAGAAAAGATTTAAATCTTGTCTCGATTGACTACTTTAATCTTTTCTGAATTTTAATGCAATTTTTATGGGATAGGGGAAAGCAGGGCAGGATAGTATTGCGTGAAATGAGTGCTTACATAGGTGGGCCACAGGGAAAAGAGGGGGTTAAAGTAGGGGTGTGTTATCTAAAATTGGAGAATTTTGTGTTCATATCGGTGGCAAGCGGAATGTGAGGCACTGTTCCTCCAGTTTGCATGTGACCTCATTCTGGCAATGGAGGACGCCCACGACAGAAAGATCGGTATGGGAATGGGAAGGGGAGTTGAAATGGTCAGCAACCGGGATATTCAGCAAGCCTCGGCTGACCAAATGCAAATGTTTGTCTAGTCTATGCTTTGTTTCACCAATGTATAGGAGGCCACACCAGGAGCTGCTAATACAGTAGACGAGGTTAGAGGGAGTGCATGTGAACCTCTTTCTCAGCTGGAAGGGCTGCTGGGGCCACTATATGGATGTTAACGAGGAGGTATGGAGGTACCTATTGTACTTGAGTTTGACCTGATTGTTTTGTATTGTCATTCCTACGTTAGCATGTTACTGTATCTCGGTACATGTGAAAATAATAAACCTAAAACCCCCCGATACCACTGAACAATAGTACAACAACCTTCATCCTCCTCTGTACACTTCCCAGACTGAGGTCTGATTTCCCAGTTTTCTGAAACTCAAATCAGGTACCAGATACCTAGGGCTTTCCATTTTTGCTGTATCTGAGACCAGGCACCAAACTTTTCAAAGTTGCTTGCTAACTGTCGACGTAAACGACCTGCAATCGAGGCCCAGATTTATGGGGAAACCCGATTCTTAATTAGCTTCCACTCCTCCCAACTCCTCCTGTGTACACAACATTAACAGCCTCACGCTCATCAATCATCTTTGTCACTTCCTCAAAAAGCTCAATCTTCTACAATGATGTTTCAGTTTCAAATTTTGCACTTGGGATTCTGGAATAAACCTGATTCAGAGATGCGATAATCTCAAACAAGCCAAGACTGGCCTTTCAGCAATGACCAATCTTGACTAGACCATAAGACTCACCTTCAGTTTATCTTTGGGCAGTGCTACTGCTCCCTGTTTGATGACCTCCAGGACCCGTTCTACCGACAGGTCTGCTCCTGCCTGTTCCAGCCGAAGACTGAAGAAGCTGATCACCTACAAGGTAAAACATCAGGAACAGTTAAAGCTCCTATTTCCTAAAAGTGGAACAACCCAATGTCCAACCAATTGCACCAGTACAAAGAAGAACAAGTACCTAGTTATTTTCCTTTTGATGTGTTCCCAACCCAAATCTTCTTGTTTACTTTACAGGTCAATGGACAAAGAGACGTAAAACAAGGAAACAGGCCCTTTGGCCCAATTCTGGGCCATACAACAAGTACCCATTTACATTGTGTACAAATCTCATTTTATTTCCCTCATATTCTCATGAACTCTACCATTAATGATTGGGGCAATTTACAGAAGACACTTGCAGCCTACCCATGTTTACATGTTTGGGTTGTGGGAGGAAATGGGGCGTGTGAAGGAAACTCAGCTGGTCACAGGGAGAACATGAAACTATACACAGGCAGAATCCCAGGCCTAAACCTGGGTTACTGGAACTGTGAGGCAGAAGCTCTACGAACTCAAGCAGTAACACCTGTGTTCGATTTACATATTTTCCATGTCATTAGACAATACAGATGAAATCTAATCTTCATTACACAGGTAAACTGCATTTTACTTCGGAGTCACGTGAGTGACTTCGTGAAGACCCCGCCAACACGCATGCGCGGCATATCATCGCGCGCATTTGCTCACGGCAGCTGGGGGGGGGAGTGCGCTCCCTCAACCGGCTCCTTCAAAAAGGTAAGCAGCTGCAGGTAAGTTAACCTTGAGCTGGTTTACCGTTTTGTGTGGTCTGTGTGTTTTTCAGAACCATGGAAGGAGGAAGGAGTGGGAGTCGCGTTCAGCGAGTAAAGTCCTCGGAGCTGCCCGCTACATCGGGAGCAGCTGAGACACCACCGAGGAAGAAGTCGCGGCAGTCGGGGAGCTCTGAGCAGCTGACCAGACCCGGCACAACCCCTCTGACTAAGAAGAGGGTGTCCGCGCAGGAGCAGGGACTGGGAGACCCTGACTCCAGAACTCCAGTGCCCAAGACCAGGGCTGGAGGTAAGGCACGTGGGGCTCTTGGAGCAAGCGTGTCCGCGAGTGCATCCCCCCCTTTAAAGGTCCCTCGCGGGCAGAACAGGGGGGAAGCCTCGCTAAAGTCCAGCCTTGTCGGTACGGCAGGCAGGGACAAGCCACTGGGGAAACCTGCAAGGAAGCAGACCAGTGGCAATGCTGGCGTGCCGAGGATCCCTGTGGGGGCAGGATGTACCGGCACACCACCGGAACAGGCTGCCGTAGTGCGGGCCGGTGGCAGCAAAGTACGGTCCAACGCCCCTGCTGAGGCGGGTAAAGCAGACCATGCGCCGCCACAGTCCCGTTTATATGTGGAACGCTGTGGTGGTAAGCCCGCACGGACATCAGAGAGTCCAGTTTCTGGTGCAAGTACTGACTCTAGCCCTCTTCCCTCCCATCAGACAGAGGGGCCGCTGCTGTCCAAACGACGGCTGACCAGCGGTGTGTCCGTGTGGGAGTCGCACAGCCCCGCTGGAGTGGGAGCTGGCGACTTCCCGGCAGTACATTCCGTGGGGGTGTTGACAACTGCTGGAAGCCCCGGTTCCTCTGGAGAGGCTGGGGAAGACGACCAGTGGCCCGCGTACAGCGGTGACGGTCGTATCGGCCAGTTGGAGCATATGGTGGAGGTGCTCTATCAACGGGACCTGGAGCGTCAGGAACGGGAATCCCAGAGGTCTGGGAGCTACATGCAGCCGCCACCTTCTATCTCCCCGTCGCTTGAGAGCCAGCAAGGAAGTATGGGTGAGCCTGAGGAGGGAGAAGAGGTCCAGAACCCACAGGAAATGTTGGAGGCGGTGTCGAAATTTGGGTCACCTGCGGCGGCAGGAGGACCACTACATCCCAAAATAGCGGCGTCAATCGATTTCCTGACTACGCACCAGCTCCAGGATACCGTGCTCTCGGAAACAGTGGGGAAGTATAAGGCACCAGCAAACTGTAACTCCCTCAACGTACCGAAAGTGAATGCAGCAATATGGGGGAACATGTCGGCGAACACAAGGGTCAAGGAGGGCAAGCTCCAGAAAATCTTAAAGCTGCTGACAGCAGGTATCACGGCTTTTGCTCGGTCGCAGGATGCCACGAATGTGTCCGAGGAGCAGCAGGATGCGCTAGCGCTTCTGTGCACCACACAGTTTGAGATAAACTGTTTCAGGAAGAGCTCCATCCGGCCAAATTTGAATCCCAAATTTGCGGGATTATGCAGCACCTCCACCGCACCACCACCACCAAGGCAGTTGTTTGGGGAAGACCTGCCTAAATGCGTAAAGGAACTGGACGAGGAAGCCAAGACTGTGGGGATGATGAGACAGTCTTATTCATCCAAAACTCCCGGTTACACCAGGCAGCAGCCACGTTCCTCGTTCAGGCCCCACACATCGGTGGACCAAGGCCCCAGAACATATTCACAAACATATTCCTCGGCGGGGGCCCAACAGCAGAGGCCTTTTTTATTCCAAGGCCAGCCCAAGCCAGCTTGGAAGATGCGGCAACAGGGCCGCGCCACACGAGGAGCAAAGACACCACAGTCCAGACCCCGGCGCTAACCTTGGAGGTAAGGGGGCTTGGGTCCGTCCACAACGTAGCATTAGTAACCTCACCGGTGGGGGGACGGCTTCGGGGTTTCCGGTCTGCTTGGGATACCCTAACTACGGATCCTTTTATTTTACAAAGCATTCAGGGTTATGAGATAGAGTTTATTAATGGCAGAGATCCCCCTTCGCAACATGAGCCTAGTCGCAGATTTGCACTCTCTCAGTCAGAGAAGGAGCGGGCTCATGTTGAAATACTACGATTAGAAAAGAAAGGGGTGATACAAAAAACGACGCACGAGCCATTGGAGTTTGTTTCCAACATCTTTACTAGGGTTAAGAAGGATGGAGGCTGTCGGATTATCATCGACTTAACCCAGTTGAATGCTTTCGTACAATATACCCATTTTAAGATGGAGACGTTTGAGACGGCCAAGCAGTTGGTTAGTCATGGGTACTTTATGGCTTGCATTGACCTGAAGGATGCGTACTATACAGTCCCTATTGCCAAACAACATCGAAGGTTCTTGAAATTTGTCTGGGAAGGTCAATTATGGCAATATATGGCTTTGCCTAATGGGATTACAACAGCGCCGAGACTATTTACTAAAATTGTCAAACCTTTATTGGCACATCTCAGGAAACAAAACCATATTATAATGGCATATTTAGATGACATTTTCATAGCAGGGAAAACCCTAGAGCACGCCCAGTTGGCAGTCTCGGACGCTATATCTTTGTTTCAAAGAATGGGGTTTGTAATCCATCCAGACAAATCCAAGCTCAACCCTTCGCAGGTCATGGACTATTTGGGGTTCACTATAGACACTAACCAGATGAAAATCACGGTCCCAGTTGACAAAGTGGTGGACGTTCAACAAGCATGCATCAGTTTACTTGACAACAACAGGCCAACCATTCGGCAGGTTGCTAAGGTAATTGGCAAGCTGGTTGCCACATTCCCGGCCGTAAATTATGGTCCGTTGCATTACCAAAACTTACAAAAAAGTAAAATTCTGGCGTTAAAATTGAATACCGGACATTTTGACAGACCTATGCGCTTAGGCATAGGGGAGCAAACTGAGCTGGAATGGTGGGTTCATAATATTGGAGTAAGTTCCAAACCCATCATTCTCCCGAATCCCATGGTTCTGTTGCAAACTGATGCGAGTGCACAAGGCTGGGGGGCAACTGACACTGTAACCAGCTGTGGTGGCAGATGGGACGCTCATGAGTTCACGCTTCTCCAAGTGCAAGGCATTAATTATTTGGAAATGCTGGGGGTCTTTCATGGACTGCGGGCATATTGCAGTAATTTGCGTCATGCACATGTCCGCCTTCAAATCGATAACACCACGGTGGTAGCCTATATAAATCATATGGGTGGTATCAGGTCAGTATCTTGTAATGATTTGGCAAATACAATTTGGCTCTGGTGCATCAAAAGGGGTATTTGGATATCAGCAACGTACCTTCCGGGGATACTCAATACGGTGGCGGACACCAGGTCACGAGTTTTTAATGATAACATTGAGTGGATGCTGAATCCCCTTGTGTTTGCTGAAATTGTGACAAAATTCGGTATGCCAGATATTGACCTATTTGCGTCTAGACTGAACCATCAGATACCAACATATGTATCGTGGGAACCAGATCCTGGGGCAGTGGCTTTGGATGCTTTTTCGCTCCACTGGGGGAAATGGTGTTGCTACGCATTTCCCCCATTCTGCCTCATCAGTCGGGTATTACAGAAGATTAAATTAGACTCTGCATCAGGCATTCTGGTAATACCCGACTGGCCGACACAACCGTGGTACCCGGTGGTCTCTCAGATGCTGAAGCACCCGTGGGTGCGAATAGGAAACAACCCACAATTGGTTACTAATCCCGTCACTGGCGAGCCGCATCCGTGCCACGCCTATTTAAACCTGTTGGTCTGCAGGTTCTGAAAAGGCCTTTGCTGAACACGGGGATCTCACCGAGGGCCATGGATTTAATCGCTGCATCATGCAGAGCATCTACAAGGCGGCAGTACCTGACCCAGATCAGGAAATGGGAACTATTCTGTTTAAGGAAGAGTGTTACCTATGATTCTGCCACAATACCTGACGTCCTGGAATTCCTGGCGGGCCTCCACTATGATGAAGGGCTCAGCTATAGTACCATCAATAGCGCCAGGAGTGCGCTGTCCTCGTACCTTCCGGTAGGAGTGGGGACCAACAATCTGGTGTCGAAGTTTATGAGGGGTGTATTTAACACAAACCCTCCACGGCCCAGATATAACATAGTCTGGGATGCAGGAGTGGTCCTGTCCCTGTTAAGATCATGGTCCCCCATGGCGGGGTTACCTCTTCACCAGCTCACCCTGAAGGTGGTCATGTTGATGGCGCTCACGTCTGCTCAGCGGGTACAGGCGCTTCAAAAGTTGCATATTGACAAAATGCTCTCTACCCCTGGGAAAATAACGTTTTACGTTGCAGAACTACTGAAGCAGCATCGACCCGGATCTTTGGGGCTGCAGTTGGAATTCCAGGCGTACCCCTCTGATGCCACACTCTGCACAGTCACCCATCTCCGTTGCTACATTGAGTTGACCCGGTCGATCAGGAATTCGGAACAAGGACTGCTTATAAGCCACAAAAAACCACATTGCCGGGTGACAGTGCAGACGATCTCCAGGTGGCTCAGGGAAGTGTTGGATGCAGCGGGTATTGACACTAACTTGTTTAAATCTCATTCCACCAGGGCTGCATCCACATCAACAGCGAGGGCCATGGAGGTGCCCATGGATCACGTCCTCGCTACGGCAGGATGGGCCAGTGAGTCAACCTTTCAACGGTTCTACCATAAGCCATTGGCCGGACCTGCAACATATGCGGATGCAGTACTCAGGGCTGCTCCCTAATATCATTTGTCCCCAGTCAGGGGGTTTGTTTATGATTTGTGTTTAATAAATGTTAATTATTTTCAGAATTTGTCCAGTCTGGATTGCTTTAACAAACTTCCTCCATCAGGATTGCGGCAGTGTGGTAGCATGGGCGTTGTCCAGGGCGTGTAATCACAGAGCTTTGAAGTCTTCACGAAGTCACTCACGTGACTCCGAAGTAAAATAGTAAGATTAAACGAGAACTTACCAGTTCGAAGGTTGATCTTTATTTTATGAGGAGTTGCGATGAGGGATTTCGTGCCCTCCGCTCCCAACCCTCGATCATTATGTTCAGCTGGTTAGTTCGCAGTTTAATCTTAATATCCTTACTTTTCGTCGAGTCTGTGATTCCACACCGCTGCTTTGAAGGATGCCGCGCATGCGTGTTGGCGGGGTCTTCACGAAATCCCTCATCGCAACTCCTCTTAAAATAAAGATCAACCTTCGAACTGGTAAGTTCTCGTTTAATCTTACTATTCTATAGTATATAGAATGCCCCATCTCTCAGTGATCTTTAATGGTAAGAACTCTTCATGAAGAACTGGATAAACCATAAAACTATGTTTTATTTAAATGTAAGAAATTGCTTGCTCAACAGATCAAAGGCTGGAACACTTTGCCCACCAGTAACTTAGGGATATTCAAGGATGTTTATTTGGTATTGCATTTGACAAAGTCATTGGTGACCAAGGGGCCTATTCCAGGGCAGTACTATTGTTTAAAAAATGCAGCAGCCAATTTTTGATTGCAGGAAAGTAACTGTTCATAAACCTCAGCACAGTTAGATAAAGGGTGAAGTTGAACTGCAATCGACTTTGACCATCCTCTTGGACGAATAGCCTTACAACAGTCAAATACTGAAGATGGCACCTAATGGCCTTAATAAAGCACTGGAAATCCACTGATACCCAAGAGCTGGTGCCTCAACAAAAGTCAACGACTTTAGGGATAAAATTAAATTGGGAAAGAGTTAAGATAAAATGATAATAAGAAATGTGCGGTCCGTGGAGTGGAAATATGTAAAGTTCCCATTTAATTCAGTATTAAATCATAACTACATCATTTTCTCAGCCTAATACACCATTCTGTCTGCAGGTCTGCTTCCTGGACTTGCTGCTATTTTTGTTGAACAATGTTCAACTGCGGTCGATGTATCACAATGTCACGAGTTTAAATCTATACCATACAATTTTAACTAAAAATCTGTAGTCAAACAAACTCATTGCAAATGACTTAGGGAAGGTTTAATGAATGGAATGTTTGTCCAATTCATTCCTTACCATGTCGAGATTCTGCATCACATCCTGGAAGGAAGGGTGTGTACGGAATTGTTCAAAGAGGTCCCGTTTGTACAGGAGTGCATAAACCAGGTTGGGATTGTGATGAAGAGACGAGGAAATGCAGGAATTTATGATCTCCAACATCATTCGAATTACTTCTTCTATCACAGTGAGATCTTGAGCCTGTGTAAAAGAAAGTGCAAATGGTAAGTTTTCCCACGAGCATGACAGTCTCATTATCAGATTATTGACACATAATTATCTGTATCTATAAAAGTCTCGAAATATAAACAAAAGTTTAGAAACGAAAATTTCGAACTGGAGTTCCAAAAGTACGGATATAGTCAACAACCACTGGAAAAAGATGGCACGTTGCAAATGTTATATCAAACAGTTGTCATGGGGTGTTGAGTCAGAAGGGTGTGGAAGTATCCCAAGAAATGCATATAAACCTTGTAAATTTCATTCTGGCAATTCGTGTAGTTGTGCCTGGAATATATCTATTAGTGCCCATGAATATTTACTTCATCTACACGTCACAATGTCATAGAAAAGCAGCCAACAAAATCAAAGACATCCAACCCTAGTCATTCCGCTTTCTCCCTTCTCCTGTCAGGCAGAAGCTTTAAAGACAACAAACCACCAGACTCAGGAACACCTACTTTGTCATCAGGCTTCTGAAAAGTCTTTCCATGAGGGCCTGTCACACTTACGCGACTTTTCAGCAACTGTCTTCGACCTTCAAGCTCGAGGGCACTCTTCTGAAAAACCTCGTGCTGTATCGAACGTCAGCAATGAAACCGCAAGCTGGATCGACCATCAGCACGCACTCACACACATAGAAACACATCGCAAAGGTGGGGGCCAGGGAAAGAGGGGGAGCGCTGTCTGAAATTCACACCCGCGATGAACAGGAAGGTAAAAGACGGCTGGCACAGTATACGGTAAGTCCTTTAGAGAGTGGGTGGAGGGGGAGAGAAGGGGAGAGAAGGGGGGTGAAGGAGGGGAGAAGGAGTGGACACTTTTAAGAAGCCAGCCAACCTTTAAGAAGGTTTAGCGGGCATTTAACATTACCGGTCGGTTTTCCTTGGTTCTGAAAACTCCAATGAGCCCATGAAAATGCCTGGTCAGCAAAGGAGATTGCCTACGGCTACCTCGACTGCCTATAACTACATGGCGACCCCGCTACGACTACATTATGAGTTCAAAGAAACCATGCCCACCAATGCTGAAAAATTTTCCTCGACCAAGTTGGGGCCACGAGTATGCGGGAACTTCCCTCGAGAATGAAGGAGAGTTACAGTGACCTCCTAGGACCACGTGTCGACCATGCTGCGAGTTTGAGTCGAGAGCAAACTCTTCTAAACTCGCAAATTAGATCCCCGCAGTGGGACAGGCCCTTAACTTTGAGGTGTTTATTGCAAGATGTCCATGTTTCTGAAGGTTACAAGAGAGTGGGGACCCATACTGCTCGGACACCCATCATTTTAGTGCTCTGTTATAGGTCTCAAATTTGATCTCCATTGGCTATAAAGTCTGTGCTGACACACTGGTCAATGTTGAATTTCAAGAATGACTAGACTAAGTGGTCGAGGAAAAGCATGCTGAAAATCTTTCCGCGTGTAAAAATTGGTCAGCATGCTTCTTTTGAACTCGTGGTGCAGTCGCTATGTAGTTATAGACAGTGGAGGTAGCCGTAGGCAATCTCCTTTGCTGACGAGGCATTTTAATTGGCTTATTGGAGTTTTCAGAACCTAGGAAAACCGACTGGTAATGTTGAATGCCCGCTAAACTTTCTTAAAAGTTGTCTGGCATCTTAATAGTTTCTCCCTCTTCTTCTCCCCCCCCGCCCCTTCTCCTCCCCCATTCTCCTCCGCACTCTCTAAAGGACTTACCGTACCCTGTGCAAACCATGTTTTACCTTCCTGTTCATCTTGGGTGTGAATTTCAGACAGCGCTCCCCCGCTTTCCCTGGCCCCCGCCTTTTGTGTGTGTGTGTGTGTGTGTGTGTGTGTGTGTGTGTGTGTGTGTGTGTGTGTGGTTTCATCGCTGACGGTCGATCCAGCTCCAGCTTTTTCAGGTGAGTGCCCTCGAGCTTCAAAGTCGAAGACAGTTGCTGAAAAGTTGCCTTAGTGGGACAGCCCCTTAAAGGGGCAACTAACACTGTCTCCCAAACTCTAAATCCACTGTCAGGATAGACTTGCTAATGTCATTTTCCTTTCTAGGCCAACAGCCACAGCATTTACAATCTAATCATGCTCAATCAATTCCATCATCTGCACGCCTGACGCAAGACTCCAATACAATTGTTTATAGCCTGAGCTATTGAAAGAAATTGGGATGGTTGAGACTTTATTCCTTGGAACGCAGAAGTCTGAGGGGTGATTTTATAGAGGTGTATTGATAGGGTGAATGCACAGAATAGAGGAATCAAGAACTAGGGGACATAGAGGGGGATGATTCAATAGGTACCTGATAGGCAACTTTTTCACACCGAGGGTGGTAGGTATATGGACCAGCTGCCAGATGAAGTAGTTGAGGCAGGTACAATAAAAGCATTTCAAAGACATTACTCATTACACAATTGTAATACTCTTTTTTATGACATGAAAGAAAAATTGTTTATGCGTGACAGCTCAGTTGAATAACCAGTTTAGAGGCATCTCCAAATGATGGTGATTATCTCTACCTCAGGTGCCTTACAGAGGGAACCTGCTTTGACTTACCCCAGGAATCTTTCCTCACACCTGGCAATCATTTGTCAACTGAGCATGAATTATTCCGAGAAATAAGATCAGTAGAGGGTGTGGGACATGGCTGATTTATTTGGAAGAAAGAGGCATAAAACCGTAAGGTAAGCGCCATGATTCCTAAAACTTGCCTGATGTTGTTCCTTTACTTCATTTCCAACAATTTGCCATTTTCATTTTCATGGAGTCATTGAATCATGCTACAAAGGGTGTTCTGTTGATGCTGCCTGCTCCTTACCTCGCCTAAGTTAGAATTCATTAAATAGGAGTCTAGACTATAAGTATTTGGCAAACTGTTTAACCAGACTGATTAAGGACTTGACTCAATCATGTACCAAGCAGTGCAATAGTGAAATTTGAAAAAACAAAGTGAAAACCAAAGAGAGGATGCTACCAGGAGACAACAATATATATTAAAAAAGTAAATTTAAATATAGATTAGGCAATGGCAGTTTTGAGTTTTAACTGGAGGAAGATTATTTTGAGATTCTAGAAAGAAATGAGTTCAGATAGTCTTGAAATCACAAACTTGCTCCTGTTATCTTCTGTCACTGCCAATTTGGTGCCTCATCCGTCCTTCAATTCTCTCCCAGTTCAGGGCTGACCTCCACACCTGACTTCATAGCAAATGAGACTCCTCAATATGCTATGTTCATTTACTTATATGTCTAATAATTCTAAATAAGAATAATCAATTTTCACTTTTAATTACTACACCAGAGGTCACCCATTATCAACTGTGGTCCATCTACTAACATCTCAAATGCAATTTCCTCATCTCCTCAATTATTGCCTTTTATTGAGAAAAAGATTGCACACAAAGAGAAATTAAATAACAAAAAAGCTGGGGAAATAACAAGAAAGACAGAAAAGCTTTAATTTTAGAAGTAAATAATGGAGGGGAAGGCTGAATATCTGGAAGCGCAAAAGAGATGAAAGGCCAAGATTAGTGGAGCAATGTGCAAATTTAAAATTCAATATGCTGGGAAAGGAAAGGCAAAGTAGATCATTTGCATGTCATGACAATTAACTTCTGGGACTCGACCTGATCAGAAATTGTGAGAATGATAGGTAAAGAGATGGGAGGCATTAAATTTTTGTGACAAAAATAAGATTAGAAAGCACAGGAAAAAAATGTATGGGGTGACTGTGGATTGATTGTTCAGTATTACCTCAAATGCTTTTAAAGTGAAAGGAATATCTAAAAATGGGAACCATGAACACATGGAAAGTTTAATTTCAGAAGTTATATGAGAATGGAATCAAGATGGCAAATCACCACAATCTTTGAGCCTCATGGGGAAAGTGAGATATAATGTGACAGGGAAAACTGAAGAATGATGGATAAAAAAGTCAATGCAGGCATAGGAGAATTAGGAGAAATTGTGAGCGTGGGAGAAGACAAAAATGCCAGAGATGTTGGCAGAGTTAGCACATCATAATCTTGGAAAGAAAATTATCCAGAAAGGTTAGCACAGTGATGATCCTCACAACTCTAGCTTCAACAACATAATCCGATCCAAATTCATCCTCCAAACTTCCCGCCAAAAGCAGCCAAAATAATCAAGGACCTTCATTGTGGACGCTGGATTATTTCTCTGTAACTGTAATGCAACAATGCTGTAAAACTATGATATTCTAAACTCTGGTATTTTTCTCTGTGCACTACCTGTTGTACTTGTGTGGCTTGGTTGACTCATGTATAATATCATTAATTTGACTGGATAGCACACAAATATATATATTTTTACTGCAATAAAGCAATATTAATACTAACTCAACAAACTCAGGTTCAATACACATCTTGAGAGGTGACCTTGTGGAGTTTGGACATTCTCTCTCTGAATATATGCTTGGGTTTCTGCCGTGTCTAGATCCCTCGCAAGTCCCAAGATATCCTGGAGGATTAGTTTATGTTACTGAAAATTACTTCTTAGTATAAATAAGTGGCAAAAGAATCATAGAGCAGCTGATGGACATGTGAGGGAGGAAATGCATTGAAAGCTGATGGACAGAATATATTACCGAGCAATTTAATGGAAACATATACTTATGTATGTAAACCTGTGAGGTATAGTCTGTACAAGATAATATTGGAATTAATTTGTGGTTTACGGTTACGCAATTGCATAAAAGGAACTCTCAATAATCTTCTATAATGCAGAATTGTAAATGAAGCAGATTATTCTGTGCTACAACATTTCAAACATCAGACTGTCTGCTCACATTACTGCTGTCTCATTTCCTCAGTCAGTCTATATAGGATCCTCAGGTTTGTGTGGTAGGAAATGAAATCGCGACAACAGAAATTATAGCAACTATTTCAAGTCCATTATCTCATCACATTGTGGTTATGTGTCACGTCTGATGCTGCAAGTATATTCAGGAAGCATTTGATAAGGTCCCACATAGAAGATTAGTGGGCACATTAGAGCACATGGTATTGGGGTTAGGGTGCTGACATGGATAGCAAATTGGTTGGCAGACAGGAAACAAAGAGTAGGGATTAACGGGTCCAATAGACAATAAACAATAGACTATAGGTTCAGGAGTAGGCCATTTGGCCCTTCGAGCCAGCACTGCCATTCAATGTGATCATGGCTGATCATCCCCAATCAGTACCCCGTTCCTGCCTTCTCCCCATATCCCCTGACTTCGCTATCTTTAAGAGCCCTATCTAGGACTGCACAGACTCACAACTCTCTGTGAGATAAAGTGTTTCCTCGTCTCCATTCTAAATGGTTTACCCCTTATTCTTAATCTGTGGCCCCTGGTTCTGGACTCCCCCAACATCGGGAACATGTTTCCTGCCTCTAGCGTGTCCAAACCCTTAACAATCTTATATGTTTCAATAAGATCCCCTCTCATCCTTCTAAACTCCCGACTCGCAGTCATTTTGTCGCCTCCCGCTCGCAGTCAACTCGCACTCCCCCCTCCTTCCTCTCCCCCTCCTCTACCCCACTCCCCTTCTCCTCCCTCCTCTCCCCCCACTCTCCCTCCCTCTCCCCGACTCCTCCTCCCCCTCTCTCTCCCCTCCTCCTCCTCCCTCCCCCTCTCTCCCCTTCCCCCCTCCCCTTCTTCTCCCCCCCTCCTCCCCCTCTCCTCTCCCTCCCTCCTCTCCATCCCCTCCTCCCTCTCCCTCTGCCCCACGAGATAGGGCGGGGATAGGGGAAAAGGTGCCAATTAATAATAATAATATATTATCAAGGGGGGTGGTTAGTGTGTGTGGGAGGGGTGGGGGCGTGGGGCTGGTTAGTGTGTGTGTGAGGCCGCAGGCCTCCCCCCACCCCCCCCCTCCCCCCCCGGTCTAGTAAGCTCAAAATTTCAGATGAATCCTAGAATTATTGGATATCGGGAATGTGTGCTTCTTCAAAAAATCCAAAAAATTCCAAAATATGTCTCAGTTATAGGTCACTGCACTATAATTAGCAATGACACCAACTGCGTGTCCGTCTTACAGTTTGTCAATAAGATGGAATCTTCAATAGAACTTAATCCTACATTGGTGAAACTTCTGGCTAAATGTGAATCGTCCTTATTTAACATGCTTACTAGTTATCACAATATTTTACAAGACAAAATTGTATTTGATTGATTTCACTGAATCAAACAAATGAATCAAAGGGTCAAAAATGGCCCGATCCAAATGCAATTATTTTATCTGGTGCTGACATGAGCTGCATGTAACCGATGAGCTGCATGTAACCAAGGCCATGATCTATTATATAGCTCATAATTCATAAGGCCATAGGTGATAGGAGCAGAATTACGCCATTTGGCCCATCTAGTCTACTCCGCTGATCTATCCCTCCGACCTAACCCCATTCTCCTGCTCCCCATAATTGTTTCATACAAAGGGTAGTGGGTGTGTGGAACAAGCTGCCAGATGAGGTAGTTGAGGCTGAGACTATCCAAAAGTTTAAGAAACAGTTAGACAGGTACATGGAATGGACGGGAATGGAGGGATATGGACCAAGCGCAGGCAGGTGGGACTAATGTAGCTGGGACATGTTGGCTGGTGTGGGCAAGTTGCCTGTGTGGCCAAAGGTCCCGTTTCCAAACTGTATCACCCTATGACTCTATAATCAAGAATCTATCTATCTCTGTCTTAGAAATATCCACTGATTTTACCTCAACAGCCTTCTGTGGCAAAGAATTCCACAGATTCACCACCCTCTGACTAAATAAATTCTTCCTCATCTTCCTAAAGGAACGTCCTTTAATTCTGAGGCTATGACCTCTGGTCCTAGACTCTCCCATTAGTGGAAACATCCTCACCACATCCGCTCTATCCAAGCCTTTCACTATTCGGTAAGAATCAATGAGGTCCCCCCCCTTATCCTACTATACTCCAGTAAGTGCAGCCCATTGCCATAAAACGCTCATTCCTAGGATCATTCTTTTAACCTCCTCTGAACCCTCTCCAGAGCCAGCATATCCTTCCTCAGATATGGTGCCCAAAATTGCTCACAATACTCCAAATGTGGCCTGACCAGCGACTTATAGAGCTTCAGCATTACATTGCTGTTTTTGTATTCTAACCCTCTTGAAATAAATGCTAGCATTGCATTTGCCTTCCTTACTACCAATTGGACTTGCAAGTTAACCTTTTGGGGATCCTGCACCAGCACTCCCACGTCCCTTTGCACCTCCGATTTCTGGGTTCTCTCCCCATTTAGAAAATAAGTCTATGCCGTTATTCCTACTGGCAAAATGCATGACTCCACACTTTGCTACACTATATTCCATCTGCCACTTCTCTGCCCACTCTCCCAACCTGTCCAAGTCATCCTGCAAAGTCCCTGCTTTCTCTGCACTATCTGCCCCTCCACCTATTTCCACAAAGCCTTCAATTCCCCCATTCAAATCATTAATATACAACGTATATTTCCTGGAGTCCAAAACTATCTTTTTAAATCTTGAGTAGATAGTTCAACCTTCAGATGAGTAATAAAAATAGAAACTGCACTGAATGCTATTTACCTCAAAAATCTACCTTGATCAATTTTGGTCAATTTCTGAGTTAGCATGTTTAGGTTTCAGCACCATCCTAAAATACACAAATGACAAAGTAAAAACTGATCTACAGTGCACAACACCTGAGTAAGAGTTGCTTTGTCATTTCTATAACAATTGTCAACTTTTGCTTAAATTAACTAAACTGGCTAGACAAAGCATCTATTCCAAACTATACTTAGTCCTTGATCTCTGTAATATCACAATAGGAAGGAGACAAAAGCACTGATCGAGAAAAAATAATAAGCCCATTAGTATTTCAATTTCTGATGTTATTGGTTGTTTGTTAAAAGTATCTCTATAGGAGAAACTGGGCAGAAGAATTTGTGGCTACAAGGAGGGAGCAGGAAAATGATTTTAGATTTCATAGAACAGATGGTATCTGTACAGACCGGACAGGTTGGAGAACAGCATGGCCCAGACCAATATCCTGGTGTGGGGCGGGCTGGTCTGAGGGCATTGCCAGTGTCACTGGAAAGATCAGGAAGGGGGAAATTGGAACCTTGAAGGAATTTCACAATGGAGAGAAACAGTGAGAAGGGAAAGCTGGAAAAGTAGTAAGACAGATAAATAAAAAACATAAACAAGGTCATGCATAAAAATGTTTATGTGACAAAAATAAAGGCACTATAAATTACAATTAAAACACAAAATATGTGCTATAACACGAGGATAAGCGCTCAACTAAGAAAAACCAAGCCCAAAGGGAAAGTACTTTCTCACTAAATATACCAATATATGCTAAGGGCAATACAGTGCCCTCCATAATGTTTGGGACAAAGACCCATCATTTATTTATTTGCCACTGTACTCCACAATTTGAGATTTGTAATAGAAAAAAATCAACCGTGGTTAAAGTGCACATTGTCATATTTTAATAAAGGGTATTTTTATACATTTTGGATTCACCATGTAGAAATTACAGCTGTGTTTATACATAGTCCCCCCATTTCAGGCACCATAATGTTTGGGACACAGCAATGTAATGTAAATGAAAGTAGTAATGTTTAGTATTTTGTTGCATATCCTTTGCATGCAATGACTGCTTGAAGTCTGCGATTCAATGACATCACCAGTTGCTGGGTGTCTTCTCTGGTGATGCTCTGCCAGGCCTGTATTGCAGCCATCTTTAGCTTATGCGTGTTTTGGGGGCTAGTTCCCTTCAGTTTTCTCTTCAGCATATAAAAGACATGCTCAATTGGGTTCAGATCGGGTGATTGACTTGGCCGCTCAAGAATTGATCATTTTATAGCTTTGAAAAACTCCTTTGTTGCTTTGGCAGTATGTTTGGGATCATTGTCTTGCTGTAGAATGAACCACCGGCCAATGAGTCTTGAGGCATTGGTTTGAAATTGAGCAGATAGGATGTGTCTATACACTTCAGAATTCGTTATGCTACTATCATCAGCAGTTGTATCATCAATGATGATAAGTGAGCCAGTACCTTCAGTAGCCATACTTGCCCAGGGCCATAACACCCCCACTACCATGTTTCACAGATGAGGTGGTATGCTTTGGATCTTGGGCAGTTCCCTCTCTCCTCCATACTTTGCTCTTGTCATCACTCTGATATAAGTTAATCTTCTTCTCATCTGTTCACAAGACCTTTTTCCAGAACTGTGGTTGCTCTTTTAAGTACTTCTTGACAAACTGTAACCTGGTCATCCAATTTTTGCGGCTAACCAGTGGTTTACATCTTGCAGTGTAGCCTCTGTATTTAAGTTCATGAAGTCGTCTGCGTACAGTGGTCATTGACAAATCCACACCTGACTCCTGAAGAGTGTTTCTGATCTGTTGGATGGGTGTTTAAGGATTTTTCATTATTATAGAGAGAATACTACTGTCATCAGCTGTGGAGATCTTCTCAATTAATAAGCTCACCAGTGCTCTCTTTCTTCTTAATGATGTTCCAAACAGTTGATTTTGGTAAGCCTAAAGTTTGGCTGATGTCTCTAACAGTTTTATTCGTGTTTCTCAGTCTCATAATGGCTCTGTTGACTTTCATTGGCACAACGTTGGTCCTCATGTCGATAAACAGCTATAAAAGTTTCCATAGGTGATGGAAAGACTGGAGGAAAGACTAGGTGCTGAAGCTTTCTGATACCTGCATTAAGGAGGCAATTAAACACACCTGAGCAATTACAAACAGCTGTGAAGCCCAAACATTATGGTGCCCTGAAATGGGGGGACTATGTATAAACACAGCTATAATTTCTACATGGTGAAACCAAAATGTATAAAAATGGCCTTTATTAAAATCTGACAATGTGTACTTTAACCACATGTGATTTTTTCTATTACAAATCTCAAATTGTGGAGTACAGAGGCAAATAAATAAATGATGGGTCTTTGACCCAAACATTATGGAGGGCACTGTAACTAACTCCATATGCAATAAACAGCTACCTACATGTTCATTAAAAAAACCCAGTAAAAACAAATCAAGTAGATGCAAGTATATCAGTGGGGTTATCAAGTGGGCACCTCCCTTCACTGGTGTTTCGTTGAGTTAGGCCCACGACACCTCGGGGAGGCTCAACAGGTAGTTTTGGTGTCCCAGAACAACCCCCCTCAATACCTGCTCACTACCTATACTACCACAATCTACTAAATAAAGGAAACTGCAGACAATTAACTCCATCCTATCTTCCACTTATCCTAGCCCATCATTAAACTTGCACCCTTCACATGGTCCACCCTGTTTTGACTAATGCAATAAACCCAACGTGCACAAAGAAATAGATCAAATAGAACAAGTTGACCTACAACTTTAGGGTGTGCACGCCATACGCAAGAAGTTAAACGTGTAACACCACAAATATCAATCTTGCATAAAACCGGGATACACTTGCACAGACTACACTTACAAAGAGATACACATACGTTTTCTTTCTGCCCCCAACTGACACTATTTCTTCTCCACCAAATCCACCTACTGCCTTGCTCTGCTGCCTCTGACATCTGCTTTACAGCCTGACTCAAACTCTGTCCACAAATTCCTAACTTTCCAAATAGAGATGTGGTCGATCTCGCTATGAAACCTCTACAACCCACCTCTACCGGACGTACCCTTGCTCTCCATCCTTGCTGCTCAACTCCTGCCAACTCTACCTATCTAAGCTTTTTCCTTTCATAAGCCTCATCCACTAAGTTCTCCCAAGGCACCATTAGTTCTATAAAATACACTGTCTGCAGACTAACTGACCATAACGCTATATCATAGCAATGTTACAAAATTTTGAGATTAAAAAAATCAAGTCTGTAATTTATCCCATCAGATAAAGCATAAAAAGAAGTTTAATGTGACACCTAATTCACTTTCATATCTTGAGTATTAAAAAAGTTATTGCCATTTTCATACTCGGAAATTAGCATCTTGTTCCCCATTGTCTTTCGATTGCCTTAACTCAAAAGCTGTGATCTAGGACAGTCAAAAGCTCATAACTTTCTTAATAATTAAGAGAACTCAATGAAATATTCAGTTATTATAGATTGAAGCATTCTGAAACAAATATGAAACAATCTTACTTGGATGACCTGAAATTAAAGCATATAATTAGTTAGTTGCCTAATTGTAGCTAATTACAAAATTCAATTACTAGATCTGAGCATCTATCCATTTCTTAAGAAATGATAAACATTTTTAAATTGCCTAAGTGTCCAAATAACATTCACACAATAATCCACAATATAACATGATTTTTAAATCTAATTTTCATGCATTTATAGGCCAAATTTAAGGAATTTAGTGTTTAATTCCTGTAAATTAATAGCCATTTAAATCAACTTGCGAGTGGGTTTTAGAGGAACGCAGGTGGATTGGAACATTGCGGTTTGCGGTGAATTTAACCCACAGTCGGCAGGAAAAATACTGCCGGTTCGTATATTTTATTGGTCCCCTTTTCGCATGATGAAAATTTGATTAAAGGCTTCCTAAGAAGCACGTTTTTATGTAAAAATAAACTGTGTACCTTCTTTTATCGCCTGCGTTAGGTCCGTTCCGCTGTCGGCGTTCACGGCTTCAGAAGATGATTTTTAAACTACTCTAGCTAATAAATTACCTAGCATAGTTTAAAAATACCTTAATAAAACAAATGTCGGAGCGATTTCTCTTTAGCAACGAAATCCCCTGAGATTGATCGATTTGGGCTGTCTGGGGAAAAACGGCATTTTAAACCCGCCCCCCTCTGAAAGGCGCCAAAGTCGCGCACACGGGGAGTGGCAGAACTGCAGCGCTGCTCAAGGTAGGTATTGTAACATACCTAATATCAGGCCTCAAACTAGTACTAATTATTTACTGTGGAACACCAAGCTTTCCTCCCAAATCTACCTGCACATCCCAATCATTGGCTCCCCGCAACCGGCCTAACTCATACCTGTCTGAAAACTTCCCTCCTCTACCTTACTCTCCCTCACGGACAAAATGAATCACTACACTCCCAGTCCTGATGCTTACTGAATTTCCGTGCTCTCCTCCTCTTAATTGCTGCTGCTATGCACTTCAAGACCTGGTTATGCCACCAAGTATACCGACCCTGAGAAAGACTAGTCCTACATCCTGACAAAATATGCCAATGGTGCCACTTCTGAACACAGGGAACACGCCGGGTCCCCACTCACCCATTGTTTGAGGTTCTGTGGTGATGGCAGCACATCATAAATAGCCCCTATGAGGAAACTTAAATGACCCGCCTCCATGCACCATAGGTCCCTCCAGCTAAACCTCCTCTTTTGTACACTACTAGATGACCCATGGACCCATTGGGTTCCCGTTGTGGCACCAGACGTCCTTGAGACGTTCAATTATTTCAAATTCCGTCAACTGCGCATGTGCGGATACCAGGCCAGGCAACCCTCCCCCAACTGTGCAGGCATGGTTGACGAGCCCGGAAAGTGGGAGCAGACTGCCATTAATTAAAGTTTATAATGGGAATTACTTTGTAAAATCGAAAGAAACTTGATACTGCACACCGCAGGCGAATGGTGAGTAAGGCGCCCCTAAACCTGTTGCTCTATCGGGTACCATTTTGGCTGTATTTTGGGAACATACATATATCCATACATACATACAAGATGAGACTTTTAGTTATATATAGATAGATATATGAATGTTTGTGCAATTCATAATAAGGTAGATGATTTATAACAAAAACTGAAATAAACAGACATAATTTAATAGCTATTATATAAGGCGCGCTAAAATATTCTAGGATGTTCAACATTAGGAAGGAGATCCAAAAAGCAAAAGTTGGCAGTGATGAGAAATGATCTTGGCTTTACAAGATAAGGAACTGGAATCAATTTGGCTTGCACTAAGATATTTTCAGAAAATATTGGAAGGAGTTATTTATACGTCACCAATTACCATTTGCAATATTGGGCCTAGCGTTAATCAGAAAATGAAATGTGTGTGTAACTAGGATAATACAGAGTCATTCTGTACGGAAATAAACCTTTCGGCCCAATGCGCCCATGTAGACCAAGAAGCCCCATCTAAGTTAGTCCCATTTGCCCATGTTTAGTCTATATCCCTCTAAGCCTTTTCTATCCGTGTATCTTTCCAAATTGATTTTAAATATTGTTACTGTACCTACCTCAAATACTTCCTCTGCACTTGCTCCATAAACCTATCATTGTCTGTGTGAAAAAGTTGCCCTATGAAATCTTTTCCCTCATACGTAAAATGTATTTAGTTTTAGAGATATAGCATGGACTCAATGCCAATCATCGATCATCTGTACTGATGTCTGAAGAATAGTCTGAAGAAGGGGCTCGACCTAAAACGTCATCTATTCCTTTTCTCCAGAGATGCTGCCTGACCCGCTGAGTTACTCCAGCATTTTGTATCGATCATTTATTCATAGAGGGGCAAAGTTTAAATGAGATGTGCAAGACATGCTATTTTATTTACACAGATGTTTTTTGGCGTTTGGAATGTTTTGCTAGAGGCAGATACGATAGTGCTGTTGAAGATGCTTTTACAAAGGCACATGGACATGCAAGACATTGGAGAGGTATGCATCATGTGTAGGCAGATAAGATTTGTTTAGTTTAGCGTCATGTTTGACAAAGACATTGTGAGCTGAAGGGCCTGCTCTGTGCTGTACCTTTCTATGTTCTATTGAAGTACTGAAGAGCTTATGAGGTGTCTCAGATGTAGGTAGAAATGGATTGGACAGGCGGAGGAGGATGGGCAGTTGAGATAGTTGTGGATGAGTTTGGTGATGCATGAGGAGGCAGAAACAATGGGTCTGCCAGGGAAAACCAGATTGTGGATTTTGGGAAGAAATGGGCAGTAGGGGATTGGGGAACTATAAGACTGGAAGATCAGAGGCTATAGAAGGGAAATCAGCAGTGATGAGGAGATACGTAAGGGTCTGGGAGATGAAGAAGGGTCTCGACCCAAAACGTCACCCATTCCTTCTTTTCAAAAATGCTGCTTGTCCCACTGAGTTTTAATTCAGTATTGTGTCTATCCTCGGGAGATAACAGCCTGGTGTTCATCTGTGGGGTCATGGTATGAGGCAGTGTCCAAGAGCGGGAAATAAAATTGTCCAAAGAGAATAGAAAGCTGACAGGGGAACAGAAACATAGACATAGATATTAGGTGCAGGAGTAGGCCATTTGGCCCTTCGAGCCTGCACCGCCATTCAATATGATCATGGCTGATCATCCAACTCAGTATCCCGTACCTGCCTTCTCTCCATACCCTCTGATCCCCTTAGCCACAAGGGCCACATCTAACTCCCTCTTAAATATAGCCAATGAACTGGCCTCAACTACCCTCTGTGGCAGAGAGTTCCAGAGACCCACCACTCTCTGTGTGAAAAAAGTCCTTCTCATCTCGGTGCTAAAGGATTTCCCCCTTATCCTTAAGCTGTGACCCCTTGTCCTGGACCTCCCCAGCATCGGGATTAATCTTCCTGCATCTAGCCTGTCCAACCCCTTAAGAATTTTGTAAGTTTCTATAAGATCCCCTCTCAATCTCCTAAATTCTAGAGAGTATAAACCGAGTCTATCCAGTCTTTCTTCATAAGACAGTCCTGACATCCCAGGAATCAGTCTGGTGAACCTTCTCTGCACTCCCTCTATGGCAATAATGTCCTTCCTCAGATTTGGAGACCAGAACTGTACGCAATACTCCAGGGAAGTCCAGGAGAAGGAAGAATGTTTGAGATGCGAGAACAGGTCATCACTAGGAGGTGAGGAATCCTTGCCAGAGAAAAGGCCCGGAGGCAGAGGCAACAGAAGATGAGCTTGATATCATAATTACCTCAGAACTCGTTGAGGTGTGGGCGGAGGGGTCCTTCTGCTGAGGACAGATTGTTCAGCATTGGAGAGGGCAGGTCAAGAAGGGATGGTAAGAATGAATCAGCCTTCAGATGAAGGCTCTGGGGAAGGCAAATGATGGAAAGGGGCTCAGTGGGGAGCGGGTGTATGGAATGGTGTAGGAGATGGGGCGGGGGGGCAGAGGTGGTATAGTTAGCACAGGAGGAAGAGCAGCATGACCCAGCACTGTTGGCATTAAGGTCCCTGGTTTAAATGCAACTGCAGGAGCAGTAGGACCTAGGCAAGGGGCAGGTAGGGCAGAGAAAGCAGGGCCTCTGCAGAAGGACTTGGAAAGGTTGGGAGAGTGGGCGGAGAAGTGGAAGATGGAATATATTGGAGCAAAGTGTGGAGCCATGCATTTTAGCAGTAGGAATAAAGGTGTAGAATATTTTCTGAATGGAGAGAGAATCCAGAAATCGGACATGCAAAGGGACTTGGGAGTGCTGGTGCAGGATTCCCAAAAAGTTAACCTGAAAGTCAAATCGGAAGAAGGTAATCGCAATGTTAGCATTTAATTCAAGAGCGCTAGAATACGAAACAGGAATGTAATAATGAGGCTATATAAGGCGCTAGTCAGGCCGCATTTGAAGTATTATGAGATGCGTTGGTGGTCATTTTCCAATGTTCCTGTGGATTGGGGGGTAGCCAATGTAACTCCACATTTTAAGAAAGGAGGGAGAGAGAAAACGGGGAATTATAGACCAGTTAGCCGTACATTGGTTGTGGGGAAGATGCTTGAGTCAATTGTTAAAGATGTTATAGCAGCGCACTTGGAAAGCAGTGACAGGATCGGTCAAAGTCAGCATGGATTTAACGAAGGGGAATTCATGCTTGTCTAATCTTCTGGAAAGTAGAATGGATAAGGGACACCAGTGGATGTGGTGTATTTGGACTTTCAAAAAGCCTTTGACAAGGTCCCACATAAGAGATCAGTGTGCAAAATTAGAGCACATGATATTCGGGGTAGGGTATTGACATGGATAGAGAACTGGTTGGCAGACAGGAAGCAAAGAGTAGGAATTAACAGGACCTTTTCAGAATGGCAGGCAGTGACTAGTGCAATGCCGCAAGGCTCGGTGCTGGGATCCCAATAATTTACAATATATATTAACGATTTAGCCATTTAGGACCGAGATGAGGAAAACCTTTTTCACCCAGAGAGTTATGAATCTGTGGAATTCTCTGCCACAGAGGACAGCGGAGGCCAATTCACTGGCTGTTTTCAAGAGAGAGTAAGGGGCTGTCCCACTGCTGCGACCTGATTGGCGAGTTTAGAAGAGTTTGAAAAAGTGTCATGTTGAAGACCTCCTCCGACTATGTTGAAGACAAGCTTCGACTAGCTACAGGAAAATTGGACACCAAATAATGGAGAGTGAACATGCTCTCCTTCGATCTCCCTTCGATTATGTTGAAGACTATCTACGACTACCTTCGATTACTTTCGATTACTTACGAATAACATGCCGACCTACTATGACCTACTTCGACTAAACCTACGAATAAAAAAAATATCGATTTTTTCAATGGCGACCTTTTTTTACTTACGGGCATTTTTCATCATGTTGAAAAATACGCCGCGACCTAGCTGAGGTCTCGAGTACGCGGGGACTACTCTTGAGCATGAAGGAGAGTTACAAAGACCTCCTAGGACCTCGTGTCGACCATGCTGTGAGTATGAGTCGAGGGCAAACTCTTCTAAACTCACCAAATAGCACACCGCAGTGGGACAGCCCCTTTACATTTAGCTCTTAGGGCTAAAGGCAACAAGGGATACGAGGAAAAAGCAGGTACTGATTTTTGATGATCAGCCATGAGCATATTGAATAGCGCTGCTGGCTCGAAGAGCTGAATGGCCTACCCCTGCACCTGTTTTTCTATGTCTTCTCTGTTCTATGTTCGATGTTCTTCATGTGAGCAATTGTGGGCACCGTATCTGAGGAAGGATGTGCTTCCTCTGGGGAGATGTTAGTGGTTTACAAGAATGATTGGGTTAACATATGATGAGCGTTTGATGGCACTGGGCCTGTACTCTCTGGAGTTTAGAAGAATGAGGGGGGACTTCAATGAAACCCACAAACAAGTGAAATTCTTGGATAGAGTGGATGTGGAAAGGATGTTTCCACTCGTGGGATAGTCTAGGACTAAAGGGTTATAGCCTCAGAAATAAAAGACGTTCATTTAGGAAGGAGAGTCTATAGTCAGAGGGTAGTGAATCTGTGGAATTCTTTGCCACAGAAGGCTGTGGAGACCAATTCAATGGATATTTTTAAGGCAGAGATAGATAATTCTTGATTAGTACAGGTGTCAGCTATGGGGAGAAGGCAGGAAAATGGGGTTAGGAGGGAGAGATAAATCATCCATGATTGAATGGCGGAGTAGACTTGATGGGCCGAATGGCCTAATTCTACTCCTATCACTTATGGCCTTATGAGAGTCAATCAAGGGTAAGCAGTTGGAGCTGGCAGTGTCAATGCTCCCCTCATGAAGTGGCCAGGGATGCCGTCAAACCCATAAGAGTCGGGGTGCGGTGAGGATTGGCATACAGTGCCCCCATCCTTAGGCCCACCGGGAGCAGGTAAATATGGTAGAACTGGATTTTGAGTTTGAAAGTGTTGGAATTTATTGCAAAATTAAAGCTCTCAAGGCTTGAGAGGAGAATTAGAAGTAGATGACTGGGACAATGCATTGACGGGCAATGGTTAATATGTAAAGGAAATAATGAATAAGTTATGGAACCATAGTCAAACAACAACATAGCAGTGCCTTTGGCCCACCATGTCCAGTCTAACCATCAAACACCCATATATACAAATCTCATTTATCAGCACTTGCCCATGGTCTTTTATGCCTTGAAAATGCAAGTGTCCAAATACAAAGTCACTGCCGCCACCCTCAAGGTGAAAAATTGTTTCTTCACATCTGTATAACTAAAAGTCTAATCTTGACCACTTCCTGTCTGCGCTATATATTGATTTTAGAAAGAACGCGACCATATATCGCTATGATTCTTGGCCATCTTACTCACAGTCCTTCTCCGCAGCCCCGAGGATTTTTCCGATCGATGAAAAATAAAAAAGTTATGAATGTTTAAAATATCTTGAGATCAGCTGATTGGTCCTCCTGCCTGTCAATCACCATGATGAAGGTAACGCCCATTCGGGGGGGGGGGGGGGGGGCAGGACTATAAAATCCCAGATGCCTGGATGTGAGTCAGTCACTTTGGATGATCGCGAAGTAGAGGCCACAACTTTGATTCTGCTGTGAGTCTACTGAACTGTGAGTCTACTAAATGGTGAGTCTACTGAACAGTGAGTCTACCCTTTATGTGGTTATGTGATTATGTTCTTTATGTGGTTAACCCTTTATTTGCTTGCAATAAATGATTTGTTAGCCAGCAATGTGCTTGCAATAAAGGACTTTTTAACCCTTAATATGCTTGCAATAAATGATTTGTTATCCAGCAATGTGCGTGAAATGAATGATGGTCAACCCTTAATGTGCTTGCAATAAATGATTTGCTAGCCAGCAATGCGCTTGCAATAAATGATTTGTTAGCCCTTAATGAAATGACATGAGTTGTTTGGCCTGCCATGTGCTTTTGCTTTTGTTTTGCCTTTGCTTTGCTTGAGCTCACCTGAAATGAAAGCAAATGGATTGTATTGTTGGATGGCCCTGCCTGCCCTGTGCTTTTGCTTTGCCTTTGCTTTGTTTGACATCACCTGAAATGAAAGCAAATGGATTGTATTGTTGGATGACCCTGCCTGCCCTGTGCTTGACTTGACTTGAAATGGATTGACTTGACATGAAATTGATTGAAATAGATTGTTGGCCCTGCACTCACTGTGCTTGACTTGACTTGCCCCACAACACCCATGCTAGCACTCCAGAACCCCCCCGCCCCACTGGCCATTGGTGGAGAGGTGAAATATTGGAATTGGTGGAGAGGTGAAATATTGTGTTGGGGGACCAGCCCTCCCGTGTGAACCTAGGACCCAACGGGTCCCACTTAGTCTAGTCCCCTCTAAACCTTTTGTTCCCTACCTCATACCTGTTGCTATTGGTTTCAGACACCTCTTTTATGGAAATAAGTTTCTTTGTATCCACAACAACCAAGCCTCTTGTTGTTTTGGGCACTTAATCATGTTTTCCGTCAGCCTTCTTCTCCATTCCATGGAAAATTAAAAGCAGCCTCTTCACTCTGTTCTCAAAATAGAAATGCTGCTTTCCAGGCCATATTCTGGCAAAACTTCCTCTGAATACAGTGCAATTATGTTCATTTTACAGCGTGGCAACTAAACTGCTCACAGTACTCCTTTTGTGGCTTAACAAAAGTTTTACAAAGTTTTGCTATGCTCTTATGTTCTTTGCCTCAGCTAATGAAAAGGCAAACATCCCGAATGCCTTCTTTGCTATCTTTTCTACCTGTGCTGCCACCTTCAGGATTCCTTGGCCAAGTACATTAAGATCCCTCTGTTCATAATTAAGCTCTGGGGCACTACCATTCATGTGTGTATCCTCCCCTTATCAATCCCCTGAAAATGCACCATCTCACATTTACCAGGATCCATCTTTCCTTGCTCCACCTATCTTATCAACTAATAAAAGCCATCCTGTAGCCTAAGACCACCCTCTTCACTATCAACAACCATCACTAATTTCTTTCTGTGTACCACTAATTTCCATCCTGCACTTCATCAACTTTACCACTAATTTCCATCCTGTACTGAAATTCATTTGGACCATCTCCGACATCTCCCTACCGTTCCATCACAGGAAACAGATAATAGATCGACAACTACTACAAACCATCGACAAATCCAATAGCTATCTTGACTACACTTCTTCCCACCCTGCTTCCTGTAAAGACTCTATCCCCTACTCCCAGTTATCTCCGCCTACACCGCATCTGCATCGGAGATGTCCTCATTCTTTAGGGAACGGGGGTTCCCCTCTTCCATTATTGATGAGGCTCGCACTAGGGTCTCCTCAATTTTCCGCAGCTCCGCTCTTACTCCCCCTACCCCCATTCGTAACAAGGATGGAGACCGTTCCCTCCGTAACTCCCTGGTCAACTCGTCCCTTCCCACCCAAACCACCCCTTCCCAAGGTATTTTCCCTGCAACCACAGGGGATGCAACACCTGCTCCTGTACCTGCCCCCTTGACTCCATCCAACGACCTAAACAGTCTTTCCAGGGTTGGCAGAGGTTCACTTGAACCTCCTCCAACCTCATTTACTATATCCGCTGTTCCTGGTGTCAATTTCTCTACATCGGAGAAGGCAGGAACGGGGTACTGATTGGGGATGATCTGCCATGATCATAATGAATGGCAGTGGTGGCTCGAAGGGCCGAATGGCCTACTCCTGCACCTATTGTCTATTGACCAAGCACAGATTCGGTGATTGTTTCGTTGAACACTTCCGCTCAGTCTGTCTTAAGCAATCTGATCTCCCGGTGGCCCACCACTTCAACTCCCCCTCCCATTCCCAATCTGACCTTTCTGTCCTGGGCCTCCTCCATTGTCAGAGTGAGGCCCAGCGCAAAGTGGAGGAGCAGCACCTCATATTTCGCATGGGTAGTTTACACCCCAGCCGTGTAAACATTGACATCTGACTTCAGATAGCCCTTGCTTTCTCTCTCCTTCCCCTTCCCCATTCTCCCACTAGTCTTACTGTCTCAGCCTACATTCTATCTTTGTCCCGCCTGCTCCACTGATATCAGTGTGAAGAAGGGTCTCGACACGTCACCCATTCCTTCTCTCCATAGATGCTGCCTCACCCGCTGAGTTACTCCAGCATTTTATGTTTACCACTAATTTCTTTCTCATCAGCAAATTTACTCATCACACCTCCTATATATGCATTTAAATTGTTAATATATATGACAAAGTGCAAGTGTCTCAGGACTGATCCCTGTAGTACACTACTGGGCGCAAGCTACCAACTACAAAAACAATCTTCCACCACACCCTGTTTCTTAATACCAAGCCAATTTTGGAACCAATTTGGCAACTTCCCTTCAATTCCATGAGCTACAAACATGTCATCATTTGTCAAAGGCCTTAGAAACATAGAAAATAGGTGCAGGAGTAGGCAATTCGGCCCTTGGAGCCTGCACCGCCATTCAATATGATCATGGTTGATCATCCAACTCAGTATCCTATACCTGCCTTCTCTCCATACCCCCTGATCCCTTTAGCCACAAGGGCCACATCTAACTCCTTCTTAAATATAGCCAATGAACTGGCCTCAACTACCTTCTGTGGCAGAGAATTCCAGAGACTCACCACTCTCTGTGTGAAAAATGTTTTCCTCATCTCGGTCCTAAAGGAATTCCCCCTTATCCTTAGACTGTGACCCCTTGTTCTGGACCTCCCCAACATCGGGAACAATCTTCCTGCATCTAGCCTATCCAACCGCTTAAGAATTTTGTAAGTTTCTATAAGACCCCCCTCAGTCTTCTAAATTCTAGCGAGTACAAGCCAAGTCTATCCAGTCTTTCCTCATATGAAAGTCCTGACATCCCAGGAATCAGTCAGGTGAACCTTCTCTGTACCCCCTCTATGGCAAGAATGTCTTTTCTCAGATTTGGAGACCAAAACTGTACGCAATACTCCAGGTGTGGTCTCACCAAAACCCTGTACAACTACAGTAGAACCTCCCTGCTCCTATACTCAAATCCTTTCGCTATGAATGCTAACATACCATTTGCTTTCTTCACTGCCTGTTGCATCTGCATGTCTACTTTCAATGATTGGTGTACCATGACACCCAGGACTCATTGCATCTCTCCTTTTCCTAATTTGCCACCATTCAGATAATAGTCTACCCTCCTGTTTTTGCCACCAAAGTGGATAACCTCACATTTATCCACATTATACTGCATCTGCCATGCACTTGCCCACTCACCCAGCCTATCCAAGTCACCTTGCAGTCTCCTAGCATCCTCCTCACACCTAACACTACCCCCCAGCTTAGTGTCATCCGCAAATTTGGAGATGTTGCATTCAATTCCCTCGTCCAAATCATTAATGTATATTGTAAATAGCTGGGGTCCCAGCACTGAGCCTTGCGGTACCCCCACTAGTCACTGCCTGCCATTCTGAAAAGGACCTGTTTACTCCTACCCTTTGCTTCCTGTCTGCCAGCCAGTTCTCTATCCACATCAATACTGAACCCCCAATACCGTGTGCTTAAGTTTGTATACTAATGGGACCTTGTCGAAAGCCTTCTGAAAGTCTAGATATAACACATCCACTGGTTCTCCCTTATCCACTCTGCTAGTTACATCCTCGAAAAATTCTATAAGATTCGTCAGACGTGATTTACCTTTCATAAATCCATGCTGGCTTTGTCTAATGATTTCACCTCTTTCCAAATGTACTGCTATCCCATCTTTAATAACTGACTCTAGCCGTTTCCCCACTACCGATGTTAAACTAACTGGTCTGTAATTCCCCGCTTTCTCTCTCCCTCCTTTTTTAAAAAGTGGGGTTACATTAGCTACCCTCCAATCCTCAGGAACTACTCCAGAATCTAAGGAGTTTTGAAAAATTATCACTAATGCATCCACTATTTCTGTGGCTACTTCCTTGAGTACTCTGGGATACAGACTACATGGCCCTGGGGATTTATCGGCCTTTAATCCATTCAATTTACCCAACACCACTTCCCGGCTAACCTGGATTTCACTCAGTTCCTCCACCTTATTTGACCCCCGGTCCCCTGCTATTTCCGGCAGATTATTTATGTCTTCCTTAGTGAAGACAGAACCAAAGTAGTTATTCAATTGGTCTGCCATGTCCTTGTTCCCCATGATCAATTCACCTGTTTCTGACTGCAAGGGACCTACATTTGTTTTAACTAATCTCTTTCTCTTCAAATATCTATAAAAACGTTTGTCAGTTTTCATGTTCCCTGCCAGTTTTCTTTCATAATCTATTTTCCCTTTCCTAATTAAGCCCTTTGTCCTCCTCTGCTGGACTCTGAATTTCTCCCAGTCCTCTGCTTGGCTGCTTTTTCTGGCTAATTTGTATGCTTCATCTTTTGTTTTTATACTATACTATATACTATTTCCCTTGTTATCCATGGATGCACTACCTTCCCTGATTTATTCTTTTCCCAAACTGGGATGAACAATTGTTGTAGTTTATCTGTGCAGTCTTTAAATACCTTCCATTGCACATCCACTGTCAACCCTTTAAGAATCACTTGCCAGTCTCTTGGCCAATTCACGTCTCATACCTTCAAAGTTACCTTTGTTTAAGTTCAGAACCCTTGTTTCTGCCTTAATTATGTCACTCTCCATCCTAATGAAGAACTCAACCATATTATGGTCACTCTTGCCCAACAGGCCACGCACAACAAGACTGCTAACTAACCCTTCCTCATTAATCAATACCCAGCCTAGAATAGCCTTCTCTCTCGTTGGTTCCTCTACATGTTGGTTTAGAAAACTATCCCGCATACATTCCAAGAAATCCTCTTCATCAGCACCCCTGCCCATTTGATTCACCCAATCTATATGTAGATTGAAATCACCCATTATAATTGTTTTACCCTTGTTGCACGCATTTCTAATTTCCTGTTTGATGCCATCCCCAACTCCACTACTACTGTTAGGTGGCCTGCACACAACTCCCACTAGCGTTTTCTGCCCCTTAGAGTTTCGCAGCTCTACACATATCGATTCCACATCCTCCAAGCTAATGTCCTTCCTTTCTATTGCATTAATCTCCTCTCTCACCAGCAACGCTACCCCACCTCCCTTTCCTTTCTGTCTATTCCTCCTGAATATTGAATATCCCTGGATGTTCAGCTCCCAGCCTTGGTCCCCCTGGAGCCACGTCTCCGTGATCCCAACTATAGCATAGTCATTAATAGCTATCTGCACATTCAACTCATCCACCTTATTACGAATGCTCCTTACTGAAATACATGAAGATGACATCAACCACGTGGCCCTCATTTAATAAATTTTGTTCACTTCAAAAAATTAAACCAAATTGGTCAGTGATGCATATTAACCAAAGCCATCTTTGATTAATCAGCGCCTTTGCACGTGTAGATGGAGGGAACTTCAATTTTCTAGGTGTAAATATCAGAAATAATTTAATAATAATTTGGCCAGGAAAGCACACCAATATCTCCACTTCCCCAGAAGGCTAAGGAAATTCCACACCTCTCCCAATGATTCCTACACAATCCTAATTTAAGGTAGTGCTATTTGCCCCTCTAAACCCTTCCTAAGCATGTACCTGTCCAAATGTCATTTAAATGTTCTTTTTGTACTATAACAAGATCCTGTTTCCTTGCGGTATGACTCCATGCCTCTATTTTTCCATAACACTAAACTGTGTTGTCTGCTTGTATGCCATTTTTTTTTGTAGTTGTTTATCAAAATTATTTATACAAAAATTCTGCGAGTTGCCGGGATGACGGAGCTCCGGCGTCGGAAAGGAGAACACTCTCAGCGGCCTGGAGTTCAGAATCGGCCGCTTCCTACCGGAGACCATGGCTTCCGAAGTCCACAGGCCGAGCTCGGCAGAGCTCCAACACTGGCAATCCTCGGTGAAAGGTCCCAGGCCTCCGCGATGTTAAAGTCAGCGCCACCCGCAGCTGGAAGCTCCACGGTGTTTAAGTCGGCAGGCCCAACACTCCGGAGCTCCAATACGGCGATCCCGGTAAGGTATCGCCCGCTCCGTGATGGTCATTCGGTGCTGCGCCGCCGCTGAAGCTCTGGCCGGTCTCTGACTGAGAAAACGGTTTCCCCTTCCCCCCCCACATAAAAAAGGACTCAAAGACCTCCAAAAACAAACTTTTAGACTGGCTAAAAATTACAAAAATGAATGAAAGGGCAGACAGCTGCTGGCGAGGCTGCCACACTCGATGGCGCCACCACTCGACATGCTGTTTGGCCTGTTGAGTTACTCCAGCTTTTTGTGTCTTTTTTCAGTTCTTGCATCCGCAGTTCCTCCCTACATAATCCCCATTTAAGATAGTCCTATTTGCCTGTTTTGGACCTATATCTCTCTAAACCCTTCCTGCATGTACCTGTCCAAATGTCCACCTGTCCAAAGGAAGGTAAACTAATGAGAGAAATGCTTCTAATGCCAAACGTACCACTTGTTTACATTTGCCAATTTTCCAATTGCGGCTCTCGAGATTTTCTGTATGCTTCCAAATGTTTAAAGCATTTGAGTCTATCGTTTTCTGTTATGCACTGGTGAAATACTGAAAAGACTTCATGCATAGCCAGAAATCACTCATTCCACTAGTGCTGATTTTGGGCCTGACTGACTTGATGTAAGAAAAGATTCTGCAAATGAAGATTTATTTCCCACTATACTCAGGACAATGATTCAAATTAAATAGGAGCCTGCTTTTAAATTGTATTTCTGATACTTTATTGTTGCTAAAGGATATAAAAGATGCCACTGACAACCATTTAAGAAAAAAAAATCTCCATAGCTCACTTGTGTTTCATAAATTGCTTAAGGAAGTGCGACTGATCCACGTTTAAACTCTTGTTGATGTTAAAGGAAGATGGATAGGCAGGATACAAATATAGCTATACCTCTGCCTGAAAGGGCAAACATCTTTCACTCCCTCTTGTTCAGGGAGTACCGCAGGTCTCCAGATCTTCCAAAGCAAAATAATCACATAAAAATGAAATCAACTGGAAGTATGCAAATTTAAATGGTGCCTGTGAAAGAAGATAAGAATTAGGAATAGTTTGTTTCAATTCTATTTTTTAGGAAGAAGTTTCTATTGAAAAGCTTTTATTGTATTGACCAATATTGTTTACTTCTGTTTCGCGCAATGTTACACTTTTTAAATGGGGTTTAAAGGTTCTGGAAGGAGACGAGCTGCATATTGAGGTAAAATCTATATGAGGAATCCAATGTGTTGGAAGCCACAACAGGACAATCTTTAAAACAGCTAGGATGAGTTATCCAACTCACGACATGTCCCAAATAAAAAATACTTTCATGGAAATCTTTCCCCTAGCAGCCAAATACAAACAGGAAAAGAAGCAGAGACAGGCAGCTGGAAGCCGTCAGACAGTTTACACAACACATCCCTCGCTACAACCAATCCAAAGGGGAAAGATGATAGTCAACTAATTTGAAGATAACATTATTTTTCTAACTAATAACTTGGTGGCGAGAGGGGAAGAGGAAAAGCAGCACTTTGTTTTGTTTCCAAATCCACTTAAAAACATATTAATTTTCTTGAATCCCTACAATGAATGTATCACAATGTAAAATTACATATTAACTACTCAATGTCTGGATGCAATTGGAGATTTTACAGAATTAATTTAATTCTTTCTGTTGAAAACACAATTTAATTTGAAATACAATCTATTATCTTTTCTGTTTTAGTCGATCAAAACAAGAGTGGTTGAATACATTCTTAAAAAATTAAATGAGTGTGAACAGCCAGGAATTTGGAGTATTGCATGCAGTTCTGGTTGCTCCATTACACGAAAGATGTGGAGGCTTTGGAGAGAGAGCAGAGGAGGTTTACCAGATGACTGCCTCGATTAGAGGGTTTCAGCTACAGGGAGAGCCTTGGATAGATTTGGATAACTTTCTCTGTGGTTGAGGGGAGATTTGATAGAAGTATATAAAATTAAGAGAGGCATAGATAGGGTAGACAATCAGAACCCTTTGCCTAGGGTAGAAATGTCCAACATTAGAGGGCATAGTTAAAAGGCGAGAAAGAGAAAGTTTAATGGAAATGTATGGGGCAATTTTTTTCAATACAGAGAGTAGAGGCGCCTGGAACGCCGTGGCGGTGGAGGCAGATATGATAGATCCCTTCAATGGTGGGGAGGTCAAAGCCAGTGATGGACTGGGCAGTGGTCACAACTTTTTGTAGCCTTTTTCGCTCCTGGACGTTTAAGTTGCCGAACCAGGCCATGATGCAACCGGTCAGAATGCTCTCTACCGTGCACCTGTAGAAGTTTTGGAGAATCCTCTTCGACCTGCCGAATCTCTGTAATCTTCTCAGGAAGTAGAGTCGCTTTACAATTGCATCGGCGTGCTGGGTCCAGGAAAGATCTTGATATATGCACGCCCAGGAATTTGAAGTTATTGACCCTCTACACCATCGTCCCGTTGATATAAACAGGATTATGGGTCCTCATCCTTCCCCTACCAAAATCCACAATCAGTTCCTTGGTCTTACTGATGTTGAGAGCCAGGTTGTTGTGCTGGCACCATTTGGTCAGACGGTCGATCTTACTTCTATACTCTGACTCGTCTCCATCTGTGATTCGTCCAACCACAGTGATGTCGTTGGCGAACTTGATGATGGAGTTCGCACTATGACCAGCTACGCAGTCATGGGTATAGAGTAGAGCAGGGTGCTGAGCATGCTGCCTTGACATGCTCCCGTACTGATTGTTCCACGTTTTATGCATCTGTTCCACGTTTCATACATTTGCATAAATCCCCTTTATACTTTCTGCAAGAGTCAACCAAATGGTGGATTAACAGGGTGTCCATGATAGGGTATTACATACGGACGGATTTCATTCTCAGAAGGTCATTAGTGAACTAGATGAGCTTTTTCAACATCTTTCTAGTTTATTGACTATGTTATGGAGTCTAGGTTCTTTAAAATTAACTTTTAATTCCAGCCTTTAATTCCTTTGATCTAATTCTGTTGGTTACCATGGGAGGATCAATGGTCCAAAACTCTGGCTGCTGTAGCTCTGGTTACTGTCCAGTAACTTAACCACTTTGTCATTGCTCCTAACTGCATCATCTTTCCTCCTCAAGATTAAATAGATGTTGAGTTATAATTATGTAGTAGTGATCTTAGGGATGGGATAGGGAGTATGATGATATATTTCTTTCAGCCTACACTCTAATTGCAAACTTAGAGATGTATACCAATCTATAAAAACAACAGGATATGTTAATAAGGTGTTTAAAAGCTTGTGTGATCTTTTTCTTTATGACAATATATAGAGTTTAAATGCAGCAATGTTATACTGGAACTGTACATAAAAATGAAAATTGGATAAGAATGGAATGATAGGCTTGGAAAACATCCATAATATTTGAGCAATATTTGTGCAATAATTTGGTGAGAAATCCTGCCACACAGATTTAGTAGTTTTAGTTTCAGAGATACTGCATGGATACAGCCCACAATGTCCACAGTCCATCAATCATCCGTTCACACTAGTTCTATCTTATCCCACTGTCTCATCTACTCCCTACACACTAGGGGCAATTTACAAAGGCTAATTAACTAGAAACCTGCACATTTTTGAGATGTGGGAGGTAGCTGGAGCAAACACAGGAAAACCATGTGTGTCACCGGGAGAACCCGCAAATTCCACACGAACAGCATCCAAGGTCAAGATTGGGATTCTGGCACTGTGAAGGGCAGCAACTCTATCGGCTGCACCATTGTGGCACACTCTATGCCACTGTGCCGCCCTACTTTTCATTGGCAACTGTAATTTGTTTAGAATCTCAGCTTAATAACTCAAGATTTATCTCTTCATTTCTGGGTATTATTCTTGCACTGAAGAGGCTGAAGGTGTAACCTCTGATGGAGCTTTAAAGGGACTGAGAGACCAAACTAAAGGAGGGACAAGCCTTTGGATGGTTGACAAACACAATAACGTATAAATAATGCCCAGAGCTTGCAGCCTGGTGGTGGTGGCATCCATTACCGATCTTGAAGAAAGCAATTAAGAAAGATCTCCAAATCTCTATTGTGAGAATTTCCCTTTATCCAAAATCAGTTGCTGTCAAGCATTAGTTTACTGGCCCCAATGCCCACAGTTATTGCTAGCTGAGCAGCAAATTATATCAAAGTTTTTAATGAGGGCTAACTAGAATGAATGCAGCCTAACTTATGGTTAATATGTTAAACATTCTGCAGAGTACAAAGATTAGAAGATAGTCATATGATTAAGATTGAGACTGAAGTTATGAATTGTCTTATAAGGTGTTAATGTACAGTCCTTTGACCCGAGTTAATTGTGCTCCCCAGTTCAACCATGGTGTGTCCCCCTGTACATTTAGCCAAGTAGCCCATGTGCCTCTTTACAATGCCACGTTCCCTGTCTTTATTCATAATGAACAAATATAAAAATCTTGATTTCCCAGTCCACTTCTACTATGACTATCCAACAATGGTATACTTCCATTGTTGTGATGCCTCTGCAAGCATCTTCAGTTGCAAACTGTTCTCCCTGGTTTATGGGCACGGTTCTATTCCTGAGAATTGTTTGTAACCCGAATAGTTCGCAAGTTGCAAATATGACATGAACAAAGTTCTCGCATGACAGAAGATGCCTGCAGAAATGGGTTACCCCATGGGAACAAATATTCTGGAGAAACATTTTAAATCCTATTTGACCAATCTTACCTATGATATGGATTATTAATAAATTTTAGCTCAAGCCTATCTCGAGCTAATAATGATCTTTTCAAAGATTTTACTGCAGACTCGGTTTTAAATGCTCTTGATAGTTTTAAATAGGACACTGCTGTTGGGCCAGACAGTGTAGGATTTACAAAGTGGACATAGACGTGTTAACTAGAATGTATTCTTCCAGCTAGCATTAAGAACAGTCGCTTGCAACTCTGCAGCAGATGACAAATCCATCCCACCAGTCTCCCACACACTGTCACGTGTACAATTTGGGCATTTGTAAACTTCTTCTTGCGTATGGTGTGCACAGCCTAAAGTTGTAGATCAAGGGTAGACATCCAGGCCAGGACAGTATCAACTGAGGATGACCTATATGTTTTAAAAGTTGTCTGTGGAAATACTGTGGTTAGCTTTCAGAACTGATTAAATCAAGTGGCACTAATAATATCAAGTTGCCATGGCTTGTGGTTTCAGGGGTCAGTGTTAATGAAGCAGAGGTGCCAACATAATGGATAGTCACCTTAGTTGGTGTGAGTGCACCTGTGGTTTCAGTTGGTGTTCACAGCTAATTTCATCACACTAGGCTTCATGATACCAACAATTACAGCCTGAATGTGTCTGCAATGCTCATGAAAACCTCCAAGAGACAATGGCAGACTGGTAAGTGAGACTGGTACATTTTACTGATGACCTGCTTATATTTTTTCCAGATCCTTTACTGTTGAATTTCCTACACTTGGACATTATCAGACAGAGAGATTAAAATTCTGCAAGTTGTTCAGCAAAAAAAAAACTAAATCTTGGTAGCATTTGGAGAAGGAATGACTAGATCAATGTACAGTGGCTTGCAAAAGTATTCATACCCCTTGAACTTTTCCACATTTTGTCACGTTACAACCACAAACGTAAATGTATTTTATTGGAATTTTATGTGATAGACCAGCACAAAGTGGCGCATAATTGTGAAGTGGAAGGGAAATGATACATGGTTTTCAAATTTTTTTACAAATAAAAAAGTGAAAAGTGTGGCGTGCAAAAGTATTCAGCCCCCTTTACTCTGATACCCCTAAATAAAATCCAGTGCAACCAATTGCCTTCAGAAGTCACCTAATTAGTAACTAAAGTCCACTTGCGTGTAATCTAATCTTAGTATAAATACAGCTGTTCTGTGAAGGCCTCAGAGGTTTGTTAGAGAACATTAGTGAACAAACAACATCATGAAGCCCGAGGAACACACCAGACAGGTCAGGGATAAAGTTGTGGAGAAGTTTAAAGCAGGGTTAGGTTATAAAAAAATATCCCAAGCTTTGAACATCTCACGGAGCACTGTTCAATCCATCATCCGAAAATGGAAAGAGTATGGCACAACTGCAAACCTACCAAGACATGGCCGTTCACCTAAACTGACAGGCCAGGCAAGGAGAGCATTGATCAGAGAAGCAGCCAAGAGGCCCATGGTAACTCTGGAGGAGCTGCAGAGATCCACAGCTCAGGTGGAAGAATCTGTCCACAGGACAACTATTAGTCGTGCTCTCCACAAATCGGGCCTTTATGGAAGAGTGCCAAGAAGAAAGCCATTGTTGAACCAAAGCCATAAGAAGTCCCGTTTGCAGTTTGCCACAAGCCATGTGGGGGACACAGCAAACATGTGGAGGAAGGTGCTCTGGTCTGATGAGACCAACATTGAAGTTTTTGGCCTAAATGCAAAACACTCTGTGTGGCGGAAAACTAACACTGCTCATCACCCTGAACACACCATCCCCACTGTGAAACATGGTGGTGGCAGCATCATGCTGTGGGGATGCTTTTCTTCAGCAGGGACAGGGAAGCTGGTCAGAGTTGATGGGAAGATGGATGGAGCCAAATACAAAGCATTTTTGGAAGAAAACCTGTTAAGAGTCTGCAAAAGACCTGAGACTGGGGCGGAGGCTCACCTTCCAGCAGGTCAACGGCCCTAAACATACAGCCAGAGCTACAATGGAATAGTTTAGATCAAAGCATATTCATGTGTTAGAATGGCCCAGTCAAAGTCCAGACCTCAATCCAATTGAGAATCTCTGGCAAGACTTGAAAATTGCTGTTCACAGACGTGCTCCATCCAATCTGACTGAGCTTGAGCTATTTTGCAAAGAAGAATGGGCAAAAATTTCAGTCTCTAGATGTGCAAAGCTGGTAGAGACATACCCCAAAAGACTTGCAGCTGTAATTGCAGCGAAAGGTGGTTCTACAAAGTATTGACTCAGGGGGGCTGAATACTTTTGCACGCCACACTTTTCAGTTTTTTATTTGTAATAACATTTGGAATCCATGTATAATTTTCCTTCCACTTCACAATTATGCACCACTTTGTGTTCATCTATCACATAAAATTCCAATAAAATACATTTACGTTTGTGGTTGTAACGTGACAAAATGTGGAAAAGTTCAAGGGGTATGAATACTTTTGCAAGCCACTGTAAAATATTTTATTTTAGAATTCACAGGTTAATTTGTAAGGCCTTTACTTCTAAATTCCTATAATTTTAAGTACTTAAGTATATGTATTTCTCCACTCTGGAGACATTTTGCTGAGCCACAAGTATAAATTTAGGTTCGTAAGGAATAATGAATATGATTTAAGATCACAAATTTAGCAAAAAATAGCATAACTTAACGCCTTTCGATATTGTTTAGTTTGCAATAGCCAATTTATATTTCAATTGTACATTATACATACAGAAAGCATGCATTAGAAAATGTGCTGCACATTCACTGCTAACTCGTACCAGACATTTTGGGTTGAGTGGGAGTAAATAGGCAGAGAAAGGCATTGGCACCCTTTAATTTCCTTCAAAAGTTCTTTTGCATTTAAGGCTTTGAAGTTTTCTTTTCCTAACAGAGTTAATTACTGAAACTGTCAAATTTGTGAATAATCAAAATAACCATATGATAAATTGCATTACCTTTACTAAATATGTTTTAAGTAACATTAAAGAGCTTTAAGAAACAGTCGGCAGAGTATTTATTTACAACTTCATCTATGAACTGATAAATTTTCAAAGATTAGTCTTGATTTTACCTTTATACAGTACTCACATGTGTTTTTCCCTGAACTCAAACCTCTGCCCTTATACCACTGTCTAGCTCAAAGGACAGCCCCTAATATTAGAGGAGATTCGACTCATTATAGTAATTTCTCCTACCACAAAGAATGGAACATAGTTGCATGAATTATTGCCTTTTTCCTCCTCAAAATATAGGGGATTCTATTACCACTTACAAAACACAGCTGTCTGATCAGCAGGCACAAGGAACTGCAGACACTGGAATCGAGCAAAAATACAGTGCTGGTGTAACTCAGCCGGTTGGACAGCAGCTCTGGAAAACATGGATGGGCAACATTTTGGTTCAGGACCCTTCTTCATATCCACATTCTTGGCCTTTCTGAATAAGTGTCCCATCATGTGCTACATGGTGTACAAGGGCTACATGGTGAAGTCTTACTGACCCATATGGCAAGCAATGGGTTTGGCTGCAATTAATACAGTCACAGAGTCATACAGCTAGGGAAATGGTCTTTCAGTCAACTATGCTGACCATCAAGTACCTACCTAATTGTACTAATTTCATTTACCAGCATTTAGTCTGTGGTCTATTATGCCTTATAATCTTAGACTTGTACAGCAGAGAAACGGGTCATTCAGTCTACAACATTCACACTGACTGATTTGTCCATCTATATTATCCCATATGTCTACGTTACGTCCATATCTGTATATGACCTGTCCATTCAAGGTATTTTAGCACATTCCAGATATCAACCGCATTTGGTTAAAAACAAACTTTCCAAAAAAACTCAAAAAAATCCTTTATTGTCATTCAGACGTTTCAGTCTGAACGAAATGTTACGCCTTGCAGTCATAACATAGAATAAAATAACAAAACACACACTGAACACAGATTTAACATCCACCACAGTGAGTCTACCAGGCACCTCCTCACTGCAATGGAAGGCAAAAGTCTTAAAGTCCTTGTCTCTTCCCTCCTTGTTCTCCCGCTGCGTTGAGGCGATCCAGGCTACCGATGTTGTGACCCCACCGGGTGATGGTAAGTCCCGCGGCTGAATCCGAGCTCCACAAACGGGCCGATTCAAACTCTGCGGCCCGGGGCGGACAAAGCTGCCAACCTCCAGTCCAGCGGACGAAGCTGTTGTTGCAGGAGCTCCGGAGAACCGGTCACCAACCTGGGACCTGCGAGCTCCCGACATTGTCGTCCACTGGGCTGTGGCCGAGTCCACTGGGCCCGCGGCCGAGCCTCCGAGGCTCCGAAGTCGGGTCGCCGCAGCCGCAACGCCACCACAGCCCCGAAGTTGGCCAGCCCCGCGTTGGTCAGCCCTGGCTCTGACTCCGGAATCTCGAGGTCAGTCCCAGTTGGAGGCCGCCAGCTCCACGATTAGGCCTCAACGCAGACGGAGGCAGAGACGGGGAATACGACAAGAAAAGGTCGCATCCCCCCCCGAAGGAAGAGACTAAAAACAAGTTTCTCCCACCCTGCACACATACACAACTAATATAAACTGAATAAACTAAAATAACAGGACAAAAGAAAACAAAAAAAAGACAAACGAACTGCAGGCGAGCCGCAGCTGCAGGGCAGTGCCGCCACTTCCTTTCACATTCCCTTCTTCTCACATTAAATCCATGTCCTTTTGTTTTTGATATCCCCACTATGGGGAAAAAGGTTTTGACCAACTACATTTTGCCTCATAATATTGTACAACTTGGTAATTCAAATGCTCATCCACGAGAAAAAAAGGTTTTCTTCTCGTTAAAAAAGGTTCTGCCTCAAATCCTGTCTAAACACCTTATTCCTCACCTTCTGGTCATAGATATCTCTGCAATGGAGAAAAGATTCTTACAACTAACTCTTTCTATGCATCTCATAATTTTGTATGCCTCTATCTACAAAGTCCCGCCTCAGCCTCCTCTGTTACAAGAAAACAAATCTAGTCTCTCCACATAAATGTGCAATTCATTTGGAATGTGCCGCCCCACTTATCCTTAATAGAAACGTTTTGGCACAAAAACACCTTTGATCACAAACCAATGAGTGAGTGGTCTGCAAAATGAAGTGCAGAGAGGCTGACACAATGTAAATATTGTAATATGGCAGGTACATTGAAATTTGACACAGTAATGTCCTATATAGTAAAACTGCAAATGTTATTCATGGTTTATTTGGGGGGAAAATATCATCTTGTCTATATTTCCTGTTTCATTAATCACTCAATTTCTTTGAAGGTGGACCAAATATGCATTAAATGAAGAGTGGCTTTACCTGACTGTTAAACTGGTTCATTCCATAGTAAACATCCAATTCAGCTCAATTAATTCATACAACCTCTCTCTGAATTATCCAAAAATAATAATAAATCAGTGTTGCCCAACTTCAGTGTGAGTCTTTCTCAGGTAATCTCTCCATACTAAATTTTATTTGGGTTATTTCTCTGAAAATTATTATTGCACGTGCTTGTAAAAATGGAATTTGCATATACCCCATGCTCTAATTGGAAACTTGATTTAGAGATTTATTATCATTTTAAAATGTATTTGATCACAATTTCTACTTTAGGACTGCAGTGGAAGAGATAAAGAATTGGAGAGGCATGTACAGAGCACATTTAACAGCCAGTTTTTAAAGTTGTAGATTTAATTTAATTTTATTTGATTATTTCGCTAATATATTGTCATTTTTTCCCATATCTGATCAGACACCCTTTGTCTCTTTTTCACTTGCGGATTGCTGTTACCTAGTGTGTTCAAGGATTCAGATCCAGCAATTAAGATTTTAATATTTTTAAGGAAGATTTTAATAATTTAATCAGTACAGTAGTTAAAATGGATCTTGGGGTCATAGCTGTTTGAACCTTAGCACAATTCAGAAAGACAGTCAGCACACCCTTTGTAGCTGCATAAATGGCAGTAAATGGTAATTCAGTTTCAAATGTTTTTTCAGAAAAGCCAGAGTACCAAGTCTGACCATGGATGGGTTGAGTGAATGGATTTCAAAACAATTGAACCACTGAAAGTGATAAACCTGACAAATATATTTGTACCAGTATTCTCTGACAATGGAATTTTATCAAACATCAAACGCTAACTTGGATTTGGTGAAACTATTAAAGCAAAACAAAGTGATTAGAGGTAACTAAAATCCATCAGGAGGTCTGTTTAAAAGGTTTCAAAACAATAGGTCGTAATTTAAAAAGATTACATTATGAAATTTGATTTTAAATAGATTTTTTTTAAAGAAGCTGAAGCAAACCTTTTTTTGTTACTTGAATAAAATCCTCAGGCAACATCTGTGGAGGAAAAGGAACCTCTTTCAATCTCATCTACTTCATTTGGTGTACCCGATGTGGCCTCCTTTTCATTGGTGAGACCCAGCAAGACTAGACGACCTGTGTTCTGTCCGCCAAGGCCTGCTGGAGTTTCTGGTTACTGACCATTTTAACTCTCATTTCCATTCCCATACTGATCTATCTGTCCTAGGCCTCCTCCATTGCCAGAGTGAGGCCACACGCAAACTGGTGGAACAGCACCTCATTTACCGCTTAGGTAGCATACAACCCAATAGTATGAACACTGAATGTTCCAACTTCAAGTAAAACTCCCTAAAACCCCTCACCCCTCCCTCTCCCCCAACAGCCCCCCACCCACCGTCACAATGTTCCTTATCCCTCCTTCGTTCCTGCATCTCCCACCCCCCACATTTCCAATTTATCTCCCCCTTTACCCCCTCCGCCCTATCTCCTTCCACCCGCAGCCCTCCCTCTGGATTTTCGTTTCACTCCTCCTTTTCTTTCCATGACATCCTTTTGCCTCTTTATCATCTCCAGCCTTTGTCACTTACTCCACTCATCTACAATCAACCACAAATCCCCCTGTATCCATCTGACACTTGCCAGTCTTTGTCCCATCCCCACCTCTCCCTTCCAATTTTCTCACCACATACTCCTATCAGAAGAAGAAAGGTTCAAGACGGAACTGCAAATGCTGGAAAATCGAAGGTAGACAAAAATGCTGTAGAAACTCAGTGGGTGCGGCAGCATCTATAGAGCGAAGGAAATAGGCAACGTTTCAGGCCAAAACCCTTCTTCAGACCCTTTTGTCTACAGTCAGAAGAAAGGTTCCAATCTGAAACATTGTCTGTTCATTCCCTCGACAGGCGGTGCCTGACCCACTGTTCCTTCCGCACTTTGTGCCTTGCTCAAGGTACCAGCATCTGCTAATTCTTGTGCTCTTGACATGTTCCTCTGCTGAATGAGCGCACTTTTGCTGAGGGCTGAAAAGGTGGATGTGGGTAAGGGGGAAGTACAACAAAAAATGAGGAAGAAGAAAGGTACAAAAGGAGAACAAAACGGTTCAGGAAGGGAAGGAAGTAGAAGGCAGAGGTTTGAGAAGAGTAGCAGAAAGAGGAAAGGGGAAAGAACAAAGAAAGGGCCAGGAAGTTGGAAAAAGAGGAGAGAGATAGTAGGAAAAGGAAAGGGGAAGGAGGAAAGAGGAAGATGATGCTGGAATAAAGAAGGCAATGAGGAATGCTATGGGACTGGAGGAGAAACAAGGGGTTAAGAGAGAAGGTGGAAATAAGTAAGTGTAGAAACAAATAGGAAGAACAAAAAAATGGAAGAGGAAGAAAAGCAGATGAGGATCAGATGGAGGGGAGGAGCATTGAAAGAGGAAAATGGAGAGGAGAAAGTTGGAAAGCAAGGAGAACACTCAAATTCAATATCGTTACCGACTCCAAACTGTTTCCGATCAATTTGATGATCACAGAAAATGTTATGCACGAAACAGTGCCCATGTGGCTGACTGAAAATTATATGCATGTTTTTTTTTGCTACCAATCTTAAAACTCTTTTAGTGCACAGAAAGTTCTATGGTTAAATCCAGAGTTCAATGTAGCACTGTGCGATGCTTACTTGTGAATGCTATACATACATTAATGACCAGGAAGGGAAAAAATAAACAACTTCATTGTATTGCCACTAAATTGTGATTCTTGTTACAACGATCACCTCAGGTGGTGACTGAGAACAAGAACAATTTAGCAATGTTAACCAAATGAAATTTGACAAGCTTGTTAAGTGTTTGGTGAAGATCACTTGAATACTTTCAAAGACTGCACAGTAAGAAAATGCCTTCAGGATCAAGGCTAAATGAAACCCTTATATTAAAACAATGTAATCAAATAATGACAAGAGTTTGGAGCAGTGAGAAATCAAAGCAACAATATTGCAAAAATAGCATAAATACAAATGAGTTTCTGCCTGTAGAGATCCCTCATCATGTATTTCACCAACTCAATTAAAATTATAGTATTACAAATTTCTTTCAATCTGCCAAAGTGAAACAGATTTACACCTGAAGATTTTTTTGTGACAAAGATTACCTCGAGAAATTCACAAGAAATAAGAGGATGGTCAGGAAATATGTAAAAATGCTAAAAGTTGGAAACAGGACATTGTATCTTTAAAAGACTATTGCAGATTAGACAGTAATCTGATATGTCATCTGCAGCTTCTGAAAACACTGTCTTTGGCTGGTTATATACAAACAGCAGTTAGATGTAGTACACTGTGATCCTAAATCTATGGTAGAGAAAAGTGCTGGAGAAAGTCAGCGGGTGCGGCGGCATTGAATTGAATTGAATTGAATACCTTTATTGTCATTCAGACCTTTCGGTCTGAACGAAATTTCGTGCCTGCAGTCATACATATATAAAAATAACAATACAATACCATACAATAAACACAAAATTAACATCCACCACAGTGAGTTCACCAAACACCTCCTCACTGTGGTGGAAGGCAAAAGTCTTAGGGTCTCTGTCTTTTCTCCCCTCCTTATTCTCCCTCTGCGCTGAGGGGATCCAGGCCGCCGCCACCGCTGACGCCGGAACGCCGGAACACAGCCACAGGGCCCGCCGCCGGAACATCGCTGGAGCACTGCAGCTCCCGAAAGCCAGGCCGCCGCTGGAGCACCGCAGCTCAGAGGGAGCCAGGCCGCCGCTGGAGCACCGCAGCTCAGAGGGAGCCAGGCCGCCGCTGGAACACCACAGCTCCCGAAACCCAGGCCGCCGCTGGAGCACCGCAGCTCCCGAAGCCCAGGTCGCCACCGGAAGCCAGGTCGCCGCTGAAGCTCTGAAGGCCGTGCCGCCGCCGCTGGAAGCTGGAAGGCCGTCACCAGGGCCTCAGCACAGACGGAGACGGTGTCGGGGGACACAACAGGAAAAGTCGCATCCCCCCGAAGGGAGAGACTAAAACCCCGTTTCTCCCACCCTTCCCCCCCCCCCCACACACATACACAGCCCGACAAACCAAAAATAAACACCAAAAACAGGGACGAGGACAAAAATAAAATAAAAGACAGACGGACTGCAGGTGAGCCGCAGCTGACAAGCAGCGCCGCCACTCCAAAAAGTGTTTTTGGATGAGCTGTGCATAGAATTGAATTAGAAACATAGACATAGAAACATAGAAATTAGGTGCAGGAGTAGGCCACTCCGGCATCTATGGAGCGAAGGAAATAGGCAACGTTTCGGGCTGAACCCTTCTTCAGACTGATGCAGGGTGGGGGCGGGAAGAAGAAAGGAAGAGGAGGAGCCAGAGGGCTGAGGGAGAGCTGGGAAGTGGAGGACACAGCAAGGGCTACCGGAAATTGGAGAAGTCAATGTTCAAGCAGCTGGGGTGCAGACTGCCCAAGCGGAATATGTGGTGCTGCTCCTCCAATTTCCGGTGCTGCTCACACTGGCCATGGAGGAGGCCCAGAACAGAAAGGTCGGATTCGGAATGGGAGGGGGAGTTGAAGTGCTGAGCCACAGGGAGATCAGGTTGGTTAATGCAGTTCCTTCTTGAACATCCAAAATCTATGTTTTAGCAAAGCCTGTTGAATTGGAAACTCCAGGATTTTGCCCCAACAATGAAGGACCAACAAAATTTCAAATAATCTGAAAGGAAACCAGTAAGTGGTTTCACGGAAAGGTAGACACAAAATGCTGGAGTGACTCAGCGGGCCAGGCAGCACTGTGGAGAGAAAGAATGGATGACGTTTCGGGTCGAGATCCTTCATGGTAATTTTAGCTAATAGTGTTCCCAGGAAGGTGAGTAAGGGCAACTCTGCGATGAAAACACTGCTAAATAAGTGATTAAAGATTCTGCTTGTTGGTGACAGACATTTTGGCTCCTATTTGGTACAAATGTCACTCACCACTTATCAGTCCATGCCAGAATCTAATATAGAAATTTTCAGTGTTTGCTTAAAAATAATCTAGATGGATGTGATGGGCAGAACATGAAAAATATTGCTTTCTGAAATTCACTTTGCTTGTGATTAAGTTTCAACAATTTAGTTTGGAGTGGTCACCTTGATAACCAGCTTTTTTTAAATTGCAACACACAAAACATAAAGAATGTAGAACAATTATAGTCTGTTTTATAAATACATCTGGCAAAAATGAATAATCTGCCAAAACTCTTATTCCTAATCTTTGATCAATAATTTCAGAAAGTAAATTACATGAGGTTAATTTAATCCATGATTCCCTTCCATGGCTGAATAGACCAATGTTCACTTACTGGAAAATGCTTAGTATTATGGGATTCTATCCCACCAACTCGAATATTGCAGAGCGAGGTGAGAATCAAAATCTAATTCAAACTTGATAAAACCACCAACTATTTTATTTAATTGGATGAAAGTGTTTTAACCTGTAACACCAGTGGTGCAATGATCTGCACTTCTAGTCATAGATCCTTTTAAACACAATTCCACGATCTGAAACACATTGTATGTAATCCATATTCATATTTACAGCATTTTACAATGTTGAAAGATGTCATTACCATATCTACTTCAAAACAAATTTTTGTATCTGCCCAGGCTCAACTATTGGCAGACCTTTGTATTATATAGATATTATTAGCCATTGAAAATATACATTTTCCCTGCTGGGGCCTAGCATATTTTGCAGAACCAAAAATTTAGAAAATTTAAAATGTGTACACAAGGCCAAAGCTCAATGTTTGATACATTATTGAAGCTATAAAGAAAACAATATTTATTGTTTTAAGGACCAAAAGTAAACCCAACATGATGTGCATCCGTTTCTCCCAATATCCTGTCCTCATTATCCCCTCCACCTGCCCGTCCCCTTCCACCTATATCCCTCCCTCTGGTATTACATTACACTCCTCTTCTTTTATCAGTCACCCTTTTGTCTCATTTTAATATCTCACCTTTGTTCACTTTAACCATGTGAGATTTTTTAAAATTACATATCTCAAATTGTGGAGTACAGAGGCAAATAAATTAATTATGGGTCTTTGTCTCAAACATTATGGAGAGAGTGGTGAATCTGCGGAATTCTCTGCCACAGAAGGTAGTTGAGGCCAGTTCATTGGCTATATTTAAGAGGGAGTTATATGTGGCACTTGTGGCTAAAGGGATCAGGGGGTATGGAGAGAAGGCAGGTACAGGATACCGAGTTGGATGATCAGCCATGATCATATTGAATGGCGGTGCAGGTTCGAAGGGCCGAATGGCCTACTCCTGCACCTAATTTCTATGTTTCTATGTCTATGTTTCTAATTCAATTCTATGCACAGCTCATCCAAAAACAAAACTGTCCATAATTGCAAGATCCAGACACCATTTAAGTATAGGCTGATAAATTGGAAGTAACATTCACTCCACAAACGAGAGAGGGCTTCACCGGTTTTTTATTCTTGCATACAATGGTATTACCAATGCCAATTTTACAGCATCTGGAAGATGATCACCAACCAGAAATTCAACTGCATCAGCTAGATGGATACACTGGCTTCAAGAACATTTCAGAATGCGGGCATCATCTGTCAGGTGTCTCATCTCTTGGTATTTACAAAAAAATATAGTTTCACAACACCACTTAAGGAGCTTGACGTCACCCAGGACAATGGTGCCTGCTTGATTGGTGCACTATTTCCTCATACATTCATGCCCTCCATTAATTAAGCACTGTGCCTGCAGTGTGCACAAGCTACATTTTTTTGTTTTTATAAATTCTATGATACATAATGTGGAGTTACTGTTGTCTAGTTTGCTGCTCTTTTGTGTAAACAAGTTCAACACCATCCCATATATGACAACTTTGATTTGTGAAGTTCTGTTATCAAGACTTACGTGATCGGGTATTGGGGAATTCTCTTCTGCATTGACAGAACCACTTAATGATTGTGTGGCCTGTTCCAGAACTTTGTTGTGCTTCTTCGAAAGTAAAGCAAACAGGCTGAGAAAAAGAGAAACAAGAGTAATAATTTAAAATACCCACTCCATAAATTATAGAGAAATGTATCATATTTTCATTTCAAACTATTATTAACAATGTCACTATTTAATAAGCAGATATTTAAACCACTTTAGAAATGAGAATATTTTATATGCAAGCTTCTTTCCTTCATGGTTATTTTCTAAGCTTCAAAGTAAAAATTAAGGTAGCCTTTCAAAATAAAATTGGAAAGGCATTTAAAACATATAATCTGTACATATCTCACAAATGATCTAAGAGGCGCCTGCCAGTGGCGACTTTTTCCTTACAGCCAAACAGAAGAAGCAACAAGCAACTTACCTGATTAGGAAAACCGGCAGAAATCAGCGCCATAAAGGACAAGCTGCTAGTGCACCTGAAAGCACTAGCGATTTCGCGATCTCCCGCAGCTGCGGGAGCCTCCGACTGCAAGCGTTCTCTGGACCGCTGGAGAGAACCCGACCCGACTGGGAATCAAAGACTGTACCTGGAAACACCTCTGGAGCCAACGAGCAGGATTTCCCGGGAGCAACGGAACTGGAGCTGCCTCTGGGAGGGAATCCCCAATCGGAACGGAACTGGAGCTGCCGTCTGCAAGGGAATCCCCGGTCCAGCGCAGGTTCGCTGAAACAGCAGGTACAGTAAGTACAGTACCTGGAAACAAAGAGGAAGCCTCCATTGTGTCCGGAAACGTGGCCAACGGGCAGGACCTCAGGTCAGACTGAAGTGCAGGGGACATCAACCCCCTCTCCCTACTATCCTACTGGCCAACCTACAGTCCCTTGAAAATAAAGTGGAGGACTTAAGGGCAAGACTGCTTTATCAAAGGGATCTGAAGGAAAATCTCTGTGTTCTGTTTCACAGAGACATGGCTCACCCCCAGTTCCCCAGACTCAGTGGTCCAGCCTGAAGGGTTCTCCATCCACCGTATGGACCGTACGCAGGCATCTGGGAAAGGGAGAGGAGGGGGTGTCTGCCTCATGGTCAACTCTGCGTGGTGCTCAGACGTGGCAGTCCTGTCCAACTCCTGCTCTCCACACCTCGAACATCTGGCGGTGAAGTGCCGTCCCTTCTACCTTCCGAGGGAATTCACCTCCATCATCCTGACCACGGTCTACATCCCACCCCAGGCAGACGTCCGTCTGGCACTGGAGCAGCTGCACGCCGTTTGCAACAAACACCAGACATCTTACCAAGAGGTGTTTATGACCATAGCTGGGAACTTCAATAAAGCAAACCTTCTGAAATCGCTCCCTAACTTCCAGCAACATGTCTCCTGCTGCACCAGAGGACCAAACCCTCTACCACTGCTACACCACCATCAAGAATGCATATCGCTCCATTCATCGCCCTCATTTCAGTAAATCCGACCATACCGCGGTGCTGCTTCTTCCTGCCTACAGGCAGCAATTAATGAGCGCACCCCCGGGGGGGCAGAGGAACAACTCCAGGACTGTTTGGAGTCTGTAGACTGGGCAATGTTCAGGGACTCAGCAACGGACCTGAACGAATACGCCACAGTCGTTACAGACTTCATAAAGAAACGTGTGGAGGACTGCATCCCGACAAAAACCTTCCGAGTGTTTCCCAATCAGAAGCTTTGGATGAACTGTGAGATTCGCACTCTCCTGAAGACCAGATCCCGGGCATTCAGGTCTAATGATACAGTGGTCTACACGAAGTCCTGATACGACCTTGGTAAGGCCATCAAAAAGGCCCAGGGGCTTCTGCTCCAAGCTGGAGACAGATGTTCGACAGCTGTGGCGGGGCCTGAATGCAATCACCTCCTACAAGGCGAAATCAGGAGGTAGCTTGAATGTCGGCGTAGCATCACTCCCTGATGAGCTCAATGCATTTTACGCACGCTTTGATAGGGAGAACACTAATGTGCTTTCTCGAGCCCCCATTCGCTGTGATGGTATTTCAGTCATAGTCACAGAGGCCGGTGTCAGAAAATCCTTCAGAGGGGTGAACCCTCGAAAAGCGCCTGGACCTGATGGTATACCCGGTCGTGTTCTAAAAACCTGTGCGGACCAACTGGCTGGAGATTTTACGGACATTTTCAACCTTTCACTTCTGAGGTCCCAGGTTCCCACCTGCTTTAAAAGGGCATCAATAATACCGGTGCCCAAGAAAAGCAAGGGATGTGCCTCAACGACTTTCGACCAGTGGCACTAACGTCGGTGGTGATGAAGTGCTTCGAGAGGTTGATCATGGCACAAATCAACTCCTACCTCGAGAAAAACCTGGACCAACTGCACTTTGCTTACCGCCACAACAGATGGATGCAATTTCGCTGGCTCTCCACTCCGCTCTGGACCACTTGGACAACAAAAACTCATATGTCAGGCTGTTATTCATTGATTACAGCTCGGCATTTAATACAATCATCCCCTCCAAGCTGGTTACCAAACTCGCAGAACTGGGTCTCTGCACATCCCTCTGCAATTGATCCTCGACTTCCTCATTCACAGACCACACTGTCCAAATTGGTGGAAAAGTGTCAGCCTCGATAACAATCAGCACGGGAGCACCTCAAGGCTGCGTGCTCAGCCCCCTGCAATACTCACTCTATACTCATGACTGCGTAGCCAGTCATAGTGCGAACACCATCATCAAGTTCGCTGATGACACCACTATTGTGGGACGTATCACTGATGGGGACGACTCAGAGTATAGAAGTGAGATCGACCGACTGACCAAATGGTGCCAGCACAATAACCTGGCCCTCAACACCAGCAAAACCAAGGAACTGATTGTGGACTTTGGAAGGGGTAGGATGGGGACCCACAGTCCCGTTTATATCAACGGGTCGATGTTGGAAAGGGTCAAGAGCTTTAAATTCCTGGGCGTGCACATCTCACTAGATCTCTCCTGGTCCGAAAACACTGATGCTATTATAAAGAAAGCACATCAGCGCCTCTACTTCCTGAGAAGATTACGGAGAGTCGGTATGTCAAGGAGGACTCTCTCTAACTTCCACATGTGCACAGTAGAGAGCATGCTGACCGGTTGCATCGTGGCTTGGTTCGGCAACTTGAGTGCCCAGGAGCGGAAAATACTACAAAAAGTAGTAAACACTGCCCAGTCCATCATCGGCTCTGACCTCCCTACCATCGAGGGGATCTATCGCAGTCGTGCATCAAAAAGGCTGGCAGCATCATCAAGGACCCAAATCATCCTGTCCACACACTCATCTCCCCGCTACCTTCAGGTAGAAGGTACAAGAGCCTGAAGACTGCAACGTCTAGGTTCAGAAACAGCTTCTTCCCCATAGCCTTCAGGCTATTTAACTCAACTCAAACAAAACTCTGAACATTAATAGCCCATTATCTGTTTATTTGTACTTTATCAGTTTTACTTATTCGTGTGTGTATATATTTATACAATGGTATGTGGACACACTGATCTGTTCTATATTCATGCCTACTATATTCTGTTGTGCTGAAGCAAACCAAGAATTTCATTGTCCTATCTGGGACACATGACAACAAACTTTCTTGAATCTTGAGAAAATAAAGTAAAACAAACCTCAAGCCAAGTTTCTAAAGAATACTGAAATTAGCATCTTCTAAAGCTGCATTATCCCTTTTCTTGGGAATTACAGAGTCAATTTTGAATCTATAAAAAGTATACTGATAGTGATATGTAATTATATCCTCCTGATCCTAATTTTTGACCTAACATTATTCTCATTTTTACCACATGTAGACCAATAAAACAAAATTCTCTTTTCGTTTCAAGTTATTTACATGCCACCCAGGAATTATTTTTGTTGTAGATTCTAAGACATCATAAGCATCAATTCAGTCAGCTTTCATTCCCAAACACTATTGTGTGGTTTAAAGTAGGTGACTCGTGCCTTTTCATTGCTTACTGAATAAACATTTTCCCAGCAAAACATCTACCCATGTAGATCAAGAAAGAAGCAGGATCAGTTGCTGCATTCCTAGTTCACTTTGGCCATCTGTACCCCAACTGCTAACTTCAGTCATGGCATTGTAACGGTTACTACCATGCTGCAAGCAAGAAAATAGACTTTTTCAGCATTTCCATTTAAGACTTGTAATATGTATATGGATTATGTAGAAGTGCAGAGTGACTTGCAGTGCATTTCCTATGATAAAACAACTTTCCAATGCTCATTGTCAAGACTGAAAAAATATGTAATTGGAAAAGAGCCAAACCTCAGGAGTATGTGCCTTTAAGGAGTTTTGGCGCATCCTTCAAAATGATTCACATTGAGCATAAGAGTCAGGAAGTCATTTTGCATCTTTATAAGACTTTGATTACACCGCATTTAGAGAATTATATGTAGTTCTGGTTGCCCCATTACAGGAAGGAATTGAAGGTCTTGGAGAGGGTGCAGAAGAGGATTAGCAGAATGCAGACATATGGAGAGGTTGGACTAAGGTTGGATTGTTTTTACTGAAGCGTCAGAGGCCGAGGGGAGACCTGATATATGAACTATGAGAGGCATTGACAGAGTTGACAGTCGGGCCTTCATTCCCTTGGGTGGAATTGTCAATAACTAGAGGGCAGGGCAAAAAGGTGAAAGAGGCAACATTTAAAGCAGAAGTGCAGGACACGTTTTTACACAAAGAGTTGTGGGTACCTGAAACGCGCTGCATGAGATAGAGGTAGAAACAGATACAACAGTGGCATTTAAGATACTTTCAGATAGGCACATGGCTATGCAGAGAATGCAGGAATAAGGACCATGTGCCAGCAGGGGAGATTAGCTTAAACTGGCATCATGTTCGGCACAGACATTGTGGGCCAAAGGGCCTGTTTCTCTGCTGTAGTGTTCCACGTTCTAGAGCGGCACTGTGGCACAACGTTAGAGTTGCTTCCTTATAGCACCAGAGACCTGGGTTCGATCCTGACTACGGGTGCAGTCTGTATGTTCTTCCCATGATCGCATGGGGTTTTTTCCGGGGTGCTTCGGTTTCCTCCCACACTTCAAAGACATACAGGATTGTAGGTCAATTTGCTTCGATAAAAAAAAGCTATAAATTGTCCCTCGCATGTAGGATAGTGTTAGTGTACGGGGATCGCTGGTTGCCACTGTCTCAGTGGGCCGAAGGGCCTGTTTCCGCGCTGTGTCTCGGAACTAAATTAAAGGAGTAGTTTATTCAATTCACGGACACTATTCCAGCTAAGAAAGTGAATGACTACTTCCTTGTATTGTAGAAACAAGGAACTGCACATGCTGATTTACAAAAAAAGACATGCCTCCCTCTAGCTTCAATCCTTATCTCATACCTTTTGTCTTTTCATTTCTGGCCTTTGTTCTTCCATCTGTCTAACAAACAACACCCCCCTCCCTCACCCTATCACTTGCTAGGCCTTGTCCTGCCCCTCCCCTCTTCAAGAACCCTCCCCAACCCACCCCTCTACAATAAGTCTGAAAAAATGGTCCCGATTTAAAGTGTCACCTATTTAGGTTCTCCAAGGTTGCTGCCTGACTCGCTGAGTTACTCCAGTATTTTGTGTCCTTGTTTCGTAGATCTTGGTCTGTAACCTTGCAGATTACACCAGATCAATGCATTCATTAACACATCTGTTTAGCAGCATTAGTTCATATACTGAACTTCTAATTTATAAACTTTTTAATTTATTGGCTGCAAAGCAATGAGACATCTGACTATATGAGGACACCAAAATCACATTGTGAATTCATGTTCTCTAATTTTAACCCAAGCAAAATACGCAAAGTTTGGTCTCACAATGATTTCAGATTTAACAAACTATGCCTTCTTTGTGACCTGATTAACAAACACAACAACTTTCAAAAAAACCTTTACAAAAAGTATGGTTCTGTTGATTTTAGTTTGCAAGAAGAACAGGCATATTTGGCACAGGAACCCGTAAGCGATACTGAAAATGTCAGCTCCAGACATCATAAAAGCAATTTTGTGGATGAAGTGAGCTACAATTTCCTATTTGAAGTCACTTAACATTTCTTCCGATACCTTACTTTTCTTCCTGTTGTACACCACTTCAGAAGGGAACATATGATAAATAATTCTGCCAATGGAATGATTTTGATGGTGAAAGACACTGCTTTCCAATAAAAATATATATATTTAAAACAACACAAAAAAAAGATTTGTGTTATTTAAGGTTGCCTACAGATGACCATTCCAGTTTCTTCTGAAAGCTCTGCCTTCAATCCATTCCCATGGCACTGGGATAATAACTTTGCAAAACCATAGTACCAGTCTGCTCCATACAGCAGAGATGTAGACCCTCGGTGCCAAACAAATAACAGTATTCTTAGCAATTTTGTACTTCTCAATTACACAGCAAAATATCAATTTAGCATGGAGCATGACCTTCTGATTCTGCAGACTGAATGTGGCTATTGACTGAATTGACAGGGAAGGGATTATTTCCTGCTGAAGAGGTTTTTTCATAGTAGCTGGCAACCTTCCCAACTGGCTAAAATGTTCTCACATTGTAGGTACTGAGTACCAGTTTGCTTTTTTCAAACTGAAGAAACTAATTCTAGGTGCCCAAAGATATAGATTCTCTAAAATTATAATGATTCTTACACCTAAGAAAGAATTATTGAAAGGTGGTCATTCTGTAATGTAATTAATGTATTAGAGAGTGAATCAGGTGTCATAAATGGCAATATCATAACAGACAGATTTTTTGTCTTGGTTTAGTTTAAGTAGGATATCATAGATAATTCCATTATCTTGAATCGATCGACTTCACCCACTTGAGCCGTAAAGCATGGCACACAGTCAACTGCCTGACCGGCAGAGCTACATCCAAACCCGGCAAATGCCTAGTGACTGCCAATGCAATCGCATCTCAACTAGTCAAGAATGGTCGATTCACAAACTCTGACCATGATTTCTGACCGATACAGTGAGCAAAGAGGTGGCCGAGTCATGGAAAACTGACAGAGTGGATACGGACCTAACAACGGCTTTCACCTCCGAGGAAATGGCCACAGCACTCAAGATGTTGAAAGCAGGAAAGGCTCCCGGATCTGACAGCATAAAAGCTACCGGCCCATCTCACTCCTCTGCATCCCATACAAGCTCCTTGAGAGGCTGATCCACGGGCGTATCAACCCCATCACAGACCCTCAACTACCCCACGAGCAGACTGGTTTCCACCAAGGTTGATCTACTGTGGACCAGGAAATCCTCCTCACCCAATACATCAAGGACTGCTTTGAGGCAGGAGCTGTTCTTATAGATCTGACAGCTGCCGATGACACAGTGTGGGACTGGGAACTGACTGCAAAGCTACTTCGGGTGCTGCCAGACAGGCGCATGGTACGCTATATCATGGAGCTGGTATCAAACTGCAGCTTTGTGCTTAAGACCAGTGTTGGACAGCAGAGTAGGCTACATAGACTGAAGAATGGCGTCCCACAGGGATCCGTCTTGGTTCCGCTGCTTTTCAACGTGTACATCCATGACCTCCCAGAGACCATCACTGGAAAATATGGGTATGCTGACGATCTAGCCATCCTGATGAGACACAAAGAGTGGGAGACAATCGAAAGCTCCTTGAGTCAAGACACGGGGACTTTGGCAGTATACCTGTAACATTAACGTCTAAAGCTGAGTGAAGGCAAAACAGTGCCAACAGCATTCCATCTAAACAACAAGGAAGCTAAGCGAGTGCTAGCTGTCTTTGTTAACAACAGGCGCTTTGACTTCCAGCAAACACCCACTTACCTCGGCGTAAAGCTGGACAGGTCGCTTACATTCCGTCAACACCTGGCTGGTCTCCGCGACAAGGTCATGGCACATAGCGGCCTCATCCGACGCTTGGCAGGAACAAATTGGGGAGCCAGTCCATCAACTCTTCGCACCTCCAGCTGAGTACTGTGCACCCGTATGGAGTAGAAGTGGATATACTAGCCTGGTAGACACGAGCCTGAACAGCACCTTGCGAACCATCACTAGGTGCCTTCAACCTACTCCAGTCGAGCAGCTCCCTATACTTGCAGGCATTTCGCCTGCAGGGATCCGAAGGCAAGCAGCGACTCCAGCACTGTCTCGTTGTGCCATAGACCAAGATCACCTCCTCCATCAGGCTATCAGCAGAGAGCAGTGGCCACCCCGACTGAAGTCCCGTCACCCCTTTGCTCCACATGGAAAACAACTCCTAGCATCCATCCAGCCAACTGAGACAAAAGCATACTGGATAGCCACCAAGTGCTCACAGGAGTGGAAGGCAACCTCATCTCCATTACAAAGCTACATCTCTTCACCAGATAAAAGCTGTCCAGGGTCTGACCTCCTCAGAAGAGCATGGGTGAAGCTCAACAGACTTTCGTACTAGAGTTGGGCGTTTCAATGCCAGCATGCAGAGATGGGGACTCGCCAGAGCCCAGCCTGTGAATGCGGAGCAGAACAACAGACAGCCAACCATGTTATCTCTGGGTGCCCACACTACCACCCACCAAATGGAGCTCAGGGCCTGGCAGACATTGACGCAGAGACAACAACTTGGCTGCTCAACACCCGGCGTGTGATCTAACTATTCCTTTGGTTTATGTTCATTCACAAGAAGAAGAAGAACAAAATAATACCAAGCAAACATCCTGCAGCATTAATTTCACTGAATAGGTTCAGCAATAGGCACGAACTGACTCCAAGGATTGGGAGATACCCTTGGCAATAAAATCACTCATGTAAAGCAAAGGGAAGCCAGGCAGGGATTGAAGAAGCAAAGTTGTGTAAAGGGAAATAACAAAATCGTCAACGGATTCACACTCTGCATCTACCAGTCAGTTTATACAGAATTAGAATTGTTGCAATGTCATAGAGTCATTCAGCACGGAAACATGACCTTTAGCCTAGTTTGTCCATGTCAAGAAGCAAGTTTGGTATTCCGACTGTGCATGCCCAGGTCATAGGTCACCAGTGAAAAACACTTTTGGCAGCCGTGCCGCGGCATGGACACTGACCTGCGCCTCGTCTGCAGCCGGATCCATCCCGGGTCTCCCGATCACTGCCAAACCACCATTGGACCATCCCCGTCCCCTCCCGAGTGCCCCCCACCCCCCAGAGACATTGGGAGTCAGACGGGAGCGGTGCCCCCAGGCCCACAGCCAGCGCGGAGATGCAGCGCTAACTCCACGGCTCCGGGCTGATGTCCCATCAGTCCACAACCGAACCTGGGTCTCCGGCGCCGCAATCGCAGCCGAACCGCCACTGGACCATCCCCGTCCCATCCCAAGTGCCCCCCCCCCCCCCCCCCCCCCGGCCAGAGACGTCGGGAATCAGACAGAGGTGACGCCCCCAGGCCCACAGCCAACGCAGAGAAGCCTTTGACAAATCCCATGATTCCTTGCGTTTTTTGGAATACGGAACTCGCTTATTAAGATGGACATCTATGCTGGTCCTGCTTGACCACATTTGACTCACATCCCTCAAAACATTTCCAACCTATGCACCTGTCTAATGTTCCTTAAATATTGTTATCGTAACTGCCACAACCACTTTTATGGCAGCTTGTTCCATTTACGCATCGTTCTGTGTGAAAAAATTGCTCTTCAGGTTCCTATTAAATATTTCCTCTCTCACCGTAAATTTATGCCCTCTTGTTCTTGATTCCCCAATCTGGGAAAAAAGATAGTGTGCAATGTGATCAAATTTGATAAAAAAGCACAAAGATCTTAGCACAGCGCAGCAGAGCTAGGTTCGATCTGGCTACGGGTGCTGTCTGTACAGAGTTTGCACACTCTCCCGGTGACCACATGGGTTTTCTCCGGGAGCTCCTGTTTCCTCGATGTGCAGGTTTGTAGGTTAATTAGTTTCGGTAAAATGATAAATTGTCCCCATTGTGTAGGATAGTGTTAGTGTATGGGGAGATCGTTAGTTGGCGCTGACTCGGTGGGCTGAAGGTCCTGTTCCCGCTGTGTGTCTCCAAAATCTAAAGTAACGTTTAAATCTAAGGTAACATTGAATGTGCAATCACAACCATGAATGTAGCAGACTCCAATACATGATTTACATCAGGAAAATAAAGTGAAAAATCATTAAGTGTTTCAAATCCTCACCATTATTGGTAATACTTGCTCAAAAATATCTGTGCAAATATATGTAGGTTGATAGAATCAGGGATAACTACAACACCCTTTCAAACATAACCAACTGATGTTCCCATGGGTAAGTTATTCAATAGCTGTTGCTATCCATGAAATATAACTTGGACAGGTTGGTTGAGTGGGCAAATGCATGGCAGATGCAGTTTAATGTGGATAAATGTGAGGTTATCCACTTTGGTAGCAAAAACAGGAAGGCAGATTACTATCTAAATGGTGTCAAGTTGGGAAAAGGGGAAGTATAACGGGATCTGGGGATCCTTATTCATCAGTCAATGAAAGTAAGCATGTAGGTACAGCAGGCAGTGAAGAAAGCGAATGGCATGTTGGCCTTCATAACAAGAGGAGTTGAGTATAGGAGCAAAGAGGTCCTTCTGCAGTTGTACAGGGCCCTTGTGCACCTACTCCTGCACCTATTGTGTAAAGTGCTGGAGAACTCAGCGGGTCAGTCAACATCTGTCACTTGCCAGGATTCAGATCAGTTCCGTTAGTTTATTGTCACTATAACGATAAAATTTTATTCATCCCCAGAGGGAAATTAGTCTGCCGACAGTCACAATACACAAGACACATTTTCAAGGTACATTAGACACATTTTCAAGGTACACAAAAACTTGAAGTTAAAAGTGAAAACAAAAAGAAAAAGACAAGCGACTGTTGTCTGCCTGCCGTGGGCACAGCATCTTCACTGGAACAAATGAACAAACAAACGCAGACTTATCCCCTGGGGAGAGGATTCTAAACTAGAGTGCCCCGCCCCCACACCGGGTCCCCCTTTGTTCTCACAACGCCCCTCACGGCGGTCCCCCCACGCCGGATCCCCATTGTCTTCCCCTACAACCTCACGCTCATTGATTGTGAGGCTCCCGTTGCCGCCGCAGCCCACGTTGCCGACGAGTCTCCCGCTGCCACCGCCGAGACTCCCATCGCCGAGGCTCCTTTGGCCCAGACAGGCCTCCCCGCCCGGCTTCACCATAGTCCCCTGGAAGGCCTGTGGGGCGAGTCGGGCCTACCGGGGCACGTTCCGGTCTTCGGTCATCGTTGTGGTCATCGGCGGCACGGTTGTTTGGCGGGTGGATTGGGACTGCCCAGCTCCCAGTATACACCCGCCGCACGCGCGACTCCCCAGGACACCAAGGTACACGTGTACCAAGGTACAGTGAAAAGCTTTTGTTGCATGCTAAACAGTCAGCGGAAAGACAATAAATGACTACAATCGAGCCATTTACAGTGTACATGATACATGATAAGGGAATACCATTTTGTGCAAGGTAAAGCTAGTAAAGAGGCTTGATTGTATGATGGTGTCAGATGAAGTGTGGGAGAAGAGATAAACTCTGAGTCTGAAGAAGGGTCTCGACCCAAAACTTCACCTTCTATCCAAAGGTACTGCCTGTCCCACTGAGTTACTCCAGTATTTTGTGTTTATCTTCGGTAAACCAGCATCAGCAGTTCCTTCCTGAACATTTGTGTTGTAATTAAGAAACAAGTCTGAGCTTAGCAGGTTTATAGCATCTGCAGGATTTCTAGATTCAGTCAATTCATTTTAGATTGCACTGAAATTTCTAGAAACAAAGTTATTTTCCTTGGAAATCTTATTTAATTAAACATTCCTTCTAGGGATAATAAGGAAAATAGTTTTGTTTTGGGTAAATACTGAAAATATTCAAAATGTGAACATTTTCTTGGAATTACTGAAATGTTTTCACATTTCCATTATAAATACCCAATTGTATCAGGATGGAATTATGTTCCATTTACTTTTTTTTCTGTTGTTTCTGGGAAACCAGCCAGTTCGTCTTCCAAAAATCACCTACAATCTAAATAAATGTATCTTGTTTTAGGGGTATGATCACAACAGGCATAATTATGTATGATAGGTGACACACCAAAGAAATAAGGAAATGCACCATACAACATGCTCCTAGTCATAATAAAAGCTTAAAATAGCCAATGCAATGCATGCAGCAGAATATATAATGATAGCCACATGTAAAGCAAGTTTGCATTTCATTTCTAATATCTTTTAATGAGGATGTTCACTGCACTTTTTAAGACTACCGCAGTTACTATATTTGTATAATTGAGAAATGACTTGCACGTTTAATTACAGTTTACTGTAAACTCAGTAATCAGAAACTCAGATGAACAGTCTGAGTCAGTCAGGCAATAATTAACTAATATTTTAAATACAGCCTTGTTTGTCTGCTAACCAGCTGCCATATAGAGTCTTCGTTAACAGCAACAGAGGGGTTCAAGATGCTTTTTGAAACATAATCTCTCCTGTTAGCTCTATACATATTTATCAGTTTAGTGTTGGAAAAGGTAGAGCAAACTGCTTTTGGGAATTGCTGTTTTACTATCTTTAAAACAAGTGACTAACAAATATATAATCTAGATATGACTCCCGCTGGTGTGATGTGCATCAGTGTATGTGGGGTTGATAATTTAGTGGTTAAAGTATTAAACCAGTCAACTAAATAACAGATGGCACCAAAAGTACAAGATTTTTGAAGTGTTGAAAATTCCACATGATCACTGTATGAATGCATCAAACTGCATTTAACTCTTTTAACGCATTTTAAAGTTCAAATCACACTAATGGAAACAATCACTACGAAATTTTCTAATGGAAAACTAGGGAGATGAAAATAGGATGACGTAATCTCAGTCCATTCAAACCTGTAAAATTGGTTGTCTCAGAAATGAGTTGAGCAACCGATGGACAATCAATACGTTAATCTTTGGTCTATGATCATCATTTGCCTCTATACCCTATCCCACCAGCCCAAAAGTACACAGTTGGGTAGAAGTCCTCAACAATTGCTAAATCCCACGAAGCTTCATAGCTTTAATCCCATCAGGAAATTAAATGTACATTGACCAACTGAGGAGATTTAGGTGGAAATTCCAGGGAGCTCCTCAAAACCTGAAGGCATTATTGCTCTATAAGGCATTATAGGAAGGATGTCAACAAAATAGAGAGGGTACAGAGGAGATTTACTAGAATGTTGCCTGGGTTTCAACAGCTAAGTTACAGAGATAGGTTGAATAAGTTAGGTCTTTATTCTCTGGAGCGCAGAAGGTTAAGGGGGGACTTGATAGAGGTCTTTAAAATGATGAGAAGGATAGACAGAGTTGATGTGGACAAGCTTTTCCCTATGAGAATAGGGAAGATTCAAACAAGAGGACATGACTTTAGAATTAAGGGACAGAGGTTTAGGGGTAACATGAGGGGGAACTTCTTTACTCAGAGAGTGGTCGCGGTGTGGAATGAGCTTCCAGTGGAAGTGGTGGCGGCAGGTTCGTTGGTATCATTTAAAAATAAATTGGATAGGCATATGGATGAGAAGGTATGGAGGGTTATGGAATGAGTGCAGGCAGGTGGGACTAAGGGATAAAAGTTGTTCGGCATGGACTTGAAGGGCCGAGATGGCCTGTTTCCGTGCTGTAATTGTTATATGGTTATTGGCTTGGGCGGGTGGGTGGCAGGCACAAGGGGTCAGAATTGGCTGTACAGCCTCATCGAGTTCAAAAGCCTGGGCAGGAGATGGTTAGGTTGGAAGAAATGTGAGGGCATAATAGTGGAAGAACTGAAGAGAGTCCAGAATGATTGAATTCTAAATTTAAGCATCCTTTGCAGAGAAGAATGCAAGTGCAGAAAAGAAAATGCACCTCGCTTTTGGTTGCGTGCTATCCAGTCAGCAGAAAGACAATACATGATTACAATTGAGCCATTACAGTATAAAGCAGAGAGGTTATATTACAGCGGTTATATTATAATATACCGATGCCTTCAGGATTTTCTATACCTCTAACAGCCACTTCCACTAAAAGGAAAAATCCAGCCTATCCAAAATCTTACTATCACCAAAATGGTCCATCTCAATCAACATCCTGGTGAATCTCCTCAGCACCCTCTCCAATCACATCCTTCACATGGTGTGGCTGTACAAAGTACGCCAGCTATGCCCTAACCAGTGTCTTACAAAGTTGTAATATAACCTCTCTGCTTTTCTATTTTATCGTAATTTGCACGGTGGCGCAGCGGTAGATTTGCTGCCTTACAGCGAATGCAGTGCCGGAGACCTGGGTTCGATCCCGACTACCGGTGCTGTACGGAGTTTTACGTTCTTCCTGTGACCGCGTGGGCTTTCTCTGAGATCTTCGGTTTCCTCCCACACTCCAAAGATGGACAGGTTTGTAGGTTAATTGGCTTGGTATAAGTGTAAATTGTCCCAAGTGTGTGTAGGGTAGTATTAATGCGCGGGCCTGTTTATATCAGACCTGTTTATATCAACGGTCGATGGTTGAAAGGGTCAAGAGCTTCAAATTCCTGGGCGTGCACATCAGTGAAGATCTTTCCTGGTCCGAGAACACAGATGCAATTATTAAGAAAGCACATCAGCGCCTCTACTTCCTGAGAAGATTACGGAGAGTTGGTCTGTCAAGGAGGACTCTCTCTAACCTCTACAGGTGTACAGTAGAGAGCTTGCTGACTGGTTGCATCGTGGCTTGATTCGGCAACTTGAGCGCCCTGGAGAGGAAAAGACTACAAAAAGTAGTAAACACTGCCCAGTCCATCATCGGCTCTGACCTTCCTTCCATCGAGGGGATTTATCACAGTCGCTGCCTCAAAAAGGCTGGCAGCATCATCAAGGACCCACACCACCCTGGCCACAAACTCATCTCCCTGCTACCTTCGGGTAGAAGGTACAGGAGCCTAAAGACTGCAACAACCCGGTTTAGGAATAGCTACTTCCCCACAGCCATCAGGCTATTAAACCTGGCTCGTGACTCTGAACATTAATATCCCTCCATCTGTTATTTGCACTTTATTAATTTATTAATTCATGGGTGTATTTATGTATAGAATTGTAGTCAATGCCTTCTATGTTCTGTTGTGCTATGCAAAGAAAGATTTTCATTGTCCTGTCAGGGACACATGACAATAAACTCTTTTGACATTGACTTGACTTTGGGTTCCCTGATCGGCGCGGGCCCGTTGCGCCGAATGGCCTGTTTCAACGCTGTATCTCTAAACTAAACTAAAGAAGGCAAGTATTCTGTATGCCTTCTTCACCAATTCCTTCTCTCCGGAGATGCTCCCGCTGAGTTACTCCAGCATTTTGTGTCTGCCTTCTTCACCTGTGCTGCCACCTTCAGGAATGCTTGGCCTTGTACACAAAGATTCTTCTATACTCTCTCGGGCACTACCATGACTTATCCTCATTAGTCTTTCCGGAGTGTCCTGCCTCACAAACAACATGTTTAAAGTTGTTACCATTGCTCTACCCATCTTACTAACTGAGTAATATCATCCTGCAGCCTACAATATCCTCATCACGATCAACAAGACCACCAGTTTTTGTTGTTGAAAATGTCACTAATCATAACTCCTGCATTCATATCCAAATCATTAAGACCAATAATAAATAGTAGGCTCTCAGTCAGAGCCCTGTGGTACATTGTTCACAGGCTTCCACCATCCTCTCTGTACAATTACCAAGCCAAATTTGAATCCATTTTGCCCAAGTTCTTCAAAAGGCCAACATAAATTCTAGTTCATGTCCATGTTTATGTTCTCTCTGGTTGTCCAATTTTGATGCAATTTAAGACATTTCATTGCCAACTTTTCCTGGTATGACTGAAAAGTCCGTCTGAAATGTTAACTTTGTTTCTATCACCATGGCCTGTCCCTGATCTACTGTGAAATTCTTAGCACTTTATTTTTATACCAGACTTCCAGTATCTGTATCTCACTTATGCACAATTTAAACCTGCAATATCAAAAAAGCACTCAAGTAATTATTGAAAAGAAAACCAGATGTTGAAAAATATAGATTATGGGAGATAAAGCAAAGAAGAGGGGTGATAATGAAACTGCAGTAGATATTAAAACAGAAAATGGTGGAACAATTCCGCAGGGCAACAGAATTTATGGAAAGAGACAGTTTTCTCATCCATACATAACTGATCTTGTGCTTTTCCGGTTTTGCGTTTCTTTCTATTTGCGCAAAACCAGTACACGACCAGAACGATTTTTCGCAACTTTACTCACCATTCTCCTGCGCTACATGGGCAAGTTCCGATCGATGGTATATTCTAAAAGTTATTAAGGTTTAAAAATCTTAAAAACCGCACGTGCAAAGATTGGTCTCATCTCCTATCAATTGCCGTCACGCAGATTGGTCTCCTCTCCTGTCAGTCGCCGGGACCATCACCTGCACCATCACCGCACTGATTGGCCAGGTCCGCTGTCAGTCACGGGCGGCGCCCGGCGAGGAGAATATAAAGCTGAAAGAGTGGAGTGAGCATCACTAACGCTCCACCGGCTGGAGCTGCGTCTGCAGGCGCCTCCCTGGTGCCGAGCAGGAGAGCGGCCGAGCCGATTTCACGGCCTCAGTGGTGCCCAGCCTTCGGCTGCTTCGTCCAACCCTGGCTTCTACCCGCGAGGCCCCGGCCTGGGTTCTACGTGGCAATCCAGGAGGCATCGAGACCGCGCCGTTGAGCCCTCGCGGCGATGGGGCCGAGGCAGCGGTGGGGCCTTGCCAAATTTCAAAATCCGGGGAGAAATCTATCTCTTAGAGGGAGAGGAGGGTAGTGGGGGGGATAGGGGGAGGTGAGGAGTGGGGGATAGAGGGATAGGATTGGCGAGGGAGGGGAGAGGAGTTGTGGAGGGAGGGAGTGACAGAGGGTAGGGGAAAGGAGAGGGAGGGAGAGGTGAGGGAAAGATGGGGAGGGGAAGAGGAGAGGGGCAAGATCCTGGGGAGGTGAGGAGGGAGAGTGGGGGGATTGAGGGAGAGGAGGGGGTAGGGAGGGAGAGGGGTAAGTGGGGGAAGTGAAGAGAGTGGGGGAGGAGGGGGAATAGAAGGAGAGGAGGGGGTGGGGGAGGTAGGGAGTGTGGAATAGATGGCGAGGAGGGCAGTGGGGAATGTGAGGATGGATAGTGTGGGGGGGATAGATGGTGAGGAGTGGGGGAGAGAGGGATAGGAGGAGGGTAGAGAGGGGAGAGGAGTGAGTGAGGGAGGGAGGGACTGAGAGTAGGGGTAAGAAGAAGGATGGTGAGGGAGGGATTGGGGAGGGGGATGAGAGGGGAGGGGAAAGAAGAGGGAGGGTGAAGAGAAGGGGGAAGGAGTGCTGGGGGATGATGAGGAAATGAGTTGTGCCTGCGCAGTTGGGGGCTCTGCGTGAATGATGGAATATTGCACTGAGGGAATGGGTGAGTAGTGGAATATTGCGTTATGGGAGCACAGTCTAGGTTTAACTATTTGTCACCACAGATGCTGCCTGAACTGCTTAATACTTCTACCATTTGCTATTTTAGGGTCGTCTATAGCTCTATCAATCCTTTCCATTATCCACAATTTAAAAAAAAAAAAATTCCCATTTCAAAGGTTACTCTATATCTTTTCAGTTACAATCATGATTCTCAGTATTTTCAGTTTTAATTTCAGATTTCCAACATCCATGGTAGGCTTGCTTTTGCTGTAAATATTTGTGAAATATATGAACTTTTAAAAAGGCATTTAAGATGGTTTAGAAAATCCACAGAATTTAAAGGGATAGTGGGAGTGAATGTGAAATTGGCCAAGCGATGGAAAGTGAACAGTAGTACATAGTTATTTCCTCAAGGAACTGTACAGTGGCATCCTGATACACTTACCTGTGAGGCAATTTGTTTAAGAAAGGAAGTAGAGATAATCCAGGAAATGATAGGCTGGTAAACCCCACGTCAGTGGTACGAAAGCTATTGGAGAATATTCTTTCCGATTGGATTGACTTACGTGTGGAAGAGAATTAGGGACCATCAGCAAGGCTTTGTCCACGGCATATCATATCTATAAACTTGATTGAGTTTTTTGAGAAAGTGACAAAGGTGATCAATGCGTGTATGGTAATGGATATTGTCAACATGGGTTTGAGTAAGGCATTTGATAAAGTACCTCATGGATAGGCTGAGCCAGAAGATTAAGATGCATGAGATCCACAGCGGCTTCATCATTTGGATTCAGAACTGGCTTAAGGGCCTGTCCCACCAGCATGCAACTCTATGCGATTAGCGCGACCTAACGTGGTCGCTTGAGCCGTCCGGCGTCGCGGGGCCGGTCCCACTTCGATCGCCGAAGCCGCGCGGAATTGTGCGGAGTTCGTCCCGACACCGCGCGGGGCTCCAAAAAACCAACTGTGTCCAAAAATCCCGCGCGGCAACGGATTGTCGGCTCGCAGTCGCCTCGACATTTACACACCGCCCGGACATCGTGCCTCCGTGAACCTATTTGTAAGTGCCTCCGTGACCCTCTATGTGTGTGGCTCCGTGGCCCTGTATGTGTGTGTGTCTCGGTGCCCCTCTCTGTGTGCCCCTCTAAGTCCTGGCGAACTTACCTTGGACTTGCTTCAAGTTCGCCTCGCTTAGCGCCGCGTTGCGCCACTCACCCAACCTCCGCGCGGCCCTCGCTGCCGGTTTAGTTGCGCTTGCCGCATGCAGGCGCATGCTGGTGGGAACGGCCATGTACAGGGGATCACCCGACCTCCGCGCGGCCTCCGCTGCCGGTTTGATCGCGTTCATCGCATAGAGTTGCATGCTGGTGGGACAGGCCCTTTACTCAAAGAAGACAAAGTGTTGCAGTGGAAGGGTGTTATTCTAGCTAGAGGTCTTTGACCAGTGGAATTTCGCAGAGATCTGTGCTCGGATCTCTGTTATTTGCAATATAGATAAATGACTTAGACATAAATGATTAGTAAGTTTGCAGATGACACCAAGGTTGCTGTAGTTGCGGACAGTCAGGAAGACTGTCAAAGTAATTAGCAGGATATAGATCAGTGACAGAAATAGGTGGAGAAATAGCAGATGGTGTTTAGTAAGTTTAGTTAGTTAGTTACTTTATTTTTTTGTTACATGTACCGAGATACAATGAAAATCTTTTGTTGCGTGCTAACTAGTCAGTGGAAAGACAATACATGATTACAATCGAGCCATCCACAGTGTACAGATACATGATAAAGGGAATAATGTTTAATGCAAGATTAAGTCCAGTAGAGTCCAATCAAAGATAGTCAGTGGGTCTCCTATGAGGTAGACAGTGGCTCAGAAATGATCTTTAATTGTTGGTAGGATGGTTCAGTTGCCTGATAACAGCTGAAAAGCACAGTCCCTGAATCTGGAAGTGTGCGTTTTTACACTTCTATACCTTTTGCCTGATGGGAGAGGGGAGAAGAGGGAGTGGCCAGGGTGCGACTCGTCCTTGATTATGCTGGTGGCCTTGCCGAGGCAGCATGAGGTGTAAATTGAGTCAATGGAATGGAGGTTAGTTTGTGTAATGGTCTGGGCTGCATTCACAATTCTCTGTAATTTCTTGCAGTCTAGGATGGAGCTGTTCCCAAGCTATGCTGTGATGCATGCCAATAAAAATCATTTGGAAAGTGGTGAAATCATTGGACAAAGTCAGCATGGATTTACGAAAGGTAAATCATGTCTGACAAATCTGATAGAATTTTTTGAGGATGTAACTAGTAGAGTGGATAAGGGAGAACCAGTGGATGTGTTATATCTAGACTTTCAGAAGGCTTTCAACAAGGTCCCGCATAAGAGATTAGCATACAAACTTAAAGCACACGGTATTGGGGGTTCAGTATTGATGTGGATAGAGAACTGGCTAGCAGACAGGAGGCAAAGGGTAGGAGTGAACGGGTCCTTTTCAGAATGGCAAGCAGTGACTAGTGGGGTGCCGCAAGGCTCAGTGCTGGGACCCCAGCTATTTACAATATATATTAATGATTTGGACGAGGGAATTCAATGCAACATCTCCAAATTTGCAGATGACACCAAGCTGGGGGGTATAGTTAGGTGTGAGGAGGATGCTTGGAGGCTGCAGGGTGATTTGGATAGGCTGAGTGAATGGGCAGATGCAGTATAATGTGGATAAATGTGAGGTTATCCACTTTGGTGGCAAAAACATGAGGGTAGACTTTTATCTGAATGGTGGCAGATTAGGAAAGGGGGAGATGCAACGAGACCTGGGTGTCATGGTACACCAGTCATTGAAAGTAGGCATGCAGGTGCAGCAGGCAGTGAAGAAAGCAAATGGTATGTTAGCATTCATAGCGAAAGGATTTGAGTATAGGAGCAGGGAGGTTCTACTGCAGTTGTACAGAGTTTTGGTGAGGCCACACCTGGAGTATTGCGTACAGTTTTGGTCTCCAAATCTGAGGAAAGACATCCTTGCCATAGAGGGGGTACAGAGAAGATTCACCAGACTGATTCCTGGGATGTCAGGACTTTCATATGAGGAAAGATTGGATAGACTCGGCTTGTACTCGCTGGAATTTAGAAGATTGAGGGGGGATCTTATAGAAACTTACAAAATTCTTAAGGGGTTGGACAAGCTAGATGCTGGAAGATTGTTCCCGATGTTGGGGGAGTCCAAAACAAGGGGTCACAGTCTAAGGATGAGGGGGAATTCCTTTAGGACCGAAATGAGGAAAACATTCTTTACACAGAGAGTCGTGAGTCTCTGGAATTCTTTGCCACAGAAGGTAGTTGAGGCCAGTTCATTGGCTATATTTAAGAGGGCGTTAGATGTGGCACTTGTGGCTAAAGGGATCAGGGGGTATGGAGAGAAGGCAGGTACGGGATACAGAGTTGGATGATCAGCCATGATCACATTGAATGGCGGTGCAGGCTCGAAGGGCCGAATGGCCTACTCCTGCACCTATTTTCTATGTTTCTATGTTTCTAAAATGCTTTCTAGGCGCATCTGTAGAAGTGGTGAGATTAGTTGGGGACATGCCATGAAGCTGAGAAAGGGCGCAGTGTTGCACTTTAGGAGGTTGAATGTAAGAGGAAGGTATACAGCTGATAGCAGGACCATTAAGAGCACTGACCCTATGTGTTTAGAATGTCTTCTTTAAAAACATACTTCCACATAGAAAACCACAAATGTGATGTGAAATTTAGCTGCATTTGGATGATGGTTGTCACCTTAAATAACAAATTATTAAATAAATAATGTTGCAATGAAGAATAATGCCTTCTAAATTTGTCGAAACCTGCTTGGGCCTGGATCTACCAGAAACACTTAGATTTGAAACAAAATCAGATTTATCTAATTTCCCTTTCAAATATTTTTTTCAACAGAATATTATTGTATCAAAACTAAAAAAAGTATTAGCAGACATCAGTAACAATAAAATTGTAGAGTGCAAGTTATTGGTTTCTGCCAGCAACCACATCCTAAATGATGAAAGCAAAGAAAAAAACAGCAACGTGTTACACGGATAGGTTTACATATTTCTCAGCCAGACACTTGTTTTTCTCACCCATCCCTGATTTCCTGTCTGCGGTAATGAAGCAGCAGTAGATATGCAATACTGTACTTAGCACCGTATACAACATACGCAAGTGAGGTTTGGAAGCTAATGAGCCGTAGGCACAGACTGATTCAGAATCCGTTTGACATCAATTAATAAGTTGCTAATTTTACTCTTCACCCCCAAAAAATTTTAAATGACAATAATGACAAAATATTAAAAAATATTTGATATTCTATTTATGCAAGCATGGTAAAAAATAAAAATATGTAATATACTAGAACAGGCAAAACGCATTAAAAAAAGTAGTGTTGAAACTTACTAACGACATAATTATTACTGTTGTTTGGAAAATTAATCAATTTTATGCTTGCCTTCCAAACCATTGTGCATTGCACCAACATTGCTGACCAGACTAGTTTTGACTTTTGATTCTCTTTCTCATGAAGATGCAGTACTGTTGGAGTTTGTTTCACGTGAACATAGCTCGTATCCGATACCTTGCAAGCAGCCATCTTTCTTATATGCCGCAAAATCAGAGCACAGGTGGAAAATAAAACACTAAAATTCTATTTTGCTCGCAATCTTTGCATCCACATGTGTTTTTATTGAGGCGTTGAGGTATGAGAATAAGAACGAACGTACAATCAGTAAAACAAGTTCTGACATAAATGGTGGCAAAGTGCTGCCTCACAGTATGGGTACCCAGGCCCAACACTGACATTGGGTCTGTGTGGGGTTTACATGTTCGCCCCGTGACCACGTGGGTTTCCTCTGGGTGTTCCAGTTTCCCCACACATCCCAAAGACGTATGGCTTAGTAGGTTAATAGGTTAATTGGCCCCTGTAAATTGCCCTTCGTACGTGGGGAGAGAATAGAATCAAAGAATCATAAAAAATAGGTGCAGGAGTAGGCCATTCGGCCCTTCGAGCCTGCACCGCCATTCAATATGATCATGGCTGATCATCCAACTCAGTATCCTGTACCTGCCTTCTCTCCATACCCCCTGATCCCTTTAGCCACAAGAGCCACATCTAAGTCCCTCTTAAATATAGTCAATGAACTGGCCTCAACTACCTTCCGTGGCAGAGAATTCCACAGACTCACCACTCTCTGTGTGAAAAATGATCTTCTCATCTCGGTCCTAAAAGACTTCCCCCTTATCCTTAAACTGTGACCCCTTGTTCTGGAGTTCCCCAACATCTGGAACAATCTTCCTGCATCTAGCCTGTCCAACCCTTTAAGAATTTTGTAAGTCTCTATAAGATCCCCCCTCAATCTCCTAAATTCCAGCGAGTACAAGCCGAGTCTATCCAGTCTTTCTTCATATAGAAGTCTTGCCATCCCAGGAATCAGTCTGGTGAACCTTCTCTGTACTCCCTCTATGGCAAGAATGTATTTCCTCAGATTAGGAGACCAAAACTGTACGCAATACTCCAGGTGTGGCCTGGATAAAAAGATGGGATAACATAAAACTAGTATGAACAAGTGATCAATGGTCGGAGAGGACTCGCAAGGCCAAAGGGCCTGATTCCATGTTGTATCTATAAAAAACTAAAAGCAAAAGTTAACATGTGAATTATGGGGCACAATTATTACTGACGGATTTCTCAATGACCTCTTGTAAATTTGGAAGAATCGCTGGAAAAATAGCATAGCCTTCCACCAAGAAAACACTGATGAAATTCCAGGCAAATGAGTTCACAGTTCTTAAAGCAGAATACTTTACACAAACTTGTATAAGGAAACCACACTTTGAAACTTTTGAGCAATACCCATGCACATTGCAGAAGGGTAATTTCAAACGTCTCACATCACTATGTGGAATAGCTGTTGAACAGTCTTGAAATTATTTCAGAATTCACAAAAAGAACTTATTAAGCAGAATTGAAATCAAAACATATTGATTAAAAATCATATAAAAGCACTTTTAGATTTAAGCGAAATTCATGTGTGCTGACAGATAATGTCATCCATTAAAAAATGCAGAATTTTAGCTAAATGCTACAGTTCATAGAAACTGAATATTAATGGTGAGTGAGATGCATTCCCCCCTAAACCGATGGTGCGATTCAACTTCAGTGAGAAAAAAATCAAGACAATCCAATTAAAGCAACAGCAAATTCCTCTTGAAGAGACTGCTGCCCATGGAACAAAAGGTTTAACATCCTATGCCGTTGAACCTGATGTCAGTGGTGGGTAAGTTACTGGTTTAGGTTGTGCACCTTCTTACTTATTTACAAATGTACTTATGTATAATATGATTTTATTGAATTGTATGCAAAACAAAGATTTTCACTCTATCTAGGTACATGTGACAATAAAGTATCATTGAATTTCCATCTTGTGCTTGTCGCAATAGTATCAAAGGGAAGATACTAGCATGGATAGCAGGTTGGCTGGATGGCAGAAGGCAAAGAGTGACAATAAAGGGAGCCGTTTCTGGTTGGTTGCCAATGACTAGTGGAGTTCCGCCGGTGGAGGTGCTGGGGACACTACTCTTCACATTGTATATTAATGATTTGGATGAGAGGATTGAAGACTTTGTGGCAAAGTTTGCAGATGATGCGAAAACACGTGGAGGGCCAGCGAAAGGGTTTAGTGTAGCGAAAGCAGTGACTCTGCAGATGGACTTGGACAGATTGGGAGTGTGGGCAGAGAAGTGGCAGACGAAATACAATGCAGCAAAGTGCGGAGTTATGCCTTTTGGTAGTAGGAATAAAGGCGTATACCATTTTCTAAATGGGGGAAGAGAATCTAGAAATCGGGTGTGCAGGGGTGCAGGATTCCCAAAATGTTAATTTGCATTTGTAGTAAAGAAGGTAATGCTAGCATTTATTTCAAGAGGGCTAGAATAGCAAACAATGTAATGCTGAGGCTCCATAAGCCGTTGGTCAGGCAGCACTTGGAGTACTGAGAACAATTTTGGGCCCCATATCTGAGGAAGGATGTGCTGGCTCTGGAGAAGGTCCAGAGGAGGTTTACAAGAATGATCCAGGAATTAATGGGTTAACATATGATGACCGTTTGTCGGCACTGGGCCTGTATTGGCTGAAGTTTACAAGGATGAGGGGGGACCTCATTGAGACTTACCGAATAGTGAAAGGCTTGGATAGAGTGGATGTGAAGAAAATGTTTCCACGAGTGGGAGAGTGTAGGGCTAGAGGTCATAGCCCCAGAATTAAAGGATGTTTCTTTAGGAAGGAGATGAGGAGGAATTTCTTTAATCAGAGTGTGGTGAATCTGTAGAATTCTTTGCTACAAAGGCTGTGGAGGACAAGTCAATGGATATTTTTATGGCAGAGATAGATAGATTCTTGATTAGTACGGGTTTCAGGGGCTGTGGGGAGAAGGCAGGAGAATGGGATGAGGAGAGATAGATCAGCAGACTTGAAAGGCCAAATGGCTTTATTCTGCTCCTATCAGTTATGACCTTATGAATGAGATGTATGCCAAAAATATAGGAACACACGACAGAAAGAAGACATAACCAGTGAGATGCCACCAAGGCCATGGCACACCTTGAGTATGGATTTCTTCACCTGCAATCAAGAATGGTACGATTGTAGCATGTTATTACTCAAAGTTCCCATTCATCAGAAAGATGAAAGGCCTGAGGGCATCAACAATATCCACAACAGTACAGACCCTGTTTGCTGAGCAAGGGATACCTCAGAAGGTGATTTATGATAATGGGACCCAATTTGCCTTGAAAGAATTGAAGGAATTGTTAGAAGAATATGGGTTCATCGTCACCACCTTATCGCTGCACTAACCAAGGGGACATGGGTTCATAGAAAGACAGGTCCAAACTGTGAAGAAAATGCTCATCAAATGCCGTGACACAAAGATCCCAATCTTGCCTTCTTGTCACTCAGAGCAACACCAGCAGAGCTACTAAATGGCAGAAGGCAGAAAACAACCCGGCAAAACAAAATACATCCTCCACAAGACCAGGTGGAAGTACGACAAAGCCTGACTGATGCTCAAACTGAAGGAAGTCAGTATTTCAACAGACATGCCAAAACATTGCCAGAACTGCTGAAAGGACAGCATGTTCATGCTCAGGATCCTGTTCTGAAATTATGGACACGTGCAAAAATCGTGAGAAAAGCTAGACTCCTAGATCATACATCATTGAAAAGGAGACTGGGAAGCAGTTAAGAAGGACCAGGGGCTACATCCAGCCAACACCTGACCTGGTCAACCAGTGATGTTCACAATCAACACCCACAACACCTGCAACCACACTGACAACATGGGGCACAACACCAACATCACCACAAAACACATAATCTGTGATGTCACCAGATGTTAAGACAAATGAGTTAAAAGACGAAGAACACAGAGCCGACATTAATAACAAATCTAGAAGTAGAAAGAACATAAAACCACCACCCAGATACTGTGACCCAAATTAAATATAAAGACAGAGTAAACAAATTGAAACTGGATGCACAGATTTGAACAAACAGAATTTACACAGATTATTTATGTTTTACACAGATTATTTAAATATATATTTTTTTTAAAGAAGGGGGCATGTTATATTGTTAGAATTGAAACTGTGTTGTGACGTGCAAATTAAGTGCATGACAATTAAGTCATGTGAGCTAGAGGTCAGGAACAGATTCAGAATGAGAAGCCAGTAGAAGCCATTTTATAGTCGGATCTATTAAAAGAGAACTATGACACAAAGCGCTGTCTCCATTCTTTACCTTGAACATAAGACTTCAAGGCAACAAAACATAATAGTGCCTGCCTTTGGTGAGGTGACTCCAAGTTGAATGGAGTTGTCCACATTTGCTAGATTCTCTTTGTTGACCCTTGTTGTCAGAAGTTGGTGATATCCCATCAGGAAGTTGATTCGTGATGGGCCTTTGTACGCTTCATTAATGAAAGGAAGATAGTTTGAAGCTCAATCTTTTTATTAACAAAGCTATCCACATTATTTTTCTTTCTGCCTGTCCTACAAAAACAGCAACTACCTCAGAATAATTAGTTCCAAATCTTGGTCAGCTTTTACTTATGCATTTATGCCATTAATTCAGTCTCTTGCCATTAATGTTCCATGCATTTAAATAAAGAGATTTAATTTTTTTTTAAATTATTTTTCCCTACGTGCAACTGCACTGGTTTCTAAGCTCTACCACTTCCTCTAACAATCTGGTTAACATTAACCTGCCCTGTTCTCTTGATTAACGTTCCAAATTTCCCCTCATCTGAACCTTCGCCATATTATCTGCAGCCTTAGTCACCCATGACATTGATCCCAACCTAATTCCTGTGAAGCACGTCCTGAAGGACAACTTCCTCTTTCCTTAATGTTAATGCCAGCGCCCTTTTGAATTAAGATCCATTTCTCAAACCTTAAACTTTGAATCATACACTTACCTCTCTGATCTTATTTAGTTTATTCTAATTTGCACATGGTTTGGGTTAGAAAGACATAAATCATTGAGATCTCGGTTCTATTTTTTAAAGCAAACCAGCTGTTCATATTCTCTCAGATGAAACTCTTTTAGTCCTCCTGCATGGCCATCCACTACCACACTTACTTTTATACTCGCACAATGGCCCTTATGATACAGTATATGGCCTGTTTATTCATAGAAACATACAAATATAGAAAATAGGTGCAGGAGGCCATTCGGCCCTTCGAGCCAGCACCGCCTTTCATTGTGATCATGGCTGATCGTCCCCTATCAATAACCCGTGCCTGCCTTCTCCCCATATCCCTTGATTCCACTAGCCCCTAGAGCTCTATCTAACTCTCTCTTAAATCCATCCAGTTATTTGGCCTCCACTGCCCTCTGTGGCAGGGAATTCCACAAATCCACAACTCAATCGGTGAAAAAGTTTCTTCTCACCTCAGTCATAAATGACCTCCCCTTTATTCTGAGACTGTGGCCCCTGGTTCTGGACTCGCCCAACATTGGGAACATTTTTCTAGCTTGTCCATTCCTTTTATAATCTTCCCTGTAGTCCCAGCTCTCGGTCACACAGGTTGCAAGAACTGTGTATCTGTTGGACAAATACAAGGCTTCAAGTTCCTCCAACACCATGTCTAGATCCTATACCTCTTTCATGAGTGATCACTACCTCCTGTTCTTGACTACTAACTAATCAACAGTACCGAATCTAAATGATAGGGCTGCATCCTTGAATAAAATGCAGAGGCATATTTTTTCTTCTGAGATGTATTGAGCTCCTGAAGTTCAGTTCATCAATTCGTGCTGAAATTATTTTGTTGTAATCATCTTTGTTCTGGATCACAGTGATCTTCAGCAGTTTAAATATGCTATAGACACATGACATCACCTGGCCCATCACATACAATTACATTTAATTTGCAATGAATATGTAGGAAGGAACTGCAGATGCTGGTTTACACTGAAGATAGATACTTAATGCTAGAGTAACTCAGTAGGCCAGGCTGCATCTCTAGAGAAAAGGAATAGACAACGTTTCAGGTCTAGACACTTTTTCAGTGTCAGGGGTATGAAAGGTACAGAACAAATCAGAGCCAGCACCAATAGTTAAACAGCTCAAAATGGTCCATTGTTGGCTGCGGAGGTGATAACGAAGGGATACGAACAGTAAAACTAGTAGGACGACTAGGGTAGGGAAGGTACAGAGAGAGAGGAAATGCAACAGTTACTTGAAATTAGAGAAATCAACATTCATAAGCTGCCCAAGCAAAATATGAGGTGCTGTTCCTCCAATTTGTGTGGATTCTTCCAAGTTGTTCTGTACCTTTTCATACCTCTAGTTTCCCTTACCCCTGATTCAGTCTGAAGAAGGTTGACATGAAACGGCGCCTATTCTTTTTCACCAGAGATATTACCTGACTCGCTGAGTTACTCCAGCATATTATGTCTATTTACAAATTTAATTATCTTGACTGAAGGTACCAATTTTTGCTCTGGATCCTAGCCTATAAAAACCTACAACCTAATTCCTATCTTCCTGTGATATCAATTTAATTGCAGTCATTTTCCAAACTCCTGACTTGTCACCACTGGTGTTTCTTACCCATTCAAGCTAGATTTTGTAATTAAAACACAAATAATGCAGCATCTCTCTTCACTTCACGTGACAGACCATGAGCTTGGTGCTAGGTTTAAGATCTTCATCTCGAGCCAAAAACCCACATTAACAGGTTCTGTTGAAAGTACATTTAAATGGAATGCACGCAGATTTTTCGTGTTTGTATCAACCATGTCTGGGGGGAGGGGGGCATAAAATTGCGCTTAATTAGCTTACTTTCTTATTTAAATCCAATAATGATACAACTTTGAAACCTTTACAAGGTCCCACATGGGAAACTGATCCAAAAGATGTCCCATAAGATCCAAGGTAAGTTGGCAAATAATATTTTATTGTCATTGCACAGAGGTACAACGTGATTTGGTATGCGGCTTCCATCTGACGTAATAACTTCATTAACTAAAAATTTAGACACCCAGAGAAACAAGATTTTTTTTAAAAACAGTAAAACAGTATAAAGTGCAAATAGGTCTGTGCCAGGTCGATGTGCGACGTGACCGTCTGAGGGAGACAGCTCATGGGGGGGGGGGGTCACTCAGCAGGGCCGGTTCAGAGCAGCTATAGCTCTGGGGATGAAGCTGTTCCTAAGTCTGGAGGTGCAGGCATAGAAGGCCTTGCAACATCTTCCGGAAGGTAGAAGTTCGAACAGACTATTGCAAGGGTGTGAGGAGTCTTTGTGAATGCTGACGGCCTTCTTGAAGCACCGTGTATTGTAGATGCTCTCCAAGGCTGGTAGCTGTGTCCCAATTATCATCTGAGTTCTGTGGACGGCCCGCTGAAGAGCTCTCCTCTCCGCCTCAGTGCAGCTGAGATACCACACAGAGATGCCATATGTTAGGGTGCTCTCTGTGGTGCAGCTGTAGAAGGTTGTCAGCAGCTGTTGGGGCAGACCAGTCTTTTTCAGTGTTCTCAGGAAGAACAGTCGTTACTGTGCCTTCTTGACCAGCGCAGCGGTGTTGGTGGACCATGTGAGTGCCTCTGAAATGTGTGTGCCCAGAAACCGAAAGCTGGACACTCTCTCCACACTGTCCCCGTTGATAAAGATTGGAGCGTATTCCCCATTATGTGTCCTTCTGAAGTTGATAATCAGCTCCTTGGTCTTAGAGGTGTTTAGGGACAGGTTGTTATCTGAGCACCAGTCCGCCAGGTGCTGCATCTCCGCTCTGTAGTGTGTTTCATCACCGTTGGTGATCAGCCGAATCACCGTTATGTCATCTGCAAACTTGACAATGGTGTTGGTGTCGAATACAGTCGTGTGTGAAGAGGGAGTAGAGCATGGGGCTCAGTACACAGCCTGTGGTATGCCGGTGCTCAGGGTGATAGTGGAGGACAGGTGCGGGCCCAGTCTCACTGCCTGCGGTCGCTCCGTCAGGAAATTCAGGATCCAGTCGCATATCGACGAGCTGAGACCTAGCTGGTGGAGTTTGGTGGTGAGCTTGGTGGGGATGACCCTGTTGGAGGCAGAGCTGTAGTCTATGAAAAGCATCCTCACGTACGTGCCCTGTCTTTCCAGGTGAGTCAGGACAGTGTGAAGAGGCAGAGAGATGGCATCCTCTGTAGATCTATTTGCCCTGTATGCTAATTGATGCGAGACCAGTGAGGTAGGGATGCTGGATTTCATTTGTGAGAGGACCAGCCTTTCCAAATTGAATCCAAATTAGAAGATGGAGTGTTACATTTGTGGTTGAAAGCTTGTGAATAATGGTGTACCACAGCGAACGGTGCTGGGACCTTTTTTGTTTGTTATAAACATTAATGTGAATATAGGATGTTCACTCCATAGTTAGAGTGAGGTCAAACGCAAATTGGAGGAACAGCACCTCGTATTTCATTTGGGCTTAACCCAGTGATACCAGTTTTGATTTCCCTAACTTCAAGTAACCCTTTCATCCCCTCTCTCTCTACTCCTCCCCCACCCATGTTATTGTACTAACTTCAAAGTCGCCTTGCAGCGTCGCATTGTCTGTAACTTGTTTTCACCGAGCCCACAGTTAACAATGTCCTGTTTCCTTTATCATCATTACTTTTTTGCATATCATTAATTAATTTCTTCTATATTTCTCTATATCACCGTCTATATCTCTTGTTTCTCTTTCCCCTGACTCTCAGTCTGAAGAAAGGTCTCGACCCGAAACGTCACCTATTCCTTTTCTCCAGTGATGCTGTCTGACCCGCTGAGTTACTCCAGCTTTTTGAATCTATCTTAGGATATAGGATTAGCAGGTTCACAAATGACATAAAATTGGCATTGTTATTGATAATGAGAAGGGTAGTTGTAGCCTGCAGGATGATATTGATCATAAATTGAACAATGGCAGAGGGAGTTATTGTACCATTTTATTAAATATTGATTAGGTCACTGCTAGAATACAGTCTACAATCTAGTATATTGACACCAAATACTGGAGTAGCTCAGCGGGACAGGCAGCATCTCAGGAGAGAAGGAATGGGTGGCATTTTGGGTCGAGACCCTTCTTGTTGTCACTGTAATAAGGACGTGATTGCACAGGTTAAGAAGGACATGTTTTCCTTGAAGTGGAAGAGTTTAAGGAGGACTTGATTAGAACTATACAAAACTATGAGGGCCATATATACATCCAAACATTGGTTGGAATGTGGAAAAACAATGCATGAGGGAATGGTGAAGGAAGAAACACTCATAAAATTTAAATGTCCAGAGAAGCATTTGAATCACAAAAGCATATTACAGAATAAGGCCTGTTAAAAGGGATTGGATGGCCAGCATGGACAGTAGACTGAAGGGCCTCTACATGTCCCATGGATTCCATAAATCACCGAATTGTAGTCTGCTTAATCTGAATTTGATCTTTCCAGGTGCTCCGTTTTCCTCCTGCATCCCAAATAAGAACTGGTTGTTAGGTTAATGGGCAGTGTAAATGTATAGGTGCTTGGTGGGATACTCATTGTTGCTCATGGGTATCTGTGAGGGAATAAAGTACCGAGAAATTAAGTGAGAGAATGGATTGATCTGAGACAATAAGTAAGTTGGCATAAATTTAATGGCTGAATGGTCTCCCGTGTTTTAGCCAAATGTGAAAACTTCAAAATTGGAAGTGTTTATAACTAATGCTGCTTAACTCCTATCTTGTTTCTGGTTTTGAAATAATGTTATTACACTTGGGAGAAAAGAAGCTGCCAAATATGACATTTTTCAATGATGCTATCATTTTGAGAATGTCTTACAAATAGGGTTCAAAGAAATATTAAAGCATAGCCAAGTTTCTTAACAATAAAGAGAAACCACAGAACTGCAGGATGTATTTTTTTCTGCTTTTTATATAATGGAAAAATGTCTAGGCAACGGACTAACAGGAGGTGTATAGTTTTTCTGTTTGATTTGTGGCAGCAAACATCTCAGGTGCACTGCCATGAGAAATGGCCAAAATCAGGAGAAACACATCTTTATAATTATTGCTGACACACAAAAATAGCTCAACAGTACAGAATCATGAAGCCACAAAGTTGCACCCTAACTGGTGGCTCAATACAGCATTACGTGCTGCACTGAGCAGACAACTGGGAACAAATTAGAACAAAACACCATTAACACTTAAAATGTACCCAGGGGAATACTTTAGAGGAAATACCAACTTTCATCTCTCAGAATTGGATCCAAATGTTACCTCATCTCATGACATAAAATGTGTTGGTTGTGATTGGGCAAAGACATAAACCTGCAGCCAAACCGTATTCATAATGGGCATTACAATGTGCCTCGGATTACAGAAGAAAACAAAGTAAGTTTCTTGCTGCTAACAATCCTTGCTGGAAATGTACATGAGAGAGAGAGAGAGAGAGACTCAGCATGTTCCCAAGGACTAATTTCCAAAGTTCATCTATCTACTTAAGTGAATTAACAAAGGCGAATCAATACTCATTGAACCTTATGTCAATATTAAGTTTTTGCAGGGAAAATTGGCAAGAACAGCTACTCAACTTTCAAGTGAGATCGACCGACTGACCAAATGGTGCCAGCACAACAACCTGGCTCTGAAAGCAGCAAAACCAAAAAATTGATTGTGGACTTTGGAAGGTTGAGGATCCACAATCCTGTTTACATCAATGGTGGAGAGAGTCAAAAACTTCAAATTCCTGGGCATGCATATTTCCGACGATCTTTCCTGGATTCAGCACACTGATGCAATTATAAAGAAAGCAGATCAGCGCCTCTACTTCTTGAGAAGGTTACGGAGATGCGGTATGTCAACGAGGATTCTCTTGAACTTCTACAGGTGCACAGTAGAGAGCATATTGACTGGTTGCATCGTGGCTTGGTTCGGTAACTTGAACGTCCAAGAGCGGAAAAGACTGCAAAAAGTTGTGAACACTGCCCATTCCATCACCGGCTCTGACCTCGAAGGGATTTATCGGAGTTGCTGCCTCAAAAAGGCAGCTAACATCATCATTGACCCAGACCATCCTGGCCACACAATCATTTCACCACTGCCATTGGGAAGAAGGTACAGGAGCGTGAGAACTGTAGTGTCCAGGTTCAGGAACAGATTCTTCCCTACAACCATCAAGTTATTAAACACTAAAACCTCTTAAGCTATGAACTACAATAGACCATTATTATTATTATCATTGCACTGTTATTGTTTTTATTTAGTTTTGATATATTATTTATTATGATTACATATTCTGCTGTGCTGCAGCAAGTGAGAATTTCATTGTTCTATCTGGGACATATGACATTAAAACACTCTTGACTCTTGATATTAATAAAAAAGTTATTAAAACTATTGTGAGAAATAGGAAATGTCAAGTCTACGAAGTCAGCAGATTTGATTTCAAGTTTAAATCCAATCATTTACCAAGAACCATTTAATTGTTTTTTTGCAAATTTCCTTTTGTTAAAAATGGCATATAGCTTAGTCTAATCCTCAGAATGAATCCATGAAGAAGAAAAAAATCCTCCTTTCAAATTTCTTAATTGCACTTTTTTGGGTTGGTACGGATAAATGAAGGAGAAAGAAAAATTAACAATAAAAACCATGAGAAAATAAGTTATCATAAATAAACTAAATACATAACCAAAATATTAGAAATAGAGTACGCTATTCTTTTATCTAGTGGCAAATTATACCATTCAGCTAATACAGATTTGAAAATTATTAACCTGCAAAAAAAAAAAAAATTTTTTTTAATGGAATGAACAATCAGAGAAGCAGTTATTTTCCTGAAATTTCCATTATTTCATACACATTGTGACAGGGCACTGAGGCCAATTTCAGTACTACAGCAATATGCAAATATATATCAAGAGTAATCCATTCTGTACTTAATGTTAAATAACAGCTTTTCAACGCGTCTAAATATTGGTATTTTACTCTGCTTGCATCGCTTTGATTCAAAACCTAAAGGAAATTCCAACTGAGGGTAGTGCCATGAACCAATTTAGCACAAATTCTGTTTGCAAGCTTGCTTGAACATTCCACAGTAATGTACTAAATGGGGTATCAAGTCAGCTACAAAGTGATGACCAAATCCAGATATTGTCTGAAATGGGAGCACCCAAGTACAGAATTAAAGGAAATTAAATTGTTTTGTTGTGTTCATTCAAGACAGTAACATTCTTCATTTTATGATACTCCAAAATGTCATCCAAAATGCTCAGCTTTGCTATGAAGGTAACATTTTCTGGAAAGATGCACGGATATTTTCTGTCACTTATAAATGCAATTTCAAAGTAACAACTTTGAGGTTTTTTTCCTCATAGTAGGGATGAATTCCCAATCTTCCAATCTACCTAATTATGGCCCATAAATATTTTTTATCCACACTTTCTCTGTAAATGTTACATTAAATTCTGCTCTCTGCTTATTTTCTCTTTTGTGGTATGATCTACCTGGATAGCACACAAAACAGAGTTTTTCCACCGTACACATGAAAATAGTAAACCAATACTAATTCCTCTCGGTACTTCTGCTGTCACCAATTATCAATTACTCTTGCAGCTCCAATTTGATTTATCCACTCTAGATCAGCACTTTCTCATATTTGTCCTGGCATGTATCCCAACTTCAGCCCTTTAGCTGAAAGGCCCAACTTAGATTTCCATTTCACAATACAGTAGTGACTCAACATATCACGGGCGGCATGTGGCACAGTAGTAGAGTTGTTGCCTTACAAGGCCAGACACCTGGGTTCGATCCTGATTATGGATGTTGTCTGTAGGGAGTTTGAACGTTCTCCCCGTGACCTGCATGGGTTTTCCCTGGGATTTCTGGTTTTCCCACACTCCAAAAAGGTACAGGTTTGTAGGTTAATTGGCTTGGTAAAGTTGTAAATTGTCCCTAGTGTGTAGGATAGCGCTAGTGTGCAGGGATTGTTGTTCGGCACAAATTCGGTGGGCCGTTGGGCCTGTTTCTGCACTGTATCTATAAATTAAACCAAACTAAACTATAATTGGCCTTAGTCACCTGCGTTCAAAAGAACACAATTCCAGGAACATACTCCAAAGCAAAAATAACAACATATTTTATTTGCTTTCATCATCTAATTACAACAAATATGAGAAACTCATGGTTTTATTTTAACAAAGATAAGGCCCTGTCTCACGGTGCGAGTCCACCCACGAGTGACCCCAAGTGAAAGAGAAAAAAAAAACAGACTCGTGGTTATGTACGAGATTTCAAGTTTATGTTCAAGGTGTTTAACCGAGTTCCCACGGGTATGTCATTTCTGCGATGTTCCATGTTCCTCTCCCGAGTTACCAAGTTCCTCTCCCGTTACTCTCGAGTCAACCGTGAATGAAGGTATGTTTTAATAAAGCAACAATGTTAAAGAAGACATCTCCATCCTGCAGCTTTGAGTTAAAGATAGAATTCAGCGAAAATGCGCACCCTCCAGTGCCAGAGCAGTTATACTTATCATTTGTTTGAAACACACATCACGTAGTTAGAAGACCAGCAGGCGGAGGTTCGTTATATTTTAATTGAATTTACTGTCAGGTCTACACACTGCGGGGAGACGGGAGATGAAATCTTTGAATGTGGACGGATGTCTCCACGCCTGCGCGTTCTATGTGGAATATATTTTTAGTTGCCTTTCAAACCGGGCTTTGGTTTTATTCCTTGTTTTTGTTTATTCGCACACACTTTTCGTATGTGAGGGTGTGAGAAGTCCATGCCGGGTGCCGGCCGGCCGCAGCCGCTGTTCTTTCACATCAGCTGCACATCGGATTGTTGGGAGACGGAGCTCAGTGTTCACCTCCTGAGCTGCTTTTGTGCCCACACGCTAGTTGAGGTGGTTGGGGGGGATGCGCGGGCATCAATAATCTGTCTGGGGTGACAAGGCTCTTGGGTTGTCCCCTTGAGTGGTGTGCGAGGGAGGGTTAATTCTCTCCGATCTCTCTCAAGCCCCGGACGAGAACAAAGGAAACCTCTCTTGCCACCGCGTACAAGCCCGTTGTATATAACTTGGCTGCTGACGTGCACACGCACTCTCTCTCCCTCTCACTGCAGCTCAGAGCCCAACCTCGCCATCCTATAGTGGTAACATTCACGTCGGGTCCCCTCCACACCCACCCCCCCCCCCCCCCCCCCCCCACAAGACAACAGGCAGAGAGACAGAGAGTTTGTAGGGTGTTAGTTTTGTATAAGGTTTTCTTTTTAAATTATTAGCTAAGGTCGCATTTACATATTTTAAACAAAGTTTGGAGCGCTTGACAATACTTTTTTTTCTCTTTGCGCTCGTTTTCAGAAAGGGTTCAGACCGCGCCCCGCTTGGCTCATTGCCCCCTTTGAACCAAGCCCTGCGAGAGGGAGGGAGGGAGGGAAGGTGTGAGTGAACAAGAGCGTCGAGTAGGAGAGGGAAATGGGGGGGGGGGGGGAGAAATAGGGAAGAAGTTAGTTGTTCAGATCAGAAATCTGTAGGCTGGGAGCCATGATGGTGAAGAGCGCACCCATTTCTTCTGAGGAGTGCATAAGAGACATCGATCAGAAGCAATGTTCCTCTAGAACTACAACTGAAACCGTGTCCACATCACCTCCTCTTGACACACACACACACACAGGTCCAAGGACTGTTCGTGCAGAAGGCATGATGGTGAAAAGCGCACCCATTTCTTCTGAGGAGTGCGTAAGAGACATCGATCGGAAGCAATGTTCCTCTAGAACTACAACTGAACACACACACTCCAACCTGTTTGTGGCAGAAGACACCAAGAAAGGAATAACGTGTAGGAAAGGAACTGCCTGCAGATGCTGGTTTAAACTGAACATAGACACATAAAGCGGGAGTTACTCAACTGGACGGGCAGCATCTCTGGAGAGAAGGACTGGTTGACGTTTCGGGTCGAGACCCTTCTTCGGATTGGTTAGGGATAACTGCATCTGCAGTTCCTTCCGACACAGTACACATAGCGCGTTGGTTGACCCTGATCAACCCCCTCTTCTTCAATATTCAGTTTAAATTTCCTGGGCTGCTGCCTGGCCCGCTGAGTTATTCATTGAAAGTCCAACTGAAGACACTTAAGAGAGACACAGTGCTGGAGTAACTCCGGCAGAGTCAGGCAGCATCTCTGGAGAAGAAGGAATAGGTGACGCTTCGGGTCGAGACCCTTCTTCAGACACTGTTGGCCATGATCCGTGCACCGCGTAACCGGAACCTGGCACATCATGAGGGTAAGGTAGGGAGAAAACTTCACGTCAAGCAAGTAAAAGCCCGACAGTTTATAACAACTTTACATAGCTTCCTTCCTGTCGTAAAACAACAACAAAAACGCCTTATGGTGCCTCAACTAACCGAAGATCCAGTGAGGAGATATTAGAGCATTTGGCCAAAAGTTTGCCCGTGAATGTGGGACTAAGAGACCAATATTGAAAAGACGGCAAGACAAAGTGCTGAAGCGACTAACTCAGCGGGCCAGACAGCAGCCCTGGAAAATATGGATAATAGGTACAAGTGTAGGAGAGGTGTACTGACTGTGTGGGCAGACACTTTGGTAGTGATTGCCCACCAGTCTCAAAGGCCGCTGTGTCTCCCTGTCCCTGGGATAGCAGGGGGCGATCAAACAGCACAATACCCCCCTATGTCATCCCGTCACCAATTCCTTCTCTCCAGAGATGCTGCCTGCCCGCTGAGTTAAAGAGTTCCCACGGTAGACTCACAAATCACTAGGGTAAACGCACGGGCCACTACGTTATTACAACGAGTTTAAATGTTTCCATTTTTAACTTGAACAGTAAATTTGACTCGTGGAAAATATCAAACATGTTTGATTTTTTTCACGAGTTAACAAGTTTCACGGGTACCTGCCGTTAGCACCACGAGTCGATAAGTTGCACGCGCGAGTTCCGACATCTCCGCTACGTTGATTGTACGTGATTACCGTGAGTGAAAACGTGGGGTCCCTCGTGGGCCAACTCGCACCATGAGACAGGGGTTGTAGAGACAGTCCAGTCTTACTTTTTTCTTATTTCCTCAATTACCTTATCTTGCCCATAGGGGGATCCACCTCCTACCACAATGATCAGTTTAAAAATAATTTCACCATTTTCCTTCTTCTATCCCAAGCAAACGCATTATGAACTGTCGCTGGTCCAACTTACACTTCCTCTTTAACATCCTTAAAAAAGTTGCTTCCCATCATCAGATCAACCTTAAATTAGGCATCTACTACCGTTACTGCCGTAAATGAGAGTTTCAGGTAACATCTTCAGGAACAGTGATCCATGATCACTCCTGGTCCTTGGTCACGTTTGTCTCAATTAACCGTAGCATTCTACACCGACGTCTTTCTTCATTATTCATCTCAGTGAACGTTTTTGTTCCATTACTGCCTGAGCATCTCCTGCAATGATTCTCTTCATTTGCTAAAACTTTTACTTTTGAATTATCCACAAAAAGTAAATGCTTGTTCCCCTCTTCGATGCTGTTCTTTAATGTAGCCACTCTCTCATCTGGGTCATAGCTTCTCACCCACTTGAATGTTAACCAACTCCACCTCTCTCAATTTATTTATCGCGACAGTACAACTGGATTACTGTTCAACATCCTTGGAAGAGGTGCCATTTTATCTAACTAAACTGAACCATTATCAGCATTCTTGGTCTCCTGGGGATTGTGAACCCTACAGTATCCATTTTTAAAGAATGAAAGGAGAAGGGTGCAACATTTTTGCATGTAATATCAAGTGATAGACTGGCATATTCTTGTAGTTTAGCATTAAAACCTTACAATAACATTATCTGTTTATAATGACTTGAAAGTATTATTATTATTAATTAATTAAGTATACTATTAGACCATTAAGGGTTGGGACCACCAAATGAAAAATGAATTGTTTTTTAAATGTATTTTTATAACAAATAACATTTAATTTCAAAAACACTTCCTCTTTTACTAAAATAATGTCAACATCATCAACTGAAGTTCCACTTTTTAAAACTATTCAAAGTTTGGAAGAAGAAAGGTTATTCAACGGGCAGCACAGTGGCGCAGCTGGTAGAGCTGCTGCCTCATAGCACACGGCCCAAGTTCGATCCTGATCTCGGGTGCTGTCTGTGTGGAGTTTGCATGTTCTCCCTATGACCGCGAGGATTTCCTCTGGGTGCTCCAGTTTCCTCCCAAACCCCAAAGACATGCGGGTTTGTAGGTTAATTGGCCTCTGTAAATTGCTCCGGGTCTCTAGGGTGCTGATAAGAAAGTGGGATAACATAGAACTAGTGTTAATAGGTGATCAATGGTCAGTGTGGACTTGATGGGCCAAAGAGCCTGTTTACATGCTGTATCTCAAAATGAACGAAACTAAATCAAAACTGACAACATGCAAATGATGCAAGGGTTCAGCAGCTGAATCTCAACTCATTAATACTTAACATTAGGTAAATAATTGGTCACACACAGTTAGAAGTTTGATAACTATCAAACTAGGCAAGGCTAACTTAAGTGATATCAAATACTTTTGGGACTGGTTGCAGAGAAATGTAATACATATTCAATGGCTTTAAGTAGCTAAAAATTAAAGTAAAAAACTTAAATTCTAAAGATAAATGCTTCAAATATCTATCTTTTTTTCTACTGTGTTTTAGTGCATGACAATGATGCTACAATCTGATATTTTTATTCCATGGGGTTTCGATTACAGGCAAGATTAATACAAATGGTATTCACTGACTTTCAGCACAAGACTATTGACCTACTATTGTAAGGTGAATCATGACCTACGTAAGTAGCAGAGGATTCTCAAAAAAACAGATGGTTAATTCCTGCTTCTATTTATTAAGACCCATCTGTTTGCGGCATTACCTTTAAGGCATGACTGTAATGTAAATTTATTTGTTTCGGTTTTTTTTTAGTTTAGAGATACAGTTCAGAAACAGGCCCTTCGGCCCACCAAGTCCGCGCCGACAAGCGATCCTCGCATATTAACATTATCCTACACACACTAAGGACATTTTTTTAATGTTTACCAAGACAATTTGCCTACAAACCTGTACATCTTTGGAGTGTGGGAGGAAACTGAAGATCTTGGAGAAAACCCAAGCGATCATGGAGAACGTACAAACTCCCTACAGACAGCACCAGTAGGAGGGATCAAACCCAGGTGTCCGACGCTGCAATCGCTGAAAGGCAGCAACTCTACGGCTGCGCCAAAATACAAGTCTTGAGTCTTTTTTATTCTTGGATCCATGGTGAATTCTCATTCTAGCCGTGCAGATACAGGTATATGATTTTAGCATGGATGTCTAAAACAATCTTCCCATTTCAGTGAGAGTTTATAGCAGTCAATGAATACAAACACCTTTCCAGCTGTGCTAATTTCCAAGCATGCCCACAGCGCAGTCATGAATTTTAAACAGAAGAAACTAAACTACTGCATCATTGGATGGAGCGGCAATGCTGATTATAACATTAAACAATCCTAAACTATTAGTGAAATTCTCCAGGATACATTTCCTCTTATATTTTTACATAAATGATCATTGAAATCTACACAATATCAGTGACGCACGTACACATACAGAGAAAGAAGTGAACGCAGGAAAGAAATTCCACTATGAACTGATTAACAACAATTTGCATCTAGGAAGAATCAATTGGATATGTAAACAATCAACTGAATATATAAAATGCAATACATGTTTTAAGATTAACGGACTTTTAAGAAAACACATACAACTCATCATCATTTTCAAGTTATAAAAACATTAGAGCAGTGGTAATAGTCTTTGAAAAAGAGATCAAAATATCAACAAAAAGAGATTCAAAATATCTGTGCATCAGTTACAATATCTTCTAATCCTACCCACAAAACAAAATTAAAATAATGTTTTCAGGCACAAATCGAATGTAGTTCACCAGAATGGTAGACTCGTCCAGAAGGTTAAGGGACAAGAGGACCAAGGCATGTTGGAAATTTTTGATACAAAAGCTTGGAAGCACATACCACCAGATTCAGGAATAGCATCTTCCCCTTGTTACCAGACCACTGAACGGTCCTCCCATAAGCTCGAGTGCAGTCTCCATCTTCCACTCTACCTCATTGCAAACATTAGACATTTTCTCTGGAACAGTAATGCTGCAATGCCGGAAAGCCCTATTTTTCAGGTATTTCTCGCTTTGCACCTGTTGCATGTGTATCGTTTGATTGTTCTCATGAATGGTAAGATCTGATCTAATTGGGTAGCACACAAACGTTTTTCACTGCACCTTGATACACGTGATGATAATAGACAATAGACAATAGGTGCAGGAGTAAGTCATTCAGCCCTTCGAGCCAGCTGTGATCATGGCTGATCACTGTGATCATGGCTGATCATCCACAATCAGTACCCCGTTCCCGCCTTTTCCCCATATCCATTGACTCCGCTACTTTTAAGAGCTCTATCTAACTCTCTCTTGAAAGCATCCAGAGAATCAGCCTCCATCAGAATCATCAGCTGGCTTATAGGGAGGAGGTGAAACGACTGGTGGACTGGTGCAATACGAACAACCTGATCCTGAATGTCGAAAAAACAAAGGAGGTTATCATCGACTTCAGGAAAACCCGGCACAGTCCCACACCACTTCACATCAATGACAGCGATGTGGAGGTGGTCAGTAGCACAAAGTTCCTGGGGGTGCAGATCACTAACAGTCTGACCTGGTCGAATAACATCTCATCAACAGTTAAGAGAGCGCACCAGCGGTTGCACTTTCCGCGCCGGATGAGAAGAGCTCACCTCCCCCATCCCATCCTCACTACTTTCTACAGGGGCACCATAGAGAGTATTCTGACCAGCTGTATCTCTGTCTGGTTTGGGGACTGCAGAGCCTCCGACTGGAAGTCTGTGCAGAGAGAGGTGAGGACAGCGGAAAAAATCATCGGGACCTCTCTCCCCTCAATCGGGGATATTGCAACCAAACGTTGCGTGTCTAACACCAGCAGTATTATAAAAGACCCCACACATCTCCATCACGGACTGTTCACTCTGCTGCCCTCGGGAAAAAGATATCGCAGCATAAGGAGCAGAACATCAAGGTTCTGCAACAGCTTCTTCCCACGAGCCATCAGAGTCCTGAATGCCATGTAATGGGCTGCCACCATTGTCTATTTATCCTTTTATCCTTTTTATCCATGCCTACCCTTCTGTTAATTTATCGTGTTGCACAGGGAGCCAAATGTAACTGAATTTCATTTGGAACTGCATATATCAATGTATTTCTAAATGACAATAAAGTTTGTTTGACTTTTGACTTGACTTGACACTGCCTTCTGAGGCAGAGAATTCCATTGCCTTCTGAGGCAGAGATTCATAACTCTGTGTGAAAAAGTTTTTCCTCACCTCTGTTCTAAATGGCCTACCCCTTATTCTTAAACAATGGCCCCTGGTTCTATACTCCCCCAACATCGGGAACATGTTTCCTGCCTCTACCGTGCCCAATCCCTTAATAATCTTATATGTTTCAATAAGATCCCCTCTCATGCTTCGAAATTCCAGTGTATACAAGCCAAGTAGCTCCATTCGCTCAACATATGACAGTCCAGCCTTCCCGGGAATTAACCTTGTGAACCTACACTGCACTCCCTCAATAGCAAGAATGTCCTTCCTCAAATTTGGAGACCAAAACTGCACACAATACTCCAGGTGTGGTCTCACCAGGGCCCTGTACAACTGCAGAAGGACCTCTTTGCTCCGATACTCAACTCCTCTTCTTATGAAGGCCAACATGCCATTAGCTTTCTTCACTGCCTGCTGTACCTGCTTGCTTACTTTCAGTGAGTGATGAACAAGGACCCCCTTATCTCGTTGTACTTCCCCTTTTCCTAATTTGACACCATTCAGAAAATAATCTGCCTTCCTGTTCTAGCCACCAAATTGGATAACCTCACATTAATACATATTTAACTGCATCTGCCATGCATCTGCCCACTCACCGAACCTGTCCAAGTCACCCTCCATCCTCATTCATCCTCCTCACAGTTCACACTGCCACCCAGCTTTGTGTCATCTCCAAATTTGCTAATGTTACTTTTAATCCCTTCATCTAAATCATTAATGTATATTGTAAATAGCTGCGGTCCCAGCACCGAGCCTTGCTGTACCCCACTAGTCACTGCCTCCCATTCTGAAAAGGACTCATTAATCCCTACTAGAAAAATAGAAACATAGAAAATAGGTGCAGGAAAAGGGCATGTGGCCCTTTGAGCCAGCACCGCCATTCATTGCGATCATGGCTGATCATCCATAATCAGTAACTCGTGCTTGCCTTCTCCCCATATCCATTGATTCTGCAACCCCCTAGAACTCTATCTAACTCTCTTTCAAATTCAGCCAGTGAATAGGCCTCTACTGCCTTCTGTGGCAGAGAATTCTACAAATTCACAACTCTCTGGATCAAAAGTTTTTTCTCATCAAAATTTTAAATGGCCTCCCCTTTATTCTTAGACTGTGGCCCCTGGTTCTGGACTCCCCCAACATTGGGAACATTTCTCCTGCGTCTAGTTTGCCCGTCCTTTTATAATTTTATTTGTTTCTGTAAGATCCCCTCTCATCCTTCTAAATTCCAGTGAATACAAGCCCATGTCTATCCAATCTTTCCTCATATGACAGTTTCGCCATCCCGGGGACCAACCTCGTGAACCTACGCTGCACTGCCTCAATAGCAAGGATGTCTTTGTTTCCTGTCTGCCAACCAATTTTCTGTCCATGTCAGTACCCAACCCCCAATACCATGTGTTTTAAGAAGGAACTGCAGATGCTGGAAAATCGAAGGTAGACAAAAGTGCTGGAGAAACTCAGCGGGTGCAGCCACATCTATGGAGCGAAGGAAATAGGCAACGTTTCAGAAACGGAGTCATTCCTCGACAAGTCCTACAGTAAGGATTTCCGGTGGCGCTATGGCAACTTAAGACGTGCGCCATTTAGCTCCGCTAAAATCGGGAAAACGGCCGAAAATACACAAAACGGACAGAAGAAAATCACTTACCGGCAGACGCTTGTTGTCGCGCAAGTGACATCATCAGAAATCGACTCTTAAATTTTAAACGACCGGTAGACGTTACCCCAGAGAACTTCCTATAGTTCCTAAAGGATCTAAATCATCTCGGAAGAAATGCCCTGTGGAAAGTGAGGAAGCCTCTGAAGAAGAAGCCTCGACCGAGTTTGGAGCACCCCCATGAAAAAGCAGCAAGAGAACCTTTGGTGGAAGATATCAAAGCTTTATTGGGTGAGTAACTTGTGGTTGTAGTCGGACATCGCTGCTGGGAGAGAAGAAATCTGTGATAAGATCGACAAGATAGAGGTCCGCATAGAGGAGGTGAATTCCTGTCTGAAGGAGGAAATTCAAAGGCTCGAAGCTGATATCAGCAGTAAGTTGGAACCCATTCTCGCTACTTCAAAACAACATAGCGAAGCCATTCGAGAATTGGAAGCTGCTACTACCGAAAATGCCCAGACAACACAGACTGATGACTGAATTGAAGCGTATTTCTGGGCAACTTGCCAAGGTGACTAAAAAATGTCTTGATCTGGAAGGGCTTTCTAAACGGCAGAACTTGAGTCTGAAGAAGGGTCTCGACCCGAAACGTCGCCTATCTCCTTCACTCCTTAGATGCTGCTGCACCCGCTGAGTTTCTCCAGCTTTTTGTGTAACCCTCGATTCTCCAGCATCTGCAGTTCCTTCTTTAACATTTTAGAACTTAAGGATTGTTTGGGTGAAAGATTGAAAAGAACAGGGTAAAAACCTTCGTGATTTTGCGGCTCAATTACTCCAAGATGTACTTAAACTGGATGAAAAACCCAAACTGGATCGGGCGCACAGAGTTCTGAGAGCCCGGCCAGGACCCACAGCTCAACCAAGGCAACTGATTCTGAAGATACATCATTCCTATGTTTTAGAAGACATCATGGAGAAAGTTGCCAACAACAGAAATCTGACCTTTGAAGGGGGTAACATATGAATCTTCAGAGATTATCCAGCCGAAGTCGACAAGAAAAGAGCACTCCTTACTAAGTCGAGAGTCATTCTGAGGGAAATACCAGATCTCAGATACGGTCTATTGTATCCAGCCAAACTGAGAGTTACATATAAAGCGACTGAACACCTCTTTATAGATCCGGATAAAGCATTCAAGTTTGCCCAAGATACTGCAGATTCCGTCAAGGATAAGTAACTGTCTTATTGAGTTCAGGTCATGATGCCAACCAAGAGGACCATACTGTATTTACACTGAATTTACACCAAATCTGAGGAAGGACATTATTGCCATAGAGGGAGTGCAGAGAAGGTTCACCAGACTGATTCCTGGGATGTCAGGACTGTCTTATGAACAAAGACTGCAAAGACTCGGTTTATACTCTCTAGAATTTAGGAGATTGAGAGGGGATCTTATAGAAACTTACAAAATTCTTAAGGGGTTGGACAGGCTAGATGCAGGAAGATTGTTCCCGATGTTGGGGAGGTCCAGGACAAGGGGTCACAGCTTAAGGATAAGGGGGAAATCCTTTAGGACCGAGATGAGAACGACTTTTTTCACACAGAGAGTGGTGGGTCTCTGGAACTCTCTGCCACAGAGGGTAGTTGAGGCCAGTTCATTGGCTATCTTTAAGAGGGAGTTAGATGTGGCCCTTGTGGCTAAGGGGATCAGAGGGTATGGAGAGAAGGCAGGTACGGGATACTGAGTTGGATGATCAGCCATGATCATATTGAATGGCGGTGCAGGCTCGAAGGGCCGAATGGCCTACTCCTGCACCTAATTTCTATGTTTCTATACTGTGTCTTTAATTCATTCCAACTGTATCCACTTATACAGTGGTTATAAAGAGGGTTAGGGTTTATAATTCATTTATACTGTATGCATTTATACTGTGTTTATATTTAATGTGCTGTTATAAGATTGCCGACACAGTCGGTTAATACGTCAAACAGAGAACTCAAGAGACTGTCTGACAGAGAGGGACAAGGCAGAGAAGGGGAGGGGTAGGGGCAGAGTTGGAGAGGGAGAGGGAGTGAAAGTGAAGAAGTGTCAGAGAGAGTTAATGTAAGTGAGAGTTGGTTAGAGGAAGTTCTGGAAAGTTTTGGGGGACTGGGGAGCGATGGGGGTAGATGAGAGGGACAAGGAGAGGGAGGAAGAGAGAGAGAGAGAGAGAGTGCGGGTAAGTGCTGGGAAGTATTGAGTAAGTCTTGGCAAGTCTGGGGGAAGTGTCAGAGATTGAATTGGAAGGAGAGGGGGAGGGAGAGGGGGAGGGAGAGGGGGAGGGGGAGGGGGAGGGGGAGGGGGAGGGGGAGGGGGAGGGGGAGGGGGAGGGGAGAGGGGGAGAGGGGGAGGGAGGGGGAGAGGGGGAGAGGGGGAGAGGGGGAGAGGGGGAGAGGGAGAGAGGGAGAGAGGGAGAGAGGGAGAGAGGGAGAGAGAGAGAGAGAGAGAAATAGAGAGAGAGAGAGAGAGAGAGAGAGAGAGAGAGAGAGAGAGAGAGAGAGAGATAATACGCCAAACAGAGAACTTGACAGATTGCATGACAGAGCGAGAGGGAGCATGGCAGAGAAGGGGAGGGGTAGGGGTAGAGAGTTAGAGGTAGAGGGAGGGAGAGGGAGTGAGGGAGCGCTAGAGAGAGTCATCGTATGTGAAAATTAGTTAGAGGAAGTTGTGGAAAGCTCGGAGAGTGTAGGGAGGGATGGGGGAAGGCGAGAGGGGCAGGGAGACGTAAATAGAGAGAGAGGGGTTGAGTAAATGTTGGGAGGTATTCAGCAAGTTGTGGTAAGTTTTTGGGAAGTTTAGAGATTGCACCGGAATGTGTGGGAAAGGTGGTGGGAGGCAGAGGGAGGCAGAGAGGGAGGGAGAGAGAGAGAGAGAGAGGCTGCTTTGTTTGTGCAAACTGCATGTGGAATTAACAAGTTGCTATAAGTTCACCGACTTTGAACCGGTCAAAAGCTTAACATACTAATATCAGAAAGTTATGTAATAAGTCTTATATATTAATCTAAATATCCAATATTTAATTACCTATTTAGTGTACAAAAAGATACTTAACCTCTTGGGAATATTGATCGCTTGACAAACTTATACACTGTTTTTTTATTCCATTCTGTTCAGTGTACTTTAACTCCTTAAGGAGCAGAGTTATTTGATATCAACATCTACGGAAGTTTTCATGAATTACACCACCAATGGGTGGTATTTACTAGCAGCATTTCTTTATGCTGCAATTTCCATTGTTTTTCTTTTTCACCTTCTATTTTTTCGATGAGATTGCCAATCTATTCTTGTTAATACGCTTTTTTTCTGGGTGATACCTCCAGGGGATAGGGGAAAATGGAACAGGGCTCACCCACCCAGCAACTAAAAGATTCATTTTAAATATTGTGTTGGACCATTTGAAGCAAAGGAAACCATGTAAGCTTTGAAATGCAAGACGACGCCATTAGGAAAATTGGAGGAATTACATTTTGCAGTTGGAACGTCAGGGGCGTTAATGAGCCAATTTAAAGGGGCAAGGTTTTAGCCCATTTAAAATCTATTAATACTGACATCATATTTTTACAGGAGACGCATCTGAAAAATGGAGCTCATAACAGGCTGAAGGCTAACTGGATTGGTCAATTATATCACTCTACTTTTCCTTCCAAAGCAAGAGGCACTGCAATCCTAATTTGCAAAGGTACACCATTTAAACACAAATCCACTATGGCTGATAAGGAAGGTAGGTACATTATAATATCTGGGGAACTACATTCAACCCCACTTACTATGGTGACCATCTATGCTCCTAATTTTGATAACCCACAATTTTTTAATAAAATATTTAATATAATTTCAGACTCCTGTCAGCAGAATCTGATAATTGGAGGAGACCTAAATTGTGTATTAGATCCATATTTGGATAAATCTTCACAGCAAAGGAGAAACACTTTGTTGTTTGTTGAGAAAAGGAGAAAATCAAAATCCAGTGAACTTTTAAATACTTACATAAAAAACAAACATAACCGATGTATGGAGGATTGCCAACCCATCCGGAAGAAAATACTCTTTTTATTCAAGTGTTCACAAAACGTATACACTAATTGACTATTTTCTGGTGGATTCAAAACTTATCCCTTTTACATTCAATCCCAAATACCGCAATAACATCATCTGTGACCATTGTCCATTAACCCTCTCCTTAAAACTAGAAGGAATGCATAATAAAAAAACTATCTGGAGATTTAATCCACAAATACTAACTGAGCCAAGTTGTTGTGACTACTTCAAGCAACAGATGGAATTATTCTATGAGACAAATGACACACCCGGTATTTCGGCTACATTATTGTCGGAAACTTTCATGGCCTTTATCAGAGGCTGCGTTATCTCGTACCAAGCTTTTCAAAATTAAAAAAACAGGTTGGAACAATTGGAATTAAAAAAACAGGTTAAACAGCTTGACTCAGAAAATGAAACTGATCCAACTACTGTTAAACATAATAAGATAGCAGGATTAAAATTTAAATTAAATCAGATCCTCTCGGCAAAAGTTATTAAGATATTTCAATACACTAAGCAAAAAAAATTCGAATTCGGTGATAAACCGCACAAACCTCTGGCACGCCAACTGAGAAAAATGGAAAAAGATCATACTATTCAAAAAATTAGATCAGAAAAAGATGAGCTGCTCACACTTCCAAAATACATTCAAAAACTTTCTTGACAATTGCAACCGCCCATCACTTAATGAGGAGGAACGAGAAGAATTAGGTGCTGAGATTACAATAAAAGATATTGAAGAGACTGAAAAGTGGGAAAACGTCAGGTCCAGATGGGTTCAGTAATTAATTCTATTAAAAAAAGTAAATGATTTAATTTCCCCACGTTTACTAGCCCTTTATATACATGCTTTTAAAGAACAGACCTTATCACAAACTCTTGCTGAATCAACCATTACATTGATACCTAAAAAAGATAAAAATCTTGAAGAGCCTGGATCATATGGAGCAATAGCTCTTCCAAATACAGATCAGAAAATATTAGCCAAGACTTTGGCAAGAAGACTAACTCTGTACATTAGTAAATTAATACATCCAGACCAAACTGGGTTAATACCTATGTGACATTCGTTTCATAGAAACATAGAAAATAGGTGCAGGAGTAGGCCATTCGGCACTTCGACCCTGCACCGCCATTCAATATGATCATGGCTGATCATCCAACTCAGTATCCTGTACCTGCCTTCTCTCCATACCCCCTGATCCCTTTAGCCACAAGGGCCACATCCAACTCCTTCTTAAATATAGCCAATGAACTGGCCTCAACTACCTTCTGTGGCAGAGAATTCCACAGATTCACCACTCTCTGTGTGAAAAATGTTTTTCTCATCTCGGTCCTAAAATACTTCTCCCTTATTCTTAAACTGTGACCCCTTGTTCTGGACTTCCCCAACATCAGGAACAATCTTCCTGCATCTAGCCTGTGCAACCCCTTAAGAGTTTTGTAAGTTTCTATAAGAAATAATTTCTTCATAATTTGAGACGCCTGTTCAATATAATTTATTCACACATAACGATAAATGAAGATTTAACAATTATTTCTTTAGATGCAGAAAAAGCTTTTGACCAAGTAGAATGAGCCTATCTCTTTACAGTGTTGGAAAAATTCCAACTAGGAGAAAATGTCATTTCATGGGTAAAGCTGTTATATAACAACCTGACAGCCAAAATATTGACTAATCAAATTCTGTCACCTAAATTTCAATTATCCAGGGGTAATAGACAAGGATGTGCCCTCTCACCAATGTTATTTGCCTTAGCCATAGAACCCTTAGCAGAAAGCATCAGAGTACATTCGGGTATTCATGGATATAATACTAAACATACCAATAACAAGATTTTGTTATATGCAGACTATGTACTCTTGTATGTCACCAACCCCCAAGTTAGTATCTCAAATGTACTTTACTTCGGAGTCACGTGAGTGACTTCGTGAAGTCGCCGTCAGATCGCATGCGCGACATATCGTCCCTCGCATTTGCTGTCGACAAGCTGAGGGGGGGGGGTGCACTTCCCCAACAGCTCCTTCAAAAAGACGCTGAAGGTAAGTAATACTAACCTTGAGCTGGTTTTCTTTACGTAGTATTCTCTATTTACAGAATTGATGGACAGAAAAGGGAAAGCTAAACTTTCCAAAGGCCACGGACAGCAGCCAACATCCTCGGAGCTGCCCGCAACACCCGTATCACGGCCGGGGAAAAAGGTGCGGAAGTTGGGGAACCCTACCGAGTTTGGAGGGCCCGACTCTCCTCCACTACAGCTGGGACGGACCTCCGCACAGGAGCAGGGTATGTAAGACCCTGACTTCATACCACCATCGCCCAAAGTCAGGGCTGGTGGTAAGCAGGTTTAGTCTAATGTGCCTCGCACACCGGCGAGTGCTACTTCCCCTCTTTTACAGGTCCCCAGAGGGCAGACCCGGGGAACTTCCCCCTACGCAGCATGTACCTCATCGCAAGTTTGCGCTCTCTTAAAAAGAGATAGAGGAAGGACATGTAGAAATTTTAAGGCTGGAAGCCAAAGGGGTGATAGAGAAAACGACACATGAACCTTTTGAGTTTGTGTCCAACATCTTTACAAAAACAAAAAAAGATGGTGGATGTCGGATTATCATAGACCTAAACCATCTGAATACTTTTGTACAATATACCCATTTAAAAATGGAAACGTTCGAAATGGCTAAGCAGTTGATTACTCAAGGGTACTTTATGGCCTGCATTGATTTAAAAGATGCATACTATACAGTCCCTATTATAGAGCATCACAGGAAATTCTTAAAATTTGTCTGGAAGGGTCAGTTATGGCAAAATAAAGCCTTACCCAATGGAATTACAACAGCCCCTAGGCTATTTACAAAAATTATCAAACCTATTTTGCCGTCCCTCAGACAACAAAATTATATCGTCATGGCATACTTGGACGATATATTAATAGTGGGGAAAACCCTTGAATTGGCTGAGCTGGCAGTTATAGCTACCATATTATAATTCGAGAAATTAGGCTTTGTCATCCATCCAGACAAATCCAAGTTCATCCCATCTCAAGTCATGGACTACCTGGGATTCACTATTAACACCAACCAAATGATTGTCACTATCCCAGTCGGCAAAGCATTAGCCATAAAAGAGGCATGCAACAGCCTTCTTGCGCCAGGGTATCCACCATCAGACATGCTGCTAAGGTGATTGGGAAACTGGTAGCTACATTTCCGGCTGCGCAATTCGGACCATTACATTATCAAAACTTGCAAAGAGCAAAAATTTCAGCATTAAAATCAAATGCTGGACATTTTGACAGACCTATGCAGCTGCCGATCAAGGCTAAAATTGAGCTACGATGGTGGGCTAACAATATTAGTGAGTGTTACAAGCCCATCATTATCTGCAACACATCAGTCGTGTTACAAACCGACGCAAGCGCCCAAGGTTGGGGAGCAACTGACACCATGTCCAGTTGCGGTGGCAGATGGGATTCTCATGAGTCCACTCTTCTTCAGTCACAAGGGCTAACTATTTGGAGATGCTAGGAGCTTTCATGGGCTGCGGGCATATTGTGCACAAATTTACATAATACGCATGTCCGTCTTCAAATAGATAATACCACGGTGGTGGCTTACATAAATCATATGGGTGGTATCAGGTCAGTATCTTGTGACGAATTGGTAAACACAATTTGGCTCTGGTGTATTAAAAGAAATATTTGGATATCAGCAACCTACCTTCCAGGGAAGTTCAATACAGTGGCGGACACCAGGTCACGAGTATTCAATGATAACATCGAGTGGATGTTGAATCCCCAAATATTTGCTGAAATTATAGCTAAATTTGGTACACCAGATATCGACTTTTTTGCATCTAGGTTGAACCATCAGATACCAACATATGTGTCTTGGGAACCAGACCCTGGAGCAGTAGCAATGGATGCATTTTCTCTCCATTGGGGGAAATGGTTCTGCTATGCATTTCCCCCATTCTGCCTCATCAGTCGGGTATTGCAGAAAATTGAACTGGATTCTGCTTCAGGCATACTGATTATACCTGACTGGCCTACACAACCATGGTACCCGGTGGTCCTCCATATGTTAAAAATTCCGTGGGTACAAATTCCTAAAAACCCCAATTTGATCACAAACCCCATTACTGGGGAAATTCACCCGTGCCATGGTCACTTAAACCTGTTGGCTTGCAGGTTCTAAAGAGGCCATTTTTGGAGGCTGGCATATCACCCAGGGCCAAGGACCTCATCACAGCATCGTGCAGGGCATCTGCAAGAAAGCAGTACCTCACGCAGTTCAGGAAGTGGGAGGCCTACTGCACATGAACCTATACGACCTACAACTCAGCCACGATCCCTGGAATTCCTCGCAGGCCTTCATTGTGATGAGGGTCTCAGCTACAGTGTCATCAATAGCGCCAGGAGTGCGCTATCCTCATACCTCAACATTGGTGTGGGCTCATTTATGTCCAAATATGGTGTCCAAATTTATGAGGGGTGTGTTTAATACTAACCCTCCACGACCCAGATACAACATCACCTGGGATGTAGGAGTAGTGTTGACCCTACTGAGAAGCTGGTCCCCCATGACAGGATTACCGCTCGATAAACCTACCCTCAAAGTGGTGATGTTGATGGCACTGACCTCAGCTCAGCAGGTACAGACCTTACAAAAACTTCAACTCTACAGGATGATCTCGATCCCTGAGAAGGTAACCTTCCTCATAGAAGAGTTACTAAAGCAGCATAGACCGGGATCTACAGGGCTGCAGCTGGAATTTCGGGCGTACCCCACTGATGCCACCCTCTGCATAGCCACCCATCTCCGGTATTACATCAAGACCACACGCACTATTCGGAAGATGGAACAGGGACTCCTCATCAGCCATAAGAAACCACATCACCGGGTGACTGTGCAGACTATTGCCAAATGGCTCAGGGTGGTGTTGGGTGCAGCAGGTATAGACACTAACATTTTAAAATCTCATTCTACCAGGGCTGCACATCAGCAGCGAGGACCATGGAGGTGCCAATGGATCATGTCCTCGCTACCGCGGGCTGGGCCAGTGAGACCACCTTCCAACGTTTCTACAATAAGCCGGTGGCCGCCCCCGCAACGTTTGCGGAAGCAGTGCTGAGAGCCTCTCCGTAGTATAATTTGTCCCCGAGTTAGGGGTTTTTGTTATTAGTTGTATTAATAAATACTCATTACTTTTTCAGCCTGTTCAAGTCTGGAATGCATTAACAAACTTCCTCCATCAGTATTGCGGCAGTGTGACAGCATGGATGTTGTCCAGGGCATGAAATCACAGAGCTTTGAAATCTTCACAAAGTCACTCACGTGACTCCGAAGTAAAATAGTAAGATTAAACAAGAACTTACCAGTTTGAAGTTTGATCTTTATTTTATGAGGAGTTGCGATGAGGGATTTCGTGCCCTCCGCTCCCAACCCGCTATCATAAGGTCAACTGGTATATTCGAGTTCTTTAATCTTATTATCTTCAGTCATTGTTGTTATCTGTGATTCCTCACCGCTGCTTTGAAGAATGTCGCGCATGCGTGCTGACGGGGTCTTCACGAAATCCCTCATCGCAACTCCTCATAAAATAAAGATCAAACTTCAAATTGGCAAGTTCTTGTTTAATCTTACTATTAAACCTTATAGAACAATTTGGGTCCTTTTCAGGGTATATAATTAACTGGAATAAAAGTGAAACTATGCCAATAAAAGCTCAAGACCCTTCACAACTCAAAAAATTTCCTTTTAGAATTGTTACTGAAAAACTTAGATACCTTGGAGTCTACGTGAGTAGAAAATACACCTCTCTATTTCAAACACATTTCCCACCATTAATTACTAAATTAAATGCTGGGTGACTAATATTAAAAACTTAATCTACTGGATGGATGATACATGTCAACAGGTAAATTAGTTAAAAATGGAGAGGGAAGATTATTTGACTTTTAAAATAGGCGTGATTCTTCTTTCACCAACACATCTGAATAAATCAACATATAAGCAAAATCCGATAATACACAGTACCCTACCCATTTGGAAACAGTTGAAATTAAGCCTCAAACTGAGAAATTTCTCTCTCCTTTTACCAATCGCTAACAATCCCTTGTTTAAACCGTCTACTTTAGATAAGGCATTTGCACAATGGAAAAACTCAGGAATTAAAACGTTGGGAGATCTCTACGAGAAGGGGATTTTCCTCTTGTTTCAAGAACTACAGGAGAAATATCATTTGAAAGCAAGCAATCTTTTTAGATATCTTCAAATCCGAGACTATGTGAAAACATATACACAAGACTGTCATTTTATGAGTCCAGATATACTAGACGAATGTATGAATAGACATGTCGATACAGGCAAGTTAATATCTTACATTTATAACACTCTTTTAATTGCACATACCCCATCTTCTGAGATGCATAAGCGAGCATGGGAAGACGAATTGGGTTCATTAATTTCAAAGGATATCTGGGAGGAAAGCCTACTATACATACACTACTGCTCTCTCAATGTCAGGCACTCCCTGATACGATTTAAAATACTGCATCGACTCTACAACTCAAAGACCAAATTGAATTAGATCTTCCCAAACGTCTCTCCTATTTGTGATAAATGCCACCTTCAAGAAGCAACTCTCACCCATCCTTTTGCTTCTTGTATCGAGTTACAAAACATCTGGAGGGGAATATTTGATATCTTCTCTAAAATATATCCCAGATATAAAACTGATCACATTAGGTATGTCAGAGGCCTGTTCTAAGCTAACGATATTTCAAAGACATTTCCTCAATTACGCCCTGATAACGGCGAAAAAAATAATACTCAAATTCTGGGGTCAATTGGGATAGTCAAGGACGGAGTTAAAGGGAAAGAGAGGAAAGGGATAGTTAATAACCCCAGAATTAACGGGAAAGAAAGCTCACAAAGGGTAGGAAAGTATGGCCAAGTGTAATAGGGATCGATGTGCAAGGTGAGATGCGTAAGGAATTAAACGTATTATATATGAATGCGCGAAGTATAAGTAGTAAAGTAGATGAGCTTGTGGCTCAGTTAGAGGTTGGTAGATATGACATTATGGGGATTACTGGGACGTGGCTGCAGGAATATCGAGCCTGGGAACTTAATATTCAGGGTTATACATCCTATAGCAAGGACAGGCAGGTGGGCAGAGAAGGGGGGGAGCTCTGCTGGTGAGGGATGGAATTCAGTCCGTTATGATGCAGTTGAACAAAGGGGACTATGAAGGCATGAGAGAGAAGCTGGCCAAGGTAGACTGGAAAGGGATCCTAGCAGGAATGACGGTGGAACAGCAATGGCAGGAATTTCTGGGCATAATCCGGAAGATGCAGGATAATTTCATTCCAAAAAGGAAGAAAGATACTAAGGGGAGTAGGAGGCAACCATAGCTGACAAGAGAAGTTAGGGATAGAATAAAACTAAAAGAAAAGATGTATCACACAGCAAAGAGTAGCTGGAAGCCAGAGGATTGGGAAACTTTCATAGGACAACAGAAGGAAACAAAACGGGCAATACGGGCTGAAAAGATGAAGTACGAGGGGAAGCTGGCCAGGAATATAAAGAAGGACAGTAAAAGCTTCTTTAGATATGTTAAGGGAAAAAGAGCAAAGTCAAATGTGGGTCTCTTGAAGGCAGACATGGGTGAAATTATAACAAGGAAATGGCAGAAGAGTTGAACAGGTACTTCGGATCTCTCTTCACTAAGGAAGACACAAACAATCTCCCAGATGTACTGGAGGACAGAGGATCTAAGGGGGTAGAGGAACTGAAATAAATTTTCATTAAACGAGAAATAGTATTGGGTAGCATAATGGGACTGAAGGATGATAAATCCCCTGGGCCGGATGGTCTGCATCCCAGGGTCCTCAGGGAGGTGGCTCCAGAAATAGTGGACGCATTGGTGATCATTTTCCAATGTTCAATAGATTCAGGATCAGTTCCTGTCGATTGGAGGATAGCTAATGTTATCCCACTTTTCAAGAAAGGAGCAAGAGAGAAAACGGGGAATTACAGACCAGTTAGCCTGATTTCGGTGGTGGGAAAGATGCTGGAGTCAATTATTAAAGAGGTAATAATGGGGTATTTGGATAGTAGTAAAAGGATTAGTCCAAGTCAACATGGATTTATGAAAGGGAAATCATGCTTGACTAATCTTCTGGAATTTTTTTGGGATGTGACAAGTAAAATGGATGAAGGGGAACCAATGGATGTAATGTATCTAGACTTTCAGAAAGCCTTTGATAAGGTCCCGCACGGGAGATTTGTGACTAAAATTAGAGCACATGGTATTGGGGGTAGGGTGGTGGCTTGGATAGAAAATTGGTTGACTGACAGGAAGCAAAGAGTGGGAGTGAACGGGTCCTTTTCAGAATGGCAGGCAGTGGCGAGTGGAGTGCCGCAAGGCTCGGTGTTGAAGCCGCAACTGTTTACCATATATATTAATGATTTGGAAGAGGGAATTAGGAGCAACACTAGCAAGTTTGTGAATGACACAAAGCTGGGTGTCAGTGTGAACTGTGAAGATGATGTTAGGAGGTTGCAAGGTAACCTGGACAGGTTGAGTGAGTGGGCAGATGCGTGGCAGATGCAGTATAATGTAGATAAATGTGAGGCTATTCACTTTGGCGGCAAAAACAAGGGGGCAGATTATTATCTCAATGTGGTTAGGTTAGGTAAGGGTGAGGTGCAGCGAGACCTGGGGCTCCTTGTACACCGGTCACTTAAAGTTAGCTTACAGGTACAGCAGGCAGCCATGAAAGCTAATGGAATGTTGGCCTTCATAACATGAGGATTTCAGTATAAGCACAGAGAGGTTCTTCTGCAGTTGTTTAGGGCTCTGGTAAGACCACATCTGGAGTATTCTGTACAGTTTTGGTCTCCTAATTTGAGGAAGAACATCCTTGTGATTGAGGCAGTGCAGCGTAGGTTCACGAGATTGATCCCTGGGATGGCGGTACTGTCATATGAGGAAAGATTGAAAAGACTAGGCTTGTATTCACTAGCGTTTAGAAGGATGAGGGGATATCTTATAGAAACATATAAAATTATAAAAGGACTGAACAAGCTAAATGCAGGAAAAAAGTTCCCAATGTTGAGCGAGTCCAGAACCGGGGGGGCACAGTCTTAGAATAAAGGGGAGGCCATTTAAGACTGAGGTGAGAAAAGCCGTTTTCACGCAGAGAGTTGTGAATTTGTGGAATTCCCTGCCACAGAGGTCCGTGGAGGCCAAATCACTGGATGGATTTAAGAGAGAGTTAGATAGAGCTCTAGGGGATAGTGGAATCAAGGGATATGGGGAGAAGGCAGGCACCGGTTATTGATTGGGGACGATCAGCCAAGATCACAATGAATGGCAGTGCTGGCTCGAAGGGCCGAATGGGCTCTTCCTGCACCTATTTTCTATGTTTCTTTCTATGTTTCTAAGCTGTAATTGCACCCACATTTATTCAAATAAGAGCAATAATACCATACTATCCTCACCCAAGAAACATTTTCTTGTAGGGTAGTGAGTAGCATTCCCTCCACACCAGTAATGGCCAACATAGAACAAACTGCAACTGCTGCCAGTCAGCACAAACTAGAAATTCAATGATTAAATTATATTATGGAGTCATACATTTCGAAAACAGGCCCCTCGGCCGAACACGTCCATGAGGCCTCATTTATGCTAGTCCCATTTGCTGTGTTTGTCCCATATCCCTCTAAACGTTCCCTATCCAAGTACCTGTCTCTGTGGACGGCTTGATTGTGATGACATGTCCTTCCTAAAGGCTGCACTGATCCTCATCACCAGCAGACAGATCAGAAGAAGCCAACAATGAGCATGTCTCCAGTACTCTGGACCGAGCTGAGACCCACAGTCAAATGAGTCACAGATGTGTCCAATTGGTGGCAATTGGATCAGCACGCCTGCACCGCGTCAGCCTTACTCCTTATAAACCCAGGGAGTTCCAGTCAGAGAAGAGGGGAGAGAGAAAATAGGGCAGGAAGAATTTTTTAAAAAGTGGATGGCCCCCTGGTAACTGTACGTCTTTCCACAAGCTCAAAAGAAGATTCCACTATGTGAGGAATCTAGAGCCCAAGGCCATGATCTCAGAATAAAAGGATGTACTCTTAGAAAGGAGATGAGAAATAATTTATTTAGTCAAAGGGTGGTGAATCTGTGGTGGCCAAGTCAATGGATAATTTTAAGATGGAGATTTCTTGATTAGTACGGGTGTCAGTGGTTATGGGGAGAAGGCAGGAGAATCGTGTTGAGAGGTAAAGATAGATCAGCCATGATTGAATCGTGGAATACACTTGATTGTTGGCCCAAATGGCCTAATTCTGCTCCTATGACTTACAAACTTATGAAACCTGAGACCTCCTCTTGAGGTCAGAGGGTGCTGTTGGAACAAACCTAAGATAGCCAGCCCCTCCTCACTGACAACAAAGGACTGTGCCCCCCACACGGACCTGGACCTTCTTGTCACCATGATCTCATTATAAATAAATCATATCATGTCAGTTCACCCTAATGCCAGCTTCAGTGTAGGCATTATTGACCTGGCGTCATCCCTGACTCCACATTATGTATAGTCTTTTCTTTGACTGGATATCATGCAAACATAAGCTTTCCACTGTACCTTGGTACACGTGACAATACTAAACTAAACTAAACACCACCTACTGAATGAAAAAGTTGTCCCTCAGGTTCCTATTACATTTTTCCCTTCTCACCTTAAACCTATGTTCTCTGGTTCTTGATTTTCCGACCCTGGATAAAAAGACCAGGGTGCATGCATCCTATCTATTCCCCTCATGTCTATCTACTAATCATGCCTTGTACATTTTGATCGTTTAAATAAACCACGGACAACAATGGGCCGAGCACTGATCCCTGAAGCACACCATTAGTCACAGTCTTCCAGTCTGAAAAACAGTTTTTCACTATCACCCTCTGCCGCCTTCCATGAAGCCAATTCTGTATGCAGTCAGCTAGTTCTCCCTGGATCTCACGCAATCTAACTTTCAAGAGCAGTCACGGTGGCGCAGCAGTAGAGTTGCTGCTTTACAGCGAATGCAGTGCTGGACACCCAGGTTCGATCCCGATTACGGGTGCTGTCTGTACGGATTTTGTATATTTTCTCCGTGACCTGCGTGGCTTTTCTCTGAGATCTTTGGTTTCCTCCCACATTCCAAAGACATACAGGTTTGTTGGGGAATTGGCTTGGCAAATGTAAAAATTGTCCCAAGTGGGTGTTAATGTGTGGGGATCGCTGGTCGAATCAGACCCAGAGGGCCGAAGGGCCTGTTTCCGTGCTGTATCTCTAAACCAGACTTAGCAGAAACAAGAGATGCAAATTGTTTGAATGGAAAATAAAATCATTACAGAAGGCTTGAATCGGCCCGTTCGCAGGACCTTTCATTGCCCGGCGCGGCGCGGCTGCAGAAACTTCCATCACCTGGCGGGGCTTCAATGTCGAGAGCCTCAATCGTCTCGACGCAGCAGTTTGACTTCCTGACCATGGGAGAAGAAGCAAGGAAGAGTTTTTTTTTTACCTTCCATCACAGTGAGGAGGTCGGTGCCAGGAGGAGAGTCACTGTGATGGCTGTTCATGTTAAATTATGTAAGTGTGTGTTTTGTTTGCTTTTTATTGTTATGACTGTATGGTAACGACATTTCGTTCAAATTTTTTTTGAATGACAAATACATTCAAATCATTTTAATTGTGTTGCAAAATGCCAATAAATATTTTGTAGTAAAATAAAATTTGCTCAGTTTTTCATTACCTGCACGCAATTGCATTTATTAGCTAAATAAAATACTTGACATAAGAAAATAAAAAGGAGCAAGAATAGGTTACATGGGCCTCAATACTGGTCCACTATTCAGTAAGAGCATGGTTGATCTGATCATGGCTACTGTTCAACTTTCCTGCCTGTTTTGCATTGCCTCATATTCTCTAAATACAAAAATAAATCCGTCTGTCCCAATCTCTCAATAAACTGAATGATTCAGCCCCCACAGATTTCTGCAATAAAGAACACCAACAATTTGTGACCATCAAAAAGACTCCTTACCTCCTTTTTATATTCTGAAACTATGACATCTAGTTCTTGATTCATCATAAGGGGATTCATCCTTTCAGCATATCCCTTATTGAGAATTCTGAGATCCTTATACATTTCAGGATATTATTACTTGCAATGTTACAAAATTTTGAGATTTTAAAAATCAAGTCTGCAATTTATCCCATCAGATAAAGCATAAAAAGACGTTTAATTTGACACCTAATTCACTTTCATATCTTCAGTATTAAGAAAGTTATGGCCATTTTCATACTCGGAAATTAGCATCTTGTTCCCCATTGCCTTTCAATTGACAACTCAAAAGCTGTGATCTGGAACAGTTAAAAGCCCATAACTTTCTTAAAAATTAAGAGAACTCAATGAAATTTTCAGCTATTATAGATTGAAGCATTCTGAAACAAATATGAAACAATCTTACTTGGATGACCTGAAATTAAAGCATATCATTAGTTAGTTATCTAATTGTAGCTAATTACAAAATTCAATGAGTAGATCTAAACATCTATCCATTTCTTAAGAAAAGATAAACTTTTTTAAAATTGCCTGTGTCCAAATAATATTCACACAATAATCCACAATATAATGTAATTTTTAAATCTCATTTTCATGAATTTCTGGGCCAAATGGAAGGGATTTGGTGTTTTTGATTCCTGTAAATTAATGGCCATTTAAATCAACTAACGAGTGGGTTTTAGTGGAATGCGGTGGATTGGAACGTTGCGGTTAGCGGTGAAGTCGGGAGGAAAAATACTGTTGGTTCATACATTTTTTTGGACCCCATTTCGCAACATGAAAATGTTATTAAAGCCTCCCGAAAAACCAACTTTTAATATAAAAATAAACTATTTACCTTTTTTTCTCCCCTACGCAAAATCCTTCCGGTTGTCGGCGCTCACGGCTTTTGAAGGTGAATTTTAAATTACTCCAGTTAATAAATAATTTAGAGTAATTTAAAAATACCTTCATTCATGAAATGTCGGAGCGATTTTTCTTCCGCAACGAAATCGCCCGACATTGATCGATTTTCCCTGCCTGTGGAAAAACGGCACTTTAAGCCCGCCCCCTCTGAAAGGCGCCAAAGTCGCGCACACGGGGAGCGGCAGAACTGCAGTGCTGCTCAAGGTAAGTTTTGTAACATACCTATTATTACATTATTCTCAATTCAATTGAGCATAGATAGGCTCAATCTGTTCAATCTTTCCTGATAAAATCAACGTCTGCATTCCAGGAATCAACCCAGTAAATTACACATTACCATCCATAATGTTTGGGACAAAGACCCATCATATAATTATTTGGCTCTGTACTCCACAATTTGAGATTTGTAATAGAAAAAATCACATGTGGTCAGTGCACATTATCAGATTTTAATAAAGGCCATTTTTATACATTTTGGTTTCACCATGTAGAAATTACAGCAGTGTTTACACTGTTACGATTTCTCATATGACTGAAGGAGCTGGTCATCGACTTCAGAAAATGGCATGGAGAATACACCCTCGTCTACATCAATGGTGCTGAAGTGCAGACGGTTAAGAATTACCAGTTCCGAGACACAAATATCATTAACAATTTGTCTAGTCCATTCATATTGATGCTACAGCCAACAAAGCACTCCAATTCCTCTATTTCGTCAGTACACCAAAGAGATTAATAGTTTCTCAAATGACGATGACCAATTTTTACAGATGAGCCATAGAAAGCATCCCATTGGGATCCATCACATCTCAGTTTGGCAACTGCTCCGTCCAAGACCGCAACAAATTCCAGAGTTGTGGATGCAGCCCAATATATAATGCAAACCAGCCACACCCAATGACTCTATCCACACTACACGATACCTCGGGTATGCAGCCAGCATAATCTAGGACCACTCACACCCCACTAATTCCTTCTTCTTCCTTCTTCTGTTGAGCAAAAAATACAAGAGTTTGAAAGTACATACCACCAGATTCAAGAACTGCTTCTTCCCGCCTGTAAGCAAACTTTTGAGTGGACCTCTCATAAGCAAAAGATTGGAAGATTGGGAATACATATGTATTCCCAATCTACCGCATTGTGGTTCTTGCAATTGTTTTATCTGCACTTTCTCTGTAGATGTGCACTATATTCTGCACTCATTGGCATTTCTATTTTTGCACTAACTGTTGTTCTCATGTATGGTTTGATTGTACTCATGCATGGAAGATTTACCTGAGAGCATGCAAATCAATACCAGCTACTATTAAGAGAAGCGTGGAGATAGCAACCAAGGCTGGAGGTGATAAGTAGAGACGTTTTCTCGGCCTTACGCAGCAATTTGCATTCTGCCAAAACCAGACCTCATTTTAGTATGGATCCAAGTATGAACACAGCCACTGAATTCCAAGGGCAGCATCAGAGAGGCACCAGTGAGGCCTAGTAATACATGTTAATTAACAAAATGGGAAAACCCTAATGGCTGGAGGAATGATGATTAGGATTGCCGGAGACCAAACTGCTAAACCAGAATACTTCAATGTAAAAGTTTCTCAGGGCAGAGAACTAAGCCTAGTAATTATCAACTCCATCAAAATCCTTAATCATAGAGCTATTTTAGTTTAGTTTATTATTGTTTTGTGTACTGAGGTACAGTGAAACTTTTTTGTTGCGTGCTTCCCAGGCAAAGACTATACATGATAAGAATCAAGCCATCCACAGTGCATAGATAAAGGATAAAGGGTGCAAAATTATGTGCCAGATAAAGTCTGATAAAGTCAGATTAAAGATAGTTTATAGGTTCCCAATGAGGTAGATCGGAGGTCAGGACTGCACTCTAGCTGATGAGAGGATGGTTCAGTTACCGGATAACGGCTGTGAAGAAATGGGGAAGAAATAGAACCTGTGCAGAATAGAATCAGGCTATTTGGCCCACCTTGGAGACCTGCCAATCAACTTTCATATTGGCCTAGTTCCCTATATCTACATTTGGCCAATAGTCAGATGAACCCTTCCTATCCATATGCCTGTCCAACTGTCTTTTAAAGTTGTAATTGTATCCACTTCTATACTTCCTCTGCCAGATTATTCCAGAAACGGACTAGCGTCTGAGTGGAAAAAAGTTGCCCTCTGACTCCCCTGAGGTCCCTCTTGAAACTCTCCCCTCTCACCTTAAGCCTCTGCTCTCTAGTTTGAATCCTCTTCCAAATCAGAAAAACAACCCTGCACAACTACTCTTTGACTCCTTCCTCCAAGGCAATTTTGAATACAACTAGTTAGCTCATCTTGGATTCCATGCACTCTAATCTTCCAGACTAGCCTAACGTGGGATTTTGTCAAAGGCCCTGCCCTCTGCCAAATCTCATATGGACAAAGTCCACTGTCCTGCTCTCATCAATCCTCTTGATGACCTCCGCAAAAAACTAAGAATCTAGTTTCTTAGAATCTTAATTTCCAAGAATCCCTTCCAACAATATTCCAACCCCTGACGTCAGGCTCACGGGCCTGTAATTCCCTGGCTTCTCCGTGCTGACCTGCTCTCCATCCCAGATCAGAAAGTCAGCAGGATTCGGCTACACTTGTAATTTCTCAGCTAATAAAGCAGTCAAAAAGCAAGATGTAAACAACATGGGCTGAAAAATGGCAAACAGCACTCGTGATGTATAATTGCAATGCAATAAGCACCACGTAAAAGAGAGTCAAAACCACTTCCCTTTGACATTCAATCTCAATACCATCATAGCATTTTCTACTATAAATATTTTGGGTTATTATCAGTTTGAAGCCAAAATGATCCAACCGCACAAATAATATCTACGAGAAGGGGTAAAGACAGGATTGACTACAGAATGTATATGCCAACTGACTTAAGATGGCGCCTGCCTGCGTCGACTTTTACGAAGCAGCAGAATATAAAAGGTTTACCTATAACTTCCAACAACTCACCCGCATCAGGGAAACAGCAGAAATCGGTGCCGTTTCGGACAAGCTGCTTGGGCACCTGAAGGCTCTTGCGATTTCGCGATCCCTCGCAGCTGCAGGAGCCCCAGATTTCAAACCTTCCCACGCTTGCTGTAAAACTCCCGACCCGACGGAGAAACGCAGGTACTGTACCTGGACTTTGAAGGTACCCCCGTTCGTTACGGAGCTGGAGCTGCCATCTGTGAAGGAATCCCCGTTCCAGCGCAGGTTCGCACAAAAACAGCAGGTACGGTAAGCACAGTACCTGGAAACAAAGGGGAGACCTCCATTGCAGAGGAACAACTCCAGGACTGTTTGGTGTCTGTAGACTGGGCAATGTTCAAGGACTCGTCAATGCACTTGAATGAATATACGCCACAGTCGTTACAGACTTCATAAAGAAATGTGTGGAGGACTGCATCCCCACAAAAACCTTCTGAGTGTTTCCCAATCAGAAACCTTGGATGATCTTTGAGATCTGCACTCTTCTGAAGACCAGACACCGGGCATTCATGTCTGATGATACAGTGGTCTAGAAGAAGTCCAGATACGACCTTGGTAAGGCCATCAAAAAGGCCAAAAGGGACTTCTGCTCCAAACTGGAGGATGAGACAGATGTTCGGCAGCTGTGGCGTGGCCTGAATGCAATCATCTCCTACAAGGCGAAATCAGGAGGCAGCTTGAATGTCGGCGAAACATCACTCCCTGACGAGCTCAATGCGTTTTACGCACGCTTTGCTAGGGAGAATACTGATGTGCCTTCCCGAGCCCCCATTCGCTGTGAAGGTATTTCAGTCACAGTCACAGAGGCCGACATCAGGAAATCCTTCAGAGGGGTAAACCTTCGAAAAGAGCCTGGACCTGATGGTATACCCGGTCGTGTTCTAAAAACCTGTGCGGACCAACTGGCTGGAGTTTTCACGGACATTTTCAACCTGTCACTTCTGAGGTCTGAGGTTCCCACCTGCTTTAAAAGGGCATCAATTATACCGGTGCCCAAGAAGAGCAAGGTGACGTGCCTCAATGACTATCGACCAGTGGCACTAACGTCTGTGGTGATGAAGTGCTTTGAGAGGTTGATCATGGCACAAATCAACTCCTACCTCGACTTTAAAACCTGGACCCTCTGCAGTTGCTTCCCGCCACACAGATCAACGGTGGATGCGATCTCGCTGGCTCTCTACTCCGTTCTGGACCACTTGGACAACAAAAACTCATATGTCAGGCTGTTATTCATTGATTATAGCTTGGCATTTAATACAATTATCCCTTCCAAGCTCGTTACCAAACTCGCAGAACTGGGTCTCTGCGCATCACTCTGCAATTGGGTCCTTGACTTTCTCATTCACAGACCAGTCTGTTCGTATTGGTGGGAATGTGTCAGCCTCAATAACAATCAGCACGGGAGCACCTCAAGACTGCGTGCTCAGCCCCCTGCTGTACTCATTCTATAGTCATGACTGCGTAGCCGGTCATAGTGTGATCTCCATCATCAAGTTCGCTGACGACACCACTATTGTGGGACATATCACTGATGGGGATGTCAGAATATAGAAGAGAGATCGAGCAACTGTCCATATGGTGCCAGCACAATAACCTGGCCCTCAACACCAGCAAAACCAAGGAACTGATTGTGGACTTTGGAAGGAGTAGGATGGGGACCCACAGTCCTGTTTATATCAACGGGTCGATGGTTGAAAGGATCAAGAGCTTCAAATTCCTGGGCGTACACATCTCTGAAGATCTTTCCTGGTCCGAGAACACTGATGCAATTATTAAGAAAGCACATCAGCACCTCTACTTCCTGAGAAGATTATGGAGAGTCGGTTTGTCAAGGAGGACTCTCTCTAACTTCTACAGGTGCACAGTAGAGAGCATGCTGACTGGTTGCATTGTGGCTTGGTTTGGCAACTTGAGCGCCATGGAGCGGAAAAGACTACAAAAATTAGGAAACACTGCCGTCCATCATCGGTTCTGACCTCCCTTCCATCGACGGGATCTATCGCAGTCGCTGCCTCAAAAAGGCTGGCAGTATCATCAAGGACCCACACCATCCTGGCCACACACTCATCTCCCCGCTACCTTCAGGTAGAAGGTACAGGAACCTGAAGACTACAACGACCAGGTTCAGGAAAAGCTACTTCCCCACAGCCATCAGGCTATTAAACTTGGCTCGAACAAAACTCTGAACATTAATAGCCCATTATCTGTTTATTTCCACTTTATCAGTTTATTTATTCATGTGTGTATATATTTATATAATGGTATATGGACACACTGATCTGTCCTGTAGTCATGCCTACTATGTTCTGTTGTGCTGAAGCAAAGCAAGAATTTCATTGTCCTATCAGGGACACATGACAAAAAACTCTTATGGAGGTATGGAATAGAAACCTGTGGGAAAGATGGAGAGTGTTGTAGTCACACAGCACAGAAATAGACCCTTCCACTCATTACTCCCCACCAAGATGTCTCATCTATGCTAGTCCCAATGTAAGACCAGTTTCTCTTTAAACATTCCTATCCGTATACCTTTCCAAATGTCTTTTAAATATTGTTATTGTACTTGCCTCAACCACTTAATCTGGCAGCTCATTCCATAAACCCACCACCCTCTGAGAGAAAAGGTTGCCCTTCAGGTTCCAATTAAAATTCTCCCCTCTCACCTTAAACCTCTGCCTTCCAGTTCTTGTTTCCCCTACCCTGGGAAAAAGGAACAAGGATCATACTCTCCATTCCTCTTAGGATTCTCTAAGATCACCTCTCAGTCTCCTGTGCTTCAAGGAATAAAGTCCTCTCCCAATCACTCCTAATAGCTCAGCCCCTCGAGTTCTGGAAACATCTCGTAAATCTCCACTCCAGCTCAATGGCATATTTCCTATAGCATGGTGACCAGAACTGAACACAACACTACAAATGCAGCCTCACCAATATCTTAAACAACTGTAACATAATGTCCCAATTTCTATACTCAATTCCTTGACTGACACAGCCTAGTTGGCCATAAACCTCCTTCGCCGCCCTATCTACCTGCAACGCATTTTCCAGGAAATATGTACCTTTACCCCTGGGTCCCTCGGACAAAGAAGGTTGGACTTTATTGCCTTCCATCACAGTGAGGAATGTGGTGAATCTACTGTGTTAGATGCTTATGTTAACTTTATGTAGTTGTGCGTCTTGTGGCTTTTTTGTAGTATGGCTGTATGGTAATTCGAATATCACTGTGCCTTAATTGGTACGTGACAAAAAAAGACCTTTGAACCTTTAGCATGCTCCAGGGCACTATCTTTCACTGGGAAGGTCCTGCCCCGGTTTCGACTTCCGAAAATGCAACACCTCACACATCTGAATCAAACTCCATTAGCCATTCTTTGGCCCACTTGCCCAGCTGATCAAGATCCCTCTGCAATTTATGATAACCATCTGCACTATCTGCAACACCACCTATTTTAATGTCATTTGCAAACTTACTAATCATTCCTTGCACATTCTCGCCCACACCATTGATATAGATGACAAACACCAAACAGCTCAGCAACGATCGTTGAGGCACACCTCTAGTCACAGGCTGAAAAACAACTTCCACCACCACCCACAGCTTCCTACCATGAAGCCAATTCTGTATCTAGCTAGCTCTGCTGGATGTCTTATCAAAGGCCTTACAGAAGTCCATATACACTACATGAGCGCTCTGCCCTCATCAATCTTTTGACTGATTTATCAATCGGTGTCTGTTTCAGAGTCCTTTTCACAAAAGTCCTTGCCAAATCAGAAGCAGCAGCAACTATAATTTATCATCGTATCACTGGCTGATTATAGCCTGATCTTGTCCATTGGGGTCCATGATTCATACTCCCGCTCAGGCACCCAACTGTCCCGCACTTAGGTACATCCCAAGAGAACAGGCTGGATCAAAAGGGTTTTGAATGCAAGAGCTGATTGTGGACTTTGGAAGGGGAAGAACGAGGATCCACAAACCTGGCTTCATCGGCAGGACGGTGGTGGAGAGTCAAAAGCTTCAAATTCCTGGACGTCCATACCTCTGAAGATCTGTCCTGGACCCAGCACACTGACGCAATCATAAAGAAAGCCCATCAATGCCTCTACTTCCTTGGAAGATTGAGGAGACTCGGTATATCAACAAATACTCTTGAACTTCTACACGTGTACAGTAGAGAGCATATTGACGGGTTGCATCATGGCCTGGTCTGGCAACACGAAAGCCAAAGTAGGAGGAAGATTGCAAAAAGGGGTGAGCACTGCCCAATCCATCACAAATACTGATCTACCCACCATTGAAGGGATCTACAAGAGTTGCTGCCTCACAAAGGCAACCAGCATCACCAGAGAACAACACTATCCTGGCCGCACTCTCATTTCACTCCTGCCATCCGGAAGAAGGTATAGGTTCCTGAAAACTGTAATGTCCAGGTTCAGGAGCAGCTTCTTCCCTACAACCATCAGGCTATTAAACACTTCAACTTCCAAATAGGCTCTAAACTATATAAACTTGGGGGGATATTTTTTGACTTTACACTATTATTATTTATTTATTTGTCTGTTTAAAAAATAAAGTGGACTTTTATAGATATAACTTTTGTTTGTTGTCTATTGTGGGTTTTACAGAGTACTATGCTAACATATCTGTTGTGCTGCTGAAAGTAAGAATTTCATTGTTCCGTTTTGGGATAAATGACAATAAAACATTCTTGACTCATGATATTGTGGGCCAGATACACCACACGCCAAAATTGCTGAGTAAACCTTAGGCACGCAGCAAGATCATGCCGTCAGTTTTGTCGATGCATCAGAATGTCCCAGGAATACCAAAGCATTTAACAACTATTCAACATGAATTAAACATTAAAAAGTGTTAACAGCCAATTTACAAACAAATAATTATTCTTACATTTCTTTCTTACGGCCATAAAATCTTGAAGGCCTGCCAGTCTATAAGAGCAAGAACTGCAGGGAAATGTCTACAAGCTCATCTTTCACCAATGGATTATGCAGAATCCAGCAATGGAGTTATGTATTTGGAAGTCTCAGCAAATTCTGCATTTGGATACTCATTTAATAAAGTTCCAAATCTGTTGGTATATATATACAACTTTACATAGAAACATAGAAAATAGGTGCAGGAGGAGGCCATTCGGCCCTTCTAGCCAGCACCGCCATTCATTGCGATCATGGCTGATTGTCCCCAATCAATAACCCGTGCCTGCCTTCTCCCCATATCCCTCGATTCCACTGACCCCTAGAGCTCTATCTAACTCTTTCTTAAATCCATCCATCTGCCGTCTGTGGCAGGGAATTCCACAAATTCACAACTCTCTGGGTGAAAAAGTTTTTTCTCACCTCAGTCTTAAATGGCCTCCCCTTTATTCTAAGACTGTGGCCCCTGGTTCTGGACTCGCTCAACATTGGGAACAATTTTCCTGCATCTAGCTTGTCCAGTCCTTTTATAATTTTATGTTTCTATAAGATCCCCCTCATCCTTCTAAACTCCAGTGAATACGAGCCTGGTCTTTTCAATCTTTCCTCATATGACAGTAGCGCCATCCCAGGGATCAATCTCGTGAACCTACGCTGCACTGCCTCAATCACAAGGATGTCCTTCCTCAAATTAGGAGACCAAACTGTACGCAATACTCCAGATGTGGTCTTACCAGAACCCTATATAACTGCAGAAGAACCTCTCTGTGCCTATACTGAAATCCTCATGTTATAAAGGCCAACATTCCATTAGCTTTATTCACTGCCTGCTGTACCTGCACCACATAACTGCAGGTGAAGCTCAGAAAAATCTAAGGTGATGGCTGACAGTGTCAAAATGTTTAAATGTTGTACTCTACACAGGTTAATAAAGGAAAAGCATAGATCATTCCATTATCTTATTAGTATATCCATATGTACAATTCCTGGAAGACGTTCCTTCTCTACATTGTTTGCAGATGACGCAAAAATTGGTTGTATTTTAGGTTGTAATAAAGTTTGTCTAATGGGCCTGTCCCACTTTGGCGACTTTTTAGGAGACTGCAGGAGACTTTGCAGTCGCCACATGGTCGCCACATGTTCGCAGATGGTTGCCGGGGAGTCACCTTCATGGTCGTGAGGAGTTCCCACATTTTGGGAACAAGTCGTGGCCTCATTATGGACGCCGAGAATTTTTTAACATGTTGGAAAATTAGCGGCGACTAGAATGAAGTCCCCATGGAGATTAGCGAGAATTCTCGAGCCGTAGGTGGGTCGGCAGGAAGTCCTAGTGGGTTGCCAGGAGGTCAAAGGTTCTCGTAGGTTGGAGCCGGTGTTGACCGGTGAATTTAATTGGCTCGTTGAGGGATAAAAAAGGTAAGTAGTTTTCAGAACCAAGGAACCAACCAGTAATGTTAAATGTCCGCCGAACTTCACAGCCGTGTATCTCTGGCTTCTTAAAAGTTGTCTCTACTCCTTCTCCCTCCTTTTCCCCCCTTCTCCACCCCCCCCCCCCCCTTTTAAAGGACTTACCGTACACTGTACTGTAGCCATCTTAAATACAGCGGCAACCTTCCTGTTCATCGCGGTGTGTGTCTGTATCACCTTGGTTTTGCACCGTGGGAATTTTTTAGACTAGCACTCCCCCGCTTGCCCTAGCCCCCGCCTTTGCGATGCGTTTGTGTGTGTTCCGCTCTGACAGTCCCCGTTTCAGTTCCAGGTTTTTCAGGCGACTACCAGCAACTTGACAGTCGCCAGCAGTCCGTTGAAATATCGCCTAAGTGGGACGGGCCCATAAAGCTGTGTATGAAGGTACTGCAGATGTTGATTTACAACGAAGATAGACACAAAATACTCAGCGAAACAGGCAGTATCCTTGGAGAGAAGGAAATGGGTGATGTTTCAGGTCGAGATCCTTCTACAGACAAGGATGTGGCAGGATATCGAAATCAGATGGAAAGTTGGGCAGAGCATTAGCAGATAGAATTTGGCGTGAGCCAAATAGGGATATGGCATACCGAACAAATGGTAGAGTAGCAAGGAACATTGATGAACAATGAAACCCAGGAGTTTAATTTCATAATTCCCTGAAAGTGGCAACAAAGATTAATAAGGTGATGCATTGCATGGCATGCATTATTTTTACAGTTCAGCACGTTATGTTGCACCTTTACAAAGCTCTACTTTGGCCACACTTAAAAGTAACACGTGCAGTTCTGATCACCATTCCAAAGGAAGGATAAGGTTGTACTGGAGTACAAGAGAGATTCATCAGAATGTTGTCTGTTTTGAAAGACTTTAGTTATGGGGAAGACATCGGATAGGCTGGGCTTGTTTACCCAGGAGTGAAGGGGGCTGGGGATGACTTGATGGAGGTATGTAAAATTATGTGGGGTCAGTACTATAGAAAGTCAATTTTTTTTTCTGCACTAGGAATGTCAAAAACGAGGGCGCATATGTTTAAGGGTACACAAAAGGCCGGAGAAACTCAGCGGGTGCTGCAGCATCTAAGGAGCGAAGGAGATAGAATACGTTTCGGGTTGAGACCCTTCTTCAGACTGGTTAGGGATCAAGGAAACAAAAGATATAGACGGTGATGTGGAGGGATAAAGAACAATGAATGAAAGATATGCAAAAAAGTATCGATGATAAAGGAAACAGGCCATTGTAAGCTGTTTGTAGTGTGAAAATGAGAAGCTAGTGCGACTTGGGTGGGGGAGAGATAGAGAGAGAAGGAATGCCATGGCCCGAGGGCTGAGGGAGAGGTGGGAAGGGGAGGAGACAGCAAGGGTTAACAGAATTGAGAAAATGTTTAAGCCCAGAGGATGCAGACTCCCTAAGCAGAATATGAGGTGCTGTTCCTCCAACTTGCGGTGTTGCTCACTCTGACCGTGGAGGAGGCCCAGGACCGAGAGGTCGGATGGTTATTGCGGACCGAACGGAGGTGTTCGGCGAGACGATCGCCAAGCCTCCGCTTGATCTCACCAATATAGATCAGCTGGCATCTGGAGCAACGGATGCAGTCGATGAGGTTGGAGGAGGTGCAGGTGAACCTCTGTCGGACCTGGAAGGACTGCTTGGGTCTCTGAAAGGAGTGGAGGGGGGAGGTGAAGGGACAAGTGTAGCATCTCTTGCGGTTGCAAGGGAAAGTGTCCGGGAAGGGGTGGAGCGGGAGGGAAGGGAAGAATTGACAAGGGAGTTGCGGAGGGCAGACGGGGGGGGGGGGGGGGGGGGGGAGATGGGATGATGTGGGGAGTGGAGGGGTCACGTTGGAGGTGGCAAAACTGGCGGAGGAATATGTGTTGTATGTGCCGGCTGGTGGGGTGAAAGGTGAGGGCCAGGGGGACTCTGCCCTTGTTGTGAGTGGGGGAATGGGGAGAGAGGGTAGTGTTGCGGGGTATGGAGGAGACCCTGGTGCGAGCCTCATCTACAGTGGGGGAGGGGAATACCATACTCTGATGAATGAGGACATTTGTAATGACCTGGTGTGGAACACCTCATCCTGGGAGCAGATGCGGCGTAGACAGGAATTGGGAATAGGGGATGGAGTCCTTACAGGAAGCAGGGTGGGAGGAAGAGTAGTCCAGGTAGCTGTGGGAGTCAGTTGGTTTGTAGTGGATGTCGGTCAGGAGTGTATCACCTGCAATAGAGATGGTGAGGTCAAGGAATGGTAGGGAAATGTCGGAAATGGTCCAAGTGTATTTGAGTGCCGGATGGAAGTTGGTGGTGAAATGGATGAAGTCAGTCAGTTGTGTGTGGGTGCAGGAGGTGACACCAAAGCAGTCGTTGATGTAGAGGAGGTAAAGGTCGGGGGTGGGGCCCTGGTACGCCGAGAACAAAGATTGTTTGACGTGCCCGACAAAGAGGCAAGCGTAGCTGGGGCCCATGCGTGTGCCCAGAGCTACGCCTTGTTTTTGGAGGAAATGGGAGGAGTCAAAATAGAAGTTATTGAGGGTAAGGACCAACTCCGCTTGGCGGAGGAGGGTGTCAGTGGATGGGTATGGGTTGCTCCTCTGGTCGAGGAAGTACCGGAGGGCTTTGAGACCATCCTGGTGGGGGATGGAGGTGTAGAGTGACTGGACGACCATGGTGAAGATGAGAGGATGGGGGCCTGGAGAATGAAATGCGCGGAGCCGTCGGAGAGTGTCTGAGGTATCTTGAACATAGGTGGGGAGGGATTTAACAAAGGGGGATAGGATGGAGTTTAGGTTTAAAGTGGGAGGAAGAGGTTTGAAAGTGGATTAGAGGGGTCATTTTATTTTTACACTGCAAGAGTGATATCTGGAATGCACATTTAGAACCGGGGCGAAATCAGATTCAGAAACTATGTTTTCAGGCATTTAGACAATCACTTAAGTAGACAAGACATAGAAAGATATAGTTGTAATGCAGGTAAATGGGATTTGTGTAGGTTCCTATTAAATCTTTCTCCTCTCACCTTAAACCCATGTCCTCTAGTTCCTGATTCCACTCCCCTGGGTAAAAGACTCAAGCTATGCATTCTCTTCAAGATTTGTTACACTTCTATAAGATCAGACCCCAGCTTCCTGCGCTCCAAGGAATAAAGTCCTAATCTGCCCACATTTTCCTTATAGCTCAAGCCCACGAGTCCTGACAACATCCTCATAAATCTTCTCAGCACTCTTTTGAGCTTAATTACATCCTTCTTATAGCAAAGTGACCAAAACTAAACACAATACTGCAAATGCTGCCTCCCCAACATCTCGTACAATTGTAACATAACGTCCCAAGCTCTATATCAATACCTTAACTGATGAAGGCCAATGTACCAAAAGCCTTCTTTACCACCCTATCTACCTGTGATGCCACTTTCAGAGAACTATATCCTTGTGCAAATTAATAGAATCAAGTATATACTTGGATATAACAAGTTAATATCCATGTCGCAAGGATACCTTTTATTCATTATCAACGCATTATTATGTCTTTAGTATATTATTTGTCCACCATGGTCCTTCACCAAGTCTTTGACACAATTTGGCATGGAATCTTCTAGGTTTGGACAGTTTCCGAGGATTTTTTCATCTCGATTCCACAGCCGAATTCTGGCCTCGATGAGCTTCTGCCTGATGAGAGGTACTCTCCTCTCTTTTCAGTGTCTCCATGATATTGACCACAAATTCGACATCAGATTTAGGTCAAGAGAATTTCAAGACCAGTGCAAGACACAACATATCCCCTTATGTTGTAAAAACAGAGTCAGCATTTTTTGACGTGTGATACAGTGCAAGGTCTTGCTGGAATATCCAAGATCCATCTGGAAAAGTCTTTGCGTACTCTGGCACCGCTCTTTTGTACATACATCAATATATTGCGGCAATCTCATCATTCCATTAAATGTTCCAGCCAACACTGTAGTAGATGAAACAGCCTCAGAACATCTTTTCGGGATGTTTGACAAACTGATCTCTGAACATGTGGCCATGCTGGCGCTGAACCAGAAAATGGTTTTCATCATAACACGTTTCTCTAGTCCTTCCATGTCCAATCTTTATATTTGAAGGCCCACTAGTATTGTTTTTTCATCATCGCAGCAGCTAGAAGTTTTTTTTTTCACAGGTCGTCTGGCTGTACGAATGACTTCAATGAAGCATTGGCGCCCAGTGCTTGGGCTTATTAATAATAATAATAATATATTTTATTGTCATTGCACATAAGTGCAACGAGATTTGGGTATGCAGCTTCTATCCGATGTCATAACTTAAATAACTAATAACATTTAGATTTAGACTAATTGAGACTAATTGAGACTTATTGAGACTCATGCTGCCTCCAGATCTTTCTTCAGGGCTTTGCTCATCTTTCTCGGAACTTTTTCTGAGCCTTATGTCTTGGAGTCGTTTCTTTTGTGGTTGCATCTCTCTTGGGTGATAATGATCCAATCACTAGATTTCATTCCCATCTTCTTGAATTCTTATTGGTTCTTGTCATGAATTAGATTAGTCCATGTCTGTGGGATTCCCCCAGTACATGTGTTCTGATCTGTTCTGTACAACACTTATTATTTTATTTCTACACTACGCTGAACGCAAATTTCACAGAATCACTGGAAATGAATGCCCGGAGAAAAACGTTTCAGAGATTCACAGGATTTCAGAAAATTATACTAAAAATGGTTGATACTTAAACTCATCATATAAAAAATGACAAAATCAACTCATGATTCAATTAATTTGCAGATGGATGTATGTACCTGTACTCCAAGATCCCTTTGCTCTACAACACTCCCCAAAGGCCCTCCCATTCACTCTGAAAGTCCTGCTGTGGATTGACTGCCCAAAATGCAACACATAGCATTTATCTGAATTAAACTCCATTAGCCATTGCTCACCCCACTTTCCCCACTAATCAAGATTCTGTTGTCATTTTTGATAATCATCCTCACTTTCTAAGATACCACCTACAGTGTTACCTACATGTTACGGATATTCAGAAGCACATCTCTAACATCTTCCAAATGTTTTCTCAACTTTTTATAGGTCAGCAATGTTTTTGCTCACTGCTAACCTAAAAGAATTATATGTCAGTTTTTGACCTCATAATGGAGTGAACAATCAACACAGTCATGAGTGATAAAATCAAAAGGATAACCAATGTCGAAGACGCAAAATAACTGAATGTTAGCCCCTTGGAAAAGCTGCCACAGGCATGATGGGCAAGCTCCTGTACAGTTTATTCCATTATTTCCAAATTTCAGTCTTTAATTTATATACCATCTGTTGGTTAACTCCCAAGGCACCAGTTCACATTCTAGTATCCTCTTCAACTAATCACGTAAAACAGACATCCTAGCTTGAATTAGTTTTCTTGTTTCGTTTAGTTTAAAGATACAGTGCAGAAACAGGCCCTTCGGCCCATTGAGTCCGCACCGACCAGCGATCCCCACTCATGAACACTATCCTACACATTAGGGACAATTTACATTTATACCAAGCCAATTAACTTACAAACCTGTATGTTGTTGGAGTGTGGGAGCACCCGGAGAAAATCCACGCAGGTCACGGGGAGAACGTTCAAGTATTGCACGCAGTTCTGCTTGCTTCATTACAGGATGGATGTGAAGAGTTTGGAGAGGGTGCACAGGAGGTTTACATGAAATGCTGCCTAGATTAGAGAGTTTCAGTTACAGGGAGAAATTGGATAAACCTGGATTGTTTTCTCCGGTATGTCTGAGGTTGAGGAGAGATTTGATAGAATTACATAACATTTTAGCATAAGGTAAGACAGCCAGAACTTTTTCTCAGGGTGGAAATATCCAACACTAGAGGGCATACCTCTCAGTTGAGAGGAGAAAAGTTAATGGAGATATGCAGGGCAAGACCTTTTTTATACAGAGCTGTGGGGCGTGGAACACATTGTCAGTAGTGGTCGAGGCAGATACAAAAGTGGTGTTTTCGATAGGTACAGAAAAGTGCAAGTATGTAGAGGAATATGGATCATGTTCAGGCAGTTGAGATCAGTGTAATTTGGCATCATGTTCGGCACAAACATTGTGGGTCAAAGGGCCTGTTCCTGTGCTGTACTGTCCTATGTTCTATGTTAAATAGTATTGATGGAATACCTGTGTCAGAGAAATACAATGGTTCATTAAAATAGGTTATCACCATCTTTTCAAAGACAATTAAGAATGGCCAACAAGTACAGTCCCTGACACTGAAACACACATCTCGTAAATTAATAATAAGTAAGAATCATCAATTTGTTTAGGGTGCCCACTGTATGAGGCAAAACAAGATTGCTAGAGTTTGGAGTGCTTTGGTAAAATAAATAAAATGCAACAAAAAAAATCTGGCTTTACTACATTTCCATCTTGAATATGTATTACCACCGAAATAATAATTTCCATAAAATCTGTTTCTAATCATAGGTTCTACCAAAATAAACTAGAAAAAAATTGAGCCTCAAGGAGTTACTGCAAAAGGGAAAAAAAGACCTCACTACCACTGGTGATACAACTAAATTTGTCACTCACATGAGGCAAAACGTTTGTGAAAATCCAACAACCTGGCAAGCCAGCAGTGAGATTGCGGCTGCATCACTGCCATTAGCACCTGCCATAACCAAAGCATCAAAACACCTGGCAACTCAAAGTGGACAATCATGAGCCCTGTGGACCATCAGCAACACTGCAATGTACACCACCTGAACCTATAAACGTGTCCCAGCGTATCCCTTTCTTTACTTTTTTCATTAAGACATTAGATCAATCTTGGGGTTCAATGAGGTAGTAGGTCATGCTGGGAAGAGCAAAAGTGCCAACAGGACTCAGCTGTGTCACAGGACTACATATGTATTGAACAGCAAGCAATAAATAGATCATAAAATTATCCCACAATCAATGCATCTGTGATCCTACCTTATCTAGTTATCAATTCACATTCACAAGTTATAGGAGTAGAATTGTGCCATTCAGCCCATCGAGTCTACTCCGCCATTCAATTATAGATGACCTCTGCCTCCTAATCCCATTTTCCTGCCTTCTCCCCATAACCCTTGACACCTGTCCTAACCAAGAATTTGTCTATCTTATGAATGATGTTGGAGTTCCGATCATCCCGGCGAGGTCCTGAACATCAGGCCGCTGCAGCGGCGACTGCGGAGGGCTCAAAGGCCCCAACGACGGGTGAACAATGAGGAAGATGACTGAACTTTGTTGCCTTCCCTCACAGTGGGAACGTTGTCAGCATCTCAGTGGGACAGTCAGCATCTCTGGACACTCTTCTGGTGTGTTGGATATCTCAGTTGCTAACCTTTTCAATCCTCTTCAGAGTCCCACACTGACCTTTCTAACCTGGGCTTCCTACATTACCAAAGTGAGACCACTTGCAAACTGGAGGAATAGCACCTCATATTCCACTTGGCTAGCTTACAACCCAACAGAATGAATATTGAATTCTCCAATTTTAGGTTACTAGCCAAACAGCCCCCTCTCTTCCCTGTGTCCTACCTGGACTCGCACCCATTTCTCTCCTCCTCCTCCCCTTCCACCTTCACTTCTTCTGGTTTCACAATTTGCAACTCTCCGATCCTTATCTCACACTTTTTGTCTTTTCATCTCTGGCCTTTGTCCAACAATCAGTCTATCAAAACCCTCCTAATCTGTATCCACCTACCACTTGCCAGGCTTTGTCCTGCCCTCCTCTCTTTCAGTTTCCCCCCTCACCCACACCACAATCAGTCTTAAGAAGGGTCTTGGTTGTGAAATGTTCAAGACACCTCAGACACTCTCCGTCGGCTCCGCGCATTCCATTCTCCAGGCCCCCATCCTCTCATCTTCACCATGGACGTCCAGACACTCTCCACCTCCATCCCCCACCAGGATGGTCTCAAAGCCCTCCGGTTCTTCCTCGACCAGAGGAGCAACCCATACCCGTCCACTGACACCCTCCTCCGCCTAGTGGAGTTGGTCCTTACCCTCAATAACTTCTCTTTTGACTCCTCCCATTTCCTCCAAACACAAGGCGTAGGTATGGGCACACGCATGGCCTCTTTGTCGGGCACGTCGAACAATCTTTGTTCTCGGCGTACCAGGGCCCCATCCCCGACCTCTACCTCCGCTACATCAACGACTGCTTTGGTGTCACCTCCTGCACCCACACACAACTGACTGACTTCATCCATTTCACCACCAACTTCCGTTCGGCACTCAAAAATATACTTGGACCATTTCGGACATTTCCCTGCCACTCCTTGACCTCACCATCTCTATTGCAGGTGATACACTCCTGACCGACATCCACTACAAACCAACTGACTCCCACAGCTACCTGGACTACCCTTCCTCCCACCCTGCTTCCTGTAAGGACTCCATCCCCTAATCCCAATTCCTCCGTCTACGCCGCATCTGCTCCTAGGATGAGGTGTTCCACACCAGGTCATCACAAATGTCCTCATTCTTCAGAGAACGGGGATTCCCCTCCCCCACTATAGACGAGGCTCGCACCAGCGTCTCCTCCATACCCCGCAACACTGCCCTCCCTCCCCATTCCCCCACTCGTAACAAGGGCAGAGTCCCCCTGGTCCTCACCTTTCACCCCACCAGCCGGCACATACAACATAGTCCTCCGCCAATTTCACCACCTCCAACGTGACCCCTCCACTCGCCACATCTTCCCATCTCCCCCCCTGTCTGCCTTCCGCAAAGACCGCTCCCTCTGCAACTCCCTTGTCAATTCTTCCCTTCCCTCCCGCTCCACCCCTTCCCCGGGCAATTTCCCTTGCAACCGCAAGAGATGCTACACTTGTCCCTTTACCTCCCCCCTCCACTCCTTTCAGGGACCCAAGCAGTCCTTCCAGGTCCGACAGAGGTTCACCTGCACCTCCTCCAACCTCATCTACTGCATCCGTTGCTCCAGATGCCAGCTGATCTATATCAGTGAGACCAAGCGGAGGCTTGGCGATCATTTCGCCGAACACCTCCGCTCGGTCCGCAATAACCAACCCGACCTCCCGGTGGCTCAGCACTTCAATCCCTCTCCCATTCCGTATCCGACCTCTCGGTCCTGGGCCTCCTCCACAGCCAGAGAGAGCAACACCGCAAGTTGGAGGAACAGCACCTCATATTCCGCTTAGGGAGTCTGCATCCTCTGGGCTTAAACATTGAATTTTCTCAATTCTGTTAACCCTTGCTGTCTCCTCCCCTTCCCACCTCTCCCTCAGCCCTCGGGCCCTGGCATTCCTTCTCTCTCTATCTCTCCCCCACCCAAGTAGCACTAGCTTCTCATTTTCACACGACAAACAGCTTACAATGGCCTGTTTCCTTTATCATCAATACTTTTTTGCATATCTTTCATTCATTGTTCTTTATCTCTCCACATCACCGTCTATATCTCTCGTTTCCCTGATCCCTAACCAGTCTGAAGAAGGGTCTCGACCCGAAACGTCGCCTATCTCCTTCGCTCCTTAGATGCTGTTGCACCCGCTGAGTTTCTCCAGCCTTTTTTGTACCCTTAAGAAGGGTCTTGATGTGAACCATTACCTTTCCATGTTCTCCAGAGATACTGCATAACCTGCTGAGCTATTCCAGCACTTTATATCTGTTTTGTAAACCAGCAATTCCTTGTTACTATATTCTTCTTCTGCAAGTTTCTGTCAGTCCACACAGTATTAAGATTGGGACTATTAAGATTTAAGGATACAGCACAGGTTACAGCAAAGATTATCAGACTAATTAATAACTCAGCTGCAGCACTGATTACTTTCTTTTCAGAGTTAATTATACCTTCAACCAACCTATTCCAGTACAGGTACGACATTGGCATCTACCAAATAATATGGAAATTATCCAGGTATTTCCTCCCACAAAATGCAAAACAAAGCCAAAGCGACTAATTATCCACCAATAATTCCACTCTCAATCATCAGTAAAGAGCTGAAAGATGTCGTCAGTAGTGATCGTTCACCATTCACTTTCTCACTACCCCTTTGATTTACTACTCAGCCTTCAAGCTCATCGCAAACTTGGTTCAAACACTGGCAACAGAACTAAATTCAGAGTTGAGGTGAAAATGACTAGCCCTGACACAAGGGTAGTGTCTGATAGAGTATACCATTAAGGAGCCTTTGTAAAAACTAAAGCCAATGGGCACCAAAGCTAAAAAGCTCAAGTGCTTGTAAATCACAGCTTGCAAAATAAAAACTGGAATGTGGTTATTGGAGATCAGCCCTCGACACAGGACATTTGACGGAGTTCCTCAGAGCAGTGTGTCCGAGAACCAATCAGCTTCACCTGCCATCATCACGTAAGGAGGGTAGATGATTGCATGATGGAAAGTTCATCTACAATTTCTTGGCAAATGATGCAGGCTATGTCTGCATGCAACAACAATTTAACAACATTTAAAAGGACTGATAATTGTCAAGGTATACTGTATCACACATGTGCAGTTAATAATAATCCATAATACCAGAGTCTAACCATCTACACATTACATTCAATTGCATTATCATTGTCTAGGATCATTAACACGAATGATGCATTGATCCTCCATAGCAGAGGTTCAGTTGAATCAGTCACATAAATACTATGGCTACAAGAGTATTTTAGAGACTGCCTCTCATGCAACAAGGGACTCATTTGTTGATACCCAGAGGTTCATAGAAAACTTATCATTGTGTATGACTGTAGCGCCAACACTGAAAAACACTGACAACATCCAGGACAATGCAATCAACTTGCCTGCCACCCATAAAGATTGAACATTCAATCCTTCCAGCATACACGAACCATGACTGCACTGGTTCCACCCACAAAATGCACTGGAGTTTTCCACTGAGATTACTCCAATAGCACTTTCCAAACCACAATTGCTACAAAAATAAAAGCAACAGAAGTGTGGGAACACTATCACCAGTAAATTCTTCTCCAAATGGCACAGCACCCTAACTGGCAAAGATGCTGCTGTTCTTTCGTCAATGTTCTGTCCAAGTTCTGGAACACCCCATCCAACAGCATTGTAGGATTACCTTCACCAGAAGTTTTGCAGCAATTCACATTGGTGGCTTACTGTCACTTTCTCAACAGAAAGTAGGAATAGGCAATAAAGTCCATCCTTGTCAGCAATATTCCTATGCCCAGAAATGAATTAAAAACATGCCATCTATAGAGAAACTTATCACACAATAAGCTTGGAACATAAAATTGGCCATTTCTGAATGGCACAGAAGTGATCCTTTTCATTGAACGTCTTCAATTCTATGCTAATTGTTATCCCATCTTGGAATTAGATAAGTTTTTTTTTCTTCAGATATACAAAGGTTAGTGTGTAACTTGGTGATATGATATTTCCAATATCTTGCACCCTTGCCGTACTTAGTTTTAGATATTATAGAACCACACTATTTTGATGAACTATTGCAATGCCTTGTGCAAATAAAGATATGACAGCTGCGATTTACTGACCGTAGAAAGGATGAATCGAGTGGTGGGCATTCATAAAGGGCGTGTTTTGCTGGGTGGCATTGTTTTTTTAACAAGCCACCCAGCAAAACAAGAGCAGCACTCCTTTGGTCTGAAAATCAGAATTTTGTAGATAATGGAAAGACTTCTTGGTGTCAGGAGGTTTGCCACTCAAAAGAGAGATGCAATCGCTGCTCTATACTTCCTGAGAGCATTAATGTGAGGCTCATTCGGTTAAGGTTGTTGTCGGCGACAGACCCAACAAACTAAAATAAAACCTAATAAATGCAGCTTCTTCATTTAATACCATAAGACATAGGAGCAGAATTAAGCCATTCAGCCAATTAAATGTGCTCTCCAATTCAATCATAGCTGATCTATTGTTTCCTCTCAACCCCATTCTCTCCATAACCTTTGATGCCTTCACTAATCAAGAACCTAGCAATTTGCACTTAACGTGGCCTCCAACGCCAGCTGTACAAATGAATTCTACAGAATCACAACCCTAATGGGTAAATAAATTATTTGTCTCCATTGTGAAGGTACGTCCTTAGAATTCTGAGGATGTGCCCTTTTAATAAAGACTCAACAGTGCATGCGTGCTTTTTTATTCTAGTTCTCTCGATATGAATGTTAACATTGCATTTGTCTTCCTTACTACTGACTCGGCATGCAAATTAACCTTTTGGGAATCCTACAGCAGAACTCCCAAGTCCCTTTGCGCTTCCAATTTTACGATCCTCTCCATATTTAGAAAATAGTCTATGCCTTTGTTCCTTCCACCAAAGTGCATGACGTTGCTATGTTGTAGTCCATATGACACTTCTTTGCCTACTCTCCCAACCTGTCCAAGTCCATCCGTAGACACCCTGCTTTCTCAACAAAACTTGCCTCTCCACTTACCTTCGTGTCATCCTCAAACTTGGCCCACAAAGGTTAAGATTTCAGCATTACCACTAACAAACAAAAAAACACAAATTCAGCAGCTTTTTGCCTCAGGTGCCAGAAATTAGCTTCTGCAAAGAGCACATTGTCACAGGAGAATTTTAGTGTATTCCTGCCTTATTACCATGTAAAAGATCTCCTCAACATGAATGGCAAGAGTTTGGAGGTTTCACCAAAGAGAAAAAGGCCGAGGGGGAAATTTGACACAAGGGTCTATAAACAATATTTAAGTCTGATAGATATAGGGAATGTTTCTCCATCTGTGAAGCTTGTTAAAACGTAAAATCACATAGGTATTGAAGACATTAATGTTGATTTATATACAATAAAAACAAATCAATTTGGTGCCTGTACTGTTCCAACATTTCCTAAAGAATTTAACTGTCACATGAATGCTCTGTAGCCACATAACAGGGCATGTCTGCGAAAAATAAAGGCAGTTTAAATTGCAGCAGAGATGAATGTTACAAAATTATTTAATTGCCCCTTTGAAAGAGACACGATACCAAGCAGTCTATTCCGCATTTATTCCATAAATCATATACAGAAATGGGATCTGGCAATAATAATGTAAAAACTCGATATGGATGCTCTGCGTTGTATGTCAAATCCAATGTTGCTTTTTAATATACCAAATCTACATTTGAGTTGTTAACAAAAGTCAAATTAAATTCTCTCACAGTATGGCTGTTCCTTAGTAATAGGAAAATGGAATGGACTCTTTTTTTGGTAAAGACACATGTGAGTACATATTTAATGAAAAAATTTAGGAAAAAATAAATCCACTGTAAAATTTAGAACAAGGATTCTGCAAGAATATCAGAAAATTCTTACCTTATAATTCTTTGAGCAGCATACTGATGCAATGACCGAAACTGAGCAGACATGTTGGCTAACGCTGCCAAGCAATTTGTGTGAAGGTATTTGTCCTAATCAAAAAATATGGATAAAAATAGGTAATGTCGATGCATACCATAATAAAATAATCCATTATACAATAATGCTATTAACATCAAAAAATCACTAAAGACATTTCATAGAAACATGGGACAAAAATGGAGCCAAGATAAATTAGAGCATATTAAATGGGGCGAGTGATAGTTTCATTAAAGAGATAAATTTGAATATAGAGGAAACACAAGGGGTTGCAGATGCTGGACGGATGCAGGGTCTCCACCCAAAAAACGTACAATTCCTTTCACAACCTATAAATGGGTGGCATAAGTGGCACAACTGTAGAGCTGCTGCATTACATTATCAGAGAGTCAGATTCGATCCTGACTACATGCTGTCTGTACAGAGTTTGTATGTTCTCCCTGTGACTGCGTAGGTTTACTCCGGGTGCTCAGGTTTCCTCCCACAATCTAAAGACGTGCAGGTTCGTGGGTCAACTGGCTTCTGTAAATTTCCCCTAGTGTGCAGGATGCAAAACATATAATTAGTGTACGGTACGGGTAATCATTGGTCAGCTCGACCCTGTGGGCAAAGAGCCTGTTTCCATTCTGTATTTCTAAACAAATGGTACTCAACCCACTGATTTCCTCCGATTTTATTTTTTGAAATGTAAAGAAAGATCTTAAAAGGATAAGGAGTTAGAATAGAATAAAATAGAATGCCTTTTATTGTCATTCAAACACCTTGGTTTGATCGAAATTGCATTGTGGAGAAGGTGGAGAGGAACATGAGTAAATAAAAGGAATGCTCGAATCTGCGGGCCCGATAGCAAAGTATGACAACTGTGGAAAGGCAGCGATGGGACGAGCAGACAAGGATATCGGGAACTGGAAGCAAAAGTAGGAAAATGATTCTCAAGCCTGATCCATTTACTATTTAATAAAATCATACCTAATTCGGTGCCTCAAATTTACTGTCATCTGATTCTCATCTCCGATTCTCTTAGCATCCAAAAGGTCTATTAATCTCAGCCTTGAGTATACTTATGCACAAGATGTCAACATCAGCTGACATACTGCTCCCAAAAGAAACATTTATAGCGAGCTCCAGAAAGAGGCAAACATAAATAAATCAATAATATGTTAAAGTAACGTAAAAAATTGTATTCCCTAGCTTATAGGTTCTTGAAAATCTGCAGGCAAGTTTCACAATATCTCACCATTAATTTAGTGAAATGACATGTCTTTGTTCAATGCATTCATGCAAGCATCTGGAAGGCATTAAACCATGATCACAAAGGTCCAATGAAACCAGGTCTGACAGATGGAAGAGAATGGTAATATAATTACTCAAAGCTTAGGAAAAAATCTTTTGGTTCTTCCATTTCAGCAAGGTATTAATCTACAGAACGTTTAACAAGATAGGTAAATGGGCTGGCCTCACAATTTTACATGTATTAAACATCTAATTACAAGTAAAAACATTTTTTTTTTAAACAAAAATTGATTTGAATAGGTAGAATGAAATGCACTGCCAACAATATAAACCAGCAAGGCATAACTCATTCAAGGAATTGAAAGCTTCCAGCTGGAAACTGTGCAGCAGAGAGTTTATTTAATGTGTATATATGGTCTTTGGTCTATATACACACTAAACTTTTATCTTCCGTTTTGTATTATGTTTACATATTCTGTTGTGCTGCAGCAAGAATTTCATTGTCTGGGACACATGACAATAAAATTCTCTTGACTCTTACAGCTGATGATGCTAAAATTACAGACTAGTTCTCCATCTGACTATGCACATATTTAATCGTGCATATTAGTGCCAGCCACTCAACATGCATATAAGTGGATTAAGTATGGAACACTCTTCCCATTGACTCTTTGCACCCCCCCCCAACAAACCAACCCTCCCCTTGACCCCTTTACAATCAATCTATCCTATGTCCTTCAGTGTCAGTATTCCCCAGTCTCCTGTCTCCCTCTCTGTGACTCCTATGCTCTCCATTATTTCTTTCACTCTAACGCTTGACTTCCTCCTTCCTTCCCTGCTCCAGACACCACCGTCTTTTTCCTTCCTCTGGTCTTCCACTCCTCTATGACTTCAATTTGTCAAGCTCATGTGTGCATGTTAAAAGAAGTAATACACAGGCAACTTCCACACCTCAATAAAGGTTGAGGAGTTGACCCTCAGCATCCCCTCACGGACATATAGATATATAGAATAGCTCATTGTTAGTTGGGAGATGGTAACAACAAAGCAAACGGAGATAAAATATAGTCAAAGACAGTAAGACTGGTCGAGAACTGGGAAGGGCTAGGGGATGGAGGGAAAGGGAAAGCAAGGGCTACTTGAGGTTAGAGAAGTCAATGTTCATACCACTGGGGTGTAAGCTGCCCAGGCAAAAATATGAGGCGCAGGGCCTCACCCTGACAATGGAGGAGGCCCAGAACAGAAAGGTCAATGTGGGAATGGGAAGGGGAGTTAAAGTGTTGAGCAACCAAGAGATCAGGTAGGTTTAGGTGGACTGAGTTAAGGTGTTCAGTGAAACAATCGCTGAGCCTGTGCGTGATCTCACCGATGTACAGGAGTCCACATCTGGAACAGCAGATACAGTAGATGAGGTTGGAGGAGGTGCAAGTGAACCTCTGCCTCATCTCAAAAGACCGTTGGGGTCCTTAGACGGAGTCGTGTGGGGAGATATAGGGACAGGTATTGCATCACGTGCGGTTGCAGGAGAAAGTACCTGGGGAGGGGTGGTTTGGGTGGGAAGGGACCAGTTGACCAGGGAGTTGCGGAGGGAACGGAAAGTGGAAGTGGGTGGGGATGGGAAGATGTGGCTGGTAGTGGGATTCCGTTAGAGATGGAGAAAATGTTAGAGTATTATGTGCTGTATGCGACGGCTGATGAGGTGGAAGTGGAGGACAAGGGGGACCTGGTATGGAACACCTCATCTTTGGCGCAGATGCGGCATAGTCGGAGGAATTGGGAGTAGGGGATAGTCTTTACAGGAAGCAGTGTGGGAAGAACACACTATCTCCTAGATAGCTAGGAGAGTCAGTGGGTTTGCAGATGTCAGTTGATAGTTTGTCTCCTGTGATGGAGACAATGAGATCAAGAAATGGTAGGGAGATGTTGAAGATGGTCCAAGTGAATTTGAGTGCAGGATCGAAATTAGTCGTAAAGTTAATGTAGTCAGGGAGTTCTGCATGATGTGCAGAAGGTAGCACCAATGCAGTCGTCAATGTAGCAGAGGTAGAGTTTGATAATAGGGCCAGTGTCGGCCTGGAACAGTGATTGTTGATGTACCCTACAAAGGGGCAGACATAGCTGGGGGCCCGTAGGTATGCCTTGGACTTGGAGGAAATGAGAGGAGTCATAGGAGAAGTTGTTAAAGGGAAGGATCCGCTATGCTAGGCGGAGGAGAGTGTTAGTAGATGGAAATTGGCTGGTTCTGCAGTCAAGGAAGAAACGGAGGACTTTAAGACCTTCCTGGTGGGGGATGGAGGTGTAGAGTGACTGAACAAGACTAATGACATGTACCGCAAAATTTTGTTGAAGAGGTGGCTATCGAAATAGTGGATGAATTGGTTGTGATCTTCCAACATTCCATAGATTTTGGAACCACTCCCACATTTTAAAAGGAGAAAGAAGAAAAAAAACTATTGACCCATTAATCTGATATCAGTGGTTTGGGAAATTGCAGGAATCTATCATTAAGGAAGTGGCTAAAGGGCAAATAGAAAATAATAATGGGACTCGGCAGTGTCAACATGAACTGTGCATGAAAAACTACGTGTTAGAATTTATCAAAGGATGATCAAGAAATTAATAAAGTAAGGTAAACTGGATTAAATAGATTGATGAAAGAATTAAACTAGATTGATGAATTAAGACTATCAAAAAAAAAAAATGGGCCCTTTATAGATAATGGAAAAATGTATAAGGGGGAATAAGTACAGGTAAATGGCAGAAAAATGAAATAAATACTTCACGTCTGACCACAGAAGAGGCATAAAAAATCTCGGAACTCAGGGAGAACTAGGGGTCAATGCAAATAAGGAAATAAAGGAAATTGATATTGGTAAAATAAACATACTGCTGGAAAAAGTTTTGAAAGAGTTGGCGCCTGAGCTAGTAGATACTCTGGATATTTTCCAACATAAAATATAACTTTTCATCTAATCCGGAGTCCAAGTTTCAGTTAGGGTTCCTTGCCGAACCGATCTACCCTTTTAAGTAATCAATGAAAGAAGACCCTATTCTAACGAAGACTTCTTCTTTGTCCATTAGGGCAAATCTGATTCTTTCCAAGTGTAGGGTCTCCGACATTTCCGTAATCCACATTTTAATTGTGGGGGATATAGGGCCTTTCCAGAATTTTAATATTAATTTCTTCCCAATTATTATACTATAATCTAGGAAATTTCTTTGACTTGTTGTATTAGACTTTGTTCTGATATTCCAAGTATTATTAATTTTGAATCCGGATCCAATTTAATATTAATAACTTCTCGCAATAAATACTCGCAATTATATTCATTGTATTATTTCTATACAATATAGTTCCAGCATGTGTAAAATGTTGGAAAAATAATTGCGAGTATTTTGAATGAGACTGCCGCAGAGGTCCGGCTCCTGAACCAAACTAATTAATGGGTGAGGACAGTTCCTGTGGGTTCCTCCATTTACTGAACCCCACTGACTGCCAGTGGGCAGAGTGGGGGTCACGACAGTAGTGGGACTGGGGCAGTGCCAGGTTGGGGGAAGGCTAAGGCATCTTCCACTCAGAGGAAAATGCCTAACCCTACCCCTCTCGCCCCCCCCCCCCCCTTCCAGATAGAGAGGATGGGGAAGAAGTGTGGAAGAAGAAGCAGAGAGTGGGAGGACTGGGAAGAGGGGGGTGGTATGGTGAGAGGTCAGTGACGTGTTGGGGTGGGGAAAAAAGGGGAAGGATGGGGAAAAGGAAGGGTGGAAAGGAGGGAGAGGGAGCTAGGGAAGGGGAGATTGGAGAGATTGAGAGGGAAAAAGAAAGGGGAGAGAGAGAGTCATATACTCTGGATTTAGTTTAGTTTAGCACAGAAACAGGCCTTTCGACGCACCGGGTCCGCGCCGACTAGCGATCCCCACATATTAACCCAATCCTACACACACTAGGGATAAATTTTACATTTACCAAGCAAATTAACCTTCAAGATTGTACTTCTTTGGTGTGTGGGAGATCTCGGAGAAAACCCACGCTGGTCACGGGGAGAACGTACAAACTCCGTACAGACAGCACCCGTAGTCGGGATCGAACCCGGGTCTCCAGCGCTGCATTCACTGTAAGGCAGCAACTCTACCGCTACGCCACTGTGCCGCCCTATATCATGTGAAACAATTAAACTCTAAAGACTGTATTCATAAATTTAAAGTATACTTTAAAAGCTCTTACCCTGGTTCTGGTCATGTTGTATTGGACTGTTCTAATCACCACAAGGATAAGCAGACTTCCCAAGGAGATTTCTGTTAGGACACGTTCAGCATACCAAGTAATATTTTTTAGTATCTGTGAGAGAGTAAATGAGGAAAGGAAAATAAAGTCTCTTTTTTAAAAGGAAAACCAGCAAAGGAAACAAGCCACTTAAACAAGCATTTGGACGCAACAAAAATCAAAATATAAACAATTGTATAATTGCAGCATCCAACATGTACTACAATATCAAGGCCCCCACATTTTCTTGGCACTTTATTTTACAAAGCACTCCACTGTCTTCAGAGACATATCATGGAAATCATGAACACAAGTTTTCATTCTAGCATATTTCAATGACTACCTCAATTGAAGTTCTAGTGCCGTGCCAGAACTAAGAATGAAAGTATTTGTTGATAGCAATTTCACAAAAGATAAGTGTCCGGTACTATTTTTAATTTTCATTGTTAAACTGGATATTAAAACCTAAGCAAACGTAAAAGTTTGCATGTTAGGCACGGAAAACAGTAAAGGCCATTAGAGTTCAGCATCCTGTTAGCTTTGTTAATTGCTGCTCTGGTTGTTGATTGATTGATGGTTGAGCATGAAATCCATCAAGGCTTCAAGATCCCGCATTTCTTATTTCAGCATGATTCTAGGAACAGCGGCTAACATTTTCCTTTCTATTTAAGGTCGATCTTCCACAAATATCTGTTTCTGGATTTGTGGTTCTGCAATGTGCTGGGCCCTGGACAGATCTTCAGAGATGTGCACACCCAAGAATTTGAAGTTTTTGACTGTCCACCCCCATCCCGGCAATGAGGACAGGTTTTGGATCCTCGTCATTCCTCTTCCAAAGTCCACATCAGTTCCTAAGTTTTAATAACGTTGAGAGCAAGGTTGTTGTTCTATACTCTGACTCATTGCCATCTGTAATTTGTCCAACAATGGTGGTGTCAACTGAAAATTTGAAGATGGAGTTGGAACTGTGTCCCGTCATGAGTAGAGAGTGAATACAGCAGGGGGCTGAGCATCTATCCTTGAGGTGCTCCTATGCTGATGGTCAGCGAGGAGGAAGTGTTGCTGCCAATTCATACAGATTGTGGTCTGTTGACGAGGAAGTTGAGGATCAGTTGCAGAGGGATGAGCAGAGACCCAGTTCTTTGAACTAGGTAACCAGCATGGATGATGATGTACTTCATCATCCCAGATGTCAGTGCCACCAGTGCCACTTTACTCTTCTTGGGCGCTGGTATTATGTTAGCCCTTTAAAAGCAGGTCAGAACATCAGACCTCAATAATGAGGGGTTAGAAACATAGAAAAATAGGTGCAGGAGTAGGCCATTCGGCCCTTCAAGCCAGCACCGCCATTCAATATGATCACAGCTGATCATCTAAAATCAGTTGCGGTTTGAAGATGCCCACAAAAACTCCAGCCAGTTGGCCTGCACAGGTTTTAACAATTTGACCAGGAATAGCATCAGGTCCAGACACTTTTCGAGCAATCTCCCCCCTCACAGAGGCCCGGGGAGCCGTTGGAGACAGAGGGTGGAGCTACCTGCTGTGAGTAGACCAGCAGCTGCAACGTTCCATCTTCCAGTGAGGAAATCTGGTGGGGAATCTGTGTAGCCTCTGATTGGTTGAAGAGGACCAGAGGAAGCAGCTGATTGGCTGCAACCCGGGGTTTACATTTCTCCATTTCTGCCTTCAGGTTTAAGGATTCTGGGAGCTAAGGATTCTGGGTGTTAGGGATTCATTATTTATTAGTAAAGTTTAAAGAATAAAGTTTTGTGTTTAATAAAAAATAAAATAAAAAAAAATAAAAAAAATAAAATAAAATAAAATAAAAAAAATATATATATATTTAATAGAGTAATTTGGGAGTAAGATGTCAGTGGAGATTGGTCCCGTGGTTTGCTCAGCCTGCAACATGTGGGAGATCAGGGATATGGTCAGTGTCCCTGATGACTACATTTGCAGGAAGTGTGTCCAGCTGCAGCACCTGGCAGACCGCATTGAACGATTGGAGCTGCGGCTGGATTCATACTGGAGCATCCACGATGCAGAGAAAGTCGTGGACAGCACATACAGCGAGTTGGTCACGCCACAGGTAAAAGGTAAGAGGACAGAAAGGGAGCGGGTGGCCAATAGCCAGCAAAACAGTAGGCAGGTAGTGCAGGAGTCCCCTGCGGTCATCTCCCTAGTCAACAGGTTTACCTTTTTGGATACTGTTGAGGGAGATGGCTCATCAGGGGAATGCAGCAGCAGCCAAGTTCATGGCACCATGGGTGGCTCTGCAGCACATGATGGGGGAAAAAAGAGGGGAAGGGCTATTGTAATAGGGGATTCAATTGTCAGGGGAATAGATAGGCGTTTCTGCGGCCGCAAAAGAGACTCCAGGATGGTATGTTGCCTCCCTGGTGCAAAGGTCAGGGATGTTACTGAACGGCTGCAGAACATTCTGGAGGGGGAGGGTGAACAGCCAGTTGTCGTGGTGCATATTGGCACCAACGATATAGGGAAAAAAAGGGATGAGGTCCTACAAGGTGAATTTAGGGAGCTAGGAGATAAACTCAAAAGTAGGACCTCAAAGGTAATAATCTCTGGATTATTACCAGTACCACGGGCCAGTCAGAGTAGAAATAGGAGGATATTGCAGATGAATACGTGGCTTGAAAAATGGTGCAAGGGGGAGGGATTCAAATTTTTAGGGCACTGGGACCATTTCTGGGGGAGGTGGGACCAGTACAAACAGGACGGTCTGCACCTGGGCTGGAATGGAACCAATGTCCTTGGGGGAGTGTTTGCTAGTGCTGTCGGGGAGGATTTAAACTAATGTGGCAGGGGGATGGGTACAAGAGCAGAGAGGCAGGTGGGTGTAAAACGAGGGTGGAAGCAATAGGGAGCAAGGTGAAAAGTAAAAGGGGTAAGAGCATTGTAAAAACAAGCCTGAAGGCCTTGTGTCTCAATGCAAGGAGTATTCGTAATAAGGTGGATGAGTTGAACGTGCAGATAGCTATTAATGAGTATGATATAGTTGGGATCACGGAGACATGGCTCCAGGGTGACCAAGGCTGGGAGCTGAACATCCAGGGGTATTCAATATTCAGGAGGGATAGAGAGAAAGGAAAAGGAGGTGGGGTAGCGTTGCTGGTTAGAGAGGAGATTAACGCAATGGAAAGGAAGGACATTAGCTTGGAGCATGTGGAATCAGTATGGGTAGAGCTGCGAAACACTAAGGGGCAGAAAACGCTAGTGGGAGTTGTGTACAGGCCACCTAACAGTAGTAGTGAAGTTGGGGATGGTATAAAACAGGAAATTAGAAATGCGTGCGACAAAGGCAAAACAGTTATAATGGGTGACTTCAATCTACATATAGATTGGGTGAATCAAATTGGCAGGGGCGCTGAGGAAGAGGATTTTTTGGAAAGTATGAGGGATAGTTATCTAAATCAACATGTAGAGGAACCAACGAGAGAGCAGGCTATTTTAGACTGGGTATTGAGTAATGAGGAAGGGTTAGTTAGCAGTCTTATTGTGCGTGCCCCCTTGGGCAAGAGTGACCATAATATGGTCGAGTTCTTCATTAGGATGGAGAGTGACATTGTTAATTCAGAAACAATGGTTCTGAACTTAAGGAAAGGTAACTTTGAGGGTATGAGACGTGAATTGGCCAAGATTGACTGGCAATCAATTCTAAAAGGGTTGACGGTGGATACGCAATGGAAGACATTTAAAGACTGCATGGATGAACTACAAAAATTGTTCATCCCAATTTGGCAAAAGAACAGATCAGGGAAGGTAGTGAATCCGTGGATAACAAGGGAAATCAGGGATAGTATCAAAGCAAAGGATGATGCGTACAAAGTAGCCAGAAAAAGCAGCATACCAGAGGACTGGGAAAAATTCAGAGACCAGCAGAGAAGGACAAAGGGCTTGATTAGGAAAGGAAAAATAGATTATGAAAGAAAACTGGCAGGGAACATAAAAACTGACTGCAAAAGTTTTTATAGATATGTGAAGAGAAAGAGATTAGTTAAAACAAATGTAGGTCCCTTGCAGTCAGAAACAGGTGAGTTGATCATGGGGAACAAGGATATGGCGGACCAATTGAATAACTACTTTGGTTCCGTCTTCACTAAGGAAGACATAAATAATCTGCCGGAAATAGCAGGGGACCGCAGGTCAAAGGAGTACTTGAGTGAAATCCAGGTTAGTCGGGAAGTGGTGTTGGGTAAATTGAATGGATTAAAGGCCGATAAATCCCCAGGGCCAGATAGGCTGCATCCCAGAGTACTTAAGGAAGTAGCTCCGGAAATAGTGGATGCATTAGTGATAATCTTTCAAAACTCTTTAGATTCTGGAGTAGTTCCTGAGGATTGGCGGGTAGCAAACGTAACCCCTCTTTTTAAGAAGGGGGGGAGAGAGAAAACGGGGAATTACAGACCAGTTAGTCTAACATCGGTAGTGGGGAAACTGCTAGAGTCAGTTATTAAAGATGGGATAGCAGCACATTTGGAAAGTGGTGAAATCATTGGACAAAGCCAGCATGGATTTACGAAAGGTAAATCATGTCTGACGAATCTTGTGGAATTTTTCGAGGATGTAACTAGTAGCGTGGATGGGGGAGAACCAGTGGATGTGGTGTATCTGGACTTCCAGAAGGCTTTCGACAAGGTCCCACATAAGCGATTAGTATATAAACTTAAAGCATATGGCATTGGGGGTTCAGTATTGATGTGGATAGAGAACTGGCTGGCAAACAGGAAGCAAAGAGTAGGAGTTAACGGGTCGTTTCCACAATGGCAGGCAGTGACTAGTGGGGTACCACAAGGCTCAGTGCTGGGACCCCAGCTATTTACAATATACATAAATGATCTGGATGAGGGAATTGAAGGCAATATCTCCAAGTTTGCGGATGACACTAAGCTGGGGGGCAGTGTTGGCTGTGAGGAGGATGCTAGGAGAATGCAAGGTGACTTGGATAGGCTGGGTGAGTGGGCAAATGTTTGGCAGATGCAGTATAATGTGGATAAATGTGAGGTTATCCACTTTGGTGGCAAAAATAGGAAAACCGACTACTATCTAAATGGTGGCCGATTAGGAAAAGGGGAGATGCAGCGCGACCTGGGTGTCATGGTACACCAGTCATTGAAAGTAGGCATGCAGGTACAACAGGCAGTGAAGAAAGCCAATGGTATGTTAGCTTTCATAGCAAAAGGATTTGAGTATAGGAGCAGGGAGGTTCTACTTCAGTTGTATAGGGTCTTGGTGAGGCCACACCTGGAGTATTGCGTACAGTTCTGGTCTCCAAATCTGAGGAAGGACATTATTGCCATAGAGGGAGTGCAGCGAAGGTTCACCAGACTGATTCCTGGGATGTCAGGACTGTCTTATGAACAAAGACTGCATAGACTCGGTTTATACTCTCTAGAATTTAGGAGATTGAGAGGGGATCTTATAGAAACTTACAAGATTCTTAAGGGGTTGGACAGGCTAGATGCAGGAAGATTGTTCCCGATGTTGGGGACGTCCAGGACAAGGGGTCACAGCTTAAGGATAAGGGGGAAATCCTTTAGGACCGAGATGAGAAGGAATTTTTTCACACAGAGAGTGGTGGGTCTCTGGAATTCTCTGCCACAGAGGGTAGTTGAGGCCAGTTCATTGGATATATTTAAGAGGGAGTTAGATGTGGCCCTTGTGGCTAAGGGGATCAGAGGGTATGGAGAGAAGGCAGGTACGGGATACTGAGTTGGATGATCAGCCATGATCATATTGAATGGCGGTGCAGGCTCGAAGGGCCGAATGGCCTATTCCTGCACCTAATTTCTATGTTTCTATGTTTCTATGATGTATATTCTGATGTCGGCCTCTATGTAGCGTAGATTGTAATACCATCAGCATCTATGGTTACCCAGGAAGGCACATCAGCATTCTCCCGATCAAAGCGTGCGTAGAACGCATTGAGCTCGTCAGGGAGTGATGCATCGCCGTTGCATGAGCTGCTCCTGATTTCACCTTGAAGGAAATGATGGCATGCAAACACTGCCACAGCTGCCGAACATCCACCTCATCCTCCACTTTAGCCTTTTTGATGGCCTTATCAAGGTCACATCTGGACCTTGTATGACTACATCGCCAGACGTGAATGCCCAAGATCTGATCCTCAGAAGAATATGGACCTCCCAGTTCATTCAAGGCTTATGGTTGGTGAACACTCGAATGGTGTCCATCGGAACAGGCTCCTACACACATTTCCTAATGAAGTCGGCATTCATTCAGTTCCGTTGCCGAGTTCAAGTGTTATACTTTGGGAGATCAAAGATAAAGTTAAGATATACACTTTTCATGGCAAAACGCTTAACAGCATTGATGTGCAGAAGGATCTCGGATTCCAGGACCATAGTACCCTGAAAGTGACAATACAAGTAGATAGTGGTACAGAAGGCATATGGGATGCTTGACTTCATTGGTCAAAGCCCTGACTATAAGAGTCAGTAAGTCATGTTGCAGCTCCATAAGCCTTTGGAAAAGCAGGGAATAGGGATCATGTGCAGGCAGATGAGGTTAGTTTATCTTGGCATTATGTTCAGCACAGACATTGTGGTTCCAATGATCTGTTCTAGAGCCATCCAAAACGTAAACCGGCCCTTCAACTCAACTCGTCCATGCCGATCAAGTGCCCATCTAAGTTAGAACCATTTTCCCATGTTGGCCCATACCCTCTCAATCTTTCTTATCCATGTACCTGTTCAGATGCCTTTTAAAATTGTTAATGTACCTGCCTCATCCGTTTCTTCCATTTTCATTCCATATACCTACTCCCCTGCATGGAAAAAGTTGTCCTCATGATTCTATTAAATATTTCCCCTCTCACCTTAAACCTATGCCTTCTAGTTCTTGAATACACAACCAGGGGGAAAAGTATGCATGCCTTCTCCCTATCTTTGTCCCTCATATTAAATATCTATATAATGTCACTCCTCGGTTTTCTATGCTCCAGGATAAGTTAGATTGGCATGGAGGCTGGCGCAGATATGGTAGGACAAGTATCCTGATCCTGTGCTGTATTGCTCTATGGGACAGCACGTTATTGAAATACAAAATTTGGAGCAGAATACAGACAGGCACACTCTTAGAACAGTTAAACACTTCAAATTTAGTCTTAAATCATATTAAAAAGTGCAACATTGAAATGGAGCCCACTGATGTAGCCCATCTAGGGAATGGGATTTAGAAAATGCTCAGGAATCCAGTATCACTGCTCAGTTACTTGCTTAAAAACTAGAAGATCCAATGAGGTCTACAATCTATTAGGCAGAAAATCTGGACCACTCTGCTGACAGTCCTAAACTTTCCTTTGGGCTCAATTGTCTGACATGTCGCCAGGCCTAATGTTGGGGCTTGCTTGCAGAAGTCCTGAGCTTGTGTGGATCTAAGCCTGTGGCAGCATTCCTGCTTACCATCAATGTTGTCAGCTGTCCCTACATTGAACTGGTGTACTTCTCAGAGCCCAATGGGGCATTGTGAACTTTTGCAGACTTTTCAGCTCTCATGCTGGGAAGTCTGCCCTTTGAGCTTACGCCAAGTTTAAACTGGCAAAAGTACAGTGGCCCCATTCAGCTGAATGATCACATCAGCTGCCAGAATAAAGATAAATTAAGTCTTTGCAAATTGAATTGATATATTTTGTATTTAATTGTTTTCTGACTCCTTATGTTTTTATTCTAAACAATATTTTTCTATTACCAAGTGTCAGCAAATGTTTGCAAATGTCAATAATTGTCATAGCTTTGACAACAAAAAGCATGGAGGCTGTCCTCAACAGATGTCAAAACAGATCTATGTTTCCATTCAAATGCAATACTGAGGTCATCACTATACTGCACACTGCCATATCGAAGACTGTGCCCAGAGCTACGCTACAAGAGAGTGTGCCCACTTTAAAAATAGATGACCAGCGATCAAGGGACAATGGAAGTTCGATTTTATCACATCCACCCCATCTTAAACAAATTGTCTTAAACAATATGTCTATTGTCTAAAAACTGCTCATAATGATAATCAGTGGCAAAACATAATATAAATTCCTATTCTTTCTGTAGATGAAAAGAATAATCTGGATAGGGACGACCATTATGTTCGCCAACAGGTAAATATTAAAGTCATTACTGCAGCTTAAGAGATCGTAACTTGCTGATATCCAAATTGCTTAACTCTGTCTTCTACACTACTGGGTCAACTTGTTCCAGATAAATGTATAATTGTTTTATGAAATCATAAATGCCAAGATATCATTGAAAAATGTTTTTTTTCATTATGTAGTGCTTTCCACCTAGTGATAACTTTTTTTCTCTTTCCTTTATTCTTTTGAAGGCACACACACCAAAGTACAACTCCAGAGCCTGGCATTGACCGTGCACATTACTCAAGTGACCATTCTTAACATGGAGCTGGAAACCATGTTACCACAGAAACTTTAATGTTAAACGCTATTCTTTCCAATCCAAGTTACCATCAGAAGTCACTAAATAGTGGGAATTTGGCTGGCTATATCTCCGTACATTCGCACTTTAGTTGTAATGACCTGACAGGTGCACTAGCTGAGATAAATTAATTCCAATCACTATTGGTAGCACCCAAAGTGGCCTTTACTAAAGTATTAAAAAAAATAGAACTGGGGTTATTTCTTGAAAATAAATGTAATGGTATGGCCTTGATTTTATGTTGAGTTCATCTTCTATCTGGGCATATTGCTGCATTCTGGACTAAATATTGAATTGTCTAACCTGTGTAAATCATTCATTCCTACTGCCTGTACCAGTACTGGCCATCTTTGCCTGCCATCAATTGAGGCTCAGTTTTTCTTTCCATTAGAACAACTTAGAAACATAGAAAAATAGGTGCAGGAGTAGGCTATTCGGCCCAGCACAGCCATTCAATAATATGAATATCATGCATAGAAAATAGGTGCAGGAGGAGGCCATTCGGTCCTTCGAGCCAGCACTGCCATTCAATGTGATCATGGCTGATCGTCCCCTATCAATAACCCATGCCTGCCTTCTCCCCATATCCCTTGACTCCACTAGCCCCTAGAGCTCTATCTAACTCTCTCTTAAATCCATCCAGTGACTTAGCCTCCACTACCCTCTGTGGCAGGGAATTCCATAAACTCACAACTCTCTGGGTGAAAACGTTTTTTCTCACCTTCTCATCCTTCTAAACTCCAGTGAATACAAGCCTAGTCTTTTCAATTTTTCCTCATATGACAGTCCCGCCATCCCAGGGATCAATCCCGTGAACCTACGCTGCACTGCCTCAATCACAAGGATGTCCTTCCTCAAATTAGGAGACCAAAACTGTACATAATACTCCAGATGTGGTCTCACCAGAGCCCTATACAACTGCAGAAGAACCTCTTTACTCTTATACTGAAATCCTCTTGTTATGATCATCTAAAATCAGTACCCTGTTCCTGCTTTTTTCCCCATATCTCTTGATTTTTTTTAGCCCGAAAAGCTAGATATAACTCTCTCTTGAAAACATTCTGTGAATTGGCCTCCACAGATTCACAACTCTCTGGATAAAGAAGTTATTTCTCATCTCAGTCCTAAATAGCTGACCCCTTATTCTTAAACTGTGATCCCTGGTTCTGGACTCCCCCATCATCTGAACATTTTTTCCTGCATCTAGCCTGTCCAATCTTTTAAGAATTTTATATATCTTTATAAGAATCCCTCTCATCCTTCTAAATTCCAGGCAACCCATTCTTTCATCATATGTCAGTCCTGCCATCCCGGGAATTAACCTGGTGAACCTTCGCTTCATTCGCTCAACAGCAATAATGTCCTTCCTCAAATTAGGAGACCAAAATTGCATACAATACTCCAGGTGCGGTCTCACCATGGCCCTGTACAACTGCAGTAGGACCTCCTTGCTCCTAAACTCAAATCCTCTCGCAATGTAGGCCAACATGCCATTGGCTTTCTTCACTGCCTGCTGTACCTGTATGCTTACTTTCAGTGACTGATGTACAAGCACACCCAGGTATCGTTGCACCTCCCCATTTCCTAATCTGACACCATTCAGATAATAATCTGTCTTCCAGTTCTTGCCACCAATGTGAATAGTTATCACAGTTATCCACATTATACTGCATCTCGTTGTGCATGCTCAACACAGTCTTGATATTAACATATTTTTATAACTATGAACAACAGCCTTGTCAGTCAGCGAGCGTAGGGCATGGCCTCACAAGATGTCAAAACAATCCAGAGGACAGAACCTGACACTTGTTCTAGGCTAAGCTTCTCTCTCGCTCTCTTCCTCTCTTATTATTGACATATTATAAGTTTCAAACTCATTTGTTAGTATATAAACCAATGTCAAGAAATAGAGGAACAGTTCATAATTGTTGGTTACTTTGTTCATTACGAAAGGAAAATAAGAAGTGCCTTCCATTTAAAAGGATTCCGATTTGTGCGACTGCAATTGAAGATCAGAATTGCTCAGCTGGTTTGCCCGACAAGTCCATTCTATTTGTATTGTGTTTGATAGATATTTGCTGTCAGCACTAAATGGCTATAGTATATATTGGTAACGGTTTGCAACTCTGCCACAATTTAAATAGTTTACAAATTAAGTTGTAAACGTATACACAACTAAAACTCTGATCTTGTTACCTTCCGGGTCTTTCTATTTGCGCATTCTAGATTTTTCGCCAGTTCGCTCACCGTTTTCCTATGATGTGAGTGCATTCCGATCAAGTTTCATTCCGATCAGTTGAATGTCGTAAAAATTAGTGAGGTTTAAAAATCTTAAAAACTGCGCGTGTGCAGATCGATCTCTTCTCCCGTCAGTCAGCGCCGCGCGGATTAGCCTCTTCCCCTGTCACTCTCCGGGACGGTCCGCCCCTTCCTGCGCCATCGCGTCTTTACTGGAACTAAGTATGGCCGGCGGAGGTTTCCAACCAGACACAATTTTCAGAATGACCCGCAGCAACCCGAAGCAGCCCAAAGCATCGTAGACCCTGCCCAGCCCAGCCCAGAGTCGGAGACCCAGCCCATCCCAGAGTCGGAAGATGTCGCCGATGTCGCCAAACGGAAAGCGGAGACTCTGATCCTGGCGGAGAAGAACGACCAACGACCTGCGACCAGCGCCCGCTGTGAGTTCCCATCGCACCGCCGATTCCAGCCCCCCTCTCCCCCATAGCTCTTCTCCCGTCTTTTCTCTGAGCTCACTCCCCCCCGCCCACACCCCTCTCCCCCACACAACACCCCCCCGCCCACACCCCTCCCCCCCACAAGCCCCCTGCCCATACCCACACTCCCCCTCCTACACCTCCCTCGCACACCCCCCTCCCCCACAACCTCACAATCCCCCCGCCTCCACAACCCCTCCGCCCCCACACCCCCCCACCGCACGAAAACCCCTGCCCCCCGCACGCACCCCCCTCTCCCCCACAACCCCCGCCCACATATACACTCTCCCCATCAAACACATCCCCCACCCCCACACACACCCGCCCACACCCCCCCCCACAAACCCCCCCCACACACACATCCCCCCACCCCCACACACATCCACCCACACACACTCCCCCCCACCCCCCCGCCGGCACACACCCCCTCCCCCTCCCACATCCCTCCTCCCCCCCTCCCACACCCCTCGCGCCTACATACACACCTCCCCCCCAGCACACCCACCACACCCCCCTCCACCACACCCCCCTCCCCCACACCCCCCTCCCCCACATCCCTCTCCCCCCACACCACCCTTCCTACACCTCCCAGTCCACACACACCCCTCCTCCCCAAGGGAAATGGGTAACAGCTTCAAGTTTCTTGGTGTAATATTACAGATGATCTGTTGTTGACCAACCATATTGATGCAACAGCCTAGAACACCAACATCTCTAGTTCCTGAGGAGACTGAGGAAATTAAGCACATCTCCAATGACCTTTATAACCATCTGCAGCTGCATTGTAGAAAGCATACTGCCATATTGCATCACTGCTTGCTTTGGTAACAGTTCTACCCAAGACTGCAAGAAATTGCACAGTTGGAAATGTAGCCCAGAACATCACACAGAACTGGCTCTCCACTATTTACTCCATCTGCCCTTCATGCTGCCTCAGAAAAGTAGCCAACATAATCAAAGACTTGTCCCACTCTAGTTATTTCTTTTTCTCAAAAGGTACAGAAGTTTGGTCGCACGTACCACTAGACACAGCTTCTTTCCCTCTATTATTAATATTTTTTATTTTTATTTTTTTTAAATTTCAAAATAGACTTTATTCGAGTAATAAATATATACAATACATCAACCGTGCGAAAAATCCATCCGACATTTTCGGAGGCTATACAAATTTCTCCATACAGTCTATATACATTTTTCAAAATTTTCAAATTTCACGAATCGATCCCCCACCCGTGCCACTCATGTGGCCCCCCGGCATGGGATACCTTCCCTTATTTTGAGGGGCGTCGCCACCATACAGTGCCCCGCATGTCCAGCAGCGGAAGGACCTTAGACTGTGGCCCTCCCCCACCAAGCCTTGGCGTTGGCTGCACCGAGCTTCAGTGCGTCCCTCAGTACGTACTCCTGCAGTCTGCAGTGGGCCAGTCGGCAACATTCCCCGACGGACATCTCGCTCTGCTGGGTGGTGAACAACGCTCGGGCAGACCAGAGAGCGTCTTTCACCGAGTTGATAACCCTCCAGCAGCACTTGATGTCAGTCTCTGAATGTGTCCCTGGGAACAGTCCGTAAATCACAGAGTCCTCTGTGACGGAGCTGTTATTAATAGGCTGCTGAATGGTCCTTCCACAACCTAGGGTACTGTCCAATTCACCTCCACCCCATTAGACATTGTCCATGGAGTTGCTGTGCTTCAATGCTGAGAACTATATTTTGCACTTTGTATCTTCCCCTTTGCTCTATCGATTGTATTTGAGTTGCACTTGATTGTATTTATGTATGGTATTATCTGATCTGATTGGGTAGCATGCAAAACAAAGCTTTTCACTATACCTCGGTACACGTGTGAATAATAAACCTAAACCAGATGCACCACAGAAAGCATACTGTTAGGTTGCATTACTGCTTGGTTTGGGAACTGCTCTGCCTAAGATTACCAGAAATTGCAGAGTTTTGGATATTGCATAGTCCATCACACAGACCAGACTCCCGACCACTAATTCCATCTGCCCTTCACGCTGCCTCAGGAAAGCAGCTTACATAATCAAATAACTTTCTAACTTGCCTGTTCCCATCAGACAGAAAGTACAGAAGCTTGAATGTTCTACCTATTGTACGTGAATTTGGCTTGATTATATTTATGTATAGTATTACCTGATTTGATTGGATAGCAAAACAAAACCTTCGACTGTATCTCATAACACGTGAAATAATAAACCTAAACATAGAGTTTCCTTCTTACGGATAAAAATATGGTCAGCACAAAGACTGGACCAGTTCCAAAACACAAAGGTTATCATCTTTCTGATGAATGGTCAGCAAAACAACACATTAACAGCGGTTCTATCACAACAGATGCTGCTCGACCTACTGAGGTTTTCATTTAGCTTTTCAGTTTTATCATTATCATCATCTCTAGGAAATGGGAAATAGGAGATTGATGCAACCTATCAAGCATTGCCTTTGAAGACATTTACAAAACGTGAAGATTTGCTTTTCATATTGAATTATGACATCTTAGATGTCTGCCTGAATAATCAAGCATTTCTTAGAATATATGGTCTGACTAATGGGATGCATGACACTGGGAAAAAAATGTGTAGATGCCGGTCAGCGAGGACGAGGCTCCTAAATTGGAGTATGCGGGTATTCATCAAAATATATATTTTTAAATTTATTTTTGAATTTTTTGTAATGACTTAAGTGTTAAATGTCTATAGTTTTATCCATTTTGGACTTCCAGAAACACTCCAATGAAAATTAAAGGCGCTATTATTGAGCTGGCCAATGAACTTGCAATAAATTGCACCATAATATTAACAAAATATGAAGAGACTCAGAGAAACAGTGGTACTGTAGTAAATGGATTTCATTGTGCACATATGTGAGGTCATCCCTTTTAAGACTTAAAAGATTGAACTACAGCTACATTTACCAAAATATGAAAAGGTTCAGGGCATTTTTACTTCTTTTCAAATTATTACAAATAGTGACAAATATTTTTTGTTGATGATGATTTCTGGGAGTAAGGGGCACTGTCTGTAAATTAGTCCAGGCTTTGTACAGTGAAGATAGGAAACAGTTCCACAAATGATTAGGAAGTTAGGAAACAGTTCCACAATGGGAAACATATAGATCTCTAATCCACAAAAAGCAACTGATGTTAATTTAAAAATGAAGTCAATAGAATACAAGAAACTGCAGATACTGGAATGTTAAGAAAAACACAAAGTGCTAAAATAAATCGGTAAAGGGAATGGATAGGCAACATTTCAGATTAAGATCTTTCTTTAGTCTGAAGAAGGGCCCAAACCCTTCTCGACCTAAAACATCACCTTTCCAATCCTTCTGGAGAAGCCGCCTGACCCACTGAGTTACTCCAGCACTTCACGTTTTACACATTTTAATGGGAGCTTGGGAAACAAAAATGAGATGGCATGTTTCATCATGGTGATTTGGAGGTGCTTTAAGACATCAAGACTGAAAAGTGTTCCATAAATGAAAATGTTTTTCTCTCCTTTGGGAGATTTTACAGTCACATGCTCAAAGAAGATAAGGCTAATTGCAGTGGGCTTTTTCCGCTGCTGCTGATAGAGCTGACCAACTCATCATAACATTTACATCAAGCCAGAATATTAATGCTATGTATTACACACTTTCACAGGAACTGGTCCCATAACTGACCAATTTTTTGAACATATTATCATTTTAGTCTTCATATCTTCATGATCATTGATTAGTGAAATAAAATGTGTTAACACAAGCAAACACAGAACTGTACTCAAAGATAAGCAGTGAAGAGTTCAAGAAAGTAATTCAAAGCAAGCACATTCAGGCAGAATTAACTTACCACTTCATGAACAGAGCGATTGAACGAATCTTCCTCAGTTAGGATTAGCAAAATAATAAGTGCCATATATACATGGTGAGAATTTCGTTTTTCAACATGATATAAAATCTCAAGAATTGGAAGAACCTGTAAAGCCAAAAAAAATTGAAAGGTCACATGTATTTTCCGCATCTCAAACTCATTTCAACCTCACTCTTTCTCATTTATCTAAGCAGTAATTTCCAGTTACTCTCTTAAAATAAATGACAAATTTGCAGTCAAGATACTCATTAATGTACATATTCAAGTTCACCCTCCACTATCAATTTTTTTTCTTTTTGAAGGCAGAAAAATGAGCATCAGCACCATAATTGAGCCAGGATGCCAAATGTGGTATAAGATACAGTCATATTCAATAAGGAAAAGCCCATGCTTTAAAACAGGCCCAATTATATTAATCCTGAAGTAAATTTTGGACCTTGATAACAATTTGATTAAACCACCTTCCTCCATTCTGAACCTAGGCTAAAAACCAGCAAGGAAGGAAAAACAATTCACCACACCAAAGAAATTATTAAAGATCAGTGGCAAACAAATTAATAATATAACAAAAAGACTAGTAGTATGCTGTTTGATAATCGAGAAGCAAGGATTAATGATTTAAAGATGCAAACTAAAATCCCTGTTGGAAGATTTCAGACTATAATTATTAAAATAGCATCTAGATTTAATCACCAAAACATTGAATCAACTGGGAGCTAGGAATATATATTTTTTCCAAAAGGAAATGCCATTGATTCATGTTTACTTCTTTGATCTACTGTTATCCTGATCCAGAATATAATCTCCAAAATCCATTGTGGTTAAAGTACATCACCAGCCCCGAGTATTTTTAAAACACATCTCTAATATCCATTCAAATTAATGTCAAAGCTGAAATTCTTCTGCATTCCATTGCATTATGTCATGCATCAAATAAATAATTCTAATTGCCTAGCTTAGATTCAACTTAAGCTATGACTCCAATTAATTAAAATTATTCAACAGTCATCAAATCAGTACTAGATCAGTCATTAGTGAGAATGTGAAGTGAACTGCCAGTGATGTTTTGAAGATTTTTTCCTTAAATGTTCTTTTATCTACTCTATTTCCATGGATCATGTACCCTGAAGGCACATAAACATACAATCCCAGGATTAGCCAAATATTGGTTAAAGCAAAAAGAAATGGCTCAATAACTGACCAGTGAATTACTAAAAGATTAATGTTTCTATCGAGCCTAAAGAAGTTTAACAGAATTAGAAAGATCAAAGAAGAGGAAAAAAGAACACACAGGTAGAAGAACTGAATTATTGCTTTTGCGACAGGAATTTAAATTTGGTAACATCTGAAGGGAAATTATATACTTAAAAACATATACTCTTCAATAGTTGCTCTGAGGGAATAATTTTCAGGACAGTTGGGAGGGTTAGGGAGGGAGGTGCTGCTTAGTTCTCGTTTCTAATATGTTTGGGTTCTAAGGTTGGGAAAAAAAAATTGTAGGACAAAGGATAATGAATAGAGAACAAAAACTGTGAAAAGGAGGAATTTAATCAGAATAAGATTTGGATGTATAATCTATTTTCTGCACAAAAGAGCAAAATAACCATGGCTTTTCTATATTTAGTTATCTTTAGTGTAGAAGTTGACAGAAAAATTTCCATTCTATAAAATGAAAACAAAACATAATAACCCCTGCATCAAATTCCAGGCTTTCTAGTTTTGAAATCTAACCCCATAAGATTTAAACCACAGCCTGCTAATGACAGAAGTACGTTTGTGAAGAATGGCAAATTTATATTCACCAACTGAAATGAAAAGAGCTCCCATAACTTAGTGGATAAAAAAATCAACACTGTGGTTCTTGGCCATGCTGATCAGAAGAAACAAGTTTCATTTCTCATCACTGCCGACTGCACTTCATCTACTTATGCCAAAAAAATTCAAAGCACACTCACCAGATTCTCCACGTCAGTGCGGGCCAAAACATACGTTCTCACATTGGGGTTCTGATGCAACAAGGTGTACAGCAGAAGAGTTGCCTGGTCAGATTTCTGTTGTTCATACAACGCTGTGTATAGACTGTTGAAATTTATCTGAAAGGAGTGGGGGGTTGGTGACTGAATGGCAGTATTATCTGAAATGAGGGATCAAAACAAACAATTCAAATTATCCTCAATATCAAAACTTGAGTGTTGTACATATATACAATAGGTGCAGAAGTAGGCCATTCGGCCCTTGAGCCAGTGTTGCCATTCAATGTGATCATGGCTGATCAACCACAATCAGTACCCCATTCCTGCCTTCTCCCTATATCCCTTGATTAATTTGTACCTCATTTGTCAATCTATAAACAAATTGATCAATTAAAATATCTTATCAACCCTCTGTAGAAGGAAATAATATGTATATAATATGTACCAGATGGGGACCTGTGGTTCCACTGCCTAGTAAAAAGTAGCTAAAGCCCTGTGTGTTGAGGTATCAGTTGTTCCAAAAAGCAGAGCAAAAAGGGAGCATAAAATAGATCTTGCCATGAGCTTACTTCAAATGTGGTATAAAATGACCAGTCCAGATAATGAGGGATTTCACCTGACAATTTTGACTGTGCCTCACTTGCAATTTCCATTTTTTTATTTTGACCTGTGGAATTTACAACCTTATTTTCTCATTTTTATGGCTTTCTCCATATGCTATTTATATATTATTTGAGTCGTTATTAAAACTCTGTATCACTCATAGTTTTACTTTTATAGTTCCAAAATGCTATTCAATTAACCTGTTGACCATGATGGAAAATTAATTCTCCACATCCAACCCTTAGGTTTTTTTAAAATGCCTATTTACTCTTCAGTGTACATTTGTTGATCAAGTTGCATTATTGATTATTGTATATTTAATTGTGTTATTGTGGTAATGGTCCTGCTAAGCTGCAGCAACTAAAAAATTCATTGGTCCATTGTCAGTACATACGACAATTAAACACTCTTGATTTTTGAAGAACAGGAACATCTATATGTGTACACCTTTTCCAGAAAGTTCTCTATCAATTCATGTAGAATGATTTTAAAAGGATATAGAATCACATATCCAATAGTAATAAGTGGAGCAAAACAAAGGAGATTATGATTAACCAGGAAACAAAGCAGAACACACACCTCGGAATACATTGATGGTGCCGAAGAGATGGTCGACAGCTTTAAGTTGTTAGAAACATAGACACATAGAAAAATAGGTGCAGGAGTAGGCCATTCGGCCCTTCGAGCCTGCACCGCCATTCAATGTGATCATGGCTGATCATCCAACTCAGTATCTCGTACCTGCCTTCTCTCCATACCCCCTGATCCCTTTAGCCACAAGGGCCACATCTAACTCCCTCTTAAATATAGTCAATGAACTGGCCTCAACTACCTTCTGTGGCTGAGAATTCCAGAGATTCACCACTCTCTGTGTGAAAAATGTTTTCCTCATCTCGGTCCTAAAGGAATTCCCCCTTATCCTTAGACTGTGACCCCTTGTTCTGGACCTCCCCAACATCGGGAACAATCTTCCTGCATATAGCCTATCCAACCCCTTAAGAATTTTGTAAGTTTCTATAAGATCCCCCCTCAGTCTTCTAAATTCTAGCGAGTACAAGCCAAATCTATCCAGTCTTTCCTCATATGAAAGTCCTGACATCCCAGGAATCAGTCTGGTGAACCTTCTCTGTACCCCCTCTATGGCAAGAATGTATTTTCTCAGATTTGGAGACCAAAACTGTACGCAATACTCCAGGTGTGGTCTCACCAAAACCCTGTACAACTGCAGTAGAACCTCCCTGCTCCTATACTCAAATCCTTTCGCTATGAATGCTAACATACCATTTGCTTTCTTCACTTCCTGCTGCACCTGTATGCCTACTTTCAATGATTGGTGTACCATGACATCCAGGTCTCCTTGCATCTCCCTTTTTCCTAATTTGCCACCATTAAGATAATAGTCTACCCTCCTGTTTTTGCCACCAAAGAGGATAACCTCGCATTTATCCACATTATACTGCATCTGCCATGCATTTGCCCACCCACTCAGCCTAACCAAATCACCCTGCAGCCTCCTAGCATCCTCCTCACACCTAACACTACCCCCCAGCTTAGTGTCATCGGCAAACTTGGAGATGTTGCATTCAATTCCCTCGTACAAATCATTAATATATATTCTAAATAGCTGGGGTCCCAGCACTGAGCCTTGCGGTACCCTACTAGTCACTGCCTGCCATTCTGAAAAGGACGCGTTTACTCCTACCCTTTGCTTCCTGTCTGCCAGCCAGTTCTCTATCCACATCAATACTGAACCCCCAATACCGTGTGCTTTAAGTTTGTATACTAATCTCTTATGTGGGACCTTGTCGAAAGCCTTCTGAATGTCTAGATATAACACATCCACTGGTTCTCCCTTGTCAACTCTGCTAGTTACATCCTCGAACAATTCTATAAGATTCGTCAGACATGATTTACCTTTCGTAAATCCATGCTGACTTTGTCTAATAATTTCACCACTTTCCAAATGTACTGCTATCCCATCTTTAATAACTGACTCTAGCAGTTTCCCCACTGCTGATGTTAGACTAACTGGTCTGTAATACCCCGTTTTCTCTCTCCCTCCTTTTTTATAAAGTGGGGTTACATTAGCTACCCTCCAATCCTCAGGAACTACTCCAGAATCTAAGGAGTTTTGAGCATTTTTCACTAATGCATTCACTATTTCTGTGGCTACTTCCTTGAGTACTCCGGGATGCAGACTATCTGGCCCTGGGGATTTATTGGCCTTTAATCCATTCAATTTACCCAACACCACTTCTCGGCTAACCTGGATTTCACTCAGTTCTTCCACCTTATTTGACCCCCGGTCACCTGCTATTTCCGGCAGATTATTTATGTCTTCCTTAGTGAAGACAGAACCAAAGTAGTTATTCAATTGGTCTGCCATGTCCTTGTTCCCCATGATCAATTCACCTGTTTATGACTGCAAGGGACCTACATTTGTTTTAACTAATCTCTTTCTCTTCACATATGTATAAAAACTTTTGCGGTCAGTTTTTATGTTCCCTGCCAGTTTTCTTTCATAATCTATTTTCCCTTTGGAAGGCTGGTAGGCTGCTTTTTCTGGCTAATTTGTATGCTTCATCTTTTGTTTTTATACTATCTTTGATTTCCCTTGTTATCCATGGATGCACTACCTGCCCTGATTTATTATTTTGCCAAACTGGGATGAACAATTGTTGTAGTTCATCCATGCAGTCTTTAAATACCTTCCATTGCACATCCACTGTCAACCCTTTAAGAATCACTTGCCAGTCTATCTTGGCCAATTCACTTCTCATACGTTCAAAGTTACCTTTGTTTAAGTTCAGAACCTTTGTTTCTAACTTAATTTTGTCACTCTCCATCCTAATGAAGAACTCAACCATATTACGGTCACTCTTGCCCAAGGGGCCCCGCACCACAAGACTGCTAACTAACCCTTCCTCATTACTCTATACCCAGTCTAGAATAGCCTGCTCTCTCGTTGGTTCCTCTAAATGTTAGTTTAGAAAACTATCCCGCATACATTCCAAGAAATTATCTTCCACAGCACCCCTGCCAATTTGATTCACCCAATCTATATGTAGATTGAAGTCACCCATTATAACTGTTTTACCCTTGTTGCACACATTTCTCATTTCCTGTTTGATGCCATCCCCAACTCCACTACTACTGTTAGGTGGCATGTACACAACTCCCACTAGCGTTTTCTGCCCCTTAGAGTTACGCAGCTCTACCCATATCGATTCCACATCCTCCAAGCTATTGCATTAATCTCCTCTCTCACCAGCAACGCTACCCCACCTCGTTTCCTTTCTGTCTATCCCTCCTGAATATTTAATATCCCTGGATGTTCAGTTCCCAGCCTTGGTCCCCCTGGAGCCATGACTCCGTGATCCCAACTATAGCATAGTCATTAATAGCTATCTGCACATTCAACTCGTCCACCTTATTACGAATGCTCCTTGCATTGAGACACAAAGCCTTCAGGCTTGTTTTTACAACACTCTTACTCCTTATACAATTATGTTGACAAGTGGTCCCTTTTGATTTTTGCCCTGGAAAACCACCACCTTATTCTCTGTTTATTATTTTTTTCTTCTTTCCCCCCTACATGTTGGGTCTGAGTGCTTCCCTTCTCTGCCTCCTGTCTCAGACCCTGTCTACTGGCTTTCTCTATTTGAGTCCCTCCCCCCAACCATTCTAGTTTAAAGTCCCCCCAGTAGCCTTTTCAAATTTCCCTGCCAGGATACTGGTCCCCCTCGGGTTCAAGTGCAACCCGTCCTTTTTATACAGGTCACTCCTTCCCCAAAAGAGGTTCCATTGATCGAGAAACTTGAATCCCTGCCCTCTGCACCAGTCCTTCAGCCAGACATCCCCAACAGCCCTCACCAACCTCTCCATATACATTGTTGAAACCATTTTATTAGGATGCATCACAGCATGGTTGGGAACAGCTCCATCCAGGACCGCAAGAAATTGCCCAGATCATCAAACAAACAACCTCCCTTCCATGGACTCCACCTACACGTCACATTGCCTTGGCACAACCCACCAGCATAATCAAGGATCAGTCTCACCCCAGTCACTCCCTCTTCTTACCTCTCCCATCGGGCAAGAGGTACAAAAGTGTTAAAATGCATACCTCCATTCAGGGACAGTCTCTTCCCAGCTGTTATCAGGCAACTGAACTTCTCACATGTCCTCTCACCAGCTAGATATGGTTCTGACCTCCCATCTAGCTCATTGGAGACCTTTGAACTATCTTCAATTGGACTTAATTTGCACTAAATTATATACCCTTTATCCTGTATCTGTATACTGTGGATGGATTGATTGTAATCCTATATTATCTTTTCATTGACTGGATAGCAGGCAATAAAAACGTTTTTCACTGTACCTCGGTACGTGCAATAATAAACAAAATTAAAACTAAGCTGGTAACAGTAAGGTTTAGGTTTGGGACCTTTCTTCAGACTGAAGAAGCGTGTGAAGAAGAGTCCTGCCCGGTACTTTACCTATCCATGTTCTCCAGGGAGGCTACCTGACCCGCTGAGTTACCATAGCATTGTGTGTCTGTCCTTGATAAACTGTATCTGCTGTTCCTTGTTTCTACAATTTAAAATAGAATCCTTATTTTAATTTCCCACATTTGATACCTGCTGCGCTATTTGTGAAGCCCAGGATATTCTCCAACTTTTATGAAATGACTACAAAAATGCCTTTATAACATTTGATAATTTTAAGTTGCCAGCAGAATTTGGAACAATACTATAATAACATGCAGTGACAAAAGTAGGAGGAAAACATCTGGACCACTGATACAGTCAGGAGTTTGAATCCCAGTATGATAGCTGGAGGATCTGAATACAAGCTAATAAATAAATCCGCAATTTAAGAAAAAAAGCTGGTCTCAATAATGGCAATCATGAAACTACTGTACTACTGTATTGTTACAAAAATCCTTCTGTTTCACACTTTACTAAAATGAAGAAAGTCTGCGTTCATTCCCAATCTGGACTCTATGTGACTCTAGAACCAGATGGTTGATCTTTAATTGCCTCCTCAGGAGCACTCCTTTCAAACCAAAGTTTTAAAATACAATTTGTTCACACTACAAATTTATGATTCTATGTCTGTGAACAAAACACCACACAATTATCATTATTCTTCCGTTAAGATTGCACAAAAAAAAAAGTGCATTCAATTGAGAATAATTGCCAATTTCAGTAAAGAAAACGAGTAGTCTCCTTCATGGTCACTTTCAAACCAGTTGATGAATTCGAGGTTGGTAGTAAACAATTCATATTTTAATTTGGTTTAATGGGGGGTGGTCTGAAACCATATACAAAACAGTAAAGATGGTTTCAGGACTGTCCAAAGCATTTTACAACCAAAGTATAGTGGCTGGACAGGAAGCCTATTAGTATAGTGGGTAAGTTCCTGTATTGGTGTCTGGTGGCCTAAAGCATTTATCTGAAAACATGAATTTGAACTCCATCACTTCAGCTCAAATTTAAATTAAAGTATTTAAATATATCTGAAATCACATCTACAATGGTGACCTTGAAATTAACCAATTACATTAAAAACCTACTTCACTAATATCCCACAGGGAAGATTTTTCATTCCACCTGTACATCACTATAGTTGTGCATATGATCATTAACTGCATCCGAGAGTTTAAGTGGTTCTATAAATACTTGATGTACTGGTGATCATTTTCCAACATGTCTCCAAAACAGCTCCAATGAATTGGCGAGTAGCTAATGTAACCCCGATATTTAGAAAAAATTATGGAGCAAACAGGGAATTATAGATAGATCACCTGACATTGGTTGCAGGGATGTGCCGATTCAGTTATAAAATAAGTAATAGCTGAAGAGTTGGAGAAGACTGATAAGATCAAAGAGGCAATGTGGATTGACAAAACATCTGGAATTTGTTTTTGATGATGAATCTAGTAGAATAGATGAGGGAGAATCAGCGAATGTAATGTATTTGAACTTTCAGAAAGCTTTCAAAAAGGTCTACCTAATATCAAAGCATGTACAATATATGGGATTGGTGGGGGGGGGGGAACGCAGACGGGGGGGGGGGGGGGGGGGAGGGGGACACGAATGTGGAGGGTTAAGGTGCTGATGTAGATTGAGAATCGGGTGACCAACAGGAAGCCAAGTCTAGGGATAAAGGTGACTAGCGAGGCACTATGGACCCCAGCTATTCATCATATACAGTAATGATTCAGAAGAGACAATTAAATGCATTTTCTTGAGAAAGATGCAGAGAAGCTCGAATTTGATCTGGACAGAATGAACAAGTGGGCAACCGCAGTAAAATACGGACAACTGAGATGTTATCCTCTTGGATGTCAACAACACGAAGGTGGATTATCTCAATTTAAAAAAAACTTCTGAAAGAACTCAATGAAAATAGATGTTTTGGACTAACTAACTAATCGTTTTCAATCATTTGAAACTGGATAATTGCAAACACTAAGCTTGCAATATTACATTGTGATCTTTCATATTAAAATAAGAGGCCATTTGGAAGATTAACAACCCCATCTATGGGAATACAACCATCTCCAACAATATAGAAGTCCATCACTGCAGCAATCATGTGATGGTCAAGACTTTTGGTCTTGGAATGGATCACAGCACTTACTTGAGGTCCCTTTTGCAAAGTGAATGTATGCATGATAACAGAACATAATGCCAGTGTAATTTTCTGCATGTGCCTGGCAGCAACAATGATGGTCCACATAGATTGAGTTTCGATGGAAGGCCAAGGACTTAACATTTTAATTCTGCTTTTCTTCCCTCGGGAGCTCATTGCAAAATGAAAACATAATGCTGGAATCATGTTATACTATATCCCTGTAACTCTTCCAACCATCAGTTGTCTACAGCAAAGCCAACCAGCCAGTTACCCACAAACAATCTCAGCCAGCATCTGAGCAAGACATTTTTCCTGTCTTCGGAATCCAATAAATACTCTATGGAACTTACAGCTCACTGCTAATAAGGAACAGAGGCCAACAAACCAATCTGGCGTGGTTCAGCAATTGATGTGAAACACTTAATGAGGATAGTACCCCTATGGAGTAGTGATCCAATCTCTAGGTCAAACAGGCGAGAGGTTTCATGCAAAGAGAACATTTCTAGTTAGCAAATGAGCAGTGAACAAAAACATTAACATTTTCCATGTTCATAAGCTTAACACAAACCTTGTGTGTTCTTGAAGGACATTATTGACTGTCGGTATGGATTTGGTCTGTTTGGCATGCTACTCAGATTTGATAAAACAAGTAGCAATAAGAGGCTCCGATTAGCCAGTGGGGATGATGTTTCCTCTTGTGGGGCTGGCTTACTCCCAACTCCTCCCAATGTAAGAACCGTCCACAGGCCAGCTGTTATAGAGAAAAATAAATGTCATGGGTGGTAAGAAAATTAAGAATTTGCTCAGATATTCATAAATCCACCATCTTGTCTTTACCCTCACCTTTAACTCACAGTTAATACAAATAAGTTTACTGGATTTGGCCGAGTGTGAGAATTAATTTTGGTGAGAATTGCACCAACAGTAGTGACTATTTCTTGGAACAGGTTAGCAGAAAGATCAAAGCAGAGATACATTCATATTAAAATACAATTACTATCGTGACGTTAAAGTGATATGACAATATATAGATTCATCCTGGTAGACAACCCTCTGGAGTAGAAACAAATATGAAAATTAGATTTTAAAAAGTGCTGGAGTAACTCAGCGGGTCAGGCAGCATCTCTGAAGGACATGGATCGGTGACATTTCATGTCAGAACCCTTCAATCAACACTACTCTCCGCTATGAAGATTATATACATCTTTTCCTTACCTTCTTGATGAAAAACATTATTTTAAGGTCACTTACATTATATGCAGGTAACAGTGTGCAGGCTTAAATGGATGATGTTAACCGTCTTACAATCCTTACAATAACAGCCAATCCAATAATTCCCAAACTTGACATAAAAATTTCAACCAATTCTATTGAGTTAGTGCACACAAAATGAATTGGAAATTAAATAATTTAATGGCCAGCCATTTTAATTTTGATTGTGGAAAAACCCTAGAAATAGAAATTATTACCATTCTAGATGCAATAATCACAGTTGCCCAATGTGGACATAATTTGTAAGGTGTTCTGACAGATACTTAAAAGTCAAAAACATGTTTTTTTCCCTAAAGATAGACACAAAATGCTGGAATAATTCAACGGATCAGGCAGCATCTCTGGAGAAAATGGATAGGTAACATTTCAGGTTGGGACCCTTCTTCAGACATGTATTTTCCCAATTGCAAGCAAAAATAAATAAATGAAATACAATATTCAGGCTGGAGGTGTGTCACCAGTTGAGTTCCACAGGAATTTGTGCTGGGACCTCTAATGTTTGTGGTATATATAAATGACTTGGACGTAAATGTAGATTGTTTGGTTAGTGAGTTAGCAGATGCCACCAAGATTACTGGGGTCATGGACTGTGAGAAAGGCTGTCAATGTATACAGAGGGATATAGATCAGCCACAGAAATGGGCAAAGAAGTTCCAGATTGAGTTTAATCTGAGCAAATACAAGCTGTTGCACTTTGGCAGTCGAATGTAAGGGGAAAGTTTACAATTAAGATCAAGTCCATTAACAGCACCGATGTATAGAGGGATCTTGGGGTTCAAGTCAACAACCTCCTGAAGATGGCAACACAAATTAATAGCATAGTAAAGAATGTATATGGTATGTTTGCCTACATTGGTAAGGGCATTGAGTATAAGAGTCAGAAAGTCAGGTTGCACCTTTAAATGAGTTTTGGTTAGCCACATTTAGAGTATTGCAAACAGTTCTGGTTGCCCTATTATAGGAAGGAGGCTTTGGAAAGGGTGTAGAGGTGATTTACCAGAATAGTGCCGGAGTAGGGAGTATTAGCTACTGACAGAAGTGCAAAGGAAATATGCTGATAAAACCCGACACCCATTATCAGCTAAACAAAAACAGCACGTTTTATCTATGAGTGATAACCTCAGTCCCTCGCGAGGAAAGCAGACGTTATGATGACACTTAAGAAACTTCACTCGGCCAGTCAACTTTGGGGAAAAACAAGTGTAGAAGCCAGGCAGCTATGTGATCCAGTGAAATCATCTTGGATGTTAAAAATATGAGTACTGGCAAACAGAGAACTTAGAAATATCCAGAATGGGTTGCAGAATCCTCACACGAATATTTTAAAAGGGACAGGATAGTTACCACTATATTGTTGGAATACCAATATGGCATATTAAGTTATTATGAAATAGGAACTAGACAAGTAATTGAAGAGAAAATAAGGACTTATGTCCTGTTATGCAATTTTCAGTCACAGACCAGGATATTCTTGGCTTGACCCCATTTATGCTAAGTTAGCTACATGTGGCCAATGCAAGAAAATAGGAAAAATATGTGTTTTTATTTTCATTTCTCCTTATATGTTCAAGGACATTCATGCTATCCAAGTCCATACCAGCTTTCATAGAAGACAGTTGCACTATCTGAAGAGTCTATATTGTAACCAGCGAGTTAGCGGAAACTATTGACTGATCCAAAGAAAATATTATTTGATAAAATAACTATTACATCCCTCATAATAGGTGCATATCTGTAACTGTTTGCAGTTATTTAAAAAAATGAAACAATAAGTTATTATTGGATTAATTTTTAACTATAAAACTTGATGAATGAAGCAGATTTTTGAACTACTATTGAAAGATTCTCAAGATTTTACTATGTCCAGTACTAAACCATACAACGTGGAACAAAGTAAAATACAGCACAGGAATAAACCCTTTGGCGCACAATGTCTGTGGCGAACATGACACCAAGCTAAACGACTGTAATCCCATCTGCCTGCACATAATCCATACCCTCCATTTCCTGTATATCCATGTGCCTATGTAAACACCACTATCACCATCCCTGCAGCACATTCCAGACACACACCAACTTATGTGTAAAAACTTGCATTATACATCTCACCTCTATCTCATCTTTGATATTTCCATCCTGGGAAAAAGAATGGTGCTGACTGTCTTCCCGATCTAGTCTCTCATAATTTTATATACTTCCATCGTCTCCCTTCAACCTCCAGAGGGTTATTGAGGAGGAAATGTTGCTGTGAATTCATACTGATTGTGGTCTGTTGATGAGGAGGTCGAGGTTTCAGTTGCAAAGGGATGCACAGAGACCCAGTTTCCCAAGCTTCATAAGTTTGGAGAGGATGATGGTGTTGAATACAGAGCTGTAGTCAATGAACAACAGCCTGACGTATGTGTTTTTATTGTCCAAGTGGCCCAGTGCAAAGTGGAGAACCAGGAAGAACTGCGGAGATCACGCTGGATCAATGCAAGATGATGCAACACAGTGTCACAGCCCCTGCCTCCACGACGAGGTTCTATCCTAACCTCCGGCACTCTCTGAGAGTATATGGTTTCGGCCCATGTCACAAGAAATGCAGGTTGGTAGGTAAATTGGCTGGTGTAATTTGTCCCTAGTATGTGATGAGTGATAGAATCTGCAGAGAAATTGGGGATGATAAAATTAGGATAAAATTGGGAGCTTGATGATCAGCATGAATGCAGTCAGGCAAAGGGCTTATTTGTGTTCAGTTTCGCTCCGTGACTTGGTGACTGTGAAAACAGTCCCCCTCCTCCTCCTCCTCCAATATTCCTTCCTCTGGCTTCACAATTTGCAACTCCTCCATCCTCATAACTCTTGCATTGATCTCTGGGATTTTTTCCAAACATCTGTCTATCAAACCCTCTGATCTGTACACCTATGTATTACCTGCCATGCCTTGCCCTGCCTCTTCTCTTTTCGGGTCCTGACTCGAAATGTCGCCTATCAATGTTCTCCAGAGATGCTGCCTGACCCACTGAGTTACTCCAGCACTTTGTGTCCTTTTGTGTAAAACAGCATCTGCAGTTCCTAGTTTCTTTATTTTATAAGGCTGCTTAAAGTAGTTTACCAATATTTCATTTTAAAAATCCCATACATTTCAGCAAGCAACACTGTCATTTAATTGGAAAATATGATCTGATATAAAGATGATTTTTTTGGGACTTTCCTAACAATGTGGATGTTCCACAATACCACAAATCTACATCTACAAATACCACCAGCTCTAAATACATGTTCTTTTTTTTTCACTATTTGTAATTGTTGAAATAATCAAAGCTCCAGGAAAAATAAATAACAGCTTTTGCAAAAAACAACCCTTAAAAAATCCACCAAAGCTTTCTCAAACACTCAGTTGGTAATTGCAGTGGTGTTATTCAACATTGGCAGTGACTGGTAGCTCAACATTCCATGGTTCGATGTTTCAGACGTGATAAGAGTGGCACGGAAAAAAGGTTAAGGAGTTGCTGTAACAATCAAGGAAACTCACAACGGTGCTCAGAGGACATGCTGGAGGGTTCGTCCGCTGAGGCGATATGGGTAGAGCTTCAAAGAAAGATGAAGTACTTTAATGGGATTGAACTATAGCCCCCCACCTTCCAGTAGCAAGCGGGAGATAGAGGAACAGACATTTAGACAGATAACAGAAAGATGCTAAAGCAACTTGGTTGTCGGAGTAGGTGACTTTAAGTTCCCCAACATGGACTGGAACTTGTAGATACAAGGAACTGCAGATGCTGGTTTACAAAAAGAAAAGACACAAAGTGCTGGAGTAACTCGGGTTTGTCGACTGCCGTTTCAGGTCAGCACCCTTCTTCAAACTGATTGTATGAGGGGGGAGAAAGGTGAAAGAGAGATGGGGTGAGACAAAGCCAGGCAAGTAATAATGAAGGGGGCTTTGATTGGCAAATGAGAGGAAGATGGGAAGAAGACAAAAGGCTGTGAGATATAGAGAGAAGAGGTGCAAAATGTGAACCGGGAAGAAGGGATATTGGTGGAAGGAGATAGGGAAAGGGTTGCAGTTGGTTAATTAATTGAAAAGGAGGCCACATTGGGAGCACTGAGTTCAGTAGATGAGGTTAGTGGAAGTGCATTTGAACATCTGTCTCGCCTGGAAGGGCTGCTGGGGTCCCTGGATGGATGCGAGGGAAGAGGTACAAGATGTGTTACAGCACCTGCGATTGCAGGGGAAAGTACCCAGAGAGGGGTCTTTTGAACATGGAACATAAAACAGTATAGCACCAGAACAGACCCTTCAAACCACATTGTCTATGCCGAACATGATGTCAAGACTATCCCTTGTCTACCTGCACATAACCCATATCGCTCCATTTCCTGCATATCCATGTGCCTATCCAAGTCTTTTCAGAAAGATCCCGACGCTAAAAAATCATCTATATTTGTTCTCCAGAGATGACCCGCTGAGTAACTCCAGCACTTTGTGTCTTCTTTTGTAAACCAGCATCGGTAGTTCTTTGATTCTTCATAAGTTTTAGGATTGTTTTGAATATGGATAAGTCTGGAGTTTGCAGGAAGGTACCACTTTGGATTAAGGTAAATTACAACGTTATTAGGCAGGAACTTGGACATTGGGAGTAGTTGTTACTGGGTAGGTCCACATGTAATGTGAAGGGCAAGCCCAGAAAGGAAACTGGAAAAAGCAGACCCTTTTAAATTTTAGTAGTGTTGAAGAGGGTTATATTACAGATGACAAAATTTTGTATCATTTTCAAAATTTAAGAACAATGCAGAGCATTGGGATAATCAAAATTTGAAGGGTGAAAATTTTGCAGATTTTGTGAAAATGATAACGGAGCAGAAAGTAAGTAGTCTCTATCATGGTAGGGAATATGAGGCTGGAGAAATATTGTTCTGAGTCATATAGAAAGCCAACCCTGCAAGGTTTAACTGGTGTCAACAGGGGAATAAATAGTCTGTGATAAAGAAAAATGTTTCTGTAGGAGCCAAAGACAACAGCTTTAATTTCAGCTCATCCAGAACTGAATGTTCGTTAGTTAGTTAGTTTAGTTTGAACTTTGGAAATTCCTAATTTACAGTACAGTTGAAGCCTTTTCAGCACATGGAATGGGCAGTTCAGAAGGCACTCCACCTTCTAAAAAATAGAGACTTGCAATAAATACAAGCCTATAATTATATTTTTAGAGCAAACAAAAGGCATATCAGAATGATCAAAAGAGATGGCAATGAGGTAGAAATGTTAAAGTAGTTTTGTGAGATGACATTTGGAACATGCAACATAGAAGGCATATTTCACTTCAGGCAGGCAGCATGTAGCTGAGGAGGCGGCAGCCATGTATAGATACTTGGGAATTTCCAGAGATATAGGTAGGTAAATCCAGCATATTCTCTAGCTACCATTGGATAGGCTAAGAGTAAAAAAGTGGTGATCAGGATAGACATGGTGGTGAAGAAGGCATTTGTAATGCTTGACTTCAGCAGATAGGACATTGTGTGCAAGAGATGGGACATTATGTTAAAGTTGCACAAGACGTTGGTGAGACAGCACCTGGAATATTGTGTGCAATACCGGTCATCATGCTATACACAGGACATGATTAAACTAGAAAGGGTGCAGACAAGGTTCACAAGGACATTTAGTGTGACTGGAAAGCTTGACTTTTAAGAGATTGGATCAGCAGAGATTGCTTTCCCTGGAACACAGGAGGCCGAGCAGTCACATTAAAGAGGCTGATAAAATGAAGAGGGGCACAAATAAAATGGATGGTCACCGTATTTTTCCCCCAGAGTAGGTTTAAGGTGAGAGGCAAAATATTTCAGGGGGACCTGAGGAACAGGGTTTTGTACACAGAGTGCACTCGGACCAAGTTGCCAGAGAAAATAGTAGATACCAATGTTGTTATCTTATCTTATGTTGTTATCTTATGGAGAGGGGATGGAGAGGCAGGAAGAGGTTGGGGGAGAGAGGGGGGAGACGGAGAGGGGGAGATGAAGAGGGGGAGATGGAGAGGGGGAGATGGAGAGAGGGGAGATGGAGAGGGGGAGATGGAGAGGGGGATGGGGTGAGAGGGGGATGGGGGAGAGAGTGGGAGGGGAGGGGGAGGGAAGGGGGAAAGGGAGAGAGGGGGGATGGGGAGGGATGTCTCTCCCCCCCATCTCTCCCCCCTCCCACTCCCTCCCCTCTCTCCCTCCCCCTCTCTCTCTCTCTCCCTCCCTCCCTCTCCCCCTCCTCTCCCCACCCCGTCTACCCTACCCCCCTTATCTCCATCCCCCGTCCCCCTCTCCCTCCCCCCCCCCCCCCGTGTGTGTGGGAGGTGGTTAGTGTGCGTGTGAAGCCGCAGGCCCCCCCCACAACCGCACGGTGAGGGGACGGGACCCAGTGGTCGCCCCTCCCTCCCCTCTCCCCACCCTGTCTCCCCCTAACCCCCTCCCTCCACCTCTCTACCCCCTCCTGTGTGTGTGGGGGGTGGTTAGTGTGCGTGTGCAGCCGCAGCCCCCCCCCTCCCCCCATGCAATGGGGGAACAGACACAGCGGGTCTGCACTTGGTCTAGTATATATTTAAAGCTCTCGTGTTGGTTTGTCCGGGTTCTATTTCGTGAATATTCGTTAAAGGCGTTTGTGAATCTCCTCCTCCGAAATTTGGAAAATCTGAACAATTTTTACATATTCCGGTAGGGTTTTTCCTCCTCCTTTCACTCTCACATCCCCTCCCCCACCTTTCCCACCCCCTACCCCTCTCTCCCCTTCCCCCCTCCCTGCTCTCCTCCCCCTCCCCATCCCCCGCTCTCTCCCTTCCCCCCTCTCCACCCCTCCCCAATCTCCACCCTTCCTCATCCCCTCTCTCCTCACCCCCTCCCCCTCTCCATCTCCCCCTCTCCTCACCCCCTCCCCACCTCCTCCCCCTCCTCCCTGCCCTTTCCCCTCTCCCCATCTCCTCCTCCTTCCTCCCCCTCTCTCCCCCTCCTCCTTCCTCCCTCCGCCCTCTCTCCGCCCATCCCCCTCCCCACCCCGCTCTCTCTTTCCCCCTCTCTCCCCACTACCCCTCCTCTCTCCCCACCTCCTCTCTCCCCTCTACTCTCTTGGCCCCTCCTTCCCTCCCCCTCTCGCTCTCCCCCTCTCTCTCCCCCCTTCCCCCTCCTCTCCCCCTCTCCCCTCCCTCCCCTCTCCCATACCCTAAAAATTCTAGCATGCACAAGGAGACAACTGATCCTTCTGGGTGTCTTCAATGCCAGGGTTGGATGGAGCATAATCCCCTAACCTTAATGCCTCACCTTAAACCTGTATCCTCTAGTTCTTAATTCCCTAACCCTGTGAAAAATAGTGTGTGCATTTACCCTATCTATTCCCCTCATTACTTCATACACCTCTGTACGATCACCCCTCAGCTTCCTGCACTCCAAGGAATAAAGTCTGAACCTTCTCAACCCTCGCTGTAGCTCAGCCCCTCAAGTGCTGGCAACATCCTCGTAAATCTTCTCTACACTCTTTCCATCTTAATGGCATCCTACCTACACAGGGTAACCAAAACTGAACACAGCAATCCAAATGTGCCCTCACCAACATTTTGTGCAACTGTATCATAACGTCCCAACTTCTCTACTCAATTAACCTGACAGATCAAGGCCAATAAACCAAAAGCCTTCTTTGCCGCCCTTCTACCTATGATACCATATTCAGGGAACTAAGCACCCGTATTCCTAGATCCTTCTGCTCTGCAACTCTCCCCAGGACCCTACCATTCACTGTGTAGGTCCTGTCCTGGATTGACTTCCCAAAATGGAAATATGTATGCTTAACCACAACTCTATCCTTGACACTTAATTCCATCCAACAACAGCCTTTCAATGTCAGACTTGCCACCCATTCATCCTGGAAGTAAAATTTGTTATATTGAGATTAGAAAGCTACATGAAATCAAGGACATAAAACAGAAAAATTATCATAAGAAAATATTGGAAAATACTGTGGCCATAAAAAGTGATGCAATGAAAACAGAAATATTATTCCACAACAGTGCAATGTTGCCTATCAGCTAAATCCACTGTACTGCTCTTTCATCAACAACAGAGTAGACAAAGCGATACAGTGGCACCAAAGTTTCTGAGCTCACATGGAGTATTTCAGATAAAACCTGACATTCTTTTACATTTTGCAACCAAGATAAACAGAACTGGCTGACAGTATGTCTGCAGTGAGGATTACTGCCCAGCCTGGATGCAGATAGCTGGCTGGCCAAAACTGACAGAAGGAGAGAAAGAAAAAACTTGCTGAACATTAAAATGGAGCCAAATGTTTTGGGAATTAGTCCAGTCATATTCTGGAGCTTGGATCTAGCTTTACTTCTGTCAGCTATGAATAGGGAACAAGGCACAAGAAATAATTATGCTTATGCTATCATGGCTGTAGACATGGTTTACTCAGTAAAAGGGTTTGCATTTAAACATCTTACCAATACAGTAATACAAAGTTAGCAGAGACTATTAGCTTGGAAGACAAACATTTACATGATCAGACATCAATGCCAGATCGATGAACACTCTGCTTCTTGCAAGGATACCACCCCTTACTCTCAATTTCTCTGCCTCAACTGCATCTGCTCCCATGATGAAGTTTTCCACTCTAGGCCAACCAAGATGTCCTCTTTCTTCAGTAAACATGGTTACTGAACCATCTGTTGTTGTGGATGGATCCGTTAGCCATGTCTGCTCTGTGCCCTGCAGTTCTGCTCTTGCTCCCCCTCCCCGCAGATGGAACAAGTTTCCCATGGTCTTCACTTTTCACCCCACCGTAATCCAACCACCAGTAACATTTTCTCATCCCCACCCTTTTCCAGAGAACATTCATTCTGCAACTCCTTGGTTCACTCATTCCTTTCCATCCAAACGACCCCCTCCTCAGGTACTTTCCCCTGAAACCGCTGGAGATATAACATTGCCATCGACAAATATCCTATCATTAACATATTGGCCAAATATGTAACAGAACCAGACGCATAACTACTGTCACTACAAGCAGTCCCTGGGTTATGAAAGAATTCCGTTCCTGAGAACAGATCGTAATACAAATTTTAAGTTGGAAATGGAGAAGCACAGTGTGTGGAAGAGGATCTCAGAAACAGCCAGGGTGAGAAAGCAAGCGGCTGCAGGAAGAGCTGGTGCCAGCCGGCCTGACTCAGTGAGTCAGCGAGTGAGTCTGCTCAGAGCTCGCAACTCTGCTCAGCTGGACCATGCCCACCATTGTTGTGGCACATTCATATGTATGTATAACCATAGTCAGGTAATCTGGGGAGGGCCTATATAACAGAAGATCAGTCTGCGGCTGGGTATTCTGCATCAAGTTAGTTACCTTCTGAGGTTTTTTGCTTTTGTGCAAGACGAATCAGAAGGCTGGAGAAATATTTTTCATGAATGTGTAACCTGAACGTTCAAGAAAACTCAGGATGAAACAGTGCAGCCATTAACTTAAGGAAGCACTTATGCAAGCACTTTTCCATGGTTGCTATTTGTACAAGCTACTAAATGCATATGCAGTAACTTGAAGAAACTTTTTTTTAAACAGTATCCCCAAATCTATGACAAAAATGGAAAATTATGGGCAATGACCCAGATTAGACCTTTAACAACTTCCAGCATCTGGTGGATGATGGCGGGCAAGATGAGTCATGCAGATGATGAGGAAAATTGGCAGGGTATCAGCAGTGGTTGGGTGGGGGTGAGACGGGCAGGAAAAGTCATGGTCCAGATGATGAGATTGATCAGAAAAATAAGGGGGAGGATAAAGTTGAATGGGATAGCTGTGTCAGCCAAAAGTTATCTAGACAGTGGGTATGGATGCTGATGAAGCCAACTTAGTTGGGTTAATAACGGGATGTATGAAGTCACACAGATGATGGGTAAAAGGTTGGCAGATGATTTTAAAAACAAAGGAACGCTAATTTGTAAAATAGATGTTGTTGCTCTTGATGCTAAATATTTTGCAACTCATTTAGTGGTCTACTTATCTAAAATCACACATCTATTACATTGTAAAGCCCCTGTGACTCCAGTGAATCAGCGAAGAAAGTTAAAGAATTCCTAATTTATGGAAACAAAAAGTATGTAAAGGGAACTGAGACGTCACAAGTTGCTGCAGCTTCAAAACGTCAGGCAATGGTGAGAGAAGAAACTGACCAGGGATTGTGGGGGGTAGTTGGGGTTGGGAAATCAAAATACTGAATTGTTTTCATTTAATAAGAAACTACAAACTGAGTATTCAATGGGCTGGAACGTTCTTATCACCAGCTGCTAATTCTGAAAGGAACTGTTAGTGATATCCTCCATGCATGTCTGCTCATCTGACTTCCATTCCTGCACTTAGTTGAGCAAAAAGTGGGATGCCAGCACGATGCCCCACACAGCCCACTCTGCCCCAGGACTCATTTCCCAGTCAATTCACAGAGTTCAAACCTTGCGACCATTCATTTGAATGGGGGTCAAACACCTGATCGAAAGGTATTTGTTTAACTTTTTGCATTAAGTAATTTCTCCTGTTATGATGTTCCAAGTACATTTTAATAATATAATTTTCAAGCAGAATATGAAAAATTACAGGCAATTCAAATTTCTTTGACAACTAGAACTGGGAAGTGCCACATCGATCCTGGCATCCAGTTGCTTTCAACTGCCTCATAGGACCATTACAACAGTTAGGCATCGAGGTCAATTGGATTAAAATAGCTGCAAAATCGTAAAAACCAGAAGTGCACATGGGCAATTGCGGGCAGTGGGCTGAATTAAGCACAAACCAGTCAACTAGTTTACATTATTAGAATACAAACTTATATTTATTGAACTATGGGCCTAATTACAATTTTACTTCGGAGTCACGTGAGTGACTACGTGAAGACCCCGCCAGCACGCATGCGTGACATATCGTCGTACGCATGCGGAAGCGACGGTCGGGAGGAGCGGGGCTCCTCCAGCGTGAGTTTAAAAAGCTCACGCCAGGTAAGTCCTGATGGAAGTTCGTGAATAAATTCACGAGGTGGAAGACCTGATAGAGGCTTGCAGGAGCCTCAGGTAGTAGAGGGCAGGAGATGAAACTTCAGAAGATCCTGAAGCTCCTAACCGCAGGGATTACTGCAGTAGCCAGAACAGCAGTGGGAGTGGATATGCCGGAAGAACTACAAGATGCTTTGGCCTTACTGTGCAACACACAGTATGAAATAAATAATTTCAGGAAAAGCATTATAAAGCCGGCGCTTAACCCCAAGTTCGCGGGGTTGTGTAAGCCTGGGAAGACGCAGCCTCCAAGCCTGCTATTCGGGGAAGATCTCCCCAAACAGGTTAAAGATCTTGACGAGGAGGCTAAGGCTTTGGGCCTTATTAAAGTACCTGGGTACACTAAGCCTCATCACCCACACAGAACGCACCCCTACGCACCCACCGGGCAGAGTTACCCTAACAGGTCTGCCGGTGGTGAAAGCTCGAAGGCCGGCATACCTGCTCAGCGGTCTTTTTTAGGCCAAGGCCCAGGCCGGCCTCCTTGGAAGATGCGCCACTCCCAGAACACCTACAACCAGCCGAGGAAGCAAGGCCAGAAACCACCACACCGGCAGTAACCATGGAGGTAGGTGGGTCTGGGATCCCCAGGAACACTACTGGCCCAAATTCACTTTGCATAGGGGGCAGGTTGCACATGTTCCTCGAGAATTGGCTCACTTTTACCTCTGATCCTTATATACTCAGGAGTATTCAGGGCTACAAAATTGAATTTATTCACGAACTCCCTACCCCGGTACAGCATGCACCTAGTCGGAAATTCGTCCTTTCTCATAGAGATAAGGCAGCAGGGCATGCTGAACTACAGAGGTTGATAGAAAAAGGGGTAATTGAGAAGGCCATTAAAGAACCTCAGGAGTTTGTGTCTAATATATTCACTAAAAACAAAAAAGATGGCGGTTGCCGCATCATCATAGATTTGACCGACCTGAATACTTCTGTCCAGTATATTCATTTTAAAATGGACACCTTCGACACTGCTATACAGCTTATAGCCAATGGGTACTACATGGCATGCGTTGAACTCAAAGATGCATACTATTCAGTACCCATACACAAGGATCATAGGAAATACTTAAAATTTATCTGGATGGGACAATTATGGCAATATAAAGCTTTGCCTAATGGGTTATCGTCAGCACCCAGATTGTTTACCAAGATATTGAAACCAGCTTTGGCCTATTTAAGGAAACAGAATCATACTGTTATGGCCTATCTTGATGACATCCTCATAGTGGGGGAGAATTTGGAAATGGCTACCTTGGCAGTCACAGCCACGAAACATCTTTTTCAGAAACTGGGGTTTACGATACATCCAGATAAATCAATATTGGAACCCTCTACCACCATGAAATATTTGGGGTTCATTATTGACTCAGTGCAAATGTCTGTCACGTTACCACCAAGCAAGGTGGAAGACCTGATAGAGGCTTGCAGGAGCCTCATTGGCATTAAGGTCCCATCCATTCGGCAGGTGGCCAGGGTGATTGGGAAGATAGTAGCTGCATTTCCTGCAGCACAATATGGGCCCTTACATTACCAAAACTTACAAAGAGCCAAAATTACAGCGCTCAAAAATCATGCTGGCCATTTTGATAGGCCCATGAAAATTCCAGAAAAGGCAAAAGCCGAATTATATTGGTGGATGGGTAATGCCCAAAATTGTTCCAAACCCATTACTATCACCAATCCCTCGATCACCTTACAAACGGATGCCAGTGCCAAAGGGTGGGGAGCTACTAACACTACCTCTAGCTGTGGAGGTAGATGGAGTGCACCAGAGTTAACCCTATTTAAAAACTTAGGGATTAACTATTCAGAAATGCTGGCAGCATTTCACGGCCTTAAGGCATACTGCACTAACATGCACAAAGTTCATGTTAGAATACAGATTGACAACACCACGGTGGTAGCCTATATTAACCACATGGGCGGTGTAAAGTCGATATCGTGTGATGAATTGGCCAACAATATCTGGCACTGGTGTCTGCAAAGAGAAATTTGGATCTCCGCAACTTACCTTCCAGGTAAACTAAACACAGTGGCAGACACCAGGTCACGGAAATTCAAGGACAACATAGAATGGATGTTGGATCGGAATGTGTTCGCAGATATTGTAGAACGTTATGGGACACCAGATATCGACCTTTTCGCGTCCAGGCTAAATCACCAACTACCAACGTATGTTGCTTGGGAGCCAGACCCGGGGGCAGTAGCGATGGATGCTTTCTCGCTACACTGGGGGGATTTATTTTGCTACGCTTTCCCCCCTTTCTGCCTCATCAGTCGGGTCTTGCAAAAAATCAAGCAAGACTCCGCATCGGGTATCTTGGTAGTGCCCGACTGGCCTACTCGACCATGGTTCCCTCTGGTACAGAAGATGGCCACAGAACCCTGTATCAGGGTGAATAAAAGACCTAGCCTGCTTGTTCATCCTGTTACAGGAGAATGTCATCCATGTCATGACCGCATGGATTTGTTAATTTGCAGATTTTAAAACGGCCACTTCATGGATTCGGACTCTCCAACAGGACCATTGATACCATCACGGCAACCTGCAGAGAGTCCACAAGGAAGCAGTACCTGACCTACATCAGGAAATGGGAACGATTCTGCGTGACTACCAAAACAACATGCGAAACCGCCACCATCACGGAAGTGCTGGAGTTTCTGGCTACCCTTCATTACGATGAGGGTCTAAGCTACAGCGCCATTAACTGTGCCAGGAGTGCCCTATCGTCTTACTTGGGCAAGGGGAGTGACCAATTGGGAATTGGGTCACATCCCCTAGTATCCAAATTTATGAGGGGAATATTTAATTCCAATCCCCCCAGGCCCAGATATAGCCATACCTGGGACATCAGCACGGTATTGACGATGCTGAGAGGATGGACACCGAACACGGGACTCCCTTTGGCCAAATTAACCTACAAAATGGTCATGATTATGGCACTGATCACGGCGCAACGGGTCCAGTCCCTGCACAAACTCAGTCTGGATGCCATGGCAATTACCAGTGGGAAAATCACATTCCAGGTGCAGGGACTATTGAAGCAAGATCGACCCGGAGTGTCTGGACATACTTTGGAGTTCCTGGCTTACCCAGCGGACACCCGTCTTTGTATCGTTACATTGATTCTGCGATACATTTCAGTCACTAAAGATCTAAGGGGCACGGAAACAGCTTTGCTTGTCAGTCACAAGAAGCCTCATCACAGGGTCACGGTGCAAACCATTTCCAGATGGTTAAGGGTGGTACTGGATGCGGCGGGGGTGGATACTAATGTGTATAAATCTCACTCCACCAGGGCAGCATCCACCCCGGCGGCTAGAAGGATGGAGGTACCACTGGGTCACATCCTGGCCACAGCGGGTTGGAACAATGAGAAAACCTTCCACCGCTTTTACAACAAACCCGTGACCTCCCCTGACAATTATGCAGGGAGGATTTTAAGTGCTGCCAGATAAATAACCCTTATGGGACACAATATTGTGTTTGGTATGAATAAATACCTGTTTTGTTTTTCAGCCAGTGTCTTGTCTGAATCACGTCCATCCTCTTATCCCAGCTTTAGCGGTGTGTGAGCATGGAGCTTCCAGGGCATGAAATCACAGAGCTTTGAAATCTTCACGTAGTCACTCACGTGACTCCGAAGTAAAATAGTAAGATTAAACGAGAACTTACCAGTTTGAAGTTTGATCTTTATTTTATGAGGTGTTACGATGAGGGATTACGTGCCCTCCGCTCCCGACCCTCTATTATAAAGATCACCTGGTATGAAAGTTCTCTTTTTTCTCTTACTATGTCAGTCATTGTGACTGTTTGTTCTGTGATTTCACACCACTGCTTTGAAGAATGTCGCGCATGCGTGCTGGCGGGGTCTTCACGTAATCCCTCATCGTAACACCTCATAAAATAAAGATCAAACTTCAAACTGGTAAGTTAATCTTACTATTACTGCTCCATACATTGACGATACATAATAGAGCAGAATAGCAGATTTAAAGTCCAAAACTAATACTGCTCATTTAAAATGAAGGAGAAAATGCTCGAAATATTTAGAACAGGCGGTAACTGTGCAGGTCTAACGTAGGTATCTTTCTTATCCAGGTGATCAGGTATGATGTAGGACCAGGGAGATGGCATAAAACGTGGACCTGTTGTGGCAGTGGATGAACTGCAGTGGATTACGTTTGCTTGGTAGGATTTAACCTGGTCCATAACTAGCTTCTCAAAACATTTCATGACGGTGGATGTCTGGGCCACAGGGCAGTAGTGATCAAAGCATGAGATCTTGCTTTTCTTTGGCACCAGGATGAAAGTCGTCCTCTTGAAGTAGGTGGTACCTCAGAACGGAGTAGGGAAAGATTAAAGATGCCCGTGAACACTCCAGCTGGTTGGTTGGCGCAGTTCCTAAGAATGCGGCCAGGGACTGTATCCAGGTCAGTTTCTTTCTGTGGGTTCACCCTCAGGCAGGCCGTTCTAACTTTTGCAACTGTCAAGTCAAGTCAATTTTATTTCTATAGCAATTTAAAAACAACTGTCGTTGACCAAAGTGCTTTACATTAGTGCAGGTACTAACGTGCTACAAACAGTGGTACATAGATCAACAATACATACCTAGATACATACATATATACAGCGCTCCCACAGAGGCCCTCATGAAAGGCTTGAGAGGAGAAATAAGTTTTAAGTCTAGACTTAAAAGAGTTGATGGAGGGGGCAGTTCTGATGGGAAGAGGGATGCTGTTCCATAGTCTAGGTGCTGCAATCGCAGAAGTGCAGTCGCCCCTGAGCTTGCCTAGACCGCGGAATAGTCAGTAACCCCATGTCGGCTGATCTGAGGGACCTGGAGGTGGTGTGGTGCGTAAGCAGATTTTTGATTTAGGTGGGGGTAAGCCCGTTAAGGGCTTTGTATACATAAAGAATGAGCTTGAAATTGATTCGGAACCACACAGGGAGCCAGTGGAGAGAGGCCAGAATCGGGGTGATGTGGTCCCTTTTTCGGGTGCCCGTCAGGAGTCTTGCTGCGGTGTTTTGGAACAATTGCAGGCGGGACAGGGATGATTGGCTGATGCCAGTGTAAAGGGAGTTGCAGTAATTAAGCCAGGAGAAGATAAATGAGGGGATGATCTTTTTGAGGTCGTCAAATTGGAGGAATGGTTTTAATTTAGCTATCGTCCGAAGCTGGAAGAAGCTAGCTTTTACCACGGTATTGACTTGTTGTCAAATTTCAACGCAGAGTCAAATATCACACCAAGGACTTTGACATGAGGTTTGAGTAATTGGGTAAGGCTTCCAAGGCTGCCTGCTATCATTTTGATGGAGTCCGAGGGGCCGAGTAGGATGATCTCAGACTTACTCTCATTTAGTTGGAGGAAGTTCTGGGCCATCCAACACTTTATATCCTCGAGGCAGTGGATAAGGCTGAGTAGATTTGATTGGTTGTTGGGTTTCAGAGGGAGATAGAGTTATGTATCGTCTGCGTAGCAGTGGAAGGAAATACCGTGCCTTTGAATGACTTGGCCTAAGGGGAGCATATTCAGGGAGAAGAGAATGGGGCCTAGGATGGAGCCTTGTGGAACCCCGCAGCAAAGGCTGGCTGGGGAGGAGAAAGAGTTGCCTATGTTTGTAGAGAAACTCCTATCTTTGAGGTAGGAGACGAACCAGCTCAGGGCAGTGCCATCAATAACAGCCCCGTACAGGAGATGGTCAATTAGGATGGGGTGGTCGAATCAAATCGAATTGTATCAAATGCTGCGCTGAGGTCAAGAAGGAGCAGGATTGCACAGTCGCCGGAGTCAATGGTGAGAAGTAGGTCGTTATGTACCTTCAACAAGGCAGGCTCTGTGCTGTGGAGTGCCCTGAAACCTGATTAGAAAGTTTCCAGGATGGTATTTTGGTGTAGGTAAGGCATAAGTTGATTTAAAATTACCTTTTTAAGGACTTTTGAAAGGAAAGGCAGTTTGGAAATAGGTCTGTAGTTGCTAGGCAAGGTGGGGTCTGGGTTAGGTTTTTTCAGCAGGGGCTGGACCACCACATGCTTGAAGCAGGTAGGAACAGTGCCAGTGGCCAGAGAACTGGTGATGATGGCGAGGATGCTGGGACTGGCTATTGCAATGACTTCCTTCAGAAGGGCAGAGGGGACAACGTCAAGGGGGCAGGTGGCAGGTTTCATAGTGTGACCAGCTTTACAAGCGAGGGTAGAGTAACGGGTTGGAAACAGTGTAATTTTGAAGAACAGACCAATGAGACAGCTAGGTCACGGATGGGAGGGGAAATATTAGTTCTGATGTTCTTAACTTTGCTGGTGAAAAATGTAGTCAATTCTTCACACTCAGTAGGGGACCCAGCTAAGCTGGTACTGGGGGCAGGACATATGATAGAGGTAATAGTACTAAAAAGGACCTTGGAGTTATGGCCGTTTTTGGAAATAAGGTCGGAAAAGTATTGTGTTCTCGCAGACTTTACTGCTTCCTGGTATTTGAGAAGATTGTTTCTCAGAAGTTCAAAGGAAATTTGAAGCTAATCAGGTTTATACTTCCGTTCTGATTTTCTGCACTCTCTTCTTAGGGCTCTGGTGGTGTCATTGAGCCAGGGCCAGCCTTTAGGCTTAGGCTTTTTCATTTTAAGAGGAGCAACAGAATCCAGGAAGGAAGAGCAAGTGGTATTGAATAAAGAAATGAGGTTGTCAGTGCTGAGATGGAGGGGAGACGCCTCGATGGTGCAGATGTCAGGGGTGGCTATGAGAGCATCAGAGAACTTACTGGCAGTCGAAGAGTTTATGTAGCGGGAGTAGCGAGCAGGGAGATGGGATTTTGAGGGAGAGAAAGGCAGAGATGCATCGAATATAATTGCACTATGATCAGACAGACAGGCATCAATAATTTCTGTATTACAAATTTGGAGACCAGACGATAGCACGAGGTCGAGTGTATGGCCAAGCTTGTGCGTGGGTCCAGTGGTAAGTAGAGTCAGATTGAAGTACTCAACCAGGTTCATAAATTCACTCACAAGAGGCTTAGTGGGACAGCAGACATGAATGTTAAAGTCACCAAGGATCAGGACCCGGTCAAATTTGGGCAACAAACTAGCGATAAGATCTGCAAATTGTGAGATAAAGTCCTTATGCATTTTTGGTGGGCGATACACAAGAACAATATAAAGTGGACAGACTAGACCAACTATAATTAGTTGATGTTCAAAACTGGAAAATGATCAGCGTTCAGGAGGCAGCAGTTGAAATGTTTCTTAAACACAGCGGCTAGGCCCCCACCGTGACCGGAGAGACTATGCGAGCTGAAAAAGTTCCACGAGTGGAGCAAGCTCACCAGGATTAAGCCAGGTTTCTGTGATCAGTAGGAAGTCCAATCCACGTGCGGTGAAGAAGTAGTTGAGGATGAAGGTTTAGTTCAGCAAGAATCTCACGTTGATCAGGGCCACTTTAGCAGGGACTGCAGGTGAGTTGTGTTCCGGTAGCGGCTCCCACGCCAGCGGGCGGAGGTTCAGGGAAACCACGCCGCTGCGTTTCACACATGGCCTAGCTGGGAGCCCGCGGGCCGACAGACCGGGGACCGAGAAGATCGACCGGAGAGAGGCATCCCTGGGCCCGAGGGACCGCTGATGGATGGAGCGGTAGGGCCGACCAGATCCGTCTTCACAGCACTGGGCGGGGTAAGCTGATGTTGAACGGGCGCGGTGACACTGAGAAAAGGCACACTCAAGTCTTGCGGGACGGATGGCATTGCCCTGTTGGCATTTTGCTCAAAGCGAGCATAAAATGCATTACGTTCATCAGGGAGGGCCGCACTATCACCAGCGATGCTGCCTGACTTCGCTTTATCAGTCAGTTATAGTATTCAGGCCTTGTCACAGTCTGCAGGTATCCGAATTATTATACGGGTACTTAAGTTTGTCAGTAGTGGGTATATGGAATGAGCTACCAGAGGAAGTAATATGGACAGGTACCATAAGAACATTTAAAAGACATTTGGATAGGTGCATGGATAGGACTGGTTTAGAGAGATATGGATAAAACGCAGGCAGGTGGGACTAGTGTAGATAGGGCATATATTTGAAATGGGCAAGTAGGGCATAAGGATCTGTTTCCGTGCTTTGCGACTCTATGACCCCCAAGTCTGCCAGGGTTCTTTATCATTACATATCAACTGAGTGCATACACATCAGTGAATAACAGATGAAAATGAATTTCACTGTAACATCTTTATTATTACCTAGCTGACTAATTGTTCCTGCCACATACAAAAAATGTCTGTTGAGAAAGATATCAGATGAAAAACACCTTAGAATAAATTATCACAAGGAAGTGGCATACTAGCTATCAATTGAGAAGCAACTGAAAGTAAGTAGATACTTGCAATTCCTACAATCAAACATAAAATACTTACATGCTACACCAGATGCTAATCCATATAGCAATCCATTTCCCTCAGAGGTCTGCTCAAAAATCTGAGTTGCTTGAGGTGGACACTTCTCTTGTCGAATGAAGTTGTAAAGTAATGTTTTGACAGTCCTGCTAGTGTTCTGAAGGCTGTGAAAAAAGGTGCGGGTGTGTATGGTTAAGGGAAGCGGAGGGAGAGGGGGGAAAAGAGAGAAAAGTTCATTTATCTACAAGCAATATCCCAATCTATTATTAATACACTAAAAAACAGTTTCTACTTGTTTGTACCTCCACATTTGCCAACAATCAGCCACACCAACACAAAAGATCAAGATTAATTAAGCACAAATCTAATCCATCGCAAAATAAGAGTTTCTGAAATTAACTCCGCTAAGTTAATAAAACAGACTGCATCCACTAAACTGTACATGAGCCCAGAATGAATAAATCACCATGGTGACTTCCTTCAACTGCACCCATTGTGTTCCTCAGCGTTTCTTAAAATTAATCTTTATCTTTCCATCAGGACTTGAACAGGCACTTGCTAAATATTTAACTGCTTGCTGATTTTTCAATAAAGCATTGTGTTTGAAATATTTTGGTCTGATAGATATCCTGGCTAATAAATCCTTATTTTTTGTGACAAGCCCATTCTCTGTTGGATTAATAAACTAATGAATGCATTCTAAAATTATCCAAACATGAATTTCATTCATGGAAGATTTCTATTTATATTATATTTGCTTATATGGAAATAAGTTTGAAAAAAAACGAACACAAATTTTATTTTCTATCCTTTCTATCCAGATCACCAACTGTGTTCAAAGAATTCCTGGCCAGTAATGCAGTTTCTTAAATTTCTTTACTACAAATAATCCAGAGTTCTTGTTTGAAACCTGACCTATGACCTTTGTGTTCTTGTTTGAAACCTGACCTACAACCTTTACAAACTTACTTCAGAACACAGAGCAATTATACCTTGTAACATAAATCTACATTTTAGCAATATTCAATATTATCTTCCTTGTAAAACAAGGTTTTCTGATTTTCTTGAACAATATGAAGGAAATTCATTCGGTTTAATGACAACAGGCTGAACAACATTCCTGAACATCCACTTTTAAAGAGTATTGGTAAAATTTCTTACCTGACATCTTGTAAACTAAGCAACAATTGATAAATAACCAAAATATCAATGTATTTGATAATTATTTTTTTTAGATTATCACTTCCATTGGAAAGTAACCTAGCCCTTGCAAATGACAGGCTACAGAGATGGGTAAGTGTGGACCTGGATCAAAAGATCACACTCCTCCCTCTTGCAACAATGCGGAGTATTTGTGCTCACTCCTTGACTGCACTGGTTGTCCCTTGGTTTTCTGGTTTTCTCACACATCCTCACGTCATCCTTTGGTTGTTGCCAAATATCACTGCATATAGATTAATGGCAACATCAAAAAGAATCATTGGAGAGTTGATGGGATTGTCTGCGAGATTGTTTTTCAGTGCCCAGATAAATTAGGGTAATTGGGATTAATGGGATTGCTCATCTGTGACCAGGCGTACACCTTATCAAGTATTTCCACTTTGAAGGAAATTACCTGAAATTCGGAAAATTCTGGTTGTCTTCGGGTAATTTTAGGGAAATTGAATAATTTCAGGAAATTTCCGCATCTGGCCCACGAAGGGGTGTAAAGGTAATACACACACTGCCGGTTTGGCGCTTAAAGGTCTAAACAGAGCGCTGTCAGTTTAATGCGTGGGAATTTCAACAAAGAGCCGTCAGCTGTAGCGCTATGGATTCTAAATATAGCCCTACCGGCTGCAGCACTATGGGCTTTAAGCATAGCGCTACGGCCACAGCGCTATGGGTCACTGTGGGACTGTTTGGGAAAATTCTCGGATAACAATGAGTCTTTGGAATTTTCTTTCTCAGTGGAAGTTGAGCCTTTGATTATTTTTCAGGCAGTGGTAGAATTCTGGATAAGCCGAGTGCTGAAAGGTTACCAGTGGGCGGTGGGATTGCAGTTACATTGGGATTGGCCTTGATCTTACAGAACTGTGGGTGGGCTCAAGGGAAATTGAGGGAGAGAGGGCGAGGGGAGGGAGAGTGGGAGAGAGGGAGGGAGAAAGAGGGAGAGAGGGAGAATTTCTTTGTGTTGAAAACGTGTGCCCACAAATATAAAACAACAAAGAGCATGCAGGAAGCATTTTTGACAATTTCAGGAAATGCCATCAAATTCTAGGAAATTTGGGATTCTATTTCAGGAAAAAAAATGTTGAGGTGTAGGACTGACCTGATGGGCCAAGCAATCTTATTCTGTGTGATTATAAATATAAAATTATTTATTCCTGCTTTCGAGATATAAGCACCCGCAGATTTACTCCTCTCTGAAGAGTAACCGGATAGATGTAATGTTGATGTTTTCTGTAGCTGCAGTGTACAGAACCAGGAAGCAGAGCCTCAAAATAACAGGTCAGCCATTCAAGATAGAGAGAAATTAAACTTCTTCCCCAGAATGTCATGAATCTTAGAAATTCTCTACCCAATAACTGTGGAGGCTCAGTCACCGAGTATATTAAACACAAAATGAGATTTTAATATTAAGGAAATCAAGGGATATGGGGATATTGCAGGATAGTGCAAAGCGATATAAGGTCAGCAATTATCTTATAGACACGAGGGCAGAATGGCCTAAACCTGTCTGTTTTTTTCATGCTAAAAATTTAATATAAATACAAGTCTTTGCTGTCAGAAGCCAGGTATCATATGCAAGATATCGTGGTAGGAGATGATAGTACGAAATAAATGAAACACGTTGTATAACCGTGTCGTCACATGGTTCCATTAAAAGAGCTTAAGATTGTTAATCAAATGATTTTGTCCTATAAGGGAAAGGAGTGAAAGGTAATGAAAAGATGATATATATCATTTTGAAGTTTATTTTATAAGCATAACATTGAAAATATTGCACTTAAACTGGAAGAGTTTGTGTTATTCCCCCTTTCAAAATAAAACTATTTATTAAACCCACAATGGCCGCTTGTCCCTTCCTTCTTTGTTGTTTTTTAGTATGTTAAATTATGTTTTAGTGTTTTTTAGCTTGTTTTACGCTGGGGGTGGGGGGGGGGGGGGGGGGGGGTTGGCAGAAACTTTTAAAATCTCTTACCTTGACGGAGATGCTTTTTTTTTGCGTGTCGTATCTCCGTCCGCACTACGGCCTAACATCGAGGAGCTGGCAGCCTCTGCTGGAGACCGACTCTGGGAGCTCCAACTGCAGGAGCCTGCAGGACTTAACATCGTGGAGCTGGTGATTCCTGTCAGGAATCGACCTTGGAACTCCAACCACTGGAGCCTGCAGACTTAACATAGTGGAGCTTGCGGTCTCTGGTTAGAGACCGACTTCAGGAGGCTCCAAGCCGCAGGACCTTCGACCGCCCTGATCACGGGAGCTTTGATCACCCCGACGCGGGAGTTTCGATTGCCCTGACACGAGGGCTTTGGTCGCCGGCTGCGGGTGCTACGATCGCCCCGACATGAGGGCTTCGATCGCCATCTGCGGGAGCTTCGATCGCCCCAACTGCGAATGGTTTCACTGCCCCGACCGCAGTAGAATAAAGAGGAAGAAGATTAGACTTTATTGCCTTCCATCACAGTGAGGGATGTGGGGAATCTGCTGTGGTGGATGTTTATGTGATCTTTTATGTAGTCGTGTGTCTTGTTGCTTTTTTTTTAGTATGGCTGTATGGCAATTCGAGTTTCACTGTACCTTAATTGGTACACGTGACAATAAACTGACCTTTGAATTGTTTTGAGCTTTATTTGCATATTATATTTCAGAATTAGTTACAAATCATCCAGCAAATGCAATTTTGGAAAACTTATCTTAAAAGAATAAAGTAGTTTAACTTAAATGTGAAACATTACATTAAACATCTGTAAATACCTATATAGTGACCATTTTCTGTTGCTATGGCAAACAATGCTAAACATAAGGAGGGTATTAGATCATGCTTCAAGTTCATTCTGCTCATCCATCAACTGTGGAAATTCCAAAGCTGGAAGTATCTAAATTTCAGAATGATCAGTCCTAAAAAAACATTTAAGTAATAGCTCATGACTTTTATTTGGAAGTTAGGGCTGACAGTTACATACTTTTTGAGTTGTGAAACTGTTGATGTAGTTACCTTCCTTTCAATGAATTAATTCCACATGACTGACACAGTCAAAAATAAGACAATGCCAAGAGCTTCCACTCCAAGTTACACTAATCCCCAGCAGCTTGCAAAGCCATGTTGACATGTCCCACAACTTTGAGCTGATGATCAGCACACAAATCACTAAGTATCCTTCCAGATGCTTCTACTTCATTGGTTAATTGTTACCAAAGTGGACCGGTTTAACCAGTGTTTTGCCTAACAAGAATGGCAGATAAAATAGCAAATATAACACATAGCAAGGTTTACCAAGATTACATATAACGAACCAGCATTAATCCACAGATAAATGGTGGCATTGCTGGGTATTATTAATTAATTCAGTAATGTTAACATCTTTATTACCCTCTAATTACCCTGTAATCCAGATAGCATTCTGGTAAAAGGTAGAAACAAGGAACCGCAGATGCTGGTTGAAAAATCTAGCATTCTAATGAACCTCCTCTGCACCCTTTCCATAGCCTCCACATCCTTCCCGGATTGTGGTGACCAAACTACTCTAATTGTGGCTTAAGCAAAGTCCTATAAAGCTGCATCACGACTTCCTGACTCTTAAACTCAATGCTCCGACCAATGAGGACAAGATTAGACTGACAATTCATCCTCACATTTTAAGAAAAGCACATTGCACTGACCAGAAAGTGGGTAAATCTCCGATGTGGTAAAGCTTGCATTTAAATATACTTTAACGTTCAAAACCTCTCTTTCATAATGTACAAGCTAATATATCAATGCTGTGGGAATGGGAAAATGTGCCAAAGTATTCTGCAGTTTCAGTCGCAAATTTTCTTACATAAGGTTCAATGTAAAATGTAGCTTCAAAAACATTCAGTAAACGACATGGTATTTAATGTTAACGGTTAAATACTTTTTAAAATAAATTCAGGCAATAAATCAGCAGAACAATCGGCACCATTGCCAAGGATACCAGGCTTATTCATTATGGAAAAATGAATGGAATTGCAGAATAAATACTCCTCCCAAACCAAAATAATTGAAAAAAAATGAAATCCATCTCTGGTGATTGGTTATAAATGCTGATAAAGTAAGTCATTATAAATTCTTGTCCTCCCTAGCCACTATTTTTTCTATCCTACCACAACACAGAATAAGACTGTCTGAGTGATCCATCCCATGTCAAAATAAATATTCAATAATGACATTTTATTTTAAAAAATTGAATCTGCAATTTGGCCACTGCTCGTGTTTAAGCTTTAACAACTAATAATCTTTGTGCATATCACTCACACACCATAAACCTTTAATAGAGATCCTTATGTTCCAACAAGTCAAGGATTTGTGTTTATAATAAAGCAACATGCTGTAGACGTCCTCGCGTTGTGTAAACACTCTGTTTAATAATTAACCGATACAGCCCGTTGGTTACGTGCGCATCAAGTTAATATTTTACTACTACCGAGCCGTCGCTCGTGAGCACCGAGTTACACTCCAACCGCCAATCCTTCCAATTCCAACTGCCGCCTTTGAATTCCAACCGCTTAACGGCCCGCCACCCTGACTGCGTGATTGGTCAGCCCAGATCACGCCCGGTCCACATGAGAGTCCAGCTCAACCAACGACGGTTCGATACCAAAATGGCTCAGGCCGCCACAATGCTAGCTATTTCAAAAGGCACAGTCGATTTGTTTTATGATATTCACATGACACAGTTCTAAAAACTGGCATCCAAACCCACCTATTGCATTTCATCTACAGCCATTCTTCCATTCCCACCCTAGGCAAAATGCATAGTGGTCATTGCAGTACAGCGTTTTCATATGTGTAATTCATAGCTTCGTAAATCAAAGCGAGGTGCCCAAAACAGTTCATGGTTCCCGAGTGAAAATTTGCAAATCACAGAATTACTGCTTTCTTTTTTTCAGATCTGGGCATTGCAGTATTGCCCATTCTAATCACCCTGGTGGTGGTGGTGGTAAACCAACTTCTTAAATTGGTTCAGGCTTTCTGATGAAGATGCTCTCTCAAGCGCTGTTGAGTAGAATGTTCCAGGATTTGACGCAGCAACAATGTATGACTGCAGACATACTTCCAAATCTTGGTGTGCAACTATGAAGGAATCTACTGAAGATGGCATCCCCACATTTCTGATGCCTTTGTTGTTTTGAATGGTAGAAGTGGTTGATTTGGGATATGTTGTCAAAGTGGCCTAAATAAGTGGCTCAAGCAAATTGCTGGATGTTACTGCCAATATGAATATTGCTGAGGTGTTGTTTTTGGTGTTGAGTATTATTGGAGTTGCACTCATCCGTGTAAGCGGAGAAGATTCCAACACATTCCTGATTAGTGCCATGTAGATTGTGGATAGGCATTAAGGTCTTAGGCAATTAGTTACTTGCCTGAGAATACTTCACCTCTGATTTGGTCTTGAAGCTATTGCATTTATGTGATTGTTTCTGCTGAATTATAGCCAATTCTAACACACGGAACATGCAAAAGAAAGTCAGAGTGCTATTTACCCACCCCAAAGTGTTAAAAATGGGAAACTCCACTGTGAAACATTCTCTGTCAGAAGTAGAAACAAGGAAGTTTAACAACGTTAACAAAAAGAGACACAAAGCACTGGTGTAACTCAGCTCTGATTTATAAAGGCCAGCACACCAAAAGCTTTCTTTACCAACCTATCTACATGCGATTCCACCTTCAGGGAACTATGCACAGTTATTCCTAGATCCCTCTGTTCCACAGCTTTCCTCAATTCCCTACCATTTACCATGTACGTCCTATTTTGATTTGTCCTGCCAAGATGTAGCACCTCACACTTATCAGCATTAAACTCCATCTGCCTTCTTTCAGCCCACTCTTCCAAATGTCCCAAATCTCTCTGTAGACTTTGAAAATCTACTTCATTATCCATAGCACCACCTATCTTAGTATCATCTGCATACTTACTTATCCAATTTTCCACCCCATCATCCAGATCATTGATGTACATGACAAACAACAGTGGACCCAACACAGATCCCTGAGGCACCCCACTGGTCACCGGCTTCCACCCTGACAAACAGTCATCCACCATTACTCTCTGGCATCTCCCATTCAGCCACTGTTGAATCCATCTTGCTACTCCGCCATTAACACCCAAAGATTGAACCTTCTTAACCAACCTTCCATGGGGAACCTTGTCAAAGGCCTTACTGAAATCCATATAGACAACATCCACTGCTTTACCCTCATCAATTTCCCCAGTAACCTCTTCAAAAAATTCAAGAAGGTTTGTCAAACATGACCTTCCAGGCACAAATCCATGTTGACTGTTCTTGATCAGACCCTGTTTATCCAGATGCTTATATATATTATCTCTAAGTATCCTTTCCATTAATTTGCCCACCACTGACTTCAAACTAACAGGTCTATAATTGCTTCATTCTTTCAACCCTTTTTAAACAATGGAACAACATGCGCAGTACGCCAATCCTCCGGCACTATTCCCGTTTCTAATGACATTTGAAATATTCCTGTCATAGCCCCTGCTATTTCTACACTAACTTCCCTCAATGTCCTAGGGAATATCCTGTCAGGACCTGGAGACTTATCCACTTTTATATTTTTCAAAAGTGTCAGTACTTCCTCCTCTTTGAATCTCATAGTTTCCATAGCTACTCTACTTTTTTCCCTTACCTCACAGAGTTCAATATCCTTCTCCTTGGTGAATACCGAAGAAAATAAATTGTTCAATATCTCCCCCATCTCTTTTGGCTCTGCAGATAGCCGTCCATTCTGGCTCTCTAATGGTCCAATTTTATCCCTCGTTATCCTTTTGCTATTAATATAGCTGTAGAAACCCTTTGGATTTACTTTCACCTTTCTTGCCAAAGCAACCTCATATCTTCTTTTAGCTTTTCTTATTTCTTTCTTAAGATTCTTTTTACATTCTTTATACTCATCTTAGCACCTCATTTACTCCATGCCTCCTATTATTATTGTAGATATCTCTCTTTTTTCGAACCAAGTGCCCAATTTCCCTTGAAAACTATGGCTCCTTCCGATTTTTACCATTTCCTTTCAACCGAACAGGGACATAAAGATTCTGTACACTTACAATTTCCCCTTTAAATGTCCTCCATTCTTCTTCTACATCCTTCCCATAAAACAAAATGTCCCAATTCACTCCTTTTAAATCATTACGCATTCCCTCAAAGTTAGCCTTTCTCCAATCAAAAATCTCAACCCTAGGTCCAGTTCTGACTCTCTCCATAATTATATTGAAACTAATGGTATTGTGATCACTGGTCCTGAAGTGCTCACCAACGCATACCTCCGTCACCTGACCTGCTTCATTTCCTAACAGGAGGTCAAGCACTGCCCCTTCTCTGGTCGATACCGCTATGTATTGCTGCAAAAAACTATCCTGCACACATTTAACAAACTCCAAACCATCCAGGCCATTTACAGAATGTGTTTCCCAGTCTATTTTTGGAAATTTGAAATCTCCCACAATCACTACCTTGTGCTTACTGCTAATATCTGCTATCTCCTTACAAATTAGCTCTTCCAATTCTCGCTCCCGATTTGGCGGTCTATAATACACCCCTAAAAGTGTTGCTACACCGTTCCCACTTCTCAATTCCACCCAAATAGCCTCCCTAGACGAGCCCTCTAATCTATCCTGCCAAAGCACTGCTGTAATATCTTCTCTGACAAGCAATGCAACCCCTCCACCTCTGGTCCCTCCAATTCTATCACACCTGAAGCAACAAAATCCTGGAATATTTAGTTTCCAATCACAACCCTCCCACAACCATGTTTCACTGATTGCCACAACATCATATTTCCAGGTGTCAATCCAGGCTCTAAGTTCATCCACCTTTCTTACAATGCTCCTAGCATTAAAATATACACATTTTAGAAACCCACTATCCCTTATTCTCTGTTTATTATCTTTTTCCTCTTTCCCGCCTACATTTTGGGTCCGAGTGCTTACCTTCTCTGCCTCTTGCCCCTCACCCTGTCCCCTAGCCCCCACTACCCGAGTCCCTCCCTCCAGCCTTTCTAGTTTAAAGTCTCCTTTGCAAATCTCCCCGCCAGGATATTGGTTCCCCTCGGGTTCAAGTGCAACCCGTCCTTTTTATACAGATCATGCCTTCCCCAAAAGAGGTCCCAGTGATCAAGAAACTTGAATCCCTGCCCACTGCACCAGTCCCTCAACCACGCATTTATCCTCCACCTCATTCCATTTCTACTCTCACTGTCACGTGGCACAGGAAGTAATCCTGAAATTGTTACTCTTTTGGTCTTCTCCTTAACTTTCCCCCCAACTCCCTAAATTCTTCTTTCAGGACCTCTTCTCTTTTTCTGCCTATGTCATTGGTACCAATGTGTACCACAACATCAGGCTCCTCTCCCTCCCTTTTCAGAATCTTTTCGACACGTCTGACACATCCGAGACCCTGGCACCAGGGAGGCAAACTACCATCCGGGTCTCCCGACTACGTCCACAGAATCGCCAAAATAAGTCTTTTGTCAGGAATTTACAGGTCCAGCATCACTCCGTTAGCTCAGCCAAATTTTAATTTTCATGCATCAACATGGCATTTAAATATTGGCAGGATATTCAGGCGTTTACAGAATCAAAGCAGAAGCCAATATCAAACACATACAAGCGGATACCAGCAGGGGTCATTGGGTGGCAGCAAAGAATGGAGTCCCTCATTTTATTTCCATACAATTTCTGTCAATTGTGATGTCTCATCCACACTTTGTCAGTTAGTTATCAAGGATCACACACAGAACCATAAATACATTAATATTATAATATGGTCAAATATCTATAGCAGCAAAGAACAATTAAGAATTTGAGACAATTTGTTTATTAACAATACTGTGCTCAATGAAAATAACCAAACTCCTTTTACTTAAAAATTGTAACCCGCTTGCCCAACGCAATATTCCATCACTCAACCATAGCCCCCAATCACGCAGGCACGGTTCATTTCCCCTCATCACCAACATTCCCTCCCCCTCCTCTTCACCCTCCCTCTTCTCTCCCCTCACCTCCTCCCCTTCCTCCTTCATCTCTCCCTCCCTCTCCTTTCCCCTACCTTGTCACTCCCTCCCATCCTCCATAACCCCTCTCCCCTCCCTACCCCCCTGATCCGTTGTGCCCCGTTCCCCAACGCAATATTCCACCACTCACCCATTTCCCCAACGCATCCCGTTTCCACCACTCATCTGTTCCCCCAACGTAATCCGTTCCCCCAACGTAATCAATCCTTCCCACGTTGGGGGGGGGGGGGGGGGGGGGCAGTCGGCGCTTCCCGGAGCCAATGAATGGATTCCATTTTTGGGTCAGCGACAGCGCTCCCTTGAGCCACGTGGGGGGAGAAGCGGCAAAAATCTCACCCTCTCCTTACTCCCCTTGAAGCTGCTGATCCCAGTGTCTCTCTGTCACGTCTCCCTCCCTCGCCTTTTCCCTACCCTCAGTCACTCCCTCCCTCACCTCTCCCCTTTCGCACTCCCCCACTAAACACAATGTTTAAATAACATTTCTTCTCCTCCCATCCCCCACTCCGTCAACTTTCATAGCTTGTGTATTGGCAGTAGAGATCACATTGTGATGTCATTGTCGTTGTCAGAATCTTCACGGCAGCTTGTGTAAATGAGATCCCATTGTGATTGGACAACTGTGAGATGCTATTGTGACATCATCACTGGAAGCTGCTAGAAAAGTTTCCCATTCACAGGCAGTTACTATTTTCAAAAGTTGGCTTTTTTTAGACTTTAAATATCAATCACTTGTGAAATATAACATCAAATGTGAAGAAAGTTGATACTAACGGGCACGGGAAAAAGCCGAGTAAGATTCTGCAAAAATGTTTGCGCTATTGTATACCATTTTGGAGTAGTTCCATGATCAGACAGACAGACAGACAGACAGACAGACAGACAGACAGACAGACAGACAGACAGACAGACAGACAGACAGACAGACAGACAGACAGACAGACAGACAGACAGACGGACGAGGAGACTTTTAATAGTATATATATAGAAAGATTGGATAGATATAACCATCTGCATAGTGGATTAAGGACATTAAAGTATCCTGCAGATAGTGGCAAGAGCATTGAATAGATGACAATAATATCAATGAATAAGTCAAAGAGTCATGCAGCACGGACACAGGCTCTTCAGCCCAACTTGCCATTTACCTAGCTAACGTCTAGCACCATCTACTGCAAACATTATGTACAAAAATAAGGAGCCTATCCAACTGAGATGAGTATGAGGAAGTTTATTGCAGATTTATTGCAAAAATACCTGGCATTTTGTGATTAAAAATAAAATGCATGAAAAAATGAATTGCTTTCTCAAGTAATGCAGTGCTATCTTTCCGCATATACAGTTAAAGAATGTTTAAAGAGTGCTGTTTAAATTGTGATCCAGTGCCCTCCCAAATGCTTAGCACCTTGTGTTTTGGTGAACCAACATCTGCGGTTCCTTGTGCCTGACTAAATTAAGTGATCTGGTGATGCATTTTAGATTTAGATTTTTTGCATCCTTATTTTTCTGGTGTCCCTTTATGCTTTTTTATTATCATAAGGTCAAAGGTCTTTGTTATCAAGTTAATGGCCACACAAGTGTTGCATCATTGGAATATAACTGACTGGAATATTATAAAAAGCTGATAACTTTAACCAGTCTCCTTTAGATATTCCTGATCTATTATTTTCATAATTTTCTGTTTTAATTCAGATTTCCAGTATCCATGATACTTTATTTTTATATTATGTTAATTGCTTTTCCTAGATTACGCACGTCTCTATCTCATTATAAAATAATTCTCACTTCCTATCATTGTTCTGATCTTCATTTGGGCTGTATTTGGTTGCACTAATAGACTTTTGCACTATTATGCATACCTGGTATCATGGATAATTAATTGTATTTTTGATTATTATATATTTACCTGTGTGTTAGTGCATTTGCAGGCCTGTTGGGCCTATTGCATTTGCGGGCTGCAGCAAGAAAGAATTGCATTGCAAGAAGGAATGGGATAATCCAGAGATGCTGACTGTCCCGCTGAGTTATTCCAGCATTTTGTGTCTACCTTTGATTTAAACCAGCATCTGCAGTTCTATCCTTTGCATTGCTCTGTTGCGAGTACACATGACAATTAAACACTCTTGACTTTCTTTATGGTTGTTGCTAAAATTGATTTTTTCAAGCACAAAAACATGGTCCAACCAAAGACTTGAATAGATTTGTAGGCAAGTCCTTATTTCAAAATTGTTTTTTAAAACCTAGAATATAATTTGGCCTTTTTATTTGCAATCCTGAATATTCCTAGTTCAGGCACCAAAAAAAAGGAATGGTTTCCACCATTTTAAGAATGTACCCTTCTAGATACATGGTTATTTTGCTCAATTTCCTCTAATAGATTAATATTGGTTTCAAGATCAGGGTGAAAGATTTACCGCTCACACTGACACAATTCTTTTAAGCTAGATCTTAGAAGTTAATTTAAAAAGTTTGAATAAAAATTACATACCATTGTCCTTGCATTAAATAATTGTATATTACACTCTCCCGAATGATCTCTTTCTGGAATAGTTGGTACGACAGTAGAACTAAAAGTGTGGTCACAGATTCAAGAAGAATGCTATACGTAATATCTCTGCAAGCAAAAACAAAACAAGTTTAAATCAGCAGAAGTTTGTTGTAAGTAAATTTACATTAACCATCAAAACCCATTAAAGGGAAAACAGATAGCTCAATTTCACTTTTCAACTGATAAAGCATTGATTGTATTATTTAGAGCAAGACAACTGATATATTTTAACACAGCAATGTCTATCAAATCCAGCAGCAAGAGGAATATAGCTGACATTAACCATGCAAGAAAAATTGGAAAGAGATTGTAGTAGAGGTCGCTTATGTAATTATCACTGGAAGAACCTACGTAGATACAAATTTAGGCTGCACAGCGTTATAGTCATTGCCTATGAGATGCATCCTGGGAGAATAGACTACCTTTCTTAGTTTAATTAACAACCAAAATGTTACCTTTATCCATCATATCACACATTTCATTCTGATCCAATTCAGGGTTTACTTCTTCAATATCCTTATTTCAGTATACAATAACATATGATTCAGATATGAATGCAGTTGTTTGATCTTCCACATACACTTTTATCACACTCTTCTCTTATATTCTCCTTTGATTTTTCATTAAACCTTGTAATTCTCAAAACATTTCAATTTTAATCTTTAATGTATGATTTCCAATGATTATTGACAGCTTATTTCAATAATAGAATACATTTATGCACTATATTTGCCACCAGTTTCCTGAAAAAGAGTGGATTGTTAACATCACTAAGGATAGGAGAAAGTGGAGAAGATTAGGGAATTGAAAAGATCTGACATAAAATACACAAAGTACTGCAGTAACTCAGTAATTCAACCGGTATCTCTGGAATATGGATAGGCGACATTTCGGATTTGGACTTTTCTTCAGACTAGTCATACTGTGTGGAAACAGGCCCTTCGGCCCAGCTTACCCACACCGACCAACATGTCCCAGCTACATTAGTCCCACCTGCAAGCATTTGGTCCATATCCCTCCAAACCTGTCCTATCCATGTGCCTGTCTAACTGTTTCTTAAATGTTGGGATAGTCCCTCCCTGAACTAGCTCTTCTGGCAGCTTGTTCCATACATCCACCACACTTTGTATGAAAAGGGTGCACATCTTAAAACTTTGCCTCTTTCATCTTCAAGCTATGACTTAAAGTTAATTCTCCTCCTCTTTCCAACTCGACTGCAAAATCTCCTCAAGCCATGCCTATTTTTAAGAACTTCCCCATCTCTCTCCAATGAGTCCGAAAGAGGAACATGACCCAAAACATTGTCTTTCCTGGTTCTCCAGAGATGCTGCCATATCTGTGGGGTTACTCCAGCACTTTGTGCTTTTTTTGTGAACCTTTATCTGTAGTTCATTGTGTCTCAACCTTTGACATAATCAGTATAGAATATCCAGTTCAATCCATCAGCACATATAACACATAATATATACATAATGAATCTGAAGAAGGGTCTCGATCCGAAACATCACCCACTCCTTCTCTCCAGAGATGCTGCCTGCCCCGCTGAGTTACTCCAGTATTTTGTGCCTACCTGTGATTTAAACCAGCATCTGCAGGTGGTTCCAGGTGGCGCGACCGATGTTGCAGTGGCCACTGCAGTCCGTCTGTCTTTTTTTATTTTTTGTCCCGTTGAGTGTATAGTTTGTAGTGTTTTTTTTATTGTTCTCAACTGTGTATGTGTGGGAGGCGGGGGGGGTCTTTTAAATCTCTTCCTTGCACCGGAGACCCGACCTTTTCCCTGTCGGGTCTCCGTTGTCGTTGGGGCCTAACACCGTGGAGCGGCCTCCAACCGGAACGACCTGGGGGCTCCAGTCGCGGAGCCTGCGGAATCACCATCATGGAGCTGGCCGGCTTCGGAGCGTGGAGAGCTGTGGTGGCGCGCGGCTGCGACCTGACTCTGGAGCTTCGGAGGCTCCGGCCGCTGGTCTAGTGGACAGTGACATCGGGAGCTCGTAGGTCCCTGGTGGGAGACCTCTTTTCGGAGCTCCCGCAATGGCAACTTCTCCCGCCCGAGTTGCGGGGTTGAAAATGATCTGGAGCAGGGCCTTACATCGCCCGGCGCGGCTTAAACGGCCACGGGAATTGCTAGCGCCGCAAGTGGCTCCAACATCAAGACCCGGAGCGGGGCCTTACATCGCCTGGCGATGGCCGCGGGACTTGCCATCACCCGCCGGGGGCTTTGACATCGGGAAAAGAATGGAGAGCAGGGGAGAGACAAGACTTTGCCGTCCATCACAGTGAGGAGGAGATTCACTGTGATGGATGTTTGTGTAAATTGTGTTGGTTGTGTGTCTTGGTTCTTTTCTTGTTGTATGACTGCAGAAACCAAATTTCGTTTGAACTTCAAACTTCCATTTGAGGTTCAAATGACAATAAACGGTATTGTATTGTATTGCAGTTCTTTCCTGCATATAATTAAGCTATTTTACATTGATTTTCAGCTATATTATTGCTTATTTGATTTTCTCAGCTGTTATCATTATTGAATCCAGCAAAATGTATTTGTAGACACAAGGAACTGCAGATGCTGGTTTATTTTTAAAAAAAGATACAAAGTGCTGGAGTAACCCAGCAAATCAGGCAGCATCTCTGGAGAACGTGGATTGGTGATGTTTCGGATTGGGACCCTTCTTCAAGCTGATTATTGTAAGGGAGAGAAAGCTGGAAGAGAGGCGAGAACACAATAACATCAGGCAAGTGATAGGTGGATACCGGTGAGGTGGGTTTTAATTGGCAGGTGGGTGTACAAAGGCCAGAAGGGGAAGAAGACAAAGGCTGTGAGAAAAGGCGAGCGTATAGTCCAAATGTGAAGCCAGCAAAAGGTATATATGAAAGGGGACACGTTATGGGAATGGTAGGGGTATTATTGGAGAAACGGGTGCACATCCAGGTGGAAATCAGAGGGGGTGGGGTTGTAGTAGCTGAGTTACATCAAATTGGAGAGTTCAATGCTCACACCTTTGGGATGGAAGTTACCCAAGTGGAATAGAAGGTCCTGTTCTTCCGTTTTGCATGTTGCCTCATTCTAACAAAGGAGGAGGCACAGGACAGAAAGGTCGTAATGAGAATGGGAAGAGGAGTTAAGTGGGAAGAGGACTGCACCAAATGCAGCAGATGAGGTCGGAGGAGGAGCATGTGAACCTCTGTCTCTCCTGGAATGGCTGCTGGGATTCTTGGATGGATATGACAGAGGAAATAAAGGGCCATGTTACATCTCTAGCACTTCCAGGGGTGGTTTGGGTGAAAGGGGATGGGTGAAGGAAGGAGTTGCGGAGGGAGCGAGTTTCTGCGGAAAGCAGAAAGGGGTGGGGGAGAGAAAATGTGATTGGTGGTGGGATCATGTTTAAAATGGTGGAAAAATCGATGAACAACCTGTTTGATACAGAGGTGGTTGGGGAAAGATATGGACCAGGGGATCAAGATCCATATTCCGTCTAGGAAGAGGGGGGAAGCGAGAGCAGAACTACGGGACACAGAGAGGTCTGTGAGGGATCCCTCCACAACAGCAGGGGGTAGGAAACCATGTTTTCTAAAGAAAGAAGACATCTGTGATGTCAGTCAGTCAGTGCCTATTATGCCTCCTGGCATGTAGGGCAGCAACGAAGGTCCTCCGCTCAGTAGTGTTGATTCCTTCAGTTGCTGTTTCCGTAACATATTTGTTTTACGAGACAGGGTTGTTAGCCCTGTGCTCAACCTCCAACCTGGAGGACCAGTGGATCGCTCTTCGTCTCGCCTCTACCCTTCGACCTGTCCAGCATGGGGGACCCTAACAGGGGACAAATCTCCTGCTGGCATAGCTCTAGGGGTCACTGTGACACACAAGCTCCCCGACCACGACAAGGTTGCAACCAACGGGGAGCTTACATCTGTGATGTCCTAGAGTGGAAAGTCTCATCTTGGGTGTAGATGTGGCAGATGCAGAGAAATTGAGAATAGAGGCAGGGTGGGAGGAGGTGTAGTCCAGATAAGATGTGGATCAGGGGTATATAGTGGACGCTAATTGTTAGTCTGTCCCTTGGTAATGGAGACAGAGATATCAACAAAGGGGTGAGAGGTGTCAGGGACAGTCCAAGTGAATTTGAGCACATGGTGGAAGTTAGTGGTTAAAGTTAATAAAATCAACTCTAGTTCTACACGAGTACAGGAGGCAGCCCGATAAGAGGCTGACGTAGAGGAGTAAGTGTTGAGCAGTGGTGCCAGTGTATGTTTGGAACAAGGATTGTTCAACGTAACCAACAAAAAGGCCAGCAGAGATGGGGCCCCTGCAAAATAATCTGACGTTGCATCAACTGCCCAAAGTCTCGTGTGAAGAGCTAGTAATCTGTCAGTACAAAACTGCAATAAAAGGGCTTCAATCTGGATACACCTCAAAATTATCCCCTTGCTGCAATGGCTGAAGAAGGAGTATTATCATAATTCTGTTAAAAAAGTTAAAATAATGGCTGATCAAACTAAGCTTAAAGAGTAATAAAACAAAACACACATATTTTTGCTGCAACAATCAAATACTGTTGTCTAACTTCCATATCATCAAGCACTTCCCAAATCAGAGTTTTCTTTGTGTCCAGTTTCAAAGGTTAATGAAGAAACATGTGTACAATTGCAGAATTATGCCAAAGGATTAATTCTAAATAAATAAATTTACAAAATCACACAGGAACCAGATTTTATGGTCATCCTTCCTGAAGGCCAATTACTAGAGTAAAAGGTTAACTACGAGTTGAAGCAAGGGATTTGGTTCCCTCCAAGTGTTAAACATCAATTAATATTTAATAAGAAACAGGAAATGATGCCTGTTTAAAGAGAGAAAAGCTTTTCCTCTGTTGGCAGTGCATGTCAATCTAGGTTACCATAGTGATTGAGGCCTCCAAGCTCAAAATTAGTCAATTATTAGAATTTATTTACTCTGAAAGGATACAGTACTTTTAGAATGGGAAGAAGAAAGCATTAACAAACCATTAAACCTTTTACACTAACAGTTTCTTTGATGGATGAGTTGTACCAGAGCAGAATGGACTCGCGTACTATTAAATTAGGATAGAAACATAGAAATTAGGTGCAGGAGTAGGCCATTCGGCCCTTCGAGCCTGCACCGCCATTCAATATGATCATGGCTGATCATCCAACTCAGTATCCCGTACCTGCCTTCTCTCCATACCCTCTGATCCCCTTAGCCACAAGGGCCACATCTAACTCCCTCTTAAATATAGCCAATGAACTGGCCTCAACTACCCTCTGTGGCAGAGAGTTCCAGAGACCCACCACTCTCTGTGTGAAAAAAGTCCTTCTCATCTCGGTCCTAAAGGATTTCCCCCTTATCCTTAAGCTGTGACCCCTTGTCCTGGACCTCCCCAACATCGGGAACAATCTTCCTGCATCTAGCCTGTCCAACCCCTTAAGAATTTTGTACGTTTTTATAAGATTCCCTCTCAATCTCCTAAATTCTAGAGAGTATAAACCGAGTCTATGCAGTCTTTGTTCATAAGACAGTCCTGACATCCCAGGAATCAGTCTGGTGAACCTTCTCTGCACTCCCTCTATGGCAATAATGTCCTTCCTCAGATTTGGAGACCAGAACTGTACGCAATACTCCAGGTGTGGCCTCACCAAGACCCTATACAACTGAAGTAGAACCTCCCTGCTCCTATACTCAAATCCTTTTGCTATGAAAGCTAACATACCATTCCATAGCATGTTATTAAACATGTTATTAGTTAATCACTGTACGATGCCCTTCTCCTCCGTGAATGCAGATTAGAAGTATTAATTTAATAACTCACTTACATTATCTGGCTCCATAGACAGACTGCCCTGTTGGTCAACAAACCTACTATTTCCATTTCTCTTCTTGCCTTTAATATATACGGTTCTTTAAAATATTTGTTCATGTCCTCCAATGATATTTTGTAATGCCTTCCCCACTGGTATTTCTCTATACTTGCCACATGCTTCCTTTTTTCCTCTCAATATCCCTTTTCGTCCTGGGCTCCTTGAAACAAGTTGTTTGGGATCAGATTGGGCCTCAACTCTCACTAATTCAATTTTGAATGATTCCCATTTGTAGGCCCAGTAGCTCCAAATATAGTTTTTCCAGATTCAGTTTTGTGATACTGAAATTGTCCTTCCCCCAATTCAGGATCTTAATATTCAGTCCATCCTTATCCTTATCCTTTTCCACCTTCAAGGTAGTTATGGTCCCAATAACCAAAATGCTCTTCTACTGACACCCCACCCCTCCTTGCCTGGCTACATTCCTAAATATTATGTGATTCTCTATTAGGACTATCCTCATATTAAAAAGGTTTCCTGGATGCACTTTAAAAACTTATCCTCAGCTAAAACCTTTCACATTGAAGCAATCCCAATTAATACTGGGAAAGTTGAAATCCCTGGCCACCACAATTCTATTATTCTTACACGTCTCTGTGACCTCTGCGCGCACACACAGTGGAATTGCAAATTTGAGATTTTCAAAGCAAAAGATGTATCTAGATCTGCCACTTTGCTAGCCACATTCAGTGGAGATCTCTTCACTTCAACAATATTCAGCACTGATTTTGAAAGGGATCCTTGACTTGCAGGTTATGGCACAATCATTAAAGGAAGCAATTTTTCATTATTTCCTTAAAAAAAAGTAAAATGTTTCTGAACATCACAGATATTTAAATATTCTTAAATTCAGCAGCAGATCTGAAAGAAGACTGAGTCCTGTCCCTAACTTTGCATTCTGTCAAAGGTGAATTCCAGGTACTGGGTCTCAGCACAATGTTGCCTGTGCCCAGTTACTGCAGAAAACTCTCTAACAAGTCAGTTTTGGTCTCAGAATGCCATATCAAATAATCAGTTCCGACAAAGAGTAAACTGCCTCAAAACCTAACTCTCTCTTCCCAAAGATGCAGCCTAAACTGCTGAGTACAGTAAGTTCGCGTTTTTACAGACGTCTTTATAAAGGGGGGGGGAAACAAAGATAAAGATGGGCTGAAAGGATTCCCTCCTCATTACTGTTGGGGCGATCACTCGGCCTGAACATCCCGTTCACTTTGAACACAAATAATATTTTGGCTGGCTTGCAGTTTGATGAACTCAAGTTGGCTGATCATTTTTTAATGTTGAAGTTGGAGGGGGGAGGGAAAACAAAGGGGGACCTGGCAGATACTTTGTACCTTGTTAACCGCCCTTTAAGTAGCGACTATTTGCATTCCTTGTGTACGCAAGCAAAGGATTTCACTGTGACTTGTCACATGTGACAATAAAGTATTCCTTCATTCATTCATTCGTTTTTAAGAGCGGATATTATTCTGGACACTATGAATGACACCTGGGAAGACAGACAGGACCTAGGTTTAATGCCACTAAGGCAGTACAGCACCAATTCAGATGTGCCCATTTGATGTTTATGCTTAAGTAAAAATTAGGAAACGGAACATTCTATCTAAGGCAAGGGTGTTATCAGTTACAGCAGAGGTGATGTTGTTCTACGTTAAACTTGAATCTTGATTCTATGAGCAAGAATCTGATGCGCTAACCCAATGCATCCACCACAACCAGCAATAAACAGCATGGAGAAAAAGTGGTAAAATCAATTAGCTAGAATTTATGAACATCACTAAATATCAAATACATTTTAAACAAAACTATATGGATTGAGATAAATATGATAGCAAAAAAACTTACAACAATGGCATTTCGATAATCAGATGTACTAGGCTGCATATCAATCCCTCCAGGAGATCTTCTGGCTTGGACCCTGTAAAAAAAAAGATTTAAATAGACAAATGTGGGAACTGCAGTTACTTGATATGCAGTTACAGTGATGGATGATACGAAATGTTAAACTTGCAAACTCCCCACTGTCATTCCCCTTCACTTTCACCCAGAAAGCACACGTCTGAAGGGCATAGATTGGGGTCGACAATCAGAACCTTTTTCCCAGTGTGGAAATGTCAATTACTAGCAGGCAGAGTTATAAGGTGAGAGGGGGAATGTTTAAAAGGTGATGTGCATGGCAAGTTTGTTGTTGCACAGAGTGGTAGTGATAGAACATGCTGCAGGAGTGATATGAATCAGATATGAAATGGGGCGGCATGGAGACGCAGTGGCAGAGTTGCTGCCTTACAGCGCCCGAGATCTGGGTTCGATCCCGACTACGGGTGTTGTCTGCACGGAGTTTGTATGTTCTCCCCGTGACCGTGTGGGTTTTCTCTGAGATCTTCGGTTTCCTCCCACACTCCACAGATGTACAGGTTTGTAGGTTAATTGGCTTGGTATGGTGTAAAAAATGTTCCTAGTGTATGTAGGGTAGTGTTAATGTGCAGGGATCGCTGGTCGGCACAGACTCGGTGGGCCGAAGGTCCTGTTTCCGTGCTGTATCTCTAAACTAAACTAAACATTTTATAGTAGTCTTGAAGAGGTTTTTAGATAAACACAAGAATATGCTGGGAGTGGAGGGATATGAAGCATGTGCAGGCAGAAGGGATCAGTTTAAGTAGGCATCATGTCCAGTGCAGACATTGCGAGTTAAATACTATTACTGTGCTGTACGTTTCTATATTCTATACTCAGTAAGCAGGCACAATTCAGCAGACTGCCACATTTCACAATGCTCAATATTCCTTCCTCTTGTAAGTACTGTTTGTTCCCTAGCCAACCTAGTAATTTATAGTGAGAAGTAAAGAACCAAACAATATGTATCAGGAGTATGATTGTCAATATGCACCAGGAGTTTGTTTGTCAATAAGGGCTGGAGCAACTTCTCTGGAAGGCATGGACAAACAATGTTTCATGTCGTAACTCATGTCGGGGGTTCAGTATTGATGTGGATAGAGAGCTGGCTGGCAGACAGGAAGCAAAGAGTAGGAGTAAACGGGTCCTTTTCACAATGGCAGGCACTGACTAGTGGGGTACCGCAAGGCTCAGTGCTGCGACCCCAGCTTTTTACAATATATATTAATGATCTGGATGAGGGAATTGAATGCAACATCTCCAAGTTTGCGGATCACACGAAGCTGGGGGGCAGTGTTAGCTGTGAGGAGAATACAAGGTGACTGAAGAAGGGTCTCGACCCGAAACGTCGCCTATCTCCTTCGCTCCTTAGATGCTGCTGCACCCGCTGAGTTTCTCCAGCTTTTTGTGTAACACAAGGTGATTTGGATAGGTTGGGTGAGTGGGCAAATGCATGGCAGATGCAGTATAATGTGGATAAATGTGAGGTTATCCACTTTGGCGGCAAAAACAGGAGGGTAGATTATCATCTGAATGGTGGCCGATTAGGAAAAGGGGAGATGCAACGAGACCTGGGTGTCATGGTACACCAGTCATTGAAAGGAGGCATGCAGGTGCAGCAGGCTGTGAAGAAAGTGTTGGCATTCATAGCAAAAGGATTTGAGTACAAGAGCAGTTGTACAGGGTCTTGGTGAGGCCACACCTGGTGTATTACGTACAGTTTTGGTCCCCTAATCTGAGGAAAGACATTCTTGCCATAGAGGGAGTACAGAGAAGGTTCACCAGACTGATTCCTGGGATGGCAGGACTTCCATATGAAGAAAGACTGGATAGGCTTGGCTTGTACTCGCTGGAATTTAGGAGATTGAGGGGGGATCTTATAGAGGCTTACAAAATTCTTAAGGGGTTGGACAGGCTAGATGCAGGAAGATTGTTCCCGCTGTTGGGGAACTCCAGAACAAGGGGTCACAGTTTAAGGATAAGGGGGAAATCTTTTAGGACCGAGATGAGAAGATCTTTTTTCACACAGAGAGTGGTGAGTCTGTGGAATTCTCTGCCACAGAAGGTAGTTGAGGCCTGTTCATTGGCTATATTTAAGAGGGAGTTAGATGTGGCCCTTGTGGCTAAAGGGATCAGGGGGTATGGAGAGAAGGCAGGTACAGGATACTGAGTTGGATGATCAGCCATGATCATATTGAATGGCGGTGCAGGCTCGAAGGGCTGAATGGCCTACTCTTACACCTATTTTCTATGATTCTATGATTCTATGAAATCCTCTCCAGACTAACAGTGTTGGGGAAGAGAGAGCTGGAAAAGTGATGGAGGCAGGACAAAGCCTGGCAACCGATAGGTGGATGAGGGGGGTTTTGATTGAGTGGACAAGGCTAGAGGTAAAAAGGAGACAAAAGGGTGACAAACAGGAACTAACCTGAGACAAAAGGGAGACAAGAAGACAAGAGGGTATTGATAGGATAGAATAGCAGTGAAGCAAGAGTGAAATGTAAAGCCAGAGGGACATAGGTGGAAGGGGGATAGGGGAAAAGAGCATGGGTGCACAATGGGGCCAAGAAAAGTGGAGGGTGTGTGTGTGTATGTGTGCGCACGTGGGTGTTTGTGAGGGGGGGTGGGAGAGAATCAGGAGAAAAAAAAAATGGGGTGGGGTGTTACCCTGAAATTGAAAAATGCAATCTTCATACTGTTCCGTTGTACATTATCCACGGTGAATATGAAGTGCTGCTCCTCCTGTTTTAATAATTACTGTTATGCAATTTACAGAAGTATGGATATATATTACCTATTCTTCTCTCCACTACAGTGTTTTTTTGGTGTTAGCCACAGCTCCGTTGATAGTTCTATCACTGCTGTACTACAGGGTAGATTCCAAACTAATTCCAGTGAAGAGCGTAACATTGAGTAGCACCTTTTCCAAATGTACAATCAGGCATTTTTTTAATACATTATAACAGCTCACTTAAACCAACAGTTAAAATCTAGCTTCAGTGCATTAGAGATAGTGGCTATAGGGTAAAGTACCAGGAACAGATAATACTCATAAAGTTGTACCATAATAATTTTGTCAATAAATGCAGGTTATAGAAGAAACATGTACAAATATTTACCTTAAAAGACATGTATAATGTAAGATAAACAGTAACTGACATTTATAGACTCAAATAAAACTCAGAAATATGATTCAGAATAAATATGCCACATAAAAATAAATATGAACCATTTTTGAATTCTAATCAATTTTCCTTTTTGTTTTACTTACCATAAGTCAATGGTGCCCTCTCTTGGTATGTAAAGTTAAACAGTAGCTCCTCCTCGGGCATCTGGCTAACAAAGGTTTTCAGTAAACAGCGAATGATAAACAGGGCATTATGGGCCTGCCAAATAAACAGCTGGCTGACGAGAGAAAGATAAATACAAGAAGGATGATGAATGTGCGAGTTATAACCAGACCACATAATCCAGAGTTGCACAAAGAGGTTATAGAATATTGTTTTGCAAACTGAGTTTATATTATCGTGTCATAAAATTATGAAAATCACAAGTGCAAATGAGAAAAATGGCATTTTAAATTACTAATTTTAAAAGAGTTTGCACACATTATTCACCCAAGAGAGGAAAGGTACGGGAAAGAAACTGTTCAGATAATGAGCACATAATTAAATGTGTAGGAAAGCAGATGCTGGTTTAAATCGAAGGTAGACACTTTCTTCTTGATCTCAAACTACCTTGCATATTTGTATTCCACACACTGACAAGATTCAGCTGCCATTTTTGATAACCATCTTTGTTATCTATGACAACACCCACTTTAGTGTCATGTGCAAATTTATTAATCATAGGTAGACACAAATTGCTGGAGTAACTCAGCGAGGCAGGCAGCATCTCTGAGAAAAGGAATGGTTGACATAGTTGGAGACAGTAAGACTGGTGGGAGAACTGGAAAGTGGGAGGGGATGGCAAGAGAGGGAAAGCAAGGGCTACTTGAAGTTAGATGTACAGGTGATCTTTGCTTCAGTCATCTGTACCTTGGTTTTGGTGGGAAGGGACAAGTTGACCAGGGAGTTGCGGAGGGAACGGTCTCTGCGGAAAGCAGAAAGAGGTGGAAATGGGAAGATGTGGCCAGTAGTGGGATCCCATTGGAGGTGGCAAAAATGTTGGAGGATTATATGCTACATGCGATGGCTGATGGGGTGGAAGGTGAGGACAATGGGGACAGTCCTTGTTACGAATGGGGGGAGGGGGAGCAAGAGCGGACCCGCGGGACATCAAGGAGACCCTAGCGACAGCCTCATCTATAATGGAAGAGAGGAAGAGGGAAACCCCTGCTTCCCAAAGAATGAGGGCATCTCTGATGACCTGGTATGGAAAACCTCAGGTAGACACAAAATGCTGGAGTAACAGGCAGCATCTCTAGAGAGAAGGAATGGGTAACGTTTCGGGTCGAGACCCTTCTTCAGACCTCAACCTGAGCGCAGATCCGGCATAGACGGAGGAATTGGGAGTAGGGGATAGAGTCTTTACAGGAAACAGGTTGGGAAGAAGTGTAGTCTAAAGAGCTATGGGAGTCAGTGGGTTTGTAATAGATGTCGGTCAACAGTCTGTCTCCTGTGATGGAGATGGTGAGTTCTAGAAAACGTAGGGGATGTCGGAGATGGTCCAAGTAAATTTGAGTGCAGGATGGAAATTAGTTGTGAAGTTGATGAAGTTAGTGAGTTCTACATGGATGCAGGAGGCAGCACCGATGCAGTCGTCAATGTAGCAGAGGTAGAGTTCGGGAATAGGGCCAGTGTACGCCTGGAACAGTGATTGTTCGACGTACCCAACAAAGAGACATAGCTGTGGCCCATTAACTTTAACATAATTGTAATTTTAACATAATTAAAATGACAGGTTCAGTCCAGTGTGGAACCACAATGATCTAAAATGCCTCAACGATTCGTATATTGATAAAATCAGTTTAAGAAAGCCATATATCCAATTTTCCTCAATAACAGGAAAACAAATAGGAATGTGAGAAGATTAAATTTCAAATATATATTTTATAATTAAAGCAAATAGTCAATAAAATGCAGGCAAACATGAGGATCGCCCAACTTAGATCTTAAAAGGCCAGACCAGATTGCTTTCTAAAAGATTAAAAGCTGAAACAGTGCAGGCCCATGGATACAGGTCTTTAAACTGCCAGAGAGATTCAGATAAAATAATGAAGATGCGTAAAAGAATGTTGTGTACTTTAGCCCTCTAGATAAAATGTAAATGGAAGTCATAAAACTTATGAACATAAGGAACATAAGTAGCTGTAGACTATTCAGCCTCTCATGCCAGCTCAATAAAATTACTCTTGATCTTTCACCTATCACCACTTTCATGCACTAATGCCAAATCCCTTGATTCCCTTCATATCTAAAATCCAATATTTTTATCTCTGACTTCGATCTACTCAGCGGCTGAGCTTTTACAGATGAGAATTCTAAAAATATACCACCCTCTGGGGAAATTTCTTCTCATCTCAATTCTGAATGGCTAGTCCCTTAGAGCAAGCATGCAGTAATAAGCATGTTCTGGCCACCAAATTTTGGAAATAATTTATTAACTTTAGAAAGTGAACAGCAGAGATGTATTGAATCACATCGGGGCACCTTAAGATCAAATGAGGTGGTGACTACTCCCTACAATTTAGATGGTTTATGGCTGTTCTGATCAAAATTGCCACGTTATTAAGGGGAAAGAGTTAATGTTAAACCTGAAATTAAATGGAGGAAGAGAGTTATGTAACTAAATGACCAGAGATTTTTCAACTATGTAAATTATTTGATCCGTAACACAGGCAAAGACCATATGAAGCTCTGGCAAAGGAATTCTAACAATGGAGAAGGGAGAAGAACAGAGAAATGGCAACGTGCATTTGAAAAACCTCATTTAAAATGTCTAAAAAATACTTTACTAGCTGGCTAATCAAAGAAACTCAATGTTGCCAAAAGACGGTTATTAACAAAAGGAGTAAAGGAATATGAAATAAATTCTGCTTCAGGGCAGAAATGATGCCATCTTCAAAGGAGGAGAAATAACCCACTGTGGCGGTTTCCAGAAATAAAGGAGGTCTTTGAGAAAGTACGGGATAGGGAAAATAAAAGGTTTGAATTGATTTCTGCACCAATATGCCTTGGGTATAAAACATCTTTTTTACTAAAAATATTTTTTACACCAAAACTTGGTAAGATAGGCGCTTCACCTTTATATTAAGAAAGACACAGAACCTGAGCATGGCTTTGCAAAAAGGCACAGTGTCACATTGAAAAAGAACATGAAACTAGTAAAAGGTTTAGTTTAGTTTAGAGATATAGTGCATTCAGAAAGTATTCAGACCCCTTCACTTTTTCCACATTTTGTTACGTTACAGCCTTATTCGTAAATGGATTAAATTCTTTTTTTTTAATCATCAATCTATACACAATACCCCACAATAAAAAAAGTGAAAACAGGTGTTTGCAAAGTAATTAAAAAGAAATAACTGAAATATCACATTTACATAAGTATTTAGACCCTTTGTTGAGGCAGCTTTGGCAGCGATTACAGTCTCAAGTCTTCTTAGGTCTGACGCTACAAGCTTGGCACACCTGTATTTGGGTATTATCACCCATTCTTCTCTGCAGATCCTCTCAAGCTCTGTCAGGTTGGATGGGAAGCGTCGATGCACAGCTATTTTCAGGTCCCTCCAGAGATGTTTGATCGGGTTCAAGTCAGGGCTCTGGCTGGGCCACTCAAGGTCATTCACAGACTTGTCACAAAGTCACTCCAGCATTGTCTTGGCTGTGTGCTTAGGGTCGTTGTCTTATTGGAAGGTGAACCTTTGCCCCAGACTGTGGACCAGAACGCTATGGAGCAGGTTTTCATCAAGGATCTCTCTGTACTTTGCTACGTTCATCTTTCCCTCGATCCTGACTAGTCTCCCAGTTCCTGTTACTGAAAAACATCCCCACAGCATGATGCTGCCACCACCATGCTTCATCGTAGGTATGGTATTGGCCAGGTGATGAGCGGTGTCTGGTTTCTTCCAAATGTTAAATCTTGGTTTCATCAGACCAGGGAATCTTGTTTTTTATGGTCTGAGAGTCCTTTAGGTGCCTTTTGGCAAACTCCAAGCGGGCTGTCATGTGCCTTTTACTGAGGAGTGGCTTCTGACTGGCCACTCTACCATAAAGGCCTGATTGGTGTAGTGCTGCAGATATAGTTGTCCTTCTGAAAGGTTCTCCCATCTCCACAGAGGAACTCTGGAGCTCTGTCAGAGTGACCATTGGCTTCTTGGTCACCTCCCTGACCAAGGCCCTTCTCCCCAGGTTGCTCAGTTTGGATGGGCAGCCCGCTCTGTGAAGAGTCCTGATGGTTCCAAAGTTCTTCCATTTAAGAAAGACGGAGGCTACTGTGCTCTTCAGGACCTGCAATGCTGCAGAAATTGTTTTATAGCCTTCCCCAGATCTGTGTCTCGACACAATCCTGTCTTGGAGGTCTACGGACAATTCCTTCATCTTCACGGCTTGGTTTTTGCTCTGACATGCACTGTCAATTGTGCGACCTTATATAGGCAGGTGTGTACCTTTCCAAATCATGTCCAATCAATTTAATTTGCCATGGGTGGACTCCAATCAAGTTGTAGAAACATTTCAAGGATAATTGATGGAAACAGGATGAACCTAAGCACAATTTTGAGTGTCATAGCAAATGGTCTGAATACTTATGTAATTTCAGTTATTTATTTTGTTAATTATCTTGCAACATTTCTAAACACCTGTTTTTGCTTCTTCATTCATTGTGTGTAGGTTGATGATAAAATAAATGAATTTAATCCATTTTAAAATAAGGCTGTAATGTAACAAAATGTGGAAAAGGTGAAGGGGTCTGAATACTTTCTGAGTGCACTGTACAGCGTGGGAAGAGGCCCTATGCCCAACAAATCTGCATGGACCAACAATCCCCGTACACTAGTTCTATCCTACGCACTAGGGTCAATTTTGTTTTACAGAAGCCAATGAACCTACAAACCTACACGCCTTTGGAATGTGGAAGGAAATCAGAGCATCCAGAGAAAACCCACACAATCACAGGGAGAACATATAATTTCCGTACAGACAACTGTAGTCAGGATGGAACCTGGGTCTCTGGCGCTGTAAGGCAGCTGCTCTACTGCTGCGCCACAGTACCATCCCTATTTTTCAAAAATGAGTTTAAAAGATTTGACAATAAAATGCTAACCTATTAAAATGAAAGGTTCTATTATAATTATATAATGGGTTTTTTTACGATAAAATAAGCGATTAATGCAAATGACTCTAGGTTAGCTCCTCAATTTGAAGTAGCTGAAACTGGAACACTCCGGGTAAATCCATTTAATCACAGAGAGAATGTGCACATTCCACTTGGTCTGTACTAAAGGTCAGGATTGAACCAGGTCATTGGAGCTATGGGGCCGTAGCCACAACGGCTACATTATGCTAACCATTATAATTAAGATAATCCTGAACTGTATTGTTTTTTCAACATTATGATTTGATTATCATACTGGTTAATACTTTGTTAACAAAAGTTTTAATGAACACTGATAATGATTAATAATCAATTAGCTTCCTTACTGTTGAATGAATGAATGTTTATTGGCCAAGTATATTCACATACAAGGAACATACATTCAGATTAACCTGCTCTGAGGTGTTTTTAGACATTTTAATTTAATAGGCAGCCAATGCCACCTTCAAAAAGTACAACATGCATGAGAAAACAAGGTCTCCCTGTATGTTTACAATAACAGGGTGTTACATAATTGTTATTTCTATATCTACTTGTATAGATTTGCACAGCAACTGCAGATAGTTTAGAATTTTAGTTTCAGAAGTTTATTGTTCAATGTGTTTTATACAGTCACTTTATCTATATTATCATGGATTAGATTCTCACTCTGTACATATGTGGGAAGAGATAAGAAGGCGCCTATGCTATTTGCTATGACCAAATCCTGTTTGTAGTCCTTAAAATACTACATGCAAACCACAGGCTGAAGACAGTTTTTCTCTGAGAATAGTTGTTTGGTATAAAGAAATAAAACAAATTAATAATACCATTATAATTGATAGTAACTTTGAATTTTGTATTAATTTTGGTTTACTCTCAAAGATCTTTGCGTTTCTCGCTGTGCATAAATTCATGCCCACATTTGCCAACAAAGCTATTGGGACAGAGACTTCAAAAGCAATTTTTTGGCAGTGAAGTGTTGTGAACATCCGAAGGACATGAAATGTTTTAAGTACTTTTCTTAGTGCATCTACCCATCTCAGTTAGCCCTTCCAAGTACCCAATACCAATTGGTAATGGGTGGCGCAGCAGTAGAGTTGCTGCCTTATAGTGCGAGAGACTCGGGTCCGATCCTGACTACAGGTGCTTGTCTGCGGAGTTTGTAGTTTCTTCACGTGACCTGCAGGGGTTTTTTCCGAGTTTCCTCCCACACTCCAAAGACGTACAGGTTTAGGCTAGGATAGTGTTAGTGTGCGAAGATCGCTGGTCAGCACGGACTCCATGGGCCGAAGGGCCTGTTTCCGCGCTGAATCTGTAAATTAAACTGAAAACTAAACAATGACTCTTGTGTGAAGTTTACACCTTCATTCAAGTATTTATTCCAAATTTGAGAACTTAAATACTGGCAAAGTATTTGAATACAAAAGAAATGTCAAAATGTATTTATGCACACCAACATTCTTAACCAGTGATCAATAATGAGAATCCATGCTAATAATTTCCTCCCCATACAAAAAAGATCCCAATACAGGAATGTGTTCTTTAATTATGTGATAAAAAAAGTCAGTACACATCAATAATTCAACCTCATTTATTAACCTGCCCTTTTTCTTAACTTTTCCCAGTTCTCCAGTGGAGCTCATCTAGTTCAGTCAATTTATTGAAATATTGTGAAATAATTCATTGAAATATTATTTGGGCTAAATTCACAATGTATTGCTATTTATCAGCTGGTTGAAATGTCCCACTTGTTAGGATACTGGCACTGCAGCACTTGACTACTGTCTGAGGGAATGTTGCACCATCAGAAGTAGTGTTTCACATGAGTTATTACAGTGTCCTCCATAATGTTTGGGACAAAGGCCTGTCATTTATTTATTTGCCTCTGTACTTCACAATTTGACATTTGTAATAGAAAAAAATCACATGTGGTTAAAGTGGACATTGTCAGATTGTAATAAAGGCAATTTTTAGACATTTTGGTTTCACCATGTAGAAATTACAGCTGTGTTTATACATAGTCCCCCCATTTCAGGGCACCATAATATTCGGGACACAGCAAGGTCATGTAAATGAAAGTAGTCATGTTTAGTATTTTGTTGCATATCCTTTGCATGCAATGACTGCTTGAAGTCTGCGATTCATGGACATTACCAGTTGCTGGGTGTCTTCTCTGGTGATGCTCTGCCAGGCCTGTATTGTCATCATCTTTAGCTTATGCTTGTTTTGGGAGCTTCTCCCCTTCAGTTTTCTCTTCAGCATATAAAAGGCATGCTCAATTGGGTTCAGATCAGGTGATTGACTTGGCCACTGAAGAATTGACCATTTTTTAGCATTGAAAAACTCCATTGTTGCTTTAGCAGTATGTTTGGGATCATTGTCTTGCTGTAGAATGAACCACCGGCCAATGAGTTTTGAGGCATTTGTTTCAACTTTAACAGATAGGATGTGTCTATACACTTCAGAATTCATTATGCTACTATCATCAGCAGTTATCATCATCAATGAAGATAAGTGAGCCGGTACCTTCAGCAGCTATACATGCCCAGGACATAACACCACACCACTGTGTTTCACAGATGAGGTGGTGTGCTTTGGATCTTGGGCAGTTTCTTTCTCTCCTCCATACTTTGCTCTTGCCATCACTCTGATATAAGTTAATCTTCGTCTCATCTGTCCACAAGACCTTTTTCCAGAATTGTGCTTGCTCTTTTAAGAATTTCTAAGCAAACTGTAATCCGGCCATCCTATTTATGCGGCGAACCAGCGGTTTGCATCTTGCAGTGTAGCCTCTGAACTTCTGTTCATGAAATCTTCTGTGGACAGTGGTCATTGACAAATCCACACCTGACTCCTGAAGAGTATTTCTGATCTGTCGGACAGGTGTTTGGGAATTTTTCTTTATTATAGAGAGAATTCCTCTGTCATCAGCTGCGGAGGTTTTCCTTGGCCTGCCAGTCCCTTTGTGATTAGTAAGCTCACCAGTATTCTCTTTCTTCTCAATGATGTTCCAAACAGTTGATTTTGGTAAGCCTTGGGTTTGGCTTATGTCTCTAACAGTTTTATTCTTGTTTCTCAGTCTCATAATGGCTTTGACTTTCATTGGCACAAGTTTTTTATTGCATAGCAATAAAAGTTTCCAAAAGTGATGGAAAGACTGGAGGAAAAACTAGGTGCTGAGAGCTCTTTTATATCTGTCAATTAAAGGAGGCAATTAAACACACCTGAGCAATTACAAATGCCTGTGAAACCATGTGTTTCAAACATTATGGTGCCCTGAAATGGAGGGACTATGTATGAACACAGCTGTAATTGCTACATGCTGAAACCAAAATGTATAGAAATACCCTTTAATAAAATCTGACAATGTGCACTTTAACCACATGTGATTTTTTTTCTATTACAAATCGCAAATTGTGGAGTACAGAGGCAAATAAATAATGATGGGTCTTTGTCCCAAATATTATGGAGGGTACTGTAAATGATGAACCTCCTGTTTGATGTATGCAAATAATAATATCCCACAATGCAAAACAATACTTTTAACGCAACATTTTAGGGAACATTCTGGACATATAATAAGTGCTTCATAACTGCAAGTCTATATTCTTCCAAAAAATAGGTCAAAAAATGCTTCTTTATGGATACCGAATCAATTGCACAGAATCAGCTACAGAATGCTGAAGAGATAATTTGCACAGATTGAGTTCAGAGAGCTAAGGATCATTTCTCAGTAGTTATGTATTATGCCCAGGAATGAACAGTTGGATTTTTCAATCCATTTTAGAAGCTTCTATATTTTTAAATAAACCATTTGCTTCAGATGAGGAGGAAAAGGGGGCATGTAAGAGGCTTTTAGATAGGCACATGGATGTGTATATAAACAGGGAAAGATGAAATATGAATCACGTGGAGATCAGTATAACTTGACATAATGTTCGTCATAGACATAGTGGGCCAACGGGTCTGTTCCTGTGCTGAACTGTTCTATGATGCCATTTGGCAGGGAAGTTGATTTATTTGTTACCACAGGATAGGATCCGGAAAGAACGTTTTGGAACAGCAATATAATGGAAGAATTTTCCTCTTCTGGCATAGTTAACTTATTTACTTTAAAAGTATGAAATAAAGTTAACTCCAGAGACGTCAATAGCCTTAACGGCACTATCAATTTATATATCAAAAATAGACAGCTGACTTACTCTTGACATTCAGCCGAGATTTTTAATTCATTGGTTCTATTGAGGAAGACCTTAACAAGAGCTTGTAAGTTCCCTGTACAAGGATTGTTCTCAACTGAAAGAAATACACAAAACCTCAGAGCTATTTAATATCAGGAACATGCAAAACAAGTATTAATATGAAATGTTTTACAAGCAATATTGAAAAAGCATTTTCAAAGACAGATATAAGCTTATTACAAAATGTACGTATTTACACTAAAAATATATATTTAATGGAGAAAATTTAAATTGGATGTTCCTCAGTTTAAACAATTTTATTCCTCTGTAAAATGACATAACATGATAGATTTGAGCTCTACAACTAACAACTCTCCAATACTTTACCCAGATAGCTACTTTTTCAGTGTAAAAATATACAAAATGTATAGGTATTTATCTATGGGGGGAAATAACATCAAATCTTAATCTTAACTAATTATATTAACTAATTATCTGATGTTTCCACCACCTATCTATCTCCAGAGGAAAATTTTACAAATCTACTCTACTCCAGCTGAAATCATTTAACTCAGTAGAACGATTTGAGCAGGCAAATTGATTTTGGTTGCTTTTTGATAATTAAATCTCCAAGAATCAAAAACGCACTGTTAAATTGCTTTATTGTAAAAATGCGTGACTTCAAGGTTACATATGGTTTTCAAAGTCAAATAATGTGATATGATTTCAGGCAATAACATACGTACTGAGTGATTTGGAGATTGGAAGTGTTGCCTCTTCCAAGAGACGAGTATCGGCACTGCAAAATAAATACAGATCCATTATATTAAAACACCAATTTCAGCATTGTATGATTTTTTAAAATTATTACCTCATACCAAGTTCAAATCTATATTTTTATTGGCACAGATATACTTTGTAAATTAACATTTCAAACAGAAATCCATAGCTAAATATTTATAATTACAGAGCCCTCTCCAACTGTTAGCAGTTTATTACATTTTGTTAATGATCCAGAAAAGACATTTAGTTTTGTCATTATTCAGGATTGTCTGCTGTCTCAAACTTCACTGCAATATTTTAACAATCACATACCCCAACACAAAATTATTTTGGGTCATATTTTAACCATGAATAAACATTGGAGTGGATTTGAGCTACATTAGGTATTGTGTCATTTATTCAATGTATTGCTGTTAAACTAAATCAGATGGTTTCAAAAGTCATGGCTTGAATTGGCTATTTCAGCATTTGAAATATATATTTCAACTATATCTTTATATTCTAAGCAAGTGCAATTTGCAACATTTTCCAGCATGCAATCTGACCATCAGTACGAGTTTTAACATCACATAATCAAATGATTTGTAAATTGGAAACTAAATGATCAAAATAAATCATTATAGTTTCTATGCATTAAATAAAAATCTTCCTCGAATAACCAATTAATATAGAAACCTAACAGTGTATTTGCATATGTAGAAAATTACAATGAAAATATTGTTTATAAACATTTCCCGGTAATGATGTGGTGGATGAGCTCAAGAAAGCTTCTGGTCCCTGAATTCCACTGCCACCTTATAACATAAAATATCAATTGACCTGAGTATTTTTACTAGGTTAAATATCTCAAAAGTGTGTATTTCTGTTATGATTAGTGTACAATTAGACAATGCTGGTGACCTAGCATCTTTTTTTAAAAAATAATATTTTTATTAGAAGCATATGCATATCATAATCAAAACACATTTTGTTTATCAATTACATATTGTTAATAGTTGGGATACCAGCTATCAAAATAGTTGGGGTCCTCGTTTATCAATTACATATTAACACAGCTTCTATTTGTTTTTTTTATAGATAGTAAGAAAGGAGAAAAAAAAAAAGTTTAAAAAAATAGAATAAATTACCAATAATACAACTTTGGAGATAGGTCCGTAGATTATAAAACATAACTATTCATAAAAAACATTATAAAACATAACTATTGCAAATAATTCCGGTTTGTCAATTAAGACAAGTCTAGTTCTTTCCAAATGTAAGGTCTCCGACATGTCCATAATCCACATTTTAATTGTGGGGGTTGTTGGGTTTTTCCAAAATTTTAACATTAATTTTTTCCCAGTTATTATACTAAAATCAAGGAAGTTTATTTGGCTTGTTGTAAGTTTTAGGCTTTGTTCTGATATTCCTAATATTATTCGTTTTGAGTCGGGATCCAATTGGATATTAACAACCAGAAATTATTCTAAAAATAGCCGTCCAGAAATTTTTGATTTTTATACAATTTACAAAAATATGAGTTAAATTAGCCTCTGAATATTGACATTTATCAGAGATAGGGGAGGTATGTGGAAAAATTATATTTAATTTTGTTTTCGAGTAATGCAGTCTATGTAGTACTTTAAATTGTATTAAAGAAAGTCTGGCATTTAACGAGCATTGACGTATATGTTGTAGACTTTCGTCCCAAATATCTTTCATTATAGGTTGATCTAATTCATTTTCCCATGCTTGTCTATATAATTCCATCGACGGGACCTCACTATCTAAAAGTATTATAAATGTGAGATGTTAATTTATCTATATTAGGATGTTTATTCAAACATTCATCAAGTCGATGGCTCTCTAGTTCTATATTCTTGTGTGTGTGATTTAAGTTGTAAATATCTAAAGTTCTCTAAGTTGTAAATATCTAAAAAAAAAATTTGAATGTAGTCCATAATTCTGTTGTAACTCCTGAAATGAAAGAAAAATATTTTCTATAAAGATGTCCCACCTTTTTAATTCCATAATTTTTCCATTGTATAAAATCTTTATCCAACACAGAGGGTATAAATAAAGGGTTATTTACAATGGGGAGAAAAATTGATAAATTATCCAATTTTAAAGTTTTTTAATTGTTTCCAAATTCGTATACCACTATTACATTATAGGATTTTCACTATAGGTTTTAATTAAGTTTTGTGGGAGTGATCTAACATCTTTAAATGTAGATTATCTATATTACTAAAATTATTTGCTTGTGTGTATGTATGTGGCATCTGGGCACAATCCGGTTAATCCCTATTTTCTTCCAAACTTTCTTCCACGGCCTTCCCATTTTCTTCCACAGCCTTCCCATTTTCACACATCCTACTCACATTTTCCCCTGAAGGTGACAAACATCTTCCCGTCGCATTTCAACCTATATTTCTGAACTTTTTGACAACTTCAAATTTAAAAAACAGCCCAATCTCACCCATTTTGAGAGAAACAAATCCGACTGACGTCACAATGCACTCGCAAGGCAGGACGGGACACTCCGGGAGGAAGGGGCCCTCCAGCGCTCGTGGCGAACGAGGAGTGGCAACGGCTGCCGGCCGCCCGGTGCCTGGTGGAGAGGCTGCTGCCGCGGCCCGAGCCTGGCAAATGTGCCTGTGCTGGGGCTCAGCCTGGAGCTGGAGTGAGGCCCAAGCCCGGGGCTTGGGATGGGACCGTGACCGGGGTCAAGAACGAAGCCACCGGTGGAGCCAGGACGAGCCTGGGTCCAGGGTCAGGGACGGTGAAGTCGGAACCTGCACTGGAGCCCAGGCGACGGCCAAGCTGATGGCTGGAGGCTGCCACTGGAACCAAGGACAAGCCTGGGCCTGGACTGCAGCCCAGGTGGCCACCAAGCTGTCGGTTGGAGCTGCCGCTGGAACCAAGAACAAGCCTGGGTCTACAGCCAGCGCTGGGTCGAGTATCTAAATAGCGTCAAGTTGGGAAAAGGGGAAGTACAACGGGATCTGGGGGTCTTTATACATCAGTCTATCAAAGTAAAGGGCCTGTCCCACCAGCATGCAACTGCACGCGACAAGCACGACCAAACATGGTGGCTTGAGGCGTACGGCCTCGTGAGGCCGGTCCTACTTCCAACCGCGGAGCTGGACGGAGCTGGTCCCGACATCATACTTACCAATCAGCTGGGCAGGAGGCGGGCCGACTGAATTTGGACGTCGCACGGCGTCGGGCGTGGACGTCATCACGCAATGGCACGGGCTAGGGGTACGGCGTCAAGATGATGCGTACACATGTCGAGACGCTGCGTACGGCCTCCGCGGCTGCGGGCCGACAGGCCATTGACGCGCAGGATTTTTGAACAGGGTCAGTTTTTCGGAGCCCCGCGCGATGTCGGGACCAACCCCGTACAACTCCATACGGCTCCAGCGATCGAAGTGGGACCAGCCCCACGAGGCCTTACGCCTCAAGCGACCACGTTAGGTCGCGCTTGCCGCATGCAGTCGCATGCTGGTGGGAAAGGCCCTTAAGCATGCAGATACAGCAGGCAGTGAAGAAAGCGAATGGCATGTTGGCCTTTATAACAAGAGGAATCGAGTATAGGAGCAAAGAGGTCCTTCTGCAGTTGTACAGAGCCCTAGTGAGACCACACCTGGAGTATTTTGTGCAGTTTTGGTCCCCTAATTTGAGGAAGGACATTCTTGCTATTGAGGGAGTGCAGCGTAGGTTTACAAGGTTAATTACCGGGATGGCGGGACTGTCATATGCTGAGAGAATGGAGCAGCTGGGCTTGTACACTCTGGAGTTTAGAAGGATGAGAGGTTATCTCATTGAAATATATAAGATTGTTAAGGGCTTGGACACGCTACAGGCAGGAAACATGTTCCCGATGTTGGTGGGGTCCAGAACCAGGGGCCACCATTTAAGAATAAGGAGTAAGCCATTTAGAACGGAGACGAGGAAACACTTTTTCTCACAGAGAGTGGTGAGTCTGTGGAATTCTCTGCCTCAGAGAGCGGTGGAGGCAGGTTCCCTGGATGCTTTCAAGAGAGAGCAAGATAGGGCTCTTAAAAATAGCGGAGTCAGGGCATATGGGGAGAAGGGAGGAACGGGGTACTGATTGGGGATGATCAGCCATGATCACATTGAATGCCGGTGCTGGCACGAAGGGCCGAATGGCCTACTCCTGCACCTATTGTCTATTGAGTACGAGAACCAGGCTGAGTTCCAGTCCCTGGCGCTGCTCTACAACCTGAGTAGGTCCTGGGGCAGGGAATGGGAGTGAGAGGAGGAGGATGAGGGAAATGAGGAGGAGGGAGATGGGGTAGCGTTTCAACCCCTCTCCCTCTCAGCCCATTTCTACACTCCCTCTCTACTCCATTTCCCTCTCTAACTCCTTCCCCTCCCTCTCTACCCCTCACCCTCCCTCTCTATCCCCTCCCCCTACCTCTCGACTGCCTCCCTCTCTGCTGCCCCCCCTCTCTACCCCCCTCCCCCCCCCCCCCCCTCTAAGGAGTGGTGAGTATTGGGGTCTATGGGTGAGTGGTGGAATATTGCATTCGGGGACCAGCCCTCCCCTGTGAAGCCGCACCCCCCGCCCCTGGACCCACATGGTCTAGTACATTTTAAAATCAACTTTGAAATATTTTTGAAAATAATTATTTGCAGCTTACATCAACAAAGTCCGTTAAACCCTTCTTTGAATCTCCTTTGCTTCCTATTCAAAATTCCATTTCTACTTTTTAAAATTTTAATTCATTTTAAAACTAAAGATTCTAGACATTCCTGAAACGGCAGTGCACGAATAGGTGAGCTATTTTCCATTCCTGGCAAATAGCAGGAAATACAATCAAGTAAAACTATGCAACCCTATGTAACTCTATGCCTCCGATACTTGAGTTCCCAGTGCGTACTTTGGCATGTGCTAGGGTGGCAGGAAAATGGAATTTAGCCATAAATGCTGGATAGCAGGAACACAGGCAAGAAATTTTGATTTTAGGAAAGATATAATGGGAGCCCAAGAGCAGTTAAAACATCATAGAAACATAGAAAAATAGGTGCGGGGGTAGGCCATTCGGCCCTTCGAGCCCGCACCGCCATTCAACATGATCATGGCTGATCATCCAACTCAATATCCCGTACCTGCCTTCTCTCCATACCCCCTGATCCCTTTAGCCACAAGAGCCACATCCAACTCCCTCTTGAATATAGCCAATGAACTGGCCTCAAAGACCTTCCGTGGCAGAGAATTCCAGAGACTCACCACTCTCTGTGTAAAGAATGTTTTCCCCAACTCGGTCCTAAAGGAATTCCCCCTTACCCTTAGACTGCGACGCCTTGTTCTGGACTCCCCCAACATCGGGAACAATCTTCCAGCATCTAGCTTGTCCAACCCCTTAAGAATTTTGTAAGTTTCTATAAGATCCCCCCTCAATCTTCTAAATTCCAGCGAGTACAAGCCGAGTCTATCCAGTCTTTCTTCATATGAAAGTCCCGACATCCCAGGAATCAGACTGGTGAACCTTTTCTGAACCCCCTCTTTGGCAAGAATGTCTTTCCTCAGATCTGGAGACCAAAACTGTACGCAATACTCCAGGTGTGGTCTCACCAAAACCCTGTACAACTGCAGTAGAACCTCCCTCCTCCTATACTCAAATTCTTTCGCTATGAATGCTAACATACCATTTGCTTTCTTCACTGCCTGCTGCACCTGCATGCCTACTTTCAATGACTGGTGTACCATGACACCCAGGTCTCGTTGCATTTCCCCTTTTCCTAATCTGCCACCATTCAGATAATAGTCTACCCTCATGTTTTTGCCACCAAAGTGGATAACCTCACATTTATCCACATTATACTACATCTGTCATGCATCTGCCCATTCACTCAGCCCATCCAAATCACCCTGCAGCCTCCTAGCATCCCCCTCACACCTAACCATACCCCCCAGCTTGGTGTAATCTGCAAATTCGGAGATGTTGCATTCAATTCCCTCGTCCAAATCATTAATGTATATTGTGAATAGCTGGGGTCCCAGCACTGAGCCTTGTGGTACCCCCACTACTCACTGCCTGCCAGTCTGAAAAGGACCTGTTTACTCCTACCCTTTGCTTCCTGTCTGCCAGCCAGTTCTCTATCCACATCAATATTGAACCACCAATACTGTGTGCTTTAAGTTTCTATACTAATCTCTTATGTGGAACCTTGTCGAAAGCCTTCTGAAAGTCCAGATATAACACATCCACTGGTTCTCCCTTATCCACTCTACTAGTTACATCCTCGAAAAATTCTATAAGATTCGTCAAACATGATTTATCTTTTGTAAATCCATGCTGACTTTGTCCAATGATTTCACCACTTTCCAAATGTGCTGCTATCCCATCTTTAATAACTGACTCTAGCAGTTTTCCCACTACCGAAGTAGCCACCCGAGCTACTTCTCTCCCCCTCCCCTCCCCCCACCCCGGCGTCAATGCGGTGGCATTCCACGCCTCCGAGCAAGGAGCGTCGCAAGTGGCATTATCCCAATCCCCTCATTCATAACATTCGTGCCCTCCCCGCAACTTTACCCTGGGCCAGACTCCCCAAACGCTGTGAAAGGAGCTCTCCCCCCCACCCCCACACCCCGGGAAATACGGTATTAAAAAACATAAACACAAAATGTACTTACCACATTATTGGTACACGAGCTCCATTCTTCTCTCTTTGTTACCTAACATACATTTAAAATATTGACAAACACTAGATGAACACCCCGCCAAGAAACTTGCACTGCGCATGCGCAGTAGACTGATGCGCATGCGCAGTACAGCAAAGGCAGAATTTCTGCTGCCTTCAGCCCTGCTTGAAACTGACGGCTTCAGGCAGCGCTGACGGCACGTGGGCTGCATAGAGCTTCCCGTGTTACAAGCACTGCGGATGAAAGGCACGGAGAATTATGCCTACCTAAGCGATCGGTCTCTTACATAGGCATAATTCCCCATGCCTTTATTATTTATATTTAGTTATTACTATGTTATAATTTTAGTCAGGGTAGGCAGTGCCTACCCTGACGGCACGTGCCTGCTGCTAACTAACCCTTCCTCATTACTCAATACCCAGTCTAGAAACATAGAAACATAGAAAAATAGGTGCAGGAGTAGGCCATTCGGCCCTTCGAGTCTGCACCGCCATTCAATGTGATCATGGCTGATCATCCAACTCAGTATCCCGTACCTGCCTTCTCTCCATACCCCCTGATCCCTTTAGCCACAACTGCCACATCTAACGCCCTCTTAAATATAGCCAATGAACTGGCCTCGACTACCTTCTGTGGCAGAGAATTCCAGAGACTCACCACTCTCTGTGTAAAGAATGTTTTCCTCATCTCGGTCCTAAAGGAATTCCCCCTTATCCTTAGACTGTGACCCCTTGTTCTGAACATCGGGAACAATCTTCCAGCATCTAGCTTGTCCAACCCCTTAAGAATTTTGTAAGTTTCTATAAGATCCCCCCTCAATCTTCTAAATTCCCTCTACTATGCAATCATAACTTCATAGGTAATAGGAGCAGAATTAGGCCATTCGGCCCATCGTCTACTCCACCATTCAATCATGGTTGATCTATCTCTCCCTCTCAATCACATTCTCTTGCCTTCTCCCCATAACGCCCAACTAATCAAGTTTCTGTCAATCTCCGCCTTAAAAAAACCCAATGACGGCCTCAACATGGAACTCTGTAGCAATAAATTCCATGTTATGAATCTCTACAAAAACTCTACTCAGGTATCCCAAAGCTTATCAATGTCTACGTGTTTACACCGTTTAACCTCCTGTAGACCCATTGTACTTAATTTTAGAGCGAGATCGACCCGGTCGCAGGTGAGAACGCCCGGGTTGCAGGTGGGAACGACCGGGTTGCAGGTGGGGACAACCGGGTTACAGGTGAGAACGACCGGGTTACAGGTGAGAACGGCTGGTTTACAGGTGAGAACGACCGGGTTACAGGTGAGAACGACCGGGTTACAGGTGAGAACGACCAGGTTACAGGTGAGAACGACCCGGTTACAGGTGAGAACGACCGGGTTGCAGGGGAGAACGACCCAGTTACAGGGGAGAATGACCCTGGTTACATAGAAACATAGAAAATAGGTGCAGGAAGATGCCATTCGGCCCTTCGAGCCAGCACCGCCATTCATTATGATCATGGCTGATCGTCCCAAATCAATAACCCGTGCCTGCCTTCTCCCCATATCCCTTGATTCCACTAGCCCCAGGGAAGTCCACACAGATGTGGTCAGGATCGAACACATGTGGTCTGGTCGCAGGTGGGCATGACCCAGGTTACAAGTGAGAACGACTTGGGTTACCCAGGTTGACCTGGTCCAGCCAGACGCCAGAGAGAGAGGGAGGGAGGGAAATGAACGTACTCACGTTCATGCATGAATAGCCTGCTCTCTCGTTGGTTCCTCCACATGCTGGTTTAGAAAACTATCCTGCATACATTCCAAGAAATCGTCTTCCTCGGCACCCCTGCCAATTTGATTCACCCAATCTGTACGCAGATTGAAGTCACCCATTATAACTGTGTTACCCTTGTTGCACACACTTCTAATTTTCTGTTTGATGCCATCCCCAACTCCAATACTACTGTTAGGTGGCCTGTACACAACTCCCACTAGCGTTTTCTGCCCCTTAGAGTTTCGCAGCTCTACCCATATCAATTCCACATCCTCCATGCTAATGTCCTTCCTTTCTATTGCATTAATCTCCTCTCTCACCAGCAACGCTGCCCCACATCCTTTTCCTTTCCGTCTATCCCTCCTGAATATTGTATATCCCTGGATGTTCAGCTCCCAGCCTTGGTCACCCTGGAGCCATGTCTCCGTGATCCCAACTATAGCATAGTCATTAATAGCTATCTGCACCTTCAACTCATCCACCTTATTACGAATGCTCCTCGCATTGAGACACAAAGCCTTCAGGCTTGTTTTTACAACACTTTTACCCTTTATACAATTATGTTGACAAGTGGCCCCTTTTGATTCTTTTCCTGGATTTGTCTGCCAGCCACTATTAATTGTCACCTTGCTACCACTTGCTTCTATTGTCATTTTCTACCCCTCTTTCTCTCTGCTCACAACTTTAAGACACCCACCACCTCTTATTCTTATCAATAGCAGCTTGGAAAATTCTTGGAATGGGAAGAATGGCATACAATGATTAAACAGGGCCTCGATTTGCCACCAGGACATACAACTGAATTCTCAAGCCACCAATAAGGCCAGCAAACCCATATCCCTCTAAAGTCTGCTCCACCTCACTTCATTATCTACTGAACCTTACCAACTGGCACCCTCAGAATCTTTCCCTGCCATGCACACAGCCTTCTCTCTCTCTATCTCTATCTCCAGTTATCCCAGGATACCAAGATCCATCTTACTATTTAAAAATGACTTGCAGTTATATAGTGCCTTTCATACACCTCTTAAAATACCCAAAAATACTTGTTGGTCAATGAAGTATTTATGCCAACTGGTATAATTTACGACATGCAGCATCTATTTAACTTTTGGCAAGTTCCCATTAACAGCAATGTTATACCACTGGATAATCTGCTTCAGAAATGGATGGATATGAGGCAGGATGTATAGGAACAGGCGATTTCCTGGTTGCTAAACATTTTAACTCCTCCTCCCATTCATATACTGACCTTTCAGTGCTGGGCATTCATTGCAGCGTAAGAACACACGGACAGCACCTCATATTCTCCTTGGGTAGTTAATTTCGGTATCTTCTGCAAACTTACTAACCAACCCATCTACATTTTCGTCCAGGTCATTTCTATACATCACAAACAAGTGGTCTCAGCACTGATCCCTGTGGAACACCACAGGTCACCGACCTCCAGGCAAGATAATATCATTCCAACCTTCCCCTCTTCAATGCATAACCCAGTTCCGAATACAAACTACTAAATAACTGTGGATTCCATGAATTGCCTCAAAAAAAGTTATGCTGAACTGTCCCTGATTAGCCCATTCCCATAGTCATACTGCGCGGAAATAGGCCCTTCGGCCCAACTTGCCCACACCGACCAACATGTCCCATCTACAATAGTCCCACCTGCCTGTGTTAGGCCCATATCCCTCTAAACCTTTCTAAATGTACCATGTACCTGTCTAAATGTTTCTTAGACGTTGCAATAAGCAAATTCGGTATTCCGACTGTGCATGCCCAGGTCACTATGCATAAACATTGCTGGAAATCAGTGGAGCTGTGTACATACACCTTAATTTCTTCCGTTTTTTCCAGCTTTGGTTCTTCTAGGTGGAAAATACTGTTTTCAAAACCATGAAATAGTTATATTTATTGTTCCTTTATTAAAAGCTAAGATTATTTCATCGTTTTTATTGCTTTATGCTTTGCTGAGTGAGCGAGATCGGACCCGGGTCTGCGGGCATTGTTGTGTTGCTGCTGGGCCGTCCCCGTCCCCTCTCAGGTGTCCGGGGGCAGCTGGAGGTGACGGGCCGGGCTTGCAGCTGGCGTGGGGAGAAGGCTGAGTTGCTGCAGCGCTTTGTGTGCATGGCTGGTGCTCGGTTTTCTCCGGCACCAGGGGGGGCTGGTTGGCAGTCCCCGGCCTGTTGGGGAGCGGGGTTGGGCTGGAGTTGGCACTTTTTCGCCGCGCTGGCTGTGGGCCTGTGGCCATTGGTGTCATCAGTCCGGGCTGTCGGTTGGCCCTGTGGGAGTTGACCTTCTTCTCCGTGCTGGCTGTGGGCTGGGGCCGTTGGTGTCGCCGGTCCGGGGCTGTCGGTTGGCCCGGCAGGGGTTGACTGAAGAATTCTATTGCCTTAAAATTAGCAGAATTGTGGAATTTGACACAGAAACTATCATCGTTGTGTTCCAGTATGGAATACTTTAATTTTCCTTTTATGTGACCACATGGCACCCCTGTTCCTCAGATTAAATATATTTTTACACATAAATTATGAATAAAGATAAGAATTTATACACAGTTTCTTCAGCCAGCGCTTCATTCGCTCTTTCTTTATGGTGAATGACCTTTGACAAATCCCATGATTCCTTGCGTTTTTCGGAATACCAAACCCGCTTATAGTACCTACCTGAACTTCCTTTCCAGCAGCTCATTCCATACAGCCACCACCCTATTAAATCTTTCCCCCGTCACCTTAAACCTATGTCCACTGATCCTCAATTCCCCTACTCTGAGCAAGACTCTGTGCGTCTATCTAATCTATTCCTCTCATGATTTCGTACATTATTTTCCAAAAATACGAGTAATTCTTATCCCTAAGAATCCTCTCCTTCCCAGTCGCTAACGTGAGGCTCACATACCTATAATTTCCTAGAGTACCCTTAATTGCTATTGCTATTCTTGCTCTTGAGGGAGTGCAGCGTAGGTTCAGGTTAATTCCCGGGATGGCGGGAATGACATATGATCAAAGAATGGATCGACTGGGCTTCTATCCACTGGAATTTAGAAGGATTAGAGGGGATCTTATAGAAACATATATCAAATTATTAAGGGATTGGACAGGCTAGATGCAGGTAAAATGTTCCCCATGTTGGGGGAGTCCAGAACCAGAGGTCACAGTTTAAGAAAAAGGGATAGGCCATATAGGACTGAGATGGGGAAAAACGTTTTCACCCAGAGAGTTGTGAATTTGTGGAATTCTCTGTCACAGATGGCAGTGGAGGCCAACTCACTGGATGTGTTCAAGAGAGAGTTGGATATAGCTCTTAGTGCTAATGGAATCAAGGGATATGGGAAGAAAGCAGGAATGGGGTACCGATTCAGGATGATCAGCCATTATCATATTGAATGGCGGTGTTGGCTCAAAGTGCTGACTGGCCTACTCCTGCACTTATTTTCTATGTTTCTACTTCCTATTTTAAACAGAAGACCAACTTTGGCCACTCCCCGGACCTCCAAGATCTTGCCTCGATGATCAGCAACTTACTTTTTAATTAAAGAAACAGAATGTTGGTCTAAACATGAAATCAACAACTTTTGATCAGAACCATGGTCTCCATTTCCCTAATCAACAGATGCTACCAATGGCTCTGCCGAAACGATCAAAATCTCCTGAAGACACTATTCAAGATGGCGCTGGAGCACGGTTATTCTTTGCAAGCTGGACCCATAATAGATATACTATCGTCCACTGCATCTTTAGTTTCTGGTCCCATAACAATAGTTTTGTCTTCTCCCATAATTCTTCATTTAGTCATTTGTGCCTTCCACTCTTTCACTATTCTTTCTTTAATTTTTCCTAGCTCAGCGCCGCATGATTTAACAGTTTTGTATAATTTCCAGTTCTTTAACAGTTTTCTCTCAATCAGAATCTTTACTATGCTTTCTTTCTATAGTTCCAGCCCAACCTGTTGACAGCTTATAAGCAATAAACATTATTTAACCATGGAGGCATAGCCACCAAGCCTGATCCTGTACTTATTGAATTAATCAAAAATGCACTTATTTATATACGCTAGGAAAAGTCAACAAATGAATATCCCGATTAATTTTTCATTCTCGAACTCTCACCCGGAAACCGAGTGCAATTCTATATCAACTTTTCCACCATATATCAGCTGTCAGCACAGACTTGGTACGATAACTAAACATCCTGATCTAAGTGGTTCAACTGTATACGCGGCAGCAAACTTGTGAGCATGTTAAATAGTTATTTAATTCCCCAAGTTGAATTATAGTGTGAAAACTGTATAACATAATCAATTAATTCACAAGGATAAATTCATTTATGCCATTGATTAATATACCATGGAGAGTGAATATTATATATACTGAAATAACCACATATCCTGTGTTGGACTAAATCACCTAAGCAAAAACAAAATATCAAAGACGGCTGTTGTCCAATGTTTCAAAAGTAGCTCTATATATAATATAATTATAAGTTGTCAGTGCATTAAGGAGTAACCTAATCTTGAAGTTCAGCTGGCAAACTGCTTGAGTTCTAGTCTCGCAGTTTGTAATGTTATCTCTATTCCTTGATTAGATTACAGTCTTTTAATCCCCTCCCTGACAACCATCTAATATTTATTCGCAGTTTACTTAACCACCAATTTTTTGCAGTTTATGGTTCACAAGTGTACCAAGTTTTCAAATGGTACCCAATCTCCAAATGCAGCATATCGCCTCAGATAAAGTTATTAATGTTTGATTAAATAGAATTATTAATAGAAACTCAATACATTGTTTGGTTAACATTTCATAAAGAAGAATATTAGAGAAGACTGCAATGATCAGCTTGTGCTAAAATTCAAAAAATAATAATTCCAATAAGTATTTTGGAATAGAACAAGCTTTTAAGGAAAGTTCCATAAGTTCATTAAAATTTATAGAAACTCCTTCTCCAACAAAAGAGTTTTGGTAATTGGAGGCACAAGAGCTCGCTGGAAAATGAAGCAACACGCAGTGTGCTGGTGGAACCGAGACATTAGTGATTGGTGGACTAAGGAGGGGTAAAAGGATGATTGACATCTGGTACTAGGTAGGTGAGGGGTGAGTTGGAGTTGGGGGAAAGAGGCACCTGGCAAATGGACGGAGGCAGAAAGAAAAAATAATGTAAACATAGAGAGACATGCAAGAGGAGGCGCGGAGAAGGTGGAGACGGATGCTGGAAAGTAATAATGGGAGCACAAGACGTCAGATTCCAGCACTGTTGGTCTTTTTTGTTCCTACTTATCACCTTCCTGCAGCTGGTTCCACCTTCACCTTCCCCTCTCGTGGCATGACTCCCTCTTCCACCGTTGTATTTAGTTTAGTTTAGAGATACAACTAAATGGAAACAGGCCCTTTGGCACACCAACTCCACACTGACCAGCGATCCCCGCACACTAAAGGGCCTGTCCCACTTATGCCATTTTTTAGGTGACTACAGGCGACTAGGCTGTCCCCACATGGTCGCCAGGGTGTCGCCTGTATGGTCGAGAGTAGTCTCCTCAGTCGTCCAAAGAGTGGTAGCGTCTTTCTGGTCGCCGCAGGATTTTCAACATGTTCAAAAATTTTAGGCGATAGTCGGCAACAGTGGATTGGCGCCAATAAGCGTAGCTTGACTTCTCCGGACGTAGATGCTGTCGTAGGTTGCCGCCATTGACGTAGTTTGTCACCGGTGCTGACGACTACCTATGTCAACCGGTGATAGGTACTGGCGACTGAATTGTCTTCAGTTGTCGCCGACAGGGTCGTAGCTTGTCGCGAGTGGACGTAGGTTGGCTTCGGTTGTCGCCTGAGTGGAAATAGGTTGTTGTAGGTTGTTGTAGGTGGACATCCTAATTGGACGCCAGTTGTCGGTAACTTGCCGTAGCTTGACGCTGACTAGGTGGTAGGTTGCTGTAGCTTGTCGTAGACATTGTCGCAGGGGGGTTCAATCGCCGGTTATTGGGCGACCTGCTACGACTATGACAGTCGCCAGCAGTCACCTAAAAATTGGTGGGTCAGGCCCTTAACACTACCCTACACCAACTAGGGACAATTTACATTTATACCAAGCCAATTAGCCTACAAACCTGTATGTCTACAAGCCTTCACATCTTTCCTGTATTGGGGCAACCAGAAATGCACGCATCTGGCCTAACCAAAGTCTAATAAAGCTGTATCATGACTTCCTGCTCTTATACTCAATGCTCAGATCAACGAAGTTGAACATACCATCTTAACTACTTATATTGCCATTTTCAGGGAGCTATAGACTTGCATCCCAAAATCCCTATGTCTACCTCTTGCCATTAAATGTATGTAATCTATGACATATATGTAGTGCTATCTCGATTTCTAGCACTTGAGGATGCCCTAAAGCTCTTGCAATTCATGTCCATGTAAACACTGTTAGTTATGGCTACAGAAATGGTTCAAAAGAATGGTATGAAACACTTTGTTTCATAAAATTCTGTACTTTGTTGAGCCTATGTTCCACGAATCTAACAGGGCAATGAGAAGTTCAGCAATTTCTCAAAAAAATAATGTTACTAAATGAGCAAACATTGCATCATTAACATAAAAAATGATTGATAGTATTTATATGGATGAGAAGTAAATTAGAATATACAGTGCATTCAGAAAGTATTCAGACCCCTTTACTCTTTCCACATTTTGTGACATTACAGCTTTATTCTAAAATAGATTAATTTTTATTTTTTTTATCATCAATCTACACACAATACCCCATAATTAAAAAGCAAAAACAGGTGTTTAGAAATGTTTGCAAAGTAATTCAAAATAAATAACTGAAATATCACATTTACATAAGTATTCAGACCCTTTGATTTGACACTCAAAATTGAGCTTTGGTACATCCTGTTTCCATTGATTATCCTTGAGATGTTTCTATAACTCAATTGGAGTCCACCAGTGGTAAATTAAATTGATTGTATATGATTTGGAAAGGCACACACCTGTCTATATAAGGTCCCGCAGTTGACAGTTCATGTCAGAGCAAAAACCAAGCCATGATGACGAAGGAAATGTCCGTAGACCTCCAAGACAGGTTTGTGTCGAGACACAGATCTGGGGAAGGGTATAAAAGAATTTATGTGGCATTACAGGTCTCGAAGAGCACAGTGGCCTCCGTCATTCTTAAATGGAAGAATTTTGAATCCACCAGGACTCTTCATAGAGCTGGCACCCCCGGCCAAACTGAGCAATCGGGGGAGAAGGGCCTTGGTCAGGGAGGTGACCAAGAACCTAATGGCCACTCCAACAGAGCTCCAGAATTCCTCTATGGAGATGGGAGAAACTTCCAGAAGGACAACTATATCAACAGTACTCCACCAATCAGGCCTTTATGCGGCAACCAGTCAGGCCTTTATGAGGCCTTTATCAGGTTTTTTTGCGGCAACAGACGGGATTCCAGGATGGTGTGCTGCCTTCCTGGTGCCAGGATCCAGGATGTTACGGACAGAGTGCAGACAATCCTCAAGGGCGAAGGTGAACAGCCGGAAGTGGTCGTGCATGTTGGCACAAATGATGTTGGAAAGAAGGGGATGAATATTTTGCAACGGGACTTCAGAGAGCTTGGAAAAATGCTGAAAAGCAGGACTTCCAGGGTTGTTATCTCCGGTTTGCTTCCAGTTCCTCGTGCTGGCGAGAGCAGGAACAGGGAGATACGGGACCTGAATGTGTGGCTGAGGAACTGGTGCAGGGGGCAGGGATTTACATTCTTAGATCACTGGGATCTGTTTTGGAGTAAGGGGGAACTGCACAAAAGGGACGGATTGCATCTTAACAGGTGGGGGACCAGCATTCTGGCCGGCAGGTTTGCCACTGCTACACGGATGGTTTTAAACTGAATAAGGGGGGTGGGGTGTCAAATGGGATAATCGAGAACGGAGTTAAAGGGAAAGAGAGTAAAGGGATGGTTAATGACCCCAGAATTAATGGGAAAGAAAGCTCACAAAGGGATAGGAGAGTATGGCCAAGTGTAATAGGGATCGATGTGAAAGGGGCCACTTGTCAACATAATTGTATAAGGAGTAAGAGTGTTGTAAAAACAAGCCTGAAGGCTTTGTGTCTCAATGCGAGGAGCATTCGTAATAAGGTGGATGAGTTGAAGGTGCAGATAGCGATTAATGACTATGCTATAGTTGGGATCACGGAGACATGGCTCCAGGATGACCAAGGCTAGGAGCTGAACATCCAGGGATATTCAATATTCAGGAGGGATAGACAAAAAGGAAAAGGAGGTGGGGTAGCGTTGCTGGTGAGAGAGGAGATTAATGCAATAGAAAGGAAGGACATTAGCGTGGAGGATGTGGAATCGATATGGGTAGAGCTGCGAAACTCTAAGGGGCAGAAAACGCTAGTGGGAGCTGTGTACAGGCCACCTAACAGTAGTATTGGAGTTGGGGATGGCATCAAACAGGAAATTAGAAATGCGTGCAACAAGGGTAACACGGTTATAATGGGTGACTTCAATCTGCATGTAGATTGGGTGAATCAAATTGGCAGGGCTACTGAGGAAGAGGATTTCCTGGAATGTATGCGGGATAGTTTTCTCAACCAACATGTGGAGGAACCAACGAGAGAGCAGGCTATTCTAGACTGGGTATTGAGGAAGGGTTAGTTAGCAGTCTTGTTGTGCGTGGCCCCTTGGGCAAGAGTGACCATAATATGGTTGAGTTCTTCATTAGGATGGAGAGTGACAAAATTAAGTCAGAAACAAGGGTTCTGAACTTGAACAAAGGTAACTTTGAAGGTATGAGATGTGAATTGGCCACGATAGACTGGCAGGTGATTCTTAAAGGGTTGACAGTGGATGTGCAATGGAAGGTATTTAAAAACTGCATGGATGAAGTACAAAAGTTGTTCATACCAGTTTGGCAAAAGAATAAATCGGGGAAGGTGGTGCATCCATGGATAACAAGGGAAATCAGGGATAGTATAAAAACAAAAGATGAGGCATACAAATTTGCCAGAAAAAGCAGCCTACTGGAGGACTGGGAGAAATTCAGAATCCAGCAGAGGAGGACAAAGGGCTTAATTAGGAAAGGGAAAATAGATTATGAAAGGAAACTGGCAGGGAACATAAAAACTGACTGCAAAAGTTTTTATACATATGTGAAGAGAAAGAGACTAGTTAAAACAAATGTTGGTCCCTTGCAGTCAGAAACAGGTGAATTGATCATGGGGAACAAGGATATGGCAGACCAATTGAATAACTACTTTGGTTCTGTCTTCACTAAGGAAGACATAAATAATCTGCCGGAAATAGCAGTGGAACGGGGGTCAAATAAGATGGAGGAACTGAGTGAAATCCAGGTTAGCCGGGAGGTGGTGTTGGGCAAATTGAACGGATTGAAGGCCGATAAATCCCCAGGGCCAGATAGTCTGCATCCCAGAGTACTCAAGGAGGTAGCCACAGAAATAGTGGATGCATTAGTGATAATTTTTCAAAATTCCTTAGATTCTGGAGTAGTTCCTGAGGATTGGAGGGTAGCTAATGTAACCCCACTTTTTAAAAAAGGAGGGAGAGAGAAAGCGGGGAATTACAGACCAGTTAGTCTAACATCGGTAGTGGGGAAACTGCTAGAGTCAGTTATTAAAGATGGGATAGCAGCGCATTTGGAAAGTGGTGAAATCATTGGACAAAGTCAGCATGGATTTACGAAAGGTAAATCATGTCTGACAAATCTGATAGAATTTTTCGAGGATGTAACTAGTAGAGTGGATAAGGGAGAACCAGTGGATGTGTTATATCTAGACTTTCAGAAAGCTTTCGACAAGGTCCCGCATAAGAGATTAGCATACAAACTTAAAGCACACGGTATTGGGGGTTCAGTATTGATGTGGATAGAGAACTGGCTAGCAGACAGGAGGCAAAGGGTAGGAGTAAACGGGTCCTTTTCAGAATGGCAGGCAGTGACTAGTGGGGTGCCGCAAGGCTCAGTGCTGGGACCCTAGCTATTTACAATATATATTAATGATTTGGACGAGGGAATTCAATGCAACATCTCCAAATTTGCAGATGATACCAAGCTGGGGGGTATAGTTAGGTGTGAGGAGGATGCTTGGAGGCTGCAGGGTGATTTGGATAGGCTGAGTGAATGGGCAGATGCATGGCAGATGCAGTATAATGTGGATAAATGTGAGGTTATCCACTTTGGCGGCAAAAACATGAGGGTAGACTATTATCTGAATGGTGGCAGATTAGGAAAGGGGGAGATGCAACGAGACCTGGGTGTCATGGTACACCAGTCATTGAAAGTAGGCATGCAGGTGCAGCAGGCAGTGAAGAAAGCCTGTCACAGGGGGTCACAGCCTAAGGATAAGGGGGAATTCCTTTAGGACCGAAATGAGGAAAACATTCTTTACACAGAGAGTGGTCAGTCTCTGGAATTCTCTGCCACAGAAGGTAGTTGAGGCCAGTTCATTGGCTATATTTAAGAGGGCGTTAGATGTGGCACTTGTGGCTAAAGGGATCAGGGGGTATGGAGAGAAGGCAAGTACGGGATACTGAGATGGATGATCAGCCATGATCACATTGAATGGCGGTGCAGGCTCGAAGGGCCAAATGGCCTACTCCTGCACCTATTTTCTATGTTTCTATGTTTCTCTATGGTAGAGTGGCCGGACAGAAACTACTCCTCAGTAAAAGGCACGTCAGCCCACTTGGAGTTTGCCAAAAGGCTCAAGGATCTCTGGTCTGAAGAAACCGAGATTGAACTCTTTGGCCTGAATGCCAAGTGTCATGTCTGGAGGAAACCAGGCACCACTCATCATCTGGCCAATACCATACCTACGGTGAAGCATGGTAGTGGTAGCATCATGCTGTGCGGATGTTTTTCAGCGGCAGAAACTGTCAGGATCAAGGGAAAGATGAAAGGAGCAAAGTACAGAGAGATCCTTGATAAAAACCTGCTCCAGAGCATTCAGGACGTTAGACTAGGGCGGAGGTTCACCTTCCAACAGGACAACGACCCTAAGCACACAGCCAAGACAATGCAGGAGTGGCTTTGTGACATGTCTGTGAATGTCCTTGAGTGGCCCAGCCAGAGCCCGGATTTGAACCCGATCGAATATCTCTAGAGGGACCTGAAAATAGCTGTGCATTGACGCTTCCCATCCAACCTGACAGACTTTGAGAGGAACTGCAGAGAAGAATGGAAGAAAGGAAGAAATTACCCAAATACAGGCGAGCCAAGCTTGTAGCATCATACCCAAGAAGACTTGAGGCTGTAATCGCTGCCAAAGGTGCCTCAACAGATTAATGCCCCTGTCCCACTTAGGAAACCTGAACGGAAACCTCTGGAGATTTTGCGCCCCAACCAAGGTTAATGTGCGGTTTCAGTGCGGTTCCCGGAGGTTTTCGTCAGTCTCCCTAATGGTCGAAACTGGCAAAAACCTCCGGGAACCGCACGGAAACCTTGGGCGGGGCACAAAGTCTCCAGAGGTTTCCTTTCAGGTTTCCTAAGTGGGACATGGGCATAAAGGGTCTGAATACTTATGTAAATGTGATATTTCAGTTATTTATTTTTAATTTATTTGCGAAAATTTCTAAGCACCTGTTTTCACTTTTTTTATTATGGTGTATTGTGTATAGATTGATGATTAAAAAAGAATTTAATCCATTTTAGAATAAGAGTGTAACGTTACAAAATGTGGAAAAAATGAAGTGGTCTGAATACTTTCTGAATGCACTGTAGATTTTTAACATTGTTTACCTGTGCAGATCTAAGGTGGTGATTAACAGTCTGGTTGGAAAATCATATTTGGTGGTGTCGACCACATATTTTTTATTGGTGTGATTTAAGGTAGGTTCTCCAAAAATCATCAAAAGTAGCTGAAGAATTGGCATCTAAAGAGTGGGCTGGAAAGGCAGAATGGCCCTCATCTGTGCTATGATATACCTATTTATTCATCATATGTCCTTGAAATCTTTACTTTAAAAAAGTCTATTCATCACTATTTTGAAAACTGCAACTGTCACAGCTATTTGGGACATGGAATTTGGGGTAAGGGAAAGAGTTCCAAATTTTCGTTAGCTTTTTCATATGCTTCCTCATTCTTAACTGTTTTAGGGCTAATATTAACACTATGTCCCATTATTTATTCTCCAGAAGAGGTAAGAATTTCTCTAGTTCAAATGCAAGAACACAAATCAAAATTAAGCAATCTGTATGCGAGTTAAGAACACAAATCGGTACAGCACAAAAATAGGTCCTTCAGCTCACAATGTCAATGTTGATCCAGATGCCAATACCAATTCTTAAGGGGCTGTCCCACTGCGGCGACCTAATTGGCGGGTTTAGAAGAGTTTGCCCTCGATTCATACTCACAGCATTGTCAACACGAGGTTCTAGGAGGTTTTGTAACTCTCCTTCATGCTCGAGAGTAGTCCCCGCATACTCGAGGCCTCAGCTAGGTCGCGGTGTATTTTTCAACATGCTGAAAAATGCCCACGAGTAAAAAAAGGTCGTCATGAAAAAAAAATCAATACTTTTTTTACTCGTAGATTTAGTCGAAGTAGGTCGTAATAGGTCGGCATGTTATTCGTAGGTAATCGAGGGTAGTCGAGGGTAGTCGAAGGTAGTTGTAGATAGTTTTCAACATTGTCGAAGGGAGGTCGAAGGAGATCGAAGGAGGTCGTCTTCACTCTCCACTATTCGGTGTCCAATTTTCCCGATGCCTGTCGAAGCTAATCGAAGCTAGTCTTCAACATAGTCGAAGGAGGTCTTCTACATAGTCGAAGGAGGTCTTCAACATGACACTTTTTCAAGCTCTCCTAAACTCTTCTAAACTGGCCAATTAGGTCGCCGCAGTGGGATAGCCCCTTTACCTTCCTGCACATAATCCTGCCTCTCCAATACTTGCATGTTCATATGCCTATCCAAAATTCTTTTAAGTGCCACTATTGTATCTGTCTCCACCATCACCTCAGGCAGCACGTTCCAGGGAGTCACCACTCTGTGCAAACAAATTGCCCTGTTGATCTGATCTGATCATTGTTTAGCTCATCTTATTCCAACCTACAGGCAGAAACTAAAATCGGCTAAACTTGTGGTCAGAACAATGAAAAGGTAGACAAGTGATGGAATTGAAAACCTACTGTCCTGCTTTGACTGCACTGATTGGAATATGTTCAGTGAAGCAACCACAAGCCTCAATGAATATACAGACACTGTGACATCATACGTCAGCTTTTGTGAGGACAGTTGCATTCCCACTAGGACCTGGATCAGGTTCAACAACGACAAGCCTTGGTTTACAGCAGAACCCAGACAACTCCGACAGTATAAAGATGAGGCCTACAGGAGCGGGGATGCAGACTTCTATGGGCAGGCCACGTACAAGCTGAAAAGAGGAATCAGAGCTGCCAAGGAAAGGTACTCTGAGAAGTTGAGGAGCAAGTTCTCAGCTAATGACTCATCTTCAGTGTGGAAGGGCCTGCAAGAAATCACCAGCTATAAGAGGGAACCTCCCCCACCACTATTCTTTGGACAATCGTCAGCTGACCAACAACCTGAACGGGTTCTACTGCAGGTTTGATAAACAGAAACATAACCCTGGTACCTCCTCCCCCTCTCCCCCATCCACTCCTCCCCATTCACCACTTCACATCCTGACTCCAGCTTGCAAATACTGGATCCTCCTCCACTATCCACACCCTCCTTGCTGCCCAAAATCAGTCTGGCCACTTCTCAATCAATAACAATAGCAATTCAGGAGGTGGAAAAGCTATTCAGAAGACAGAAAAGCCGGAAATATCCAGGATCGGACAATGTTTCCCCCTCTATCTTCAAGCTCTGTGCCGAACAACTGGCACCAGTCTACACAGACATTTTCAATCAGTCCCTGCAAACCTGCACTGTCCTTGCCTGCTTCAAAGTCTCCACTATTGTTCCTGTACCCAAAAAGCCAAGGATTAATGGTCATAATGAGTACAGGCCTGTCGCACATACCTCTGTAATTATGAAAATCCTTGAAAGACTTGTGCTGGCCCATCTGAAAAGTATCACAAACCCTCTGCTGGACCCCCTGCATGTTTTATTTTTTTTATTGTATACTGTATTTCATGTTTTTTTTATCCTTGGGAGTAAAGCACCAAATTCCTTGTATACTTGGCAAATAAAATGTATTCAATTCAATTAATCTCTTTTAAACTTTGCCCCTCTCTCCTTAAAGCTATGCTCTCTAGTATATGATATTTCCATCCTGGTGATATTTTCATCCCGGGAGAAAGGTTATGACTGCCTACCCTATCGAAGCCTCTCATAATTGTGTATACTTCTATTCGATCTCCCCTTAACTTCCGCTGTTTCAGAAAAAACAATCCCAGTCTGTCCAACCTCTCCTTGTAGTTTATACTCCTAATCCAGACATCATTTTAATTAAACTCTCTCTGCACCCTTTCCAAGGCGGCCACATCCTTCCTGTATTGAGGCAACCAGTACTGCACACACCATACTCCAATAATGGCCAAAGTTCCACAAAGCTGCATCATGATTTCCTTCTCTTATATTCGATGCCATTCGATGCTCACCATTAATTCCACGCACCTTTAGTTCCAAAATAGTGTTGGTAAAAATAATGCATCCTCCAAAACTAATCAATTGTACTCAAAATCGAGCATAAAAGGGGTTAGACCAAAACTGCAAAGAACTGAAACACTACTTTCTTGCTTTTGAAATCAAGGACCGGAGTCCATGTCTCAAAAAAAGGAGCCAGCATCATCAGAGACCCACACCACCCTGGCCACACATTCATTTCACCCCTACAATCGGAAAGAAGGTGCAGGAGCCTGAAAACTGTAACGTCCAGGTACAGGAACAGCTTGTTCCCTACAGCCATTAGGCTATTAAACATTACAACCACCAAAAAGCTCAGAACTGCAGAGACTATTATTGCACTATAATTGTTTGTTTTATATATATCACACACACACACATATATAATTTGTGTATTTGTGGGAAATATGACAATAAAACACTCATGACTCGTTTTTAATTGCATTTTAACACCCAAGTTCATTTGTTCTTTCAGAATTGCTATGACGTCAATTTTCACCTGCCTTGGAAGCAAGTGGGTGAACATAAACTTCTTCACTTTGAATTTAATTTGCATAATCCTGATTACAAACATATCTTCTTCTTCTTTAGGCCTTTGCTTCTCTAGGGAGCATAGGCCATTGACAAATGTCCTCCACCTCACTCAGTTGTTGGCAGTTCTTTCGAGATCTCCCCAGTTCAGCACACTCTCAGACATTACAAACATATCCAAAACCAATTTTTTTCCCCATCATATGCACCCCAACTATGCTTTCTGTTCTGTGGTTATTCTCACCTATGTGCTAATTCTAGATCAAGTCCCAATATCTGCCACCCCATGGCTTTCAGAATTAAATCTGCAAGTTCTATAACAATAGAGCCATAGAGTGATATAGTGTGGAAACAGGCCCTTCAGCCCAACTTGCCCACACCAGCCAACATGTCCCAGCTACACTAGTTCCACCTGCCAGCATTTGGTCCATATTCTTCCAAACCTGTTTTATCCATGTCCCTGTCTAACTGCTTCTTAAATGTTGGGGTAGTGCCTGCCCCAACTACCTCCTCTGGCAGCTTATTCCATACATCCACCACCCTTTATGTAAAAAAGTTACCCCTCAGATTCCTACGAGGGGGAGACTAGAGGTACTCTTCCCATACCTCTAGTTTCCCCCTCCCTGACTCTCAGCCTGATGAAAGGTCTTGACCCGAAACCTCACCTATTCGTTTTCTCCAGAAATGCTGCCTGACCCGCTGAGTTACTCCAGCATTTTGTGTCTATCTTCGGTGAAAACCAGCATTTGCAGTTTCTTCTTACACAATTTAACCTGTCATGTTTGTGCCAGCTCTTTGATAAGGCTGAACACTTGGATCCTGTTTTTTGCCTGTAATACTTTTAATTAAAATTTGTCAAATATAGATCCAATTGTTTATTCCATGGACATACCATGATTTAACACTACAAACCATCAGGTAAAAACAAATATAGCTATATGCAAACATATTTTCCGAAGAATAATCTTCATAGGATTCAAGCAATATAGAAATTCATTTCTACCAAGTAGAAGAATTAAAATTAAAACATTAACTGTTGCTATTTTTTTCTGTTTATGTACCATTATGTTCAGGTAAAATTTCTGGAATTAAATGACATCACTCATACAAATCAACATTATTTTTCTCTACATCTAATCTCTGATAAGGGGCACCATTAACTGAAACACTACAACTGTTTTATTTGTTTTGGGATAAGGTCAAAGGTTCTTCATACACTGGAGTCTGGCTGCACAAATCACTGACAAATTGTTTCTGACGTCAAACATCCAGGGCTGAGCAGAGTTTAGAAAATCTGTAAAACATCAAACTCAGGTTTGAAGACAAAGTGTGGGAAAAATTTGTGGCATCCATATCATTCTCTGAATGTTATCATAAGGGCGACTATGCATTAGAACACAAACACCGCAGTACCCATTTCTTATTATTACTGGCTTGCAAAGACATTGAGGAAAGCCTAGACATGGCTGTTTAAGTTTTATGAAAGGCTTCAATAGATTTGACATTGCTGATTTTGCTCTTCCTTATAACTTTTTCTCTCACCATCTCCAAAGCAAACATGTCAGCATTTCTGGGATATAGTTATGAACAAACTGGCTGTCAACTTAGCAAGTATTAAAAATTTACACTCTAATTAACTGGTTAGATAGAAACATAGAAAATAGCTGCAGGAGGAGGCCATTCGGCCCTTCGAGCCAGCACCACCATTCATTGTGATCATGGCTAATCGTCCCGATCAATAACCCGTGCCTGCCTTCTCCCCATATCCCTTGATTCCACTAGCCCCTAGAGCTCTATCTAACTCTTTCTTAAATCCATCCAGTGATTTGGCCTCCACTGCCCTCTGTGGCAGGGAATTCCACAAATTTACAAATCTCTGGCTGAAAAAGATTTTTCTCACCTCATTCTTAAATGGCCTCCCCTTTATTCTAAGACTGTGGCCCCTGGGAACATTATTCCTGCATTTAGCTTGTTTAGTGCTTTTATAATTTTATATGTTTCTATAAGATCCCCCCTCATCCTTCTAAACTCCAGTGAATACAAGCCTAGTCTTTTCAATCTTTCCTCATTTGACAGTCCCGTCATTCCAGGGATCAATCATGTGAACCTAAGTTGCACTGCCTCAATCACAAGGATGTCCTTCCTCAAATTAGCAGAACAAAACTGAATGCAATACTCCAGATGTGGTCTAACCAGAGCCCTATACAACTGCAGAAGAACCTCTCTACTCCTATACTGAAATTCTCTTGTATTGAATTCACTTTAGGGCATCTTCTGACGATGGCAAAGATAATAAATACTATACATGTTCATTATTTATTTCTGTAGCTGGAATAATGCAGGGTAACACATTAAATAGTTAATACGTCATTTCGTAACTTCTCAACTGGTTAATATTGTGCAATCTGATTTGGACAAGGAAGGCATAACGGATAATAATAACTATCAATCACATGCAAGGACTAAAAAAAAGCGCTTCTAATTGCTGAAGCACAGATAAAAATGCAGAATGTGATTCCCCACTTCATTTCAGTTAATCTTTATGATACACATGATATTAATTAGCTAATAGTTAAAAAAATAGGGGGAATTCTACAAGACAATGCTTTGACACAGCTGATAAACATGGTGTATTTTCATCAAAGCAAAGCATCCAAAACTATCCAGATTAAATTAGAGACTTTAAGAGCTTCATATATATACAGTGTATAGAACCATTTAATAAATTACTTGTTAGTTTGTATAGTTTAATACTTCCTGCAAAATTCTGCAGTGCCATGTATATTCCATAAAGAAACAAAGGACTGTAGATGCTGAAGTAACTCAGCAGGTCTGAAGAAGGGTCCCGACCCAAAACATGACTAAAGGGTCCCGACCCGAAACATCACCTATCCATGTTCTCTAGAGATGCTGCCCAATCTGCTGAGATACTCCACCACTTTGTGTCTTTTAAAATTTCATGCTGCCACAAGCATATTGTTTTGGTTTTACAATATTGTTAAACATCTAGATATGTTACTTTTAGTAGGCATTTGGGATTTACCAGACAAGGTACCAAATAAATCTCTTAACAACAATCAACTTCACTGAAAATAAATTTGCAGCACTGATGTCATAAGTCAGTTTTTCCAATAGTCACATAATATGGGGCATACATGCAAACTCTCAGTAAAAGCATCGAGACATTTGGCATCATTAAATATATAAAAACAGTTCCGCAATATGTGAAACATAAACCTATGCAAAAATATTTCTTATGTATCAATCTGAGTTTCCAACTATTATTTAATTTTGCAGTTCAATTTTGGAGCCTTCCCTCACAGTGGGAAACTTTGATCCCGCTGTATGGGGATGTCTGTGTTTAAAATCTATCGTTCCGTGCTCTTTATTATTCTAATGGCTGTATGGTGACCACACATTTCACGGTACCAATTGGTACATGTGACAAATAAATGTATCTTGTATCAAATAATGTTTTTCAATAGTTATTCAGAAGGCCCCTGGGTACCATGCAATAAACAACAGACAATAGGTGCAGGAGTAGGCCATTCGGCCCTTCGAGCCAGTACCGCTATTCAATAGACAATAGGTGCAGGAGTAGGCCATTTGGCCCTTGGAGCCAGCACCGCCATTCAATGTGATCATGGCTGATCATCCCCAATCAGTACCCCATTCCTGCTTTCTCCCCATATGCCCTGACTCCACTATTTGTAAGAGTCCTATCTGGCTCTCTCTTGAAAGCATCCAGAGAACCTGCCTCCACCGCCCTCTGAGGCAGAGAATTCCACAGACTCACCACTCACTGCGAGAAAAAGTGTTTCCTCATCTCCGTTCTACATGGCTTACTCCTTATTCTTAAACTGTGGCCCCTGATTCTAGACTCCCCCAACATCGGCAACATGTTTCCTGCCTGTAGCGTGTCCAAACCCTTAACAATCTTATATGTTTCAATGAGATCCCCTCTCATCCTTCTAAACTCCAGAGTGTACAAGCCCAGCCGCTCCATTCTCTCAGCATATGACAGTCCCGCCATCCCGGGAATTAACCTTGTAAACCTACGCTGCACTCCCTCAATAGCAAGAATGTCCTTCCTCAAATTAGGGGACCAAAACTTCATACAATACTGCAGGTGTGGTCTCACTAGGGCTCTGTGCAATTGCAGAAGGACCTCTTTGCTCCTATATTCGATTCCTCTTGTTATAAAGGCCAACATGCCATTTGCTTTCTTCACTGCCTGCTTTACCTGCATGCTTACTTTCATAGACTAATGTACAAGGACCCCCAGATCCCGTTGCACTTCCCCTTTTCCCAACTTAATGCCAATGTGATCATGGCTGATCATGCACAATCAGTACCCCGTTCCTGCCTTCTCAACACATCTCTGGACTCCACTATCTTTAAGAGCTCTATCTAACTCTCTCTTGAAAGCATCCAAAGAATTGCCCTCCACTGCCTTCTGAGGCAGAGAATTCCACAGATTCACAACTCTCTGGGTGAACAAGTTTTTCCTCATCTCTGTTTTAAATGGCCTACCCCTTATTCTTAAACAGTGGCCCCTGGTTCTGGACTCCCCCAACATCGGGAACATGTTTCCTGCGTCTAGCGTGTCCAAACCCTTAATAATCTTATATGTTTCAATAAGATCCCCTCTCATCCTAAATTCCAGAGTATACAAGCCCAGCTGCTCCATTCTATCAACATATCACAGTCCCGCCATCCCGGGAATTAACCTCGTGAACCTACACTCCCTCAATAGCAAGAATGTCCTTTCTCAAATTTGGAGACCAAAACTGCACACAATACTCCAGGTGTGGTCTCACTGTGGCCCTGTACAACTGCAGAAGGACATCTTTGCTCCTATACTCAACTCATCTTGTTATGAAGGCCAACATGCCATTTGCTTTCTTCACTGCCTGCTGTACCTGCATGCTTACTTTCAGTGACTGATGAACAAAGACCCCCAAATCTAGTTGTACTTCCCCTTTTCCCAATTTGACACAATTCAGATAATAATCTGCCTTCCTGTTTTTGCACCAGTGGATAACCTCACATTTATCCACATTAAACTGCATCTGTCATGCGTCTGCCCACTCACCCATGTCCAAGTCACCCTGCATCCTCGTAGCATCCTCCTCACAGTTCACACTGCCATCCAGCTTTGTGTCATCTGCAAATTTGCTAATGTTACTTTTAATCCCTTCATCAAAATCATTAATGTATATTGTAAATAGCTGCGGTCCCAGCACCGAGCCTTGTGGTACCCCACTAGTCACTGCCTGCCATTCTGAACGGGACTTGTTAATCCCTACTCTTTGTTTCCTGTCTGCCAACCAATTTTCTATCCATGTCAGTACCCTACCCCCAATACCATGCGCTCTAATTTTGCCCACTAATCTCTATTGTGGGACCTTATCAAATGCTTTCTGAAAGTCCAGGTACACTACATCCACTGGCTCTCCCTTGTCCATATTCCTAGTTACATCCTCAAAAAATTCCGGAAGATTAGTAAAGCATGATTTCCCCTTCGTAAATCCATGCTGACTCGGACCAATCCTGTTACAGCTATCCAAATGTGCCGCTATTTCATCTTTTATGATTGACTCCAGCATCTTCTCCACCACCGATGTCAGGCTAACTGGTCTCTCTGCTGCCTTTCTTAAAAAGTGGGATAACATGGCATGTTACAGGACTAAACTGTTTATAAGAAATGGTCCTAGGTTCATATATTTATGAAAATTAACTGATGAAATACAATGTGGCAAATGAACTGATTTCCTAACTAAAGGTTATGGGCAAGGTAAAATGGGATTGAAAGAAAAATCCGAATTACCATGCTGGGAATCCTGCTGGAAGGCTGAATTTTACCTTTCCTTCTTTGGAAGTCTCTTGGGAGTTCTGATACATCAACTTTATTTCCATAAATTTCAAGGTGGATAAAGGATCCGCTGCAGGATCCACATTCTGCTAACAGAGCACAAATTAGAGTATTTGTTTCTGAAGATTGACGTCAAGCATTGAATGATGTGGCCTACCCCTGGAGCTAATTAAACATGAACACCACCTCCATGCTGGTGAAATGTGTAGAAAAGAACTGCAGATGCCGGTTTGAATCTTGCACTGAGTCTGAAGAAGGGTCTCGACTCGAAACTTCACCCATTCCTTCCCGCCAGAGGTGCTGCCTGTCCCGCTGAGTTACTCCAGAATTTTGTGTCTACCTCCATGCTGGTGATACTGGGCTAGGGGAGTGGATTGATATTGGTTTGACTATCATGCCAGTTAAATTTAAGGATAATTATTCCTTCAGTAGTACTTCTCTAGTACTTAGAGGTATCTACTTCAGACTGTCCACGAGTCCAAAGTACAAAGCAGGGTGGTAACTATAGTTTCTCAGCACACCATGAGCTCAGTGCCAATTCAGTGTATTTAACAGCCAGTGTATTATTCAGCCAATTAACTGTCACTGTATGTCATGTTGTCACTTGCGGGCGGAGCACCAAGGCAAATTCCTTGTATGTGAATACTTGGCCAATAAACTTATTTATTCATTCATTCATTCATTCAAGTTTAATTTGGTGCCAGAACAACAATCTTCACTCTTAACGTCAATAGACCCAAAGAACTGATTGTTGACTTTGGAAGAGGATAGTCAAGGATCCATAAATCAGTTTCATCGACGGGACAGTGGTGGAGTGAGTCAAAAACTTCAAATTCCTGGTCGTGCATATCTGTGAAGATATGTCCTGGACCCAGCACATTAAGACAATCATATAAAGCTCATCAATACCTCTATTTCCTTAGAAGATTGGGGAGATTCAGTATGTCCATGAATACTCTAGTTAACGTCTACTGGTGTACAGCAGAGAGCATATTGAATAGTTGCATCAGGCATGGTTAGGCAACTCGAACCCCAGGAACAAAAATTGCAAAAAGTTGTTAATACTACCCAGTCCATCACGGGTACTGACCTCCCCTCCAACAATCTGCCGATCAAAATGGCAATCAATGATTTTGCCGATCAAAATGGCAATCAATATCATCAGAGACCAAAACTATCCTGGGCGCACTCTCATTTCACTCCTGCCATCGGGAAGACGGTATAGGAGCCTGAAAGTTGTGCAGTTCAGGAGCAGCTTCTTCCCCACATGCATTAGGCTGTTAAACACTACAATATTTAAATAAGCTCCAAACTGCATAGACTTGGGGGCATTGTTTTTGACTTTGCACTATTACTGAACCTCATGTTGTTTATTATGATGTTTACAGAGTACTATGTTTACATATCTGGTGTGCTGCTTCATTCTTACTTGAAGTCCCGAAACGTCACCCATTCCTTCTCTTCAGAGATGCAGCCTGTCCCGCTGAGTTACTACAGAATTCTGTGTCTATCTTTGTTTCAAACCAACATTTGCAGTTCCTTACATACACGTAAGAATTTCATTGTTCCATCTCAGAACATATGATAATAAAATACTCGTGACTTGACTGCCGAACAAATTGAGTTATAGGATTTCATCAATGACATCTGCCTTTGCTGAGAGTGGCTCCGAAAGTAATCTGTTCATGGCCTTCTGATTCAACAACGTATCTATTGCCATCACTGTGGTTGCTGAGGGGCCAGGTTCATTGACATAACAGACCTGTTTATGGGCCTGCCCCACTTAGGCGACTCTTTAGGCGACTGCCAGGGACTAGTTTTAATGGAAATCACCTACGACACCTAGCGACAACATACAACATACAACAGCACCTACGACAACACCTACGTCAACAATAATTGTCGCCACTGTCGCCGAAAAATTTTCAACATGTTGAAAAATTTGCAGCAGTCGCCACAAAAAATCGCCTAAGTGGAACAGGCCCATTAGATGTTAGTCAGGGAAGCAGTTGTTGACACTTATCGCAGAGCAGGTAATGCAGAAAACCCCGAAATTCCTCCCCTGGATTCAGAGTTAACCCATTAGACCGTAGGACTTGGGCAAATTATTGGTCCAATGACAAGGTTAATTTAGTTTAGAGGCCAGTTTCTGCTTCACAGATTTAACACAAAGACACAGACATGCATATACATGCACTCAGACATTAGCATGACACCCAGTTTGATGGAATATGTCGATAATTAGCCTGCACAGATAAACAAGCTTCAACATTTATTTCACCCTAGTATGCATTTAGAGCCTTTGGGGAGGGGTAGGAAAATTCCAAAAATATACCTAGTTTAGGATTTAATGTGAATCAGGTATTTTACTGTTTCAAAAGTCATCCATTGGCATTTGATATTCTCTGTACCATCTGTTCCATCTCATGCATTTTTCGTTTGTTTCCACAGTCCTAATTCTTGTTCCCCACTCTCCATCTCCACAGGTCAGATCTCTTTCCCTCCCTCAGCACTCATGCAAAGTAGTAACATCCTTCATTTATAGAACAGTAACAAGCAAACGGTTTGTGATGATAGCAAATAATACCAAAATATTCACCAAGGAAATACAAATAGATGTCAAGCTAGCACTTGACGAGCTGAGCGTTGTGATCACAAGCAGGAAACGGCATAGCCTGAAGCATTCCTTATCATCGCTGGGCTGGCTTTCAGTATTATCAGCCGAACCACCAACAACACATCACCTTCAACAGAAGAGGACCCAACACATTTGAATGCTAAACTACCATCAGGAATGCCTACAACCCCATTCTTCACTGCACTTTGGAACATCTGACCACATGGCAATACTACTTCTTCCTCTGAACGGGCAGAAACTGAAGAGTGCAACACAGACAAAGAGGATGTGAAATACTCGTCAGGAGATGCAGAAGAGTGGTTAAGGGCTTGCTTTGGGTCAGTGGACTGGACCATTTTCAAGGATTCATCCACAAACCTGAATGATTATGCCGTAGTCGTCACCAACTTCATAAGGAAACATGTGGATGAGTTTGCATCTACAAGAGCAATCCGAATATTCCCAAATCAGAAGCCCCATATGAACCAGGAGATTCATTTGTAGCATTTAAGACTAGTGATCTAGAGTCACATAAGAAGTCCAGGCACATCCTCCTGGAGGCCACCATGAGGGCATGGAGACTTTGACTAAGCTGGAGTCACAGATGGACTCTCGACGGCGGTGGCATGGCTTGCATTCTCTCACCTCCTACAAGGCGAAAGCGGGTAGCATACAGTGGCTTGCAAAAGTTTTCATACCCCTTGAACTTTTCCACATTTTGTCGCGTTACAACCACAAACGTAAATGTATTTTATTGAGATTTTATGTGATAGACCAATACAGTGGCGCATAATTGTGAAGTGGAAGGAAAATGATACATGGTGTTCAAATTTTTTTACAAATAAAAAACTGAAAAGTGTGGCATGCAAAATTATTCAGCCCCCTTTACTCTGATACACCTAAATAAAATCCAGTGCAACCAATTGCCTTCAGAAGTCACCTGATTAGTAAATAGAGTCCACTTGTGTGTAATCTAATCTCAGTATAAATAAAGCTGTTCTGTGAAGGCCTCAGAGTTTTGTTAGAGAACATTAATGAACAAACAGCATCATGAAGCCCAAGGAACACACCAGACAGGTCAGGGATAAAGTTGTGGAGAAGTTTAAAGCAGGGTTAGGTCATTAAAAAAAATCCCAAGCTTGGAACATCTCATAGAGCACTGATCATTCCATCATCCGAAAATGGAAAGAGTATGGCACAACTGCAAACCTACCAAGACATGGCCATCCATCTAAACTGACAGGCCGGGCAAGGAGAGCATTGATCAGAGAAGCAGCCAAGAGGCCCATGGTAACTCTGGAGGAGCTGCAGAGATCCACAGCTCAGGTGGGAGAATCTGTCCACAGGACAACTATTAGTCATGCACTCCACAAATCGGGCCTTTATGGAAGAGTGGCAAGAAGAAAGCCATTGTTGAAACATAAGAAATCCCGTTTGCAGTTTGCCACAAGCCATGTGGGGGACACAGCAAACATGTGGAGGAAGGTGCTCTGGTCTGATGAGACCAAATTGGAAGTTTTTGGCCTAAATGCAAAACGCTATGTGTGGAGGAAAACTAACACTGCACATCACCCTGAACACACCATCCCCACTGTCAAACATGGTGGTGGCAGCATCATGCTGTGGGGATGCTTTTCTTCAGCAGGGACAGGGAAGCTGGTCAGAGTTGATGGGAAGATGGATGGAGCCAAACTCAGGTCAATCTTGGAAGAAAACCTGTTAGAGTCTGCAAAAGACTTGAGACTGGGGCGGAGGTTCACCTTCCAGCAGGACAACGACCCTAAACATACAGCCAGAGCTACAATGGAATGGTTTAGATCAAAGCATATTCATGTGTTAGAATGGACCAGTCAAAGTCCAGACCTAAATCCAATTGAGAATCTCTGGCAAGACTTGCAAATTGCTGTTCACAGACGATCTCCATCCAATCTGACTGAGCTTGAGCTATTTTGCAAAGAAGAATGGGCAACAATTTCAGTATCTAGATGTGCAAAGCTGGTAGAGACATATCCCAAAAGACTTGCAGCTGTAATTGCAGCGAAAGGTGGTTCTACAAAGTATTAACTCAGGGGGGCCGAATACTTTTGCACGCCAACACTTTTCAGTTTTTTATTTGTAATAAAATTTGGAAACCATGTATCATTTTCCTTCCACTTCACAATTATGCACCACTTTGTGTTGGTCTATCACATAAAATCCCAATAAAATACATTTCCGTTTGTGGTTGTAACGTGACAAAATGTGGAAAGTTTCAAGGGGTATGAAAACTTTTGCCAGCCACTGTAAGTACCAACGACACATCACTTCCAGATTAGATCAATACCGTTTATGCACTTTTAGAGGCAGAACAATGATATACTTACACAAACCTCCACAACCCTCAAAGAACTAATCTCAGTGTGTGAGGGACATCAGAGCATCCTTCACGAAGGTGAATCCACCCAAAGTAGCTGGCCCAGACTGTGTACCTGACCGAGTGCTTAAGATTCGTGTAGACCAAATGGCTGGAGTTTCAAGGACATCCTCGTTCACTTATTTCTGCAGTTTGAGGTTCCCACATGCTTTAACAGGGCATATATTGTACAGGTACCCAAGAAGTGCATGATAACCTACTTCAACGACTATCATTCCGTAGCACTTAGATCAATTGTAATGAAGTGCTTTCAGAGATTAGTTATGGCACAAATCTACTCCTGCTTCAGAAATCACTAAATATAATCATAAAGATGGCATGCAAGCATCTCCACTTTCTGAGAAATGCGAAAGGTCTTGGGCTAATATAAAATTCCAGTTCAATTGTAAATCATATCACAGGGCTACTTCCAATACTTCCAAGTTTGCAAAGATTTAGCAAGTCACTGAATACTCTAATAAACTTCTACAAATGCACCGTGGACAGTATCTTGACTGGTTGCATCGTGGGCAAATGCAGCAATTCCAATGCAGGGCAATGCAAGAGGCTGCAGAGAGTGGTGGACTCAGCCCACCCATCATGGGCACAGCCTTCCCCACCATGTACATGAAGCACTCTTATCACCAAGGAACCACACCAACTGAGCATTATATAGTGACCTGCACAACCCTATTCCTGCCTCAGCAATCGAACACTACGGACCATCTCTTGCACTGCCAGGGACCTGTTTTCTAACGTATAGGAAGGAATTGCAGATGCTGGTTTAAACCGAAGATAGACACAAAAAGCTGGAGTAACTCAGCAGGACAGGCAGCATCTCTGGGGAGAAGGATTGGGTGACGTTTCCGGTCAAGACCCTTCTTCAGACAGTGGTGTGCATTAATGTCTTGTTTTTTGCTTTATATTGTCCTGTAAAATATGTATAATTCATGTTTTTGTGTGTTGAATGAGTCTGTCTATATTTGCCTATGATGATGCTGCAAGCACAATTTACATTATAGCTGTACTCGACTGGACTTGATCATTTGGTATATAAGCAGCAAAAAGAACACGAGTGCCCTCTTCTGGCTACTGATGCATTACACTCAAAAAAGGGAAACATAGAAAATAGGTGCAGGAGGGCCATTCGGTCCTTCGAGCCAGCACCGCCATTCAATATGATCACGGCTGATCATCCAAAATCAGTACCCCGTTCCGGCGTTTTCCCAATATCCCTTGATTCCCTTAGCCCTAAGAGGTAAATCTAACTCCCTCTTGAACACATCGGGTGAATTGGCCTGCACTGCCCTCTGTGGCAGAGAATTCCACAGATTCACAATTCTCTGGGTGAAAAAGTTTTTCCCCATCCCATTCCTAAATGGCCTACCCCTTATTCTTAAACTAGTTCTGGACTCCCCAAACATCGGGGACATTTTCCCTGCATCTACTAGGTATGTTACAAAACTTACCTTTAGTGGCGCTGCAGTTCTGTCACTGGCCGTGTGCGCGACTTTGAGGGGGGGGGGGTTAAAATGCGGTTTTCCCCTGCCATCCGGAATTATATTTTCTCGGAGTGCAAGTTTTTTCTGGAGATTCGTTCCGACTGCCGGTAAGTGACATTTTTTTTTTAATCGACCGACTATTTCAGCACTGCAGTAAAATAAAAATTAGCTCCTAATGCCGCGAACGCCGACAACGGGGGCGGATTTTACGTAGGGGACAGGTAAAGAAAAGCTGTTTATTTTTTCATATAAACTTGCTTGTTTAGATGACCTTAATCAAACTTTCATGTTGTGAAACGATGATTTATTCCCCATATGAACCGGCAGTATTTTTCCTGCCGATATTTGGTTGAAATTCACCGCAACCGCAACGTTCCAATCCATCGCTTTCCACAAAATCCCACTCGCAAGCTGATTTTTATGCCCATTAATTTACGGGCATTAAACACTAAATTCCTTCAATTTGGCTTATAAATTAATGACAATTAGATTTTAAAATCATGTTATATTATGAATTCTTGTGTGAATGTTATTTGGACACTTAGGCTTTTAAAAAAATGTTAATATTTTCTTAAGAAATGGATAGATGTTTAGATCTAGTAATTGAATTTTGTAATTAGCTACAGTTGGGTAACTAACTAATTACATGCTTTAATTTCAGGTCATCCAAGTAAGATTGTTTCATATTTGTTTCAGAATGCTTCAATCTATAATAACTGAAAATGACTTTCAGTTCTCTTAATTTTTAAGAAATTTATGAGCTTTTGACTGCCCTCGATCACAACTTTTGTGTTAAGTCAATGGAAAAGCAAGAGGGAACAAGATGCTCATTTCCGAGTATGAAAATGGCCATAACTGTTTTAATACTGAAGATATGAAAGTGAATTAGGTGTCAAATTAAACTTCTTTTTATGCTTTATCTGATGGGATAAATTGCAGACTTGATTTTTTAAATCTCAAAATGTTGTAACATTGCTACATCTACCCTGTCCAATCCTCTAATAATTTTATATGTTTCCATAAGATCCCCTCTCATCCTTCTAAATTCCAGCAAATACAAGCCAAGTCGACCCATTGTTTACATCATATGTCAGTCCCGCCATCCCGGGAATTAACCTGGTGAACCTGCGCTGCACTCCCTCAATAGCAATAATGTCCTTCCTACACAACAAGCAACAACACACCTGATGACCAATTTTCCAATGGCAGAATGTCCCTGCCATTATCAAAATCAGATATGTCTTGGTTCTAGAAGATAGTCATACTCTCTGAGGTCCCTCTTCTCTTTGAGGCCCCTCACATAGCCCCCTCTTTCCAGTTGTGGAGGATGTGGCTTTGAACTTGTATTGGAAGTAGTCCTTTGACATGATTTACAATTCAACTGGAATTCTATCTTTACCCAAGACCTAATTGCTTATCCTTGGTATATTCTCAAATGATTTTCACATGCAGCTCTTCCATGTGAAATCCTGGGAATTATATGAACCACCCACACAGCCTTTGTTGACTGCACAAAAGCCTTTGACCCTCAATTGAAGGGCCATTGAAGATCCTTTTTAAATGTGGCTTCCCTCAACAATCTGTCTTGGTCCTACGTCAATGATATTATGACATGCCAGTCATACTTTTAACTAATAAGCTTTTCACTGTACCTCAGTGCACGTGACAATAAACTAAAGTAAACTCAACTAATGGTCCTAAAGCAGAACGGTGTCAAGTGAGGTCATGGCATCAACCCATGGATTTCTTAATATTTCTCACTATACCTTGACTACAGAAACTCATTGGACTAGAGGAAATCTAGAGGAGCTATGGAAAAATGTTCAACCTACGTTGCATCCACTCCAGAACTAAGATCAGAAATTTTTGAGAAAACACTCAGCGTTAGGTTGCACCTGGGGAAAGACAAATAGGGTTAATTTTACAGGACAAAAAGCCTTTGTCAGAACTGTCTGACAAAGAATCTTCAATCCAAGATTTCCCTTATGATTCTCTTTCCATAAATGCTGCCTTAACTGCTGAGTGAATTCAGCAATTTCTATTACAGTTATTGATTCCAAGGATCTCGGTTTAATTAGAAACTCCAGAGTTTCTAAGTAAACCCCAGAGTTTCTAAGTGCATATGGGCTATTCAGAGGACATCCGAGTTATCAACCACTCAAGAAAATGAGGTGAATAAGACTATAGACCTTAATCAACAAAAAAACAAAGGTCCCCTTACAATCTGTCTGAACTGCTCAGCAGTACCTATTGATTAAGGTTTACATTGAGACATTGTCACCGACAATGGATATACAACATGGTTCACATGCCTGACATCAGTTTCCTGAGATCAACTCTCAACAATATGGCAAATATTACCGGGGAACAAGATTAATGGAATATGTGAAGCTTCTTTTAAAAAAGATTTGCATGAATCCCTGTCAACCACTCAAATAAAGGGACAACATTCAGGATGGCATTAAGAATCACAAATTCATTTGTTGTGGAGCTTGTAAAAGCCCAGTGTAAACAGTTGGATTGCAACTTTCCCTGATCTACAGTGCCCTCCATAATGTTTGGGACAAAGACCCATTTATTTATTTGCCTCTGTACTCCACAATTTGAGATTTGTAATAAAAAAAATCACATGTGGTTAAAGTGCACATTGTCAGGTTTTATAAAAGGGTATTTTTACACATTCTGGTTTCACCATGTACAAATTACAGCTGTGTTTATATATAGTCCCCCCCCCCCCTTGTCTGACAGATCAGAAACACTCTTCAGGAGTCAGGTGTGGATTTGTCAATGACCACTGTCCACAGAAGATGTCATGAACAGAAATACAGATGCTACACTGCAAGATGCAAACCGCTGGTTGGCCGCAAAAATAGGGTGCCAAGAAGTACTTAAAAGAGCAAACACAGTTCTGGAAAAAGATCTTGTGGACAGATGAGATGAAGATTAATTTATATCAGAGATGAAGATTAATTTATATCAGAGTGATGGCAAGAGAGAAGGAACTGCCCAAGATCCAAAGCATACCACCTCATCTGTGAAACCCGGTGGTGGGGATGTTATAGTCTGGTCATGTATGGCTGCTGAAGGTACTGGCTCACTTATCTTCATTGATGATACAACTGCTGATGGTAGTAGCATAATGAATTCTGAAGTGTGTAGACACATTATATCTGCTAAAGTTGAAACAAATGCCTCAAAACTCATGGGCCGGCGGTTCATTCTACAGCAAGACAATGATCCAAAACATACTGCTAAAGTAACAAAGGAGTTTTTCAAAGCTAAAAAATGGTCAATTCTTGCATAGCCAAGTCAATCACCCGATCTGAACACAATTGAGCATGCCTAATATAAGGGGATTATCACCCAAAACAAGCATAAGCAGAGCATCACCAGAGAAGACACCCAGCAACTGGTGATGTCCATGAATCACAGGCTTCAAGCAGTCATTGCATGCAAAGGATATGCAACAAAATATTAAACATGACTACTTGAAGTACATGATATTGCTGTGTCCCAAACATTATGGTGCCCTGAAATGGGGGGACTATGTATAAATGCTGCTGTAATTTCTACATGGTGAAACCAAAATGTAAACAAATGACCTTTATTAAAATCTGACAATGTGCACTTTAACCACATGTGATTTTTTTCTAATACAAATCTCAAATTGTGGAGTACAGAGGCAAATAAATAAATAACCATATAACAACTACAGCACGGAAACAGGCCCTCTCGGCCCTTCCAGTCCGTGCCGAACATTTATTTTCCCCTAGTCCCATCTACCTGCACTCAGACCATACCCCTCCATTCCCTTCCCGTCCATATACCTATCCACTTTACTTTTAAATGTTAAAATCGATCCTGCCTCCACCACTTCTGCAGGAAGCTCATTCCACACAGCCACCACTCTCTGAGTAAAGAAGTTCCCCCTCATGTTACCCCTAAACTTCTGTCCCTTCATTCTCATGTCATGCCCTCTTGTTTGAATCTTCCCTACCCTCAATGGGAAAAGCTTATCCACGTCAACTCTGTCTATCCCTTTCATCATTTTAAAGACCTCAATCAAGTCCCCCCTTGCAGGGAAGTCAAGTGTCTATTGCTTACTTGACTGGTATATCCCCGTCACTTCGGCCGGCTAATGATCAGTAAAGCTTGAGTTGGTTTACCTAGCATTTTTATGAGTTGTCTGTTTTTTAAGTAGTGAACCTTATCGGTGCATCCAGGGCAGCTCCTTAAAGACCATGTTAGGGAAGTGGAGCTACAGACAGATGACCTCAGGCTCATCTGGAAGAGTGAGGAAGTCATAGATTGAAGTAATCAAGAGATGGTCACACCGATGGTGCAGCTAATAGATGGGTTACCACCAGGAAAGGGAGTAGATAAAGTGTTCAGGAATCCCCTGCATCCATTCCCCTACCGAACAGGTATCCTCTTTTCATGGCGATAACCGTTCAGGGGAGTGCAGCAACAGCTAGATCTGTGGCACCGGGACTGACTCAGAGGCACAAGGATAAAGTCTGGCAGAGCAATAGTTATAGGAGACTCGATAGTTAGGGGAGCATACAGGAGATTCTATGACAGTAGATGGGATTCCAGGCTGGTCTGTTGTTTGCCTAGTGCCAGGGTTCCAGATGTCTCGGAGCAGTTACAAACATTCCCAAAGTGGAGCGTGAGCAGCCAGAAGTCGTTGTGCATGTTGGCACAATAACATGGGCAGGGAAGTTAGGCCAAAGGTTAAAACCCAGGACCCCGAGGGTGGTAATCTCGGGATTACTACCAATGCCACGTGCTAATGAGAGTAGCAATAGGAGGATAGGACAAATAAATACAACGCTGAGGAGTTGGTGCAGGGGACAGGGATTCAGAATTTTAGACTACTGGCATCTATTCTGGGGCAGAGGTGACCTGTACAAGAGGGACAATGCCTGACCCATGCCTCCTTTTTCCTGACCAGAGCCCCAATTTCTCTCATCATCCAAGCTTTCTTGCTCCCAGCTGCCTTGACATACTCTTTTAACATAATCAATCCCTCAACATTTTACCCAAGGAAACTTTCCTGAACACATCTCACAAATTCCACTCAGTCTAAGCCCTTGGCACTATGGTGGTCACAGTCTATATTGAGAAAGTTAAAATAACCTACTATAACAACCCTATCAGTCTTGCAGCTGCTGCAATTTCCTGGCCTACTTGTTCTTCTAATTCCCGTTTACTATTTGGGGGCCTATGGTATACTCCCAAAACGGTGATCATCTCTTTTTATTTCACAGATCCACCTATATGGCTTCACTGGATGAATCATCAATTATGTAATCTCAGACTACTGTCATAACAGTTTCCATAACCAATAAAGCAACACCCTACCTTTCTCCAACTCCTACCTCTATATCTATCGCGCCTGTAGCACCTGTGTCAATAGACAATAGACAACAGATATCCTGCACCTTAACCTTCTGCTCTCCAAAGAATAAAGAACTAACTTGTTCAACCTTTCTCTGTAACTTAGTTGCTGGAACCCAGGCAACATTCTAGTAAATCTCCTCTGTACTCTCTCTATTTTGTTGACATCCTTCCTATAATTAGGCGACCAAAATTGTACACCATACTCCAGAATTGGTCTCACCAATGCCTTGTACAATTTTAACATTACTTCCCTACTCCTATATTCAATGCTCTGATTTATAAAGGCCAGCACACCAAAAGCATTCTTTACCACCCTATCTACATGCGATTCCATCTTCAGGGAACTATGCACAGTTGTTCATAGATCCCTTTGTTCCACAACATTCCTCAATTCCCTACCATTTACCATGTACATCCTATTTTGATTTGTCCTGCCAAGATGTAGCACCTCACACTTATCAGCATTAAACTCCATCTGCCATCTTTCAGCCCACTCTTCCAAATGGTCCAAATCTCTCTGTAGACTTTGAAAATCTACATCGTTATCCACAACACCACCTATCTTAATATCATCCGCATACTTACTTATCCAATTTTCCACCCCATCATCCAGATCATTGATGTACATGACAAACAACAGTGGACCCAACACAGATTCCTGAGGCACCCCACTGGTCACCGGCTTCCAACCTGACAAACAGCCATCCACCATTACTCTCTGGCATCTCCCATTCAGCCACTGTTGAATCCATCTTGCTACTCCGCCAATAACACCCAAAGATTGAACCTTCTTAACCGACCTTCCATGGGGAACCTTGTCAAAGGCCTTACTGAAATCCATATAGACAACATCCACTGCTTTACCCTCATCAATTTCCCTAATAACCTCTTCAAAACATTCAAGAAGGTTTGTCAAACATGACCTTCCATGCACAAATCTATGTTGACTGTTCCTGATCAGACCCTGTTTATCCAGATGCTTATATATATTATCTCTAAGTATCCTTTCCATTAATTTGCCCACCACTGACGTCAAACTATAATTGCTAGGTTTATTTTTGGAACCCTTTTTAAACAATGGAACAACATGCGCAGTACGCCAATCCTCCGATACTATTCCCGTTTCTAATGACATTTGAAATATTTCTGTCATAGCCCCTGCTATTTCTACACTAACTTCCCTAAATGATGGGTCTTTATCCCAAGCATTATGGAGGGCACTGTACATTTCTGAAGATGAGTCCTAACCTGTAACGTCATCTATCCATATCATTCCACAGATGCTGCCTGACCTCTAAGTTCCTCCAGTAGTTAGTTTTTTACCAGAAAGGTTAATTGCAGGTAAAGAGATTAAATGACCCGGTCCCAGATAAAATGCACCCAAGGTTATTGAGTGAAGCAAGGAAGGAAATTGTAGAGGCTGTAGGCATTAACTTCCAAATATATAAATATTCAAGAATGGTATCCAAGAAATGGAAAATTGGCAAAGGTACATCCCGTTCAATAAAGGATGTTGTGATAATTCAGTAACTCCTGACTCGTCCGTTTAACGTCAGCGATCAGGGAAATTCAGGAATAAATCATACCGATAAGCATGAAGTTCAGTTAAAGAGGCAAGTCTCACAGGTTGGTAATTAGCTAATAAAGGGCGGCATGGTAGCACATCAGTAGAGTTGCTGTCTTACAGCGTTTGCTGTGCCAGAGACCCTGGTTCAATCCTGACTATGGGTGCTGTCTGTATGGCGTTCATACGTTCTCCCTGTGACCACATGGGTTTTCTCCGAGATCTCCAGTTTCCTCCCACACTTCAGAAGCACAGGGTAGGTAAAATTGGCTTGGCAAATGTAAAAATAAATTGTCCCTAGTGTGCGTAGGATAGTGTTAATATGTGGGGATCGCTGGTTGGTGCAGACCCGGTGGGCCTAAGGGCTTGTTTCCATTATGTGTGGATCGCTGGTCAGTGCAGACCCGGTGGGCCTAAGGGCTTGTTTCCATGCTGTATCTCTAGGAAGTGGCCGATTCGGAACTCCAAGCCGCCGAGAATGTTCTTCCGATGCCGGAGTTCCATTATCCGGCGAGTGGGCCTGAAACATCGGGCCGCAATTGTGGCGACTGCGGAGGCCTCAATAGGCCCCGACCACGGGTGAACAAGAGGAAGAGGACTGAACTTTGTTGCCTTCCCTCACAGTGGGAAACGGTGATCCCGCTGTGAGGGGATGTTTCTATGTTTAATGTTAAATTCCATAGTGTTGTGTTTATCTTATTTGTGTGCTGCATGGTAACTCAAATTTCACTGCATCAATTGGTGTATGTGACAATAAATGTCCTTTGTCCTTTGTCCCTTTAGTTTGTATTTCTTCTCAAGCAGGCCTTCTCTAGTGGAAAAGTACCAATTGATAAGAGAGAGAGCCAAGCACAGGCTTGTCTTAGGTTGAGACAATGACTATACATCTTTGGAGTGTCTTGTCCTGAAAATACCATCTGATAAGAGACAGATGCCTTTGAGATGTTTTGAAATGAACATTACGCTGCCATTCCAGACCCTCTCTTAGCCAGAGATTAGTATGCAAATTTGAAGCAAACGGTATTGGGGGTTCAGTATTGATGTGGATAGAGAACTGGCTGGCAGACAGGAAGCAAAGAGTAGGAGTAAACGGGTCCTTTTCAGAATGGCAGGCAGTGACTAGTGCGGTACCGCAAGGCTCACTGCTGGGACCCCAGCTATTTACAATATAGATTAATGATCTGGACGAGGGAATTGAATGAAACATCTCCAAGTTTCCGGATGACACGAAGCTAGGGGGCAGTGTTAGCTGTGAAGAGGATGCAAGGTGACTTGGATAGGTTGGGTGAGTGGGCAAATGCATGGCAGATGCAGTATAATGTGGATAAATGTGAGGTTAGCCACTTTGGTGGCAAAAACAGGAAAGTAGAGTATTATCTGAATGGCGGCCGATTACGAAAAGCGGTGATGCAACAAGACCTGGGTGTCATGGTACACCAGTCATTGAAAGTAGGCATGCAGGTGCAGCAGGCAGTGAAGAAAGCGAATGGTATGTTAGCATTCATAGCAAAAGAATTTGAGTATAGGAGCAGAGAGGTTCTACTGCAGTTGTACAGGGTCTTGGTGAGACCACACCTGGAGTATTGCGTACAGTTTTGGTCTCCTAATCTGAGGAAAGACATTCTTGCCATAGCGGGAGTACAGAGAAGGTTCACTAGACTGATTCCTGGGAAGTCTGGAATTTCATATGAATTTCAATTTAGAAGATTGAGGGGGGATCTTATAGAAACTTACAAAATTGTTAAGGGTTGGACAGGCTAGATGCAGGAAGATTGTTCCCAATGTTGGGGAAGTCCAGAACAAGGGGTCACAATTTAAGGATAAAGGGGAAGTCTTTTAGGACCGAGATGAGAAAAACATTTTTCACAGAGTGGTGAATCTGTGGAATTCTCTGCCACAGAAGCTAGTTGAGGCCAGTTCATTAGCTATATTTAAGAGGGAGTTAGATGTGGCCCTTGTGCTAAAGGGATCAGGGGGTATGGAGAGAAGGCAGGTAAGCATACTGAGTTGGATGATCAGCCATGATCATATTGAATGGCGGTGCAGGCTCGAAGGGCTGAATGGCCTACTCCTGCACCTATTTTCTATGTTTCTATGTTTCCGTAACAGTCGCATGTAGGTCATATAGCGAATAACCGCTAATGCAGGCAGCATTCTGGTTAACCTCTCTGTATCCTCTCTAAAGCCTCCACATCCTTCCTGTGTTGGAGCATCCAGACTTGCACATAACTGTGGGGGGCACGGTAGCGCAGCGGTAGAGTTGCTGCAACAGAGACCCGGGTTCGTTCCTAGCTACGGGTGCTTGTCTGTGCAGAGTTTTACGTTCTTCCCGTGACCTGCATGGGTTTTCTCCGAGAACTTTGGTTTCCTCCCACACTCCAAAGAGGTACAGGTTTGTAGGTTAATTGGCTTGATAAAAATGTAACAATTGTCCCTACTGTAGGATGGTGTAAATGTGCTGATGGTCGGTGCGGTCTCGGTTGGCCAAAGGGCCTGTTTCCATGCTGCATCTCTAAACTAAACTAAACAATACTCCAAATGCAATCTTGCCAAAGGCCTGTAAAGCTGCATCATGACTTCCTGACTCATATACACAATGAAAGCAAGCATACCATATGCCTGCTTTACCACTCTATCTACTTTTGTTGCCACTTTCTGTGAGCTGTGGACATGGACCCAAGATCCCTCTGTGCATTAATGCAGTTCAGGGTCTCACCATTAACTGCCTACCTTTGCCTTGCACTTGCTTGTATTAAACTCCCATCCGCCATTTCTCCATTCATTTCTGAAGCTGATCTATATCTCGCTGTACACTTTGACAGCCTTCCTCACAGTCCGTAACTCCACCACTTGGACTGCAGCGGCACGGTGTGGTGGTGGAGGACCTTAACAGCATTGCCAGGCCAGGCCAGATCAATCGCTGCAAAACTGAGCCTGTGCCGCTGCAGGACAACAGACCTTTTAAGGCCAAAATACGACTAGACTTTTAAGAACTTCATAACTTGAAAAATACAAAGCGGCACTGAAAACATGGTGACTCTTTGTGCACTCAGTATAATCTACTATTCTTACACCACAATCATTGCATTCGTGTACTTAAGAATACCGGTCATGAAATTAATCAGAAGGCAAAAAATAAATGACAAAACAAATATGTTTTTTCAACCAGCAAGTGGTTTGGGCCTGGAATGCACTGTGAGGAAACAAATTCAATAGTGGCATTCCAAACTAAACTCTGTAAAGCAAAGAATCTGCATGGCCATAAGGAAAGGGCAGGGGATCAGATGGATGGATGGATTCTTCTTATTTGGTGATAATACAGATTTAATGGACAAAATACATTTTGAGGATGTAACAAGTAAAATGGATAAGGAAAAGCCAGTGGATGTGGTCTATCTGGACTTTCAAAAAGCTTATGATAAGGTCCCACACAAGCGATTAGTGTGCAAAATTAGAACACATGGTATAGGGGGTAGGGTATTGACATGGATAAAGAACTGGTTGGCAGACAGGAAGCAAAGAGTAGGAATAAACAGGTCCTTTTCAGAATGGCAGGCAGTGACTAGTGGGGTGCTGCAAGGCTCACTGCTGGGACCCCAGTTATTTATACATTTACAGTATATATTAATGATTTAGACAAAGTTTGCCGATGACACAAAGCTGGGTGGCAGTGTGAGCTGCGAGGAGGATGCTATGAGGCTGCAGGGTGACTTGGATAGGTTGGGTGAGTGGGCAGATGAATTGCAGATGCAGTATAATGTGGACAAATGTGAGGTTATCCACTTTGGTGGCAAGAACAAGAGGCAGATTATTATCTGAATGGTGCCGACTAGGAAAAGGGAGGTGCAATGAGACCTGGGTGTCCTTGTACATCAGTCACTGAAAGTAAGCATGCAGGTACAGCAGGCAGTGAAGAAAGCAAATAGCATGTTGGCCTTCATAGCGAGAGGATTTGAGTATAGGAGCAAGGAGATCCTACTGCAGTTATACAGGGCCCTGGTGAGACCATACCTGGAGTATTGTGTGCAGGTTTGGTCTCCTAATTTGAGGAAGGACATTCTTGCTATTGAGGGAGTGCAGTGTAGGTTCACCAGGTTAAATCCCGGGATGGCGGGACTGATATATGATGAAAGAATGGATCGACTGCGCTTATATTCACTGGAATTTAGAAGGATGGGAGGGGATCTCATAGAGACATATAACATTCTTAAGGGATTGGACAGGCTAGATGCAGGAAAAATGTCCCCGATGTTGGGGGAGTCCAGAACCATGGTTCACAGTTTAAGAATAAGGGGTAGGCTATTTAGGACTGAGATGAGGAAAGACCTCTTCACCCAGAGAGTTGTGAATCTGTGGAATACACTGACACAGAAGGCAGTGGAGGCCAATTCGTAGGATGTTTTCAAGAGTTAGTTTTCGCTCTTAGGGACTAACGGAATCAAAGGATAAGGGAAGAAAGCAGAAACGGGGTATAATAAGAGTTTTGCCCAAACAGTCAGAGGCTGATAGCAAGCTGGCCGGTAGCGCTATGTTTAAAGGCTCATAACGGTGTGGCCGATAGCGCTACGTTTAAAGCCTCATAGCACTGCGGTTGGTAGCGCTATTTTAAAAACCTCATAGGACTGTGGCCGGTAGCGCTATGTTTAAAGCCTCATAGTGCTGTGGTTGGTAGTGCTATTTTAAAAACATAGCGCTGTGACCAGTAGTGCCATGTTTAATGCCTCATAGTGCTGTGGCTGATAACACTATGTTTAATGGCTGATAGCGCTGTAGCCGACAGAGCTTTGTTTCAAATTTTGCGCACCAAGCCGATAGCGTTGTGTGTTTTACAAGTCTGCGGCCGATAGCGCTTTGTTTCCGGGGGGGGGGGGGGGGGGGTGCTCGCTCGCATGCAGGGGGAGAATCAAGGTGGCGTCCTAGAATAAAGAAGCTTGTTAGTTTACTCCTGTATCTGAGTGTTCTTATAAGTCAGTTCCAAGCACCCAAATACACTACAATTGGCGACGAGGATGGGATGGAGTTTGTGAACTCACCCGCAGGACTGTTTTGCAACACGCAGGATTGTTTAACAGGATAAACAGTAGATACGGAGTTGTGTCGCAGTTGTTTGCGAGCTGGACATGAGAGACCTGCAGATCCCTCTAAGCATGGGACTGTAGTTTAAAACATCAGCTGTACAAGTCGGCGAGTTTGTCAGGCTATCTCTATGTTGTGTCTACATGGCAAGATGTCGTCCTTCGGATTGTTACACATTTTAGACTGAGTTTTTTTTGTTGAATTCCTCAAGCTGAATAATCTTTGTACAGCTACGTTTTAGGTGAATTGTTACACCAAAACACATAACAAGGATAACGAGGCAACAAGGATAAAATAACAGAAAAGAACAAAGAAGAAGGGCTGTCAAGAGGAAAAAAAGTTAAAAATAAGAGGTTCTGTTTGGAAACAAAGTGGAATGGCACCAAGCAAAAAGATTTGGCGCCAAATGGTTTTGAATTGGCGCCAAAGAAAAGAAAGGTCAGAACAGGAAGCAAGGAAAACAAGTGGGGCAGTAAGTAAGTGTCACCGAAGAACGCAGCCGAAAGCTGGAAGCCTAGCCAGCAGGACAGCGACGGTGTCAACTTAACTGGAACGTTTTCCAGGGCCGTGCAGCCACGGCAAAGGGGCAGAAGAGGCCGAGCAGCCGCCACCGACTTCGAGTGAGTTCCAGGGCTGTGTACTGTGTAGGACACGGACAGGTCCAGAGACTGCCACCGACTTCGGACGTTTTCCAGGGCTGTGTAGCCCTGGAGCCGCCACCGACGTCGAGTGAGGGCCTAGCACCGGGTAGGCCACGGACAGGTCCGGAGAAGCCAGCGACGAAAACGGAGTCAACCCGGCCGGGAGCAGAGACAGCCTGGTCGTGAGAGAAAGCCCGGTCGCAGGAGACGACCGCGAGCAAGAAAGCCTGGTCGGGAGCAGAGTCAGCCCAACCGTGAGCAGAAAAGAGGGTCCGACCACGCAAGAGAAGCGGACCGACCGAGTGAGAAAGCCGACCGCGAGAGAGAAGCAGACCGGGCTCCGCGAGAGAAGTGGGACACAGCGCACGGTCGCAAAAGACGGCCAAAAGCGGGGAAAATCCGGACGCGAGAGGAAATCCGGCCCCGAACGAAGAGTGGGTCAATGCAAGAGAAGCAGGACACAGCACTCAAGCACACAGCACTTGGGCTGTGAGAAAGCTGGCTGCACAAGAGAAGTGGACCGGCCGAGAGAGAAGCGGGTTCGCGCAAGAGAAGTGGGACACAGCGCTTACCCAGCCCCGACAGCAGGGCACAGTCCCGACGAGCCGAGCAGCAGAGACGAGCCGGAGAGCCAGTAACAAGCCGAGCAGCGGGACCAGCAGCGGGAGCCAGCAGAGTGAGGCTGCGCCGCAGAGTCGACTTGACAGGCAAGTCCGCGGTGAAACAGCGGAGGCAACAGCAACGGATGAGCCAGTGGTAGCAGCGGAGATCCGGAGTGGCCAGCAGCAACAGTGTCCTTGGGAGAAGCTCGGGAGAATCCGAGAGGTCGAGAAGGCACCGGAGACCATAGGCCGACAAGCTGGACTGGCGAGATCCTTCAAAGTAAAAGCAGGACTGTTAAATGTAATCCATTGTTCACTATTCCTTCACAGTAAAAGCAGGACTGTGGATGAAGTGCATTGGTCACTGTTATCAATAGTAAATCTGTGTGCATAGAAGGAATATGGTTTAAAATGTTCTAGTTGGCTATTAACATTAAATGTTAGTTGTTTACACGAAAAGCTGGAGAAACTCAGCGGGTGCAGCAGCATCTAAGGAGCGAAGGAGATAGGCAACATTTCGGGTCGGGACCCTTCTTCAGACTCAAATGTTAGTTAACAGTATAAATCTATTATTAAAAGAATTAGTAATAGTCAGTGGGCTGGATCACTTCTTAGTGTGTAAAAGGATTAGGTCCAGTGCAGAAAACACAGTGAGAGAACAGAGTATAGTGCACCTGAATAGCAACAGCTAGCATGGCTTTTCAAATTGTAGGAAAGGTGCCCCAGTTAGATTCTGGGTGTAATTTTGAGAAATGGACTGAAGTCTTGGAGGCTTCGTTCATTTCCAATGATATCGCTGCAGAGGAGAAGAAGAGAGGATGGTTCATATTAGGCTTAGGAAGAGAGGGTTATCAGACCTTACGTATGTTACTGCTGCCAGCAAAGCCCACAGACAAAATATACGAGGAGTGTAAGGAGGCATTAGTGGCTCACTTCTCGCCAAAACCTCCAAGGGCATCCAGAGGCAAAGAACCTGAACTAAAGAGGGCAGGGAGTCCCTCAAAGGACAAAGGTCAAGGGCAAAGTGACAAAAGTCAAGGGCAAAGTGACAAAAGTCAAGTACCAAGTGACGAAGGTTAAGTGAAAAAGGCCAAAGGTAAAAGGCAAAGTGACAAAAGTCAAGGGCAAAGTGACAAAAGTTAAGTGCCAAGTGACAACGGTCAAGTGGAAAAGGTCAAAGGTCAAAGGCAAAGGGACAAAAGTCAAATGCGAAGGGACATTGCCATCCAGAGGGCGACCCTAACTATTCAAGCTGCATTCAGGGGTATGAAGGTACGGAGAGAGATCCAGAACAAACAGAAGGCAGCAACGGTAATACAAACAGCATTTAGAAGGTACAGAGTATACCGTCCATACAGGGCAATGAGATTGGCAGCTATAATAGTGCAAACCCATTATAGGGTTTCAAATAGAAAGTGATCGCAAGACTTACATGAAGGTACACAGCAGTGTTGTCCTGATTCAGGCTGCCTACCGAGGAATGGTTGTTCAAAAGCAATTGTGGTGCATGCACAAATCTGCCAAGGTCATAGACTTATTATCAGATGCATAAACAGCGTCAGTAATTCAAGAAACTACGCTGGTCTGCCATTGCGGTACAGCAACGATACCGAGCTTGCCAGATGAGAGATGTCCAAGTGAGACATTATAATAGTTTGAGAAAAGCAGTGGTTTCTATTCAGACCTTCTACCGTGGGATTAAAGCCAGAGAATTGGTTGAGAAAATCAAGGCAGCACGCCATATTAAGTCAGTCTTAATGATGTGCAATACAAGAAAACATTTCTTGATGCAAAAGGCGGCTGTAGTCACTCTGCAAGCCGCATACTGTGGTTACCGATCAAGGGTATTCTACAGAGCTATGCGACAAACAGTCATTTAGATCCAGAGATGGTACAAAGCAGTCAAAATAGGGCATTCCCAGTTTGTGCAATATCAGTCAATGAGGTATTCAACCATTACCATTCAGGCTGCCTACAAGGGTATGGTGGTTAGGCAGTGGATTAAGCAAAAGAGGGCTACTGTAAACGTTCAGTCAGTACTTCGTATGAGTTGGTATAGGAATGACCTAAGGAGCCAAATAGATGCACAACAGAAAAGGCTGAAACGATACAAAAGGCTTAAACGATATAGGAAAGACTTCCACAAACTGAAATATACAACAGTTGTAGTGCAGTCTCACTACCGTGTTTATGTAGTAAGAAAACTATACAAAGCGCAAATCAAAGCCACTGTTGTATTGCAAAGACAATACAGATCCTACTTCTTGATGAATAACCAGAAAGGTGATTTAAGAAGACAAATAGATGAACAACAGAAAAGGCTTAAACGATACAAAGAACGGTTAAATAAATATGTGACGATGAGCAAAAAGCTGTTAATAGAAAAGTCTGAAGAAGAGAGGCTTGTCGGTCGAGACAAAGGTATGCAGGACCGATTGCGAATAGGACACTTCACTATAGTCCAGCATGGAGCCTCCTTCACTGAGCAATGGACAAATAGTTATGCATTGCAGAATGTTATTGTACAGCAAGAGCAGATAAACACGCAGCGCCAGGAAATTGAGCGACAGAGGAAGCTGCTAGAAAACGAATACCTGCAGTCATGTGTCAGATCCCACCTACAAATAAGGAACAGAAACAGAGGAAAACAAAGCAAATGGGGCAGAGAAGGAAATGTTAACTTTAGCAGAATATCAGGAACAGGAAGAAATCTGCAATTAGATTAGGATATTTAAAAAGGGAAGAGGCAGAGATACAGGTAGAGCTAGAGTGATTAGAAAGAGTGTGCAATTTACACATAAAGGAACAGAAAATGATATCACATAAAGCAAAGGGTAATGTATGTGGTTTAAGGAAGATGAGTGGAATGAACCATTATACGTTCTAAGTTTAGATACGATTATTACAGTTATGAGGATGTCATGTAAGATGACTGTAATAATATAATTTTGCAACAGTGTGTTAACCAATTATATTTAATGTAATAGAAATTGTGTTATTTGCCTCCAAGTTAAAGAGGGAGCAGTGTAATGTATATAATGTAAATGGTGTTACCTGCCTCCAAGTTAAAGGGGGAGCAGTGTGATATATGTAATATAATTAGCATATGTTATGTCTTGTGCGAGGGGACGCATGCGCTGGGGGAGACTCAAGGTGGCGTCCTAGAATAAAGAAGCTTGTTAGTTTACTCCTGTATCTGAGTGTTCTTTTAAGTCAGTTCCAAGCACCCAAATACACTACAGTAACGAAACAAACGAGTGAGCCTTTTTCTGTTCTACTAGTCAAATCCTTGAACCTGTTCCCTTGTAACACGGGGTACTGATTTTTGGATGATCAATCATGATCATATTGAATGCGGTGCTGGCTCGAAGAGCCAAATGGCCTACCTCTGCACCTATTTTCTATGTCTATGTCTAATGGCTTTGCTCTATGCTGTAATCCTTCTGAGACTTTTTTTCCCGTACTTGATTACTTTTCCTTCCCACAAGCCGTGGTCAGTATCACAGCTGCACCAAAATAAAGTAAGCACAAGGTTTCCAGCTGCATCTACAGTTTAAAAAAAGAGCTTAAAGTTATAAGCACACTTATTGTAGGCAAGTCACATTGAAATTACTATCAATTTAAAGTGGAATTACTAAAGTAACAGAAATAGTAAGATCAAGGAATGTAAAAGCATCAACATGATGGCAAATTTAAAATTAATAATCATTTAATGATCACTACAACGCTTCAGTTAATTTATAGTGAATAATATTCATTTATTAATATCATATTCTTACCCATTAGTAGGTGTCGTGAAAGTAAATGACAGAAGTTGATTCCAGAATGGATCATTCTCAGAGATGGATTCAGTACCAGCAAGACGCTTAAGGTATTCATTACTTGCGATCTCAGCAGTGCTGCTACTGTTTGCACCCATCTCCACTTGAGCACGGTATCCGCTTCAGATTATTCGGACATCACTTTGGTTAGAACCTAAATGCAGACATTGTAGATTGGTTACATAAAATACATTGACAATCCATCTGTTTATTTTACATGCCCACATAAGGCAAACCCTTCAGGTAAAGAAAAACCACTTGTCAAATTAATTCGACTTAAGATTCCATTCGAGATCACCACAACTCATAGCATACAAAATAAATTATCATTTCCCATGTTTCTTTTTGCTACTTTTCATAAATATATAGCCAAAGGAACTGCAGGTGTTGGTTTTCAAAACGACAAAGTGCAGGAGTAACTCAACGGATCAGGCAGCTTCTCTGGAAGAAATGGATTAATGACGTTGTGGGTCAGGACCCTCCTTCAAACTACTTGTAGTGGGTGGGGGGAGTGAAAAATAGGTGGGATGGCACAGAACCTGTCAAGTGATAGGTAGATACTGATGAGGGGGTTGCATTTCATCAATACACAGGGCTATAACAGATCACAGTAGGGCAATAATAAATCAACAGAAAGAGTAAATAAGTGACAAATTAAGTTTAACATGGAAATGCATGGTAGTATATTTTTGTGGGAAGAGTACAGAGCTCAAATGTTATTTAGAAGGCGAGAGTCTAGATGAGAAAGAGGAATAAATACATCCTGTATGCCAGGACAAGGGTTTATTTCTATTGGACAAAATTGAAAATTAAGGTAATGGAAGTTAATAAATTAAGAAAACATAATTACGATGTATTGGAACTTATCCACATTACATAAGGGGAGTTGCTGGCGGTCTTAAATGGTATTAAGGTGGACAAATCCTTGAGGCCAAATCAAGTGCACCCTCTGATATTGCGGGAAGGGAGAAAAGAAAATGTAGATTTGTAGATTAAAGAAAAATAAACTGCCAGAGATATTTGTATTGGTATTCCCATATTATAAAAAGGAGAGGTTGCAGAGAAAAACAACACAAGGACACAGAGGACACAACACAGAAATGCCAGGATACGTGTTATAAAATAAAAATACACAGACACTGTCTGAAAAAGGGTCCCGACCCAAAATAGCATTTATTCATTTTCTCCAGAGATGCTGCTTGACCCACTGAGCTGCTCCAGCATTTTGAGTTTATCTTTTACACATTATGAAATAATTCACAGTCACAAAGAAATCCAATAGGAAATTCAAAACAAAGTTCTTTACCTGAAGATACATCAGAACATAGAACTCGCTACAGTAAGGAGCCATTGAAGCAAATATTTAAGGGAAGGATAGACAGGCATATGGATGGCGTGAAGAGGGTTTCATTGAGAAGTTTTGATGAAGAAAGAATAGAAGGAGGCTTCCATTCTTAAAATATCCTCACCAAAGAGGCAACCCATCCTTGATACTCGAAAAGCAAAGGATATTATCCAATTTCCTTTTTTTCCTCTTTAATTTGCCTGCTGCTGCATGGCACCTTGATTAACTTGACATACACATCTCAGATATAGAATTACTAAATAAAACAAATGTAATCTTTCTCCCTTTTCATTCCTGTGTATAAACTCAGGCAACTCCTGTATTTTCCAAAGGTGCCCATTTCACCCATAATGCCTGAGCTAGGGCATTATCATGACTTCTATTCCGTTGTCACCGACCTGTATATTTAGTTGTATCCAAGTACTTATCACTCTCATTACTTATCAACAGTAATAGACATTTTGACAGTACATAGAGTGATAGTGTGGAAACAGGCCCTTCAGCCCAACTTGCCCACACCAGCCAACATGTCCCAGTTGCACCAGTTCCACCTACCTGCATTTGGTCCATATCTCTCCAAACCTGTCCGATCCATATACCTGTCTAACTGTTTCTTAAACGTTGGGATAATCCCTGCCTTGACTACCTCCTCTGGCAGCTTGTTCCATACACCCATCACCCTTTGTGTGAAAAAATTACCCCTCAGATTCCTATTAAATCTTTTCCCCTTCACCATAAACCTAAGTCCTCTGGTCGTCAATTCACATACTTTGGGCAATGGACTCCGTGCATCCACCCAATGTATTCCTCTCATTATTTTATGCACCTTTATAAGATCACCCCTCATCCTCCTGCGCTCCATGGAATAGAGTCCCAGCCTCTCCCTATACCTCAGACCCTCTAGTCCATAAATCTTCCCTATACCCGTTGCATATTATCATTCCATATTACACACATGGAATATACATATTCCAATAAATATACACTAGATACATTGCCTTTGAAAGCTCATACATTTCTACTATAGTTTGTTTATCCTTATTCACCTAACTCCGCACAAACTCAATACTTTGTGATTGACATCATAAAGTTACAGTGTATTGGAATACACAAACAAATTGAGTCATTCAGCCCACCACGAGTGCTAACCATTTTGCTTACCTATGCTCTTGGTATCGGTTTACTATCCAATCCCATTTGCCTACATTAGGTCCATATCCTTCTGTATTTGTTCCTATTTAAGTGCCTGTCTACATGTCTCTTAAATGCAGTGATTGCGTCTGATACCACCACCTCCTCTGGCAACAAATTACAGATATCAAACACATTCTGTGGAACAAACCTTCCCCTCAAATCCCCTGTTAAACTCCTTCTTTACACCTTAAACCTATGACCTATTGTTTTTGAATCCCCTGTCATGGTAGGACTCTCGCTTAACTTATTTTCCCTGTTGCCAGCCGGACAACCATGACAGCTTGTTAGGTTGCCAAATAACAGTTTAGGTGGTCATTGAAGACGGTTTGCATGACGCGTGCGATAATGTGCTCGGACGAAGTGCGCAGTTACCTGTTGGAATTATGCTCAATGAAGCATTCACATATTATGTTCAAGAAGGAACTGCAGACGCTGGAAAATCGAAGGTAGACAAAAGTGCTGGAGAAACTCAGCGGGTGCAGCAGCATCTTTGGAGCGAAGGAAATAGGCAACGTTTCAGGCTGAAACCCATCAGTCTGAAGAAGGGTTTTGGCCCGAAATGTTGCCTATTTCCTTCGCTCCATAGATGCTGCCGCATCCGCTGAGTTTCTCCAGCACTTTTGTCTACATTCACATATTATTTCTGCTTCAAATAACTCACAAGCTAAACATATTCACCAATCAAGACATGATATATACCACAGAGTCAAAATAGTTTATTGTCATGTGGCCCTGACAGGACAATGAAAATCTTTCTTTGCATAGCACAACAGAACATAGTAGGCATTGACTACAATTATATACGTAAATACACAGGTGAATTAATAAATTAATAAAGTGCAAATAACAGATGGAGGGATATTAATGTTCAGAGTTCCGAGCCAAGTTTAATAGCCTGATGGCTGTGGGGAAGTAGCTATTCCTAAACCAGGTTGTTGCAGTCTTCAGGCTCCTGAACCTTCTACCTGAAGGTAGCAGGGAGATGAGTGTGGCCAGGATGGTGTGGGTCTTTGATGAGGCTGCCAGCCTTTTTGAGGCAGCGACTGCGATAAATCCCCTCGATGGAAGGAAGGTCAGAGCCGATGATGGGCTGGGCAGTGTTTACTACTTTTTGTAGTCTTTTCCTCTCCAGGGCACTCAAATTGCCGAACCAAGTCACGATGCAACCGGTCAGCAAGCTCTCTACTGTGCACCTGTAGAAGTTAGAGAGAGTCCTCCTTGACAGACCAACTCTCCGTAATCTTCTCAGGAAGTAGAGGCGGTGATGAGTTTTCTTAATAATTGCATCTGTGTTCTCGGACCAGGAAAGATCTTCACAGATGTACACGCCCAGGAATTTGAAGCTCTTGACCCTTTCAACCATCGACCCGTTGATGTAAACACATAAACTCTTTTTACACATTGCAATGAATGCAATTTCTATTAGTTCTTTCCACTTCCAAACAAAAATGTGGTTGGATTGTTCAGTATATGATCAACCTGTGTCAATAAATCCTGGACCATGGTAACATATATGCTTAACCATACACACTACAGATTGATGCAAGCATGTTTTCTGTGAAGGACTGAAAGTTACCATGACATGGCCATAGCATGGGTCGTTATTGCTATTGGCACAGAAACACTGGCTTCCCACATAATTTATCCATAACAAAATATCCAGGTTGCAAGGAAATTTCTAAAGGCTTCTAAATTTCTTCATTATGATAATAGCTGTTAAAGCCGACTATACCCATCTGACAGGTTAAACATTACGCTAACTGACAAGAGATGGCCAAAGGACATAACTGCAGCAAATGTTCTTTTGGTAATATGTTTAAAGGTGTCAAAACAAATAATAACATTGGGAATTAAAACACATTTGATTACATTCCGTTATCAAACATAATCAATGTTCGCTCTGAAGACCATGAAGCACAATAGGGTCGGGGGTGTGTGAATCAGTGTGGGGTGGCTAGATGGCGAGGGGGGGGGGGGGGGGTTGAGAAGGCAATCGGTGCGGAATGGATAGATTGAGGCAGGTGAATTAGTACGTGTTGTACACCAGGCGGGGTGCAGAAGGAGGAGGCAGTGGAGCCGCTATTGCGGCTGCTGCTGCCGCTGTTCGGGGCCCGTCATTCTATCCGACCCTTCGTCACCCAACTCCTAGTATCTTTGCCCCGCAATCAAAGATACTAGAGGAATACAACCGCCGCCGCCGACACGAGACGTCAGTTCCTATTCGCCAGAGATGCTGCCTGACCCGCAGAGTTACTCCAGTTTTTTACGTCTACTGGTATAAACCAGTATTTGGGTGCCAAGCCGAGCAAAATGAGTCGGCGTTTAGGTTGCCCTGCGACACTTTCTGTGGTCATTGGCACCCGGGCAACCGCTAATTTCCAGCCCTGCATGGATATCTATGCCTCTTATAATATTATATCCCTCGATCAGGCCCCTCCATAGCTCTTCCACTCAAGGGAAAACAAACCCAGTCTATCCAAACTCTCCGCATATCTAAGTCCTGCAATCCCTGCGACATCTGGTGAAATTCCTCTGTGTTCATCAGATGGCTTCATTAATCAGTTGCTGGCATTATCAATTAAAGATATTATAGATGATATTAAGAGGATAGAAGTAAAATACATATGATGAATAAAGAGATGCTCCTGACCCAGTGAGTTACTCCAGCATTTTGTGTCTATATGGGAAAAACTAGCATCTGCAGTTCCGTTTTATTATATTTTATAGCATTCTGGGAAAACTCGTTTTCACTCTACAGCCTCCACATCCTTCCTATTAATGGGTGACCAGTATTCAGGCACGTGCCGTCAGGGTAGCAAGGTGCCTACCCTGACTAAAATTCTAAAAAGGTAATCTTAGGTTGGCATAATTCTCCCGTGCCTTTAATCTGCAATACATGTAATACGCGAAACTATGTGCATCTCACGTGCCGTGAACGCTGCTTCAAGCCTTCATTTACAACCGACAATAAAGGCAGCTGAAATTCTGCCTTTGCACCGTGGACTACGCGCATGTGTGCTGCGCAGCCTGTGCGCAAGGTGCTGCGATTGTGTTCATCGTCCGCCTGTTTTCTTGGCGGGTTTTTCAAACAAAGAGAGAAGAATGGAGTTTGTGTACAAATAATGTGGTAAGTAAATTTCTTTGCACTATATGTTTTTAAATATTTTATTAAGAGATAAGGTTTTTGAAGCCAAATTACTTTATAAAAGCCAACTGACTGCCTATCGGAGAGGATAGGCCCATCTGCACATACTCGGTTTTTAAGATTTTTAAAAGTCGACTGACTGCCTACCCTGAGTACTGGCACATGCCTGCCAGTATTACAGATAATACTCCAATGCTCCATAAAGTCCTATAAAGCTGTAAGATGACTTCCTGACTCATATTTGACGCTCTGACAGATGAAGGCAAACATAACATAAGCCTTAGACACAAGCAACTGCAGATGTTGGAATCTAGACCATGAAACATACAGTGCTGGAGTAATTCAGCAGGTCAGGCAGCATCTCTGGAGAACTAAGCCAGGCAACATTTCGAATCGGGACCCTTCCTCATACAGTAGAATCCCGACTAAAAACTCCACCTATCATCATTTTTAAGATGTTGCCTGACCTATTGAATTACTCCCGCATTTGGTGTTTTTATAACGTAAGACTTTGCCAATCTTGTACGATACTATACGATAGAACTTTATTTGTCTCATGAGGGAAATTGATCTGCCAACAGTCATAAAACACCAAAATACATGAAACATTAAATTAAAAGTGACGCGTGGAAAGGATTGGGGATGTGCAAAGATTGGGGAGGGAGGGAAGTCAGTCTGTCTACCCCACGACAGAAAGACGAGGAGCTGCACAGTTTGAAAGTCACAGGGAAGAAGGATCTCCTGTGGCGTTCTGTACTGCATCTTGGTGAAACCAGTCTGTTACTGAAGGTACTTCTTAGGTTGACCAGTGTGAGCTGTATTGTCCAAGATGTGCCGCAGTTTGAGGAGCTTCCTCCCATCCGACCACCTCCCATGAATCCACCTCCGCCCCCAGGACAGAGCCAGCCTTCTTGATGAATTTGTTGATCTTATTTGCGTCTGGAACCTTCGCCCTGCTGCCCCAGCACACAACAGCGAAAAAGGTGGCATTGACTACCACCGATTGGTAGAACATCTGCAGAATCTTACTGCAGACGTTGAAGGAGCAGAGCTTTCTCAAAAAGTACAGCCGGCTCTGTCCCTTCTTGTAAGGTATTTGTACTCCCTGGTAAACTGGTGTTACCATTTTCAGGGAGCTGTGGACTTGGAAGCAAAGATCATCTGTACATTAAACTTCAAGTAGCCCTTACTTTCCCTCTCATCTTATCCCCTCCGCCTCTCTCTCACACCAGTCTTACAGTCTCCGATTACATTTTATCTCTGTACTGTCCACTTTGTTGGCATCAGTCTGAAGAAGGGCCCCGACCCGATACGTCGCACATTCCTTCTCTCCAGAGATGCTGCTTGTCCCACTGAGTTACTTCAACATTTTGTGTGAATCTAAATGGTGTCAAGTTGGGAAAAGGGGAAGTACAATGGGATCTGGGGGGTCCTTGTTCATCAGTCTATGAAAGTAAGCATGCAATGAAGAAAGCGAATGGCATGTTGGCATTTATAACAAGAGGAGTCGAGTATAGGAGCAAAGAGGTCCTTCTGCAGTTGTACAGGGCCCTAATGAGACCACACCTGGAGTATTGTGTGCAGTTTTGGTCCTGTAATTTGAGGAAGGACATTCTTGCTATTGAGGGAGTGCAGCATAAGTTTACAAGGTTAATTCCCGGGATGGCAGGACTGTCGTATGCTGAGAGAATGGAGCGGCTGGGATTGTACAATCTGAAGTTTAGAAGAATGAGAGGGAATCTTATTGAAACGCATAAGATTGTTAAGGGTTAGGACACGCTAGAGGCAGGAAACATGTTCTCGATGTTGGAGGAGTCCAGAACCAGGAGCCACAGTTTAAGAATAAGGGGTAAGCCATTTAGAACGGAGACGAGGAAACACTTTTTCTCACAGAGAGTTGTGAGTCTGTTGAATTCTCTGCCTCAGAGGGTGGTGGAGGCCAGTTCTCTGGATACTTTCAAGAGAGAGCTAGATAGGGCTCTTAAAGATAGCGGAGTCAGGGGATATGCGGAGAAGGCAGGAGCAGGGTACTGATTGGGGATGATCAGCCATGATCACATTGAATGGCGGTGCTGGCTCGATGAGCCGAATGGCCTACTCCTGCACCTATTGTCTATTGTGTCTTCCTTCATCTGTACATTTGTTTGTCCATTCCCTCCAAAGATGCTGCCTGATATGTTGAATTCTTCCAGCAGTTTGTTTTTCACTCAGAATTCCAGCATCTGTCATTTTTTCTGTTTCATGGACTTCCCATCATTAGTGAGGAACATTGTATTTAGCCATTTGCCTCTGCATACCATGTACAGCAGTTGGTCTGTTTCATATACTATACTCAAAATTAATCTGGTTACCTGGTTATTATCAACAAAAAGGTCCTTTTTTTTAATACAGTCATAAGCAAAAATAGAAAGTGCAGGAAAAGCTTAAAATCTGTGAAAAGAGAAATAATCAAACTCTGTCAGAACTGAGAAAGAGAAAGATTCAAGTTAGTTTTTAGCAGGAATGAAGATGGGTAGGGTTGTCATCTTCACTGTAGATTGGTTATTGCATGTGAACTAATCAGAGTAGTGTAGCACCACTAACTCCACCTTACTACACACTTTATATTAACACCCATTTCCTACGTTACGTTAGTTATACCAGCAGTAGCAATGAGCTAACAACCTGCTGTACTGCTCTATTATGCCTTATGATTAAAGATGATTTAAACTCCAGACCTGTGTCTATTTAGTCATTTCCATTCACTATAGACTTTAGAGGTACAGTGCAGGAACAGACCTTTGAGCCCACCGAATCCGCGCCGACCAGCAATCACCCGTACACTAACACTAGCACAAGATAACTGAGTTATCATTTCAGTTTGAAGACCCTTAATCAGAACTGGGAATGGAGGAGGAGGGATGCATTGGACAAAGGGAATATAATTCACAGGGCTGGGCTTGGATTGTATGGTGATAAACTGTTTATGAATCCACCTGGTTGATAGATTAACACGGCCAGTTGGTAGAGATAAAACAAACAAAGAAACACATAAAAGGCCTGCACTGCTGATCAGTGTGGGAAATATCCAGTATATTAAGCAGTGTCAATGGAAAGAGAGAAACTGAGTTGATGTCACATGCATTTGGTGCAGCAGAACTGGTTGTTCTGACACAAACTGAAAAGATGAGTTATCTGAAATTGTTGAATTCGATATTGAATCCCTGCCTATTTGTGTGCCTATCTAAAATCCTCTTAAATGCTACTATCGTATCTGCCTCCACCATCTCCTCCAGCTGGTGGAGCTACAGCCTCACAGCGCCCAGGTTTGATCCTGACCTTGGCTGTTGTCTGTGTGGAGTTTTCATATTCTTCTTGTGACAGTGTGGGTTTGCTCCAGCTTCTCCGGTTTCCACCCACATCCAAAAGATATGTAGGTTTGGGGCTTAATTGGCCTCTGTAAATTGCTAGTGTGAGGGGAGTGGATGCATAAATGGGATAACAGAGAACTAGTGATTGAGTGATCAAAGGTTGCCGTAGGGTCAGTGGGCTGAAGGGTCTGTTTCCATGCTGTAGCTCTCAACTAAACTAAACCTTCCCAGGCAGTATACCTGGCAACATTTTCACACAGAGTGTGGTACATATATGGAACAAGTTGCTAGAGGAACTGATAGAGGTGGATATAATTATGACAGTTGCAAGATACTTGGATAGCTACATGGATAATGGCTTGGAGTCATGAACAGGCATGTGAGATTAGCCTGGTTGGGCAACTTGGTCAGCATGAATAAGCATGGATAAAGGGTTTTTTCCATGTTGTATAGCTCCAAGACTCTCCTTGTGAATGTGTGGGTTTGCCACACGTGTTCCTGTTCCCATCCACATCCCAAAAACATGAACGTTCATAGGTTAATTGGCAACTGTAAATTCCTTAGTGAATGGAAGATCCTGAGTTGATGGGAATGTAGGGAGAGTAAAATAATTAGGGTAGGATTAGTGTAAACGAGTGCTTGATGGTTAAAGGGCCTGTTCCGATGCTGTATCTCTCAGAGTGGCCACGCTGTCACGACAATCTGCTTATCATCTGCCCTCACAAGCTGATTCCCAACAATGAGAGGGAGAGGACAATTCATTGCTGGATTCATGCCAATGTCATTGTATAAGAGGTAGGAGCGAGGAAAGCAGGGATTCATACTGGGATCTTGCCACAGCTCCAAGAAAAGGAATGGTTCATATTAGGTCCCTGCCACAATTGCCTGAAAGCATTCACTGTTAAATATTTGAGAGAAAGAACATTGAAACTAGAGGTCCAAAGTTTGTCACCTTAAGTGGGCTTTCTTTTCACCTTATGTCCAAAGCTGTTATAGATTATCTATTTGTCATGAATCAGAAGAAAAGTATATTGCAGAAGCCAGTAATTTAAAATTGACTAGCAAAGAAAACATAGCAGAACAGACACTATAGATAGACAAAAAGGGAGTTCATGTTTTAGATCAATGATTCTTCCGTAGAACAGATTCGAAGAAAGGCCAGTGACCTGAAACATAAAGCCTATTTTTCAGTTCATTAAGAAAGAAATTGCTATAAGAAAATCAGTCCTGTGAATATAGTATTAAACGATAAATGACCATCACTGACCACCCACATTCAGCAATTCCTGAGATTTACACCACCAAAATGACAGCTGCTGCCTTACTAACTGGATATTTCAGGTATTTTATTATCGGTAATACTCTTATTTCTAATCAGTCATTTATATAACATACAAAAGCATGCAAAACGACTGATTACTTTTATATAAGCCATGCCACAAAGTAATACAATCAAAGAAAACATCTAGAGTTCTATTCTTGTTTTTGAGTACTATACGAAGATGTACAAATGCTTTTGAATAGTGATCTTGAATACAGCTGGACGTTTTCATTCACAGACTTAAATTCAGGACATCTATCAACATATTATTAGTTCCAGCAAACTTGTAGCTCATATGTAGAAACCCGGAACTTCACGACATGTCTTGCAGTTCCACTATTTGGATAACTTTCCGTAAGTAATCTAGAAAATTGCAAGAAACCATCCCCCTCTTCATCATTCTCGGACGGTATAATATGCTAAATATCAATGTTACTTACAACACTCAAATGAGTTTGTAATTGGAAATCATACTCCATTATCCATGAAGTCATACAGTAAACCGGCCCTACGGCTCCAATAGTTTCCCTACCACTGACTGGCCTATAGATCTCTGGTTTCTCTCTATTTCTTTTCCCTTGGAGGTCCAGTCCTCCAGGACCTCGCCTATGGCTTGGGAAAAAACTAAGATCCTCATCACAGCCCCCAAATCTTCTCTCTTGCCTCCCCTCAATAACCTGGGATAGAACCGATCAGGCCCTCGTGATATCCACGTTAATGTTGTTCAAGAGTCGCAACATCACCTCCTTCTTGATCTCAAATTACCCTAGCATATCAGTCCACACAAGATTCTGCTGCCATTTTTGATAACCATCTTTGCTATGACACCACCCACTTTAGTGTCATCTGCAAACTTATTAATAATGCCATCTACATTCTCATCCAAATCATTGATATAAACCACAAACAGCAATGGGCACAGCACCAATCCATGAAGCACGCAGGCCTCCAGTCCAAAAAACAACCATGCACCATCACATTCTGCTTCCTTCCATGAAACCAAATCTCTATCAGGCTTCTAGAGTAAAAATACAGTGAAAAAAAAAAATATTTTAAAAATTATTTCATATGACTACTGGTGTTGCATTGTAAGATTGTTGTAAATTATATAGAAAACAATGTAGTCAATTCTGCATTCAATGCAAGCAAAAGGCAGTATTTGAGGGGCAACGTGTAGTTCAAAATATTTACTTTCCGGAGTATCTGTAGGTATGTTACAATACCTACCTTTAGCGGCGCTGCAGTTCTGCCGCTCCCCGTGTGCGTGACTGGTGCCTTTCAGAGGGGGGCGGGTTTAAAATGCCGTTTTTCCCAAGACAGTTCAAATCGATCCATGTCGGGCGATTTCATCGCTAAAGAGAAATCGCTCCGACATTTCATTCATGAAGCAATTTTTAAACTACGCTAGATTATTTATTAACTAAAGTAGTTTAAAAATCATCTTCTAAAGCTCTGAACGCCGACAGCAGAACGGACCTAATGTAAGCGATAAAAGAAGGTACACAGTTTATTTTTACATAAAAACGTGGTTCTTAGGAAGCATTTAATCACATTTTCATGTTGCGAAAAGGAGACAAAAAAAATGTATGAACCTGCTGTATTTTTCATACGGACATCACCGCAAACCACAACATTCTAATCCACCGCATTTCACTAAAACCCACTCGCAAGTTGATTTAAATGGCCATTAATTTACAGGCATTAAACACTAAATTCCTTCCTTTTGGCCTATAAATTAATGAAAATGAGATTTAAAAATCATGTTATATTGTGGATTATTGTGTGAAAGTTATTTGGACACTTAGGCAATTTTAAAAAAGTTTATCTTTTCTTAAGAAATGGATAGATGTTTAGATCTAGTAATTGAATTTTGTAATTAGCTACAATTAGATAACTAACTAATTATGTGCTTTAATTTCAGGTCATCCAAGTAAGACTGTTTCATATTTGTTTCAGAATGCTTCAATCTATAATAACTGAAAATTGCATAAGAAAGTTATGGCCTTTTGACTGTCCTTGATCATAGCTTTTGTGTTAAGTCAATGGAAAGGCAAGATGCTAATTTCCGAGTATGAAAATGGCCATTACTTTTTTAATACTGAAGATATGAAAGTGAATTAGGTGTCAAATAAACTTCTTTTTATGCTTTTATCTGATGGGATAAATTGCAGACTTGATTTTTAAAATCTCAAAATTTTGTAACATTGCTAGTATCTGGTGCAGGGACGGGTCATAGAAACATAGAACTCAGCGGGTCATAGAAACATAGAAAATGGGTACAGGAGTAGGCCATTTGGCCCTTCAAGCCATCACCCATATTCAATATGATCATGGCGATCATCCACAATCAGTACCCTGTTCACGCCTTCTCCCTATATCCCTTAATTCCGTTAGGCAGCATCAGTGGAGGGAAATAGACAGGGTAGGGGCACTTCTAGGGACTGTTTCAGGTAGGGACCCTTCTTCAAACTGCTGTCGAGATTGTTACCATGGAGAAATGAAGTTGGTAATTAAATTGGACATTAAATGTATGGCCTATCTCTGCTGTTTCAATAAATATGTTGTGCTGGATTACCGAAGATAGATACAAAATGTGTAGGATCTGCAGATGCTGTCATAAATCGAAGACAGACACAGAAAGCTGGTGTAACGCAGCAGGTCAGGCAGCATTATTTGAGAAAAGGAACAGGTAAAGTTTCGGGTGTAAGAAAGAACTGCAGATGTTGTCTTAAATCGAAGACAGACACAGAAAAGCTGGTGTAACTCAGCAGATCAGGCTTCAGACCATTAGATTATTCCAACCATGATCAACGTGTTAAGGACGTGGATAATACAAGTGTCGAGATTAATGTTTGAAGACCAGTTTAATTCTCTCCCCATTAGGCCGGTGTTGACAGGTCTGACAACCTGAATATAATCACCTCCAGGTACACGGCACAGAAGCCTGGGTGTGATTTCTTTATTGTTTTACTCGCCTGTTCACCGCTTCGCCCTCGAGCAACGACCTGCGCTGACACCAGGCGCACTGATCCCCTCAGCCCGGCGCACGGACGGACGATCACTGTCAGCGCGCAATGTCTCCCGCCCGCTCGCTCGCTCGCTCCAACCAACCGCCGTCCCCGCCCGCCAGCACCACCATCCACGTCGCACTGCTCGCGTCACGGGTCACACGTCACACGCATGGCACCCCCCCCCCCCCCGATCGAATCGCTGGGTGTTCTGGGAATTGTAGTGAAAATCACAGCAAACGCTGGAGGAACCCTGCATGAAGGAACTACAGATGCTGGTTTACACCTGCCTGCGCTTGGTCCATATCCCTCCAAACCTGACCTATCATGTACCTGTCTAACTGTTTCTTAAACATTTGGATAGCCCCAGCCTCAACTACCTCGTCTGGCAACTTGTTCCATACACCCGCCACCCTTTGAAAAAGTTACCCCTCAGATTTGTATTAAATCTTTTCCCATTCACCTTAAACCTATGTCCACTGGACCTCGATTCCCCTACTCTGGGCAAGAGATTCTGGGTACCTACGCAATCTATTCCTCTCGTGATCTTATACACCTACTATAAGTTCACTCCTCATCCTCCTGCGCTCCAAAAAAAAACAAAACAAACAAACAAACAAACTTTATTGTCATTTAGAAATACATTGATACATGCAGTTCCAAACGAAATTACGTTGCATTTGGCTCCCTGTGCAACACAATAAATTAACCGAAGGATAGGCATGGGTGAAAAGGATAAATAGACAATAGTGGCAGCCCATTACATGGCATTCAGGAGTCTGATGGCTCGTGGGAAGAAGCTGTTGCAGAACCTTGATGTTCTGCTCCTTATGCTGCGGTATCTTTTTCCCGAGGGCAGCAGAGTGAACAGTCCGTGATGGAGATGTGTGGGGTCTTTTATAATACTGCTGGCCTTAGACACACAGCGTTTGGTCGCAATATCCGCGATTGAGGGGAGAGAGGTCCCGATAATTTTCTCCGCTGTCCTCACCACTCTCTGCACAGACTTCCAGTCGGAGGCTCTACAGTCCCCAAACCAGACAGAGATACAGCTGGTCAGAATACTCTCTATGGTGCCCCTGTAGAAAGTAGTGAGGATGGGATGGGGGAGATGAGCTCTTCTCATCCGGCGCAGAAAGTGCAACCGCTGCTGCGCTCTCTTAACAGTTGATGAGATGTTAAGGAATAGAGACACAGCCTACTCAACCTCTCCCTACAGCTAAGACTCTCTAATCCTGGCATCATCCTCATAAATCTTCTCTGAACCCTTTCAAGCTTGACAATATCTTCCCGATAACATGGTGCCCTGAACTGAACACAACAATCCAAATGCTGTCTCACCAACATCGGATACAACTGCAACATAATGGGGTGACCACCAGGTGGCGCCAACAACGGCTGCTTTGCCAACAGTCTGTCCCTTTCTTCTTCGTTTTTTTTTAGTATGTGTTAACTGTGTTTTTAGTGTTCTTTAGCTTGTTTTATGTGGGGGGTTGGGGCGGGGATTGGGGGAAACTTTTTCTAATCTCTTACCTCGACAGAGATGCAATTTTCTTCCGTGTCGTAACTCCATTCTGTGATGTTTGGTGGACTGTGTGGGGTGGGAGGACCGGTTGCTCCTCCCATGCAGCAAGTGGCACTGCACAGGACAAAGGAAGATGGTTTTTGTATATAGTTTATCCTGTCTGTAGAGAGTGTGAATGTGCAGCCATTTTGAGTTGTCTTGCTGCCACCATTGAGTAAAGCATTAAAGACTCCTGTTGTAAATGAAAGACTCTCAAGTTTTGTGCAGACCTAGAAAATGAACACGAAAGTGGTGTCAGAAGTGGGATACTTCGGATTGCGTCCAAAGACACAGATAAGAGCCTATTTTTTAAATTAAAAAAAAACAGAACTCAAACTAACATGTCTCGACAATTCGATCGTTTTGATCCAAAGCGAGAAAGGTGGTCGTCGTATTTAATGTGCGCTGAGTTTTATTTTTAAAGTGTGGCAATTACGACTGACCAGAGGAAGATGGCTCTCTTGTGTCATCAATGTCACCAGAAACATTTGCACTGCTTCAACATTTACTTATAGAAGAAGTAACTGAAGCCTCAAATGCTGAAATCACAACAGCTTTGCAGATGCATTTCGAAGAAAGTCGAAGTTTCCTCGCAACTCGCCTTGATTTCTACAAGACGGTGCAACATGAAGGGCAATCGATTACCAAATTTCTTGCCGAACTTCGCACCAAGGCAAAGGCATGTGATTTTAAAATTCAATGCTGCGAAAAGTGCCAAGACAATGCGTTGCGGGATAGACTAGTCATGGGCTGCAGGCACGCATTCATCCAGCAGGCGATTCTCAAGGAATCGGCCGCCTCATTGAAGAATGTGCTGCAGTGTGCTAAGATGGCTGAGCTGCTGAGTAAAGAACTGCACAAAATGGCCGGCGAAACAGCGTCGATGCTCCCTCAGGAGGTGCATACAGTTCGTCAGACTCGTCCGCCACGCCAGAAACCAGTTGATCGACCCAGAGCAAATCTGGAGAAGGTGAGACAGTTTCAGAAGAGCCATTCCCCGGTGGGGGGAAGATCTAAACCCTGCTACCGGTGCGGCTCGATTGCTCATCATCACCGTGAGTGCCTGCATATCAAGTCCATTTGTTATGCCTGTTACCGAAAAGGTCATCTCCAGGCAGTGTGTCAATCCATAGGAAAGCTGAGAAAGGGCAAGAAAGCGCAAAACACAGTTGCCCAAATCGTGGAGACCATTCCTAATGAAGTGCTCGGTGTGTCTACGATCACCGACAACACGAAGATTTTGCTGTGGGTCTCGAACATCGATCTACAGTTCCAGGTGGACACTGGTGCGGCTATGTCGCTAGTGGGTCAGGACATCTGGGAGAGGATCGGATCGCCAAAACTGAAACCGGCCAACATCCGCCTTTTCAGATACAGATGGCAGCCCATTCCCACGAAAGACAAATGCACTGTCGCTGTTTCCTGTAATGGTATGACATGATGTTGCCGCTGATCGTTGTTGGTAAATAAGATAAACCCCTGTGCGCCATCGACTGGATCCATGCTTTTAAGATTGACATGAACGCCTTGTCGACGGATTGCAACATGGTCAGCAAGTGCGTGAACAACCAGCGAAAACTGGACGTTGAATGGCACTGTTCCAAAGAGCGTGACCATGCATTCAGCAGGTTGAAGGAAATGCTCGCCCAGAAGATGTGTTTGGTCAACTATGACCCATCGAAGCCGATCTCGCTGGCCGCCGATGCATCGTCGTATGGTCTTGGAGCAGTAAGCTCACAAACGGCGCCGAATGGCAAGGAAGAACCAATTGCGTTCGCATCCAAACGCTGACGACAGCCGAGAAAAACTACTGTCAAGTGGAGAAAGAAAAGCATACAGATAAACCAAATACTGATATCTCTTCAAAAGAGAACACTGAGGAAAACTCTGTTGATTCTGAGCCTTTAGCAAGAGTTGTGAAATGCAAAAAAAGGCTGGAAAAAAAGAGTGAAGCAAGGTCCAGCTAAATGGAGACGTTCAAACTGGAAAGGGGGAATGTGATGTTTGGGGGAATGTGATGTTTGGTGGACTGTGTGGGGTGGGAGGACCCGTTGCTCTTCCCGTGCAGCAGGTGGCCCTGCACAGGACAAAGGGAGACGTTTTGTATATAGTTTATCCTGTCTGTAGACAGTGTGTGTGCAGCCATTTTGAGTTGTCTTGCTGCCAGCCTTGAGTAAAGCATTAAAGACTTCTGTTGTAAATTAAAGACTCTCAAGTTTTGTGCAGACCTAGAAAACGAACACAAAACATTCGCACTGTGGCCTAACCGAGGAGTTGGCGGCCTATGCTGGAGACTGAGTTCGAGAGCTCCAAACACAGGTGCCTGTGGACTTACCATCAAGGAGCCTGCAATACCTTTTTTTTTTTTTAATATTTTTTTATTAGACGTAACCAATTTACAATGTTAAAACAAGTTTACAAACATCAGCTTAATTCGGTATTTATACAAATAACACATTGATAATTATTATCTTCTATTTTTTTAGAAATAAAGACAGGAAGAAAATAGAGCAGTTGTAAATCAAAAAAGTTGTGATTAAATAATAATTTGATTATGTATAAGAAAAGAGAAAAAAGGAAATTTAAAAAAAAACACAAACAAACAAAAAGGTGAAAAAATATTACATATATATATAAATGAAAAACAACAAAATATATTGTAAATAAAACTATTACAACTAATAATATCAATAGAGACATGCATATTAATCCTAGTTTGAAAATGGGTACCTGTCGAGCCGTGATGCCAAGAACAGCTACTTCTCTAAATACTGTATATATGGAGACCATATCTGTTCGAAGGAATTATATTTGTCCAATAGGACAAATCTAATTCTTTCCAAATGTAACGTCTCCAACATCTCTGCTGTCCACATTTTAATTGTGGGGGATAATGTTCCCTTCCAAAATTTCAGTATAATTTCTTTCCCTATTATCAAACAATAATCAAAGAAATTTCTTTGATTTGCTGTTAGTACCAAATTTGAATCCGGAATTCCGAATATTACTAACTTTGGGTCTGGGTCCAGTTTAACTCTAAGAACTTCAGAAATAACTTTAAAGATTTCTGTCCAATAATAATTCAATTTAGGACATGTTACAAAACTATGTATTAAATTTGCTTCCAAATTCTTACATTTATCACAAATAGAGGAAACATTAGGAAAGATACTATTTAATTTAGTTTTCGAATAATGTAATCTATATAATACTTTAAATTGTATCAATGTGTGTCTAGCATTTAACGAACACCGATGTATTCGTTGTAAACTTTCTTCCCAATTTTCTTTTGTTATAGATAATCCTATTTCATTTTCCCATGCTTGTTGATATGTTTCAGTTATTGGATTCTCCCTATCCAGGATAGTGTTATATATATAAGCTATTAATTTTTCTGTATTTGGGTGCAAATTAAACAGTTCATCATATAATCCTAGTTCTTTATTTTTATAATCTTGTGTATTTGATTTAATATAATCTCTAATTTGTAAGTACCTAAACAAGTTATCTGAAGACAATCCGTAGATATCTTGTAACTCCTGAAATAAAAGAAATTTTCCTTTTCTATAAAGGTGCTCTATCCTTTTAATTCCTAAATTATCCCAATGTCTAAACACCCCATCTAATATAGAGGGTTTAAATAATGGGTTATTCATAATTGGTAGTCGAAGTGAGAGATTATCTAAATGTAAAGTCTTAACTATTTGTTTCCAAATGCGTCTATTATTATAAATTATAGGGTTGTCCCTATAAATTTTTTTTTGTACTTCCTTTGGCGCAAAGAGAATCGAGCCTACGTTGAAAGGTAAACAATCTTCCTTTTCCATCTTTAACCACATTGGTTCATGATCCATATTTACCCACCAGAAATTCATATTCTTAATCTGGACTGCCCAGAAATAATATAAGAAATTTGGGAGTGCTAATCCTCCATTTATCTTAGATTTACATAAATGTTTTTTACTTATTCTATGATTTTTATAGTCCCAGATAAAACTATTAACACTATTATCAATTTTTTTTTTTTAAGTTTTCGGGAGGAAAAAAGGAATAGCTTGAAACAAATATAACAATTGTGGTAAAAAAAACATTTTTATAGCATTTATTCTACCAATCATAGATATAGGAAGTGTTTTCCAATATAAAATATTTTTTCTAAGTTTATCTAATAGTTGGGGATAATTAGATTTAATTAATGAGTTATATGATTTTGATACGTTGATTACTAAATATTTAAATTTATCTGTAACTATTTTTAGTGGACATTGTTGTAGTATATTTAAATTTATTCCAGTTATAGGCATAATATCACTTTTGTTCCAATTAATCCTATATCCAGAAAATGTACTAAATTTAGTTATAACATTAAACAGCTTAGGAATACTAATTTCCGGTTTTGTAATATAAATCAAAACATCATCTGCATATAAAGATATTTTATTAGTTGTTGTATCAGTATTATAACCATATATTTCAGGTTCCGATCTAATTCTTTCCGCCAAAGGCTCTATCACCAAAGCAAATAATAAAGGTGATAACGGACATCCCTGTCTACATCCCCTAAAAAGCTTAAATTTAGCTGATAATATTTGATTAGTTAATATTCTTGCAGTAGGATTCGAATATAGAATTCTTACCTATTTACAAAATCTATCCCCCAATTGAAACTTTTCCATTATATTAAATAAATATGACCATTCCACCTGATCGAATGCTTTTTCTGCGTCTAACGATATCACCGCTAATTCTGTATCCCATACTCTTTTTGAATATATAATATTAAATAAGCTTCTGAGATTATGGGATGAATAACGTTTTGGAATAAAACCTGTTTGATCGTAATGTATTAATTTAGAGATCACCAGACTTAATCTCCGAGATAAAACTTTAGTTAATATTTTTTGGTCTGTGTTTAAAAGAGCAATCGCTCTGTATAGAAACATAGATAGAAACATAGAAATTAGGTGCAGGAGTAGGCCATTCGGCCCTTCGAGCCTGCACCGCCATTCAATATGATCATGGCTGATCATCCAACTCAGTATCCCGTACCTGCCTTCTCTCCATACCCTCTGATCCCCTTAGCCACAAGGGCCACATCTAACTCCCTCTTAAATATAGCCAATGAACTGGCCTCAACTACGGCCAGGATGATCCAGGGTCTTCCAAATCCTTGTCTACCTTAGGAATAAGTGTAATTGTGGATTCATTTAAAGATTCTGGTAATTTTCCTTGTTCATATGCATATCTATACACTGTGTGTAATCTTGGGGAAATCAGATCTTGAAATTTCTTATAAAATTCTGCACTCAGGCCATCAGGGCCCGCAGCTTTTCCATTCTTTAACGAACCAATTGATTCTTCAATATCTTTTACAGATATTTCAGCATTTAACAAGTGTCTACCTTCCTGATCTAAACTATTAATTTGACATTCTTGTAGCAATGTTTCCTTTCCATCTGTTTGTCCTGTTAATTTCGATGAATAAAGATTTTGATAATATTGTAGAAATCTGTCATTAATGTCTTTTGGTATAGTCAATATATTTCCATGCTCAGATCTAATTCTATGTATCATTTTTTCATCATCTAGTTTTCTGAGTTGTCGTGCCAACAATTTTTGTGGTTTGTCTCCGAATTCAAAATGCACTTGTTTGGTTTGTTGAAAAAGTTTAATGACTTGGTTAGAATATATTTTATTTAGTCTATATTTTAATATTGCAATTTTATTACTTAACACTTTAGAAGGGTGTTTTATATTTTCACTATCTAATTGTTTTATCTCCTTTTCTATCTTTTGTTCTGTCTTTCGATTTTCTTTATTAAAATATGCTTGTGCTGATATTATTGCACCACGCATAAATGCTTTAAATGTATCCCAAAGTAACAATGGTGAAATTTCAGGTTTGTCATTAGTTTCAAAAAATAATTTAATCTGTTCCACCACATGATCACAACAGTCCTTGTCCTTTAATATCTGGGGATTAAATCTCCAAGTAGTAGTTTTATTAAATATATCTTTTAATTTTATCTTGAATGTTAGTGGCGCATGATCCGAAATAACAATATTGTGATATTTTGCATCATACGTGAATGGGAGTAGTTTTGAATCTATTAAAAAATAATCTATCCTCGAGTAAGTTCCAAATACGGGCGAGAAGAAGGAATATTCTCGTCCGGATGGATTATCTAATCTCCAAATATCCTTAACATTTGCTGTGCTAATAAAAGAATTTATAAGTTTACTTGACTTAGAGACAGCTTTCCTTTTTGTTGAAGATCTGTCTAGATAGTTATCTAAAGTGCAATTTAAATCACCCCCAATTATTAAATTATATTGAGTAGATATAGGGATATTATTAAATATTTTCTTAAAAAATAATGGGTTATCAAAATTAGGGGCATATATATTCATAAAAATTACTTTCTTTGAATATAATTCCCCTGTAATTATTACATATCTACCCTCCTTATCCTCTATTATAGAACTTTGTTTAAAAGGTATACCTTTACGAATAATTATTGCAACTCCTCTAGATTTATGTGTAAATGAAGAGTGATACACCTTCGAAATCCATTTAGCTGTTAATCTATGTTGAGCATCTTTTTTGAAATGAGTCTCTTGAAGGAAAGTAACATCTGAGCCTGCAATACCTTTGCCAGGGATCGACCTCTGAGCTCTACCGCGAGTGCCTGCGGACTTAACATCGTGGAGCCCGCAGTCTCTGGTCAGAGACCGACTTTGGGAACTCCAAGCCGCAGGTGCTTCAACCGCCCTGACGTGGAAGCTTCGATCGACCCGACGGATGGTTCGACTGTCCCGACCACGGGAGAAGATTGAGGGAAGCAGGTTGGACTTTATTGCCTTCCATCACAGTGAGGAATGTGGGGAGTCTGCTGTGATGGATATTTATGACAACCTTTATGTAGTTGTGTGTCTTGTTGCTTTTTTAGGTATGGTAATGTGCATATCACTGTAGCTTAATTGGTACACGTGACAATAAAGGTCCTTTGAAACCTTTCAACATAACCTCGCAACTTCTATACTCTGATGAAGGCAATGTGCCAAAAGCCTTTTTGACCACGTTATCTACCTGCGCTTCGAACTTCAGGGAACCATGCACCTGCACTCCTAGATCTCTCTGCTGTACAACACTCCCAGAGGCCTACCATTCATTGTGTAGGTCCTGCCTTTGTTAGGCCTACCAAAATGCAACACCTCACATTTCTGTGTTTTAAATTCCACCATTTCTCAGCCCACCTAGCCAAGCGATCAAGATATTGCTGCAATTTTTCACACCATCTTCATTATCTGCAAAAGCACCCTCTTTTGTATCATCATCCAACTTGCTAATCTTGCCCTGTATGTTCTCTTGCCATAGTAGGTAAATCGAGAACCAAAGGACATCGTTTTCAATAGTTAGATTTAGCTAAAGGAATCAAGGGATATGGGGAAAAAGTAGGAACGGGGTACTGATTTTAAATGATCAGCCATGATCATATTGAATGGTGGTGCTGGCTCGAAGGGCTGAATGGCCTACTCTTGCACCTATTTTACTATGCTCTCATTCAAATCATTGATGTAGATGATAAACAGTAATGGGCCCAGCACCAATCCCTGACGCACACCACTAATCGCAGGCCTACAGTCTGAGAATCAACCTTCCACCATCACCCTGTGCTTCCTTCCATGAAGCCAATTTGCTATCCATTCAGCTATCTCTCCTTGGATCCCATGCAATCTAACCTTTCAGAGCAGCCTATCATGCAGGACCTTGTTGAATGCCTCACTGAAATCCATGTAGACAACATCCACAGCTCTGCCCTCATCGACCTTTTTGGTCACATCTTCAAAAAACTCATTCAGATTTGTGAAACATGATCTCCCACATACAAAACCATGCTGACTATCCCTAATCAGCCCTTGCCCATCCAAATGCCTGTATAACCTATCCTTCAGAATATTCTCTAGTAACTTTCTAACTACAGATGTTGAGCTCACCGGCCGTTTCTCTGACTAGTTTCACTGTCCTCCTGATTAAATGTCATCTTTGTATGCCTCGTTGTCAGCTTCCCCTCAGCTAACAATGAACGATTGCACAATTTCCATGATCAACGTCTGCTTTGATCAGTTGTTTTCACACCTTACTCTTCCATATCTGTAGTCTGCCTTTCCCCTAATTATGTTTGAAGAACGGTCTCAACCAGAAACATCACCCATTCATTCTTTCCAAGATACTGCCTGTCCCTCTGAGTTACTCCAGCATTTTGTGTCTATCTTCGATGAACCCAGCGGGTCAGGCAGCATTTTGGGTCAGGATCCTTTTACAGATTGATTGTAGAAGGGGAGAGAAATGTGGAAAAAAAGGTAAGATAAGTGAAAATATTGTGTGAGATGGAAGGATATAGGTGGAAGGGAACAGGGGTAGGAGAGATAAAAGGCAAATTTAGGGGTGGGAGGTTAGTGTCCAAAAGAGGGAAAGGAGTAGGGTGACTGGGAGATAGTCACCTATTCCTTCTCGCCAGAGATGATGCCTGTCTCTGGAGAGAAGGAATGGGTGACTTTTCAGGTCGAAATCCTTCTTCAGACTGATATCAGGGGAGAGGACGGAACAAAGATAGAATGTAGTCGGAGACAGTAAGACTAGTGGGAGAACTGGAATGGGGGAGGGGATGGAGAGATATCTGAAGTTGGAGAAGTCAATGTTCATACTGCTGGGGTGTAAACTGCCCAAGCGAAATATGAGGTGCTGTTCCTCCAATTTGCGCTGAACCTCACTCTGACAATGGAGGAGGCCCAGGACAGAAAGGTCAGATTGGGAATGGGAGGGGGAGTTAAAGTGCTGAGCAACTGGGAGATCAGGAAGGTTGAGGCGCACTTAGCGGAGGTGCTCAGCGAAACTATCACCAAGCCTGCGCTTGGTCTCGCCGATGTAGAGAAGTTGACAGCTGGAACAGCGGATACAGTAGATGAGGAAGTGCAAGTGAACCTGTGCCTCACCTAAAAAGACTTGGGGTCCTTGGATGGAGTCATGAGAGGATGTAAAGTGACAGGTGATGCATCTCCTGTGGTTGCAGGGGAAAGTACCTGGGAAGGGGGTCGTGTGGGTGAGAAGGGACGTGTTGACCTGGGAGTTGTGGAGGGGAAGGTCTCTGAGGAAAGCAGAAAGGGGTGGAGATGGGAAGATGTGGCCAGTAGTGGGATCCCGTTGGAGGTGGCAAAACTATTGGAGGATCATATGCTGTATGCGCCAGCTGATGGGGTGGAAGGTGAGGATAAGGGGGTCTTTGTTGTGAATGGTGGAGGGGGAGCAAGAGTGGAGCTGCGGGATATCGAGGAGACCCTAGTGAGAGCCCCATCTATAATGGAAGAGGGGAACCTGAGCACAGATGTGGCATAGACGGAGGAATTGGGAGTAGGGGATCCTACTCAGTCCTAACAGGAAGCAGGGTGGGAAGAAGTGGAATCTAGATAGCTATGGGAGTCAGTAGGTTTGTAGTAGATGTCGGTCAATAGTCTGTCTCCTGTGATGGAGAGAGTGAGATTCAAAAATGGGAGGGAGATATCGGAGATGGTCCAAGTAAATTTGAGTGCAGGGTGGAAATTAGTCGTGAAGTTGATGAAGTCAGTGAGTTCTGCATGGGTGCAGGAGGCAGCACCAATGCAGTCGTCAATGTAGCGTAGGTAGAGTTCGGGGATACGGCCAGTATGCCTGGAACAGTGATTGTTCGACGTACCCAACAAAGAGCCAAGCATAACTGGGGCTCATGCTAGTGCCCATAGCTATGCCTTGGATTTGGAGGAAATGGAGAGAAGTTGTTGAGGGTAAGGACGAGGTCTGCTCGGCGGAGGAGAGTAATAATAGGTGGAAATTGGCTGGTTCTGCGGTCAAGAAATGGAGGGCTTTAAGACCTTCCTGTGGGTGATAGAGGTGTAGAGTGACTGAACATCCATGGTAAAGATGAGGGAGTTGGGGCCTGGAAAACGGAAGTTGTTGAAGAGACAAAGAGCGTGTGAGGTGTTTAGGACATAGGTAGGGAGGGATTGGACCAGGGGGAATAGAATGGAATCGAGGTATGTGGAAATTAATTCGGTGGGACATGAACAAGCAGAAACAATGGGTCTGCCAGGACAGTTCTGTGTGTAGATTTTGGGGAGAAGATAAAATTGGGCCATACGGGGCTGGGGAACGATAAGGTTGGAGGCTTTAGCGGGTAGAGAGCCCGAAGTAATGAAACCAGAAATGTTGTGTGATATTAAGGTCTGGAGCTCGTCTGTGGGGTCATGATCCAAGGATAAGTAGGAGGAAGACAAAAGAGCTGGAGAAACTCAGCGGGTGCAGCAGCATCTATGGAGCGAAGGAAATAGTCAACGTTTCGGGCCAAAATTCTTCTTCAGACTGATGTTGGGGGGGGGGGGGGGGGGTGAAAGAAGAAAGGAAGAGAAGGAGCCAGAGAGCTGAGAAGGGGAGGAGACAGCAAGGGCTACCGAAAATTGGAGAAGTCAATGTTTATGCCACTAGGGTGCAAACTGCCCAAGTTTGAGGTGCTGCTCCTCCAATTTCCGGTGGTGCTCACTCTGGCCATGGAGGAGGCCCAGGACAGAAAGGTTGGATTCGGAATGGGAAGGGGGGTTGAAGTGCTGAGCCACAGGGAGATCAGGTTGGTTAATGTGGACCGCGCGGAGGTGTTCGACGAAACGATCGCCAAGCCTACGCTTGGTCTCACCGATGTAGATCAGCTGACATCTAGAGCAGCAGATGCAATAGATGAGGTTGGAGGAGATGCAGGTGAACCTCTGAAACACCTGGAACGACTGCTTGGGTCCTTGAATGGAGTTAAGGGAGGAGGTAAAGCAACAAGTGTAGCATCTCTTGCGGTTGCAAGGGAAAGTGCTCGGGGAGGGGGTGGTGCGGGAGGGATGGGAAGAATTGACCAGGGAGTTACGGAGTGAGCGGTCTTTGCGGAAAGAAGATAAGGGGGGAGATGGGAAGATGTGGCGAGTGTTGGGGTTACGTTGGAGGTGGCGAAAATGATGGAGGACTATTTGATGTATGTGACGGCTAGTGGGGTGCAAGGTGAGGACTAGGGGGACTCTGCCCTTGTTACGAATGGGGGGATGGGGAGAGAGAGCAGTGTTGCGGGGTATTGAAGAGACCCTGGTGAGAGCCTCATCTATAGTAGGGGAGGGGAACCCCCCATTCCCTGAGGAATGAGGACATTTCCGGTGCCCTGGAACACCTCATCCTAGGAGCAGATGCGGCTTAGACGGAGGAATTGGGAGTAGGGGATGGAGTCCTTACAGGAAGCAGGGTGGGAAGAAGTGTAGCGGTAGGTGATAAATCTCTGACCGACATCCACTATAAACCCATTGACTCCCATGGCTATCTAGACTACACTTCTTCCCACCCTGCTTCCGCACAGAAGAAGAGCTCTATATTGTGGCGGACCCGGTGCAGTGGCCATTAGGCTTGTTTTGTGTGTCATTAATGATGGCATGTGTCTTTAAATTTTAGATTGCCCGTTGTATTGTGGGTGGGATTTATGACGTATTTTAGAGCATGTTTGGAGCTAAGTGTCTTGCGCAAAAACTTAGTTTTCAGTTTAGTTTCAGACCAGCATGGAGAAGGTTTACCCTTTGACCATGAGAAGTGTAACGGAGACACGAGGAGTTTTTTAATGTTTAATGCGATAAGCTGGAGTTCGATGAAGATTATAGTAATGAGCCGGAAGAAGTTTGGATGTATCTTTATTGTTTTTCATCAACAATAAAGAATTTAATCATCAAAAGACTGTTTTTTCGAAGATTTATCTGTGAAGAAGCTCTGAAGGTCTCTGATGCTGAGTTAGCATGCGTATAAAGATGCACTCCGGCTAGAGGGAGTAATCTCTTGAACGATATAAAAAATTGCCGCTACACTTGGGACTCATTGAGGTGGGGGAGGAGGGGAGCAAAGATGAGGCCTCGGCTGAGGACAGACCATTCCATATCAGAAAGGGGGAGGTCAGAGGGGATGGTGAACTCACGGCAAGGGTGGGGGTTGGGATCAGAGGAAGGCAGGTGAATAGATGGAGGCCGAGGCGATGTCTGGTGTGGGGGATGGTGGGTGTTCAGAGGAGGGTGGCATGAGGACTATTGTATAGGTGAGGAGCAGCTGGGGGCACCTGGTTAAAAGGGGAAGGGGAGGAAGCAGTGGAACCCCCCATTGAGGTTCCCTGCAGGAGGGGAGGGAGAAGTAGGACCCAGCAGAGTCAGGCCACACGTGCATGGTGCTGAGCCTGCGACTTAAGTAAGGCGATGCTGAGGCCTGCTGGTGGGAGGTGGAGTGGCGAGTACGGCGGAGTTGCTGGTGGAGGCCCATGGGGGATTGTAGCCCGGGTCAGCGGATGAAGCGTCGGTAGTCCAGGTAAGCTGATGGCCGGGCAGGCAGCAAGGGTCGGTGGCATCGGTGAGGCGGGGAAGGTTGGTGGTTCCGGGGAGGCGGTGAAAGTCGACGGCAATGGTCCGGGGAGGGAGGTGGTGAAAGTTGGTGGCAACGCCCCCGGGAAGGCGGTGAAGGTCGACGGCAGCAGCTCCAGAGAGACGGTGAAGGTCGGCGGTTGTGGCCCCGGGGAGGCGGTGAACGCCGGCAGCAGCAGCTTCGGTGGGCATGAACTGGGATGGGCCAGGAAGGCGGTGAGTGTTGGTGCTGCTCCTTGTGGCAGCAAAGGCGCCGCGGGTCTCGGCCTCGTGGTTGTCGGGCTGATGCACTTTTTTTAAATCTGTGGCATTGCATCATTAACAGCATCTTTTTGAATGCAATATGTAATTCTGCCTCTAGAATCTGCTCATGCAGTTTCAGATTCATACCTTTCACAACCACCAGGTGTTGCCAATGGAGCCCTGCTGACAAAGGTATCTTCCCCAAACTATATGAGATTTAGCCATTTAATAAAACTCATATTTGGGAGATTTTTTCTTCCATGGTCCCCTATAAAAATAAAGTATTTTGGAGCTACACAAATATTGTAAAAATGTTTCAGTGGATATTTACCTGACATCTGCATACATTTAATAATAATGTTTGCAGAATTGGGATAAGTAGGTTCATAAAATTTTAGGGTAAATCCACTCTGAGAGGTTAGCTAGGGAAAATATTGGTCCAATTAAGGTCTAAAAGGGTTACCTTCATGGCGAAACAATGGTGTAGCTGAAGTATTAAACAAATATATTGCTTGCCTTTATAAAGAAAGTGGACGATATAAATATTACAATGCGAGTGGGAAATTTCAGACAGGGTTATAATATAGATGAGGTGATTACTAAAATTAAGCATATAATCCAGTATAGGTAGAATGTATTATACATTGCTTACATTTTTACACACCATTGAGGATAAATGGGGATACTGTGGATAGGGTGAGCTGTTTTAAATACCTGGGAGTCCACATCTCTGAGGATATGACATGGACATCACACGCTGCAGCACTCGTAAGTAAGGCAAGGCAGCGCCTTTACCACCTCAGGCAATTGAGGAAATTCAGTGTCTCCGAGGATCCTCCAGTGCTTCTACTCAGCGGCTGTGGAAAGCATCTTGTCCGGAAATATTACAATCTGGTTTGGGAATTGCTCTGCCCAGGACAAGAAGTCTCTGCAGAGAGTAGTGCGTTCGGCCAAACACACTATGGGAACATCACTCGCCCCACTGCAGGTACTATACATCAGGAGGTGCAACTCCAGAGCCAATAAGATCATGGGAGACCCCTTCCACCCCTGCAATGGACTGTTCCAGCTGCTACGGTCAGGCAAACGCCTCCGTTGCCATGCTGTGAGAACGGAGAGGTTGAGAAGGAGTTTCTTCCCAGAGGCCATTAGGACTAAACTCCTATCTCACCAGGGACTAACTTTACTGTACCACAATACCGCCCACAATATTTAATATGTAAAAGAACATATGATTCTGTTCCATTCTGTTTGTAGTTTGTTGGTTGTTTGTTTGTTTTTTTGCACAAAGTCCACGAGCACTGCCACTTTTCATTTCACTGCACATCCTGTATGTGTATGTGACAAATAAACTTGACTTGACTTTGCTGCAAGAAGCAAAGTAACTATTTGGACACTGAGGATGAGGGAGTATCTACAAGTATATAACTATCCAAAAGGAGACAAATCAGTCATTCAATTATCCTAACATTAGAGGCTGGCCAATTATTGCAAATGGCATCTCACCAGTGCTGGATATCATAAACAAAATCAGAGTGAGTTATTTAATAAAGGAGAGTAAGCAGATTTGTCAATGCATGACAAACCTGATGAAATTATTGTAAAAGGTAGTTAAGAAAATGTTGATCAAACCAGTGCTTCAGATGCATTTGTGGGCTTTCGGAAGACATTTAGTAATATTTACTGAGTTATAGTTAGGAAATGGAAGACCATTTGATTCGGGGGAAAGCAGCAACATGGATAGAAAACTAGCTGTGTGGATGGAAGTGTGGTGATGGACATTTGATAGACAATGCTGGTTTGCAGTGATATTTCCCACGTGTCAAATTTGGGTCTATCACTCTTTTCAGCGAACTCTGGCCTTGGGATTGATTTACAACAGTGCAGGTATACTTTAACGAGGACAAATATAGTAGGGCAGCAGAACTGGCAAAGCTGCAGCCTCACAGCACCAGAGACCTGGGTTTGATCCTGACCTCTGGTGCTACGTGGAGTTTGCATGGTCTCCCTGTGACCATGTGGGTTTCCTCCAGGTACTCTGGCTTCCTCCTTCATCCCAAAGACAAGCAGGTTTGTAGATAGAATTGGCATCTGTAAATTGCCCCTAGTGTGTACGGACTGAATGAGAAACTGGGTTAACATAGAATTAATGTGAATGAGTGATTGATGGTTGGTGTGGACATGGTGAGCTGAATCCATATCGTATCTAAACTGAGCTAAACATGATAGATGGAGTTCATTGCAGCCGTGCAACTTGGAGGTTGAATCTAGATTATATAACAATAAAAACTGAAAAGTGTAATGAACAAATAAATACAAGTCCTTAAAGTTGACAAGGTAACTTTACTGCTCTTTACTTGCTCTGGTTATCAAAAATAAAGTATGTGGCTTACGTGGGTTTACTATTAATAGAGGAATAAATGCAAAACCATAGACCATGCTATAACTTTCAAAATTACTGCTTTGGCCTCAGTTGGCATATTGCAGACGTAACATTTCAGATAACACACAAAGGCCACAAAAAGGAATCCAAAGGTATACCTGGACAGTAGCTTTTTTTTCCTCCCGTTCCCAGTTCTGATGAAAATGTGAATATGCTTTCCATAGATCTTGCATGACCTGAGTGTTTCCAGCATTTTCTAATTTTATTACCGAGATTAAGAATTGGTCATACCAGTTTTAGTGAGGGGCGTGTAGAGTATGCATTTTTAATGTGCTGTTTTTGAAACTTTTGGCTAGAGCGGCACAAGGCAAAACCATCCAGCAATTTGTGATGCCATGAGAGTTTCAAGGCTAAATGCATTACGTGGCAAGATCAAATCCACGATAAAAGGATGCAACTGCAGGAGGTTAGTAAATTATTGGTGTTTGAGAGTAAGTGAGGACAAGAAAGAATAAATACATTAATAACAAAATGGCATCACTAAAAAGTTTACAGATTTCAGAAACATGGCAGAATTTATCCCTCTGTGAGATGCGAGTCTTTAGTAGGGTTTCATTATGTTATAGTAGGCATAATGCTGTGAATGGAGACATTGACATTGAATTGTATCAATTTGTTAGAATATTGTTGACATTAAAGAAGTATCTCTGATGGGCAAGATATTTTCAAGTGTGATGAGGAAGACAGGAGTTCATCGCACAGCTCCTTACATGAAGCAGTGATACTTCATAAATTAGGATTGTCCTTCTTGGAAGGTAAAAGTTTTGTTAAAGAGTTGGAAATAAACTGTCACTCTGCCATGTGAGTCAAAGTAATCATAAATTAACAATAATTAACAAACTATGGTTTGGAACTCTGAAAAGGAGTAGAACCTTGTTCTAGATATATAACTTTATTTTCTTTGCTGTTTTCACTCAAATGGGAAGAACGGAAATTCTAATTCTCAATGTTTCAAAAGAATTTCATCAAAATGTGACGGTGTGTGTATGTATATGACAAATATTCCTGTCATACAACAAAATTAAAGTCTGGCTTTCAAAACATTGATATTCAGAAAACTAAAAAAGACCACCTATGGTTCATGATCCGATAATGAGTTTGACACATCATTAAAAGCAAAATAAAAAATGTGGCACCTTATTTTTCTTATTGCATATTGGCACCAGTAAGTGAAATAGAACTGCTGACAACACTTCTTTATGAAGATTCTGCAAAGATAATTTTTTTCTTTATTTCTCCATGTTCTTTCCTGCATATTTCAACAATATTCCCTGAAAGGAAAACAATAAATTTGAAGAAAACGTCATATGGGGAGGAACTGCCTCTACAGTATAATACCGGTTCTATGGAAACAAAATGTTCAAACATTGGCCCTGAATCTTCCAGCTATTTCGGGTGGAAGTCCAGCAACCATTATGGTTGAGCAGGACCTGGTAACTCAGGTCTATGTCCAAAGTTGTAGCTGCAGAATGTCCATCTGCACATGAAGTCTTGGCAATGATTAAAGGCAGATCTGGTGAGATGCATAAGTTACTGAATGTCTGACAGCCCATACCTCCTGAGCTCAAGAACTGCAGGCCGCTATTAAAGACTGGTGCCCTGTACATTGAGCAACAAAATAAGGCCTATAAGAGCATGGACTATGACATGGAGCACACCAGAAAATTAGATTGCTAACAAATCCACAGAGTCAACATCAAAAACAGTCCCAGTTTTGCAGGTAGATGCTAAATAACTCATCAATACTGAAATAAGTATCTGCGTAACTTGCTCACATCATATTTTTCAGTGGGTCAAAATCTTTCTCAATAAAAAAATATTGCAATTCCTGTTTTAGGAAGGGAAATTGTGGATATTCAAAGCCAATGTCTCATCCAGGTGATATTATTCATCATTATTGGAAAGTGCAGGGAGAAAATTGGATGACAAGACCTCAAGTACTGTGAAATGCAACTGATGCAACAGGTTGGCAGGTGTTTTAAAGGGTTTCTTGCATCTCATACATTTGGATGGAGTCCTGCCTGCTTGTAAATTCCGATGGCTTAATAAACTGTGTGCACCCTTTATACGCATGCTTGAAGCTCTTCCTGTACCCAGCAAGTCTGTATGGGCGTTCTTCCGTGCGTATAGCCTGGTGCTGAATGTGATTTGTTGAGTTCTTGAAACTCTTTCCACAGCCAGTGCAATGATGTGGGCTGCTGCCAGCAATGATGTGGTGTGCCAGTGTGTTGGACCCCATGAATCCTTTGTCACAAACGGAACACAATGGTGTTCTCTCCCCTCCGTGCTGATACTTCTTTAGAGACGAGCGCTGGTTGAACTTAAGTATACATGCAGAGCATTGATATGGCTTCTCACCAGCGCGTAAATGCTTCTGGTTCATTAGGTTGTGCGACAGACGGAACATCTTGCTACAAAAGGTACATTTAGATGGCAACTCCCCTGTAATGAGACGCTTACGTTTTGCCAAACTAGAATCACGCTTGAACTCTTTCTTGTATTCCAGTGCTTTTTCTCCTGTATGCGTGCAATGATGACTTGCCAAATGGCGTGACAACTGAAACTTCTTCCCACAGGTGCCACACTTATAGGGCCGCTTGTCAGCATGCGTTCGCTGGTGCATCACTAATGAGGAAGATTGGCTGAATTCTTTCTTACATGTTGGGCATTGATATGGCTTCTCTCCTGTATGTGTGCGCTGGTGCGACAATAGATGGTGTGAATAAGTGAATTCTTTCTCACACATATTACATTTGAATGGCTTCTCACCACTGTGAATTCGTTTGTGACGTGACAAATTTGACGAGTCGTTGAAACTCTTTTCACAGTCAGAGCATTTGAATGGCTTCTCGCCTGTGTGCGTGATCTCATGTTTCCGAAGGCTCGATGGGTGATTAAAGTCCTTCTCACATATGCGGCATTTAAAGGGTTTTTCCCCTGTATGCACCAGCAAATGAAGTTTAAGATGTGAGTATTTGTTAAAGCTCTTGCCACACTCAGAACAAATGAAGAGTTTCTGTCCATTTCGGGAACGTTGCCGATGTTCTGACCCTTTGGAAAGCTTTGATATTATCTCATTTTGGAGCAGCTCAGTAGATGGAAGAATAGAAGAAACTGGCTGCTGTGTGTTCTCCATTGGCACCGTTACAACTTCCTAAAACAAGTATATCACAATTACTGCCTTTCATATGTTAGCCAGTAGCTAAGCAGGATCAAGGTATGTATGGGCTATACCTGCTCTTGCTCCTTACATTCCACAGAACAGTCAAACATCAACCCAATGTTGTTACAATACGAGAATCATGGTCATGATCAAATGCCCCAGAGTCCATTGTTACCATTCCTGGGTTTCACCTGCAGAACAAACTCCAGAGATCAAAATCTTGGGCTTTCGTTTAGAATCATCACACCACAGTTGGATGGTCATTTTTCCACTGAGCCCACGTTGGCCTTTGTAAAGAATAATCCAGTTATCACATTCACTTGTCTTTCCCATTTTCCCACCCTAGCACCAATTCTTTTCTCTTGGACTTTTAAGTCTGCTTCCACCACCCTTTCAGAGATTAGAAAATGCAAAATTCCTCTTCATTCTCTGTACTGCAACCATGTTACTAATAGGTACATTACTTATTATGTTTAGATCATGTTTGAATTGTTCTATCATCTCACATTCCAATCCCAGAGTCTCAGGTCCACGAGGTTTAAGACTAGGCCCAAATTCTCTAGTTTAGAAGAATGAAAGGACATCTCACTGAATCATAGAATTCAAGCTAGATGCAGGAACAGGCCTCCGATTAAGGTCTGGGGACTGTTTCAGAATGTGGGGCAAGCCATTCAGAACTGCAATTAGAAGAATTTCATTGACTCAAAGAGTGTTAATAGACAATAGGTGCCAGAGTAGGCCATTCAGCCCTTTGAGCCAGCACTGCCATTCACTGTGATCATGGCTGATCATCCACAATCAGTACCCCGTTTCTGCCTTCTCCCCATATCCCTTGTCTCCACTATCTTTAAGAGCTCTATCTAACTCTCTCTTGAAAACATCCAGAGATTCGGCCTTCACTGCCTTCTGAGAGTATTCCACAGATTCGCAATTCTCTGGGTGAAAACATTTTTCCTCATCTCCATTCTAAATAGCCTACCCCTTCTTCTTAAACTGTGGCCCCTGGTTCTGTACTCCCCCAACATCGGAAACATGTTTCCTGCCTTCCATCGTGTCCAATCCCTTATTATCTTATATGTTTCAATAAGATCCTCTCTCATCCTTTTAAATTCCAGTGTGCACAAGCCCAGTCACTCCATTCTTTCAACATATGACAGTCCCGCCATCTCGGGAATTAACCTCGTGAGCCTACGCTGCACTCCATCAATAGCAAATGTTAAACTTGTATCTCATTTTGATCAACTTTTACTTATCATCTTCTCCAGCAGGTTCCATCAGCCTATCTTTTCGCTTTTTAAGAATGTACCAACATTGTACCTGGACCTGTTCCACTTGACTAACCCTAATCTGCATTCCTAGATTCCTCTGGTCGACAATCCTCCTCAGAGCCCTACCATTCACTGTGTAGGTCCTGCCCATGTTAGACTTCCTCACAACTCTCAGTATTAAATTCTATCAACCATTCCTCAGTCCACCTGCCCAACCGATCAAGACCCTACTGCAATTTTTTCACAACTACCTTTACTATCTACAATACCACTCACTCTAGTGTATTTTGCAAATTTACTAATCATGCCTTGGATGTGATCATCCAAATCATTGATATAGATGACAAACAAGTGGACAGGTATACCGCAGATAAGGCAATATGTTACCATGATAAATATAGACAGACATATGGTATCCGGTATTCAAACACTAGAATGCACTGGTTGGGCCAAATGGTCTGCCTCTACATCGCATCTCCTATACCATCATATGCGCTGAATTCTATCTTCAGGATACCACATCATGAAGAAGGGTCTCGACCCGAAACGTCGCCTATCTCCTTCACTCCTTAGATGCTGCTGCACCCGCTGAGTTTCTCCAGCTTTTTGTGTAACCATCACTGCGACTTAATTGAGCTGTTGGATAGGACCGTCCCCTTGAATGACCCGCGTTATTTTGAGTTCTACATATTGCGGACCCTTCGTATGACGGCGACAGTGTTTCCGAACACCGTCGCGGGTGTCCCATCACAACACGAGTTAATATTGAAATACATCTTCCTGACGTCTTCACGCGGCAGCCAGGGATTAAAAAATACAGCTCTGTCTGTCAACATTAACCCCCAAATCCCAGGAATAAATTAAAGCACGCAACCATAACGTGTAATACGGCAAGTATGGGTGCCCGAGCTAATGCTCTGCTTTGTTTGTTGTTGAGGGTGGGAGGCGGTGGAACGTCCTCCTGTCAACTCCCCGAGCGCTGCCTGGTCGGACACTTGCACCTGCACCAGGCCTGGGTTGGAGCATCCATCCATCCACCCCTTGCTCGGGACCTCTGAAGATGCCGCAGTCAGTCAGTCAGCCAGCCCTTCGGCACGGCACCCAGGCGGCGGCCTGTGGAGGCCGAGCCGGACAAACCCCAACGCCGGAACTTATGTGCCCCCCGCCCCACTGGGACCGCGAAACCTAGTAACTGACGGGGTCCGATTCCCGACCCGACCCGAGTGAGAAGAGGAGAAGCGGTTAAAATGGCGGAACGATAATGGGGGGGGGGGGGAGCGAGCCGATGGGGCAGGGATTCCGCTTCCCCCCCTCCCAAGGGGATTAAAACTATCCCAGGTCTCCGGGTTAACTGGCCCAGGGATTTACCGGAGCCTGACTTACCGACAGCGGGCTTCAGCAATGTAATGTCCAGCAACGCCTGGCTCCGTCCACTCTCCGCAATCACTGCGCGCGGGAGGGGGGCGGGAGCGTTCACGCACGCACGCACGCCGGCAGGCGCTTCATCTATAGGGGCCTTTCCAGACTGCGGGGGTCTCTGGGTAGAGCAAGCTGCCATTGCTTCCCTCTAACTTCAAGTTACACTTGCTTCCCCTTTCTCTCCGTCCGTCCCTCCACCCTAGTGTCGTACTAATTTTACTGTCGTCTTGTTGAGTTCCTCAGTTTGTATACTCCCCACGTTTCCTTGATTATCGTTGCTTTTTGCATATCTTCGTTTATCCTTTTCGAAGTCCCGTCTGTATCTCTCGACCCCCTCACAGCTGACTCTCAGTCTGAAGGTTATCGACACGAAACATCACCTCGTCCTTTTCACCAGAAGTGTGGTTTGACCCGCTGAGTTACTCCAGTCTTTTGTGCGTCTTCTGTCATTTTCTTCTCTCCTGTCAAAGTATTTTCCTTCGAGTTCTGAAGGAGTCATCCAGAGATGCAACCTGACTTTTCTTGTCCTCTATTCCAGCATCTCTGCCAGGGGTGGGAGAGGAGGATGAGAAGGAGGAGGGGGTGGCGATGTTGCTAGTGCTGATGAGGAGGATTTAATCTAATTTGACTCGTAAAATTACCAGGAGTTGTAGTTTTCAGGACCAAGGATAACCGACCGGAAAATTAAATGCTCGCTAAACTTTATTATAAGTTGTCTGGCTTCTTAAAAGTGGCTCCCCCCATTCTCCCCTCTTCTCTCCCCTTCTCTCCCCCTCTCCCCCCCCTCTCTCCCCTTCCCTCCCCCCCCCCCCCCCCCATCCACACTCTCTGAAGGACTTACCCATAGACTGTGCCAGCCTTCTTTTAGCTTTCTGTTCATTGCAGGTGTGAATTTCAAACAGCACTCCCCTGCTTTCCCTGCCCCCCCGCCTTTGCGATGTGTTTGTGTATGTGTGTGCAGTCAGTCGATCCAGCTCGCGGTTTAATCGCTGATGGTCGATGCAGCTCGAGGTTTTCCAGGCGAGTGCCCTCGAGCTTGAAGGTCGAAGACAGTCGCTGTAAAGTCACTTCAGTGGGACAGCCCCTTTAGGCAGATAACATGAGGGTATTAAGTTGCACAAGAGAATTTGTTTGCCTTGCTATCCAAGCAATATGGTTGAAAGACGGGAAGAAGTGGTAACTCAACATTCTAGTGTGTGTAACTTTCAGACGGGGTATTACCGTGTAGAAAGAAATGAAGACTAGGGAACTTTGGAAAGTTAATAGAGATTTTAGATGTTAGATATACAGCGTGGAAACAGGCCCTTCGGTTCACCGAGTCCCCGACGTCAACGATCAACTCGTACACTAGCACTATCCAACACACTCGAAACTATTTACAATTTACCAAAGCCAATTACGTCTTTAGAGTGTGGGGGGAAATCGGAGCACCCGGAAAAAACCCCCACCCGCTCACAGGGAGAATAGACAGCACCCGTAGTCAGGGTCAAACTCGGGTCTTTGGCGAAGTGCCGGAGTAGCGCATGTCTGACTGCATCTCTGGAAGAGAAGGATGTGTGACATTTTTGGGATCAAGATTATTCTTTGATTGATTGTAGTATGGAGGAGAAGATGAAAAAGAGGTGGCCTAAGTGGGGCCCGTTGGGTCCCATGTTCACACGGGAGGGCTGGTCCCCCAATACAATATTCCACCTCTCCACCAATTCCAATATTGGTGGCCACTGGGGTTGTGGGGGGGGGGGGGGGGGGGGGGCGGGGGGGGGGGGGCAAACAACTAATTTCATTTCATTTCATTTCCATTTCAATTTCAATCACAAGGCAGGCCAAACAACTTATTTCATTTTCACTTCATTTCCATTTCAAGCACAGGGCAGGCCAAACAACGCATTTCATTTCAATTTCAAGCACAGGGCAGGCCAAACAACTCATTTCATTTCCATTTCCATATCAATTTCAAGCACAGGGCAGGACAAACAACTAATTTCATTTCATTTCCATTTCAATTTCAAGCACAGGGCAGGCGAAACAACTTATTTCATTTGCATTTCATTTCCATTTCAATTTCAAGCACAGGGCAGGCCAAACAACTACTTTCATTTCTATTCCCATTTCAAGTTCAAGAACAGGGCAGACCAAACAACTCATTTCATTTCATTTCCATTTCAATTTCAAGCACAGGGCAGGCCAGACAGCTCATTTCATTTCATTAAGGGCTAACAAATCATTTATTGCAAGCACATTGTAGACTCACAGTTCAGTTGACTCAAAGTCAAAGTCAAAAGAGTTTATTGTCATGATAAACATCACAATGTTTATTGTAGACTCCCAGTTCAGTTGACAAACAGCGTCACAGAATCACAGTTGTGGACTCTCACTCACAATCTTCCAGAGTGACTGACCTTCACTCACGTCCGGCCTTTGGGGCTTTATACACCAGCCCCCCCCCCAGGGGTGTTACCTTCATCATGGAGATTGACAGGCGAGAGGACCAATCAGCTGATCTCACGATTTTTTAAACATTCATAAGTTTTTTTTATTTTTCAGTGATCGGAAAGAGCCTTGGGGTGGCTGGTGCGGAGGAGGACTGTAAGATGGTGAAAAAATCAGCGATATCGGGTAGCGTTTTTTCAAAAATGTATCTACAGCGTAGACAGGAAGTGGTCAAGATGAGACTTTTAGTATAATAATAGATAATAGATGGTAACCTTCACATAACTTTTTGGGGCTAGGGTTAGGGCTGGGTTAGGGTTGGGGCTAGGATTGGGGCTGGGGCTAGGTGGGGGGGGGACAAGGGCTGAAGAGGGCCGGGCATGGAGACGTACATCGGGTCACGGGAAGATGCGACGGCTTTGTGTCCGGCTGGAACTGGATGGAGATCTGGGGTGCGTGACGGGTATGGTGGCCCAAGCCTTTAGCCCAGGATGCCCCTGCGGGAAGGCTATGCCTGGCCATATAATTTGCAGAATGGCACATGGCACAATTTGTTCTCCAGAACAAATCAAAAAAGAATGATTTTTTTTCCGAAGAGTTCAGCACCGTTCGGAAATGGCGCTGAATAAAGGTACGTACCTGTTATGCAGCAAAAAACTGAGTTTTCACACACTTCTCGTCCCGCGAATCAGGAGAAATTCACAAAGTAGCGGACTTTTGAATTCCGCGGTCTTTTGAGGCTGGAAGTTCGCGTTTATTCTATTTATAGCCATGTGGGACAGCTCAACAAAGCTGAGTGACGGTAATGACTCCAATCATCGGGACATTTTTTTGAAAAAAATGGTAGGATTTATCATTATATCAAGATTAGAGGAATTTTTTTAAGTGTGATAAATATTTTAATTATTAATACCTACCGCTTAAAAGTATTTTCATTTCAGATAGATCCCCCATTAAATAAATATGCTGACTTGAAATTTCACTAGTAACCATCGGGACATGCGGTTTTCGGAAGGGTGGAGGCTTTTAAATTTCCCGAATTTTGAACATTGGGAAAAAACATAAAAAGAACACTTTGTTCATTGAGGGTTTAATCTTTATTTATGAGGATTATGTTTATTAACAATATAGAAAAAGAAGAAAAGGGATAGAATTACGGATTTTCAAGTAGCGTGACATCAAAGTAGACACTTACTGAAGAAACAGCCGCATAAGACAATGAGAGGAATATATCGTGTAGATGCATTCTCTTGCCCAGAGTAGGTGAATCTAGGACCAGAGGACATAAGTTTAACGCGAAGAAGAGATTTAATAGGAATCTGACGGGTAACTTTTTCACACAAAGGGTGGTGGGTGTATGGAACAAGCTGCCAGTGGAGGTAGTTAAGGCTGAGACTATCCCAATGTTTAAGAAGCAGTTAGACAGGTACATGGATAGGACAGATTTGGAGGGATATGGACCAAATGCTGGCAGGTGGGACTAGTGTAGCTGGGATATGTTGACCAGTGTGAGCAAGTTGGGCCAAAGTGCCTGCTTCCACGCTGTATCACTATGACTATGCCACACAACAGTTATGAAATATTCTACCTCTAAATCTTGGGAGTAGACCGGCTCCTTCAGATTCTATTTTTTTCCTTTTCCAACATTTAATTTCTTTGATCTCATTAAAAAACTGCATATGCCGTTAACTTGGCTCTATTACCTACTATTTTTTCCCCCAAAACTAAAATGTACCACCTTGAGAGGCAGTTAGTTAACTTATGCTTTTGTGTCTTGATTAATTTGTATTTATACGCATCTGACATCCCAATTTCTTGGAAAACAGCATAAAAATCTTCTGCATGCAGAATCCTCGCACATCCTCCCTGGTATGAATTATCCTTCACTCAATGTGTATGCTGATCAAGGGACTGCACACTAATCTGACATATAACACAGGTCTTGTCATATCTTGGGTGCCGGCTTTAAGACCAGAAGGGTTCATGGACAGAATGAGCAGCAACCAGCAAGCTTGTGAAAAAGCTTGGAACTTTTCAGTGGCAGGAATATGGGTATCCTAGAGTAGAGTGAGTTAGGATGCGGATGAAAAGGTACAAAGAACAAATGAAAGATTGCATACCTTTCATTCATTTATTTGTAGCTTTTAATACCTCTAGTTTCCCTCTCCCTTGACTCCGGGGCTGAAGGGTCTTGACCCAAAACGTCACCTGTGTATTTTCTCCAGTGACGCTGTCTGACCCGCAGAGTTATTCCAGCATTTTATGTCTATCTTCAGTTTTAATGTAATTATTACATCACAACTAACTGGATTAAGAAAGCAGTAGAGTCATCTATACTGCTGATCTCCACCCGAGGCACATTAAAGAACCAGAGGTATTTTTATAATAATACAATAAACATAGAAAATAGGTGCAGGAGTAGGCCATTCAGCCCTTCGAGCCTGCACCACCATTCAATATGATCATGGCTGATCATCCAACTCAGTATCCCTTACCTGCCTTCTCTCCATACCCCCTGATCCCTTTAGCCACAAGAACCACATCTAACTCCCTCTTAAATATAGCCAACGAACTGGCCTCAACTACCTTGTGTGGCAGAGAATTCCAGAGATTCACCACTCTCTGTGTGAAAAATGTTTTACTCATCTCGGTCCTAAAAGATTTCCCCCTTATCCTTAAACTGTGACCCCTTGTCCTGGACTTCCCTAACATCGGGAACAATCTTCCTGCATCTAGCCTGTCCAACCCCTTAAGGATTTTGTAAGGTTCTATAAGATCCTCCCTCAATATTCTAAATTCTAGTGAGTACAAGACGAGTCTATCCAGTCTTTCTTCATATGAAAGTCCTGACATCCCAGGAATCAGTCTGGTGAACCTTCTATATACTCCCTCTATCAGAAGAATGTCTTTCCTCAGATTTCGAGACCAAAACTGTACGCAATACTCCAGGTGTGGTCTCACCAAGACCCTGTACAACTGCAGTACAACCTCCCAACTCCGATACTCAAATCCTTTTGCTATGAATGCTAACATACTATTCGCTTTCTTCACTGCCTGCTGCACCTGCATGCCTACTTTCAATGACTGGTGTACTTTCCATGACACCCAGGTCTCGTTGCATCTTCCCTTTTTCCTAATCGGCCACCATTCAAATAATAGTCTCCTTTCCTGATTCTGCCACCAAAGTGGATAACCTCACATTTAATCCACATTATACTGCATCTGCCATGCATTTGCCCCCTCACCCAGCCTATCCAAGTCACCTTGCATCCTCCTCACAGCTAACACTGGCCCCCAGCTTTGTGTCATCCGCAAACTTCGAGATTGTGCATTCCATTCCCTCGTCCAAATCATTAATATATATTGTAAATAACTGGGGTCCCAGTAATTTTGTGTTCAATATTATTGTAGAACCTTGAATGGATGCAGAACCCCGATTTCAGCTGCCAGGAGATTTTAAGATAAATAGCAACATTTTTGAGTAGGGGAATTAAAAAAAAATTGGCAAGCTAAGATTTGGATTGTTTAAAATGCTGGTAAAGTGAATTTAACATTAATGGAATTTGGTATATATTTTAAGGCACTATTATATATTTGAACTCTTCTTTGAAGGAGGTAGCACTGAAGCAATCGGATGAATGGGCTCCTAAGCCATATGACGGATTCAAAACTTTTTTTACCATCATAGTCCAATTATCCATGATAATTAATATTCGCAAAGATGAAGTATCCCATATAGTGCAACTATGTTTATTTCCAAAATAACTTGACAACTTCTGAATTGAGCGTGTCTTCTGACATTATACATGAAATCCAATTTACGTGAAGTAAAATTCTTGTTTTCTTCCTCATTCTTCCATGTGCACATCTCTGGTTGAGAAACAATCAATTCCAGGTTTCTTCAAATGAAGCTCCACAAAAAAAAGAGAGCGCTGATTTGCAAAAGGGGGCATCTGCAGACCATGCCCACAACTTTTACATTTACTGCAAGAGTATTGATAAACCTCCACAAGATGGCAATAAAGCCCAAAATATTTCAAACAGGTTGAAGTTCAAAACTACGTTTAGCTAGGTGAGAAATGGCTGTTCACCCTTGTCTAGCTCAGTACCATCAGCTCTTTGCTCGTCTTCACATACAGGCCTAGCTACATCAGAATAAAGGACACGACAATCCAGTTGAATCCTTCCAGAGACAACTAACTATAAATTATAATTAAGGTGGTATGTAGGTGTCCTAGCTCAAAATCTGGACTATTTATATTGAATTTTGATCTCAGCTGATGTCAACACAATGCAGATGGGTAATAACTCTGGAACAACTGACCATCTTCACTAAATGCTATCATATGCAGCAGGATGTCCTACAAAAAACGTAAATCAAACTAAACTTTATGATCTACTTGCATCACTCAGATTAAAATAGATATGCCCCATCTAAGACAATTCTAAAAGGTGTTTCAATAAGGCAATGCCCAAAAACTGAACTTGCAGCTAACTTCTATACCCAACCCCCCCCCCAACTATCTTTTCAGGATTAAAATATCCATCCACATGTTCCCTCGGAAATATCTGCATAGCAGACACTAAATAACAAAGTGAAAAGGGGGCAATTGTCAGATTAAACAGACCATTTTATATTGGGTTACGCCCAATGGTAATGGCAAGAGAACTGAACACAGAGTTGCTGTTCCATATTCTTGGTGTAATCCAATATTGCAGCTGTAAGGGAATGCTTTTATTCATATTTAATTAGGAGCCACTTTACTAATTACAGTACAACTATCGTGTTCTCAACCAAGAATTATAATCTATGCAATAACATCTCTAACATAATGCAGCAATCAAGAGACAATTATGGGATATTTGTCCACAATTACAGAACTAAAGAAATATTTTACAGAATTGCATAAAAGGAAATGATTAAACAAAACGGAATGAAGTTTAACATATAGCAAAACATTGGAATTTTTATACATTAATTTTAAGCAGGTCAATAAAATTAGTCAATCTTTTAAATATTATAACATATTATTCAAGGCTTCATGAAGATCTTAATCAGTCTTTTTGTCTGAAGTAACTGATAATTCTTGTGTGTTGATGCCATCTGCAGTTTTGTTAATGCAATCCCCATCTCCCTTCATAGATGAATGGTCAGACTAAAGAAAAAGGACATGTGATCAATTACAACAGTATATATCAGTGGCACCTATGGAAAATTAAAACAAGGAACAAGTTTGTTATTTTTCTTCAATTCAAGTTATTGGCAGTCGATTGGAATTCAGCATCATGGTTCTGTTGACCAACACTTCGTCATAGTGTCAAGCTTGCATTCAGAAAGAATCACCAGAAACATTGATCACTTTCTTTCTCTCTATTGCCTCAAAACAATACATTGTTAAAGGACAATAAACTGAATTATTTTAACTCATCTGTCACATCAGGTAAGATGTGCATGTACAATCCAAATCCACATATTAAATAAAGATATTTTCTTGATCCAAATCACTCATTACACAAGTAAATGAGTGAATCACCCACCACTCTTGCAATTAGCATGTACATAACTTGTGTAATAGCAAACAGGAGATAAGATGAAAGTGAAGTGTAGAAAAAGAAAAAAAGCACACATGTGCATAATCAAACATTTATTTGTACCTGAATTAGGATAACTTGTTGGGACAGAGTTGTTTGTTTTTCATGGTTCATCTATAATTCCATCATTTAATACAAAGGACACCTAGTTTTATAACACCTTTAAAACTAAAACAGGTCTAATCTACAGCTGGGGAGAAATAAACAAGAGTTTGAATAAAATTAATATGAAGAAGCTTCCCTACAGTGAGAAACAACACAAATAAATTCAAGGGCGAGGTACCGGTGGCAAGGAGAATGGAGAGTGAACACTACATCTGTTGCATACTTTTCAGTCAGTTAAAAATACAGCCTGCAAAGAATCTGGAAACAAGGTCCTTGTGTGGATCTCTGGAGGGATATTTTATAAATAGCCAGAAGAAAAAAAGGTAAAACATCGCAAGACTTCCTGTAATAATGTGAAATATTTACCAGGTAATTAACAAGAACTGGCTGAAAACTACAATCTGTAAAAATAGCTATAAAGCAAAGCAACGTAAAAAATTATTTGGTACTAGCTATGTTTGAAACTCCACCATTCAATGGACTCCTCCACTTTATCACTGATGTGAACTTTTACAGGGCAATTTATCAGCTTCTCTTCAGAATCTGTTCTACATTACCAGTAAGAGTCAAGTTATAGCTAAGACCCACATCATGGAGGTTCACATCATTAGTAAGCATACCACCTATTTTTGTATCATCAACAAGCTTACTATTCATACCTTATATATTTTCAGCCTAATCGCTGACAATGACAAACATCAAAGGGCCCAGTACTGATCTCCAAGGCACAGCACTAGCCACAGGTCTCCAGTACAAAATGTAACCTTCCATCACCACCCTCTGCATCTTACCACAAAACTAATTCTGTACAAAGTTAGCTAGCTCTCCCCGAATCTTCTAAGGACATAACCTTCCCAAGCGGCCTATCGTGGAAGGCTTTGCTGAAGTCCACATTGACTATGCCTACGACTCTGCCCTCATCAACCTTTTTGATTACTTCTTCCTGAAAGTCAATCAAATTCATGAGACATGATCTCAGGCATAAAGTCTTGCTGACTATACAATCAATCAATCAATCAGACTTTATTGTCATTCAAAAATACACCAACAAATGCAAGTCTGAACTAAATTTCGTTGCATCTGGCTCACCGTGCAACATAAAATAGCAAAAGGATAAAATAGATAAAAAGATAAAATAGATAATAGTGGCGGGACATTATATAGAATTCAAGAGTCTGATGGCTCGGGGGAAGAAGCTTTTGCAAAACCTGGCCGTTCTGCTCCTTATACTGAGATACCTTTTGCCTGAGGGCAGCAGAGTGAATAGTTACCTAATTAACCCAAATGCACATATTTTATTCCTCAGAATCCTCTCCAGTAACTTACATACCAGAGATGCTAAGCTTACTGGTCTGTAATTCCAAGTTTTTCTCTGCAGCCCTTAAATAGACCCACTTCTTAAATGGAAACCCATTAGACACCCGAATGTGGCACCTCACCAGTGGCTAATGATGATATATATATATATCTCAGCTGGTGCTCAGTTGATTTAAGGTGAGACCAACAGCTAACAATGGCCTTTTTCCTTTATCATCATTAGCTTTTTGCATATCTTTCATTCATTGTTCTTTATCTCTCTACATCATCATCTATATCTCGTTTCCCTCATCGCTACCAGTCCGAAGGGTCACGACCAGAAATGTCACCCATTTCTTCTCTCCAGAGATGTCGCCTGTCCCTCTGAGGTACTCTGGCTTTTTGTGTCTATCTTTGATTTAAGGTGAGATAGGAAATTGTTTGAACACTCATTTTATTCCCTTTCCTGCTGAGAATTTTAGTCCTCAGTATTTTATTTATTTTCAGCATTGTATGAGATCTCAGATTTTCACAGAAAAGAATGGATGGCGATTGAGTGGAATTTTAAAGATAAATTGAAACAAGTTGCAAAAATCCATAGGGAATTTCACTTTGCCAAACATTGTTGGAAAAAATACACCCTTACTGTCTTGGACTATGAACAAAAGCTATTGTACTCTGCAGCAGAATAGTATTTGGTTCCTTTATTAGTGCCAGCCGATTAATGATTTCCTTCAGTGGTCTGTGAAGCACTGCTGATATTATTTGTGCTAAAACTCTACAGATAGCAGGTTCTGAGCTTTGATGTCACATGCTCTCACTTTCTTACGTCTGTTCTTTCTCCCCTGTAATAATCATAACAGAAGAATGAATATTGGATAAAATGCATGTGAATGAATATGGTGAAAAGCAGCAAGATAACAAAACTGCAGATGATTACATGATTTTTTATTCCTCCCAAGCCAGCTTGATATTGTCACTGAATTCTAATCTGGTACATTTTAATAAATGGATATTAGTGGAACCATGGTAGACAAGAATCACACAGGGAAATGTGGAGGTAGATTTGTGATTAGGCTTGAAGAGCCAGGTGGCTGCTCTTGCTTCTTATGCTCTGTTCCACTGGACTATTCTATTGTGTTGCAGATTAGTTATTTATAGCTTTCCCCAACACACAATCCAATTAACAGGATCATATGAACCCAGGAGATCATATTCTGATATTGTCTTACCACACTGAAGAAGACTGACACATTTATTCTAATTCTCAGAACATTCCCATCAGTCCTATTCCTCCACTTATTTCCCTGGAACCTAATAGAACAGCATGCACAGGAACAAGGCCCTCAGCCCACAATGTTGACGATGTACATGACGTCAAGACAAACTCTTATCTGCCTGCATGTAATCCATATCCCTCCATTCCTTTTAAATGCCACAATCATATCTGCCACACCACTACCCCTGACATTCCAGGCACTCATCAGCCTCTGTGTAAAAAAAACATTTGCCCTGTATGTCGCCATTAAACTTTGCCTCTCTCACCTTAAACCTATGTCCTCTAGTATTTGATATGTCCACTCTGGGGAAAAAAGTTCTGACTGTCTACTTTATCTACACCTCTCATAATTTTATGTACTTCTGTACTCCTCACCCTCCAGCGTCTGAAGAAAACAATGCAAGTCTGTCCAAACTCACCATGTACCTACTACCCCCCATTCAGGCACCATTCTGACAAACTTCCTCTGCAAAGACTCTCCATCCTTTATGTAATAGGGCAAACAGAACTGCAAGCAATGTTCAAATACAGCTTAACCAAAGTCCAATTACGCTGCATCACAACATCCTGACTCAATGCCCTATGAAGGCAAACATACCACAAGCCTTTGCCATTCTAACTGTTTGTGTTGCCACTTTCAGGAGGTATGGACTTGGACACCAAGATCACTCTGCACTTCAGTGCTGATCATAGTCCTGCCAATAATTGTATATTTCCCCCTTCCATTCGACCAGCCAAAGTGCAACACTTCAAACGTTCTCATATTAAACCATCTGCCATTTCCACGCCCATTTCTGTAGCTGATCTATATCATCGCTGTATGGGTTGACAGCGTTCCTCATAATCCGTGGAATCAGCAACCTTGGAACTTGGTAGCTTAATAACTGACCCATACATGTTTACATGCAAGTCCTTCATACATATATCACAAGCGAAAGAAGTCCCAGAAATGATCCCTGCATAACGCCAGTTTCAAAGGTTACAGACCGTCAACTGAAATATTTTCTTTCCACTGCAACCCTCTGTCTTCTTCCACCACAACCCTCTGTCTTCTATCAATAATTGAATCCATATGACCAAATCACTGTTAATCCTATGCAATTTAATATTCTGGATCAACCTACCATCGGGTACTTTATCAAATGCCATACTAAAATCCATGTAGACAACATCCACCACCTTATCCTCATCAATCACCTTTTTCACCACTCAAACAATCTTGATCAAGTTAGACATTACCTGCCATGTACAGCGCCACAGACTGTTCCTAATTAACTAATTTTCTTCCAGGTGGGTGCAAATACTATCCCAAAGAATTTTCTTCAATAGCTTCTTCTGCTGACTTGAGGCTCACTGGCCTGAAATTTCCTGGATTATCTCTACTGTCCTACTTAAAGAAAGGAACAACATTAGCTACTCTCAAGTCCTCTGGGACCTTACCCCGCAGCTAGAGAAGATCTTCGTCAAGGTTCCCCCAATCTCCTCTTGCTTCTCTCAATAACCTGGGACAGATCTCACCTGGCTCTGGGAACATATCCATTTAATACTCTTCAAGAGCCCCAAAACCTCCTCTTTCTTTAACTCAAACTGTCCTTGAATATCACTATTCTCCATGTTCTTATTTTATATTAAATGACTACCTTTTTCCTGCTAATTCTCCTGCCACCATGCTGCACTAGATGACAGCCTGCCTGCATTGAAGCTAGAACCCAAGTTGGCTGTTGCAGTCTCTGCAATGGTCTAGTCAAATTATGCAATAATGAATCAGTCAGCTGGTATTATAGATCAGAGAGAAATTGGATTAAAAACATGAACATCGTGCATTTAAAAATCAGTTCATGTTTTAATAAAATCTTGAAATAAGTACTGTGCAGCTTAACAAAGTGCAATTTTAACCTGTTGCTTGGCCTCGTGCTTCCTATCACTATAGGAATGTTTATTTACATGGATACAATTTAATCTTCCCTCCCCCTTCAACTCTGATTACCTTTCTTGTTGAAAGCATGGATAGTAATTCAATTACCAGAATATTTCCCCAGAATACTTAAGTTTAGAAAGTTCAGCTTTTGCCCATTATTGACATCTGTAATGTACAAGGAAGAATGATGGATGCAAACTGATTTCTCAATAATCTAGAGCAACCAAAACAGCTCCACTGGTCTGAATATCCCTCAAAATCAACACATTGCAAAACTGCACAGCAAACCCTCTTGTAAAAAATTATAAAATGGAATGATATGCGATATCTGCGAAAACAATTTATAACTTCGTCACCTTAAATGTTCCATTATGTGCTTCAATTTTTGGTGTGGAGGTTTCTTCTTTAACAGCTTTAGGCCACAGACGGGAAATAAACGGGGAGATGAATGGATACACAATAGGCTCCAAGAACTTCTTGTAAACCCACAGTAGGACTGGAATGACGATGCAAGGAATGCAGACCATTGCTATTGACAAGAATATGGAAAAAAAAAAAAATTAACTTTTGGAACATGATTCACAGCTTATAATTGAAATTTCCCTCACACATCTATCATTCCCAACTGCAAAATCATACTTGTCAACCAAATGTTAAAATCCCTCCCCCTCCCCAACTTTTCCCATTTTGATTGTATTTTGCCAGAATCAGACAGCATGGAAACAGTGCCTTGGCCAACTGAATCCAAACCAACCATCAAGCTACTATTTACGCCAAGGGCAATTTACAATAATTAATTGGTATATTGGAGGAAAGAAGCATGCAAGGACAGTCATGGGAAGATCATGATACTCCACACAGATTACTGAGGAATTTAGGATTACACCCAAGTCACCAGTGTTGTGCGGCAGTAATACTACCAACTGTGACTCTGTGCTTCCTGCTTATTATTTTATTTAGGTACAGTTTGACATTCATTGCTGGATATCCTGTATATCTCACTTTATCTATTCTTATACACTAATTATAGTGTTGTGATAAAAATGTCAGCAAGATATTTGGCCTAGTGAGGAATCTAACTTTGCAAAAATCATCACAGGATTATATATTTAAAAACAGGCACAAAAAGCATAGCCTAAGAGAACCAAGTCTAGGCAACTTGATCTCACATCAAGCTAAAGACCTTGTCATCTCTTTAGGTTAATGGCACAACAACCATCAGGTGTATCCTGCTAGTGACAAAGCTCACCATTGAATCCAATGCTTTAACTGGAATTCTATGATATTTTGATTTACAAGGTTCAGGAAGATGATCTAAAGTAATTAAACTAACTGGGAAGTTCAGTGACATCCACTTTCCAAGAACAAGTTTGCAAAAATAGAGCATAAGCATTTGCCAACTCTGCACTTCCATTTTTAAACAGTTTGGTTTAGTTTATCATTGCCATGCGTACAGAGGAACAGTGAAAAGCTTTTGTTTGCATGCTATCCAGTCAAAGAATAGACAATCCATGATTACAATCAAGCAGTCCACTTTGCACAGTTAAGGGTCACCATTTAGTGCAAGATAAAGTCCAATAAAAGATCACCAGTGAGGTAGATGGGAGGTCAGGACCACATTTTTCTCAATTTCCCTAAATGGGCGTGTAATAAAAAAAATTCTATTGGAGAGCATCAGAAATTCCAGTCGATATGGCAACAACACCTAAAATCAAGTTTTCCAGTTAATAACGACCATTGAAAGTTTATCTCACACACAGATTATTACACTGAAATCAATCAAATATCTGCAGGGCCATTGTCCAAGAAATATCAAGATGTACGGTATGAACTGCCTGGACTGTAAGCAAAACAATATTTTTCACTGCAACTCAGTACACGTGACAATAATAAACCAATACCGTAAATTGTCAAACATTCCTTCCATTAATTTTAAAGAAACGGTTTGAATAGCATAGAATAGTGGTTATAGGTGATAATGGTGCAGTTTATGTAATAATGTCACTTATTGTACTTTATATGGTATTTCTACAATTTTTAAAGCACTTTAATGCAAAAATGGTTTGCTTTTAGAAATCCAAAATCGGATTTTTCAAAATACAAGAACACAGTTAAATTTACAAGAGATATTTTTAAAACAAAAAATAACTAATTGAAAAAATCAATTTAAGAATATCCAACAACTAAGACACTTCAATTGTATATGGGAAAAGCTATCAATGGGATTCTCCTAAATTATGGGAAGTGTTTCACATCTCCAAGATTTTCACATGATTGTTCATTGTCAGTGTGTGACATCTTGTATAGCTGTAACATTACATCTCAACTTATAGTCAAAGTCACTTCTAATAATGCAAGTTTGCCATATGCCTTAATCACTATCTTGTCTACCTGTATCCTTACTTTCAGGGAACTCTGTATTTTACTTGTACCACTAGGTCTCTCCGTTCTACAACAGTGAACCACAGAGCACTGTGTATATGCCGTGCCTTGGTTCAACATCCAAAAATCTCCAGCAGAACCCCGGCAATTTCTTCCCTTGCTTCCCACAATGCTCTAAAGACACAGTTGGTCAGGGTCTGATTTGTCTGCCTTTGGTCAAGATTTATCTACGTTTATTCACCTCCAGACCACCAACCATTTCTCTCTCATAATATAAACCTGTTTCACATCATTCTTCTCTTCCGTGAATTCCCTTGCTTCCGCAATCTTCTCCATAGTAAAAATAAACAATGTATTCATTTAATACGTCGCCCAGACTAGCACAGATATTCTTAAGGGGGCCTATGTTTTTTGGTTGACTTTTGCTGCCTTTTGGACAACTAGATTCACTGATAGTTGTTACCACTGCGGGCTGAAAATATCATGACTCATCTAAAATATTTTCCTTAAGAAGATTCCAACCAATATCTTCCAAGAGATGCGGGATCATCGCAAAACATTATCTCGCTGCAATTTCTCTACTACTTCAAAGTCTCTATCTACGTACGAAGTACCGGACTGCGCACAGGCAGTACCAGGGTCAAAGCTGAGAGTCTGATTTGCCACACAACGCCATCCCTCGCCTCAGCCGGCCTCAACCCTTCTTCCCAACCTAGGCCGGGATGGAGTCTTTACAAACAAAAATGGTACAACACCCCAGATTCAGAAAGCAGGGGACTCACCGCCGAAAGCTCGAGGCCCTGATCACCTTCGCGATCCACTTAGTTCACCAGGGAACTCGCTCCCTGCCTGTCTGTCTGTCTGTCTGTGCGCCCGACCCGTGTCACCCGCACGGCTGCTCCCTCCCTCCCTCCCAGCGGCTGCTTGTGACCCAATGCGCTCCGTCGCCGTCGCCACCAAGTGGTTCGTCAGCGGCCGCGCCCTGGATACGACGCGGCGCCGCTGGGCTGCGCCTCCCCATGAACGTCATAGAGACTGCCTTGCCCAACACCTGCCTGCACAGCAAGCTCCTCTAGTATCTTTGCTGCACAGCGCCGGCCGTGATACAAGAGTCAAGGGTGTTTTATTGTCATGTATCCCAGCTAGAAAAATGGCATTATTTGCTGCAGCACAACGGAATATGTAAACACAGTATACTGTAAACAATATGATAAACGAGAAAACATACACATAGTATACACATACACAAAAATCGAAATAGTAGTGCAATGACAAGTCTATTGATGTTCAGAGCTTATTTTATTTTATACACATAATTGAGCTTATACACATATTTCAGCTTATACACATACAAGTACACGCACACGTATACATATATATATATATACACATACAGACATACTCAAAACAAACAATAGTAGTGCAATAATAATAATAAATCTATTGTAGTTCAGAGCTTATTTGAGGTTGTAGTGTTTAATAGCCTGATGGATGTAGGGAAGAAGCTGTTCCTGAACCTCGATGTTACAGTTTTTAAGCTCCTGTACCTTCTTCCTGATGGCAGCGGTGAAATGAGTGTGTGGCCAGGATGGTTTGGGTCTCTGATGAAGCTGGCTGCCTTTTTGAGGCAGCGACTCCGATAAATCCCTTCGATGGTGAGGAGGCAGAGCCGGTGATGGACTGGGCATTGTTCACCACTTTTTGCAGCGTGGGATAGTGATAGAGCGTGAGATAGTGATATAGCATGGAAACACTCCCTTCACCAAACAGCCCACACCGGCCAACATGTCCCAGCTACACTAGTTCCACCTGCCTGCGTTTGGTCCAAAACCCTCCAGACATGTCCTATTCATGTACTTGCGTAGGAAGGAACAGTAGCTGCTGGTTTAAACTGAAGATAGATACAAAATGCTGGAGTAACTCAGCAGGACAGGCAGAATCTCTGGAGAGAAGGAATGGGTGATGTTTCAGGTCGAGACCATAGAAACATGAAAATAGGTGCAGGAGGAGGCCATTCGGCCCTTCGACCCAGCACCAGCATTCATTGTGATCATGGCTGATCGTCCCCAATCAATAACCCGTGCCTGCCTTCTGTCCATATCCCTTGATTCCACTTGTCCCTAGTGCTCTATCTAACTCTCTCTTAAATCCATCCAGTAATTTGATCTCCACTGCCCTCTGTGGCACGGAGTTCCACAAATTCACAACTTTCTGGGTGAAAAAGTTTCTCACCTCAGTCTTAAATGGCCTCCCCTTTATTCCAAGACTGTGGTCTCTGGTTCTGGACTCGCCCAACATTGGGAACAGTTGTCCTGCATTGAGCTTGTCCAGTCCTTTTATAATTTTATGTTTCTATAAGATCCCCCCCTCATCCTAAACTCCAGTGAATACAAGTCTAGTCTTTTCAATCTTTCCTCATATGACAGTCCTGCCATGCCAGGTATCAATCTTGTGAACCTACGCTGCACTGCCTCAATCACAAGGACGTCCTTCCTCAAATTAGGAGACCAATACTGTACACAATACTCCACTCGCCACTGCCTGCCATTCTGAAAAGGACCCGTTCACTCCTACTCTTTGCTTCCGGTCTGCCAACCAATTTTCTATCCATGTCAACACCCTACCCCCAATACCATGTGCACTAATTTTAGTCACCAGTCTCCCGGGTGGGACCTTATCCAAAGGCTCTCCCGTGTGGGACCAAAGGCTTTCGGAAAGTCTAGATACACTACATCCACGGGCACCCCTTCATCCATTTTACTTCTCACATCCTCAAAACATTCCTGAAGATTAGTCAAGCATGATTTCCCTTTCATAAATCCATGTTGATTTGGACTAATCATTTTACTGCTATCCAAATGCCCCATTATTACCTCGTTAATAATTGAGTCCAGCATCTTTCCCACCACCAAAGTCAGGCTAACTGGTCTGTAATTCCCTATTTTCTCTCGCGCTCCTATCTTGAAAAGTGGGATAACATTAGCTATCCTCCAATCCACAGGAACTGATCCTGAATCTATTGAACATTGGAAAATGAACACCAATGCATCCACTATTTCTAGAACCACCTCCCTGAGGACCCTGGGATGCAGACCATCAGGCCCAGGGGATTTATCATTCTTCAGTCCCATTAGCCTACCCAATACTATTTCTCGCCTAATGAAAATTTATTTCAGTTCCTCTACCCTCTTAGATCCTCTGTCCTCCAGTACATCTGGGAGATTGTGTCTTCCTTAGTGAAGACAGATCCAAAGTACCTATTCAACTCTTCTGCCATTTCCTTGTTGCCCATAATAATTTCACCCGTGTCTGCCTTCAAGGGACCCACATTTGACTTTGCTACTCTTTTTCCTTTAACATATCTAAAGAAGCTTTTACTGTCCTTTATATTCCTGGCCAACTTCCCTTCGACTTCCTCTTTTCAGCCCGTTGCTTCCGGTCTGCCAACCAATTTTCTATCCATGTCAACACCCCCAATACCATGTGATCTAATTTTAGTCACCAATCTCCCATGCGGGACCCTATCAAAGGCTTTCTGAAAGTCTAGATACACTACATCCACTGGCTCCCCTTCATCCATTTTACTTGTCACATCCTCAAAAATCCTTTCTTCAGATTGACGAAACATCACCCATTCCTTCCCTCCTGAGACAATGCCTGTCCTGCTGAGTTATTCTTGCATTTTGTGTCTATCCACTCTCTTAAACTTTGGGATAGTCCCAGCCTCTGGAAGCTTGTTCCATACACCCACCACCCTTTGTGTGAAGTTCACTATTGTCACGTGTACCAAGATACAGTGAAAAGCTTTTGTTTCCTGCTATCCAGTCAGCAGAAAGACAACACATATTTTTCTAAACCTATCCTATCCATGTCTAAATGTTTCTTAAATGTGGTGATAGTACCTGCATCAACTACGTCCTCAGGCAGCTCGTTCCATACATCACCACCCTTTTTGTGAAACTTTCCCCCCCATCACCTTAAACCTATGTCCGTTGGTTCTCAATTCTCTTATTCTGGGCAACAAATTCTGCGCGTCTACCCAATATATTCCTCATAATTTTGTACACGTCTATAAGATCACCCCTCATCCTCCTGGGCTACAAGGAGTATAATCCTAGCCTGCTCAACCTCTCCCTATAGCTCAGGCCTTCAAATCCTGGCAACATCCTTATAAATCTTCTCTGCACCCTTTCCAACTTGACAGCATCTTTCCTATAACGTGGTGCCCAGAACTGAATAAATGCAGCCTCACTAACATTTTATATAATTTTAATATGACCTCTGTACTCATCACTGATAGATGAACACCAATGTGGCCTTTTTTGACCACCCTTATCTACCCGAGGGGACTGCCCAGAACCTCGGCGGCGGCACAGCTCTGGAGCACTATCGCGGAGCGGGCGATGCCTAGCCTGGATCGCCGTGCTGGAACTCCGATGAGCTGAGACCGCAGAGAAAAACATCACGGAGCTGCGGGTCTGTGGAGCGGCCAGCTGCAGTGCTGACTTTAACACCGGGAGCCAGCGGTGGAGCTCCATCCGGCGCAGCCTTGTTGGCTTCGGAAGCCGCGGAAGGGCCGTAAGGAAGCAGCCGTTCAATGTGTCCCAAGCCGCTGAGAGGATTCTCCTGACGTCGGAGCACCATCACCCGGCAAGAACGGCCTGAAAAATCGGGCATCCGTGGAGGCCTCAATAGGCCTATGGGTGGACATGGGATGGGGACTGGACATTGTGCCTTCCCTCATAATGGGAACCATTGTGGGGGGGGATGTGTTTTATGTTTAAATCTCTTCATTATTTAGTGTTGTCTGTATTCTTTTTATGTGCTGCATTGGCAAGAAACATTTCACTACACCAATTGGTGTATGTGACCAATAAATAACCTTTGACTTTCAACAAACTTTATACCTGAACTCCTACATTCCTCTGCTCCACACTTCCGAGTCCTCTCAGTGTAGTTCCTCCAGTGCTTTGTGTTTTTACTCAAGTATCCAGCATCTGCAGTTCCATGTATCTCCAAGGTAGTGCTTCGATGTTTTGATCCATCCAATCAGGCCTCAGCTTTATTTTACAAACTAAAATATTTAAAAAGTTCAGTAACTGTGCTGTTAACTAGCAACTCCATTACCCTGCAAGTAGGTCATCAAAGCACATTGGAAACTGGTTTATGTAGCCAATTCCTACTTAAGGGTCTCAACCTGAAACGTCACCTATTCCTTCGCTCCATAGATGCTGCCTCACCCGCTGAGTTTCTACCTCCTCCTTAATCCAACATTATTCTTGTAAACCTCCTCTGCACAATGAACGTGAAAGGGGAAAGCTACCATGTAACACCTTTTATAATAAATGCACAAGAATAAACTAAATAAGCAGGAGTAGGCCATTACCTCCCACCCCCATTTAATATAGATGAATACAGCACAGGTACAGGTCCTTTGGCCCACAATGTCTGTGTCGAACATGAAACCAAGTTTTATTTGTGTACATTATTTTTGTATTCCTCCTCTGCACCCTTTCCAAGGCTCCACACAATTCCTGTAATGGGGCAATCAGAACTGCACACAATACTTCAAATGTGGTTTAACCGAAGCCCTATATCGAGTAGCATTTGTGGAGGGAAAGGAATTCACCCACTGGCGGAAACATCTTGATATGCAAGTTATTTCCCAAAGGAATGGTTTAATTCTTGAAATTCCAAATATATAATTAATTTCTTTAGTTACGTGATAGAAAACCCATGGGGTGAGCCAACCTTCCCCCCCCCCCAAACATTGTTGACATCTCAAATGCACATGCTCTATTTTTCATGCTTCCGCTCTCATCAGCCTTTGAAATTCCACATTACATAGCCACTCTTCAACTCTCAGTACTTGAAAGGAACCACTCTTCCATCACCAAATCAGAATATTGTCATGCAATTGCTGGACATGCAACACCCATCCCCTACCCTTCACACCACCCAGGGACCCAACTGTGCTCTGTAGCGAAGCAGCAATTCACTTACACACAGTTCATATTAATATTACCAATGATCTGTCTGGACCAACCGCATTCATGTGCTTGCCAAGGCGGCACACCATCGCCTCGACATTAAGCAACTTTTCCAGTGACTCTTTACAAAATTCTACAAATATACCATAGGAAGCACACCATTCCAGGTTAAAGGGGGAGCCACAGGCACCTGCATGAACCACAGCATTGCCTGCCTTTTTGTCAGTTATGTCAAACAGTCCTTGTTTCAAGCGTACCCCAACTCTTTCTCCTCTAGTGATTGCTGCTTCCTGCATCCGTGCAGTACTTGTGGATTTCATTAACTTCACCACTGCCCTCAAATTCACCAGGATCATCTCCGACCTTTTCGCCTTTCCACAACGGGGACAGACTATCAACCAACATATATTACAAACCCTCCAACCCTACCTCTTGCAGACACTATTCCCCAATCTCAATTCTTCCATCTTTGTTACGATTGCTCCCAAATTGAGACTTTCCATTCTCGGATATCCGAGATGTATTTTCTTTAATAAACATGAAGTTTACTGGAAGTAATAGGAACAGATGTATGAGACAATGAAGAGATAGAGACAAGAATTTTAGAAATGCTATAACCATCCAAGGAAATCTAGACAGTTGAGGCATAAACATTGGAGTCACAACAATAGTTCCAATAGTTTTATTATATACAGAACTAGTAAAATCTAATCCCGTGCCATGAGCTTTTGCTTCTTCAGCTTCTTCTGAGAAACCTGCAAAACAAGTGTGGAATGTTATCTAAGTGTTACATGGTGCCTAAATCCAAAATAAATGATACCCAAATGAGCCAGCACATAGACTCAGTTATTCAAATCAAGGCTCGTAATTTATTAAAAAGGACCCCAATTTATCACGCCACATTAAAATCTACTTATATAATCAATTGGAAAAATACAACGATTCAAATGTTTAAAAAAACATTTTAAAAATCTGTCGCTTTTTTCACATGGTTTGTTCACATGGTTAATGTCTGAAGAGTGCTGCATGATGGTTATGACAGCAATCAGTTACTAATCACACACATTCATTTGATTATAATTAAATTTATAAATTAATACCCGGGGCTTAGTGGTAAAATTTAAATTGCAATTATTCTATGCACAAAACGGAAAGAAGAATACATCACCTTTTTCTTCTGAACAACTTCCTCCTCTGGTTTTGGAACAATTTGCTCCTTTTCAGTGAGGATCATTTCTATGTGGCAAGGTGAGCTCATGTATGGGTTGATACGACCATGGGCACGGTATGTCCGCCGGCGCATTTTAGGAGCTTTGTTCACTTGAATGTGCTCAATCACGAGGGAATCCACATCCAGACCCTGAGGGGGGGAAAAAAGGTTGCGATTATTTTAAATTTAGAATTCTCTGCCTCCGAGGGCGGTGGAAGCCAGTTCTCTGGATACTTTCAAGAGAGAGCTAGATAAGGCTCTTAAAGATAGTGGAGTCAGTGGGATATGGGGAGAAGGCAGGAACGGGATACTGATTGTGGATGATCAGCCATGATCACATTGAATGGTGTGGGGTACTGTCTAGAAGGGTCGAATGGCTTACTCCTGCATCAATTGTCTAAATACCCTTTGCCTACAATTTAACCAATAGGAATGGAAACTAAACAATTGCTCACAATGCATTAAACCAGCATACACAAACCTCCAAATTATAACAGACATAATTCAAGTGCAGATGTATTAACTGATAAAAGAGGAACAATGGCATCTATATCCGAAGACTTACTAATATTTCTTAAATATTGTCTCCGTTTGTAGAGAAATGTGAATGTATTTATGCACAAATATACCCACTTTTATAGCTTCACATGGCTGCTCATTCCACATATGGGCTACTACTTAAAACTATCCACTCTCACCATAAGCATATGCCGTCTATTTTAGAATCCCGGGAAAAAGACTAAATTAATACTTTATCCATGCCCCTTGCGATCTTGTACATTGCAGTCACCCTTTAGCCACATATGCTCCAAAGAAAAAAGACCCAGCCACTCCCCAACACAAGGCTGCAAACCCAGGCAACTTATGGCCAATCCCTTCTGCATCCTTCTCAGCTTTCTATACATTTTCATGTATGTGACCTATATATTTCAATGACACCAGAAGCGTAAAGCCTAGACAAAAGTAGTTTCTCCCTCAAAATACAGGCCATCTCAGATTACTGATTAATACAGACAACTGATTAAAGCTTGTAACATAAACTTCAATATTTTCCCTAGTTTGGACATTCAAGACATTGTCTCCAATGACTGACCAATCTCTACAGCTATACCACAGAGCACATCCCATTGGAGTGCATCAGGGTCTCGACCCTAAATGTCACCCATTCCTTCTCTCCAGAGATGCTGCCTGTCCCGCTGAGTTACTCCAGCTTTTTGTGTCTATCTTTGGGATGCATCACAGCCTGGTGTGGCAACAGCTCTACCCAAGACCCCAAGATATATGAGCTATGAATAGAGCCCAGTTTATCACATACACCACCCCCCTCCCTTTGACCCCACCTCCACGGCATACCACTTTGGGACAGCAGCCAACATAATGAAAGATCACTCAGAGCCTGGTCATTCTCACCTCTCCATTTGGGCTGGATACAATAGCTTGCAAACACCTACTACCAGATTCAAGAACAGCTTCTTCCCTGTTGTTATCAGGCTCTTGAACAGTTCACGTATGTCAAGATAACTTTGCGATCGATCGCATTGCAATCCTTGTACATTGCCTGATCTGATATGGTATGAATTTAATGAATAGCAGCAAACCAAGTTTTTCCACTGTCCCTGTGACAATGATACAGCAACAGACAAGTTCATATCCTATTTACTGCACCTTGGAAAACTATGTGCTCCTTGCTACAGCAAAGATACACCTGCTTTTCCAAACTTCTTAACCACAAAGTTATGTCAGGTGCACGAATGACAATTTCAAACGGATCAAAAAAATATTGTCTCTGCTCTTGCAACCATTTAAGGACAGTGAAAACATTCAGAACAAGAATACATTTGTCCATTAATTTAAAAATGCATTCTTAACTGCAGGACATATCTATGATAGGTTTAAACCCTTTAGGTGATATGTTATAAACAATTAGTCTTAAAATTTTTTTTTTTTTTAAATATATGGATGACAATAAAGCAGTGCAAGACAAATAAAATGTGGTCACTCAGAACTTTTACATTGTTTTCATGTATAATCCAAAGGTGTCCTAAGATGGTCATCACTGTAACCACATTTTAAAATATAGGTGTTAAGTGTTCAAGAGCAACGAAAGCTCCAACCGCATACTCGCCAGGACAATTTTAATCGTCAAAATTTTAATCCTGGAATGCTCAACTGATTCCACTTCCTTTTTACGTTCCAAAGCCAAAACTGTTTGCAGAAGTGAATATTCACACACCTTTAGTTCAGCATTGCTCTCTGCATTCTTCAGCATATGCAGTAGGAACTCTGCACTCTTTTTAGGCCAACGTCCTTGTGTCCAGCCCCATGCCTTAGCCTAACATAAACAATAACTTCATGTTAGTATGATTTGTTTTCACGTTGTCTTTTGTTGCAGTAACGTTATCCTTAATTTCTGACCAAAATCTAGTGCTATTCATAGAGTAAACCAAGTATTTAAGATAATTATGAAACACTGAATATGTATACCATTATAAGTTACCAAACTGTCTATTTTAACATTTAAATTAAATCTTAAAATATGGTTTTGGCAAAGCATTCAATGAACTATCCATAGATATTTTTTCACATCCTCTTAAAATGTGGAAGCTCAGAAAAAAATTGTTTTCATTATTAATCCAAAGGTGTCCTAAGATTGTCATCACTGCAGCCACATTTGAGAGGAACACAAAAGCTATTGGTGTACATCCAGTAGGTACAGCAGAGTCCATGTAATAAATGCACTATCAGCATTTGAGAAAAAAAACCATAACAGGCCAAATGTCACCTGTCGATTGCAAATCAGTTGATATTGTCCCCTGTACAGGAAGTGCTGTCACAGGACAATTCTCCTCATCTCAGAATGTAATCAAGCATATCTATATTGTCCACAAATGCTGGATTACATTTGCACAATCTACATCACTATCAAGTTCTAAAAGTTACCTGGAATATTCCCTTGTTTTAAAAATTCAACAGATCATAACATTTGAAATAAATTTACATTTGCAATTCATTGTATTAAACTCACTTGAGCACACCTGCCAACTCCTCCATTGTAGCGCCGGAAAGGAACACATTGCCTCTTGATTACAACATCCTTCAGGAACTTGGTTGCCTTACGAATATGCATGCCTTTGATGGTCTGAGCAGTTTCACGAGTATTCTAGGACCAGAACATCGTCAGTTATATTAGTCAACCTATACCCATTGCTCCTGTCATACTGCCGATATTAATGTTGTCAGAACAGTCTTATTATTGCACAGCTATTCAAAAGGCATCCTAAGATGCTCATCACAATAACCAAATTCAGGAAGACAAGCACTCTCCTTGCTCAACGATTAACAACAAATGGTCCATGAACAGAATTATTTTGCATGGCAAATGATACAACATCACACTCATATTCTCAAATATGAAATACAGCATGAAAACAGACCCTTTGGCCCAACACACCCGATGTCCTCTGAGCTTGTGCAATTTGCCTACATACCTCTAATCATTTCTTATCCACAAACATCTCTTAATTACTATAATTCTACTCACCTATTACTTCCTCAGGCAACTTGTTCCATATACTCATCCTTTACTCCAATTCACCCATGCCAACCAAGTTGCCTAACCAAGCTGTTCCCCCTTGCCCGTGCCTGGCCCATATGCCTCCAAACCGTTCCCGCCCATGTATCTGTTCAAGTGTTTTTAAAACGCTATAATTGAACCCTCTGCTGCCAATTCCTCTGACAGCATGTTCCATATACCAATCATTCTGTATGGAAAACACACCCCACAGGCCCCCTTTAAATCAGCCCCTCTCATAAACTATACCCTTTAGGTTCAGATACCCCATTCCTCAGTAAATTACAATGACCTATCGAACCCTACAGTCCCAACAGTGTCCTTATGATTGTGTAGGAAACGCTGGTTTAAACCAAAGATAGACAAATTGCCGGACTAACTCAGCAGGACAGGCAGCATCTCTGGAGACGGAATGGGCGACGTTTCAGGTCGAGACCCATCTCCATTACTGCCTCGACCAAAACGTCACACATTCCTTCTCTCCAGAGATGCTGCCTGTCCCACTGAGTTATGCCATTCAACTTAATCACATCTTAATCTAGCTTAATGTACTTAATTGAACAAGAATGACACACAATGTTCCAGGTGTGGTCTCACGAACATCTAACACAGCTGTAACATGACAATCGAACGGCGGTGGTCAATGTCCCATTCAAACGAGACAAGCTTGTGATCCACCCGTCTATCTTAGTCAATACTTAGAAAACAAAGCCATTTGTACAGCACATGTACCCATAAATCTCTTTTCTACAATACTCCTCAAGGCCGCATCATTTACCTTTCATGTCATGCCCTGGTTTACCTGATCAAAATGCACCACTGTACTTGTCAAAGTTAAATTCCATCTACCGATCCTTTGTCCACACTGCCAGTTGATCTATATCCCGTGGCAATGTTAGACTATCTTCATCACTCCACCGATTTTGGTGTCACCCACACACTTATTAATCGTCCTATCTAGATTCTCACCCAAATCTATGGTGAGAATACCAAATACATACCAAAATAGTCATGTCAAACAACAGGGGACCCAGCACCAAAACCTATGGTCACAAGCCTTCATTCTGAAAAAAAGACCCTCCTCCAACGTCTTCCATCAAGCCAACTTTGTACACAATTGGCTAACTCACCTCAGAACCCATGTGATTTCACCTTCTGGAACAGTCTACCACGTGAGAACGCGAATACATTTGTTCATTACATTTAAAAATGCATTCTTAACTGCAGGACATATCATAGGTTTAAACCCTTTAGGGGATAGTTACAAACAATTAGTCTTAAAAAAAACCAGCAGCTTCAGCCATAAACAATTGAGTTTCGATAAATAAAAAATATGGATGACAATAAAACAGTGCAAGACAAATAAAATGTGGTCACTCAGAACTTTTACATTGTTTTCATGTATAATCCAAAGGTGTCCTAAGATGGTCATCACTGTAACCACATTTTAAAATATAAATTTTAAGTGTTCAAGAACCTTGTCAGTAAGAGTTGTTAAAATTCATATTGGTGACATCTACTGCCTGCCCACCTCAATCACCACTTTAGACTCAGTTGAGACACCATTTCCCACACACCAAGTGAAACTGACGCTCCCATGTCCGTACTTTTCCAAATATATATATATATATTCACCCTTCTCTTAGAATCTCTTCCCCCCCCCCCCACACTCAACTGATGTCAAGCTCACCGGTCTGCATTTCTCTGAATTTTCCTTAATTATGGAAAGGGTGGGTTTTTGCAGGACTGTTAAAGTCCATTGAAAAACAATTAACTTGTTAAGTGGTCATCTTATGATGCAAGTCCACAAATTAAAAAAAAAACAAATTTAATCAGGCAATGTATGAATGAGAATGTAACTGGGTTGCTAAAGGATAACACCTACATCAAAATCAACTCCCATCTAAGATATTCCAGGATTTTGTTGCTTCAGGTGTGATAGAATTGGAGGGGCAAGAGGTGGAAGTGTGCATTGCTTGTCAGGGAAGATATTACAGCAGTGCTTTGGCATGATAGATTAGAGGGCTCGTGTAGGGAGGCAATTTGGGTGGACCTGAGAAATGGGAAAGGTGTAGCAACACTTTTAGGGGTGTATTATAGACCGCCTAATGGGGAGCGAGAATTGGAAGAGCAAATATGTAATGAGATAGCAGATATTAGTAGTAAGCACAAGGTAGTGATTGTGGGAGATTTCAATTTTCCACACAGACTGGGACACA